>OX422220.1:360714235-363114235 GCA_949130495.1 Sambucus nigra
AAAAAATAGGTTTGCATCAGAAAGTATGCAAACTTAGTGTGTACAGAAGTCTCTCTCTCTCTCTCTCTCTCTCTCTCTCTCTATATATATATATATATATATATATATATATATATATAAAATAAGGAGTAGAATTTTGGTTACTATTCAATAAGAGGATAAGCTAAGTAGAGGTTGAGATTAAAACACCAATGCAAGAAATAGAGGGTTGAGATTATTTTGTTTCACTTTCCTCTTTTGCCCCTTAATTTTTTGGTTTCCCTCCCTTTTACCTCACTCCAAATTAATTTATCTCTCCTACTTTAATTCAAAATAAGGGATAACTTAGTAACTTGACAAAGAACCCCGTCGTTCTCTCTCTCCTTAGAGTACGATTTGGAGATCTCTATCTTTATCTTCTTTTTCTTTTCACCACGAACAAAGAAGGAGTTCAGTATTCTTCATCTCATAATCTTCATCATTCTTCCTCTGAATGGTGAGGTTTTATTTTTTCTCTTTGGTCTCCATTTATGATGTTGTTTTATATTGTAATTTAGTCTTTGGTTACTATATTAGTTGTTTGCATTTCGTGTGGAAAACTAAGGTATTAGTTTTGGAGTTACGAAATGGTGACTGGTGTTGCGCTAAAGCAAGACTATCTCTAGCGACCAAGACGATAAAACTCACTCGGGAATTTTATCAAACACTAGGTGTGCGGAAAACACCCAAGACCTTGTTCCGAAAATGAACTAGTATGCAAACTGCCAATCAATTCAACCAAGCATCAATGAAGAGACAATAAGAACATACAAGCAACAAACAATCAAAGCAACAATAATTTACGTGGTTCACCCAAGATTTGGGCTACATCCACAAATGGTAGGATATCTTCTTTTATAGATAAATGGCTAGGAACCAATGGTTACACACACACCTCACTTCTCTCTCTCAAAAGTCAATCACTAACTAACCTCAAGAACTCACCTTGCTCAAAGTATCTCTCTATCTCTCTTTGCCTTTGATTAGCTCTCAAAATAGCTCTTAAACTTGTCCTCACCCAAAACCTAGAAATAACACTTGTATTTATAGATTTGAGCCAAAATGGCAAATTTGTAAATAAACCAAAACTGAAAAAATTGGAGAGCCAAAACCAACAACTGGAGAGAAATTTTCTTTATGGCTATTATTTTTTGGATTTTTTTATGTGTTTATTTGAAAACATTGAAGACGATATACATCATTTGGGTTATTTTTTACAATACATCGTAACTTTGTTTTTATTTGTTTTATAGGTACACACCATCTTGAGGTATGTTTGAAACACTCGGTTTTCATTTGTTTTATAGGTACACACCATCTAAGAGTTGTTAGTTTTGTTTTATTTTAGATCTATTTATGTGTACGTGTTTTGTTTTGTGTTTTTTATTTTATTTTTGCAGGTGACCTGATTGTAATTTGATATAATTTTTTATTAGGTAAATACTCTGCATCTGGATCTTCTGATGATACATATCTAAGAAAAGAGGTATTTATGGCCTTTATGTCTTTGATTACTATTTGGAGATGATTTTTATTTTATTACTTGGATAAGGATGTTGAGAATCATTTATGTTCGAGATATTTTCAAACTTGCATAGAGTAATTATATATTATTCGACTAATCATTTTTAAAGTTGCATAGAATAATTACATATTATTTAAAGTTGCATAGAATAATTACATATTATTTTTAAGATTGAGAATCATTTATGTTGAGATATTTTTAAAGTTGAATAGAATACCTAGGACCAGAGCCGTTAGATGGTCGGGACTCGATAGTGTGTGTAAGCAGCCAGACCAGCCAAGAAATCAGTCCAAGCACTACTTAAGAGTTGTAAATTGTGTTCATGTATGTATGCCTAACTGTGTTTATGTTTGCGTTTTATTCATCAATGTTTGCGATTATAATTCTATGAATAGTGTTAATTAATTTTTTGACACCTATGCCATCTGTTTTGACCACAAAATTAATAAATCCTAATGCCATGTCACTAATATTCTTGGCATCAGTGTTTTTCAACCAATCTGCTTCGACTCATATTAGTGTTATCATTGTATGATGAGGTAATAGAACCACATGGTGGTGTAGGTTAAAGTGATGCCTGAGAATTTAGTTTTAATTTGTTTTTTTTCCATAGTTTTCTCGGTAAACAAACATAAGGGTGGCATTTTCATTTTGTTGAATTGAAATGCAATTTTATTTATTTATTTTTTATAGACATTAATTAACTTAATTGAATGTGAGCAAACCATTTTATTATATGTTGGTCTTTCTTTTGATTATTGGTAGATGATGGTGTTATTTAATTAAAATTTATAACAACAAAGATGTAGCTTTAATAGTGAAAATTTAGCTATGTTTGCATTTTTTTGTCGAAATAATGAATCGTTATGGGAGAAACACAAATGATTAGGTTTGTGGGGCTTTAATATAATGATGTTAAAAGCCTTTTTGATTGAACAAATGTTAATTTAGATTTTTTTGTAGTTGGTTTTCGATTTTGAGATGAATAATTGTTTAAAATGAACAGGAACAAACAAATGGAGGTGCACTACGTAAATAGAGATTTGATAGATGTAGTGGTGGGTCCTACATCAACTCTGTAATAAGGGTGTTTAGAAGTTGGTTTGATGCTTACTATGTATATAAAGATGATGAAACAACTTACCGTCTCCTTTGAATCTAAAAACCAAACTGAAGATAAATTTCAGATGCTGTGGATATGTACATTGCAAAGAATGTGTATATGACTGTATATATAATTGCTCAAGCATACCCCAAGTATATCAAGGCGGTGTAGCGGATGGTTTAGTGTTCTAACTCTTTGTGCTACTATCATTGCCACCATTAGCTGAAGATAAACTAATTTTCTCATTTTCTCAATGTTGATGTTTAGATTATATGGGCATTCTGTTCCATCACTATACATAAAGAAATTGGAAATTAATGTGTTTAATTCCTCAACTCTAGTGTGTTTTGTTTATGCAGTTGAGTATTGTTATTAGTATGTGTTTACTTTAAGTTTATTTTCAATAATATTTTGATTAGTTAATTTCTATCATATAAAATATAGTATTCCTTTTGGAATGTATTATTTGGATCGCATGCACTGATATGAGGTAATATGATGCTTTTCACTATTAATTGACTCTCAAAACTTTGGAAGTCATTCTACAACTTTGGCACATTTTATTTTGGGTTGAGTTGTAGATTTTTATATATTCTTGGGTTGGAAACTTTATACCTTAATTACCATGTTTTGTAGAGTACATTCTTACACTCTACACTGATATGTTCCATATTTAGTTTATGTATATCAAACCATTTGATATTATGGTGATGAAAACATCTGTTCCAAATTAATAATTGTACCTTAGGTTGGAAATCAGTAACCATTGCGCCTTCTATTCTTCACAGAAATCAATGAATGTGGGAAATGTCTGTTCTTTACAGAAATCAATCGATTCATAACACCTGGGGAAGTTTGAATATGGGAATCAATTTAATCCATTATGATAGTGGTGAGTAACCAATGCGAAATAGTGATGGGGCCATAATAGCGTAGGTTGATGTGCTTATGAAGTTTGAGTTGAGATACAGCAGGTTGATGTGTTCATGAAGTTACTCTTCCAATGTTCACATACCAAAATGCAAGTGATGCGATAGAGGCGCGACTAATCAATGACGAGGCAGAGCAATGGAAAATTACTTGAAACTAAAACCTTTAACAGGTAACTCGATAACTCTTGGGCTTCCTTGGAATTTTAATTTGGTAAATTTACATACAACATCTCATCATACATGTCAAGAGAATAAAATATGTCAATACTACTTTTAGCAGTCGAGAAAGAAGAGATTATAGGGATCAATACTGCTTTTAGAAGCCAAATGTGTTGCTTCAATATGTGCACAGTTAAGCTTATTTAACTAGGTTCCTTTTCTTATAAGCATTCTCTAATTGTTTAATGTGCATAATTAAGCTTATTTAACTATGTCTTTTGGAGTCCAATACAAAAAGAATGCTCCTGTATATTGCTATAATACATTAGGTGGTCATAATTTTTGGGAGTGAAATTTGATGTTTTTTTAGATATTTATATTTCATTCCCTTAATGCAAATTCAAATGAATGGGAAAAAAGACTTTGGGCCGGTATAATTGAATGTTGTATGTCATGCATTTAAGATGTTGGTGTGCTAAAAGTATCAATTGTTTGGTGAAACTTGGTGACTGATTGTCATGAGATAAATTATGGAACCGGCACTAGATCTGCTTAGGTAGAATGTTGTTTAGTGTGTGCATAATTTAAATTTAGGGACTGACTCAGTTTACTTATTATTATTTTTTTCTATGTTGTTTTTGGCTTTCTATAATAAATCACTACTGAGCACGCTTTGCTTCTCCACACATTAACCGACACTAGTATTTATATTTACTAAAACCTTTTGTTTTAATGTGTATAGTTAATTAATAAGGTTACAGAGGAGTTTCTTTATTGTTATATGTACTTTTTCCCCTTTTGTTCCTTTTTCATTATCTGTATGTGAGCTTCAAAATGGGAGTTTGTAGTTTTCAAAAGCAAAACATATCACAACAGTTGGAGCTACAACAGAGATTAGAGCTTTCATTTCCAGAGATAATTCCATAAGGAAAACCATTAGAAGAACTTTCTGAACAGAACGAGTTAGTAGAGAAGAAGCCAGAAAGTAAGAAATTACGCTGTCATCCTCCCAAACCTGGTGAACTAGCAACAGCTGCAAGTACAACTGAGTTATTGGCATTGGAGCATCAGAGTGAGAAGAAACAGAAGTTAGAGCACCGGGGCCGAGAAAGGCAACTTGAACAAAAAAACCATACATCAGAGGAGGTAATTATACATACGTAATAACTCATGTGTATATTTATATACTAAATAGTCTAAATATATACTAAATATATAAGAGAACAAAATGTAAGGTATGCCATTAACTTTTTTTTATTAATTTGAGCAAATGTCTCTATTATATTTACTATCTAAACTCATTTCTTATATATCTCAATCACATTGAGCCTTTTAGTTATTTTCAAAACTCTATAGAGAAACACTATGCTCAGATCAATGAGGTAATTGTTTCTTGCACATTAATAATTTTTTTTAATAGTTTAATGATTCAACATATATGGTTTTGATGTGTATTTGATATGATTTAATAGGCTCATATGTACATATTTGTTAAAGCTAAATGATTGCATCTTTAGGTCCAATTTTTCTTTATAAATGAACCTCATATTTTGTTGGCTCAGATTACTCAAAAGGCCTCAAAGAATGCTCATTTTGTGAGCTCTGGAAAGATTGATCAATACCAAGTGGTTGAAGATAGTTAACAGACAACTTGATAAGAGAATTACAGACAAGACCATAATTAACAGACAACTTGGTTGGAGCACAAAGATATTCACTTTGGGACTTATTGGAATCGACTTTAACCTATCAACATAGGACCTATGTGATATTCTCTTTGGGACTTCTTGGAATTGACATTAACCTATCAACATAGGATGTCTACTGAAGCTGTCAGGCAGTCCGTTGCAAAACCAATTGAAACTTAAAGGTTTTCCCTTAGGTTCTCTGTTGCTTGACAGCTGCTTCAGCTATTTTCAAGGGCCTCTTAAGCATAATCTATATGCATTTTTTTTCTTTTACTCAGTTCCTCTAGATTTTGCATATCCATGAGAGTGAGCTTTGTTTGTGCTGGAATTCACGTTATTATATATAAATATTCACCAAGTTAACAAAGTGCCCAAACTTCTTAAGAAGCTCTTCCAGATCATTCATTCTCAGAGTCTGCATATTGTAGAGCTTCGTGACGTTATTTGATAGTGTATGAATAAAATTCTTTGAGATATCAAGATATCTTATGATATCCAATTCAAGATATCTCACGAGAATACCCAACAGAGTTTTAGATTAGATTGGGTATGCAGAATCTTTCTCAATTATGCTCTTATTCTATATCTTCACATATATACATTCATATAAATTTTTTTTATCCTTTTATCATTTTGAGCTTATAATGTTCGTTCTGTATCGACAAAAACATTTTATTAGTTGTGTTTACTATTTGGAATACTTGGATTTGATATTACATGTGTAGATGTACATATGAAGTTTTAAAGACTAGATAATAATATTGTCATATGAACCTATTAATTTCATTGTTTTAAGTTTTTGATCTATATCTACTTATTATGGTGTCATTATTTCTATTTTATACATAGTATTATTCTCTTTATATTTTTTTACCTAATTTAGAATTGTGTTATGCAATTTTTCGACTGCTGAAGAAGCAGGTTTGGGGTACAACCATCACTATCATTTAGAAACGAAGCCTCCAAAGCCACTGTTCTTCTTGGGTGGTACAGCCACACTATTCTTTCGACCGGTGGTGCCACTACCTGTCTTCCCCTCCATATTTTGGAGAATTGGATCAGCCTCCAATAACTGGTCTTCCTTAGCTAAGCCCCCACTTATCCAATCCCACAGACTTTTTACCTCGCTTATTTTCCCAGAGCCTTTTATAGCCTTTACAGCCGTGTCTACTCTTCTTCCTCGGCCTGTGGTGGAAACTGGACTAAAGAATATGTGCAATGAAGACATCTTAGTTTGATATATTCTATATTGTAGACTTAAAGCTGTGTTGGAAAAGAATGGAGGAGGAAAGCAATCTAGGTGGGAATATATTTATATATTCTTTTTGCCTGCTGTTGAGTTAATAGGAGCCATTGGATAGTTGTGAAGGTTTTAATCGAGAATTACACTAACGTGTTTGTAACATGATCCCTCCACTGGTGCCTTATCTTCTCGAGATGCGCAAGACGAAATATTCTTATTTTTGTATTTTTTTGGAAAATATGGCTGCACACATTGTATTCTATATTGCCTTCATTATTTTTTTATAGTCTATTTAGTTTCTTTAATGTTTTTATGTTTTGACAGGTCTAGTGCCAGTTATATGTAAAAGAACTCCCCCTTTAGATGTAGAGAATGCAAGCTCCTATCGAATAGGCAAGAAGGAAGGGAAGGAACTTGTGAGAGCTTAGATCCGTATGACGAAAAATAGGCTGTGATAAAAAGAGTTGTGAAAGAAAAAGATGCAAATGTAAGAGATCGTTGTGGAATTTAAGTAGTTCCCGAATCAGCAAGTATCTCAGTTGACGCTGAAATATTTTGTTTTTTTAACTTTTTCAAGTTTGACAGATTCGGTACTCTGGATTAAAAAAAAATTCACATTTAAAAAGCTGCAAGAGTAACCTTCATTATCTCCTCGCACCCCCGGTCTCTAATATTTTTAATTTCTTCGAGTTTGCTAGAGGTAATCTTTCAATGGAGCAAGAAGATGTAGCTAAGAAACTTAACAATACTGTTTGTTTGAGCCCATAAAGCCTATATAGCTCATAACAGTGAGATACATTCAAACTTTCAAGAGTTGAAATTATGGAGAAGTCAAGAACCCTTATTAGAACAATCATATATAGATTTTTAATACTGAACAGAGCAGGATAGTTAATTGCATTTGCATAGTTTTTACTCAGTAGCTTATTACCTTTATGTGATATTTTTGTGTGTATATATAATAAATTTCCTGATGTTTTTTTAATAATAAATTAGGTGTTGTACCGGTCTACTGTCTCTGATGATATGGCTTTGAAGGTAGCAAAGAACCTCAAGTTTCCTATGCTAAAGTATTTGTATATAAGATAATGCAGTGTGGAATGCCAACTCAGTTTCATGTTCTTCAAACTACTCTGGAGTTTCTCAAATGGAAAACAAGAAGATAAACACTTCAAGAAACCTTTAAGCTTTGTGTGGATCTTTAAAGTTTGAGTCATCCTCGACAAGCAACACAACTGATGCCTTATCCAATGCAGTAGTCAACATAACCAACACAATTATATGGACTCCTTAGGGGGTATCATAAAGTAATCATTTTTTCCATACTGTTTGAAGCTATTTGAGTTTGAGTTTTATGATGTACTGAGTTTACTTTAAATTGATGTTTGAGTTTTATGAATGTGAAATTGATGTTTGAGTTAAATTGATGTACTGAGTTTACCCAACACAGTTAAATTCAAACATGGTTGCCCAACACAGTTAAATTGTGTGCTATTAGTATATCAGCTATTATATATGATGGGTTTGTTTCTTGTTTCTTAAATTAATGTTTTAGTTTTATGAATGAGAAAATTTTATTGATTTGGATTATATTTGTGTACTAAGTTTGTTAGGTTATTTTGGTCAAACTATTAGTGTTGTTGTAGTATTTTTTTATTTATTAAACAAAGTGGATAGTCTTATAAACAAAGGAAGTTTCGTCTAAATTTCAAAAGTTTTTACACTTAGTTTTGTTGGGGAACGAAATTTTTGCCGTTTTGTAAATACGTACTTTGAAAACGATTATGTATTTTGAAAATTTTCGCCGTGCCTTTAGGCACGAGCATTCCGCTAGTATATATATATATATATATATATATATATATATATATATATATATATATATATATGTCCTCTCCGGTAAGGACTCCTTATGATGCAAATTCCGGTGCATACCATTTTTTTAAAATAATAAAAAATGAATTTTTTGATAAAACTTCATGGATATGATCCCCACGGTGAGAAGATCATCTCCACTTTTTTTCATCAAAGAATTGGAGATAAAATTGGAGATAATCTTCTCACCGTGAAAATGTATATTATATGGCGAAAAGGTTGAAAATATATATTTATACCATTTTTATTGAGTTTTTTTGCGAAAAATATTGGAGATAATCTTCTCACCGTGGAGATCATATCCATGAAGTTTCATCAAAAAATTCATTTTTTTACTATTTAAACAACAATGATATGGACCGGGGTCTGTAACATAAGAAGTTCTTATAAGAGAGTCTCTCTCTCTCTCTCTCTCTCTCTCTCTCTCTCTATATATATATATATATATATATATATATATATATATATATATATATATATATATATATATATATATAAAACAAATGACTTCCAACAAAGCTCCTACGCTAGTAGGTATGACAACAGGTACAACAAGTCTTGTTGATGACAATCCTATCGAGGTTTCCACCTAATGTGCTCCTTTGGTTGATGACGAGAGTGTCCCTTTAGCTGCCGATTTGGAGCAGTCAGGTATTTCTAAAGCTCCTTGTGGGTCAGAAGTCTACATCGCTGCTAGTCCTAAGGACTTGTCTAATAAGAATTTACCTCCAAACTGTGTGGGATTCTTGAAAAAGAATGAGTTCAAACATGTTGACGGAGCTCAGGTGGCCGGTGACACAAACTTCAATCGTTGTATTCAAAATGAGATTGTAATCCCTACTAATCAGGAAGAAACCGATCTTAATGTTCATCAGTTAACCAACTTGCTGACTGAATCAATTTTTTTAACTACAAAAGATTTATAAAAAAATATGAAGCTTATCCCAAGGAATCCAGTTTTAGCTCAACTGAAATCAGAAGAGTTAATTAATGATCCAATTGGTTTGGACAAAATTAGTGGACATTTGAAACATTTCGATAAAAATTATATGGGAGCTCCTAAAAATATGGCTCAAAATTTTAATGAGAATATTTCATCCGGGGATATTTCTAAAAATAAAGATTCTTCCTATGGTGATATGCCACCTCTAGAGCCCATTCCAAATTTGCAGATAGAGAAGTGCGAGGAGGTTAATTTATTCGTGGAAATTCCAAAGTTTGATTTAGGAATATCTACTAATACTGCTAAAGCTCGAACCTTTATTGAAGAAGCGATTGGGAGAAAAAGTGGGATAAATCAAATTACTCCAATTAGTAATTCTTTTGATGTTTTAGGTTGCTTGGATGATTTGTCAAACAACAATGGTTGACGGAAAGAAAAATATAGGAGGGATTAAAAAGGCGCATGTGGATTCTTTTCCGTACTTGTCTAAGGAGGAAAAATCGGCTCTTAAATATAATTTAAGGTCGTCTTTTACTCGCACTAGATCTCGCAAAATTTAGTTAATTTTTTATTTTTTCTTTAGCTCATGTAAGAGCTGTGGGAGAGGCTTTTTCTCCTAAGCTTTTAATAAATTTTAATTATATATACATACATATATATATATATATATATATATATATATATATATATATATATATATATATATATATATATATATTTAGGCAGACTTCTGTACACACTAAGTTCTAAAGAAAATCTTGTAAGTTTGATACTAATTTTGGATGGAAATCTTCAATAAAATATTTGAGCATTAGTTGACCAGCTCAGGCCAAAAATCTATAATGCGCCTGATTTTTTTTAACAAATTTATATGAAGTGCTTTTTAACATAAAAAAACAACCTTCCCTAAAAAACAAGCAAACCTTTAAAGGTAATTTTTTATTTTGTTAAATAAAATGGTACTTTTGAATTATTCAAAAATAGTGTTAGAGTTAACGGTCAACTATGCTGTCCAAATAGTTATCGTTCAAAATGAAAGTCAAACTTGCATACACAAAAATAGTAGATGTCAAACTGTAAATCGAACAATCAACGTATGTCAAAAGTCAAATCTCCTTTTAGAAAGGTCTTTGGTTAGTCTTATATGTGATAAGTTATTTTGTTTATTTATATATTTTTGACGAAATTGTATTTTAAATATCAATAATAATATAAGTTCTAAAGAAATAATAAAAAAAACCTTCAAAATGGATTATGAGTTTATATAGAGAAATGGGATTTAGCGCAACTTTTACTTGTTGAACACATACAGTACATCGAAGATGACAAAACTGAACTCATTTACGTTTCTTTCTTTCCCTTAATGTCAAGTCAACTTTTATATATTTTATATATAATGATTTTGGGATGCATGTGTTGACAGAGAAAGGTGGTTAGGTGAATGAACTGGCACTTAGGATTCTAGGACCAATAGAGGAACTCCAAGCTTTGGACCATGAGAGAGACCCATCTCTATCAAGATGGCCTGTAAAATAAATAGTATCCCCCCTTCTCCTTTTTAAAAAAAAACAAAAACCCTTTAACAAACACAAAAAATAACTTTTAGCATGACATTCATGCATGAGCATAAAAAAAAATATCATAACTAGGGTGAATAATAAAATACCATGGTGCTATATTATATGAATAATATATATCGTGTTCTCAATAATAACGTATTATTGTACAATAATAACGTATTATTGTGCTATGTGTCCACAATAATCATCTTCCTTAAAAAATATAATATATATATATATATATATATATATATATATATATATATATATATATGGTGCCTCCTCGTGTTATTGTGCTATGTGTCCACAATAATAACGTGTTATATATATATAGTGTCTCCTCGTGTTATTGTGTTATTTGTCCACAATAATAATGTCTTATTGTGCTATGTATCCACAATAATCATCTTCCTTAATATGGTGTCTCCTCGTGTTATTGTGTTATTTGTCCATAATAATAACGTGTTATTGTGCTATGTATCCACAATAATCATCTTCCTTATATATATATATATATATATATAATCATTTTAAAAAGACTATTTTCATCTTTCTTAAGAAAATAATATATTTATATATAATCTTTTTAAAATATTGTTTTATAAATATAAATTATTTTTTAAAACAATACTCTTTTGGTAAATATATATATACAAAATTGTTTTATATAAAAATTATAGTTTTAGCTCTTTTTTTTCTATAAAAACATTACAAAAGTTGATTTTATAAAGATAAGTATAAATTATTTTATGATATATAAAAGTTGTATTTGTATAAAGTAATTTCCTAAAAACTGGAGTTTTTAACTTCTTTTCTTTACATAAATTGTGTTTTAAAAGGTTGTTATTATAAATATAAATTTAATCTTTTTTAGAAAAAAAATTATATTTACAAAGTAACGTTAACGTGCAAATTTTATAGATTTTTTAGAAAATTGTACATTTTATTATAAAAAATATTTTTTTTGAGTTATATATAAAAATATTTTATTATAAACAAATTTTTATATATAACTCAAAAAAATATGTTTTATAAAAAATATGTAGTTTATATTAGATTTTGAACGTTAACATTACTTTATAAAAACATCTTTTCCTTAAAAAAAATTAATATTTATATTTATAAAACAACCTTTCAAAACATAATTTATGTAAAGAAATGAAGTTAAAAACTAGAGTTTTTGGAAAATTACTTTATAAAAATACAATTTTAATACATAATAATTATTTTATATTTATCTTTATAAAATCAAGTTTTCTAAAAAAAATGTTAACACTATAGTTGTATACGAAAATAATTTATATTTAAAAAATAGTAATTAAGATATATATATGTGTGTGTGTGTGTGTGTGTGTGTGTGTGTGTTTTCTATGCCTTTTGTTTTCTTAGTTCCCCTTATTTCATCATTAAATATTCTTATTTTTGCATTTCAATTTTATATGCAAGTATTTGTTTGCCATCAAATATTTTACAAATGAAATACATATATCCGTTAGCCTTTTATAAATTTTTTTACATTAAAGACATGTATCACACAATATAACGTTATATATTTTACCCCCATTTTTGTAAGTATGTTCGCATTGCATTATAAAACAATAAAAACTAGTCAAGATATAATAACTATGGTAAAACTTGATTCGTTAGTTACGTTTATTAAAAAGAGAAAAAAAAAGAAATTCCCAATTTAAAACGTCCACAAAAAAAGTCAAGCTATTAAATTATGACAAATAAACTACGTCCTTTTTTTTTTAGTTTTTTCATCATTCGAACTATGCCTATATATTTTTCTTCTTTTTTTTATGCGGAACAACTTGAATTTCTAACACACTAATTAAATCCGGAAAGAACCACAAAATATCAATTTGTGATTATATTAAAAGTTGATACTTTCTCCCGAATGAATCTCTTTAATTAAAAATCACAACTTTTATATGTCAAACTAAAAAATAGTTTTTATGTATTAATTCCCTAGTTAATTTTCCCTCTTTTAAATGCAACTCTTATTATTAGTTATGCAATGAAATACTTGAATTCCTTTTTATAAATTTAATTTTAGCTTTTAGAGATTGGGTAGACTAGAACGGCAATTATTTCCAATGATGACGTTCAACAAAGGCTTCTGTAATTTTTCCGCTGAAGATGTTCACTAGTCAGGGATTATATGTTTATTTAATAAACAAAGTAAAGCAAAAAAACTGATTTAGGCTACAATCCTTGCTCCTGATTTGGTTTTCTAACTAAAATATACCAAAACCTTATGCAACATCTTTACTTGTTTTAAAATATTTTGTTTAATTTAACATTCAACTACAAAAATTGCTCTTTGATTACAAGTGACGCTGGAAAACATATAACATCGTGATAAATCATTAGAGTCCTTAAGGACAAATTAAAAATAATTTTTTCAATAAGTCATCATATGTTATAATTATTAATATAAATACATGAATACAAATACAAATACATTTATTAATGTAAATACATTTACAATTATCAATGTATATAAAATTACAATTGTAATTATATCTACATTAATAAGTGTAATTGTATCTACATCAATGAGTGTAACTGTATCGTTTGGACTTATCGTTAATTAATTAAAAAGTTTATGAGTTTAAAATATCAACAATATTACCGCTTGGACTGATCATATATAAATAGACTTTTAAAAGATTTAGTACCTATTATCTGTAATATTTAGTGATATGTTTTAAAAATAGTCAAATGTGACCTTAAAAATAAAGGTTGCTAACAAAATTACTGACATAGTTTAGTGGCATCATAAAAAAAATTACTAACAAGATCACAAATTTAAGCACACTAAAAAATGACAGTCGCTAAAAATATATATGTGGTGAGTGGCGGATCCAGGATATTTTGTCAAGTGGGGAGAAAATTTCGAGTGGTACCGGGGGTTCGATGGCAGGAGCCCCCGAGGCGATTTTTTTGGGTTATTTCGAATTATATATAAATGATAACTTTATATTGCCCAAACATCTCAATTATTATTAACAATACCTAATTAATTTCAAGAATAAACAACGCCTAATAAATATTCACAATACCCAAATTTTAAGAGTGATAACAATTGAATTTTGCTTAATATGGAGTACAAAAATGAGTTAACTCACTTGAGACCATTAAAGTTCAATCCAAGCACACCCGATTGAACAGAAATCCACCACCCACTACCAAACTAACTTGTCTGCAATTACCAAACCATCACCCATTTAATATCAAATCTCCAATATTACACAACCTTTAACAAAAAAACAGAGACGAATGAACACGGACAAAGACAAAACATTCGAACCTCATACATATCAAAGCTTAAATCCTCTAATCATGGAATCCGATCAAACTGCAACTGAAAAGATCAAGAAAAACTCCAAAGACTTGATTTTACTTCATAATCACAACCCAAGACTCACCAACAGCAACAAGCAAGGGAACAAGATCAACCTCAGGAAAAAAAGATCTTAGACAACCGCCATTACAATAACACCATCTCAGCTGAAGATCAAAGTAAACTCACGCACCAGATTAATTAAAAAAAATCAAATCTGAATTGGGTTGCCGCCCTAGTTGGGCCTAATATTCATCCGCCACTGTATGTGGCAGAGTTTGTGATATCGATTAATGTCACGAATACATACTAATTGCAAGCTTTATTAATTGTAGATTAACATTGTAATTTTATTGACACATGAACTAATTTTATAAAAATTATATAACTAATATTCATTTTATGAAGTTACTGAAAATAAAGGTTTTTGTCCAAAAGTAACTTAAAAAAATTGACTATATCATTAAGTTGAATATAAATGAAGGCAACATGTAGAATACCCCACAAATAAAATGACTTGCCAAATAAAAAAGGGTCAACTTCCTCGAATATTTTTTTAATAAACATTTAGTCTAAATTTTTTTATTTTGTTCTAATTTTTTTTACCATATAAAAACACTCAAAACAAGAACACACACAAATCCATTTATTCACCTCCTTGTCCCCACCCCCTCCCCCTCCCCAATCTTACTGCCGGAGTTTTGGTGTGGCCGCCGGAACTTCGGCAGTGGATGGGTGGGGGTGGAGTGTCACTAGAGCAGACTTTTAAAAATAAAAAATATTAAATAAATGAATGTTTAAGAGATTAAATGAGTTAAACTAAAATAAATGTTTTTAATAAAATATGTATTTATATTGGGAACTATATATTAATTGATACATTAAAAAAATCCACAATAAATAAAAAATATTTCATATATATATATATATATATATATATATATAACATCAATTTTGCTTAATAAGTGATTGATTTTTTTGTCTTTTAATCGGCTAGAGAGCATATAAGCTTATTAGCAAGATGATTTAGAATATTGATATCTCAGCCAGTGAAGTGGTCCATTTTTCTACGCAGAGTTTTCAAACATGAAATTATTCAGATTCCGTGCACACGTCTGTCTTTGCGCGTGATTTTCAACATTTCAAAGACAATAATCTAACTATTAAATTTCCCGAACCCCAATAGTTAATTGAGATTTATGACTCACTTAGTTGGAATACATCCTATTCGATGATGCCCTGATGCTATGCTATATGATATCTAACTAATACTACATAAAACACGTGCTTCCTTGTCTCTGATCAATGATTTTAAAAGGGTGGTATTTTTATAGTTTACACATTTTTGTGAGATCTAGTAATATTGATTATTAATATATCGTGTGCATCTCTTATAGTTTTAGTCTCTATTTTTAAATTGTTAAAAGTTACAAATTATTTTTATAAAATTAATATGTGTTATGATAATGGCCGTATTTTCTTCAAATTAATAGTAATTATTATTTTACTAGTTTACCCTCGTATTAAGAGCTTTCATATCTTATTTGAATAAGAATTTTTTTTTTCTCCAAGCTTCAGACTACTTGGTAATCAAGAGTCCTAGGTAACTATCGGGCCCAGTCCCTTTGATTGAATTTGAAGTTGTTGATCAATTTTTTTTATCAATATAGAGACAATCAAATTTATTGATCGAATTAAAGCGTATGAAATTATATTGTTAATTCGATTAACTTTGTCATATCCTTTATACCTCTACTTCTATCGTATCTTTAGTATAATCATAATTCCCAAATTCAAAACTATTGATATATAAATACAAAATTCTATTTGCACTTCAGTACAAGGATACTATGTGTACTCCAAAACAACGTATTCTTCTAAAAATGCTATGTAAACACACTAAACACGTGAATTCAAAAATGCATCAACAACACTTATCAAAATAAATTCTACGTATGAGAAAATTACCAAGCTGCACCTATAATATTTTCACAAAATCACAACAAAACATACAAAAATCAAAAGGATGCATTAATTGATTTATGTGCCAAAAACAAAAGAGTTGCCTCCCCCTTATTTAAACCTACCCTTGTATAGCAGCCGGAAGGAGCCCCTACAACAGTCCCTTACCTGCCATAACATCATGTTTGACCTACTTGTGACACCCCAGGCAATTAAATACCAGCTGATCAGTCATTTATTAAATTAATTAGGATATCCAGTTGGTTCATTCTTAGCATCACTGTCGAAAACTTTTTATTTTATTAATCACCTAATAATTAATTAAGATAGTGTCAAAATATTTAACCATTTTATTATTATTATCCAACAATTTAAAACAGTAATCATATTCACCAACAAATAAATAAAACAATAATAAATGAGAAACCAGCTAACTAAATCAATAAGACTGGAATAAACGTCCCAGTTAAAATCTGAAATACAATAATCCATAATAAAACTGAATTTCATCAAACTGAAATAAAGAGGTACAATATCTCTCTAAAATAAATGATAACTGGGAATGGACAACATGCCCAAAGTGAAATAACTAGATCAAGAACTGAAGGAATAATAGTGGAGGCGTCTAATCACGAGGACCTGTAACTTTCATAATAGCTGCAGCACGTCAAATCATTTGAAGGTCTACGCCTAGCGTCCTTGTGGCTGGACACCTAAAATAGTTTGCACAAGAGAAAATAGATTTGCAAGAAATGGGTCATAGCCCGATTGAAAATAGTTTAAAATAGTTTAGCAAGTATTTAAAATGCTATAAAGTAGATACTTTATACATGTTAGCTCTTCAAGATCTCACATGAGATTCTCACCTCTCAACTATTGTGCATGCCTAACGTACCTCTAAACCATTCTAGATACCCTATCACACCTAACTAGATTGTAGGCATAAATCTTCTAACTATCACTTGTAATAATAACCCGTATTTCCCATATAATATTAATATATATTTCTGCCTTTAATATCCTGAGTAAGAGTTTTCACAAGTACAATATAGTGTTCACGTACTTAAGTTAATGTAGATTTCGCAATCTTTCTCATCTACTAATTTCACGCAATAGATAATAGCACAAGCATATATATATATATATATATATATATATATATATATATTCATCATTACATTATATATCTACTAATACGACACCCCTAGACTCAATTGCGGTGCATGCATACTCTGCTATCAAGTCCTGGTACATCTCGTACTAAATAAGGACAATCGGTTCGGTATCTCTCACGAACCATAAATACAAATCACACATATTGGATGCGAACATAGTTTCAAGATTATGGACTACGCACATACCTATGCACCCATATGACCATCATCACTATCATTATCACAGATTGCCCATACCTAGGCTCCATGTTCTGAGGCACCAAATCTAAAATTCCCCCCAATGGGCTCATCAAGATAAGATTGTCCCCTTTCAAAAACCTCCCGCGATAGCAAGCAACATAGGTATTTCATACACATAATAAATATTACTATAGGTATTTGCACAACCTATCAAGATCATTAGTTTTACACAAAACCCGAATATTATAATTCACACGCAATTTTTTTCACTAATACTATCGATATATTTATTAACTTATGAATATTCTCCCCATCATATTTTTCCAAGGATGATTCACTATCCAAGAATTTTTTAACGTAATTAACCCAATTCTCCCACTATTAATTTACCCTAATAATCATCATGGGTTATTCTATTCCCCTCGAATTAACTACGTCGCAAGGTTTTAACTCAAACATAACGATTTTCTCAATTATCCCAATATTTGTTCGTTTCAATTTATGCAACTTAATCTCCACTTTAGGCCTAATGTCCTTATTATAGAACAACAATCATAATCAATCAATCTAGGCAACATCAAATGGAATAACAACTAAAAGAAAATTTCTTAAATTTTACCCCACGAATCTGTCCAGATTTTTAAAATGCAGTTTTGAGGTATTTCAGAGTCGTTCTGAAAAAAAAAACGTATCAGAGAACGAAATGCAGAAAACGAGATTTTCTATGAGGCAATTCGAACAGAATAGCCATTTTCGGCACAAGAACGTTTCTAAAGTGACGATTTAATTTACCCAATTTTATATACTTCTTCGAATTTAAGAAATTGTTCTACAATTCAATTATAGTCATAAAAATCCAGGTTTCTTCATCAAGATTTAATATAATTTCATGGGTTTCATACTACCTACATGGAGGATCCTATTCTATATCAATTTCACCCAAGATAATGATATATGTCTTCAAAAGTTCATTCAAATCACATGAATTTCATAGTTAATTCAACCTACACTAACATGGATATTAGATATGCTATAAGTTTGCAAGATTAAACACTTGCCTCTTCGTCCTATGGCCTATCTGTTGCTTCCTCTTGCTTCTCACGTAACTAGCCCTAACCCCCCTTTTCTAATCATAAATAATAACTTAGAAAATTCATAGGTTTAATTACTCCAAAAATACAAATGACCAAATTGGCCTCTCGAGATGTCGATTTGGTCCAAAATTGACCCGGGACTCAAAGTAAACCCCCGGGTAGACTTTTCTTACTATCTCGAGGCTTCCGAATACTTTGGCGCACTCGAAATGATCACTTGGATGAGTTAAAAATTATTCACTTTTTATTTCATTAAATTACGTCCCGACACAACTGACACACGCATCCCAACTTAATTACAGTAACTATCGTATTTTTCACTCGCGAGAATTTTAATAAATTCATAATCACATATTACTTTATTCACTAAGTAATATTCAATATAATTCACATCAATAAATACTAACCGCTGTCTCACTAGTTAATATTTATTTTAATTCGAATTAATTATCAATTAATTTCCCACATTTAAAAATCATTAAAAATACGGGGTGTTACATACTTCCCCCCTTACAACAAAATTTCATCCCAAATTCCAAAAATAAAAGTATACCTAGTACGAACAACTCTGAATATTTTTCGCGCATCTCATCATTGCGCTTCCAAGTAGACTCCTCCATAAACCTGTACAAGTGGAACTACCTTCGACCTCAATCTCCTATCACTATGGCCTAAGATAGACACCGGTCTCTCCTCACATGAACTATCAAGATGTAGGTCAATCTCCTCTAACACAATGTGAGTGTGGGCCCACTCAGCTCGGAGATACCGCCTTAGGGATGAAATATGAATCCCATCCTGAATATGTTCCATCAACCCAAGCCTGCATTCTAGCGATCTAATCCTTTCGATGATAGGAAATGGCCCTACGTGTCTAGGTGCCAATTTCCCTTTCTTTACGAACCTCATTATCCCCTTCACAGAAGACACTAGTAGTAGCACCTGTTTCCTCACACTAAACTCTCGAAAGAATTGCTTGACCTCAGCGTAGCTTTTCTATCTATCCTGGGCTACCCATATATGACTTTGAATCATCTATGTATTTTCCGAAGTATTCTGAATCAACTCTAGACCGAGTAGCTTGTTGTCTCCCACCTCTAGCCAACAAGTAGGAGAACGACAAGGCCTATCGTACAATGCGTCGAATAGTGCCATGCCAATCGTACACTAATATGAGTTATTATACGCAAACTTCATCAGTGGAAGATACCATTCCCAACCTCTGCTTGAATCAAGGATAAACACTCACATCATATCTTCTAAAATTTGATTCGCCCTCGGAATTTGGATATGTCTCGGTACTAAAAATTCAGATTCCAACACTCAACGTATCCAAACGTACTCAAAGTTAATCTCGTAACAATTATTTTGGTACTTCCACTATACTTATGCCAGTGTCACTATTATGACTGAAAGTCGACTCCTTACTATCCCAGATTAGCAACAAGTCATTGCCACTCTTATATGCTGATATATTTCTTTAGGCATTGCCTATTTAATGACATAATGAATCATCGTGAAACCCACTAATAATGCTTCAAAGAGAAGAACCTACACTCTACTGGCTCTTTTATCTCTATATTGGAAAGTTTCATATTTCTTAGGTGCCAATTTCTTTCGATGCTAAATCTCATAACTCTCCCCCTAGGAGGCCCTCGTAATAAATCCTGACCACTTATGTCAGGCTCCAAACTTAGTTTACGGTGGTATACTCTCACTACCATCCTAAATTATACGAAAAGAACATCCTAATCACCTACATCTTACCTCCCATCTACCCACGTGAGGCTTTTACATCTTCAGTTGGTTATGACTTAATTCTCATCATATTACTCCTCTGTTCGAAGTAGCTTATGTTTATCCCTAAATATTTAAAATGTAACCACTTTGTATTGTTCGACACTCTAATCACCCATTTTTGTCTACTATTCAATTTTTGGTGACTTGCCTCGCTCACAATGCACTATATTCTCTTTGTCTCATTTTAGTCCTACCTCTATTTTACCCATGCATTTACTTCATTATTTCATATGTTGTCACGTTCTCACCTCGTGAATGATACTGAACATTTCAACTAACTAGGGCACCCATACACCTTATGTTTTGTGCATTTCAGTACAAATCAATTGAACGTAATATACTTGCATCACACATAATGTACTTTGGCTTGACTATACAGTAACGTTATACTCAACCACCCAACTAGTTGTAACATAATTATTTTCTAGGTTGTCCCGCCGATTTACTCGTGGTGTAAACATTGTACACTGGTTATCGCTTCAAAATTATATGGCTCTACCGACCTTAATTCATAATATAACTATCAAATCTCAGTTATATTAACGTATGTGTACAATAGCTATGGTACTATACCCAGGTACTAATGACCAAACCTCTCTTGACTTCCAATGTTCACTAAATTTCATGTGTGGGATGTATCGCAAAGAAAAAATGCAAACAAGGAACCCCCGATACACTACTATCTAACATTGCTGGTCGTCAATATCCGTTAGGTCCTCAGTCCATAACATGTACCCACGAATTGCTATTTAGTGACATAAAAAGCCAACTCATCCACTCTTACGTCACCAAAGACGAAAAATAATACGGCGCCCTTACTGTTACAAGTTCTTAGCGTTATATATAATAGCGATCAATATATCTCCGCTCGACAAAGAACATAAAGCACCCTAAATCACATCAGTAAAAAGTCCCTACGCACCGGGATCAAATATAACTGGAAAAACATACTCACCGAAGTCCATCACATTTATGTATCTATATATAACATCAAGGACATAACTCTTTATATTTGATCACAATATAACATACCATATATGTAAGTATGCTCAACCATCTTTCAGGATATGATCGCAAAATAATGCATCTCACTCGGGAATAACAAGCACGATAGTCTTATCACCCAACCTACTATCGCTCAAACTCTCGGTATCCCGTTACTAAATACGGTCATAATAATTCCTACTTTCTTAACTCTCAAAAGTAGTGATTCATAACATCAAATTCTCTCAGTGCCCACAACCGCTCACCTATGGGTGACACCCAAATGATACCCGATACCCAACGATAAATATATATATATGTTGATACCAAATTTAACCTGCTGACGTGGACTAATCATAAGAAGATGCGTGTCAATCTACGTGGCACATACAAGCATTTTTACAATCATATTAGCGACAAGGAATTCTACCACCCCGATCAACTCAGATGCTCCGACCAACAAGAGCTCTCCGAGGAACTTTACTGCACCGAGCAACTTATGAGTATCGAGCTACTTAGGCGGTCCGAGCAGCTTAGGCGGTCCGAGCTGCACCTCGAACAAAGCATTAATAGCAGGATAACCAACAGATTGACTACGCATTAAATGCTTATTATTGTCATGCATATGTATACGCCTAAGGGGTATTTATGTATTACCCTTTCACATGTATAGCCAAAAGGCTATAAATACATTGTATCATCCTCATTATAGGAGGACCAAAATTTCTTGAGGAGATAGATACTTCGAGAGTTCCCAAACAAATCATCAATAACAGAAACAGTGGACGTAGGCCATTCTTATAAGGCTGAACCACTTTAAAAATTTCTTTGTTTCATTTAATTTTATCTGTGATTAAATAATTAGATATGATCTAATTTTTTACATCAATAGATTGGCGCCGTCTGTGGGAAACGACTGGTAATATCGTTTTTCATAAAAAACAATCCATCACAAATGGCTGATAATCCAGAACCCAGCAATCGAAACGCTGGAAACCCCCCAAATCCATCTGCTCCACCAAACATTCCAGATCTGGCTGGAATAATGACAAATCTGACCCAGGGCCAGACAGCCATGCAATAAACTATGCGACAACTCATACAAACCCTTCATGGCGGTGCACCGACCCATTCAGGACAGCGGAGTGTTCGAAGAAATACCCGTTTACTTTCTTCGCGTACTAGGCATACCGATTCATATCGTACTGAGGAATCTAATGATTTTTCTTATCAACCAGGAAGAACTTCGTTGGTACGAGCCACAGATACTGAACAAAAGGTCACTCTCTCTCCAGAAAGGACCAGTGCATTGGAGAGATTAAGTACGGTTTCTCCTTTTGATCGATTGGGCCCTAGGAGGAACAAAAGTCCTCCTAAAGCCACAACGAGGAGCTTTCGACGACCAACAAACTTAATAGAAGGATCTGCTCAGTCGCGACTAGCTACTCGTCAAGATAGATCCCAAGAAGCCATATCAACGCGATCAGTTGCTCGAACCAATAGGCCCGAGGAAGGAAATGATGCTTGGAAAGGCTCTATTCAGAGGCCGGAGGATAGATTAGGGGAAATGGGTAAAGCCAAGAACCCTTTACAACGAACCTTTGTTCAAGGGACACCCTTTGTCCAGGCCATTGTGGATTTTCCCACACCATCAAAATTTAAAGCACCTGTTGTGACCCCCAAATATGATGGAAAGACCGACCCTGTCCTTCATATAGAATAATACCAAGCTGCAGCCGACATCTATGCTGTTCCAGATAAAATGAGGTGCAGAGCATTCTCGGGAACTCTTACCGGATCTGCCCAAATATGGTACAATAATCTTCCTCGAGGGAAGATTTCAACTTTCTTTCAACTGACCGAGTTATTCATTGGGAATTTCTATTTTGGGGCAAAGCCAGTTAACCTAGTAGCGCATTTGTTAAGTGTTAGAAAAAAAGCTGGTGAGAGTACCAGAGATTATATAACCCGTTTTAACAACGAGAAACTCGAAGTCATTGATTATGAGGAAAAGACAGCGATTACCGCCTTGATGAGTGGGCTGTTGCCCAACAAGTTGTACTACACTTTGGCCAAAGATCCACCCAGAACAATGTCAGAATTGATGGGAAAAGCAGCCAAGATCATGAATGCCGAGGAGGCTATGGCTGCGAAGAAGAATATGGATGCCAAAAAAACCAAGGTGGAAGGTGATAAAGATAAGAAGAAAGAGCATAAGAACAATGGTGGTGACAAACAATCAAGAACAAGGTCGTCATGGGAGGTATTGAAGAAATTTAATAATTATACTCCTTTAAAGAAAGACATCAACCACGTTCTAAAAGAAATCAAGAACAGCGAGGAGTTAAGCTGGCCGGAGAAAATGAAGACGGACCATGACAGGAGAAATAAGGCAAAATATTGCGAGTTTCACAAAGATCATGGCCATATGACCAAAAATTGCATAGCTCTTCAGAATGAGATCGAAACACTCATCAGACGAGGAAAACTGGAAAAGTATGTTGATCGTAGAAATGAAAGAAGAAACAACGACCGAACAAGAGAGAGGTCTAGATCTCCTCGTGGAGCAGAGGAGAATAAGAAAAGAGACCACGAAGATGATCCAGAAGACGACCCCAATCTTCCCAAAAGACCAAGGCAGCCAGAGCGTGAAGTGTTTTCAATACGTTTTGGGTCATTTGATTGTAATGTTATTACTGGTGGAGATGTAGGAGGAGGAGACCTTGCTGCAGAGAGAAAATCTTACCTCTGTGAGGCTCAAGCTTTCTCATACATTCAACGAATAAATTTAGCCGAGGAGGATCACCCGAGAAAGGTAAACAAAGAGAAATTGGTCATTGGTTTCTCAAAGAACGACCTCGCAAGTGTTCTATATCCTCATGATGACCCATTGGTGATCAAAATGAGGATGAAGGAAGTAATGATCTCAAGAGTGCTGGTAGATAATGGTAGCTCGGTAGACATCATGTTCTACTCGTGCTTTGACAGTTTAAATCTAAAGTTGTCTCAACTGGAGCCTTATCACAGACCCCTCCTCAGTTTTGCTGGCGAGAAAGTTTTTCCACTTGGGACGATCAAGTTGGATATATTCATTGGTACATGGCCTGCTTGTCGGACAGAAAGGATACGTTTCTTTGTGATGGATAAGAATGTTCAATCAGCCTACAATATCATCATGGGAAGAGTAGGATTGAAGAAGTTCGAAGCAGTACCATCTACGGTACATCAATGCCTAAAATTTCCAATAAATTTTGGAGTAGGAATTGTGAAGGGTGATCAAAAAGTTTCTCGGGAATGCTACTATTCATCTGCCGAGCAAGAGGAACTGGAGGAATCAAGGAAGAAAACTACTACCTATCAAGTGGATGAAGGTGCATAAATTGAAACATTGGATCCTAGAGATGAGTCGCAACTCGTGAAAGGTCAAGTGGTGGAAGCTACTGAAAACATCATCCTAGACGATGAGCACCCTGAACGAACAACTCAAATAGGTTCGTCGTTGGAGGCCTCACTAAAACAGGAATTGATAATTTTCCTAAGAAGAAGAAAGCAAACTTTTGCATGGAGTCATGAGGATATGCCCGGGATAGACCCAAATTTCTTATGTCACGAGCTCAACGTGAATAAAGAGATCAAGCCTGTAAATCAGAGAAGAAGAGTATTCAGTCCCGAGAAGAATCAAGCTATACAGGAGGAAGTCGAGAAGATCCAGAAAGCTTGCTTTATTGAAGATGTTAAATATCCAGACTGGTTAGCAAATCTGGTGATGGTGAAGAAGAAGAACAACAAATGGAGGATGTGTGTAGATTTCACCGACCTCAACAAAGCATGCCCAAAGGATCACTTTTTGTTGCCCCAAATTGATCAACTAGTGGATGCTACCTCGGGACATGAGCTGCTGAGCTTCATGGATGCTTATTCTGGTTACAACCAAATTAAAATGAAACCTGAAGACAGGGAGAGTACTTCTTTCATTACCCCTAGGGGAACTTATTGTTATAATGTTATGCCTTTTGGTTTGAAAAATGCAGGTGCAACATATCAGCGGTTGATGAACAAAGTGTTTATAGAACAAATCAGTTGCAATATGGAAGTCTATGTTGACGATATGCTGACAAAGAGCAAGAAAGCTGCCGATCATCTAGTTGACTTAGGCCAGACCTTTGATCAATTGGATAAATATCAAATGAAGTTGAATCCGACCAAGTGCATATTTGGAGTACGAGAAGGCATGTTTCTCGGGTACATCGTCAATCAATGTAGCATTGAAGCAAACCCTGAAAAGATCAAAGCTCTGTTAGGGTTGCGATCTCCAACGACGAAGAAAGAAGTGCAAAGTCTTACAGGACGAGTAGCAACACTCAACAGATTTGTATCACGAGCAACTAATAGATGTCTCCCATTCTTCAAAACGCTCCGAAAGACTTTTGAGTGGAATGATGAATGTGAGAAGGCTTTTCAAGACTTAAAGAAATATCTGGGAGCACCTCCATTGTTTTCCAGGCCAGTGATGGGAGAAAAATTATACTTGTATCTTGCAGTGTCGGAGAATGCAGTTAGTTTGGCATTGATAAGGATGGAGAACGGAGTGGAAAAACCAATCTATTACACGTGTAAGGCCTTCCGAGGAGCAGAGATCAGATATCCAAAGCTGGAAAAATTGGCACTAGCATTGATCGAGGCAAGTCGAAGAACGAAGTCATACTTCCAGGCTCATACTATAGTAGTATATACTGATATGTCGTTGAGGCAAGCCCTTCATAAACTAGAAAAATCAGGGAGATTGATGTACTGGGCAATAGAACTTGGTGAATATGATATAGTTTATGAACCCAAATCATCGTTTAAAGTGCAAGCAATAGCAGATTTTATAGCAGAGTTCACCTGTCCTGATACCCTTGAGGAGCAAAAGTTGCTCGCTGATCAACCTGTGGATGTTACAGGATCGTCAAACTCAAGCCCAGACCAACTTAGGTTGGTAAAAGGGCAAGAAAAGATGATCGACGAACAGGAAGAAATATCAGGAGAGGGTGAAAGGAAGCAACAAATTTTCCACCGAGGAACTCTGTCAGATCAAAAATTTGAAGACGAGTTACCTATATGGCGTTTATATGTTGATGGCTCATCTTGCGCAATAGGCTGTGGAGCAGGGATTATTTTGAACAGTCCGGACGAGGTCGATGTGGAATACGCCCTACGTTTCCAATTCAAAGCTTCGAATAATGAGACTGAATATGAAGCCATGATTGCAGGTCTTAGTTTGGCAAAAACCATGGGGGCAGAGCAGGTTATTATCTTCAGTGACTCGCAATTGATTATAAATCAAATGATGGGAGCATATGCAACCAAAGGAAAATTAATGATCAGATATCATGCAAAGGCAAAAGAACTAGTTTCGGAATTTGTTGCTATTCAGCTGGTCAGAATACCAAGAACGGAGAATGCTAGAGTAGACTCCTTAGCTCGATTAGCATCAGCTACTCGTACCGAGCTACGAAGAACAATCCCAATTGAAGTTTTAGTTGGTCATGAGGGTCTGACGATGAACTTTATTACCCTTGACTTAGGATCATCATGGATGGATCCCATCAGGGCATATATTGAGAAAGGGGAATTACCAACTGACAAACTTGCAGCCAAGAAATTAAAGTTTAAAGCTGCTCGTTATGTACTGACTAATGGTATTCTATACAGACGAGGAATTATAGCAGGTTTGCAAAGATGTGTGCATCCCACTGAGGTGAGAGATTTCATTAAAGAGGTACATGAAGGGTCCTGTGGAGCCCATGTAGCAGGTCGGACACTTTTACAAAGAATGATGACTCAAGGATACTACTGGCTGACGATGAGGGCTGATTGTATAGCCTATGCTAAGAAATGTGACAAGTGTCAGCGCTTCTCCTCTATCCGAAGAACTCCCCAAGCATTATTGACACCCATTACTTCCCCTTGGCCATTTGCCATATGGGGAATAGACTTGGTCGGGCCACTGCCAACGACCCGAGGAAGATTTAAGTATCTCGTGGTCGCTGTCGACTACTTTACTAAATGGGTTGAGGCTGAGCCTCTCATTAAAATGACATATGACAAGGTATACCAATTTATTTGGAAGAACATCATTTGTCGGTATGGTCTTCCTCATGCCTTCATCACAGACCATGGAACTCAGTTTGATAACGAGGAGTTCGCAACCTACTGTCATCAGTCAAATATCTTGAAGATTCACTCAGCTCCAAGCCATCCCCAAAGCAATGGACAAACTGAAGTAACAAACAGAACACTGCTAAATGGCTTAAAGAAAAGACTGAATGACGTGAAAGCAAATTGGATTAACGAGCTGCACTCTGTACTGTGGGCTTATCGAACTACTCCCCGAGCAGTAATAGGGGAATCTCCATACATGCTAGCATTTGGAAGTGAAGATGTTATACCTGCCGAGTTGGGTCTCCCGATACACAGAGTACTGAATTTCAATTCCCCTGTCAGCGATTTAATGAGAAGGTTAGATTTGGACATGCTCGAGGAGGTTAGGGAAGAAGCAGCCATTAGAAATGCTGCTTACCAGCAACGAACAACTTTATTCTACAACAAGAGAGTGAAGAAGTGTCACCTGAAAGAAGGAGACTATGTGCTAAAGAAGGTGATTCAAAAGCACAACAAACTGGAAGCAAATTGGCATGGACCTTATCGAGTTAAAGAAGTTGTTCGACCAGGGACATACATAATAGAAACTTTAGAGGGGGAGGAGTTTAAGAATGCATGGAATGCAGAACACCTGCGCAAATATTATTAGTAATGTAAACTCTTATGTAATGCAGTTTCATCAGTATGAATAAAGTGACAACATTCCGTCCAAATTCTCTCCTTTTTGTTGAAAGTTTTTCGCGAAATACTAGTGCTACACACTCAACAAAAGTACTACTCAAACTACTCATAAATCTATTCCCAAAAATGCCAACTAAGGTTGGTTGGGAAGTAAATCTATTCCTAAAAATGCTAACTAAGGTTGGTTAGGAAGTAAATCTATTCCTAAAAATGCCAACTAAGGTTGGTTAGGAAGTAAATCTATTCCTAAAAATACCAACTAAGGTTGGTTAGGAAGTAAATCTATTCCCAAAAATGCGAACTAAGGTTGGTTGGGAAGTAAATCTATTACTAAAAATGCCAACTAAGGTTGGTTAGGAAGTAAATCTATTCCTAAAAATGCCAACTAAGGTTGGTTAGGAAGTAAATCTATTCCTAAAAATACCAACTAAGGTTGGTTAGGAAGTAAATCTATTCCTAAAAATGCCAACTAAGGTTGGTTAGGAAGTAAATCTATTCCTAAAAATGCCAACTAAGGTTGGTCGGGAAGTAAATCTATTCCCAAAAATGCCAACTAAGGTTGGTCGGGAAGAAAAAAACCACCAACTCAGGTTAACTATAGTTGGTCAGAAGCATTTTATTTAAACAAAGTACAAAGTATGAGTATGTGAAAGTGATCAAGCAGAAATTTTTGATACTCGTAAATTACCAACAAGTTGGTCGAGAATCAAAATATCATCAATTTTGGTTAGTCGTCAAATTATTACCACAAATTCAAGATAGTCGACAATAAGTTGATCGACAAATAACACAATGTTGTTATCTTTTTAACAGATATACATGCACAAATGTAAAGTGTTTTACAATTACAAGACAACGACAATAAAGATTTGCAAAGAAAATTATTTCATTAAATGTAGAGCAACATACATCAAGAATGAAATATAAATTTATTATTACATCAAGATTCCTATTCTAGTGGTTTTTTCCCCTCTGCTTTTTAAACAGTTTCCTCTCCAGAAGGTGGATCATCCAAAGCATAAGGGGAATTTATGAAATTAATATCTCTCAGCATCCTGATATTCATCACAGATGGTCGATCGAGTAGGTTGTCGGGGCGAAATATCTCAGCATTGGAGTGGAGATTGTAATCACCAAGGTATTTAGAAATCCAACACCGAGGGATGGATCGAGCAGGGATCCAGCTCATGTCGAGCTTGAATGGTGGAACTGGTAGGTCGAGCAACCCAGGATTATGGTAATCCCACAGGTAGTGACCCTGTTCCAGTTGCAGTACACCTAAGGCATTCAACCACCCTTGTTTGTAACCTTCATTATTCGCATTCTGAATTCGATCATCCAAATGGTAGAGAGCCTCATTGTATCCAGCCAACCAGAATTCTCTGGGTTTTTTATGGAACTGATAAGTCAATATTTCCAACTGCTCGTGAAGACTTTTTGCAAAAATTTCCTTATTTTCCAAGGCAGACTTCTGAGAAGAGAGCTGCTCGTCCAAATTTTGGATCTTCTTAGACATCTCGGCCAATGCCTGGTTCTTTGCCATCAGTTGGAAGGCTTGATTCTCCAGAGCCGATTGAGTTCTTTGTTCCTCGATAGTAATTCGAGCAGCTCTTGCCCGTCCTCGAGAAGCTCTTCCTCATCCCCGAGTAGAGGTAGAGGGACCAGCTCTTTTCAAGGTCTCTAATTCATCTCGAAGATTGGCATTTTCGACCTCCAAGAAAGAGAATCCCTCGTCGTTCACAGGGACCAAAGCATTTGATGTAGAGGCAGTAGACTTCAGCTGAGCTACCTCTCTTTGCAGGTTATTATTTTCTTGCTCCAACAACTCTGTTATTTGTCTGTGCTCTTCGACCTCAGTCTTCAAAGTTCTTTCCCTCATATTAGAAGCAGCGAACAACTTGTCATGCCCCTTATCAGCACTAAAAGGGCTGCAGATTCCTTATATTGTTGTTGAAGCTCTTCAAGAGTTCCTTGGAGATCTTCAATCATTTCATAATATGCTACATTATTCGCTACCGCACGGTCGAGCAGGCACTTCAAATACTGATAGGCTTCAATTGCTTGCTCTGAAGCACCTTGACCGAGGATATCAATGATTTGTGCTGCACTCATGTCTGTATGACCAGCTGTAAAGTACTCATTACATTGCCTCAACAATTTTGTATCATGAGCAGACAATAACTCCATCCTGGCCATAAACTAGTAAAAGAAGAGAAAGCAAGAATCAATAAGAGTTCAAACAGAGCATGAAGAAGAGAATCAATAGTATGTATAATCAAAACTTCGAATTTTATTTCATCATAAAGGAGAAGTACAAAGTTCAGGGTTACATTTGATAAAGAAAAATAAACATAGAGAAAAATTCGAACAACTCTACACCTTTTCCTTATCTCCCAAAACTTTATCGGGAGGTTGGGATGAGGAGGTAGGTTGCTCGGATGGTACAGGGAGTTGCTCGGGGGGTGCTGAGAGATGCTCGGATGATGTAGGGGGTAGTTGAAGTTGCTCTCCAGTGGACTGGATAACTGGTGGAGGAGGAATTTGATCTCCCATCACCATGGAAGATTCCTCAGAGGCAGCTTCGTCCTCTTCTTCTTCTTCTTCTTCTTCTTCTTCAGGAGTTGGAGGGGGGCCAGGGATGTATCGCTGAAACAGGTCAGAGTTTTCATCGACCTTCATCTCTTGCAGGGCAGCGACCCAGCCATCCCTAAAATACTTGAGGCTACCATATTCCACTTGGGACATCATGGCAGCCAAACCTTTATTCTACCCCTTATCCCAGCCAGCGCTGAAAGGCTTCTTTATAGACAATTTCCTTTTTGCCTTCTCCAAGGAAAGTTTCTCGGAAAGAAGATCATCGGCAGCCTTCAGCTTATTCTCCACTTCTTCCTTTTGACGACCTACTTCACGAAGTCGGCCCAACTCTTCTTCAGCAGTTTTGAGCTTACTTTCAAGCTCCCCAGCATTTTTGAGCTTCTCATCGAGCTCTTTATTCTTCTCTTCCAAGTCCTTTATTTTCTTCTCCAACCCCTTGGAGACTTCAACAACCTGAGCTTTCTCTTCCTCGGTCGAAGTGAGTTTCTTCTCCCAAGTGGTCTTATCATCAGCATATTTCTGACGAGAATCCTTCAGAGACTGGGTCAGGCCCACCAAAGCTTCCTCTACACCAGACGAGGAGCTTGAATCTTTAATAGCTTCATCTTTCTTTAAAATTGTATTACAATGGGTCACCAACTGGGAAAAGAAAATAATATCAAGTCAGGGCACAGATGTAACAAGGGAAAAATGAAAAGTTAAGTCAATAAAACTTACAGTAGCAATGTGACGAGTAACTAATATGGTGACCATGTCCCGAGAAAGATTTTATTCAATACCTTGGATCTCGGGAATGATCCAAGTCTTCACCGAGATCATAGCAGAGCTCGGGGCAACAAAAGTGGGAACACCACTTCCAGTACTCGGGGGCTGAGAGATGGATTCAGCCAAATTGACCGAGGAGTTTTTCTTCAGCCTCCTCAGAGGAGCATCAACAGCCTCGACTAAAGATGTAGGTTTAGTCGGAGAGATGACAATCACCTCACTTGGAGCATCAGCCTTGCTCGGGGCCACTGGGGGCTTCTCGGTAATTTTCACAGTAACAACTGGAGGGGTTGCATCAATTTTCTTTGTCCCTTCTGGGACATCATGTTTACTTTTCTTGGCCTCTCCAGCAGCAGAGGTAGATTTTTCAAAAAAGGTAGGAGGTCTTCTTTTCTTCATCCTTTCACTCAAAGGAATATGGGACTCAGGGGAAGAACTTATAGAAGCTGGTATTGGTTCTGCATCGCTTATCACCGGACGAGCAGTGAAAGATGAGGTGTAACTCTTATACTGCAGCAGATACGAAGCTGACCTAATATGCTCATCGGCAACAGTCTGATGAAAACTCCAGATAAGTTTTAAATGCTTTATGTTAACTTCTGTCTCTTTTGGAGACTTTCTTTTGCTGTCAACTGCAAATAAATGAACATGAAAACATCAGTAACACATTTTATCAAACACAAAGGAAGCATAATTTTGAAAATAAAATAAAACAAAAACAACCTATCCCATTGCCATAGGGAGGGCATCTAGGACCCTGGTACACATCGTTTCCAGTTAGTGGAGGGTGTTGCCAATTTTTCATAACAACCCCATGCTCGAAGTAATCCCTATTGGCATCTGGGAGATTAACTACTAGAGCCCTATTTAAAAATCTTGTTTTTAAGTAAAAAGTATTGTCACCAACAACCCATCTCTAACAAAAAATAATTTCTGGAATTCCTATATGAGTTCCATTAATTTGATTTAATCTATGAACTCCGTTAACTATTCTCCATGTATTGGGGGCTATTCTTGCAGGAACCACGTCAAAATATTGACAGAATTCCAGACATAAAGGGTTTGGGGGAAAAGAAAAACCGCATTCGGCCACAAATAGACTGGGGAACCAATGTCCCTCAGCCAAACGAAAATAATTTGAAGGTTCAGAAAGTTCCTCCAGAACAACCCAAGAAGGAATAAAGAAATCAGAACGAAATTTATCAAGCGACTCTACAGGGTAAACCATGATGAATACAGGAAATCAAAGAGAAAGAAGGAGATCTTACAGGAAAAGGATGAGTCTCTTGACAACGAATGATGAAAGGGATTAACGCACAAGAGAGAGAGACAATGGAAAACTCAAAGATACAAATTTGAAAAAGTAGAAGACCGTGGGATTTTCTGCAGCTCTTAAATACATTGCCTTGGGAAGGGGTAAAGATAATGATTATAAAAAGAGACGGTTACGCTACCGGCGGCTAAAAAGATAAAAAGGGTGCGGGAATCGAAGCGGTCATAAAAATTCAAAAAGTCTGATTCTATGAATTTGAAAGGAGAAATAAATACAAAAGAAAGTACTCCTAAATTTCGGGATGATCATTTAATACCGCCATATTTCGAGAAAGAATGTTCCACACTCCTCAAATCTCGAACTGTGAAACATTGGGGGCTTCTGTTGATACCAAATTTAACCTGCTGACGTGGACTAATCATAAGAAGACGTGTGTCAATATACGTGGCACATACAAGCATTTTTATAATCATATTAGCGACGAGGAATTCTGCCACCCCGATCAACTCAGATGCTCCGACCAACAAGATCTCTCCAAGGAACTTTACTGCACCGAGCAACTTATGAGTACCGAGCTACTTAGGCGGTTCGAGAAGCTTAGGCGGTCCGAGCTGCACCTCGAACAAAGTATTAATAGCAGGATAACCAACAGATTGACTGCGCATTAAATGCTTATTATTATCATGCAGATGTATACGCCTAAGGGGCATTTTTGTATTACCCTTTCACATGTATAGCCAAAAGGCTATAAATACATTGTATCATCCTCATTTTAGGAGGACTGGAATTTCTTGAGGAGATAGATACTTCGAGAGTTCCCAAACAAATCATCAATAATGGAAACAGTGGACGTAGGCCATTCTTATAAGGCTGAACCACTTTAAAAATTTCTTTGTTTCATTTAATTTTATCTGTGATTAAATAATTAGATATGATCTAATTTTTTACATCAACAATATATATATATATATATATATATATATATATATATATATATATATATATATATATATATATATATATAAGGCTATTACTACCAATGCACCCACTAAACCAGACTCAGCCTCAAATTTAGTGTTGATAATCATACCGTGTGACGCACTCATATCACCTGACTAATCCCGTATTTTCAAGGGTGGAATAAAGATATTACCTCCTTTTAGCATCTGCCTCTCCTGTTCATGAGTTCCTTAAATGTACTCTCGCATCGAAACTGACCCCCAACCTGTTACAATGGTTATACATCCAGGATTTTATCATGTATTTGCCCCATGCCTTGCTTTCGATAATCCCTTCTTTTATTATAGACTACACTCCCATAAGTGAAACATCGACCCAAAAATCTCTCCACAAATGTAACAACTTCCAGAGAAATGCCTCTATCGCTAACTCTGGCCCTACTAGCCTCCCCCACCCTCCCTTAGCTCTAACGGCCTTGAAGGATAGATATGTCATTGTTGCTATTGGGGACCTTACCAGTCCTACCTAAACCCACCACTCTTGGGTTGGTAACCCCTAACTTAACTCTCTTACCCTAATTTCCCTTTCTAAAAATCCCTTCCCTCATGCTCTTGTGCTCCACTAGCATAGTTCTCAGTCTCATTAGTCTCACTATCTTGTTGTGAATAAGTTCAACACAAGTGACCATACTCCACCCATAGGACACCTTTCTATGCTAACCCCTTCCTCCGGCCTCACTGGCCATGTCGGTGTGTCCTTCTCTCAGACTTGATAGTCTTGGCCCCAATGGCTACTCCCGTTGTTCCTTTAGCTACTCTGGCCCTATGGAGCTTATTATTGGCCTCCACGGCCCTGATTGACTTTGTCATCACTTTGTAAGAATTCAATCGATCAAAGTCATCTAAATGGGTTCCCTACTGGGCATACTCTCATGTGGTGCTTCACTAACATCGTTAAGTCTAGTCTTGCACTTCGGCTAGATCCTCTAACCCTCCTGGATCACTCCTTCTAAAACTGCTGATGTAAACTTGTAATTGCACAACTTTGACAACAACGACATTAGTCATCCTAGCTATATTTTTCATTCATTGTATTATACTCACAGGGAATTTATTAACTACATAACCTTTTATATTATATATATCACTCTTCGTCGGGTACGAAGTTCATTAAGCAAATTAACCTCTCTTTCATGATCGGTTTCTATCTTGCCTACTTGTGATAAGTTTAAAAATTCCATTCGCATCCCTGTTAGAATAGCAAATGGAAGGTCGCATGGTAACATCGTACCCAAATTTCTCATTAAATTTAAAATATACTTCGTTATGTATGTTGACTGACTCTCACCACTTTATACTGCCCCTATGAGCAAATTTTCTTTTTACCTAAAATTAAATCCTAGGTGTTGCTGCACTCCACCCTACACAATTGCCTTTGGATTCTCTACTCCCTTTATCCCATCACACTTTCTCTCTCTCTCTCTCTCTCTCTCTCTCTCTCTCTCTCTCTCTCTCTCGCATCTTTATAGGTGGCTCTTCTGAAAAGTCCTTCCGACTCTCCCGCCCCTTTTTGACAATGCTGGGTGAGTCTAAAATGACACTAACGTGATCTATGATAGTGCTTTGGGTAGCTAATGCTTCCAAGTTATTATCTTATTATCACCTTCTTAAATAATGCTCATGGTGACTTCTATCTCGATCACCATTCCCAGAATAATCTATGTCTTCTGTTGAGCCTCTCCTCCTATAGTCCTTCTTACGACCCTAGCTAGTCATCCTATAATTTTTTATTTATGAATCCCAATCGAACTCATATATGACTCACATCAATTATACTTAATAGTATGAGAACGCAAGTCGCATATGTAGAGGAATAAAATAATCCTATAATAAGGCTCTACATCAAAGAACGCTACGCTGAATCGTGAAAATCCACACAAATCCTATGGACACTAGAACCCAATGCTCTAATACCACATGTGACACCCTGCTCAATTAAATATCGGATGATCGTTCCTTTATTAAATTAAATCAGGATTTCCAATTGGTTCATTCTTATCATTGTAATACCCCGTATTTTTATGGCTTTTAAAATTAGGGATTTATTAAATTTAATTGAGATGTTAATTTAATAGTAATCTTGAATTTTATTTTAAATATTTACTAGTGTGATGAGAGTTAGTAATTATTAGAAATTTGTTGAATATTACTGGACGAGTAAAGTCATAGATGAGATTGATTTTATTAATATTATCACGAGTGAATAATATGGCAATTATGGAAATTTAAGTCGAGATGCGCCTGTGTCGTGTCAGAACAAAATTATTATTATAAAAGTGAATAAACTATAAGTTACCCGTATGGTCATTTCGAGTGCGCCAAAGTGTCGAGATAGTCATAAAAATGTACCTGGAGGTTTAGTTTGGGTCTCGGGGCATTTTTATGCCTAATTGACATCCCTGGAGGGTATTATAGACATTTTGTATTTTTGGGTAATTAAACCCATGATTTTTCTTAGGATATATCAACCATTAGGAGTTGTCTTTTAGGGTTATCAAACACAGAACATGAGAGAAACCATTAGAGAAGAAGGTGAAAAGTTTTCCAAGCAATCCAAGGCCAAGAATTCACTCGATTGCACCGCCACCACCACCAAACGCAACCATATATTTTTCATCAATAAATCAAAACCTTGAATCCCAGGTTAGTATCTATCTTGCTGATTTCTAATTGGTATTCCTTCCATGTTAGTCTAGGAATGAAAATCATATGTTTTAATTGAAGAATTATTTGTTTTGGAAGAGAATTTATACGTGTTGTAGGGAGAATCCATGATGCTGGAAACACCACCACCAGGTAAGGTGTTGACAAGCTCAAGCAAGTGATAACAATGGCAGCACAGGAGAATATATATATATATATATATATATATATATATATATATATATATATATATATATATATATATATATATGTGTGTGTGTGTGTGTGTGTGTGTGTGTGTGTGTGTGTGTAGAAGGAGGTGAGGAGAAGAGAATGAATACTTGAATATAAGTGGTTCGGCCAATCTGGCCTACATCCACTGTGAGTGTGTGTGAGTAATAACACTGAATGAAGGCACTAATGGCCATGGATACAATCTCTCAAGCTTTCTCTCCCTGCTTTGTAAAATGACAAAGTTTCAGCTAGGGTTGTAATTATCGACCCTTTACAATGTTGAGGATGACGTCTATATATAGTGCTTGGGAGGTGTAATGTACCCTTCAAGCATGCAATGTGCATGTGCATGAAGATCCAACCAATGTAAGGATGACACCTGGATGATCTCAACTAAATAATGATGACCTCAATATTCCCTTACGTGGAGAGAATAATTTAGTTATAACAGACTTGTCCATGTGTTCCAAACCATTCATCTGCGCGTAGATGCTCGACTGTCTTTGCTTAGTTCCAACCACGACCTGGATGAGTATGAGCTTGGTGAGGTACGACCCTGCCTTGGTTGGGGGATTATATGATGACCTTGGTTGGGATTCCAATCGAGGTTAGGTATCTGGTACGTCGTCTAGGGCCGATGCTGTCTTGGCACTTGATGCTGTGCCTGCAATGCTTTGCTGATTCTAGGTGAAACTTGTAATGTCGGCTATAGCCGATGTTGATGGATAACCCATATCCACACTAACCTCAGATGATGCCCTCCTTGAGGTGATACTTATAAAGTCGACTGTGGCCGACCTGACAGATAACTGACCCCATGAGTCATGCATACCTCGGCTGATGCCCAATCATCGTGATACTTGCAACGTCGGCTGTGGCTGACCTGGTGAAGGACGACATCACTAATGGGTAATCCTGAGCTATTGTTATCTCGTCCATCGTACATGCTGAGGTTAATGCCTCTGAGCTGTCAGGTGTACTTTGGGCATATCAATCACCCCTAGCTCTTAGTGACCTATAGAAGTAGGTGACTAAGGGGTATGTATGTTTGAGGTTGTATTTCATAATGCACTAATATCTCTTTGATAGGTATCCACTTCTGAAGTGGGTAGCGTGCCTGGCGGTGTAATGACGTTGATTGTCTTTTTGGCTCCTAAGGCAATGATGGGCCTTGGGACGCGTGTAATCAAATTTGAGGGTTAAGAGCCCTTTCCTCTCTCTTTCTTCTTCACTTCTCTCATTTTTCGCGCCTGGGCCTTCTATGTTCTCTCTCTCTTCTAGAGCTTTGATCGAGGTTATCTTGTGGATTTCTCTTGTCAATCTTCTCATTCTTCGTTTCATCTTTTATCAGGTATTGCTTATTGCCCTTCTTATTCCATTTTTCAGCCTTGTTTTTCCATTTCTTGTATTTTCCGGTGATAGTTTGAGTTTTCCGATGGCTCTTTGAGTTTTTCGGTGGATCTTATTCTTGACTGTTCTTGGTTTGAACTTGATCAAAAACCAAGTTTTGATCCTTAGTTTAAGTTGTCCCCAATTGTTTATTTGTGGTTTAGGGTCCAAGTGTAGGGTCGTCTGACTTATGCTCAGACCTCTTTAAAAGATGATAGAAGATTTCCCTTCTCTTAGAGAGAAGACCTTTATAAAAATTAGGCAGATAGAGCTAGCCCAAGAGGAATATCGTAAGGTTGAGACCTTCCCCCTCAGACCTATCTTTACTCCACCTCTGAAGGTGATATTCCATGAGCCAGTCGAGACTGCGAGACAACAGAGGATCCAATAGACCCTTCTCCCATGTCTGAGTCTGAGTCATCTACCTCATACCCTATGTATATAGATTCATTCCAAGAGGCCATGGATTTCTCCATTAGGCAAGATCAGGTCCCTGATCAGGACGAGGTCCAAAGTCGTGCTTCGTCCCATAATGGAGGTAGCACCTCACAGAATTCTTCTGATGTCGAGATTGTGGGGCCGAGCGTGGCTATCCCCCCTCCCATCGATGTTATCCCTTTGTCGGCTACCACTAGGGCTGAGTTCACTCAGAGATTTCCTAAGGGTGTCCCTATGGGTGCCCAAGATGACGTTTCCAGGGATGAGGATGATGGTCATAAGAGTGACATTGATACCAGGGAGGCTGCCGAGATAGAGAGTACTGTTACTGAGTACGACCTCTTATCTTTTAGGCATCTCTATTCCATAGGTCCCTCCATCACACTTAGAAGACCTTTGAGAGGTAAGAGAGCCTTTAGTGACCGAGATGGAGAAATTTGTGTGTACGAGTAGATGTTTAAGCTGGGTTTCCATCTCCCCATCCATCCTTCAATCAGAGCCATACTTTCACATATCAACCTTGCCCCTTCACAATTATCCCCCAACGCTTGGAGGGTGATAATTGGTGCTATAATCCTTTGGAGGGCAGTCCACCATTCAGACTTTCCTATTAAGGTTTTCACAGGATGCTATATTCCATCCTCTGCTAGAAACCATCCCAGCTATTATCACTTCCTAGCTAGGAAGTCGGACCAAAAGATGTTACTAGTTACCCAGACCTCCATTCACAACTGGAAACCACGGTATTTCTTTGCCTCAAGGGCGTGGAAATTTGGTCCTTATTCCACATCTTCATCGTTGGAGCCGAGGGTACCTCTGAGGTGGGGAAAGGTGTCACTTGCTACCAAGGCCGATCCTGGTCTTAGCCAGGATAACTTACAGATGGTCAAGGATCTTCAAGATCAGGGGGATCACGATTGGCTAGTCAAGTACGAGCATCTGATGACCCCCTATTACCTCTCTGAGACTGGCCTGGTGGGAAGTCCTCTGACCGAGCTTCGTAAGTATTGCATATTTTTTTCAAGTTGTACCTCTGAGTTTTCATACCTCTTTTTTACTAACTCAGATGTTTCTCTTTGTAGAACTCCCAGAAGGTATCTCTGATGAACTCTGGGAGATGTCATCCCCAAGCCTTGCCAAGATGATAAAGAAAGCAGGGCATAATGCAATCCCTCCTCCACCCAAGAAGAATGTCAGAACATCCAAGGCCGACGCTACAAAAAAGAGGAAATCCACCACTGTTGGCTCGGAGGATCAGAGGCCGAGCAAAACCCAAAAGGGGGATAATGCCATCCCGATCTCCTCTGATGATGCACTGGATGCTCGTCTAGAGAAGCTGAAGATCAGTGATAGCCTAATAGGCCATGGTTTGAAGGAAATGGACGCCATCAGCTCTGTAATGATCGACGAGAAAAAAATGTTTCTTACGCTCTCTTGATACCCCTCTGCTGGCCAAATTTAGCCTTCACAGGTCTATCCAGGTAAAAAATTTTGCTTGTTTACTCCAAGTGTAACATCGGCTTTAAATTGATTAAGGCTTAAACTTTTACGTCTGAATTTGTTTTGCAGGGTATTCTGTCTATGCACCAGTTCGTTGACTAAAGCCTGAGGAAGTTGCCCCTTATTGAGAAGGGAAAAGAGGCCCCGAAGGTGCAAGCCTCTTTAAATGTAGAGGTTGGAAATTTGAAGACAACTTTGGAGTATGAGAATAAGGTGAAACAGAGGGATAAGGACATAGCCAAGCTTAAGAAGGACCACACCTCTACTTTGCAAGCCAAAGATGACGTCCTTCAAGCAAAGGCTGATGCTGCAATAAGGGCTGCCCTTGAGGAGGCCTCTGAGAAGATCTTAATCGACTATAAAGTCTCTGACCAGTGTATAAGCTTCGGCTTTGAATATCTCGAAAGAGGTGTTAAGGTAACTGGGAAGTGGGTAGCTTCAAAGGAGAAGGAATTAGGGAGCTTATCTTCCTCAGCCTTTTTTATTAGTCTAGGCTTTGGCAATCCTCGCTTTGGTCAGGCCCTGCAAGAGGTCGATGAGGAAGTTAAAGGTGTTTCACCCTCAGTGACTGCCCCATTGGAAGCTGCAGAGACTAAGGATGATAACCCTCGAGATGACGGAGCCGAGGTTACCTACGTCGGCCAAGACGACACCACTGTGGGTGCAGACCCTTAAACTTAAATTTGTGAAGCTTTTAACTTGTAATTTTTTGTTTATCTCAATGCTTTGTAAACTCTGATAACATATTTTGAGGCATATTTGACTTGTAATTCTGACTACATGTTATACCATCTCCTTTAGAGGATTTTTCTTTCAATGAATTCCCTCTCTTGAATGTTGTTTGTCATATAATGAACTTTTCTTAAAGGTCCGAGGTCACCAATTTATGACGTTTACCCTCATAATTTATCATTAAATTAAATGGTCTTAAGGTCTGAGGTCATCATACTATGATGTTTCACCTCATAAATTTCACCAAATTAATGATGTTTAAGGTCTGAGGTCATCAAATTATGATGTTTACCCTCAGACCTTTCACCAAATTAATGATGTTTAAGGTCTGAGGTCATCAAACTATGATATTCCACCTCATAAATTTTCACCAAACTAATGACGTTTAAGGTCTGAGGTCATCAAATTATGATGTTTACCCTTAGACCTTTCACCAAATTAATTATGTTTAAGGTCTGAGGTCATCAAACTATGATGTTTCACCTCATAAATTTCCACCAAACTAATGATGTTTAAGGTCTGAGGTCATCAAATTATGATGTTTACCCTTAGAGCTTTCACCAAATTAATGATGTTTAAGGTATGAGGTCATCAAACTATGATGTTTCACCTCATACATTTTCACCAAACTAATGATGTTAAGGTTGGAGGTCACCAAATTATGATGTTTACCCTCAGACCTTTTACCAAATTAATGATGTTTAAGGTCTGAGGTCATCAAACTATGATGTTTCACCTCATAAATTTCACCAAATTAATGATTTTTAAGGTCTGAGGTCATCAAATTATGATGTTTACCCTCAGACCTTTCACCAAATTAATAATGTTTAAGGTCCGAGGTCATCAAACTATGCCGTTTCACCTCATACATTTTCACCAAACTAATGATGTTAAGGTTAGAGGTCACCAAATTATGATGTTTCACCTCATAAATTTTCACCAAGTTAATGATGTTTAAGGTCCGAGGTCATCAAATTATGATGTTTAACCTCAAACCTTTCACCAAATTAATGATGTTTAAGGTCGATATTTCACCTCATAAATTTTCACCAAACTAATGATGTTTTAAGGTCTGAGGTCATCAAATTATGATGTTTACCCTAAGATCTTTCACCAAATTAATGCTGTTTAAGGTCCGAGGTCATCAAATTATGATGTTTACCCTCAGACCTTTCACTAAATTAATGATGTTTAAGGTCTGAGGTCATCAAACTATGATGTTTCACCTCATAAATTTCACCAAATTAATGATGTTTAAGGTCCGAGGTCACCAAATTATGATGTTTCACCTCACACTTCACCAAATTAATGATGTTTAAGGTCGGAGGTCACCAAATTATGATATTTCACCTCATAAATTTATCACTAAAGCATGATGAAACAAAGCATTGACACATGAACTTCTTATTTCATTAACATTCTCTTCATAAAATGATATATGTGTTATAAGAAAACAACTGCAACATCATATGTAATATTTCTTCAGGTGATCAGTGTTCCATAGATTGGAGAAAGGTTCCCCTTCGAGATTTATAGCCGGTATGTGCCGAGTACAACCTCATCGACTACTTTGTAAGGACCATGCCAGTTCGATTGGAGCTTGTTTGCCTTCTGTAACGTCTTCTTCAGAACTAGGTATCCTATAGTTATAGGTCTTGATTTCACCCTTTGATTATAGAACTTTGTTGTTCTTTGCTGGAAAGATGCCTGTCTGGCCTCAACATCTTCTCTTCTTTCCTCAACCAAATCTAGGCCGAGTCTTCTCTCTTCCTCATTCTTTTCGAGGTCATAGGTCTGAACTCTATGAGTGGGGAGTCCTACTTCTATGGGTATGAAGACTTCTGAGCCATGGACTAACATAAATGGGGTCTCCCCCGTTGGTGTCCTTTTTGTTGTTCTGTAGGCCCATAACACTGCATAAACCTCTTCTATCCATCTCCCCTTAGCTTCTTCCAACCTCTTCTTAATCCCATCGAGGATTGTTGGGTTTGTGACTTCGGTCTGACCGTTTTCCCGAGGTCGACTAGGAGAAGAGAAGAATTGCTTGATCCCAACTCTCTCGCAGTATTTCTCCAAAGAAGCATTCTTGAACTGGGTTCTGTTGTCTGAGATGAGGGTGTTCAAAAGGCTATGTCTGCATATGATGCTCTTCCAGATGAACTTGAAGGTCTTCTGCTCTGTAATCGTGATCATCAGCTCAGCCTCTACCCACTTGGAGAAGTAATCAATTGCTACTATCAGAAATCGATAATTATTTGCAGCTCTTGGCAATGGTCCTATCAAGTCAATCCACCATACATCGAAGGGCCAAGGAGAATTGATTGACGTCATATGCTGATGAGGTTGGTGAGGGATAGTAGAGAATCGTTGGTACTTGTCACACCACTTCACGTAGGCAGCAGCATCTTTGGCCAAGGTCGGCCACCAGTATCCCTACATTATTATCCTCTTATCTAAAGGTCTTCCTCCTATGTGACTGGAGCAAGAACCCTCATGTACATCCTGCAGGACGTAGGGAACCTCTGTGGGATGGACACATATGAGGATAGGTGTAGTAGGAATCCTTTTTTATATAGGACATCTCCTTTTATTGAGAACTTGGTAGCTCTGTACCTCAATTTCCTCCTTTCTAACTTCGATTCTGGCAGCTCTCCCAGTCTGATATATCTGATAAGGGGGTCTATCCATGAGTCCCCTAGGTTCAAATTTAGGCAAGAGATGGCTATCTCTTCTTTTTTAATGGTTGGTTTGAGAAGGATCTCGACCGGTACTGTTCTTTTGATACATGTCCTTGTTGCTGAAGCCAACCTTACTAGTGCATCTACACGATTATTGTCTTACCTAGGTATCCTCTTCATCTTCACCTCTTCGAAGCCTTCTAGGGTCGTTCTTACCCTCTTTAGGTATTTGGCCATCCTTTCATCCTTGGCCTCATATACTCCATGTACTTGGTTGACAACTAACCTTGAGTCACTGTGTAGTTATAGTCGGCCAACTCTGAGGGCTTTTGCCAATGAGAGCCCTGCTATTAGTGCCTCATACTCGGACTCATTGTTTGAAGCCTTGAAGTTGAACCTTAGTGCATATTCAATGTCGGTACCATCCGGAGATGACAGTAGCATCCCTATGTCACTTCCACTTTCACAAGAATACCCATCAACTAAGAGGTTCCAAACATCTTCATTTGAAGAGAAGTTCCCCTCTGACAGGGTCCCTTAATTGAACCTTTTCTGATGACATTATACTTTTCCCTGTAGTAAACTCTTCGTCTTTGCTTGATTGGATTAGCGTCTTCTGCCATATTCAGTTTGTGGAACATAACCCCTGGGTCGATGCCAGGCATGTCTACGTGGCTCCAAGCGAAGACACTCGGCCTCTTCTTTGAAAAATTTATCAGCCCTCCCTTAATCTCAGGTTTTAGGGCCTTACTGATTTGGACAATTTTTTTTGGTTCGTCCTCATTGAGGATGATGGATTCTACCTCTTCCGCGGCCTCTCCTTTCTTCAACTTTATTTCATCCCTAGGATCAAGTGTATTAATATTATATGTTGTTGTTGCCCTCTTATGTGCCTCTCTCTCTTCCGTCGAGTTGAAGTAGCATCCTCGTGCCGTGGTCTGGTCACCTTGCACTTCCCATACCCCATAGGGGGTCGAGAATTTTAGCATTTGGTGGACCTTTGATGGCACGACCTTAAATTCCTTGAGGGTTACTCGTCTTATGATGAGGTTGTAGGCCAAAAAGACATTTTCATCCATCACAAAAAAATTGACCCTCCTGGTTAACCTCTTAGGCCACTCGTCACCCATTTGTACATCCATCTCATGCATGCCCAAGATATGGACCTTCTCTTCGCTAAAGCCAATCGACGGATGATGATAGGGCATAAGCCTTGCTCTGCTAGGCTCTTGAAGTTGGGCTAGAACATAACATCCGCGGAGCCTTCGCCATCAACAAGGATCCTCTGAACCTCACACCCATGCACCCTCGTGGTGATTACCAAAGGGTCATCATGCGGAGCTAAGATACCTTTGAAATCAAGTTGGGATAAACCAACTACAAGAGTATCCATATCCACCTTCTTTCTCTTCTTCTTAGCCTCTGAAGACGCTAAATTCACAACTTCTAATTTGGTCACTGACCTAGCCTTTGCCATGTGAGCTTTACGGTCGGCTACTTCTGATCCACCCCCTGCTAATCCTCTATAGATAGTGTTAACACCAAAGAAGATCATGCCAACCCTCTTCACCGGGGCATTGTCATCTTTTTGTTGGAGGTCAAGATCGTCCTCATCATCACCATCCTCATCATCATCTCTTCTTGATGGGGGATCATCTCGATATTCGTCATTTCTTTTCCTCTTAGGGTCATCTCTTCCCCTCTTAGGAGCTTTACCGTCAACATACTTCCTGAGCTTTTTGGACTTCAACATCTTCTCAATTTCATCCTTCAAGGCAAAGCACTTATCTGTCACACGGCCATGGTCTTGATGGAACTCACACCATAGGTTCTTGTTCCTCTTATGCGGAGGAACATTCAACTTCTCCGGCCATCTCAGGGACTGGTCATTTTTTATTTCATCAACGATGTGTTCGCAGCTCACAATTAAAGGATTATAATGTGCAAACTTTTCGTCTGCAGACCTCTTTTTTCCATCTTTCTTCCTTTGGAACTTCCCGCTGCCACTTTTATTCTCATCCTTATACTTTACGACCATAGCCTTTTCAGCATTCATGACCTTTCCTACAGTTTCCAATAGCTCTACTATGTACTTGGGAGGGTCTTCCGCAAGCTTCCACAGTAACTTCCCTTTTCGGAGTACTCTAATGAGGGCTGTCATAGCTATATTCTCTTCATAATCTTCAACCTCCAAATTTTTTAAGTTGAATCTAGCAATGTAGTCTCTTAGGCTCTCGTTTTTGCCTTGCTTGACAATCAGCAAATGGGTGGTCTTATTTTAAGGTCTCACCCCAAAATAGAAATTGGGAATGAACCGTTCAGCCAAGAGCTTAAAGTTTTTAATAGAGTTCTTCGGAAGAGAGGTAAACCAGATGTGTGCATCTCCCATCAAGGTCCCAGAGAAGGCCGACACTTCGTCTCATCTGGGATTGAATAAATGTCCATCGCAGACTGGTATATCTAAATATGATGCATAGGGCTGGTACTGCCATCATATTTGGGAGACACCGTAGGTGGTTTGAACTTGGAAGGGGTTGGGAAGTTCACTATCCATGCCACGAATGGGGAACACTCTGAGAACCCTCACTGCAATGGGTCTCAGATTTTGATGAGGTTACCTATCTTCTTTTCCAGGCATTAGATGGAGTCATTCCATGGCCTTGCAACGTCGTCCTGGCCGAGGTTGTCCCCAGCCACCTCCAAGGGGTGGACTGAGGGTTCCCCTATCGCTGCACAATGTCGGCTATTGACCTCCTCTTGATCCCTATCTCGGACTTACCGAGGTCGGCCATGATGGGGTCGACTATGATGAGGCCGATGTTCCCCATCTTCCCCTTGTGATCCTGCTACACTTCTTGACCTGGATAACCTCTGCCTCAGGTCATTTACTGGGCTGAGCCTTTCAAAGGCTGACCCTTTGCTCAAGAGATCAAAAGATGATCCTCTTTCTTGGGCATTACCATCTCTTCTGCCCCCAAAACCTCGGCTTTGTTGGATAGGACGTACAGTGTTGTTCGAAACCTCATATAGCTCCCAACAGTCTTCTGGAGCATCCTCTGTCTCCATATCATCATACCTATCCTCAGGTCAAGGATTTCCTTGCCTCCCTAGACGTAAACGCCTAGGGTCAGCAACGTCCCTCCTCCGCTGAGGGGTAGGTTGGTCTTTTCATAGCGCTTGGGGTGGTCCCTTGGCTTCAGGATGGGGTTGAACAACTGCCGAAGTAATTATCTCCGGTGAGATCCCAGGTGGCCTCATTATATTTTGAGTGACCTATAAAAATTGATCCTTCATTGCTTGTTGTATTGCAACCAAAGATCTCAAGGCTGCAACCACCTCAGTCATTTTGGACTGGGGTAGTGCCTGGATGGAACTAGGTCCTCGAGCACCATATGGTGGAGGAGGTGGTGGTAACTCCGATGCCATATGTTAAAACTAAAGAGCTTATAAAGAGGATGAGCTTAATACCTTAAGGGGACTCTTTCAATGGTGAAACAACTCCACGCAAGGGGTGATGCCTGGTTCACCACCAGAGTTTTCGGTGAGGTTAAGCTGAAAAAGAGGAAGAGATAGCTTCTCGTTCCCACAGACGGTGCCAAAATGATGATGCTGAAAACATCACCACCAAGTAAGGTGTTGACAAGCTTAAGCAAGTGATAACAATGGCAACATGGGAGAATATATATATATATATATATATATATATATATATATATATATATATATATATATATATATATATATATATATAGAGAGAGAGAGAGAGAGAGAGAGAGAGAGAGAGAGAGAGAAGGAGGTGAGGAGAAGAGGATGAACAATTGAATATAAGTGGTTCAGCCAATCTGGCCTACGTCCACTGTGAGTGTGTGTGACTAATATCACTAATCGAAGGCACTAATGGCCATGGATACAATCTCTCAAGATTTCTCTCTCTACTATGTAAAATGATAGAGTTTCAGCTAGGGTTGTAATTATCGATCCTTTACAATGTTGAGGATGACCTCTATATATAGTGCTTGGGGGTGTACTGTACCCCTCAAGCATGCAATGTGAATGTCCATGAAGATCCAAGCAATGTAAATGACCTCAATATTCCCTCACGTGGAGAGAATGATTTAGTTATAACAGACTTGTCCATATGTTCCAAACCATTCATGTGCGCGTAGATGCTCGACTGTCTTTGCTTAGTACAAACTTCGGCCTAGAAGAGTACGAGGTTAGTGAGGTACGACCCCGCCTTGGTTGGGAGATTATATGATGACCTTGACTGGGATGCCAACTGAGATTAGGTATCTGGTACATCGGCCAGGGCCGATGTTGTCTTGGCACTTGATGCTGAGCCTATAAGTCTTTGCTGATTCTAGGTGAAACTTGTAACATGGTCTATAGCCGATGTTGATGGATAAACCATGTCCACACTAACCTCGGATGATTCCCTCCTTGAGGTGATACTTGTAACGTCGACTGTGACCGACCTGACGAATAACTGACCCCATGAGTCATGCAGAGCTCGACTGATGCCCAATCATCGTAATACTTGCAATGTTGGCTGTGGCTGACCTGGTGAAGGATGATATCACTGATGGGTAATACTAAGCTATTGTTATCTCGACCGTCGTACAGGCCGAGATTAATGCCTCTGAGCTGGCAGGTTCACTTTGGGCATATCAAGGATTTCCCACAAATTTATTATGATATTTGGGGAAGAAAATCTGGATTAAAATAGCGGTTTGTGATTATTCATGCAAAATTTGGTTTTATAAAGAAATCTAGGATTAAACCTCTTTTTGATTGATTCGTTGAGGATTTATTGATGTTGTTACGTTAGAACTTGTTTATATATATTTCTTATACATTTGGATAACTTGGTTGGGAGTTTTGGATGAAATTATAGAGGTTTGGAGGTGTTAAACTGATTGAACCCGTAAGTTGAAATCTGTAAAAAAATGGGCAAGAACTGCTTTACCGATCGATCGACCAAGAGCATCGATCGAACCCATTCCTCGATTGATCGATCTCTCCTGGAAAATTACATATTTTCTCCTTTTTGTTTAATCGGGTTAAGATACGTAGGAACCGTTGATTATTATTTATAGAGTATAATGGGTTATGAAGAGGACCAGTAGGGTCTAAGTAGACTCCGTTGAGTGAAATTAATATGGGATGAAATTGTTGGTTAATGGGGAGTTATTCATACATTGGAAATTATGCTTACATTTACTAAAAGAATGAGACTCGTGAAAGATTTAGACTAGAAGGTAAGTGAGGGTATACCTACTGAAATTATACTTAGTGAGAGAGAATGCTGCAAGAGATGAGAAGTAAGTATGATATAAATAATAAATGAGAATAAAAGAGACGAATCCGTTATGCGAGATAGTTGAGTAAAAGTTGTGCTAATAATGGATAATAATAATTTTGGGTCGTGGGCGAACCTAATTTAGAAAATGTGAATATTTATATATAGGACTGTGTGACTGTGAATATATTATGTATCTGTGTAAAAATTATACCCGAGCTACTTGCTATCATGGAGGCTAACGCACTCGGATAGTCTTATCTCGATTGGACCTTTATGGGGGATATTGACTCGTACCTTAGAAGATAGTATCCTAGATACATGCTATCTGAAAATAATAGTCAGATGTTCTAAGAGTAGTGAGGGTATGTGCTGACCTCTTAGGATTTGGAACTATGCTTTGCCTCCATTTGTATGTGTATTGTGTTAATACAGTTCGAGAGTGATTCCAAACTAGTATTTCCCTTAGTATGAGTGAAATGGGGACTTGATAGCAGCGTATGCCAGCACCATAGATTTATGTGTGGTTCATATAGTATAAATATATTATATGAGCGATTGATATATATATATATATATATATATATATATATATATGCTCCTATATGGAAACTTTCTACCGTGTGTATAAGTAGTTAAGTAATGAATAAATGCTTCAGCTTTATAACAAGTGTTCATGAATTTTGTAACGGTACTAAGTGGTTTTAAGTAACGTAAGAATATGGAAGAGAATGATTTTCTAAAACTAAATATTATGGCTTTAGTACTTCTCGGGATAGAACTTTATGTAGAAAATAAGTTAGATAGACTTATGCGATCGGTAGTACGGTAGGCGTGCACACTAGATGAGAGGTGAGAATTCTCAAGAGTGTGTCGCGCACTAACATGGTGGTTATATTAGCCGGCAAACATTTTAAATACTTGCAAAAGTGTTTTACACTCGAGCTCTGACCCATTTTCTGTCATTTCTTTCTCTCTTGTATATATATGTATGTATTACAGGTGCCCATCCATAGGGGCATCATGCATAAGTTCTTTGGATTGTACGTGATGCAACTTATGTGGGAGTTGCATGACTTTGCTTTAGACGACCTCTTCATTGATACAGTTCTTACTTTAGTTCTTTATAGTTGGGGCATGTGTCGCCCAATTTCCTATTCCAATTGGATTGTCAGAGATTTATGTTTATTTATATTTCCAGTATTCAGTACTCTTCGGGAGTTAACTCTTGTCATGATGATTTCATTTATAGTTCTTAAATCTGGTTTGGTTTATCTAGATGGTTTAATTCTTGTGTGTTTATTGCCATCCTTAGTATGTATGTGATTCTTAAAGTGTTGGGTATTAAAAAGTTTTTCATAGTAGTATTTAATAAAGTAAAAAATAAGTCTTTAAAATTGTTTTGACACTTAGCTTAATTATTTAGGGTGTTTAAATTGGAAATATTTATTGTACGGCAGTGATGCTGAGAATGAACCAACCGTTCATCTTGATTTTAATTTAATAAAGGACTGATCACCCAATATTTAATTAGGCGGTGTGTTACAGGTGGTATCAGAGCATCAGGTTCTAGTGTCCTTTAGGATATGTGCGGCTTATTATGCTTCTAGCGTAGCTTTCTTTGATATAGATCCCTATGTTTAGAATTGTTGATTTATTTGGTGTGATCTCGTTCTCCTGCTATCACGTATATGTTAGTGAATCTTATTTGCGTTCAGACCTGTTTGAACAGGAAGTATGGCAAATGAGGGCCATTGGGATTGTAGCGGGAGGCAGGGCTTAGTGAGGACGTGAAGTATATTCGAGGATGATGACCGTAGTCGAGGTCACCCCTATTATGGAACGAGAGGCTAGAACTGTAAAGACGGATAGGACATAGCCTACGATTTCAAAGTGCTGATGTAGTCAAAATGATTGCCAAAATTAGACTCACGCAAGTAGTATGCTTGGGAGAGGGTCAAGTGGAAAATTGAGGAGAGTCATTAGTGGAAGTTCTAGAGATGCGGGAATTCTTTGTGATAACCAACAAAGGTAATATATTCAAAGGCTTGGGCATATGGCAGAGTATGGTTAATTATAAGTGGAAATTTGGGGTAAAATTTTTCTTGACTCATCTGAGCAAAGTTATAATGGTGGAAGTCAACCACCACATTTAATAGTGAAATGTTGCGTAAATGAAAGGATCTTAAGTACATTTTAACCGCATGTTCCTTCATCAGTTGTTCAGAACAAGATGTGAACATTGTTCTGAACCCATCACGTAAGGGCCGGACAGGGGTCCAATTGTAAATGAATTTTGACTTTTAGCCAATCTTGTATTAGTGGAAGTGGATTGCCAGTGGTAGAAAAGATTTCAAGTGGGAGATCAACTCGTGAGGAAAGTTGACAACACTTGAAGAGAATTCTGTTGGATAGTCAATCCATATGGTGACAATGTCATGCATTGCCCGTAGAGATGTTAACGCTCTTATGTGAAAGGATCTAAAGTAATTGAAAGATTTTTTGGAGTGTGAGACTAGATGAAACGCAGTTAGCACTGCGCTGTAAGGGGGAGACCCATTAGGGTGCTCAATTAAATGATTCTGATAGCTGAATTCTTACCAAACTAAGGTGAATCCAGTAAGAGTTATTGAAGCCAGTAGCACATTCCTTAGGGCCAACGAAGATAAGGGAACGACGGGGATAGCCATCAGGATCGAGACTATTTAAGTTCGAGAGAAGTAGAACCCTAATAGGGTCAGTGTGACAGGAGATAAGTGGGTTATGTGTTGAGGTATTGTGTGGAGAGTACAACTACACGAGTTCAAATTTTTCGGAATGGAGAAAAAGGACAAGGTTATGGTGTTTACAAGGGAAAATGGTTAAGGTAATTTTCGATTTAGTTGAGACATATGCGTTATGTCTGGAAGACCATTATGTAGCCAAGGCGATTGGCAAAGTAGTAGTATGAATTTTATCCTCGGAGGACGAGGTGTGTTTTATGTGACACGAGCGAGTCACTACATTTTTTTTATTATTGGATTTGCATGTGAGAAGAATTTAGTGCGTATATCTATAGCGTTATTATTATGTGTATGTTTTCCCTAGTATAGCGGGGTTATCTTCAGTGTTATCCACGGAGGATAAATGGCTGCATTGGTTGTGTTACATACTTTATTGAGATTACTCATTTTAGTGATGTGATATGCGAGTACGATATTATACTAATTATGGTTTTATAAAAATAGCTAAAACGAAAATAGGCAGTGATTGCGAGGCTATCGGGGTTTCTGCCCTAGTGCAGTATGTTTTGTCCTGGCAAAAACCTCACTTACGAGAGGGTCGGGCTCACACTCATATTATATATTATGGAGACTTTGAAGGGTAAAGTGGTACGGAAATCTTTAATCCCAGGGTGTTTAGGAACTTTGTTATTATGATTCAGTGTGTATTGGGTTTACCGTTGGGCAGAAAGACTCATTATGATATGTAACGCTCAGAACTTGGTGTTAGGAGGAGTGCATTGTTATATTTATCCTTTGGGAATGTGAAAGTTACGACTTGTATTAATATGTTTGGGAATGGGATTTTGAGAGTCCTGATTTTATACGTACGAGGTTTATGGAATGTGATTACCACCAATACTGAGCAATAATGCAATTAGTAAAAAGTTCTTTATTTTGGTACAATTGCGAGAGGAGATGTAGATTTTCTATCAAAAGACGGAATAGAGGGGTCCAGGTTATGGACGATGGACCCAACGAATTTCGATAACCAACAATTCTAGATAGTAGTGTATCAGGGGGGTTCCTTATTTGGATTTCTCTGTGCGAGACATCCCACTCATGAAACTTAGCATAAGGTTGGAAGTAGAGAGATGTTTGGTCATTAGTCCTTAAGTCTATTACCTCGGTTGTCATAAGAGCCGATAATATTGATTGTAAGTTAAAGTTAAGTGACGATTTAAGGCCAGTGGAGCCAGTTGTGTGGTAAAGAAACATTGGAAGTTTTGTTTTATCACCCAATTGAAGGGTGGAATGATGATAAGGAGGTCTGGGAGTACACAAGTGTTTTAACCACGTTGTGTCACAAGGGAAACAAAGAATTGGGTGTTATGTGTGAAGTGTAGGTGTTGCTTACACCATTATGCACGGTTTTTAGGGTGTGTGGGCATCCTGTTTAGCTGTTGCTTGTATCCTTCGAGTTGAAAGGACGTGGGAATAGACGCGTGGAATATATGTTTGTGAGAATGGCATAACAAAGTAGAGTTGGTAGAGTGGATTAAGCGTGGTGCGAAGGACGATAATCTATATATACGTGTACGATCAGCGTAGCAAACATGAATTTAGTTGGAAGGCTATGGGAGGCCATTTAAGGGTATTCCTTGTGAAGGATAAAACTTAACTATTCTGGAAAACACTCGGAGCGGAGTTTTACCTCGTCAAGTGTGAAAAGTGACTTGCGCGTAGGTTGAAAGATGATGTTAGTAAGGAATAAAGGTTCAACAGTGCACATTGTGGAGAAAAGTGCATGGGTCAGAACTTTCGGTATACGCTAAGGAAAGAATGGGAGTGTTAAGTGTCACTTAATGTGAGTCATTACAAGTAGAAGTTGATGTTGAGTGGGACATAACGAGTAGTCTCCGCGGGAACCACTTATAGATAGAAATCTACTGGAATGAGAGGATCAAGTATAGAATTTTGTAGCAAACCTGCAATTTCTAAAATAGAAGAGAGCAATTATGTAAAATTTCTTAGATGGGATGCCAAATTCAAGGTAAGGTAACGAGTTCATTAGAATGTGTGGAACAAGTTGACCTAAAAGAAAGTGATTACTACTCTTTAGGGTGGTATACACTATTAAGACAGTGTGCCATAACCTTTCTTTAAAAATAAGAATCGTGTTGGTAAGAGGTTTTCCCCGGTACTATTCTGAACTAGAATGGGGTCATTGAACCCCACCTTCAAAACCGAGTTTCGGGAAGCAATGGGGACAATGTTTCATTTTGAGTAGGTTGTATCATTCTTAGTCGGGGAGTAGTTGAGGTGATTAAAGATTAGTGGAACCACGTGAAAGTAATTTTGAATGCATGGTGATCATTTTATTTCCACAACGGATGTATCTAGCAAGTGATATTTAGTAAAGTAGAGTTCTGTGGAAGCACTCGTACCTATTTATTATGGACAAACTGCTTATTGAAATTTTGTGTGGAAAAACCATAACTGTTACCCCTCTGGTTGTTTGGAGGTGAGTGGATAATCAGGATTTTTGATGGGACGAGTTAGAGTCTGATGACTGTGGTGGAATTACCACGGTTGTTTTAGGTGACTTTTGAATGTCGTAAGAGTTACGTCGTTGAGAATCAAGATTCGAAGAACTGACAAGAGTGGTCAAATGTTCGCATGGTTTCTCTCAAAAAGGGAGTTTTGTGATTAGATAAATACGAGTAATTATTACGTAGTGAGGTGCGGCCTCCCAATAATATTAAGACAATGGGGGTCACTGATGTGTAGGCTCATCTTATGCGCATAGCACAGATCGGAGCACAATGTGAAGTGTCGTTATTAAAATTTGACTCTATAACTGATAGTATTGAGAGTGTTAAATAAGCTTATTGTGAGGTGGGGGACTATAGAAATTCGCCTTACCCAAAAATTCGTTTTGAGTATTGATAAAGTATCCAGATCTATTTTTTTTTACCAGGCATACCTTATTTTCCGAATTTTGGGACGAAATTCCGCTATTAGGTGGGAAGTATGTAAAACACCATATTTTTATGGCTTTTAAAATTGGGGATTCATTAAATTTAGTTGAGATATTAATTTAATAGTAATCCAAAATTTTATTTTAAATATTTACTATCGCGATGAGAGTTAGTAATTATTGGGAATTTGTTGAATATTACTGAATGAGTAAAGTAATATATGAGATTGATTTTATTAATATTATCAAGAGTGAATAATATGGCAATTATGGAAATTTAAGTCGGGACGTGCCTGTGTCGTTTCGGGACAAAATTATTATTATAAAAGTGAATAAACTATAAGTCGCTTGTATGGTCATTTCGAGTGCGCCAAAGTGTCCGAAAGGATCGAGATAGTCCGAAAAGTGTACCCGGGGGTTTAGTTTGGGTCTCAGGGCGTTTTTAGGACTAATTGACATCCCAGGAGGGTATTATAGACATTTTATATTTTTGGGTAATTAAACCCATAAATTTTCTTAGGATATATCAGCCATTAGGAGTTATCTTCTAGGATTATCAAATACAGAACATGAGAACAACAATTAGAGAATAAGGTGAAGAGTTTTCTAAGCAATCCAAGGCTAAGAACTCACTCGATTGTTAGCCACCACCACCAAAACGTAGATCGCATGAGGATGAATGCATCCATATACTTTTCATCAACAAATCAGACCCTTGAATCCAAGGAAAGTATCTATCTTGCTGATTTCTAGTTGGTATTCCTTCCATGTTAGTCTAGGAATAAAAATCATATATTTTAATTGATGAATTATATGTTTTGGAAGAGAATTTATATGAGTTGTAGAGAGAATCTATGTAGTCTGAAATCTTGATCATATGTATAGGATTACCCACGAATTTATTATGATGTTTGGGGAAGAAAATCTGGATTAAAATAGAGGTTTGTGATTATTCATGTAAAATTTGGTTTTATAAAGAAATCTGGGATTAAACCTCTTTTTGATTGATTTGTTGAGGATTTATTGATGTTGTTATGTTAGAACTTGTTTATATATATTGCTTATACATTTGGATAACTTGGCTTGGAGTTTTGGATGAAACTATAGAGGTTTGGAGGGGTTAAAATGATTGAACCCGTAGGTTGATATTTGCAGAAAACTGGGCAAGAACTGCTTGATCGATCGATAGACCAGGAGCATCGATCGATCGGCGATCGATCGATCGACCCCATTCCTCGATCGATCGATACCTCCTCGAAAAGTGCATATTTTTCTCCTTTTTGTTTAATTCGATTAAGATACATAGGAACCCTTGATTATTATTTATAGAGTATAATGGGTTATGAAGAGGACCGATAGGGTCTAAGTAGACTCCGTTGAGTGAAATTAATATGGGATAAAATTGTGGGTTAACGGGGAGTTATTCATACATTGGAAATTGTGCGTATGTTTACTAAAAGATTGAGACTCATGAAAGATTTAGACCAGAAGGTAAGTGAGGGTGTACCTATTGAAATTATACTTAGTGAGAGAGAATGCTTCGAGAGATGAGAAGTAAGTATGAAATAAATAATAAATGAGAATAAAAGAGACGAATCCGTTATGCGAGATAGTTGAGTAAAAGTTGTGCTAAGAATGGATAATAATAATTATGGGTCGTGGGCGAACCTAATTTGGAAAATGTGAATATTTTTATATATAACTGTGTGTCTATGAATATATTATGTATCTGTGTACAAATCATATCCAAGCTACTTGCTATCACGGAGGTTTCCGCGCCGAGACAGTCTTATCTCGATTAGACCTTTATGGGATATATTGACTCATACCCTAGAAGATAGTATCCTAGATACAGGCTATCTGAAAATGATAGTCAGATGTTCTAAGAGACGTGAGGGTATGTGCTGACCTCTTAGGATTTGGAACTATGGTTTACCTCTATTTGTATGTGTATTGTGTTAATACAGTTCGAGAATGATTCCGAACTAGTATTTCCCTTAGTATGAGTGAAATGGGGACTTGATAGCAGAGTATGCCAACACCATAGATTTATGTGGGGTGACGATAGTGTATATATATATATATATTTATATATATATATATATATGGATACTTTCTACTGTGTGTATAAGTAGTTAAGTAATGAATAAATGCTTCATCTTTATAACAAGTGTTCATGAATTTTGTAATGGTACTAAGTGGTTCTAAGTAACGTAAGAATATGGAAGAGAATGATTTTCTAAAACTAATTATTATGGCGTTAATACTTCTCGGGATAGAACTTTTTGGAGAAAATAAGTTAGATAGACTTATGTGATCGGTAGTACGGTAGGCGTGTGTACTAGATGATAGGTGAGAATTCTCAAGATAGTGTCGCGCACTAACATGGTGGTTATATTTGAATTGGAAATATTTATTGTACGACAGTGATGCTAAGAATGAACTAACTGTTCACCTTGATTTTAATTTAATAAAGGACTGATCACCCGATATTTAATTTGGCGGGGTGTTACAATCATCGCTGTCAAAAACTTTTTATTTTATTTATCACCTAATAATTAATTAAGTTAGTGTCAAAACATTTAACCATTTTATTATTATCCTTTAATTTAAAACAATAATCATATTCACCAACAAATAAATAAAACAATAATAAATGAGAAACCAACTAACTGAATGAATAAGATTGGAATAAACGTCCCAGTTAAAATATGAAATAAAATAATCCATAATAAAACTTAATCCCATCAAATTGAAATAAAGGAGTACAATATCTCTCTAAAATAAATGGTAACTGGGAATGGGAAGCTTGCCCAAACTGAAATAACTAGAACAATAACTGAAGGAATAATAGTGGAGGCGTCTACTCACAAGGACCTGCAACTTCTACAATAGCTATAGCACGTCAAATCATTTGAAAGTCTACGCCTGGCGTCCCTGTGGCTGGACAACAAAAATAGTTTGCACAAGAGAAAATAAATGTGCAAGAAAGGGGTCAGATCCCGATTGAAAATGATTTAACACAATTTAGCAAGTATTTAAAATGTTGTAAAGCAGATAGTTTATATATGTTAGCAATTCGGCTCTCACATGAGATTATCACCTCTCAACTATTGTGCACGCCTAACGTACCTCTAAACCACTCTAGATATTGTTATCACACCAAACTAGATTGTAGGGAAAAACCTTCTAACTATCACTCGTAAGAATAACCCGTATTTCCCATATAATATCAATACATATTTTTTCATTTAATATCCCGAGTAAGATTTTTCACAAGTACAATATAGTGTTCATGTACATAAGTTAATTTAGATTTCACGATCTTTCTCATCTACATATTTCACGCAGTAGATAGCACAAGCATATATATATATATATATATATATATATATATATATATATATCACTACATTATATATATACTAATACGAAACCCCTACACTCAACTGCAGTGCATGCATACTCTGCTATCAAGTCCTGGTACATATCATACTAAATAAGGACAATCGGTTCGGTATCTCTCATGAACCATAAATACAAATCACACATATTGGATTTGAACATAGTTCCAAGCCTATGGGCTACGCACATACCTACGCACCCATGTGACCTTCATCACTATCATTATCACAGATAAGCCATACCTACGTTCCGTGTACTGAGGTACCAAATCTAAAATCCCCCCAATGGGCTCATCAGGATAAGACTGCCCCCTTTCAAAAACCTCCCGCGATAGCAAGCAGTGTAGGTATGTCTTACACATAATAAATACTACTATAGGTATTCACACAACCTATCAAGGTCATTAGATATGTGCACAACCCGAATATTATAATCCATACGTAGTATTTTTTTCACTAATACTACCGATATATTTATTAACTTATGAATATTATCCCCATCGTATTTTTCCAAGGATGATTCACTACCCAATAATATTTTAACGTAATCAACCTAATTCTCCCACTATTAATTCACCCTAATAATCATCGTTGGTTATTCTATTTCCTTGAATTAACTAGGTCGTGAGGTTTTAACTCAAACAGAGCGATTTTCTCAATTATCCCAATATTTGTTCGTTTCACTTTATGCAAACCTAATATCCAATTTAGGCCTAATGTTCTTATTATAGAACAACAATCATAATCAATCAATCTAGGAAACCTCCAATGGAATAACAACTAAAATATAAGTTCTTAAAATTTACCCCACGAATCTGTACAGATTATAAAATGCAGTTTTGAGGCATTTCGGAATCGTTTTGGAAAAAGTGTATCAGGGAATGAAATGCAGAAACGAGATTTTCTACAAGGCAACTCGGATAGAATATCCATTTTCGACACCAAAATGGCTCAAGAAAGTTTCTAAAGCAACGATTTAATTTACCCAATTTGTAGAATTCTTCGCATTCAAGAAATTATTCTAAAATTCAATTATAGCCATCAAAACCCAGATTTCTTCATCAAGATTCAATATAATTTCATGGGTTTCATACGACCTACATGGAGGATCCTATTCTATATCAATTTCAGCCAAGATAATGATATATGTCTTCAAAAGATCATTCAAATCACATGAATTTCATAATTAATTCAACCTACACTAACATGGATATTATATATGCTGTAAGTTTGCCAGATTAAACACTTGCCTCTTTGTATGTAGGTCTGATCCGTTGAAGAAGATGGTTATATTGGTGTTCCTTACTCTTCGATCTAAAATTCAGCGATCTCGGCGGTGAAATCGGTGTAGAGGTGGTGGTTCTAGCCTTGGAACTCTTCTCCTCTTCCTCCTATGGCCTCTCTATTGCTTCCTCTTGTTTCTCACGTAACTAGCCATGACCTCCCTTTTCTAATAAGAAATAATAACATAGAAATTTCGTAGGTTTAATTACTCTAGAAATACAAATGACCAAATTGCCCTCTCGAGACGTCGATTTGGTCTAAAATTGACCCAGGACCCAAATTAAACCGCTCGGGTAGATTTTCTGACTATCTCGACCTTCTGGTCACTTTGGCGCACTTGAAATGACCATTTAGATGACTTAAAAATAATTCCCTTTTTTCATTAAATTATGTCCTGACACGACTGACACGCGTGTCCCAACTTAATTATCGCAACTGTCGTATTTTTCACTCGCGATAATTTTAATAAATTCTTAATCACATATTACTTTATTAACTAAGTAATATTTAATATCATTCACATCAATAAATACTAACCCTTGTCTTGCTAGTTAATGTTTATTTTAATCCGAATTAATTATTAATTAATTTCCCATATTTAAAAATCATTAAAAATACTAGGTGTTACACTGCTATAGCGGCCCAAAACCTTTCTCAGCACCACAACCTACAAATTTTAATTCCCTATAAATTAAAACCCTAAAATGGGATGCATGACCTTTAAGCCAAGGCTCAAAGTCCCAAATTTCACTGGTCATAAATAGATATACCACACAAGTCCAACTCTTGAAATAACTTTGTTAAATTAGCATATTAACCCAACCTTTCACAACTTAATTAATTAACAAAACGGGCACTAAAATTCTAATTTGACCTCTTTTAACTTTATGAATTGACCACACAAATTCATTTTAACATATTGACACATAAATAACATTAATTTCTCATAATTAAATTCAAGTGACTTCTTAATTAATTAAACTATTATTAATTAAATAAATCCTTAAAAATATCGGTGCATTACATTCTTCCCCTCCAACAAAAATAATTCCATCCTCGGAATTCTTAGAAAAATTACACATTTCTGCCTAAAAAAATGCAGATATTGTTCTCTCATCATATTCGCAGGTCCTAAGTGGACTCATCCTCACACTTGTGACCCCAGTGAACACTAATTAATGGAATCTCCTTAGTTCTCAAAATCTGGATCCTACGATCTAAAATATGGGTTAGCTCCTCAATGTACGAGACATTGTCATCTAAGTGAATATCCTCTAAATTAATATGTTGATACACTAACTTACCCCACAAAAATCAATGATGTGTCGATACATGAAACACATTATACACCCGAGCTAGATGGTCTGAAAGTGCTAAAAGGTAAGCGAGTGACCCTACACGAACCGTGATAAAAAACGGCCCAACATACCTCGACTACAGGGATATTGATTTTTCCTGGCAAAACTTAAATGCTGAAAAAAGCACTAAAAATGTCGGGAACACTTTTTACTGCACTTTTGGTGGAATCTTTACAAGGGCGGTAATAGCCAACATGGTAAAAGAACAAAGAAATTTTAAAAATTTTCGTGAAAAGTTAGCGGCATTTTTAGGAACATTACTTAAATTGCTGTAAAAAACTCTTAGGGAATTTATATTAATATTGGTAGTAATCATTTCACGGCGTTAGAAAAATTTTGAGAATTTCCTTTTGCAACACATATTAAATGTTCAATACACTTTTGATGGAACTAAAAAATGCTGAAAATGATAGTAGTGGCATTAAAACAAGTATCGTATTTGTGTGCAAATACACTACCGTAACATTAAATTAAGAGTGTGGTAATCAAATTAAAACCTCATTAAATCAAAACCAATAGCATTCATCATAAATAAACATAATTACACCTGGAACAATTATCCATCCACAAAATAAAATGTATTACATCTCCAATAAGAAAAAGCGGGGAAACATGAATCGAAATGAAATTTTATATAGTGTACGATCCTTGTCCATTAAAGTCAAACATCCTCTTCGACCTACAAATAAAAAAGTTAATATTTAGTCATTGATACTTATTCTTTAGTATTTTAATTAAAAAATTAAAATTAAAATTAAGAATTAGTACATTAGCAATATGCCACACTACAGTTGAATGATATGCATCTCCAATTGTGGACTTATTTCCATAAGGTTTAGTCAATTTGTTACAAATATTTTCTCAATATATACTTCCCAAAAGTCTACACCCGATGGCATACCCCATACTTTTGTTGAAGGGTCCTTGCTCACAATGAATCAATGTGCCACAACCACTTATGGAAGTCCGGAAGTAATAAGGTCTACAATTTTAAGAAATGTATTATTTGAGACCCTTTGTTGTGGTTGATGGCGATTTTTCTTCTTCTTTGATGTTTATTTCTACAAACAAGATGAATATGTCATCAACCATATATTTTTGAAAAAAATTATGAGAGTTTTATTTGTTTTTAAGACATCCATAAAATTTTAATACAATATACAACAAAATAAACTAACAACCCAGTGTCAAAGTATACATAAACTCCCAAGGAAGCGCATATATATTGTACCCTTTAAAATCATTTAAATTAGTAACATAACTGAATTGAAGTAGCATTCTTTATTCAATAATATGAGCAGCAGTCTCGGGAGCAGCCAATTGTTCAGAATTTGCAATCTACAAAAAAATGAATTATTTCAGTCATGAAAATGTAAAGTCTTAAATTATGATTTTAAAAATTAGTTATATACTTACTTGTTGACATATAACTAAATGGTGATTTGATTGTCATACCACTACAGGCTGAAATTGGTTGGTGTCTTCTAATTGTTGCCCGGGTTGCAAAATAAACCTATACGATGGTAAGTTTTGCCCATTGAAAGATTGAGGAATCTGTTAATAGCACGATTTAATATTAGAACATACATTTATATATACACGATAATTAAGCGAAAAAGATAAAAGTGTGTACTTATTAACCTAGTTGGATACAATAGAAGAGTAAGTCATTATGTGTATGCGTATCAACTCAAATTAAGCCTCTAAATGATCAAATTTATCCTGAAATTCAGATCAGATCTTAGATTGTAGCCACTCATACTCTTTTTCATTAACCTTCAACCGCTTAGTTCCATGCATATCAGTTGGAGATAGTCCACGCCCATAAGCTCGACAATGATCGTGTTTATCAGGTCCCAAGACTTCATAAAATATCTCATATCTCCAACTAGCGAATTCAGTACCATCTGGTAGAGTTGATATAATTTTTGCCTGATTTTTGACTGAAATGACACTATTACTATTATATAAAACAAAAATTATAATCATTCATTCACAAAACCAAAATATAATAAAGATCCCAATATCTCCCCACTAGTTTTAATGCTTCACATATTAATTTCATGTATAATTTTAACTTTCATAATGAATAAACTTATTTTGTTAATTTAATCCTCATCTGTGTATGATACATATTATGCTTCCAATGCTTTGACATAATCTCATGCATGATGCCTTTTATAATGGTAGATAAAAATAATAAGAATTTTGATTAATAGATAAAATGACGTCCTTGAGATTTTCTAAGAAAGAAATGAAGGAACATGGATGCTATTTTTGTACGATTGCTTCAGCAGAATCCTTATCGACGGCTCAACCATCGCTCCTCTTGCGTGTTTTGATGTAAACATCAAGCAACAAAGCCTTTTTCCCTTGATTAGCCTCCATCTGCATAAGCCTGATGACTCGTAAGTTATTACATAAATAAGTTTGATAACATAAAATAATATTTACAATCAAAATCTTTTACAAAACACCTTATGAGCAACATTCGTACGACTCTTTCTTCCGTAAGTATGGGGTGTTCTTCACTTCTTACGAGTTCGACGATTTCTTCGACTCATTTTCTGTTTCAAAAATATATTTAAAATATATGTTTAACTTGAATTTATAGAACTTTACTGCTAGTAATACTCTTCATCGGTATCAAAGGCACGATAATGTTTCTTCACCTCTGCTTTCCAATTATTCCATATCTTTCCAACCTTATTCATGCATATTTTGTTGAATTCTTCGGGGCATCAGTGTTCTCTAATATAATTACAATGTATAGAAAAATAAGTCATCTACTACACAGTGACTTGTACCTAAAGAATTCAAAATTTTCAATTCATTTGACAAAACTCATGGTATCATTTGATTTTACCTTCACCTCTCACCAAATATTTTCCTCTTAGTGGTGTAACTCCTTGCGTCTCCTATCTTTAAAAGTCAACAATAACCTATTCAACATCGGTATAATATGAAATTAGTAACCTCTTACATTGATTAAATAATCATCTTTAAATTGTAAAGAGAAAACATACAATATTGCAAAGAGTATTCTAATAAGAGTTGTGTTATACAGAAATTTACAAAAGAAACTTTACATGTTCCCATCACGAACTAAAATGCCTAAATGGGTAGATCGTCTATCAGCGGTATCGGTTGATAGAAATCATTGAAGTAAAGCTCTAAGCATTTTCCCATACCCCATAATTCACCCAACTTTGCAATGCCTCTACGTTTAGTGGCATATTTTGCAGAAGCTGAACCATAAAAAATTGACAAAATATGTTAACTTCAATCTACATAATTAATTTAGCACATATAAATAAAATAACTTTGAATAACTTTTTTATGTTAATGGGCGTATTGGTTATGTAAAGGCTCACTCCCCGTTGAGATACTATCGTTTTCACTGTCACTTGAGTTTGATCATTTGGTCGAGCTAGAATCCGAAAGGGAATGTGAAATGGGCTGCGATTTGGTGGTCGGAGATTAAATTTTGAGTGCAAGAGAAACTGTGAACAGGAATGTGCCTCTTGTAATACCCCATAATTTTCTAGAATAAATAATAAAATACATTTTTTTTAATAAATAAATATTGGTAGAAATTGAACTTAAATCGGTGAATTTAATTTATTAATTGCTAATGTGAAATCCGTGGTAACATTATAATTATGTGTGGTTGATTTTCTATGTCTATGGTTAATACAATTACATGTTTTGTAGAAAATAAATAATTAATGGGTGACACAATTAAAACTATCTAATGTTGAGATAAAAATAATTTAGGACATGTTTCGGGGAGTATACGGGCTCGTTTAAGTATTTTAGACCCTTAGAAATGGTTCCGGGTCAATAGTATATAAGTTGGGAAACTTTTGGGCTTTTTTGAATATGGATTCGGGCCAACTAGGTGGTCCAAAACTTAGGTTTTTAACCCAACTCGGGATTAGAGTTTAATGAGTGTTTAAGGAGGGATAAACCACTTCCCCACTACTAATCAGAGAGACCTAAACGTAATTGCTACCAAAAGAGGAAAGGAAAAGAACCAAAAACGGAGAAAAAGGCAAGAAATCAAAGGGCTTTCTTCCATAATTTATTAAAGCAAGAATTCTCTTGCTCGATTTATTTTCCAATGTATATCCTGATGGATTATAATGACCCCATTTCTGGGTCTTAGGTTGGAATTCGGTTAATAAATAGTTATAATCCAAATTAACCAAATTCCATATTATTGTGAACCCATTTATAACAAAACTCATTATAATCCATTTCTGGGTTATAACTATTTCTGGGAATTTGTGAACTTTATGTTAGACTTTTCTATGGTAATTATCAAATAGTTACCAATACATATTATTGTGACAACCCGCTCCAAATAATAACGGGTGGCCAGCCCTATACTACATAAATCAGGTATCTCAGATGGTACAGTCTCAACATCAACAACTAAACACTATAATATAAGGCTAACTACCCGAAATCATAAAGTGCGAATTGCCAAAAATTTAAAACTTTTATTTTTAACAACACAACAAAACCAATAATGCACACAACCAACAATATACATATAACTATGATGTGAAATGTGCATGCTCCAATAATAAAAGAGTACAATACATTGTACAACAAAAATCTCAACAATGCAATACCCGAATATGCTGTCGGGCAACAGACAATACAATAATCTGATAAATAAAATATGAAAGTGTTAATATACAACACTTGAATACTAACTCAATACAACTGAATCCTAATCTAGATGTACAATAGATAGGAATCGACTAAAGCAAAGTGCCGCAACAGTCCGCTACTGCCACAGCTCCACAAATCCTGAATGGAGGAATATCAAAGGCATCCTTGCGGAGGAACACCTGAAGTAATACAATATATACAAGGAGGAGGAAAATATAAACGGGTCAGAGCCCGAGTTTTGAAAAGCAGTTTATAGCAAGTGTATTAAAATGCAAAATAATTATCAATGCATTATTACATGTTTTAGCTGGAATCGAACTCTCCATAAAAATTCAACTCACCTCTCATCTAAAGCGCGCACTAAACGTATGCACGTGATCTCCAAATGGATGTCCGATTCTAATTAGGTAAGAGGATTCTAACTTAAACCCAAATAAAGTATTTAAGTGAAACCATCTAACCTATCACCCAATTCTACATTTATTTCAATTATCTTTAAGTTAAATGCTTTAACTTTAATGTAATAGTTACAGTTATCTTTATAATGTTCATTTGTTGAACATATAAAGTTACATGATCCAATCATGTCCACATCATCACAATACATCAACAATCTCATTTACTAGAATTTATATTCTAGATATGCCCTTATAAGGCATGAAACCATATATATAATTATAGTATGAGTTATTAGCATCATGAGTTAAGGACTAAACTCCTCCCGATTCTCAACACGGCGCTGCGTTTCGTGCGTGGGACGTCTCGCCGAAGCGAAATCCAAACAAGGAACCCCCCCGTTACACTACTCCTGACCGTATCGGTCCTCGGGGCTCATTATGCCCTCAATGCAAGATGCATGTAACCCAAATGATTATTATCCAATTTTAATTAATTAATATTCCCAATTCTCAACAGTACCCGGCGTTTCATGCGTGGGACGTCTCGCCGAAGCGAAATCCAAACAAGGAACCCCCCCGTTACACTACTCCTGGCACTGTCGATTATCGGGATAGGTGATATATATAAATAATTATGAGCATTAAGGACTAAACTTATCCCCAAGTTCCAACATTACACTGCGGTTCGTGCGTGGGACGTCTCGCCGAAGCGAAATCCAAACAAGGAACCCCCCCGATAAACTAATCCTGGCAATGTAGGTCGTTGAGGTCCATTATGCCCTTGATACTCAAATACAAGCACAAGCAATAATAACCATCCAACCGAGCTATAACTCGAAGGACGCAGGCTCACATGCTATCATCTTCCAGCAGCCCATATACGTAGAAAACTGGGGCCACCTGGTGGGGTTCAACGACACCCACCTCGTGATCTACTCACGCACACGACATCCGGGAAGCGGTCATAGTTCCTAACCGGTAAGTGAGAGCATCACATACCCCCGACCTCTCACCCCCAAAATAATTAAATATCTATATCATAAATGTCATTTGCTGACCACAAAGGACGACTATGACCTGGGGAATATCCACATCCTGCTTTTCTAGTCAGAATGCTCACCCTCTACGCACGAAACTTCCCAATGATAGCAAGGAGGGGGTATGCTTAACATGTATATACACCAACATATAAGGTATACATACATCCCACATAATAAAGATATACCATTTTATATAAGGTATACCTGCAACATCATATACATTTTCATTATACGCTCTTAGGCGCAATTGATTAACTTCATTTGTTTAGTATATTTCTCTCAAGTTATACTAACGCTCCTCCTCACACATTAATCCCGCTTAGTATGTGCTATACTAATTCTCGCTTGAAGCTCTCATGTCGCTTCTAATATGAATTGTCTTTCAATTCAATTTAAGTTAAGGATATTCTATATCCTATTGCACCTCAATTAGCATTTCTAATTTTGTGTGAGATATCTCCCAAATCAATCATCAATAAGGATATTTCTATATCCTTTTGCACATCAAATAGTATTATAAATCTCCATCCATTATAAGGTTCAATATAGTTTATGAACCATTAAAGTTATCCCAATTGGGATTGGATCCTAAGATCCGGCATCTCTAAGTCAACCTCATCTTCAAATCGTGAAGTTATTATCATCACCAGACAAACCTCAAATAAAAGTGGGCTTCCCCACTTAGAAAAATACCAAAGTCTCTAATTGGTATTCCTCAAATTTAGTCAATATGACTCCAAAATTTCTTTTAGGGGAAACTCGCTAAAAGTCTCCAAAACCTGCTCCAAATATTTCCTATAGAGATCCCCAATCGATAACCTCGAACAAAACGGGATGAATTTCTCTTTAGAAAAACAATCCATCCAAAAGCCCTGTTTCTGAATCGATTCGGTCTTATTCCGAATCGATTCGGCCCAGCGAATCGATTCGGCCAGGAAGGCGAGTCGATTCGGGTCATCAGACCTGGGACTCTGTCTCAGGCCGAATCGATTCGCCTAGTGTTCGAATCGATTCGGTCACTCAGACCTGGGCACCTGCATATTTCCGAATCGATTCGGCTAGGGGGCCGAATCGATTCGGCCCTGCTGAACCTAGAAAATGGCTACTTTTTAAGTAAGCCAAAATACCCAAAAATCATTTTAATGGTTTTCTCTCCATTTTTCTTCAACCCAATCACAAATATATCAACAATATTCATCCTAGAATACATATAAACTAATTTCTAACCTTAAATCCATTTATGCACTACAAATCTAAGGTTTTTCCCAAAAATTAGGTTTTGACAAATTTAACCTAAAACCCAAAATATCAATCCACAAATCATGCAATAAATGTACACAACAATTATTTAGCAAGTTTAATAACTTGCCTCGGGTTCGTAGGGTCTGAATCCGCGAGAAGATCCTCTCTTTCTCTCTCTTCTCCTTCCTTTTCTTCTTCTTCTTCTTCTTCTTCTTCTTCTTCTTCTTCTTCTTCTTCTTCTTCTTCTTCTTCTTCTTCTTCTTCTCTCTTTCTCTTTTTTCTCTTTCTCTCTTTTGGAGAAATATCTCCCATAGGCTTATTAAGCCTAAATCCCAAAATACACATCTTTAAATGATAATACACACTTTAAATGACCCGGTAACTTTAATTCGAGTCAAACGGTCCTAATTTATTTCGGAACCCAAATAGACCCCAAGTACAGTCATTTCGACTTTCTCAACCCTTCCGGAAACGATGGTACCCTCAGAATTTCTATTCGACACACTTTCTAACAACTCTAAATTTTGACCTCAATTGCCAATTTTAATTATTCTCCAATAAAATATTATTTATTTCTCCCAAAATAAAATAATTACTGTTCCGAAAGTCTTGGGTTGTTACAATTATATGAGATAAATAATATGTACTTCTATGTATTTATGTGGACATACTAATGTTTATGGATGGTCCTATCATCTTGGTGGTTCATGTGTTCAGACTACGTAGCACACGTCGGTACATGTGGACTTGGCGATTGTGTAGGTCATATAGGTACTACGTAAAGGCTCCATATATGAGAGGTAGGTGTTGATGTTGATAGCCTTTGTCATCGCTGGGTATGGGTCGTTAACTGTTATCCTGCATAGGGACCGCCCCAAACTTATTTGTGTTTTGTGATGTCCACTTAGGACAAGAGATTACTCTGGACTTGCCTATAGAGTACGAACTAGATACCAACGGTAGATGCCTTTGTTTGTCGAATATATGAAAGGACATATGTATATAATTACTCGGACTTTAATGAGATAAATTGAATTGTCAAAAAATGTGGACATAAACTACAAACCCATATTTTGTTATGCATAATAAATGTTTATGCCATTTATGTGAAACTTATAAGACTGGGATATTATGTGATTTGGCAATTAAATATAGTCGGTTAACTTAAGCATTTAATTAGAGTTGCACACTTATTAATTGAGAGATATTGGGACGCGGGTAATATCACACTTAGATGAGGGGTGAGGAATTAATCGCATGTGAGTGACGAGGGAAAATAATTATTTTTCATCAACTATATTTATTGCATATTAAATTGATTAAGTTAAATCTTGCATACCTAAGGCTCTGACCCAAATATAAATGTTTTCTCCCCGAAGTTTCTCCTAGACAGGGATAACGGGATTGTTGTATCAGTCTTGCGTTCTCTATTGCGTACTAGCTTTTTAGACTTGTTGATTCTAGCATAGGTGCTTCTTTTGCTATAGTTATTTATTCCATTTGAAACAATTGTAAAGGCTTAAGCCCGAGATTTTTTTACATTATGTTGGGTTGCGATATTGCTACTCTTATTGGATTGATTAAGTAGTTGGTGATGTTTTGGATTTATTTAGTATTATGGAAATATACATGAAACTGAATCACGGGCCTTTAATATAATTATTTATATTTACGTTTGTGCTGAGAATGGTATTAATTGACAGACAAGCCCCTTCTTCGGCATATCGTGCTTGGCTAGCCTTTACGGAGGAAAATGGGGTTATTAGAATTGGTATCAGAGCACGACTCTAGTGTCCTTAGGATCTGTGTTGCGTTTATTACATGATGTGTTGCTTTCTTTGATTTGTATAGCCTATGCTTAGGGTTCATTGTATTCTTACGTTGGTACTAATTTAAACTTTTTTTGCTTTTAGATGGCAAACGGATAGAGAGGAAGGCCGAGGCCGATAGTCATACCTGCTACCGATGAGGAGGCTCACTCGGAGCAACAACAGCAGCCACATACCCCACCAGCCCCACAAATGATTACACATGATGAGATAGCCACCATCACGTGTGAGGTGATCTCTATGGCTATGGAAGCCATAGCCCATCACTTCCCACCACCACAGGCACATCAATAGCCACCACCACCACAACAGGTGGCTATGACATCTCAGGAACCAGGTTATATGTGGGATAGAGCGAAGGAGGCGTTTGTTAAGGGACAACCTCCAAAGTTCGTCGACGGTTCAAATATATTGGTGGCGAGTAGGTGGAAGAAGGATATTGAGAGGCATTTACAGATGGTCGAGTGCACACCTGTGTAAAAACAGATGCTAGCCTCATTTCGATTAGTGGGGGCCGTGCTTCAGTGGTGGGAGGAGGTTACGATAGTTGCTGGGAGGGAAATCCTCACTATTGATGAGTTTTGGGAGAGGTTTGAGGGGAAATACTTTCCCCTATAAGGTACTAAGAGGAGTTCATATATCTTAAGAAGGTAGAAAGAGGAGTTCACCGCCCTCTCGTACTTTACAAAGGAGGATGTTAACACTGGGTAGAGATGGATGGACAGGTTCATTTAGGGATTAGTGTGGCACATCAAGAATACTCTTCTGGAGAATTCGGCCTTAACATCATATAATCATATAGTGAACGCCGCACTCCTCCATTACTAGGATGATAGAGAATTTCAGAGGAGCAAGGGTGAGAAATGCCACAGAGTAGAGTCGTCGAGCCAGCAGGCCAAGGCAAGTGGGGGAATCGAATTCGGGACCGAGAAGCACAGGGGAACCCCATACACTAACCAGAATAAGAAGTTTAGAGGTGAAGATGACCGACACAGACAATGCTAGCGGCGCCAGGGACAGTCGGGATAGGGCCAGCAGTACAGAGGCCATCAGGGCCAGGGACAACATGGTAGAGGCCAGCAGGGTCAACGGTTTGAGCGGCGCCCATTCTAGGGGAATTTTTATATGTGCGGAGAGAAGGGGAATAGTTCGAAGCAGTGTCCTCGGGGTAACTAGGCACCCCCGGAGCAAGGAGGTTATAGGACCAAAATGATTTAGATGATTAAATATGTATAGCCCCTATTGTAAAAGACCAAATCGATTTAGATGATTAAAACAATACTAATTAATTAAAATAAGGGTGTAAGAGTTACATAAGGATGATATTATAGGTAATGATTAAAATATACGTTTAACTACGTTGAATTGGACTGTTTTTAATAATTGAAAGAAATGAAAGAGTGAAAAAATTTGGTAGCTATAAAAAATAGATGAGAAATTCAAACTATATACGGTAGGTCGTGGATAAGTTTGTACTTCATCTAATTATATAAATAGAATAAAAGAAATAACAACAACCAAGAAATTAATAATTTCTATAACTTTTTTCTCTCGCGTATCATTTAAAATTAAAAAATTTCAGTACTTTTTTCTCTCAAAAAAATACAAATTATAACAAAACAAAGATTACACAACAATAATGACTATAATAACTCCCCCTACCAATTTTGTACTAATTTTTCTTTTTTAGTTTCTTGAAACCCGTTGATATCTAGTTTTTCCTTATTTAAAGTGTCTATCATAACCATTATCTATATGCATAAATTTTGTATAACACAAATGTAACAACATTTAAATTATGAAAAAACAAAGATTACACTTTTTCATATACATGATTATATAATGTCAAATATGAAAATATAAGAAAGAGTTAAATACTAAAGAAAATATTTAATTGAGCTAGTACATATAAAAATGCAACAATTGTACATGAACAAAAGAAAATATTACCTTGTATCTCTTCATGGATGTCTTCTTTCTTATATATTTTTCTTATGAAAACTCGTTGCCTTTATTTCCTGTATAACAGATAAAAGCCAATCAAAACCTAGTATATGCAAAATAAAAAAATAACCCGAAATCATAATAAAAAAATGTAACTTACCATAAAAGCTTTAAAGATCATAACCCAATGATTCTATGAGTCGGTCTGGAGTTACAACGCCTCCAGAAATTGAACGATGATGAATGAGAGAACCGCCTTCCATTTTTTAACAGGGGAAACAATAAAAATCATTCCAAGAAAGTGATGGGTGAGATTGAGGCAGATACATGATAATGTTTGTGAGATTGAGGCAGATACGGGAGAGAGGAAAACGTGACGGGAGAGAGATTCGTGATGAGAGAGAGATTAAGGCAGATACGTGACTTTACCCACCAAAAATTAGGACAAAAGTGATGTCTTTTTTAAAAACAAAACAAGACCCGTCATATTTATTTAAGTGGAGGGAGCTTTTTTTCCCTAACTTTAGTGGCATTAGTTATAAAATACCTAAAAAATACCATATTTATTTTATATTTATGTGGCACATCAATATAAATTATGTGAGCTTTCAATACTTTTAAAAAAATGATGGTAAAAAGAAAATTCTCAGCATTTTTAAATAATACTGAGAAAAGAGTGCTAGAAAAAAAATAGTTTTCTTATAGTGCTCGGGGCCAACTTGCCCTTCTTTTCAAAATGCATCACCCCTTTTATGGGGGGTACCTTGAGAAGAACCCGATCCCCTCACTTGGAATTCAACGTCATCCCTCTCGAAATCCTCATAACTCTTTTGACTACTTTGAACTATCTTGATTCATTCCCGAATTATCCTTATCTTCTCCATAGTCTCTTAAATGAACTTGGGTCCTAACAATATACTCTCCCCCAATTCTAAATAATACATCGAAGATCTACATGGTCTCTTATACAACACCTCATATGGTTCCATAGTAATCAAGTTTTTATAATTGTTGTTATAGGCTGCGGTATCAAAAAATATCAAAATAATGGATTTATGAAGAAAAATCACAATTAGACAAGAAAGCACATAATCGCGCACATAACACAACTATGTACGTGGCTCAACAGCTTGCCTACGTCCAGGGATATGTATACTATTTTATTAAGTTTCTCTTAGTATGCTCAGTTACATTCCCCTATGCCCCGGGCCAGGGGTTACAATTTATAGATGTAGAATTTCAGTGGTTTAAGTAACTCCATGACGTCCATGATGAAACATGAATCCCTTGAATATCTCCACGAGATTATAAGGTATTGACTTGGTTTTGGGGAGGTGTGGACAATACATACTCTTATCTTATTTCCATGATTTGGGTGGGACAACTTTCTAGATTTGTTGGGCTAAGTCGACTACTCTCGTGGGCAGAGAATCAAATTTGTCCCCATAATTACTCGTAAAATCTTTGGGCCATTTCTTGGGCTGGTGGATATTAAATGAGGCTAAGGATGCATCACTGTCTGTAGTGGTTTACTCATAATTTGTTCAAATAGGAGGGGTATGCTCGTCTTTATGTAAGATATTAAACGCCAAATCTTTCTCGAGAAGTGTACAACATCATTTGAGTGTTTGAAACTAGTTTGTCAAAAACTTAACCATTAATTCATCGTCTTTGGTCAATTTTGCGCATATTATGTTCTCATGCTTTATTCCTTACTCTTGCTCTTCAAAATCAAGAATTTCTCACCTTTCCAAGCCTCCTCTCTGTCTCGTAAGTTCCATCTTTCTTCTTCTTTAAGTTTTTGTCTTTTATGAATCTTTCTTCTACTACAGCTAGGTTTTTTGTGTTTTTCTCATGGCTATGCTTGATAATAAGTCTTTGTGTGAGTTTAAAATATGTTACAGTAGTCTTGATTAGGTAGACATAGATTGTACTTCAGTGCCGAGAAATTTTCGCGATCTAGAAGATAGTCACTGGATTCATGTTCTGTTAGTTTCTCAAGGGGGTTTAACATTTCCCCCTAACCCTTTGTTTTTACATTTTTTTAATACTTCAAAATAATTCCTGCCCAATGTTCTCTAAATGTGTGGAAGATTGTTAATGGAGGTCATAGGATAAACCAACTCTATGGTACTAACTTAGGATTAGCTAAGATCTAGCATTGTTATACTCTCTCACACCAGTGGGTGTCTTTTGTACTTGAAAGCAAGAAGTCCTGATAGGGTTTTGGTAATAAATCTACCCGATTTCCATAAAGACTATTGGTCTGAAGGTTTTATTGCTAGAAATTGGTAATATCCTCCCCAATCAGGGGACATAAGGTACAGGAGACCTCAGATCCCTACCTTTTTGGAAGAATATATAGGTTACTATCACTATCTCTTTTTTATTCTTTATTTTCCTACCTCTGTTTGCTTTCCTTCTGATATTTCCTTATTTTTATTTTATAGCAAAAGATAAGAATCAAGAGCTTGCTCCTCGCGAGATCTGATATACTGAACTTTTGAAAGATTGGAGGATAAGAGACACTATTGCTAAGGGAGAACATCCTCGGTTTGCTATATTCTTGCTGGAATACATGAATACTACTTCTAGCTTTATTGCTCACCCAGTAGACATAATCCCTGATCAACATTCCAGAAGAATGCGTTGGTGGTACTTCTGAAACCATTGAGGAAGAGGACGAGGAAGAAAGTAGCTCGAGAGAGGATCTGGTAGAAGGCGACGAGGAAGGAAGTGGTGAAAGTGAGAGCAGCGAGGAAGAGATGAGGAGAAGAAAATTGATCCAGGATGACTATGATGATGATCTTCTGTCCAATAGGATGAAGTTCCTAAAGCAGAAGGCTGGGGTAGTTCTAAGGTGGTGGTTCAGGAGAAGAAGGTGGAGAGAAAGAAGAAAGAAGATTATGAGAAGCGAGAGATAGAGAGAAAGAGATAAGAAGAGAGAGGGAGAAAAGAGTAGGGCACATGCCTCAAAGGCCTCGATAGTGCCTTATGTTGTTACTGTTGAGGGGGCCTCAGTGGCTGTTGCTCCTCAACTTGGCCCTTTGCTGCTGGAGAAAGAAGTTCTCGTAGCTGACCGCGAGCGCTCATCGAGCATGGGGGAGACCATTTAGCCCTTAAATCTTGCCAATGGATTGCTTTGGTGAGTACTCCTTTCTCTATACTTCGTTGTTCTCCATTTTCCTCTAACATCTCATGCTTAACTTGTGGTTCTTCTATTTTACTATTTGTCTTTGACTATACTGTGTTGCTCCATGGTCTAGTTGAGTTATCGAGGAGAAATTAGAGCTGGACGCAGCTCTAAAGTCTTCTGAGTAGGCTCTGGCTGATACAAAGGCTACCTTTGATAAGGAGAAGGAAAAGTTATCCAAGGAGCTATCCGACCTCCAAGAAGCCTACAATACTATGTGTGTAGACAATATGGTAGTGGAAAAGGCAAATAGGGAGTTAGTTATGAAGGTGGAACAGCTAGAGGGGGAAGCAGTGACTGTTCGAGAGAGCAGGTATATTGTACGTTGGGAGGCAACGTATGACAATGCCAAATGTCAGATTGTTTATCTTCGATGAGCATGCTTTAAAAAAGGCTGGGATCAAGCCTTGACTGATGCTCGGGTTATTATTGAGCCCCCCTTTTCTCCCAGCATTATCCTAGTCGTAATCCTGTTGAGATATCTCAATTACTTAACTTGATGCTCAGGATGGCATATAGCCCATTACTACTGTTGTGGGAGTTTCGTCGATCAACCTAGAGGGGGTTATTGTTCCATCTAGAGGAGATGCCTCAGGTAATGGTGAAGGTGAGGTCACCGTCGACTAAGCTGCTGATAAGGGGTAGGGTCCTTCTATGGCTGACTAGGTTGAGGTCTCTTAGGAATTTAGGCTTTATTCTTGTTTTGTTCATCTTTTGTATTTTTGCATCTTCCGTTCATTTGTACTGGCTTATGCCTTTTGATTAAATGAAAAGAAATTTTTTTATTTCAGTACTGATTTTTTCTACCCTTGTTGCTTTTTTGGTTGGTCGTAGCTCATTGATTGAGATGATTATATTCCTGCTAACTCCCGCCTAGGCCAGATTCTTAGTCCGAACATAAGCACTCAAGTGCACCGAGCTTTTATAAAGATCTATAAAACCCTCAGGGCGAGAAACTAGGATTATAAAGATCAATCTGAGGTTGTGGCTAAGCTCAAGGATAGGCTCGAGGAGATGAAGGGAATTGTGCCCGTGTGCAGGTGGAGATGGACGCCTTTAAAGAAAAACTTTTGGATGCATCTGAGATAAGCCATGTGGGGGAGTTATTGTAGAGGTATAATGACGCTTTCAGAAGAGAAATTGCTTGTCTCAAAGAAAACACTCTATCTGGTCCTCCTTTAATGCTGCGAGGATCCTACTCCTCATTGGCTTTAGTTGCTCAAACTGACAATCAAGCTTCCAGGAGGGAGATTGCCGAGCTAAAAGGATACGTTAGGAGAGCTTATGTGATCATCGCGGGTCTCCAGAGAGATGTTACTCAATTAAGACATTTATTCCGAAAGGGTCCTCAGTAGGTTTGGGCTGATGGTTATGACCAAGGTTGGACAGATGCCCCAGCAAGACTTAAAGAGACATAATACCTTACTTTTTCTAGGGGATGGCTGGGCGCTGTTAAGGAATTAAAACTTCCTAAGGAACCACCCTGTGTTATAAGTATCAGATCGTTCGCTCATATGTTGTGCGAAATCCCTTATCGAAGAATGACCATTAGATCATAATAAATGCTATTCCCTTGCATCTTCTAGAGACACACCCAAAGGGCATTGAATAGGACTTAGTTCCTCATCCCGATAATGGTCGAAGAGCTCGGGTAGCAAACTACCTTGCTCATTGTGTTGGGCCATCGTAGGTCTTTAAGTATTTCCTGGTCTTTCAATGTAAATGTAATCATGTGATTCTTAATGAAAGATACAATTGTTTATTTATGTCTTGAGCATTTACTGACTAAAAATTATTAACCTTATTTGCTGATTTCTTGACATCAGTATATAACCAAAAATGTACTTGATAGATCTAGTCATAGTATGAATGATTAGTACACAAACATTTAATCATTTTGGGCTTTTTAAGTGACTAAATGATGTTTGAGTTTTTGTTTTCTCGTGTATGAACATTCTCCCAATCCAATATGGCTTAGCGATATCATTTCGTCCACTTTACCTTGTAGATTGTGTAGTTACACTTCCTTAGGCCTAATTAGGGTGATGGAGAGAATGTACTTGGTTAATGGGACATCCACCCGAATAGGATTTTTCAACAAACCTAAGTTGGAGACCACCCTTGAGTTAGCTTTATTGCCTAAGGATACCCTGTAGGTCTTTTATTATTGTCGGAGTAACTCAAGAGGCCAAATGTGTTTTCAATAAATACCCGAGGAAGGTTAATTGTAAACCTTGCTTCATATATTTTAGCTTTGAGTGGCATAAGTCTAGCACACTATTGTAACCATAAGAGCATTATTTATTGACTGGAGCAAGTTGATCACCTTGCTGCAATCCCAGAACTTTATTATGTTGTGAAGGGATCATACTTCTTAGAAAAGATGTGTATTAAGATTCGATCAAGAAATATTAAGCAACCAAGATGTTTAGAATGTTCGGGCTAATAGACCTTTATTGAATAAAATGATAAATAAAAGGCAACATTAGTTGGCAAAGGAATATTCGCCTACACTAATGGTGATGAAAAATAAAAGATATAGAAGTCTAAAAGTAGAACTTCTTAAGGTTGACTGCATTCCAGAACCTTGGTATCTCCCGTCCCTCTAGCGTTTCCAAGTGATATGCTCCCTGTAGGTTGCCCCTTATTATTTTTAAAGGTCCCTCCCAATTCGGTCCCAGTATGCCATCTGATGGTCTTACAGTACTACCGAGGACTTTCCTCATGACATAATCCCCCATTAAAAATTTCCTCGGATTTACTTTTTGGGTGTATTTTTTGACTAGTTGCTGTTGGTAGGATGCTAAATTAACTAGTGCCAGTTATCGTCGCTCATCAGCTAAGTCAAGTTTAGTGATTAATGCTTCATCGTTGAGGCCTTGGTCGACCAAGGTGGTCCTCATAGTAGGGAGTCTTTCTTCCAATGGGATGAATGCCTTTATTCCATAGGCGAGTGTGAAGGGGGTTTCTCCAGTTGCTCTCCTGGGAGTTGTACGATAAGCCCATAAAATGTGGGGTAGTTCATCTACTTAGGCACCTTTGGCTTTTTCCACCTATTTTTTCAGTCCATCGATCATTGTCTTATTAGAAGCTTCATCATGCCCATTGCTCCGTGGATATGCTACAGAATTAAAGTGGTGCTTGATGCCCTGCTTATTGCAAAAGCCTTGAAAGAAGAAACTTTCAAACTGCGTGTCATTGTCAGTAATGATCGTTCTTGGTTTCCTAAAGAAAGTGGTGATGTTCTTCCATATGAAACTCGTCATATCAGAGTATCGGATGTCTACGAGTGTTTCTGCCTCTACCAATTTGGTGAAGTAGTTAGTGTCGACTAACAGATACTTGCGATTTCTAGATGCGGTAGGTAAAGGCCTTATAATATCCAAGTCCCACTAGGTGAAAGTCCATGGGCTGGTTACTGACTTGAGGTCGCTAGATGGCTAGTGGACCATAGGGGAGTGCTTCTGGCACTTTTCACACTTGCCAACGTATATTCCAACATCCTATTACTTGTACGACCACTAGTATACTTCCTTAATTGCTCAAAAAGATAATGATCTTCCTCCTGCATGACTCCTATAAATGCCTTCATGAAGTTCACTAAGAACCTGCTCGACATCTCTCGGGTGAACGCACTGAAGGTAGGGGACAATGAATGACTTTCTGTAGAGTTTTCCCTTAGGAGATAAGTGAAAGCGAGCAACCTTGACTCTTATCTGGTGCATCGATCTCTTGTTGCCTAGAAGTGTATCGCTCCGTAGATAAGTCATGATGTCATCCATTTAACTGGGTGCCTTTTCTATATATGAGTACTTGCTCGGCTACGACTGACCAGTTGATGCTTGGCTGAGCAACGAATTCAATCTGAATGGTTCTCCTTCAATCGGAGTCAATGGAAGAGCTTAGAGCTACTAAGGTGTCGACATGACTGTTCTGCCCCCTGGGGAACTGATGAACATTAACTCTATCAAACTTTGCCATAGGTCCCCTTACAACAATGAGTTAAGCTACCATCCTCTCATCTTTGGAGTTAAAATATCCACTTATCTTCTTGGACACTAGCTTTGAATCTTGAAATACCCGAAAGCAATTTTCCCTAGCAGTTGTGCTTTGGGTAGGCTGGCGATCAGCGCTTCATATTCTGCTTTGTTGTTAGAGGCTTCAAATCCTAGACCGATCCCTTGTTCGAGCAAAGTGTTCTCTGGGGTAACAAATACAATGCCTACTCCTAGCCCCTTGGAGTTCAAGTCTTCATCAACATAGAGCGTCCAATAGAAGGATTTTGCTCCCTATTCTGTCGACTGCTTATTTTTTAAATGGACAGTAGGCTAGTTTCCTGTGAGTTTGGGGATGAAATCTGCTAGAACTTGCCCCTTAATTTCTGTCCTTGGATGAAAGTGGATATCAAATCTTCCAAGCTCGACCGACCATTTTGATTATCGACCGGATATTTTAGCTTTCCTTAGAACAACTTTGAGGAGATGTGAAGTAATCACGATAATAAAATAAGCTTCAAAGTAATGCTTCAGTTTCCTCGAGGCTACCATTAAGGCATAGGCGATATTCTCTAGAGGCAAATAACGTTGCTCGACATCAAGAAGTGTCTTACTTGCGTAGTAGATTGGGTATTAGCCTCCCTCCTTCTCGCATACTAAAGCGGAGCTAATGACATGTTCTGACATGACAAGGGTGTATTATTGAGGTAGGACTTGAGTTTTTCCAGGGCTTCAAAGCATTCTTCGTTCTATACTAGGCCCTTATCTTTCTTTAATAGTTGGAAGAATGGTGGACAGTGCTCCAAAGACTTAGAGATGAAGTGATTAAGTACGACGAGTATGCCGGTAAGATTATAGACATCTCTTTTCGTCTCAGGGGGCTGAACTTTTTTTTATGGCATTGATCTGATCAGGGTTTGCTTCAATCCCTCATTTACTGACCAGATATCCTAGGAACTTTGCTGGCTGGACATCGAATGAACACTTTCTAGCGTTAAGTTTCATCCGGTATTTCCTGAGGATATCAAAGGTTACTACTAGGTCTGAGAGATGGTCACCCTTGAGTTTACTTTTGACGAGGATGTCGTCGATGTATACCTCCATTATTTATCCCATTTTCTTATTAAACATCCTCGTGACCAGTCGCTGATAAGTCACTCCTGCATTCTTGAGGCCGAACGTCATGACTTTATAACAATATAACCCAATAGGAGCTATAAAGGAGGTCTTATCTTGGTCTGGCTCATAAAGTGGGATCTGGTGGTATCCGGAGTAAGCATCTATAAACCTCATTTTTTCATGCGTTGCAGTGACATCGACCAGTTGATCTATCTTTGGGAGAGGAAAAATTTCTTTTGGATAAGCCCTGCTGAGGTCAGTAAAGTCAATACATACATTCCAACTTTCGTTACTTTTGGGTACGACGACTTGGTTGGATAGTCATATGGGGAACTGAACTTCCCGAATGGAATCTACATCTAATAATTTTCCCACCTATTTATCTATCGCCCTCGCCTTTTCTGGGGTTTTTCGGCGAGCATTATGAGTGACTGGTTTGAAAGCTTGCTCGACGTGCAATCAATTTCATATAATAGCGGGATCTATCCCAGGACTCTTGTACGGATCCCAAGCGAAAACATCCAGATTACTCCGAAGGAATGTGGTTAGCTCCTTCTTTTCTTGATCAGTGATAGAGGTACCAATTAGAAATATCCTTTCTAGTGAGTTGCCTTTAGCTATAACTTCTTCCAGGTCTTCGACGACCCTACTTGTAGGGTGGACCCTTATTTCCTCCATCCCTGGTTAACCGTACTGTAATTTCTATTTTGAAGACAATACCCCTTCGTGGGCTTCCTCCTGGACTTTCCTATTATCTTTCTTCTTCTTGTGCTTGGGGAAAATGGCTGTAATAAAGAATTTTCTTGCCATAGCTTGGTCGCTATGAATCTCAACCACCCCCGATCTGTAATGCACTTGATTTTTTGATGATTTGAGGATGGTACGACCTTCATATCATGGAGCCAGCCTCTGCCCAGGATGGCGTGATAGGGGGATTCAATATCTACTACCCAAAACTCGATCATCTTCGAAATACTTCCCTCCCTGATTGGTAGAACTATCTTTTCCAGCGGCATGGTTATCTTTCCTGCAAAGCTGGCCAGTGGAATGGTGGCCTCTTTGAGGTCAACGATATTCAGTTTTAATTTGTGGAACAAGTCTAGGTATATCACTTCGAAAGAGCTACCTTGGTCGACGAGTAACCTGTTGATGTCCCAATTAGCCATCCTCAGTGTGATAACTAATTTATTATAATGTGGGGTTCTTACCCCAACTAAGTGATCTTCGGTAAACATAATATGTTTGCTGTAGTCGATGTCCTCTGGTCGCTAAAGTTTCCCAACCTAAGTTTTGGAGGGGTTTATTTGAAAAGCTTGCATAATAACAGTAAGCTTCTTAAATTCCATTCCAAAAGTGTTTCCTTTTACTTGCTTGAGGTCCGATGCCCCATGAATTACTGCGAACTCGTGGCCCATCTCATTCTCAAGGACGTTGTTCGGCTTCTGGTCACCATTGGTTGTGACCTTATTTGCCTTATTGTCTATAAACTTATTGAGATGACCAACCTGGGTCAACTCTTTGAGATGAGACTTGAGTGCTTTTCAGTGTTCAGTTATGTGTTCGCCTTCTTTGTGGAATTCACACCTCAGTGCATTACTCCTCTTCGTTGGATCTTCTCCCATCTTCTTAGACCATTTCATAAATGGCTCTTCCTTGATCTTGACGAGGATTTTTTTATATTTGTTCCTTAAAGACTATGTTAATAGCCTGGAACACTTTTGAGGGGTTATTTTTATTTCCATTTTTTGAGCCATTCCTACCCCCATTCTTGTTTCATTTCTTTTGGGAATCGTTCTTCTTTGTCCTTTTATTCATCTTCGCGTGACTATTGTACCCTGCATTAAGATGGATTTCATCTTCGACTTTGGAGTATTTTTCAATACGGTCCATCAGGTTGTCAATAGAATTATCCTCCTTCTTAGTTAGGGATTGGTGTAATAACGAAGTGCTTGGTAGTCCAATCTTGAAGGATGCTATAACAAGATGCTCCGAGCAGTCCTGAATTTTGTTAAAAATCTCCCTGTGCCTTTTGGCATACTTACTCATGTTCTCTTGTGATTTTTTCTTCATTGTGAGAAGGGCATCCGTCCTCTTGGGGTGGGAGTTGCTGGTTATAAAGTGAGTTGTGAGTAATTCATCTAGAGCCTTAAAGTTACTGATAGATCTATGTGGCAACCTCTCGGACCAAATATGTGATACATCATGCAGCCTGGAAGGGAAGCTGCGACACATCAACGCGTCGTTGTGGCTCCACAAGATCATAGCCTACCTGTACTGCTAGATATGATCGATAGGGTTAGTTTTCCCTTTATAGATCTTGAATCTAGGGATTATGAATTTTTTGTGGTGCTCTTATTTTTCTACTCCCCTTGAAAAAGGGGACTTCATCTGAGTGTTAAGATCTCTTTTGGATAGCTCTCGTGTAGATCTGGCTCTTCAGTGGGCTGTGTGATGATCCATCTCCCTACGAACCAAGCTCCTGATTTCACCATTCTATCGACCAGGGCTCCCACGGCGTTGCACTGGACGTAGTCATTCTGATCAACCATCCTCTGACCTATTCCTCTCAATTTTCCCTTCGTCGCTCCTGGGGCTCCTTCCTCGGTTGTGAGATTCACTCACATGAGGGCTAAGAGTCCAACCATAGTGTCATATTGTATTTTTCTGGATATCTCTCGCCATTTTTTCCAGTCGTCTTTTTAGGTGCACATTCTCTTCTACATGGCGATATGTGGCCTCTTCTTGCTCGCGAAGTCTGTCCTCATAGGCATCAATTAACCTGGAGATATGAATGGACTATAGTGATCCATAACTCTCTTCAAAAGGTTGTCTTTGCTGCTAAAGCCTTGGATTTCGTTGGCAAATTTTGGACCTCGCCCTGGGAGGGGCAGGTTCTTCCTGAACATCATTGGCTTGAGGGATGTTGATGCTGTGGTGAGACATTAAGGGCTTTCAGTTAGTGAGTGTTCTCGTAGGAATAAAACTCGGTTCCCACAGATGGCACCAATTGTGGTATAAAAAAATATCACAATAGAGGATTTACGAAGAACAATCACAATCAAACAAGAAAACATATAATCTCATAAACAACCCAACTATGTATGTGGTTCGACAACTAGCCTACGTCCACAGAGAGGTCTACTGTTTTATTAAATATCTCTCAATATGCTCGGTTACATGCCTCTATGCCCCGAGCCACGGGTTATAATTCATTGATGTAGAATTTCAGTTGTTCATGTTGCTCAGAAAAATACTCAAGAGGGGTGAATTGAGATTTTATAAACTTTTCGAGTTAAATTAAAATTTCAATAAATATTGAATTTAAAACACTTAATCCAAAATTCTGATTAATAAAACTTAAATTATTTGACCAGTGAAAAATAATTAAATACCACCAATTAATTTAAACAAAATAAATCAAAGATTTCAACACCCACTAAATAAAGTATCGATTTTCGTATTTAATATAAATTTATATTCTGAATTTAATCTAAAGTGATTTACATCAGAATATCAAATAAATACTGAAAATTAATAAAACAAGTAATATTTGAAGATTATAAGACCCAATAAATTTATAAAAAAATTTCGTGATTAATAAAAACTAATATTCTGAAATAAATTAATTATTAATAAAATAATTATTTTAATCTTAAACTAAATTTACCAATTTTTTGGATTTAAATAACTTGCAAAAAATAAAATTAAACAATCACAAGCATATAAATAAATTTAAATGCTAAAAATAAATGACACCGTATTTTTAACGTGGTTTGCCCAAATCCCGATCTATTTTCACGCGCCTAGAGCAGCCTCCGTCTCCTTGCGCTTCACTATCTCTGATCCCCTTGACGGTAGGATCAAACAACTAATGTACAACAAGCAGCAAAATCAGTTACTAGTAAAACCGAAGCTGCACCAAAGCTTCAAAATAAAACAAGAGTGTTGAGTACAAAGTTTGGATGTTGAAACTCTGAAAAATACAAATTTGATCCGAGTTTCTTCTTAAGTGAGACTTCAAAATAAATTTGATTTTTGACACTAGTCTTCTTATTGAAATCTTTGTAGAAAAATAATTATTCTATTGGTCTTCAATTTCTTCTTTAACAAATAGGTGAGTATATATTTGTAGATGTCTTAAACTTGAGTAGAGCTGAATGTAAATTTCTGTTTACTCTCTTGAACTTGTAGGTTCTGAATGTTGAATGTAGAATCTGGTTGCTCTCTTTTTTTCGTTTTTCATTTTTGTGTTAAGATCTGTCTGCAAATGATCTTGATCTTATATATTTGTAGATGTAAAAATCGCACCTCATCATCCATGATTTATGTAACAACCCAAAGATTTGAGCGACTATTTTTTACTATTTTTGCCTGACGGGCTAATTTTATAAAATAGGAATGTTGGAGTAAATATTATTTCCCGTGAGACTTAGGGATAATATTAACTATGCTTTGTCTATTTACCGTTATGAGAAGGTAAATAGTGTTATATTGTGTATTTTGCGTCGTTATATGTAAAACGACGGTTATGACCTATATTTAAATTTGGGTATAATTAATGAATTAAAATGGATTTGGAACACAAAAATAGTTCACACTTTCCCGAATGCCAAAATAGGGGGTGCGGTTGTTTTTAGAATAGTCGAGATAGTCGAAATAAGTGCCCAGTTGTAATTTTTGGGATTCGGGCATTTTTTTAACGGGTTATGACTCAATTAAGTGGTTACGAGTCATTTTAGTGGTGTATTAGCAATTAGGAGTGGGGGTTTATATTTTTAGACCCTTATAAATCCCCCACCCCCCTTTCTTTTTCTTCATTTGTGTGAGAGAAGCCAAAGGAGAGAGAGAGAGAGTTGGGAGAAGTAGAGAGAAAGAGAGAATAGAGGATTTTGGGCCGGATTCCGTCGCTACCGGAGGTGTTCCGAGACTACGAACCTCGAGGCAAGTTCCTTACTTGCTAGATATTGATTTAATGTGATAAATTGCATGTATAGTTAGGTTTTGGAGATTTAACCCATAAATGGGTATTTGTTGATTTTGATGATTAAACCCTTAAATCTTATTTTTAATTTGATTTGAGGATATATTATTAGTTGTAAATGGTGTAGGAATGTTTTGGTAGGATTAGATGTTGTTGATGTTGGGCAAAAGCAAAGAATGGAGGTTTTGGGATTTTAGGGTTTATGTAACCCGTCGCCCAAACTGGGCAAAATCTCAGGACCGAATCGATTCGGCCCTATGGGCGAATCGATTCGGATAAGGAGAGGGATACAGGTCTTGCAGACCGAATCGATTCGGATTTAAAGAGAATCGATTCGGCAATTGCAGAAGGTCAGTTTTTGCTCACCGAATCGATTCGGCTGTCTAGCGAATCGATTCGCCCTTGCGAATCGATTCGGCCCAAGGGGCGAATCGATTCGGTTCCCCTGTTTTTGTGAGATTTTCTTATTTTGATTTTTAGCCCTTTTTCTTTCAGGTCCAAGGTTTAGGAACCTTCCTTTGGGAAGTAATTAAGAGTCCTAGAGGGTGGTTTTGAATAGACTAATGCCCTAGGATTTAATGGGATATTTAGGCTTACCCGAGGGATAAGTTGCGTAGGTTGATATCCGAATGATTTAGGAAGTTAACCTAGAGATGAAATGGGAAGTTAAAATATTATGTTGAGCTTTTGAGAGACACTCCATTTTGGAGACTCACTTTGAGGGTTTATGAATTATATAAACTATTTGAGGCTATTTTGAGGTTAGTGGCACTTTGGGGTCTTAGGTCATTAATAAAATATGACTTACTAAGAATATAATGCACCTCCTAAAACTTGGTGCTAAATGGCTAAATGGATGATTTTTGGAAATGTAAAATATGAGTTTTCAAAAATGGAAAAAGTAATGTTTTTCATAAATGATTATTTATGGATACACAACTCTCTAAATCGCTATCATAAGGGAAGTCGCGCGCATTGTGGTGAAGCCCCCTGGCTAATGATGCAGGGTGGATATAGTCCCTAGGCCATGTGAGCGTTTGTTATATATTTTTCTGCGCTGGTTAGGAGATTCCGGGTGTGGTCTTGACTATTCCACAGGCACATGGTCGCTTCCTGACGTTTCGATAGGATCCTAGGTTGTCTTGGAGGCCCTGGAAGATGATAGCCATTTAGGGGCGCGCACAGTGGGGAAACCCGGACGGGCGGTCTTAGATTGCGTTATATATATATATATATAGCTATGATTCAATAATGTGGGACATTATTGGTTATTAAAGCATTTTATGATAATAAAATGGCTTTAATTTACATTTCCTGGATATAAGAAGGGAAATGGGACGTTAAATACATTTTCCGGATGGAAGAAGGAAAATGGATGATATAAAATGAAAGTAAAGCATTTTTATGATAATAAAACTTGCTTTAAATTATGTATTTTTCCTGGATAGAAGAAAGGAAATAAAATTTGGTAAAGAAAGTTTTGAAATGAGATAATTGGTAAACATTTGATAAAATGAATTTACCATATATGTATATTCCTAAATAAAGAATTAGGAATTGTGCCATTAGATTATGGTTTGGGTTTATGTTTACATTTCTTGAGTAGCTGTAGTTGTGACCTCCCACACTTATGCACACACATGTATTTATTTATTATTTCGTGCTTAGGGTCTAATGGATCTCGACGATCAACCTTGCCTAAGTAGTAGTGTATCGGGGGGGTTCCTTGTTTGGATTTCTCTTTGCGAGACACCCCACGCACGAATAGGGCATAGTGTTGAGACTGGGGAAAAGTTAGCCCTTAGTACTTAGGGTTAACTAGAACATCTCACGATATTGTGTTAGGTTGCTGATAGATTGAGAGGTTAGGAATATTATTGTTATCTGCGAGAGATTTACGCACTTACCTGCCATGCATTTTAGTCACATGGTAATCATATCAAGCCCGGCCCTGACCGGTTTCTATATTTCCTTGTTTCTGCATATTCTTTGCCGTTACAGGTGCTCTTCCGCATGGACACCCGTGTTTACATTTCCATTTCCAGTTGTCATAGAGCTACGGCATATTGCGGATGTTGTAGGATACTTGTAGTAGACGCTCCCCTCTATTGTACTCCAGTTATGTTCAGTACTTTTATTCGGGCGTGTTTGCCCAAGGTATTGCACTCATTTATTATATTGTAAATATTGATTGTAATACTTAATGTATTATTTGTATTGGTCTGTGCACCGACAGCTTATTCGGTGATTATTTATTGTATTGTCATACTTTATTCATCGATTTTTGATACCCACTGTTTTTACAAATGGGATTGTCTAAGTGTTTCTCTTTTACTTTTAAAATTTTTGTATATGACAATCCGTTTTTCTAAAATGATTGGTGGTTATCTCATACTATTATTTTAATCGACAGTGATGCTAAGAATGGACCATCTATGATTCCTGTAATTATTGGAGTATTGGGCTGGCCACCTATTATTTTAGTAGGCGGGTTGTCACAGATGGTATCAGAGCATTAGGTTCTAGAGTCCTTAAGAATCTGTGCGGATGTTTTACGTCTTCTGCGTTTCTCTCTATTTGATGTAGAGCCTTAGGAATAAGGTCATTGAATTCTCTTGCGAGATTTCGTTCTCCTGCTATGGTATGAGAACCCGAAGATCTTCTACGCGTTCGTGTGAGGCTTGTAAGTCGTTAGATGAAGGGCGTTGAGGAAGGCCCTTGTGAAGGCGTCATAGGATGGGATTACTATAAGCTGTAGGCTGTGATCGGGAATAAGGACCGCTTTGGAGGTCTCTCCCTTTGTAGCTTTATTTTATAATGCTGTCGTGACTACTAATTACAGTGAAAATAGTTTTCCCAAGTACCGCTGCCGGTAGAGAGTGGTACTATTCTTGGGACTCCGAGCAATGTCAATTCGGAGTTGAGAGGTTCTTTATTAGGACCACATGTTGAAGTTTGGTTGGATCGAGGAAGCGTAACCTCGTTCGGTGAGAACGTAAGGCCCGAGAGTTTTGACCTGGAGTTGGGTATAGGAGTGCTCAGGTGTGAGGATTTGAGGAAAACCTTTCACCCTTAGGAGTAAGGTTGAAGTGGCTGTTATGTTAGTCGCCTCGTTTTGGTGGGGCAGAATGTTTTTGCCCATAGATAGAACCTCTCAGTGGAGATGCTAGGCTCGTAAGTAAGTGTTGGAAACACTTTTTGGAGAAGTAGTGTTCATGAGACCCCACTGGTGGACATCCACCCGGGGAAGGCTCATGGAGCTAAGGTCGGGGAGGCTGGAAAAATGTTCTCCTTGCTGAAGAAGTCAAGGGAACTATGCGTTCTGATCTTGTCGATTGAAGATAACCGGCAAGGATGGGACTCCTAGTTGAGTCATAGATGGAGTAGTTTGGTGTTAGCCCTAGATTCGGGTGCGTATATCGAGCTCATGATGCTATTGGTACGTATATTTTTATATAGTATGTATATCTATGTGACTTCCTTGATAGGGGAGTTCTGTATTTTCCTTCTCACTCGTTATGGGGCGAGTGGTGATATGTGTGGTACGTGCTACTTGTATTTTATATATCATACGAGTAGAGATAGTCTTAGATTGATGGGTGTGGTAGCAAGAGAATATATCGCGAGGCTATCCTAGTTCGAGGAGGAGGACTAGTTGTTCTATAATATCTCTCCTGGATACGGGTTGAGACTTTATAGAAGTGGTTTACGGTGTGTAGATAGTTTCTTTATTTTTATTTTTTATTTTATTCTCTTTGCTTGCTTGTTTGCTTTGCTTGTGTATGCTATTGCCTTATCTCCATGACTGGCTAGTTAAGGTGACTATGTGGAGGGGTTCCTTGTTTCGATTTCGCTTCGGTGAGACGCTCCACGCATGAACCTTAACGAGGTTGGGAGTGGAGAGATGTGCATTTCCTTTTCTGTTCTTTTCTCCTTTTTCTTTTCTGTTGGTTAAGTGCTGGGTTGGAAGGTTTAGCTAAGAATCACGTATATGAGTGATTAAGGGCTAAGTTCATGTGCGATATATGAGCACTATGATAGTTTTCCTCTGACTAACGTGGGGGAAGACTATGATGATGAAAGTCCGATAGGGACTTATGATTGTGCCTTAATGAGAAGGCCATTTGTTTAGAGATATATGTGTCTCTTGGGGTAGAGTATTGGTGGCATCTTACTTAAAGTAAATGCCTCAGTCGATTGTTAGGGTAGGACGTAGAAGTATATGTAGTAGTAGAGTTTCGAGTTAGGATTCCGTCGATCCCGATCACGTGTCTTCGATCGTTACTTCTCGACGACTGACAATGCGAGGTAGTAGTGTAACGGGAGGGTTCCTTGTTTGGATTTCGCTTCGGCGAGACGTCCCACGCATGAAACCTAGCTAATGCGGAAGTCGGGAAAGGTCTTGGACACTAGGGATATTTAGTATTATACTTATACGACTAGGTTAGGATAGATAGATTGACCTTAGGATTCTTAGGATGCTAGGCCCTTAGGGCATGCGGCGTTAGTTTAGGAAGATGGTTGGGAGTTGACCACAATAAGTTGTGGGTTAACTCTAAGTAGGATTTGGTCCCTAGACGAGAAGTATGGGATTTCGAGCTCGTTAGAATGTTAGGCCATTAGTGGTGAGGCCTCTCGTAGTTAGAGGGTTACATGGGTAACCTACCTTTGGAGGAATTGGAGTATAAGCTGACTTTTCTCCTGCACTCGTGTTGTTATGATCAAGAGCGGATTTAACGAACGAGTCTTTGCCAGGAATGGGATGTGCTAATATGGGAACATGGACCTATTGTTCGTGTGTCTCACATTTTTAAGAAGTGTCATCCCACGCTTGATTTAAAGTTCATGGCGGTAGTATTTGCCTTAAAGACTTAGAGGCATTTCTCCCGGGCAGGAATTTAGAGCCCTTTCACGAATAACAAGCTTGTGATCGTGAAGGACTATCGATAGGATATTCCCTTTCGCTAAGGCAATGCGAACGGGAGTAGAAAAGGCGCCGAGTAGAAACCGTCATAGAGTTTATTCGTGGCATAGAATGCCAAGTGGAGTGAGCTTCACCGAGGGGACGCTATTCTAAGAGCGTTCAGGTCCATGATTGACCCTTTCACCTACTAGTATGTAGAGAATAGTGTGGAACGAGGATGGGTATCTCCGTGGACATTTTTATCGAATTGTCGATAATGCAACGGTCATGACTCTAGTTGAGGAAACTGTGGATCATTCGATCAATCGCTGCTTGCTCGATGGAAATGGGCGGACTAAGCGGGAGGTGTACGCCCAACTCTTCTTAGTAGGAGTTTTAGATCTGTATGCGATTCCTATCAAACGGTAGTGAACCGAGATGAAATATTCGTGTCAAGGTACAGGTAAAGTCTCCAGGAAGAATGGGAACCATTGGGATATGGGGTATATCCTACCACCCGTAAGTGGAAGGGTGGATGTGATTTAAAGGAGAGATCGGAGTAGTAGTTTTTATGGATCGAATTTCCGTGCAATAGTTCGGATCATTTTCGATAAACGTTAGGCCGCGCGTAGCCTAGTATAGATGGCAATATGCCTTGTCTACTCGTTGGAATGGAAACAGCGAATAGTATATTCCTAGGACTGGGAGTGGTCCGGGAACCTTCCTTTAGATTGGGCTCAGTGAGCAAGTAGACTTTTGTGGGTTACGCCAACGCGAATAGAAGTTAGTAGCGTTGGGGTTAGCGATTGTAAGATAGTGTAGTTATTCCCTAGTAAGGGTGTGACGCGTTTCGGAAAGTAAGGCAATTAGTGCCGAGCTTGTGTGGGTATCTCCTCCCGTAGTAGAAGGGTAGGATCGATAGTTTCTGAGATCGATAACGATGACCTTAGTCTGAGTCCTATGGGGACATTTCTATTCAGGGGTTTGCTAGTATGATAGCACGGTTTTTATTATAGTATACCCTTTATATGGTTATGGGTTATGCCTGAATTTTGAGGGCAAAATTCCCCTTTAAGGGGGGGAGTATGTAACAACCCAAAGATTTGAGCGACCATTTTATACTATTTTTGCCTGACGGGCTAATTTTATAAAATAGGAATGTTGGAGTAAATATTATTTCCCGTGAGACTTAGGGATAATATTTACTATGCTTTGTCTATTTACCATTATGAGAAGGTAAATAGTGTTATATTGTGTATTTTGCGTCGTTATATGTAAAACGACGGTTATGACCTATATTTAAATTTGGGTATAATTAATGAATTAAAATGGATTTGGAACACAAAAATAGTTCACACTTTCCCGAATGCCAAAATAGAGGGTGCAGTTGTTTTTAGAATAGTCGAGATAGTCGAAATAAGTGCCCAGTTGTAATTTTTGGGATTCGGGCATTTTTTTAAGGGGTTATGACTCAATTAAGTGGTTACGAGTCATTTTAGTGGTGTATTAGCAATTAGGAGTGGGGGTTTATAATTTTAGACCCTTATAAATCCCCCACCCCCCTTTCTTTTTCTTCATTTGTGTGAGAGAAGCCAAAGGAGAGAGAGAGAGAGAGTTGGGAGAAGTAGAGAGAAAGAGAGAATGGAGGATTTTGGGCCGGATTCCGTCGCTACCAGAGGTGTTCCGAGACTACGAACCTCGAGGCAAGTTCCTTACTTGCTAGATATTGATTTAATGTGATAAATTGCATGTATAGTTAGGTTTTGGAGATTTAACCCATAAATGGGTATTTGTTGATTTTGATGATTAAACCCTTAAATCTTAGTTTTAATTTGATTTGAGGATATATTATTAGTTGTAAATGGTGTAGGAATGTTTTGGTAGGATTAGATGTTGTTGATGTTGGGCAAAAGCAAAGAATGGAGGTTTTGGGATTTTAGGGTTTATGTAACCCGTCGCCCAAACTGGGCAAAATCTCAGGACCGAATCGATTCGGCCCTATGGGCGAATCGATTCGGATAAGGAGAGGGATACAGGTCTTGCAGACCGAATCGATTCGGATTTAAAGCGAATCGATTTGGCAATTGCAGAAGGTCAGTTTTTGCTCACCGAATCGATTCGGCTGTCTAGCGAATCGATTCGCAAGGGCGAATCGATTCGGCCCAAGGGGCGAATCGATTCGGTTCCCCTGTTTTTGTGAGATTTTCTTATTTTGATTTTTATCCCTTTTTCTTTTAGGTCCAAGGTTTAGGAACCTTCCTTTGGGAAGTAATTAAGAGTCCTAGAGGGTGGTTTTGAATAGACTAATGCCCTAGGATTTAATGGGATATTTAGGCTTACCCGAGGGATAAGTTGCGTAGGTTGATATCCGAATGATTTAGGAAGTTAACCTAGAGATGAAATGGGAAGTTAAAATATTATGTTGAGCTTTTGAGAGACACTCCATTTTGGAGACTCACTTTGAGGGTTTATGAATTATATAAACTATTTGAGGCTATTTTGAGGTTAGTGGCACTTTGGGGTCTTAGGTCATTAATAAAATATGACTTACTAAGAATATAATGCACCTCCTAAAACTTGGTGCTAAATGGCTAAATGGATGATTTTTGGAAATGTAAAATATGAGTTTTCAAAAATGGAAAAAGTAATGTTTTTCATAAATGATAATTTATGGATACACACCTCTCTAAATCGCTATCATAAGGGAAGTCGCGCGCGTTGTGGTGAAGCCCCCTGGGTAATGATGCAGGGTGGATATAGTCCCTAGGCCATGTGAGCGTTTGTTATATATTTTTCTGCGCTGGTTAGGAGATTCCGGGTGTGGTCTTGACTATCCCACAGGCACATGGTCGCTTCCCGATGTTTCGATAGGATCCCAGGTTGTCTTGGAGGCCCTGGAAGATGATAGTCATTTAGGGGCGCGCACAGTGGGGAAACCCGGACGGGCGGTCTTAGATTGCGTTATATATATATATATAGCTATGATTCAATAATGTGGGACATTATTGGTTATTAAAGCATTTTATGATAATAAAATGGCTTTAATTTACATTTCCCGGATATAAGAAGGGAAATGGGACGTTAAATACATTTTCCGGATGGAAGAAGGAAAATGGATGATATAAAATGAAAGTAAAGCATTTTTATGATAATAAAACTTGCTTTAAATTATGTATTTTTCCTGGATAGAAGAAAGGAAATAAAATTTGGTAAAGAAAGTTTTGAAATGAGATAATTGGTAAACATTTGATAAAATGAATTTACCTTATATGTATATTCCTAAATAAAGAATTAGGAATTGTGCCATTAGATTATGGTTTGGGTTTATGTTTACATTTCTTGAGTAGCTGTAGTTGTGACCTCCCACACTTATGCACACACATGTATTTATTTATTATTTCGTGCTTAGGGTCTAATGGATCTCGACGATCAACCTTGCCTAAGTAGTAGTGTATCGGGGGGGTTCCTTGTTTGGATTTCTCTTTGCGAGACACCCCACGCACGAATAGGGCATAGTGTTGAGACTGGGGAAAAGTTAGCCCTTAGTACTTAGGGTTAACTAGAACATCTCACGATATTGCGTTAGGTTGCTGCTAGATTGAGAGGTGAGGAATATTATTGTTATCTGCGAGAGATTTACGCACTTACCTGCCATGCATTTTAGTCACATGGTAATCATATCAAGCCCGGCCCTGACCGGTTTCTATATTTTCTTGTTTCTGCATATTCTTTTCCGTTACAGGTGCTCTTCCGCATGGACACCCGTGTTTACATTTCCATTTCCAGTTGTCATAGAGCTACGGCATATTGCGGATGTTGTAGGATACTTGTAGTAGACGCTCCCCTCTATTGTACTCCAGTTATGTTCAGTACTTTTATTCGGGCGTGTTTGCCCAAGGTATTGCACTCATTTATTATATTGTAAATATTGATTATAATACTTAATGTATTATTTGTATTGGTCTGTGCACCGACAGCTTATTCGGTGATTATTTATTGTATTGTCATACTTTATTCATCGATTTTTGATACCCACCGTTTTTACAAATGGGATTGTCTAAGTGTTTCTCTTTTACTTTTAAAATTTTTGTATATGACAATCCGTTTTCTAAAATGATTGGTGGTTATCTCATACTATTATTTTAATCGACAGTGATGGTAAGAATGGACCATCTATGATTCCTGTAATTATTGGAGTATTGGGCTGGCCACCTATTATTTTAGTAGGCGGGTTGTCACAATTTATATCTGAAATAAATATTGTATGATAAAGAGATAGGTTAGTCGAGAGAGAGAAATATACAATGAATCTGAAACTCGTCTTGAGTAGGTTAGAAGACAATAAACTACAACACTTAATATATTTGCAAGTAAATAAATGTGGGGCCAACAGATATAATAACAACCCACATAAGGACTTCAAAGAACAAATCACATGCATATACAAATGTTATAATTTAAAGTAGCATATGTTTGTGTAAACTGTCTCTTTAACGGATATAAGATTATATAAAAATACAAAAATAGTGAGTTGAGAACAATTTGAGAGTGAATGAATATCTTGTAAAAAGAAATGTGTATAATATAGGAGCCTACAAAACAGTCACAACATGAGTCCAAGAGAGAGAACGCGCGCCTCAATGCCAAAGCATAATAGTGAAGGATATATATACTTCTTTCAATTGTGATCGAACCCAAGTAGAAATAAATCAACACGTCTACTGATATATATATATATATATATATAAAGTGTGAAAGGACAAGAAACATGTGGTCATAAAGAAGCTTCATAAACTGTCCCCAGAAAATATATTATAACATGTCAGTCTATTGTACACCAACAACATAAACTATATAAAAGTAACCGACCGTATTCCTTGAAGAAGGCTTAGGTAACTAATTTTTTTTAACCAAGCCTCTTGGTCTATTGGTATAAGGCTGCCACTAGGACAATATTGGGGGTGGATTGGGTTTGGTCCCCAGTTCGATTCCTGACACTGTCAAAATAATGCTTGGCCAGCGAAAGGCACGAACCGCGAATGGAGATTAGTTGAGGTGCGCGTAAGCTGACCCAGATACCTCATACTAAGATACACACAAATTTTTTTTTTTTTTTTAAACAAATTTCAGCTTCGAACAATTCGTCAAGACATATGTCATACCGTGTGAAAGAAATGTACAAGTATGATAATTTAATGGTTCCAAAAAAAAATTAGATGTAAGAAATGACGAGGTAAAGAAAAAAAATGTTCACAAATATAATATAATTTGATTTAAAAAAAAAGTTCACAAATATAATATACAAGTTCAAATAATAGGTAGATTTTGAATAGATATAAACAAAACTAATTTTTACAAGTTTTATTTTGATCGGAATAAAAGAAATTGCATTCACAAATAGGGATATAGAGGTAATTTTTATTTGCAAAATAAGTAAATATATAACATGCATGTATAAAGCAAGGACAAACTGTCCGGGCAAATCAAAGCAGATATGAGTAGAGATAGTCTACTCCTTTTAGTCGTGATAGAACTGACATAACTGAAATAGTATGGCTTCCCAAGTTTGATGATAAACTCAAGATTTCTCCCAAGCATTTTAGCTTTGTACAAATTGTCCAAACACATTACATGTCGTGGGTCCCATGAGAAAGAACCTACTATATGGAAGTTTTAAATAGTTCAACAAAAGTTATTATTAAAAAAAAGTTTCTTCCAATTAGAACAGTTAATATAACACTTGTGATTTTTGTCCGTATTGATAAGAAATGAAAAGCTAGTAACATATAAAGGATACTAACTGACCGTATATGTTTAGGCATAAAATATTTATGTCATGAAAAGTGACAATAATTTCTTTACACCAAAAGCAATTATGAAAGTGTGAACCGTGGAATATATAAAAAATAAAAACAAAAACATCTTGCTTCATGTAGGAAATTAAAAACAAAAGGTTCAAGGTTTCGTCCAAAACTTATGTCCAAGGTAGCGTAAAAAAATGATACTTAGAATATATAAATTATGACATACCTAGTCTATGAGAAAAAAAATTATATAAGACACTAAGAAAAATTTAAATATTACAATATATATTAGAATTTAAAAAGTGACTATATACAAAAATAAACAAATATCTATTTCCGTTGAAGAAAAAAATATTTATACAAAGCTAAATATATAAAAATATAAATAACGTATATAATAATATATATAAAAAATTATATATATTAAAAAACGTTAACAAGACTAGATATGAGAACAAATCATATATTATAATATAAAGGAATAGGCAATATGAAAATATACATAATAGTATACAAATAAAAAAAAATTATATATATAAAAATTATACTATAAATATAAGTTTCGAATCATTAAAATCAATTTACTACATTAAACTGAAATGTATATTAATTAAAATTAAACAAATTAAATATTAATTAAGGTGTTAAATACATTTTCGTTTAACAGTTCAAGTAACTCCACGACGTCCATGATGAATCATGAATCCGTTGAGTATCTCCACGAGATTATAGGGGATTGACTTGGTTTTGGGGCGTTGTGGGCATCACAGACTTGCAGTTTATTTCCACGATTTGGGCCGGACAACTTTCTAGATTTGTTGGACCAGGTCGGCTACTCTCATGGGCTGAAAATAAAATTGGTTCCCACATAGGCAAATTCACTTAAAGGTAAGTGTGTCACCCAACTACCCTTGAATATCAACGAGCACGCTCGAAGCATATCCTCCAAAATCTGGTTCACCCTCTACATATGCCTATTTGTCCGAGCATGGTACAATAAACTAAAGTGCAAACTAGTCCTCATAACCTCATGGGAACTGCCCCAAAAGAGAGATACAAAGGTCAGGTATCTATTTGAGATGATAAAAAAAAAGGTACCCCTTTACAACCGAATAATCTTGCCATATATAAACATGCATACTTATCTTCCATGAAGTCCTTGGAAATTGGAAAAAAGTGTGCAACCTTGGTCAAACGATGCACTATGACCCAAATAGAATTGTGTTGCATAGCCTACACATTGTCTAAATAACCTACACATTGTCTAGCCAATTTGTGCCGACGTGTGCTATGCAGTCCGAACGTACGAAACGCCAAGTCGATAGGACCGTCCACGACCATTGGTCTGTCCACACAGATACACATAAATACATATTATTTATCCCATATAATATGTATTGGTAACTACTCTATAATCACGTTAAGGATTGCCCACATTTGATTCACAATTCTTCATTCATTAATAATTAACCATATAGTGAATTATTAATTCCATTTCCTTTAACAATTAATTAACCATCTAGTTAAATGGAATTGTCTAATTTAATGTAGGCACATTTTCATTTCTAATAAATTCCCCGTTGGTCCAAACACGATCCCACCAACTCGTCCGGTCATCTAAAAATATCCCAAAATAAACCCTAGGCCCAACTCACTCATCTCCCAAGGTAGAATCAATTTGGTTCTTGACGGGATCGATTCTCTGCCAAAACAAATCGATTCGCTCAAAGGACGAATCGATTCACAATCTGGCGGTGGCCCAGACCTGCTTATTTCTTAAGTACAAATTATTTTGCTTCTTCTCCAGCGTTCATTCCAATAGTGATTTCATTTATATAAACACATGAATGGGTACTTAACACTTAGTTCTACTTCTTATAACCATTTATTCCACATTACCACATCAATTTCTATCCCAAATTTCCCAGATTTTATAAGAAGATTTAAGATCTTTTATCCCAGATTTCTTCTACAAGAGCCTCGAAATGTTGATAAGATTATGGGGTGTATACATGGAATTAGAGTCACAAATCTACAAATCAAAAAACTATATTAATTCCTCTACATGATTACCAATATTTCTCCAATTTCATCTCAAGAACCATAAGGGTTCTCTCATTAAATTTCAAGAATTGATTCCTAGATTTCTGGGTTATAAACTATGTTACAATTAATCCTCTACATGCATGAGATTAATTCCTAACATTTATTCACCAAATCCAACCTAAAACCCATAAATCATACAAGGTCATTATAATGCATTAAAAAGTACAATGAAAATTAAATCGAGCAAGAGAATTCTTGCCTTAATGTGTAGTGGAAGGAAACCTCTTGAATTCCCCTTTAATTCCCTTCTTCTTCTCCTCTTCTCTCTTGGTCTGGCAGTTGTGTTTAGGTCTCTAATCAGTAGTGGGGAGTTTTTTTTTTATGTTTTTCTTAAACATATATTAACCCCAAATCCCTAGTTTGGTTAAAATTCCAAACTTTGGGGCCCTAGATGGACCCTAACACATATATACCTATACCTAGAGACCATTTTTAAAAGTTTAAAACACCTAAATGTTCCTGTATACTCCCCGAAATACTTCCCCATTATTTTATCCCAGCATTATATATTTTAAATTGTGTCACACATCATTTATGCATTTTCTATAACACACATAATTTTTATAAACATTAACATACGAATCAACCACACATATTTATGACATAACAACGAATTAGATATTCGTAATAAATAAGTTAAATTTACCGGTTAAGTCCAATTTCCACAAATTTTTATTTTATTTCAAAAATATCATTTTATTATTTATTCCAGAAAATTACGGGGTATTAGAGATAATTATTAATAATTTACATGAATACAATTATTATTTTTATCAATTAAAGGCTAAACTATACAAATCATGTGAATCCTAAATCAAATTCAACAAATGAGATATCTAGATTACAAAATTTGATATGCTTAGTTATATGTACTTGATCTTAAGCTTAATATGTTAATTTAGGCAAATCTTAAATTTATATATTAAACGTAAATTATTATTTTTTCAATGGTGATCCTTAGATTTCAAATATGGGATTAATATTTAACCCACCATCTTAAATTTTAAATGAAAACAAATTATATGGAATGAATTTAATTATCTAGAAAAGGAACTTAGACGTGTCCTTATTTCTAAGGACTATAAATTTATTTTAACTAAACCATGCCCTATTGAGCCTAGTGAGAGGGCATATGAGTCAAATGTCCAGAATTACTAGAAGTGACAAAAAGCTGATCAAATGACTTGTTGCAATATATTAGCTGCTATGATCATTGTATTGCCTCAACTTACTTATGATCACTTACTTATTTCAGGCCCTATTGCCTTAACTATTTGGAATCATTTTTCAAAAATGTTTGGTATCCATATATCATTTTCCTCTTTTCATCATATGCTGATGTTATGGTGGTTAAAAAAGCCAGTGCAAGATTTCCTCCAAACACTTTTGAGTATCATGCCAGGTGCTATTTTATGGGAGCTATGGAAAAGCAGAAACTCATCTAGGTATGAAGGTATAAATATGGACTGTAAAAAAATTATCAATCAAGTATCTGATCTCGTGAGTTCCTGCTGCAGGAAATTGAAGTTCAGCTCTAAACCTACTCATTTTGATTTTGGTTTTCAACATTTCAACCTTTCCATCTTGAAGTCCAAACCCCTGATTCCTGTTATTTCCAAGTGGGATAAGCCTTGTGTAGGGTAAGTCAAGCTTAATACTGCTGGAGCAAGCACATGTAAATTAGATCAATCAGGTTTAAGAGGTATTGTGAGATTACAATGGGTTTTTGATACAAGCTTTAGCTATCAATCAAGAGAATGTCTCCAATGCTTTAGCTGAATGTTCTCCCATCATATCAGGTCTCCAAGCATGCATAAGGCTCCAAATTCCTTCAGTGGTTGTTGAAACTGATAAAATATTTCTTTATGATATTCTCAAAGGTCATATAAATAAACCACCTTGGTACCTTATAGAATCTATCAAAGCTATTAGAGATTTTCAAACTATAATCTCTATTTCCTACTCTTAAATTTGGAGAATTTCGAATTCAGTAGCTTCCAGTCTTGCCATTCATAAAAACCAGTCCCAAGGCTTATCGAGCATCTCAAATGTTTAAGATCTCCCTTCAAAGTGTAAAGGTCTATACAAGATGGATTTCTTGGGTCTCAAATCATTTTCATTTCTTCATTAATTGTTTGATTTCTTCATTTATGCTTCGATCATTCTTTGGTTGTATTCTTGTAACGCCACCTTGGTAGGGCTGTTCTACCATCTTTTTTTTAATAAATCTAGGGTTTCTAGCCTCTTTATAAAAAAAATCATCATTGTATTGCAACACTGACATGATAATATGTCTAGTTCTTACAATATGATTTTGATCCCCGAGGACATGTTTGAGGATCAGAAGTGTGATAGAAGATTGGAAGTTATGGAAAGGATAGTAAATACAAAGTTGGTTGACGGTACTCACGTTTGAGACTATGTTCTAAAGGTGATATACATTTTAGGGGAAATGGTTACCCTTAGATAAAAAATTGATGGGGAAACCCATATCAATTTTCTGCTACAATAACTCCTAGAGCCTGAACTATTCTATGAAAAAAATTGATTATTCATGGATGAAACTACTTAAAGAACACCCGTTTTTGGAGAATACCATCAAACAAAAGGGTTTTATAAATTTTCCTAAGAGAGTACCATCCCTTTTTATACTAGAAGGTAAGAAGAATACATGAATGCCACAAGTACAACATGTGGTGGTTAAAAATGTGGTTAAGCCTCATGGAGTAGGGAAATAGCCAATATTTAAATGTTACATCTGCAAATGCTCAGGACATTGACATTTTCAATACCCGATCTACTTATCTAAACGGAGGAATAAAAATGAAAATTTTCATTAATCACTGTGACATGTTTTGTGGTCCAATCTACTGGACCTAGTGTGTAGGTAAGGGAGCCACTAATTATGTTTTCAGTTCTGAGTAGGGGTTCCAGGTAACCACGAAGCTCGGTGAAGGGTAAATGTTTCTATTCATGGGTAACAAAAACGAGGCATCAATTTTAATAAGTGATATTATTTTTATGTACCCACAATTACAATAAATTTAATTTAATTTCCAACATTAGTGAGGAATGGATGTTTGGTTTATTTTAAGAAAGATGTTTTAATCAAAAATGGAAAATGTTTTCTCTGTTCTAGATCTAGATGAGGAAATAAGAAAACCCTAGTTATCTCTAGATGAGATAATTTCAGGGTGTATAAGGTTGAGGTGGAGCATAGGTACGGGAATCGAATCCAAGCTCTACAATTTGATCATAGGGGTGAGTACTACGCACTTGGATCTGTATGAGAAAATGTGACACCCTATCTCACCATAACTGTTAAATACTGAAACGAATAACTTAATAGAAATAACCTAAAGAAAAAAACTTTTTACGTGGAACTAAATATATATTTGACACATACGCGTAGGTCATATTAGTCTAAAAATAATTCAAAGACTTGTTTCAAATGGGAAACCAAGTTAATTTTAAGTGGAGTCACTTATAGTTTATTATGGGGTGAAAAACGAGTGACCCAAACGTTGCGGCCCAAGTGAGGTCTGGATTCTAAAGGGAGGACAACCCTGAGTTAAATTATAAAAATCATGAGAGATGATTATGAATAGGTCAATCAAACTGCTAAATATCTCGAAGGAGATTAAGGCAAATCAAAAGCGTCTTAACCAACATATGTGAGAAGTTGAACATGATTTAACCTCCTCCTTCTCTATAAATGTAACTCTCACCCCATGAAAACGGGTCATGTAACCTCTTAGTAAAGAATTTTAAAAGAGTAATAAAAAGAGAGAAACAACCCATGGATGTAGGTGATAATACGCAAATATTGCGTATTTCATCCCTCGAACCTACGCATTTTAGCCCCCTCGGGTATCTTATTCCCTATATTTATGCTCATTAACCAGACAACCTCGAATTTCTATGTTAACATGCTTTGCAAGGGTTAATTGAGGTTTTATAAGTATTTGAATGCTAAGTGTGAAGTTCGGAAGCATTCGACTAATTTTTGTACGCAATTCCACGTTTAAGGGCATTTTAGTCATTTCACAGCTTGGTCACCTAGCCCAACATCTTCACGGAAGTTGTATCCCTCCTCGCAAGATTCATGTGGCCATGAATGATGCGCAAATACGATCCTTAATGAAGAAGTTACGGTGATTTTAGCGGAAGAGAAAACCAAGTGAACCAAAACACGAGGCTCCTTGGCTGAGACCTGCTTGATCGATCGATCGATCAAAGGGATCGATCGATTAATCCTTCAGTTTTCTTCCTTCGAGCTTTACAGTGGGTAGATATTTCATCAATCGATGGATCGATCAAAGGGATCGATCGATCGATCCCCTATTTTTCTCAGCCATTCTATTTACAAGTTTACAATTTTGGGGGTTTTGTATAAATACTCATTTCTCTCATTTGAGAGAAATACCTTGCATTTTACATTAGTTTAGGGTTTGTAAGGAGAGCTTTGCCCTTATCCATTTCCTTTGGGTGTTTTACCCACTTTAATGTATGTGAGTTTATTAATGTAGTTGTATTTCCTTTATTTCCATTGTTGTATTTTAATTTCTACTTAGATATTTAGTTGTAGTTATTTATTTCTTGCTATTTATTTCATTGATTAATTAGGTATACTTGCTTTCTTTCAATACATGCTATTTATCATGATTTCTAGCTAAGTTAGTCTAGGTTGTGTTGGATTGAACTCATTACGGGTTGACATGTTGCTTTGCTTTGGTGATGGAGTTTACGGGTCTATTTCGAGTGCGTTATCCTTGTTATTATGCCTAGGAGATTTGACGGGGCATATCATGTATGCTCCGTGCTTACGACCTTGCGTGCATAATTTTCGGGGTATTTGTTGATTCCAAAATCATATTTAGGGTTTTATGCGAATTTAGGGGTGTGACAATTCTTGATTTAATTAAATGTCGAAATGAGACGCATTCGTAATAACTCGTCGACCCATGTAACCATTTTATACTAATTAACTCGAGTAAGGGATTTTTGACGCAACCTATAGTTTTTACTCACTTTCTTAATCTAGCTTTATTTTCCCTCTCCTAGATTAATATTTCCCTTTTGTGCATCTTTTCCCTTTTGTGTATAATCATCTCTTACACTTTTAGTTAGGAATATTAAACACTATAAATTCTAGCAACTCGTCTCTGTGGATTTTCGATACCCGACTTACCGCTACACTTGTATCGCAAGTGCCGTCGTAATTTAGGTTTTTATATTGAGGCGGTGAATAGAAAACAACGATCGACGTTTTGAAGCAACGCCACTTTTCACCCTTGATCAATAGGCAATTACCGAAGAACCTAAATCCTATTGTTGTGATATTATTTAATTCTTTGTTTGGTTTCGATAGTTTATATTTATTCATTATGGTTATGCATGACAAGTAATTCTTTGATATTTTCAAGGAGCAATCGCTTTAGCACAAATTCTCTTCTGTCATCATTAGAATTTGGTCAGAATTTACCATCACCCTCATGAGATGACAAGTAATTCCTGGCAAGATGAAGAGGAACAAAATTTAGAGAAACCTAGTTCTCTTCACTTCCAAACGGGGGATGACGATAGGCCGAACAATTAACTTGGTACTAGTACCAAAGCTCAGAATCCTTTGGAACTTTAAAGTCTCCCAATGCATTCAACCAACTGTGTTTATACGCCACTTTCTTTGATTTATTTAGCAAAACAGGGGCATCTATGAACCTCTCATCATAGCCTGCAGCACATGTTGCACAACGACCTTTCTTGAAGAGGTAATAGAGCTCTATTATATCATGGATTAGCCCTATTTAAATCACAACCTCCCTCATCCGGTCTTTCTTAGCTTTGGCGAGTTGTTTCCATAAAGAATCATTCTCGTCTTGCGAGAGTGTGCTAATATCACCTACATATTTGGCTTCAGCAATCTATCCCCTCAAATATTTAATCTCATCTTGCATGAGTGAATTAACATCATCGAGGTCCTTGACATCATCTTTCATCTTGGAAACCAAGATATATTGTTCTTTATAGGCCTTGGCCATTTTCTTAAGAGCTTTCTGAGCATACGAGAAAGTACAGTAAGCTTGAATACTATCTCCATCACCAAGGATGGAATCTTGATAACCAATAAAAGAAGGAATCCATACAGATACATGGCCAATCTACAAGAATAAAAAAAATACTTAGTAGTAATAAGAGACAAAGTCAAACATTGGAAAATTCCTTGACTATAATAAAATGGGGAAAGACCCTTACAAAAAAAAAGAACAAAATAAAATATAAGGATACTTAATCTAACTATTCCTAAATAGTATTGGGCTTCCTTTTTTTTCACATGCTCTTGCGATTCTAGAACTTTTCCTCGATCAGCCTTAGAGGATTCTTAGTCGATTGTAGCATCTGGTCGAACATCTTCTTCCGGATCATGCTCGCCAAAAAAGGTAGACCTTAGATAATCACCATCTGGAATAAGTAGCGTCCTCAGCCCCCAAACTTTGAACAAATTCTCCCTTTTGAAATGAGAGGGAGATGGTTCCATCTTTTCTAATCGAGATAAACCAAATAAAGAAAAGGGTTATGAGTAACGATATTATCAAATAAAGCGTAAATCAATAGAAATAAAAGTTAACCTATTTCCCTTCCCCTCTCTAGGCACAGAAACTCGCAATATTGCTCACCCTCAATAAGAGGTGGATGTTGTGAATGCTTGACAATAAAATCTTGATTTTAATAACCCTTACTAGTGTCGGGAAGGCCGGCAACTAAAATTGTATCGGCCTTTCTTGCCTTCAGTCAAAGTACTCTTCCTGTTGTGTGGGACCATGAGTAGCAATACCTAATTTCTAAAATCCCTATGTAGGTCCCATACAACTCATTGATCCTATGGGCGACAGTGACAATCCACCAGGTATTTGGTGCACATTAGGTGGTGACCACTTCAAAGAACTCTTAAAATTCCAAAAATAACTTATTTGGGAAAAAAATATTCCCCCCTCATCCACGGAGAGAGTATGAATCTAGTGTCCACCATCAACGATATTGAAATCCTCAAGAACCTAGGCACATTCGATTATTACTCATTGAGGAATCGAATATATCTTCCTAAATTCCCCCATAGTCTTCTCATTTATAGAATATATTATTTTTACAAAAACAAAGATGGGGAAGGGGAACACTCAGTAGAAATGAAAATGCTTCGTAAAAGGGCAGAATTATGAAGTTCAGATTGATTGCGAAGATAAAATAAGAGTCAAATATGAAGAAAACTTATAGGAGAAATATGGAAAATAGTAGCACCAATCATTAGATTTTTAATAGAGAGAAGTGTGAGAATGACAATGCGGATTCTTTATTACACATACAATGAAATATAAAATGAATAATCATACGAGAACAGTGCCCAAGATTCATTAATGCAGCTAGCGGTTCATTTTCAAAAAGTTACCCACGTATCCTTATTATGATGGAACAATTACAAAGCACGCCCCCACAAGACTTAAAGCTTATCATGTAGGATGACCAACTGATTGGGATAGGAAGATTCTCAAAACTCTCCATCCCATTCATGCTAAAGAATTTTAGGGGAAATTATGGGGTGCAAACCAAGTGGACAAATGTAGCGTCTCAAGTAAGGTTTGGATCCAAAAGGGAGGACAATCCAGAGTAAAATGATAAACATCATGAGAGATGATTATGAAAAGGTCAATCTAACAGCCAAGGATCTCATAGGAGATTAATACAAACTATAAAGCTTCTTAACCAACACATGTGAGAAGTTAAAAATAATTCGACCTCCTCCTTCTCTATAAATATAACTATCACCCCAGGGAAAAAAGGGTCATGTAACTTCTTTATAAATAATTCTAAAGGAGTAATAAAAAGAGATAAATACCCCGTGCATGTAGGTAGTTTTCGAACCACATAAATCCTTTCATTATGAGAGTGTTTGATTCATTGTTTGGTTTTGATTACTTGAATTCATTCATTGTGGTTATTTGCACTCACATATGTAAATCATGTTTAGAAGGTAAACTGGCCAAGATGACCTTCTTGTCCAAAGGATACAGAGCCAAAGATATGTTAGAATCGGTTTATTTCAATTTATTTGGTTATGTGACTATCCAATAAAGAGGTGATTATGAGTACTTCATCATTTTCATTGATAATAACTCAAAGTATGGACGTGTTAAACTTATTCACCATAATTATGAAACTTTTGCTATTTTCAAAGTGTATAAGGATAATGTGGAGAATATGTATGGTAAACTAATTCAAACATTATGATTTGATCGTGTGAGTGAGTACCTATTGGAGGAGTTTATGAATCATTCATAAGAGGATGCGATTACATCCCAATTATATACACGAGCACTCCATAATTAAATATTGTAGTGGAAATAAGGAACATAACTCTTTTGGACACGGTTATATCTATGAAGATCTATTGGGAATGTCGAATTCCTTTTGAGGTTGTGCATTAGAGATGACTACTTATTTACTGAGCTTAGTTACTTCTAAGTTTGTCTAAATGATTCTCATAAATTTATAAACATGGCTTAATCCTAGCCTAGGACATCTTCGAATTTGGGTTTGCCTACTACATAAGTTGAGGAGGGAGTCAAGGAAGTTATAATCAATAATAAAAGTAGGCCTCCTTGTATGTTACACAAAAAGAACCAGATGTGGTCAATTTTATTTTCCTAAGGATAAAAAAGTAATTTAAATAAACATTTATGAACTTAGAGGTATATTATATAATAGACCACAAAACCAAGTGTAAGTTTATCTTATAAGAGCTAAGAGGTCAAAACCAAGTAATTGCTTCCAAACCACCTGTACATAATGAAATAGTTACTGATACCGATAATACAATGCCTAATGGAAGTGGGAATATTATCAATAATCATTTTAACTCTCAGAGTTTACAAAATTGATCTCGACCTGCAAATCAGTCATTTTAACTCCTTAAGTGTACATAATTGACCTCGACCCATGAATCGGTCATTTCAACTCTATAGTTATGCAGAGTTAACCTAGGTTCCTAGAATCAATCTTGAGCCCTTGAATGGGTGCTTTTAATCCTTAGGGCCACATAACTGACCTCGACCTGCTTAACTGAACATGTTAACTCCCTAGATTTGCATAATTGACCTTGACCCTTTGAATCAGTCCTTTCAAACCTTAGTTTTGTAGAACTGACCTTTGCCCACCGAATTAACCAATACACTCCTTGGGTTCACAGAATTTACCTCAACCCTCTGAATCAGTCATATCCACCCATAGGTATATATAATTGACCTCAAACCTTTAGCTAACCATATTTAACCTCCTAGTGGGGTCCTTGATCCTCGAATAATGATGAGTTTCCCATCTTTTAATGACCTCCACTTGTTCTAAGCTTTCCCATCAAGGGGATCTGTAAACACCCCATTTTAATACCCCTAAGTTCCTCCTTAGGTCCCTAACATTTCTTAACGAAACATCATATGCATATCAACATCCATTCTAATGGTCCATACTACGTGCACATCGGTCTCCAAATTTTCACAAACGGCCCTTTTTACTTCGAAAGTCCACCGTGCACTTCTAAGCCCCATTTGACCTCGGGCAATTGTTGAACCGAGTAAAGATTTATGAAATATTGTAGGTATCTAAATACCCTTTCCAATGGTCCATGTCATGCATGAATTGTCCCCACGAGTTTCACGAATGACCATTTTACTCAAAAACCACCATCCAGAGACCATCGAGTGATTCCGTGCCCTGTTCGACTTCGATTAACTCTTTAAACTGGGAATGGATCCATGGATTATTATAAGGATCTGAATACCCTTTCCAAATGTCCCATCTGTGTGAGATTCAAATTTATGATTTGTGTGGCCATACCTCCTTTTATCTTTCCTCCTAGCTCGGGGTTCCGGCGCTCGCGACCGCGCACTCGGAGTGGGAGAGAAGGTCTCATGCCTTTTTCTAAGAGCATTTTGGCCGTCGTTGTTGTGGGGTGATATAAAGAGTTGAAGTTTCCAATTTATTTTACACAAAACAAAAAAAGAACATTTCTCCACCTCGAGAGAGTGTCATAAAAGACAAACTAATGCGTACAAAAAAAAAATAGTTCAAAGGTCCGGGGGCTAAGTTATGGAATGGGAAGGTGTTAGGAAACCATCCCTCCCTTTCGATCTCTCATGGGATTGAGTTACTATTTTCCTGAATTTCTCCTTAAAGTGTGTGCTCGTGTATATATAAATGGAGATCAAAATCACCCAACTCATATCATGAAAAAGATAGAGTGAGGTAATCCATATGAATGTTGGAAAAATAATATTTAGAAAATATGATGTATGTGTTTATTGAGATATTGATCGTTATAATGGAACGATAATATTTGTTAGAGAAAATGTCGATATGAATCACAAAAATGATATATATTGAATAAAGTAGAAATAAAATGGATGCAAATTCAAAAATGGGAAAATTGGAAAATTAGACTCTAGTCTCGAGTTTTAGCTCGAAATGCATACGCATATTATAAAGGCATCAAAGTCCACATAGTTCGCATATGGACTAAGGGTAGGGTTTATCCCATTGATTCAAATGGGAGTTTATTATATGTGAGTATGTAGAAAATGCATTTTTAGTTTTGAAAAATTATGGTGGATAATCCCGTTGGAATTTATAGGTGCAACCCTCTTTTTCTTTGTTTTTCGTGTGTTTTATAAAAAATAAAGTATGTGCAGTATAACTAATAAAGGATGAGACAATAGTGTGTATCAATACAAGAAAAAGGTGTATTCGAGACAGGAGTATTTTGGACGACCGTGTCATTTTGTCCCTTTTGATAAATCACAGAAGGTATGGTTTTTAAAATTCATACCATTTGCTATACCATATGAGATGATTATTAAAAATCGACCCTTAAAGTATAAGTAAATTTTTAGCGCCTTTTTTCCCGAGAAAATATGAGGGATGAATTTAAAAAATCATCCCAATTGATATAGCAAATGATACGAATTTAATAACACCGTCCCTTATGATAAATATCAAAAGGGACGGATATTAAAATCGTCCCTTTTGGTATATGATAAGGGATGGATATTAAAACCATCCTTGTTAGCATACATTGAATTTTTAGCACCTTTTTTAAGCAAGTATAAGGGATAAATTTCAAAATTCGTCCCATTTGATATAGCTTAAAGGATGGAATTGAAAAATCGTGCCTTTTGATATACCAAATGAGATAAAAAATCCATCCCATTTGATAAATTATAAAAGGGATGGAATAAAAATGTCTCATTTTTGTACCTAGGTTTTATTTACCTCCCTTTTCCCCACTAAATTTTCGCCTTTCTTCCCGATCTATCTCGACGCTTTCATTCAGACCTCTCCCTCGCTCTGGCGTTCACTAACGATCTCTCTCCCTTCGCTGGCTAGTAGCTGTCTGCTCTGGACCAATGGCTCCACTTCTCCTGCCGTCCAGCCCTCCGCCATCGACCGTCTACCTTCGACAGCCTACCTCTCCGTCCGACGCAACTCATGAATGGAGATCTTTTTTTTTTCCAGTTTTCTTGCTATTTTTTTTAATGACTTTCCCCTTTTTTCTTATTTTTTCCTTCTCTAAAGATTAGATTAGAATATCAGTGCTCTCAAATAAGGCAGCTCAACAAACACATTCAAAATCTCAGGTAACACTTTTCTATTTTTGTATGTCTTCATTTTCTTTTTGTATTGATTAAAAAGTTGTTCGAGAGTTTGGTGCTGTTTGTTATGATTTTGAGATATTTAAAAGCTTTTTGTTTGCTGTGGAATTAATGGAAATGCAAGCAGGATGTTTGAGAATATTTTTTTAATTAATGACATTTGAGAATATCTGAACTCGTTTATGATATTATAAATATACACGAATGTCCCGATAAAACTCGTGTGACGTGTTCAGATGGAAATATGCATTTTCGAATACTGCAGCATGATAAATTTGCGATTCTATAGGGGATGAATTTCTTGTTGATTTCTTGTCTATCTACATTGGACGAGACCTTTCTTTGAGTATTTATCGCATATATGGACCTCATGATGTCGTGAGGTATCTGGATTATTTCCTTGAGACAAGGGGATCAACTGTAATGCGTAGCAAAGGGAGATAGAAGGTGTGTTACACAATATTCTCATCTGTAAGCTTCTAGAAATACATACGATTTCCCACTAATATAATTCTTTATGGAGGAAAAATAGTATTTTACTTTCACTTTCTTTAATTTCCTTTCAAATGGGAAATATCGTATGCGGTAAATAAATAATATAATTCAAGAAATAGTCCTTGTGCAGTATTTTTACCTTTGGAATCCAGACATGTGCACTGCTTTTGTTATTCTCACAAACCTAACAAGGATTTTATTATATGTTTTTTTATGATGCAGAATTTCCTGTAGAAAACTAATGCCAAGGATGCAGGAGGAAATGCCATGCTAGGAGACATAGGAGTACCCATACAACAAGGGGTGAGTGATTGCACAACCTAACAAATATTTTATGTGATCGCTGATGTATAGTTTGTGTTAGAGATTCGAGTGTGTAAAACAATAAAAGAAAGAACACTGTCGCATTTTGAAGCTTAGAGACGTGACAAACAACTTTCCTAAAAATAGATTTACCCCAACCATTTATAGAACATATGATATGCAAATAGTTTTACCACAAATTAGTTTCAATATAGAAAAGCCTTGCCATTCATTATAGATTTTTTCTTTGAAAATAACTCTAAATGCCAAAGGAATATTAATAGCAACCTTATAATATATTTTTTTGATCTAAACACCTTGATTAACAACGTAAAATGGATAATAATGTGTAGAAATAGGGTTGTGACAACATCGAGATGTTTTGTCTGTATAAAAATGGGAAAGAGAAGCCATTTTATACGGCTTGTTGTGTCCGTTGAGGAAAAAAATATGTTAATTAAGAGATTGGGATCAAAGGATGTGTTTGTTCTCTAATGAATGAAATAATCACACAATCCAGGTCCACCGTGTACCACACATAATGATCCAACGCACATGTATAGGGAGGGATCAATACGATCCGATGGTTCATATATCTCCACTTGGGTCATCAAGCACCTGATTGCACTGCACCACTACAATCGTTTATGTGGACTTTGACAAAAAGAAATGCTCCTACGCTCCTAGAGATGTTGCGAATGTGCAAAGTGCAAGCATACCTCAAAAGTGTCTAGTGTGACCTTAATACTCAGTCGAACATTCTAACTCGCACCCCCCAAAAAAAGATAGCATTTTTCACCGTTGTAATATATGTAGCAGAGGGACCAGGGTAGGATAGTTACACAATGTCCTCATTTATAAGCTTCTAGACTTAAAAACGCGCCGCAAAAGGAAAAAAAATGAAAAACAACCACCAAATGGTCCCATAAGAGGCATTGACACCTCGCATGGAATCAATATAACTCATAGGAACCAATCGCATAGTCACCGGATTTTTGGTTTGAGTATACGACGAGAATTTACAAATGGTTATACTTAGGCTTGAGAACAGTCTATTAAAGGGAGAAAGAATAAAACAACCACAAAGCGGTATACAAAAAGGCACGGGCACCTCGTATGGGACCTATGTAACTCATAGGAACTGATCTTCTAGTGACTGGACTTTTGATTTGAGTATACAACGATAATTTACAAACGGTTAACTTAGGCTTAAAAATATGCCGTCAAAGGGTGATAATGTAAAACAACCATAAAACGGTCCTGTAAGAGGCACGGGCACCTCGTATGGGACCAATGTAACTCGTAGAAACCGACAGCGTAGTCACCAGACTCCCAGTTTGAATATACAATGAGAGTTTGCCAAAATTTAAACTTAGGTTTAAAAACATGCCATCAACGGGTGAAAACATAAAACTACCACAAAACGATCTTGTAAGAGGCACTCGCACCTCGCACAGGACCAATGCAACTCGTAGAAACTGATCGTGTAGTCACCAAACTCCCGATTTAAGTATACAATGAAAATATGAAAACACTTAGACTTAGGATTAAAAACATGCGGTCTAGGGTGAAAATGTAAAACAGACACAAAACGGTCAAGTAAGAAGCACGAGCACCTCGCATGGGTTCAATATAACTCGTACGAACCTAATGTGTAGTCACAGGACTCTCGATTTGAGTATATGACAAGAATTCAGAAAAAGTTAGTGTAGACACCCCATTTTGTTACCCCTTAAACTCTCCTTAGGTCTCTAGCACCTCCCTTCATCACTACAAACCCATGTCATACCCCGAGTACTGACCTAGAAGCCACCGGGTACTCCCAAGCTCCATTTGACCAAAAGTCAAAGTCTTCATCTCGATCGTGACTGAATGAATCTTTGAATGGACCTGAATCCCCTTTCCAACGGTCCATCCTGTGTGCAATTCTGACTTACCATGCGGACAAACGACTCGTTTTCCCTCGAAACCTGATCAAGAGGCCACCGAAGGCTCCCGGGCTCCCTTTGAATAAAGTCAACTCTTTAGCTCGACCTAGACTGAATGAATATTCAAAATTAACTAAAACCCCTTTCCAACGGTCCGCCCTATGCGCGATTCTGACTTACGTTACGGATGAACGATCCGTTTTGCTCCGAGAGGTCACCAAATACTTCTAGGGACTGATTAACCAAAGTTAACTCCTCGAACCGGGTCAAACTATTTGGATGACGAAGTACATCTCCTAAAATTTCCAATGGTCCACCCCGTGCGCTATTAGAACTTACCATGCGGATGAACGTTCCGTGTACGTCTGATGATTCCCCGTCGAATGGACCGACGAGCGCTTCCGAGCCACATTTGACCCAAAATCAACTCTCGAATGTGGGAGCAGTCCAAAGGATTCTTGAAGTTATCCGAATTACATTTCCAACGGTCTACCCCATCTGCGATTCGAATCAACGGTTTGCACTCCGCAGTCAATTTTCCGAAAGGGCCAGAAAGACACTACCAAACGGCAGGTCCCAAGCCCTGCCTATCGGCAGTGTGCCTAAACACACGTGCCGATTGGCAGGACTAAGGCTATGATGATCGGCAATTCCCTGGGCCTATAAAAAATAGGACTTGTCCTCATTGAAAAGGGGGATAGATCTGAAACAGATCACTCCCACCAAATCTAGAAAACCTCTCTCGAAATGAGCGTGATTTCCACATCCAAATCCCTTTCCAACCTTCACTTTTCATCAACCTTTTCATCCAAATTGTTCAATTAACTACCCTCCATCATCATCCAAGTGCAAGGGATGCTCTCCAACATTCAAGATCAAGCTCAAGATCTTCAAGAAGGTCCAATTTTCTCTATTCTCTCCATAATTTCTCATAAATTCGCATTAACTTGTTTTATTACTTCGCACTTCTATTCTCTCATTTCACATATCCTAATATAATTTTTATTTAGTATTATTGCACACATCTTATTTTCATACAAATAAAACCCCCCCAAAAAAAAACAAGAAAAAGAGGGTTTGCTCATAAATTCCAAACGGGAATTCTCACACTTTTCTAACACTTTTCTCACAACTAAAACACTTTTTTACACACACACACACACACACAAATAAGAGAATCCCCCGATTGGATTTATGGGATAAATCCCACCCCTCATTTTGCATGCGAACTACATGGACTTTGATGCCTTTATAGGCTATGTAGGCGTCTCGGGGTAAAACCCGAGACTCGAGTCCTATTCTTACTTTTTCTTTCTCATTTTCTAATTTCTCTAAGTTCAATTATATTAGATTTTATATATTTACCTATATATATGTGTGTATATATATATATATATATATATATATATATTTATTTGTTCTTAGTGGCGTATTGTTCCATATGCGTTATTGTTCCATTATAACAATCAGCGCAAGGATAATCACATAAATCCTATTTTCTAATATTATATTTAGGAACATTCCTACGGATGACTCGCTTTATCTCTTCCATGATACAAGTTGAGGATTCCTATCTCCATTATATATACACATGCACACATATCACGGGGAAAATAAAGGTAAATAGCAAAAACCCATGAGAGACCATAAGGGTGAAATGGGTGCCTAACACCTTCCCATTTCATAACTTAGCCTCCGAACCCTTTTCAGATCATTTTAGTTTCGTATGCATCAGTATGTCTTTGGATGATGTCCTTCGGGATGACTCCCTTTATTTTGTCTGTTTTGAGTAAAATAGACTTGCAACTCCATCTCTATACATTTTTCACCTCATCAATGATGCCGTCCGAAGCGCTCCTGAGAGGGACGCGCGAGACCTAGGATCCTCATGCTCCCGCATGCCGCGAGGATCGGGATGGACACAATGGTGACTCCGCTGGGGACTTTTATTTTGAGGGCTAGACTCTATTTACATGGGTGTTATGTTTGTTTATATTTTTCCCCATTTTTGCATGTTCCCCTTTTCCATGTGTCCCCCATACTTATGCTTCTATTCACACACTTGTAGAAAATTTTCTATGTACACTTCGCACCACGTGCACCTAGGATCACATATATCCTCATATTGCACGCATCACCCATACTTGGTGTACCATTGGTACTCGTACTCACCTTGTTTGGTATGATAAAAAAAGGCATTCTCACCACAAGATACTAATAAGAGAATCATGCATGATTCACACAACATCACCAAAGAGCATTGTTATTGACTAAATTATACCCAGTAACTCGAGGGTCACTTCGTGATGGGCACTGGTCTGGTAGGGCGCAGTTAGCATAAGCGATATGACTCTCACGTTCCATTATCCAAGTACCTTCGACGTATATCGAACGATTCCCCCGCATCGTACCGCTTGACCTAAGTCATGACGGGAGGTATATCGCAGGGAACTCATTCACGTACGCCGAGTATATCAAATTCTCTCTCGCACGTACCGTCCCCACGAGGTATATGGTGAGGCAATTCATGTACACTCACGTATATCAAATGGCTTGTCCACACGCACCAATTGCCCGTAATAGCAAGACGTATATTGTGGAAGTCACGCCAAAGGGGGGGAACCCTTTTCGATTCACCTAACCAGCAGCATACCCGCATATAGGTGTCAAGCCTAGGACACGCATATAAGATTGCCGATTTCAACCCGAAACTCTGCCAAAATTCTAGTTCACCCTGTCACCCAAATTTTTGCGTATTTTTAAAATGGGACCCTCTCCGTGAGCCTGGTCACAAGTCCAGCCATAGCTTTGCATATATTACAAACCCAATTTTTCTAGGCTCAGGACCAGTTCGAAATTTTATTTTGCATTGAGGATAATTTAATACAAGTGAGAACATAATAATTATTATAATCATGTTGAGACCGTCTCCCCCCAAAAAATTCCCTTTTCTTTACCAAAAATCCAAAAATATTTCTCCCCTATTTATCAAAAATCCAAAAACATTTCTCCTTTCTTTATCAAAAAGCCAAAAATATTTTTTCTTCCAATATCCAAAAAAAAAATGTCAAAAATGCTTTCACCCCTTTTTCTAAAAAAAATAAATCCCATTTTGTGCCTTTTCAAGTCGAACGCAAACCCTTGGCTTGGCTCCTTATTGGGTTCGGTCTTCAGTCAAATCACCCCAAAGTTCCGTCCGTTCCCCTGTTACTTCTTCTGAGTCTGAAATCCATCCACCTTCCATGGAGAACACAGATCAAGTCCCGTTGAGCAGCCAAATTTGAAGGCAGTGCTAGCTCAGCTCGTGTCCAAGATTGATAACCTCCAGACTGAGGTTCGAGAGATGCAACGAAACCAGGTTCCAATTCCTCAAGAGACCGATGCCCTATTCCCTCGTGCTATGGATCCACCCGAGCCTATCTGGGTTCTCGAAGAGTATCAGCATGTTCCACGTGCCCCTCCTGCTAATGGGCCACCGCCTTCCCAGCTTCCGATGCCGAACCTTGCCCAGCCTGGGGCCAACTTGCCTATGGTCATTGATCCAAAGGAAGAGGAGCTGAACAAGGTCAAAGAGGACCTCAAGATGCTCACCAAGAAGTTTGACCAAGTCAGAATCTCGGGGAATTACATGGACTACACCCACATATCTCCTTATCTTAAAGCAAGGTTACCTGCAAAGTTCAAGATGCCAAATATCGAGAAATTCGAAGGAAGTGGACCCCCGATTATTCATCTCCACAGCTATCACCGTTCCATGACTCTACTAGGGGATTCTGAAGAAGTGATGGAAAAATTGTTTCATCAAACTCTGACGGATAGCTCCCTTCGATGGTTTTTGTCTCTCGAAGAGTCCAGAATTCGTAGTTGGGAGGATGTAGCCCGAGAATTCATATCACAGTACAAATATAATTAAGAGCTTGAGGTCACCCGCCGTGATTTAGAGCGGCTCAAACAGAACTCTAGATAATCAGTTAGTAACTTCATAGCCCGATGGAGGGAAAAAGCAACAACCATGACCAATCGTCCATCCGAGGAAGAACAAGTTAGCATAGTGACGAAGAAATTCTTTACCCCATGTTCGAGCAACGATGGGAGGACAATACTATCCCCACTTTCGAGCTCTCAGAGAAGTAGGAGTATAAATCGAGGAAGGTCTTTCTAAAAAAGATGTCGAAACAAAGAAGGTGTCCGGGAAGTTTACCCCCAGGAAATATGATAAGTCTGCCAGTGCTACAGTCTCAACTATCAACAACATATCTCAACCAACCACCTCGTGGGCACTAGAAAGACGTACTGTCCCAATTTGAAAAGAATACACTGAGCTCCATGCTCCCCTCTCCAAAGTTTATCAAGCCCTTTTAAGCCAAAACCTTATAAAGACCTTGGATCTCCATCCATTGCCAAATTCACTCCCAAGAAACTTAAAGGCGGATGCCCATTATGACTTTCACCAAATCGCTGGCCATACCACTAGTCAATGCTTTCACCTCCGAAACGTAATCCAAGGTATAATTGACCGAGGTACCATTGCCCCACCAGCCAATGCTAAGCCAAACACTACTCACAACCCACTCCCAAATCATGCCAATGCCATCTTTCTAGAAGAGAACCCATAATTTGATCCCTCAATTCAAATCACACCCATATACTCTCCTAAACCTCTCCAAATTTGCCCATATTTCCTCCTACACCCTATTAGCTTCATTGATCAGGCACTATCACTCCTTACCCGAGTGTGAATTGCTGTCCGTACCCGTTCTGAAAATAGGAGCGTGGAATTATCAGAAGTCTTAAACCAACTCGTAGAGTTCGGGATGAAATTTCCCTCACGAATGATCATTGATTCCCAGAGATTTAGTACGCTATTCTTGGAAGCACGAAAATGGGCTCGAGAGTCAGACAGTTGGGTATTACTAACCGATGAAGTCAGCTTAGATGATGTTGTCCAGGTTATAGCAGAGATATTCAGGCCAACCAATGATATTTACAGTATAATCGAGGTACTTAGTGCTCCAAAGCTACAAGGGCGACTGGTGCTTTCACCCTTACATATCCCCACAGAATGGGAAGACATATATAAAGAAGCCGTTGAAGTTATTGAATGCATTGACTTTACATGGAAAGACAGAATTGTTGCCAATGGATGGGGGAAGAATTTAAATATTCAAAGGAAGATCAATCTTTCGATAAGACTGGCCCGATAGCTGACATGTGTGGGATGATATCATTTGAAGAACTCCTCGGAGAAATAAACAAGGTGGCAGAATAACTCGAGATTGATGAGGAAATGGTATTCATGTTCTTCCCTTCTTTAGTAAATCACATGACCAGATTAGGGAGGCATTACCATATACCAAGCTCACTACCAGCAAATGACAAAGGGAAGGGCATTGAAAACCTTCCTATACCAGAGATGACCCTCGAGGAGAGAAAGACCCTCGATCAACTAAAGAAAACTCAAGCTAACATGACTCTATGAGGGCTTTTCATGTCTTCTTAGCTACATGGAAATGCTTTGATCAAGTTGCTTACTGGACCCACAGTTCCTCCTTCTACCACACCAGAAGAAGCGATAAATTTGGTAGGATCCTTGACCTCTACCCGAATGCTATCCCTTTTCGATGAGGAAATCCACAAGATTAGGACAAACCACAATCATGCACTCAAAATCTCCCTCAAAGTTATGGGGAAGGTCATACCACTCTCTGTTGTCGATAATGGATCTGCCTTGAATGTATGCCCACTGAGAACCCTCAAATGGTTAGGATTGAAAGAAAGCGACCTCACTCCAACCTCCGTTACTGTACGTGCCTACGATAATACCCATCGGGAGGTGATGGGATCCATAAAGCTCGTAATAGGGGCTGGCCCTATAAACCCTGTCATCAAATTCCAAGATAATGACATCCCACCTTGTTTCAATCAGTTGCTAGGATGACCTTGGATTTACAGTATCAAGGGTGTGTCTTCCTCGCTCCATCAGAAAGTGAAGTTCTTTGCCAACGGACGTGTCATCACCATTTTGGGTGATGACAACAATGCTGATGGTGCAAGTACTAACAGTCCAATTCTTGAGATACAACACGGGTCAAATGATATGCTCCTATCAGGATTTCGAGTTGAACCACCTCTACTCCTAGCAGGGGACGACTTCATAGAAAGGGTTTGTCCAGAATATGACCCTCGTGGCAACGTCAATGTGATTCAGATGTTCAGAAACATGCAATTCATGCCCGGATTGGGGCTAGGACAAAGACAACAAGGGATACTTGAGCCTATTGAACTGAAGGAAGCTTTCCCTCCTTGTGGTTTGGGGTATCAACCGTCAGAACAAGAGCTCACAATAATCCGCCAGTCTCGACCAAAATGAGGACTAGACTGCATCCAGACTATCCTAGGTGACTCTTTGAATGGATGATTCATGAAAGACGGTGAAGACTTCCCCTTTTGCGGCTTTCCAGAACCATGGTATGACCATACGGACAAGAAGATGAAGCCTGAAATGTAGATCTTTTTTGAAGATAGCTACCCATGGGCCGAGAGTTCCCAACACCATGTACAACCTCTCATAAAAGATACCGATGAGACTGAGGAAAGTGACTCTGAAGATTCCTTTAACTTATAGACACTTGGGTTAACACTATGCATGGTTCAGTCAGGCACTAAATCACCGGATCCATCCCAAATGATTAAAGATTCTAATACACCTCTCCTCAACTGGCATGCTGCGCTAGTTCTACCTGTTGAAATCTCCCTTAATCCTAATGTTTACCCTATTTCTTCTTCTGTTGTCTATCCTTGCTGAAATGTAATCGAGTCCTCCTTTGATGAGGTTCTCAATGTTGTTTTTCCTATTAATGAAATAAACGAAGATTTTGAGTATCTTGCCGTGACTTACATTTACTGTTTGGATTCTAATCAAACTTTTGATGATGATGATTTTGCAAATGAAAAATTCTTAACTGATCTAAATAAGGTTAATAATAAACAATATAATTGTGTTCAAGTTAATGAAGAAGAGACTATTATTGTTAACCTCGATTCTAGTAGACAACTGCGCGATATTATGATAGGGGATACCCTTGACGAGTATAAGCGTGCACAACTCGAAGAATTGCTAAAGGAATTTGTGGATGTCTTCGCATGGTCCTATGACGATATGCCCGACAGTGTTCCTAAAATATTTCAGCATGAGATTCCCACTCTCCCAGATTATAAGTCGGTTAAACAAAAGTTGAGAAAGCTCCACACCGAATGGTCGCTCAAGGTCAAAGAAGAGGTGGTCAAACAGTTGAACGTGGGCTTCATTCGTGTGATCGAATATCTCACGTGGCTAACCAACATAGTGCCTGTTCGAAAATCAGGAGGGAAGGTTCGGATGTGTGTAGACTACCGGGATTGTAATAAAGCCTCTCCAAAGGATGATTATCCATTACCCAATATCGACATGATCTTGGAGAACACAACTAGTCTCGCTGTCAAGTCATTCGTCGACGAGTTTGCCGAATACAACCAAATCAAAATGCACCCATACCACCAAGAAAAAACCGCATTCATCACCCCATGGGGAACCTTTTGCTACACTGTCATGCCATTTGGTCTCAAGAATGCTGGGGCTACCTACCAGAGGGCTGCCACAACCATCCTTCACGATCCGATTCACAAAGAAGTTAAGGTCTATGTGGATGATATGATTATCAAATCCAAGACTAGATAAGGTCATGTTCCCACTCTCCGAAAGTTCTTCGAACGACTACAACAACATGAGATGAGACTCAATCCGCAGAAATGCGTCTTCGGCATTACAAGGGGAAAAGTCTTGGGATTCATAGTTAGTGAGAAAGGGGATAGAAGAAGAACCTGCCAAGCTGAAAGCCATACTTGAGATGCCGCCTCCCCGAATAGAGAAAGAAGTCTGAGGTTTCCTTGTGAAATTGCAATACATCAGTCGGTTCATCAGCCAACTGACCTCCATCTGCAAACCTATCTTCAAGCTCCTCCGAAAGTATTCATCTAAGGTTTGGAATGAGTCCTGCCAAGAAGCTTTTTTATTGAATCAAGTAGTATCTGACACAACCCCCGGTACTCAAGCCACCACAGCCTAGTCTCCCTTTGCTCCTATACCTAACGATAATCGACACTGCAGCTGGGGATTTTCTAGCCCAATACCTTGAAGATTCCCACAAAGAAAGAGACATCTATTATGACAGTCATAAATTGGCCAAATACGAGGTCAACTGCACAGATTTGGAAAAGACATGTGTCGCGCTTGTCTAGGTCACCCAAAAGTTGAGGCACTACATGATCGCCTTCCCTATCAAACTTGTATCTCGAATGGACCCCATCAAATACCTGCTTGAGAAACCCACCTTGTCCAGTCGAATGGCCTGATGGTTGATTCTCCTAGCCAAGTTTGATATCGTGTACATCATGTAGAAATCCATGAAAGGAAGAGCCATCTCTGACTACCTCGCTGATTAACCCATGGATGAAGCCGATGTCTGGATCTCTGAATTCCCAGATGAAAACATCCTCTCCATTGCCCAGGGCAATCTTTGATGGCAAATGTTCTTTGACGGCACTTCCAACAAAAAGGGATATGGCATTGGGATACTTCTGATCGCCCCAGATGGCTCCCACACTCCCATCGCCATCAAACTAGATTTCTCATGTACCAATAACAAGACTGAATACAAGGTATGCATGGTAGGCCTCAAAGTTGCTCTCAAGAAAGGTATTTAATGCCTAGACGTATACGGGGATTCCTCCCTCATCATCGGTCAAGTGCTAAAAAAATGGAGAGTTAAGAACTAGAAGCTCCAACCCTTCCATGCCCACTTAGAAGAACCAGCCTCCCAATTCCAAGACATCACCTTCCATTACCTACCTCGATCATAGAATAACCTAGCCGACACCATTGCTACCCTGGACTCTATGGTAGACATACCCGAAGTAATCACAATGACCCCCTTCCTTATTCTAAAGCAAAACAAGCCAACCCACTGCTACCACATTGAGCTCATCACCATAAAAGATCCCGAGCCAGCTAATTGCTGGTACTATGATATCTGGCACCTCCTCAAGCTTGGTAAGTATCCCGAGGGTTCCAACAAAAAAAATCGATAAACCCTTCGAAGACTAGCTGCCCAGTACATCATCTGTCATAAAGCACTACTCAAACGAAACTTCGATGGAACTCATCTGCACTATATCGCAGGGGCTAACATTGAAAAGATAATGCAGAAAATCCACAACGGGGAATGCGGACCCCATATCAATGGTCACATGCTTGCCAAGAAGATCATCCGGAAAGGCTACTACTGGACCACCATGACCCAGGATTGCACTGCCTATGTTTGGAGATGCCTCAAATGACAACAATTCTCCAATCTTCAGCATCTGCCTCCGCGTGAATTATACAACATGACTTCTCCCTTGATGTTCTCGACCTGGGGTATCGACATCATAGGGAAAGTTACACCAAAGGCTTCCAATTGGCATGAGTTCATCCTAGTTTCCATTGATTACTTCACCAAATGGGTTGAAGCTGAGTCATACGCAGTGCTGAGCACCAAGAAAGTGGCCCAATTCATAAAAAAAACATCATATGCCGATATGGGGTCCCGCACGAGCTAGTATCAGATAATGAATTTCATTTCGAGGTAGAAGTTACAAAAGTGGTCAATGAGTATGGGATTCAGAGACACAAATCTTTACCCTACCGACCTCAAACCAATGGTGGAGTTGAAGCTGCCAACAATAACCTCAAAGCCATTATCAGCAAGATGACCAAAAACTATCGAGATTGGGCAGATCGGATCCCGTACGCCCTTTAGGGCTACGGAACCTCAATTTCGAACCTCTACTGGGGCTAACCTTACTATCTAGTTTACGACATGGAAGCAGTCCTACCCGTGGAGTTGGAAAAATCCTCGTTGCGCTTCACGCTTGAAAGCAAGGTCAATGGATAAGACTGGTGCTAAAGTTATCTTGACAAGATGACCCTCCTAGACGGAAGGATATTAAAAGTGCTATACCACATACAAGGGTACCATCATCGAATAACGCGATCATTCAACGAGAGAGTCAAGGACCATGGTGTCCAAGAAGGGGACCTAGCCCTCAAGGAAATAATAGAACTTATCTAGGACCCGAGAGGAAAATTCAAGCCCAATTGGAGTGGCCCATACCTTGTAAAGAAGATCGTGTCCGGTGGTGCTGCTATGCTCACTGACTTAGATGGAGAATAGATGGCTCGTCCAGTCAACCTAGACCGTCTCAAGAAATTCTACCCCTAGTCCGAAATCTCATTGCGCTACGATTTTTCTCATCTCCGTTCTATTCTAAAAAAAAATTCATTTCCCTCTACCCAGAACTACGTGGGCCTTATCCTCTGCAATAAAGTATTTTCAAACAAATTAAATATTTTCAAAAACCTCAGAGGTACGTAGGCAGCTCATACACCTTACATGAGCACGACCCTTTCTTTTTCACAAAATACTATTCTTTTCTTATCTCCGAGAACAATAGTCCATTCTAACATATAATTGAACAAAAGGATTATGTTTGCCTTAGCGACCGGTATAGATAATTCAAAACATAAAACTCATCAAAAAGCACAGCTTGATGATCAAAAACTTGTTTATTTCACTAATAGGAAATTTCGGTACAGATTACATGAGAAAAGGAACAGATAACTCCCTTCCCACCCACTTTCCTAAAAAGCCAATTAAAATCCCCACATTTATTCCCCATTATAAAATCTCCAAGAGTCCTATCTACAGCTACCAGAGGAGCCCGCTCCATCATCATCATCTGCATCTGCATCCTGGGGTCCCCAAGCTTACCCTACCTGAATAGAGTGCCGCAGGCGCTCCATGGACCGATAAGCCCGAACCAGCTTCGAAAAAACTAAAACACCTCCCTCCATGGTATTAAATAAGATAATCTACCTTTGTCCCGTGTCCACTGCCAACATCTTGCTGACCACTCTCCTCCACAACCATTTTATATAATCCTCAGGGATATGCCAAAGTCTCCCAACAGATTGAGAAGGATGGGTCGACGGATGTCGATTCTCCCACGTAGAGCCAAGCCGCATGCGCAAACGCTCAGTCAAATCTTCTACCGGAAACAAGTCTAGTATCCGAGGTGGCATGACCTGCTCCCAGCCAAATTGATGCAGAAGCTGCCAAGGGAAATAGAAAGAGGTCTGTTTGAGACCAACTAGACGGACATACGAGAATTCTCCCATCTACAGAATAGGTAGCAACTGTCCCCACCAAGGCACTGACCAGCACATATTTAGAGCCTCGTGCTCCACAAACCAGTTCTCCCAACTCTCGATGTCCAAGATAACGCTGATGAATTGCGCGAAAAGAAGTTGGGTACAACCGACAAAGGGTATTCAGGAGGTGTTACCAGGCCGAGTCTCTCAAATAACCACATGAACAGCATCACAGGGCCACCCCTCAGGAAGTCCGAACAACCTTCTTGCCAGGCATCCAACCATTCAAAGTCTCTGACAGTATCACCGCCGTAGGATTACGACAGTATGACATCCAGGAAATAATACCTGCAAGTTGTGGGTCTAGTAGCAGTTCCCCAGTCAACAACAACAATTTTAATATTAAGCCCAGAACAACGGCTCCAGCGTATCCAACATCGCTAGCCCCGTGAAAATTCATGGACTGTAACACCGTCGAAAGGGAGATCATTCCCCAACAACTAGTGGTCTGGCCACCGAAGGTGAATATGAAGAAACCCAACCAACAAATTCCTGAGAGAATGGGAAAACTTAGGAAGAGCTGCAGCAACACTGGGATTTATCCCCATCACGGAAAAAATTCCTCGTAGGTATGAAAAACTTATCCAACCCAAAGTGGAATACATGGTCTCCGGGGTACCAAAATTATACCGCCGCTATCAACATGCTCAACTCAATGGGCTGGTTATGCCACAAAGAAACTCGATGCATATTGAAAGCATTGTAGTCGATATTATAAGAGCACATTGCTTCCAAGGCTTCGAGGTAATTAGAAAACTCAATGCTACCAGGGAGAGATATCTTGCAAGACTAAGAAATAGTAAGCAAGTAAGTAAGAATGTGAAGGTGTGATGAAAACACTCTACCCTTACCCCTTTTTTACTTGAAAACCCTTACAAAAGACATGATCCCTGCAGAAATCAGAGAAAATCCTACCCCATAAAGTACAAGATGCTAAAGAGGTCACTTATCAAAACTTTGAATTTATGGGACTGGACTTGACTTTCGATAGGCAGGACAAGGAACTTGTCGATCGACAACCCCCTATTTTGGGAAATTTTACTTTTTCCTTTTTTGTCAAAATCAGAAGCTCAATAAAAATAAATTGATATTCTCAACAGAGTTTCAAAAATCCTCTTCCACCCCTATATAATTTCTCATTTTTAAAACTTTCCTGCAAAATCCCAAAAATATCTCTTTTTATGGTCTCGGCAGTAAAGTAAAAGCGCATGTGCATGCATTCACCAGTAACAAAAGATAATAAAAATCCCATTGCATTGCATATATATATATATATATATATATATATATATATATATATATATATATATATATTCTTCTATGTTACATCAAGTTTTTTTAGGAAATAAAGAAAAAAAAATGGGACTCAGCCCAAACCCACATTCTTTCTCTCTCTCACCTACCCTTCACCCCCTTCTTTAAGAGCTTCCATCCTTGCGACGTGCTCTATTTCCCTTACGGAGAGATGACGCACCACCACTACCTGAGCCAGAGTCCTCCTCGGATGAAGCAGACGGCACCAAGTAAGAAGGAACCGGGGCCGCATCTCGAATATGGGCAATAGCCGAAGATATCTAGTCTCTGATGTCCCTCAGCCAAGTGGTCGACACCCGGACTTGCTGCAAGTAAAAGGCAAAATCAGTATCAAAGAAAAAAGGATCAAAACAGAAAAGAAAGAAAGAGAGGAACATGAAAATATATACCTCAGGAAGAAGAACCTCCTTTGTCAAACCCAACTCCTCCTGATCCATCGCATGAGGACGGTGAAACATGGGGACCATCCCTTCATAAGCCCGCCCAATGTCGTATGAAGGAGTATGCAATTGAACCAAGGGAACCTCTGAAGTCACCACCACCGTAGATGCTGACGGATCACCGCTGTTGTGGGAAGACCCCATCACTCGACTCAAACCCGCAGGAGGGAAAGGCAAGCATCATATATGTTGGGCACCATCAACCAGATCATCACAAAGTCCATATAGTCATACAGCATGACCGTATCAGTATACAACAGGTGGGACTCATCGATCATCACCGCGATCCTCGCATCCTCCGGCAGAATCCGCTCCTGCCTCATAGACGTAGGCGGCTGTGCAGGTGGCACCATCACCTCCTTCTCAGCAATCTGCCGAACCACCCTCTCCCCAAGATACCAAGAACGACCAAACTTATGTGCCAGCAAATGCCTCATTTGCGCGTTCACCCTAGTCGCCCCCGTATCCTGAATGACTGTCCCCCAAGGGTAAAAAGTCACCTGAAAATCCCCACCAGGCATAAGTCAATATAGAATCAGAACATGGAAAAACCAAGACTGAAGAGGAAAGAGTCTTACCCTACCACTAGTCAGGCCATTCAAGACCCGACTTAACGCCTCCAGAGAAAGAGATCCCTAAGACTTTCGATTGGCCTTCTGCCATCGATATAATCGGCAGAAGTCCCCAACAGTCTCGTCCTTCAAGGCAATCAGCTGGGTATTGCACCCAATCTCCTTATAGAACCACGTTTACCAAAGATAAGAATTCACAATAAAAAAATACGCATAAGGAGAATGAGAATGCATGCAAATGCTCAAACTAAAGAATACCTCAAGTAGATACGTGGCTCCGGTAAAAGTTTATCGGAAGCACCAGCTGAATGCATCCAAAGAAAATAGAGGGTCGCCAAAGTCAGGCTCACCCAATCATAGAGAGGGATGTTAAAAAACATCCTTAAGTAAGATAAGAACCCCAAATGGACGACATCACCGCTCGATGCCACCATGAAACCTCCCAGAACCAACAATATGGACAACTGGGCCATCTGTCTCACCTGCAGTCCATCCTCCATGTCAACCACCCTACTCAACAAAACATCCTTCAGCAAGGACATCCGGATGGAATCCCTAGAAACTATCCTCCCTATGTCACTGAGCACCGCCCGCACTGCCTCCGACCTGACCCACAGGGATTGATCCACCTCTATCTTCTCTCCATCACAATCCAGCCCCAGCAGCCGCTGCACGTCTTTGGGAGTCACGGTCATCTCCCCAAAGCCGAAATGGAAAGTGTGGGTAGTATCCCACCATCTCTCTCCCAAAGTTCATAAGACCGCTATCGAACAAGGCATTTCATCCAGTGCAGACGCCAATCTCCCAAAAACCGTTGATGATACCACCCAATGCACTACAAGTTGAAGATTCTCCCAGACATCCTTAAGCGCCGTCGTCCCACAGGCACGCATGTTCTTTAAAGAGATATCAAACTGTCAAAAGAAAAAATCTTGTTAAAACTTTAAGAAGGAAGGAAAAATAACCAAAAAAGAAAAGAATGCCCAAAGTGAGGTTACTTACATAACCGTCGGGGCTCACCACCTTCGAAGAGCGATGACGTGATGGCTCCCGTAACAAGATTCGCTCATCCGCAACTGACTTGAATGTGTCAAAGGAATTCTTGCTCCCCAAAGCAAGAGGCGCCCTGACCCTCCACTCCACATTCGCCCAGTCATCACCGATCAACCATTCCCTATGTGCTGCAGTGCTCATAAAGGCGGCTATTTCTTAGAGATCGGAATGCTATAATGATTTACAGAGGAAAATCACAAAAAATGAGAAAGAAAGAAGCTGTCAAAAATGAAAGGAATTCGCCCCCTTTCTATAGGATGCCAAGGGTCATGCCGAACGACATTGGCCCCCAACTATCGATCGACACTGCCCCTTTACCTTCCCGAGGAAGTCCAAAAGTCCGTGCCCCAACGAATGGCACCCTCTGCACCATGACAACTGACACCCCCTTAAAATTTTGTACGAAAATTCCCAGAAAATACTGAAAATCCTCAAACAATCCCCGAAAACATTTAGAACATTTTTGCTAAGAAAATATCCCATTCCCTCAAACGAAACCCCTAGTTCCCCACCGAAACTCTCAAAAGCCAAGTGAATCTCCTCCCGGTAAAGCCCCCAGAGGATCTATAAGGATCACCTCCTATGCCCCAAAGGTCTCAGACTTCCCTGAGAAATACGTCCAAAACCTGGACCACTAAATAACTTCCCCAGTGGAATTTTGACCATCCTTTCGCAAAATCTCCAAAATTACAAGGATTTACCTAGCCATTGGCTCCCCAGATGAAATCAAATTCATAAGGTAACTTCCCTGGCAGAGTTCCCCGAGAACATCTCATCTTTAGCCCGCAGTATTGGTCATCAAAACTTAAGCCCGCAGAATTGGATTTGACCCGCAGAATTAGTTATCACAACTTAAGCTCGTAGAATTGTCTTCGACCCGTAAAATTGGTCATCACAACTTACACCCGTAGAATTGGCTTTGACTCGCAGAATTGGTCATTACAACTTAAGCCCATAGATCTGTCTTGGACCATCAGAAATTGTCATTACAACTTAAGCCCGCAGAATTGGCTTCGACCCGCAGAATTGGTCATCACAACTTAAGCCCGCAGAATTGGGCTCGATCCGCAAAATTGGTCATCACAACTTAAGCCCACCAAATTGGCTTCGACCCGCAGAATTGGTCATTACAACTTAAGCCCGCAGAATTGGCTTTGACCCACAGAATTGGTCCTTACAACTTAAGCCTTCAGAATTGTCTTCGACCTGCAGAATTGTTCATCACAACTTAAGCCCGCAGAATTGTCTTTGACCCGTAGAATTGATACCCGCAGAATTGGTCATCACAACTTCAGCTCGCAAAATTGGCTTCGACCCGCAGAATTGTTCATCTCGACTTAAGCCCTCAGAATTGGCTTCGACCCGTAGAATTGGTCACCCTTATCTTCAAGGCCGCATAATTAGCTTCAACCCTCAGAATCGGTCACCCTCATCTTTAAGCCCTCAGAATTGGCTTCGACCCACAGAATCGATCATCCCCAACACCTCCTTAGGAATTTACCTAAACCTTTCCTCCAAACCATCCCTAGTATTCCCCCCTTAGGTCCTCAGAATTGGCCTCGACCCTCTAAATTGATCATCTAAACCCCCCTAGGTCCTCAGAATCGTCCTCGACCCCCAGAATTGGTCATCCTATTTTCAAAAGCATCATGCGGTGTCTATTTGATGGCTATCGTTTGTTCCAAACTCACCCATCGAGGGGCTCTATAGACACCCCATTCTGTTATGCCTTAAACTCTCCTTAGGTCCCTAGCACCTCCCTTTATCACTACAAACCCAGGTCATACCTCGAGTACTGACCTAGAAGCCATCGGGCACTCCCATGCTTCATTTGACCAAAATTTAAAGTCTTCAGCTAGACCGAGACTGAATGAATCTTCAAAGGGACCTGAATCCCCTTTACAACGGTCCATCCCGTGCACAATTCTGACTTACCATGCAGACGAATGACTCGTTATCTCTTGAAACCTGATCTAGATGCCACTGGATGATCCTGGACTTCGTTTGACCAAAGTCAACTCTTCAGCTCAACTAAGATTGAATGAATCTTCAAAGGGTACTGAAACCCCTTTCCAACGGTCTACCCTATGCGCGATTCTGACTTACGGTAGGGACGAACGATCCGTTTTACTCCGAGAGGTCATTAAATACTTCTAGGGTCCGATTGACCAAAGTAAACTCTAATGACGAAGTAAATATCCTAACCTTTCAAACGGTCCACCCCGTGTGCGATTTGGACTTACCATGCGGATGAACGATCCGTTTGCATTCGATGATTCCCCGTCGATTGGACCGACGAGCGGTTCTGAGTCACATTTGGCCCAATGTCAACTCCCGAACCCAAGATTGGTCTAAAGGACTTTCTAAGGTATCTGAATTACCTTTCCAATGGTCCACCCCGTGAATGATTTGGATCAACGGTTTGCACTCTGCGGACGATTTTCCAAAAGGGCCAAAAAGACACTGCTAAATGGCAGGTCCCTGACCCTGTCTATCGACAGCATGCCTAAACACACTTGTTGTTTGGTAGGACCAGGGCTATGACAATTGGCAATGCCCCGAGCTTATAAAAATAAGGCCTTGACCTCATTATAAAGGGGGCCCAGATCTGAAACAAATCACTCTCAGCAAATCCAGAAAACCTCTCTCGAAATCAGTGTGATTTCCACATCCAAATCCCTTTCCAACCTTCACTTTTCATCATCCTTTTCATAAAACTTGGTTAATTAACTACCCTCCATCATCATCCAAGTGCAAGGGCTGCTATCCAACATTCAGGATCAAGCTCAAGATCTTCAAGAAGGTCCAATTTTCTCAATTTTCTCAATTCTCTCCTTAAAATCTCATAAATTTGCATTTACTTGGTTTATTACTTAGCACTTCTATTCTCTCACCTCACATATACTAATATACTTTTTATTTAGTATTATTTCACATATCTTATTTTCATACAAATGAAAACCCAAAAAAATAAGAAAAAGAGGGTTTGGTCATAAATTCCAAATGAGAATTCTCACACTTTTCTTACACTTTTCTCACAACTAAAACACTTTTTTACGCACACACACACACACACACACACACATAAGAGAATCCCCCGATTGGATTTATGGGATAAACCCCACCTCTCATTTTGCATACGAACTACGTGGACTTTGATGCCTCTATAGGCTACGTAGGCATCTCGGGGTAAACCCAAGACTCGAGTCCTATTCTTACTTTTTCTTTCCCATTTTCTATTTTCTCTAAGTTCAATTCTCTTAGATTATATATATATATATATATATATATATATATATATATATATATATATATATATATATATATATATATATATATATATATATATATATATATATATTTGTTCTTAGTGGCGTATTGTTCCATATACGTTTTTGTTCCATTATAACGATCAATGCAAGGATAATCGTATAAATCCTATTTTCTAATATTATATTTCGGAACATATTTACGGATGACTCTCTTTATCTCTTCCATGATACAAGTTGAGGATTCCTATCTCCATTATATATACACATGCACACATATCACGACGAAAATAAAGGTAAATAGCAAAAACCCATGAGAGACCGTAAGGGCGAAATGGGTGCCTAACACCTTCCCATTTCGTAACTTAGCCTTCGAACCCTTTTCGAATCATTTTGGTTTCGTATGCATCAGTATGTCTTTGGATGCTATCCTTCGTGATGGCTCCCTTTATTTTATCTGTTTTGAGAAAAATAGACCGGCGACTCCATCTCTATACATTTTTCACCTCATCAATGATGCCGGACGAAACGCTCTCCAGAATTTGAAAAAGTTATACTAAGGCTTAAAAACATGTCGTGATAGGGTGAAAAAGTAAAACAACTACAAAACTATCCCATAAGAGGCACGAGCACCTCGTACGGAACCAATGTAACTCGTAGGAACCGTCTGTGTAGTCACCGAACTTTCGATTTGAGTGTAGGACGAGAATTTGCAAACGGATAAACTTAGGCTTAAAAACATGCTGATAAAGAATGAAAATGTAAAACAACCACGCAATGGTTCTGTAAGAGGCACGAACACCTCGTACAGGACTAATGTAACTTGTAAATACCAATCGCGTAGTCACCGAACTCCTGGTTTGGGTATACGACAATAATTTACAAACTATTAGACTTAGGCTAGAAAACTTGTTATTAAAGGGTGAAATTATAGATTATCCATAAAATCGTCCCGTAAGAGGCACGAGCACCTTGTACGAGACTAATGTAACTTGTAGGAATCGACCGCGTAGCCATGGGATTCGTGATTTGTGTATACAATGAGAATTTGCAAAAAGTTACGCTCAGGATTAAAAACATGTCTTTATAGGGTGAAAATGTAAAAAAACCTAAAAATGATCCCGTGAGAGGTTTGGGCCCCTCGTACGGGACCAATGTAACTCATAGGAACCGACCATGTACTCATTGGACTCCTAGTTTGAGTATACAATGATAATTTACAAATGATTAGACTTAGGCTTAAAAACATGCCGTCAAAGGGTGAAAATGTAAAACAACCACAAAACGGTCCTTTAAGAAGCACGAGCACCTCGCACAGGACCTATGTAACTTGTAGGAACTGATCGTTTAGTCACCGGACTCCCGGTTTGAGTCTACAACGATAATTTATCAACGGTTAGACTTAGGCTTAAAAACATACCGTCAAAGGGTGAAAATGTAAAACAACCACAAAATGGTCCTATAAGAGGTACGTGCTCCTCGTATGGGACCTATGTAACTCATAGGAACCAACCGCGTAGTCACCGGACTCGGGGTTTGAATATACAACGAGATTTTGTAAAAAGTTAGACTTAGGATTAAAAACATGTCGTCTAAGGGTAAAAACGTAAAACTACCACAAAACGGTCTTGTAAGAGACACTCGCACCTCGCACAGGACCAATGTAACTCGCAGGATTTGATCGCATAGTCACCGGACTCTCGATTTAAGTATATAATGAAAATTTAAATACAGTTAAACTTAGGCTTAAAAACATGCGCTCAAGGGTGAAAACGTAAAACAGATACAAAACTGTCAACTAAGAAGAACGAGCACCTCACATGGGTCCAATATAACTCATACGAATCGAATGCGTAGTGATGGGACTATCGATTTGAGTATATGATGAGAATGTGCAAAAAGTTAGACTTAGGCTTAAAAACATGTCGCCACATGGTGAAAACGTAAAACCAGCACAAAATGGTGCAGTAAGAGGCACGAATATCTCGCACGAAACAAATATAACTCGTTGGAATCGACCATGTTGTCACTGGACTTTCAATTTAAGTATACGATGCAAATTTGCAAACGGTTAGACTTAGGCTTAAAAACATGCCGACAAAGGGTGAAAACGTAAAATAAGTGCACAATAGTTTTGTAAGAGGTGGGAGCACCTCGCATGAGACTAATGTAACTCGTAGGAACCGACATCATAGTCACCAGATTACCAATTTGACTATACGATGAGAATTTGTAAACAGTTAGACTTAGGCTTGAAAACATGCTATCAAAGTGTGAAATCGTAAAAAAACCACAAAACGGTCCCATAAGAGGCATGAGCACCTCGTACGAGACAATGTAACTTATAGGAAACAACTGCATAGTCACGGGACTCGAAGTTTGTGTATGCGATGAGAATTTGCAAAAAGTTAGACTTAGGCTTAAAAACATGTCGTCATAGGGTGAAAACATAAAATAACCACAAAACAATCCCGTAAGAGGCACGAGCACCTTGCACGAGACGAATGTAACTCATACGAATCGACCACATAGTCACCAGGCTCTCGATTTGAGTATACGATGAGAAAGTCATCGGCTCCCCATTTGAGTATACAATGAGATTTTATAAATAGTTATACTTGTAAACACGTGGACATAGGTTTAAACATTATTTGATTACTGATATTTTTTTGTTATCTGTCTTATATGTTTTTATAGGGTAACATTTCAGCGTTATATTTTATTCTCGTGGAACACATGAACAAATTAATGGTTTGGGCCAGGTTGATTATTTGTTTATTGTTGTTGTTGATATGCGAGATTCTTGTTTTAAATTTTTTTCTGGCCATGCAGGCTTTTGTGTTGATTAAACAAGTTGGTTTTCATGTATAAACAAAAGAGATTCTATCGAATTTTTTAAAAAATTATAAAGAATTATAGATACCCGAGACTGTTGTTTTCAATTTTTTATGGCCGTGTGGGCTTTTGTGTTGATTAAACAAGTTATTTTCATGTATAAACAGAGGAGACTTTGTCGAATTTTTTTAAAAATTGTAAAGAGTTATTGATATGCGAGATTGTTATTTTTATTTTTTATGGCCGTGCGTGCATTTATGTTGATTAAACAAGTTAGTTTTCATGTATGAACAAAGAAGGTTCTACCGAATTTTTTAAAGTTTGTTAAAACTTGTTGACACGATTAACTAATATATTTGGATATTTTATTTTACTATAATATTATTTTGATAAAATAATTATTTATTGGTTGCAGGTTGTAGAAAAGAAGTTGAAGAGACATGTTTTTCAACGTGTCTACTATATGTGACACTAAGAGATGTTTTTGTAGCATGAAAAATATATTTATCATCTTAATTTAGAGATGATTTTTTTTTACAATTCTATTTCTTATTTAGTTAGTATGATTTTGTACTCAGTTAAATATTTCGACTTGAATGTAGTTCAATGGAAGAAATTATTATTATATACATGTTTCAATGAGTGTAGTTGATATATTGCATTTATGATTGGATGATTTGACTTACAATGCAAATTAGATGTCATTTATCATTGCAGCATAAAATATATAATTATATAATTATTTATGACACTTTTTTATTTATGAATTGGGACGGTTATAAACCATCCCCAATACCAATTTTGTATTAATTAAAAATACCTTTTGGGATGGTTATAATCCGTCCCTAATACCTGCTTTGCATTAACTGAAATTACCTTTTGGGATGGTTGTTACCATCCTAGTTGGGGCTGCTAAAATCTGAGTAATATTAGGGATAGTTTATTCGTACTACTCGCGGGAGCGGGAATTTTTTCGCGGGAACACCTTTTTGGGACAGACAAATCCGTCCATAATGCCAAATGTAGAACATCCATGAATTAATATTTATGACGGTAAAACCCATCCCTAAAATATTTACGACATCTAGTATGAGGGATGGATTTTTGCCATTGCAAAATCCGTCCTAAATAGTCTTTTGGGACGGATTTTATGCTTTTAGGGACGGATTTTTACCGTCCTTAATACCCACTTTTCTTATAGTGTATGAACTAAAGTAAAAACTAGATTAGACCTTATGTAACTAATGCAAAAATAAAGAAATTTAAAGAGAGGAAAATATTTGGACCTTATTTGGAGAATTAAGACTTGATCTTGATCTTTAATGAGCTCCCTTGAATGTTAGGATGAATGTTTTATAAGGGAGAAGGATAGTTTGCTAAATGAGGTATGAAAATGATGGGAATGAAATATGGGAAGGAATTTCACACAAGGAAACTTCGATTATGGCAAAAAAATGTTGTTGCGATAACCGATATTGATGGGACTATAGTGTGTTAAGAGGGGAGAGCCCAATGGCCCATGGATAAGTGTTTTGGGGAAAACGGATCATTTGTCTGAACAGTTATGTCATTTTTTGCATGGGGCAAATCGTTAGAAGGGGTTTCAATTCCCTTCGAGGATTCATTGAGATTTCTCTCTGATGTTGGAGTTAATTGGGGCCAAATCGGGGCCGCCCGATGGCTTTCAGATTAATTTTCGGTAGTAAATTGGTTCGTTCGTCCAAATCGTTAAGTCGATTCGTACATGGGGCAGACGATTGGAAAGGGTATTAAGATCCCTTTGAAGATTCATTGAGATTTCACTCAAATAATGGAGTTGACCAGAATCAAACGGGGCCCAAGAGCGCCCGGTGGCCTCTAGATTTCTACTTGGAGTACAACCTATGTTTTGTAGTCAATTGGGGGTGATTCTAGGGACCTAATGAGAGACTTATGGGGTCCTAGAATGTGTTTTCTATAGAGACCCTTGATAGATGAGATTGGAACATGTGAAAGCTATCAAATAGGCACCACATGATGTTCTTGAAAAAGGTCGATTCTCCGGACCTAAAGGACGAGAATTAAGAGGGCTGAGGCTAGTTCAGAGGACCTAAAGATGGGAGTGACAAATTCTGAGGCCCGAGGTCAATTTTGAGGACCTTAAATGGTGGGAGATCGATTTTGAGGGTCGAGGTCAATTATGAGGGCCTGAAGTGGGGAACGACCAATTCTGAGGGTCGAGGTCAATTCCGAGGACCTTAAGGGGGAGTGACCGATTCTGAGGGTCGAGTTCAATTTTGAGGACCTCAGTAAGGAGCGACCAATTGTGAGGGTCGAGTTAAATTATGATGACCTTAAGTGGGAGCGACCAATTCTGAGGGTCGAGGTCAATTATGTGGCCCTTAAGTGGGAACGACCAATTTTGAGGGTCGAGGTCAATTCTGAGGATCTTACGTGGGAGCGATCAATTATGAGGATCAAGGTCAATCTTGAGGACCTTAAATAAGGAACGACTAATTCTGAAGGTCGAGGTCAATTCCGAGGACCATACGCGGGAGTGACCAATTCTGAGGGTCAAGTCAATTATGAGGATCTTAAGGTGAGCGACCAATTATTAGGGTCTAGGTCAATTCTAAGGACCTTAAGTGGGAGCGACCAATTCTGAAGGCCGAGGTCAATTCTGAGGACCTTAAGTGGGAGTGATGAGTTATGACGGTCGAGGTCAATTCTAAGGACATTAAGTGGGAGCGACCAATTCTGAGGGTCAATGTCAATTCTGAGGGTGGAGCTCAATTATGAGGAACTTAATTAGAAGGGGGAAATTCTGAGGGTTGAGGTCAATTCTGAGGACCTTACGTGGGAATGACCAATTCTGAGGGTCGAGGTTAATTCTGAGGACCTTAAGTTGTTATATTGGGGTTTGCATTCTAGGGAGTTTCTATTTTACCTTTTTTTGTGACTTTACCAGGGAAGAGACATCCGACTAGGCATTATGTCCTTTTTTAAAGGAGACAGCTTTGTTGGGGAGCTTCAGTGATTATGGTGGATATATTAGGAGTAATTTTAGTCTCAAAATTCCGTTAGGAAAATAATTGATGTTTTGGGATTTCATTGGGGAGTGTGTTTCTCTGAGACACTGCCGAGAATAGATACCCGATTGGCTTATATCTCCATTGGGGAAGTTCGATTTGAAATTTTCTCTAGTGAAACGATAGATGACTTGAGCTTTTGGGGATTCCATTGGGAATGTTTTTGGAAAAATGAGAATTTACGAGACGGGTGGCTTTATTGAAGATGAAGTTCGTTAGTCTTCGCTAATGATGTGATGATTTTTTGGGATTTTAATGTTGGGAATAAAAGGGGTTTTTAATCCGTCTCGGGATTTGGGATTTTGAAAGATAACTTTCTTGGCAAAGAAATGTTCCAAAATTCATTTGGCAATTTTAAGAATTTTCTGGCATTTTTCGGGATTTTTGTTATGAAATTTTAAGTGGTTGCCGACGAGGAGGTGGTCGGAGTTTCCACATGCCAGTGGCCCGATCTTTTGGGCTGCCTAATGAAGGGGAAGGGAGAGTGTCGATTGGTATGGGGTTCAACAGTTGCTAGTGACTGATTACGAGGGTACGCATATAGAGGTGGATTGATCTTTGGGTAAGATACTTGAGGCGAGCAACACTGGGTGATGTGTAGTATTGTTGAATCTCTATTGGGAATGTAGGTGGAATTTTACACTTGAGGGATGGCTTCTCAAGATTTTCTTGCTAATTCATTGTTGACTGTGGGAGCTTGACATTGACTATATTGCATGCTTGATATAATGACATTGCACCTGAAAAGAGACTTAAAAAAGGAAAAAAGATATGCATATTTTTTTTATTATCTTGATTTAGTTTCTTACTCTATATGTACTTTAATCTATTGCTCGGTTTTTATTTTGAGAAAAAGTAGGAGAATGTGTTTTTTAGAAATTTTTGAATGTATTTGAGTAGAAGGTGGCCTTGGTTGAGAAGGAGCTTCCCTTTTGAAGTGATTTATTTTGAGACAAGGTAAAAATGCAGTTTTTTTGGAATTTTTGAGTAGAGTAAGACATTGGAGGCTTGGTTGGTATATGGATGAGTAAATATAAATTTGAGTTGTAAAGTAGGGCTTGTCGCGTTCATTAGATTGTGCTAAATCTGGTGTGTTGAAGAGACTATACTGATGTTGGAGTTATTGCTTTGGGCTTTATTGCGAGACTTTTGCAAGTGACCGGGGACCTGATGGTGGACCCTCAACTTGCAGCCATCACTCTGTGGATGTCATACCACTGTAATCCCATGGAGGTTATGTTGGCAGAGACCCTGAATAGTCTAGACGCTGGCAGGAAGGCCGTTCTGACTTTCTAAGATGCAACACCATTATGTTGTTCATGTGCATGTATAAGAGGTTCTGTTTGGCGGTCCCCCCTGAATATCCCTTGGCAGTTGTGGAAAATTTCATCATCCATTATTTCATCAACTTTGGCCCAAACTTCGAGAATTGGGTAAACTAGTTTGTGGAGCAAAGGGCTCGATGTCTGCGCTGGTTAGTACCCTAGTGGGGGGGGGGAGCTATAGCCCATTCTGGAACAAGAGAAATACTATTATGTTTGGTTGGTTAGCCTCTGGTAGACCCCTTTCTACTTTCCCTGGCGGCTCCCGCGTCAAGTTGGATAGGAACAGATCGTGCCTTCCTATGTTCTGGACTTCTTTCCTGTGGAGGAATTGGCAGAAGGCGTGTACATGCGGTTGGGATCTTTGTGGGAGAGTCATTGGCCTTTCACCCGTCCTTCCCTATCTACTGGAAGAGTTTGGCATGTTTTTTGGGGCTACGTGAAATGGCTGTGGAGGAGGGTAGTGGCTAATACGTTAGCCAAGAGACCAGGCAGAGATGGATTGCCATGTTCGACACCGCGGAGGGAGGCATAGTGATTTTTCCTAGGTTGATTCGGGCCTATAGTTCCATGGGATGACTTTGATATTCCATCTAAGTAGGAGAAGTTTGGGTCCCCTGAAATGTATATGATGATGGGGACGAATCTTCTAGTAGCTACGGGTAGGGCCCTTTTGTGAAGTTGGTGTTTTTAGTTTTTATGCGAAGCTTTTGAGATGGTTATGTGTTTTGTTATTTTTGGTAGGGATAATTCTGGGAAGGTTGTTTAGGAGTATTTTTGTTTGTTTTTGTTTTTAGGACAATAATGTTAGTGGGGGAGGTTGGTTAACTCCCTATGCTTATATTTGTAATCGTACTAGAATTTCTCATTAATGGAATAAATAAGGTTTTAATTATATTATTGTACCTCTCAATGAGTTTTGCATTTGAATTATCTATACCAATCGCTAACTTATAAAAAATCCATTTGTTCATGAAAATGATAAAATAAGTTGTCGTTCTCGGGGAGAAGAAAATAATAGCATTTTGTGAAAAAATAAGGGGACAATGCCCATGTAAAGTGTATGAGCTGTCTATGTACCTCTATTATGCTTATATTTGTAATCGTACTAGAATTTCTCATTAATGGAATAAATAAGGTTTTAATTATATTATTGTACCACTCGATGAGTTTTGCATTTGAATTATCTATACCGATCGCTAACTTATACAAAATCCTTTTGTTCATGTAAATGTTAAAATAAGTTGTCGTTCTCGGGGAGAAGGAAATAATAGCATTTTGTGAGAAAATAAGGGCACAATGCCCATGTAAAGTGTATGAGATGTCTATGTACCTCTGGGGGTTTTGAAAAATTTATTAGTTTCATTTTTGAAAAAATGCTTTTTAGAGGATTAAGCCCCACGTAGTTCTGAGTAGAGGTAAATGAATATTTTTTTTAGAATAAAAGGGAGGTGATAAGAGTCATAGCATGCCGAGATTTCAGACTAAGGATAAAATTTACTCAGACGATCCAGGTTGACTAGATGGGCCATCTCTTATCCATCAAGGTCAGTGAGCATAGAGGCGCCACCAGATATGATCTTCTTCATAATGTAGGGCCGCTCCAATTGGGCTTGAATTTCCTTTTAGGGTCCCACACGAGTTCTATAATTTCTTTCAGGGCTTAATCCCCTTCTCGTACACCACGATCCTTAACTCTCTGGTTAAATGGTCGTGCTATTCAGTAATGATACCCCTCTATATGATATATATCTTTCAGTCTTCTTTCGTCCAAAAGTGACAACTTGTCAAGATGGGTTTGATGCTAGTCTTTCTTACTGACTTTTCTTTCAAACATGATGTATAATGAAGTTATTTCTAGCTCAATGGGTAGGACTGCTTCCACACCGTATACCAGAGAGTAAGGGGTAGCCCCAGTAGATGCCCAGACTAAAGTACGGTAGCCCAAAGGGCATAGGGGGTCCGATCGGCCCAATCTCGGTAACTCTCAATAAACTTGTTGATGATTACTTAGAGGTTATTATTGAAGAAAATATTTAAGGTTAAAGCTTGTTTACAAGGTTAATAACAAACTGTTATAAATTGTGTTAACTCCGAATAAACTCTTTAGGCAAAACTCTTTTCGACAAAAACACGAGATGTGTCGTAAAAACTTTCTGAATGTATGGTTTTGATTTGATAGATGATTACATTGTTTTTAAATTTTAAGAAACATAAACCAAAGTTACCATTTAGTCTTAATCACAATAACATTTAAGAACATTCAAAGAAATAGACACAAGAATTTTTGACATGGTAAAACCCTTAATCAAGGGAAACAATCATGGTAACAAAAATGCAATAGAATAAGGAATCAAGTTATAGCACATAAGCAAACACACAATGATTCTAAATATAAGTTCAGAATTATACCTACATGAGCTACTCCACTCCAAAGGTTTCTAACTAGAACTGATCTCTTGTTTATTGCTCCTTTGCCTTTTCCTTGACCTTCTTCACTTTGAATTCTGAATCCAGCAACTCTTTCAACTTTTAATTCTCAAACAAACCACCGTGTCTAAGTGTTTGTGTGAGAGGTGTTTGTGATGTGCACTATATGCAAATATGCAACTCAGCCTCTTAGATTTATATATAGAGACGATCCTATAAAATTACAACCACATCTTGAATTAATAGGATATTTCCAAGTCTGTATTTTACAAATCAAGACTTCTTGATCTTTCTATTAATCCACAGATCTCAAGTTTACCTTGCTCAGAAGACAACCAAGGTCTTAAACAATTTTAGTATTTTTAAAATATTTTTAAAATTGCGAACCACCAATTAAGATCCAAACTAGACTAGAAGTCTATATTGTAAAAATAAAATCAGAAATAACATGTAGAAATTGATTCAAATGATTTTGTAAACCAAACTTCTAAATCAAGAACAGATCTAGAAGAACAACCTTGCTTTCGAAAATAGCCAAGGTCCTATGTGTCTCTTTTTATTTTTGAACACGTTTATTTCACAAAATGTGAAATAAAACGAAGAAACAAAAACACTCTTACGGATCTGGTTTTTCTTGAAACCCTAGAAGTTTATTTTTCAAAAACTTTGGAATCAAGTGGATCTAAACACATAGATTCAAAAAGGGAACTGAAAAATAGGCATGTGATGTTCTCTTTAGAAAATCTCAAGTTTCAAAATATGAACCTTGCTATTTTCTCAGAGAGATGTTTTGAGAAAGACTGAAAAGGAAAGAGGTCTTCTACAAGATGTTAACCCAACAACCAAACCCATAGAAACCCTAGATTGGTTCTATCTCCCGTGGTTTTTGGTTTCTGGTAAAAGGTTTGAGGTATAAAACTGTTTGGGTTGAAGGGATTCACTTAGAGGTGATGGATGACGAATATGGATTGATCTTCTTCCTTTCTCTCTTTATTTTCTTCCCTTTCTCTCTCTTTCTTCTCTCTTTTAATTTCTCTTTGGGATGATTTGATCGAAAGTCTCAAAATGTTGAGGGCAAGCCCAGTTATATAGTAGGTGAAGGAAGTATCTGGAACTTTGATTGCAATCAAGGGATGAGATTAAGTCATACTGTTTGACTAAAGATCCAATGGTTTATAACGAAGCGGTGAAATGAACAAATATCATTGGATTAGAGTTTAGCACTAGGATTGTAACCCAACACATGTATGGCATTGATCAAACTAATCCAGGGGTTGAGATTCGTGATTGTGTTTGAGTCTACGAGAAAACACAAATCCACTTGTGTAGCTACCAACACGTGTATGGACAAGATGAAGGCAAAATATGTGTTTATAAAATAATTACAAAGACACCTTATAGTCTCTAGTGCTTTTATATTCTACTCAGGATAACTTTCAGCGAATAAAATAACTTCCACAAATACAAATTTCAACTACAACACTTTTAAAAACGAGTTTTAATTAATTCAAAAATTATTTTAAAATTGTACACAATGTTTTGAACTGAATTAATTTTATTTTAAAAAGCCTTAAATGTGTTGTAAAACCATTAATGCAAATAGTAGATATATGATGCCGTGAAAGTGTTCTATTAGTGGTTTTAAGGTAAGAAATAACTTACCTTTTAGGATTGCTTTGAATTTGATTGCTTCTTCTTCTTCTTCCTTATTCTTGTGAGCTGTTTTTGAGTGTTCAGATATTCAATAATGAGATCTTTGGATTCTATAAGGTCATGGATAAAGTGATGTCTAATATTAATGTGCTTAGTAAATGAGTGAATTACAGGATTTTTGGATATATTAATAGCACTTTGGTTATCACAAAACATGATTAATCGATTTTCGATGAGACCATAATCACTATGCATCTGTCTAATCCATAGTAATTGTGCACAACAACTACCCTTTGCTATATATTCATATTCGGTGCTACATAAGGAAATACAATTCAGTTTCTTACACGACCAACCTACGAGATTATTTCCTACGTAGTAACAAGCAACAGAAGTGCTTTTACTATCGTCAGAACAACCAGCCCAACCGGAATCTGTGTACCCTACAATAGAACTAGTCGTATTGTTTGTGTACCAAATCCCAAATTTTAGAGTACCCTTAATATATTTAATAATTATTTTCACACTTAATAATTAGGATTCTTTAGGGCTACTTTGATATCTAGCACAGATAGAGACAACGAAGGATATGTCGAGTCGAGACGCGGTAAGATACAACAAACTCCCTATCATACTCCTATAAAGAGTGGGATTAACACTTTTTCCATTATCATCCTCAGAAAGTTTAGTTGAAGTACTCATGGGAGTTGTAGAAGGTTTAGCATTTTCTAAGCTGATTTTTTAACTAAATCTGTAGCATACTTGGATTGAGAAATAAAAAGACCATCACTACATTATTTTACTTGTAAACCCAAAAAATATTGTAGTTCACCCATAACTGACATCTGAAATTCAATATGCATGATATCAAGAAAATTCTCTACTTGTTTAGGACATGTGGAACCAAAAATAATATCATCCACATATACTTGTGCGATTAAGACATGTTGATTTTCCTTTCTAACAAACAATGTTTGATCGTTTCCGCCACGGACAAATTTGTGAGACACTAGAAAAGTGGACAGTCGCTCATACCAAGCTCTAAGAGCTTGTTTCAATCCATATAAGGTTTTCTTAAGCCTAAAGATGTAGTCTGGGTGTACAGGATCAATAAATCCTTTGGGTTATTCTACGTATACTTCTTCAGATAAAATTCCATTTAAAAAGGCGGATTTAACATCCATTTGGCATAATTTGAATTGCATATGAAAAGAGATGGAAAGAAGGAGACGAACTGATTCTAGATGAGTAAGAGGGGTAAAAGTTTCTTCAAAATCAATTCCTTAAATCTGGGAGTATCCCTGTGTAACCAACCTAGCTTTTTTCTAACAACCTCCCCATTTTCTTCAGTTTTGTTTTTAAAAATCCATCTTGTGCCAATAACATTTGAATCTTTTAGTCTAGGAACAATATTCCACACATCGTGACTCTTAAATTGGACTAGCTCTTATTTCATAGCATTTATCCAAGATGAGTCGGTAAGGGCATCATTAACATTTTTAGGTTCCTCACGAGAAACAAAGCAAAAAAATTGTGCCACTTTTCTAAGTTGGGATCTAGTTTGAACTAATTCTGAAGGATTACCGATAATGGTTTTAGTGGGATGATCTTTAGAAACCCAAGTGGGTACTAAAGGACTCTTAGGTGGCAGTGAATCAGTATCATCTTGAGGATCAGTGGATAAATTAGATTCGTACTCATCCAATGCTACTGGTTGACTATCACTTCTCCATACACTAGTATCATCTACAATTACATTAATTAAGTCCATAATAGTTTTGGTTCTATAGTTAAAAACACGCAAAGCCCTACTATTTTGGGAATAACCAAGAAAAAATCTCTTTTCTCCTCGGGTATCAAATTTTAAAAGTTGCTCTCTCTCTTTGCAGATGTGGCAAATACTCCCGAAGGTTTTAAAATATTTTAAGTTTGGCTTTTTATGTAACCATAACTCATAAGAGGTTTCTTTGGAATTTTTTCTAAGGTAGATACGATTAGTAATGTGAAATGCGATTTGGACAACATCTACCTAAAAATATCTACGGAGATTCTTAGCATGTAACATATCCCTAGCCATTTCTTGTAAAGTCCTATTCCTACATTCAGCTATACCATTTTGCTGTGGAGTTTTGGGATAGCTAAACTCATGTTTATAGCCATTAGCTACACAATACTCATAAATACAAGAGTCGTTGAACTCTCCACCTCTATCACTCCTAATTCGACACACTTGGATATCCTTCTCATTCTCAATTTTCAAGAGGATTCTTAAGAATTTATTGAAGGTATCTGATTTTTATTTCATAAAAACTACCCATGTATATCTCATATAGTCATCCACTATAACTAGGATGTAATAGTTTCCACATGTGGATAATTTCTAGCTGCTTAGTGGCTAGGACATCTTTAACTTTCTTGTGAGGGTATTTACTTATTTTTCCTTCCTGACAAGGTCCACATACATGATTAAAAGAATTTTTAATTTTAGGTAAGCCTCTAACTATTTTTTTGGAATTCAATCTTCTAAGGTTATCATAATTTGTGTGTCCCAATCTATTGTGCCATATGTCAGAATCCTCTCATCTGGCAACATGGCAAGATTCAGAATTCAGGATTGTTATGTAAAAGTTTTTTGGGGTTTTCATTTCATGTTAAAATACAATTACCTTTTTCATCAATAATTTGCAATAATTTTTTGAAAAAGTAATTGAGTGATTGGAGTCACAAAATTGTGATATACTTAAGAGATTAGATTTAAGGCCTTTAACTAAGACAACATCATTCAGTTCAGGAAGCCCGTGATCACTCAATGTTCCCTTACCTATGATCTGAGATGAAACACCATCTCCAAACATGATACTACCTCTGAGGAAGTCTGTCTTGTTTTTCAATTTGGTTTCGTCCCCAGTCATATGATTAGAACATCCGGAGTCTAAGTACCATCCAGTTGAAGTGATTTGTGACTTTAAAGTATAAATGATAATGTTTCACTTGAGCTAGGGTAATATATCATCTTTCCTAATCCAAATAGGCCTAGTTTTAAAAGTTTTGTGGCCTCTTGATTTAGAAAAGGTTTTTTTTTTTTTTTTTTTGGGGGGGGGGGGTCTTTCTAAATGATTTTTTCTTAGTCTTGGACCCTCCCTTTTTCTTTTTAGAGTTAGAGTTATTTGTGGCCTGTCTAGGAAGTACATAAGTATTTCTTGATTTCCTTGAATAGTTAAAGTTTAGATAGGTTGGGGTGTACAACCTTTTCTGAAAACATTCATCAAGAGTATGGCCGAAAATATCGCAGTAGGAACAATACTGATGGGTATAGGACTTGAATTTCTTGCTAAAGTCTTTAAAAATTGGTTTGGATATATTGGGTACCGTAGTCTAGTTGTCATTAGATTTAGGTTTCTATCTTTGGTTTCTGGCAGAAGGACAATCATATTTTTTCTGACCGTTTGGATTCAACTGTTGATTGTACTGATTATGTATTGTTTGAGAAACATTCAGACTAGTTCACCTTTTTGAACATTTTGAGAAGTTTTGCCTTGTTTCACAAAATTAACATTTTCAAGAGAAACTTTGGTCTTATTTGTGTGCACTATTTCTCCAAAGCCTAGGCCAGACTTATCTTTAGAGTCAAATTTGCAGCCAATAACAATTTTTTCATAAGACTTGGTTTGTGTTTCAAAGTGTTGGCATTTTTCAAACACATTTAAACCATTTTCTTTGACTCTTATAGTTAAACAAGGGTTGCCTTGTATTTATGTTAAAATTCATGGTTCTTTTGAATCAAATCATTTATTTTCAAGGTATAGTCTTCAATCTCAGTCTCGTGAGCAACACATTGCGCAGTATAATCTTCAGTGTTTTTCCTAATGGTCTGGTTAAGAAAATCGATACGCTCACTTACGGTTTTTATTATTTTTTCTAGGCGAGCACTTTTCTTAACCGTTTTACTGTATAACTCATGTAAATCAGACATATCATCATCAGTCTCACTAAGTGTTTGTGTGAAGTGTCCCCTATTTTTTAATAGGTTCTTTGATCACGCACACGTTCAATTTGTCATCAACATTATCACTTTGACTCACACACAGTCTTTCAGCAGTAATACGAACAAAATTATCAGCAATATCATTAACAACATCAACAGGTATAGAAGGTTCATGAGACAGTAAGCATGCATCATCATTACAAATTATCTTAACAAAGAAAGACATGCAGTACTCATTTATCTGGGTTGACTCTATTTCTTGCTCGTCAGAATCACTAGAATCGTCCCATGTCTTACATATATTGGCCTTGTTATTGTTATTAAGACTAGTTGGACATTTACTACCATCGTGTCCTAGTTTACCACAACGGTGACACTTAGCATCATTTATGTTAGGTTTAGGTCTATTGGGGTCATAGTTCTTCCTATTGTCATAAGTGTGTTTGGTATTGTCTCTGTCATGAGGCCTGTCAAATTGATTACTTTGATAATTTGATTTTCCTTGTTTAGAGGCTAAATCATTTCTAAATTTCAAAATAATTTTGAAATTCTTACTCATAAGATCTATTTAATTGTCAAAATTTTCGAAATCCCAGTTTTCCAGACAATCAATGTCAGAATCTAGAGTATTCAATTTAGGCATTAACAATTTAGAAGAAAACACAACAATTGAACTAGGGGCTTTATTAGTCTGTCTGGTCAATTTCTTTTTGAAGTCTAGTTCAAATTCTACGGTCCTCAGTTTACTGCTAAGTAATTCAAGAGTCATATTAGGGTCATTCATTTCTTCAATGGCATTTCTATTGTTGTCAAATTTAGATAACAATGACCTAAGAATCTTTGAAGTTATTTCTTTCTACTGTAGGTTATACCATCGACATGAAGTTTTATAAAGATATCAGTTAACCTTATGTAGAAGTTGTCAAAGGATTCATTGTCATTCATAATCAGGGTGCTATATTGCTGGATGAGCATTTGAGTTTTTCCAACTTTGACACGTTCATCACCCTCATGAGCAATGACTAACGTGTCCCATGCCTCTTTTGAACTAGAACACATGGATATGATTTTGAATTCATGTTCGTTAATGGACATAAAAATGGTATTCTTTCCTTTGTTATTATCTAGAGATGCTTTTTTCTCTTCCTTAGTAAATTCACTGAGAAGTTTCTTAATTGTTATTGGATCAGTGGCTGAAGTAGGTTTAGTAAGATGTTCAAACCCTGTTTCAATCATTTCCCAGACTTCATCACCAAGGGTTCGTTGAATGAAAGTAGTCATTCATACTTTCCAGTATGAAAAATTGTTTCCATCAAAGAGTGGTGGTATGGATAGGTTACCTAACTTCTCAAATCTTTCTTCCATATTAAGAATTTTCAGAAAGAAGTTTCGAAAATAATTTCTCAAGTTCAGGATCACAAAATGTGTTCTTGCTCTGATACAATTTGAAGAAAAGCTTTAAGGTTAAAAGCTTATTTATAAGGTTAATAACAAACTTTTCTAAATTGTGTAAACTCCGAATAAATTTTTTGAGCAAAAATCTTTTCGAAAAAAACACAAGATTTGTTGTAAAGACTTTATGAATGCATGTTTTTTAATTAATAGATGATTACCTTATTTTTGAATTTTAATAAACATTTACTAAAGTTACAATTTAGTCCTAATCACAACAACAATTAAGAATATTTAAAGAAATAGACACAGGAATTTTTAACGTGGTAAAACCCTTAATCATGGGAAACATCCACAGTGCCCTCTACGGGACAAAACAAAAATTCACTAGAATAAAGAATCAAGTTACAATACTTAAGCAAACACACAAGGATCCTAAATCTAAGTTCAGAATTATACCTACATGAACTACTCCACTCCAAAGGTTTCTGACTAGAACTGATCTCTTCTTTGTTGCTCCTTTTCCTTTTCCTTGACCTCATTCTCTTTGAATTCTGACTCCAGTGACTCTTTCAACTTTTATGTCTAAAACAAACCACTGTGTCTAAGTGTTTATGTGAGAAATGTTTATGATGTGAACTATAGGCATATATGCAACTCACCCTCTTAGATTTATATATACAGACGATCCTATCAAGTTAAAACCAGATCTAGAATGAATAGGATATTTTGAAGTGTGTATTTTACAAACCAAGACTTCTTGATCTTTCTATTAGTCATTAGATCTCAAGGTTACCTTGCTCAAAAGACGACCAAGGTCTTAAAAAATTTCGGTGTTTTGAAAATATTTTTAAAATTGTAAACCACCAATTGAGATCCAAACTAGACTAGAAGTTTATATCGTAAAAATAGAATCAGAAATAAGATGAAGAAATTGATTCAAACGATTTTTTAAAAGAAACTTCTAAATCAAGAATAGATCTAAAAGAACAACCTTGCTTTCAAAAATAGCCAAGGCCCTATGTGTTTTTTTTAACACGTTTATTTCACAAAATGTGAAATAAAACCAAGAAACAAAAACGCTCTTAATGATTTGGTTTTTCTTAAAACCCTATAATTTTATTTTTCAAAAACTTTGGAATCAAGTGGATCTAAAGACAGAGATACAAAAATAGAACTGAAAATGGGCGTGTGATGTTCTCTTTAGAAAATCTCAAGTTTCAATATATGAAACTTGCTATTTTCTCAGAGAGGTGTTTTAGGAAAGACTTAAAACAAAAGAGGTCTTCTGCAAGACGTCAACCCAACTATCAAACCAATAGAAACCCTAGATTGGTTTTATCTCTCGTGGTTTTTGGTTTCAGATAAAAGTGTTTGAGGTATAAAACCGTTTGGGTTGAAGAGATTCACTCATAGGTGATGACGGAAGAAGATGGATTGAACTTCTTTATTTGTCTCTCTCTTTTCTCTATGATTTCTTCCCCTTCTATCTCTTCTCTCTTTTATTTTCTCTCTGGGATGATTTGATCAAAAGTCTCAAAATGCAGAGGGTAGGCCCAGTTATATAGTAGGTGAAGGAAGGATCTGGAACTTCGATTGCAATCAAGGGCTAAGATTAAGTCATACAGTTTGACAAAATATCTAATGGTTTATAATGAAGCGGTGAAATGAACGAATCTCATTGTTTGAGAGTCAAGCACTGGGATTGTAACCTAACACATTCAGGCCATTGATCAAACTAATCCAAGGGTTGAGATAGGTGATTGAGTTTGAGTCTACGATAAAACACAAATCCACCCATCTAGCTACCAACACGTGTGTGGACAATTTGAAGGCAAAACGCGTGTTTATAAAAAATTACAAAGACACCTTATAGTCTTTAGCTATTTTATATTCTTCCCAGGCTAACTTTCAACGAATAAAATAACTTCTAGAAATACAAATGTCAACCACAACACTTTTAAAAACAAGTTTTAATTAATTCAAAAAATATTTTAAAATTGTGTAAATTATTTTGAACTGAATTAATTTGATTTTGAAAAGCCTTAAAAGTGTTGTAAAACCATTAATGCAAATAGTAGATATATGTTGCAGTGAAAGTGTCCTATTAGTGGTTGTAAGGTAAGAAATAACTTCCCTTTTAGGATTTCTTTGATTTTGTTGCTTCTTCTTCTTCCTTTTTCTTGAACCTTTTGGTATGGAGAAACTCATAAAGACTAATCCTACTTTGTCTCAATATCCAAACTAGTTGGAACTCGTATATAATGTAGATCAAGTAAGTCAATTACATAGTGTGTTCTCAATTATTAACGGTTTCGACTGCACTATTGGTTTAAGGTCGGTAGGGAGAAGACTTGTGCGTATGGATCCCATACTCGTCGACCAATTTCGTGACTTTGGCCTAAAAATTTAACCCATTGTTTGACACTAGAACATGTGGGACCTCGTATCGACAGATGATATTTTTCAAGATGAATTTGTCCACCTTTTTAGCATTTAGAACTGCACATGACTCAGCTTCAAACCAATTGGTGAAGTAATCAATGGAAACCATGATTAATTCATGTGCATTGGAGGCTTTGGGTGTAACTGTCCCTATAATATTGATGCCCTATGTGGAGGATGGCCAGGGAGAGGTCATGTTATATAATTCTCGTAGAGTCAAAGTGCTGGAGTTTAGAAAACTATTATAATTTAAGAGATGTTCAAACATAGGTGGTGCAATCTTGAACCATGGAAGTTCAATAATAACCCTGATTCTCTTGGAAAGGATATGGCTATACTCCCCACTGTGGATTTTCTATATCATCTCTTCAATTCATCTCCTACAATGCAGTGTAAGTGGGTTCCATCGAAGTTTCTTTTAAACAGTGCTTTATCACAGATAATATACTGAGTAGCCCGTCTATTGAGGTTTGCATGGTCTTTCTTGTTAGATTCTTGGGGATGCTTACCGTGCTTGAGGAGGCACCAAATATCATAATCCTAGCATTCAGCCATATCAGGATCTACTTTTATGATGAGTTCAATGTGGTGGTAGTGGATTGGTTTAGCTTACTTTTGTACTAGGAAGGGGGCCATCGTTATTCCTTTAGGCATGTCGACAATGGAGGCTAAGGTAGTAAGGGCATCAACTAAGTTGTTCCTTGTTCGGGGCAGGTAGTGGAAGGTAATATCTTGGAATTTAACGGCCAGATCTTCTAGGTGGGGGTGGAAAGGTAAGAGTTTCTTGTCCTTAACTTTCCATGTTCTCAGGACTTAACCGATGATGAGTGCTGAATCACCCTAAACGTCTAGGAATTAAATACCTTTCTTGAGAGTAACTTTGAGGCCAACCATTCATTCCTTGTATTCGATCATGTTCTTGGTGTAGGGAAAATCTCGCTTGATGGATGGGAGTGTGAGAATCACCAGGGGCAAATTGGAGTATCCTAATACCATATCCTTTCTTATTGACAATATCATAAAAGAACATTTTCCATCGAAGGTATTCTTAGGAGGTACAAAGGATATCGTCACTCAAAAATTCAGATATCCAAACATCGGCTTATTCCATAGTGTAGTCAGCAAGGTAGTTAGAGATGTCTTTCCCTTTCATGGCTTATTGTGTCACATAAAAATTTGATTAATAGCATCGACCATTAGGCCATTTGGCTAGATAAAGTAGGTTTCTCGAGAAGGTATTTGATAGGATCCATTCGGGACACAAGTCTGATGGGAAAGGTAGCCATGTAGTGCCATAACTTTTGGGTGTCCTAGACAAAGGCAACACATGATTTCTCCGAGGCAGTGTAGTTAACTTCGTATTCGATCAATTTGCGACTAGCGTAGTAGATGTCTCTCTCCTTACGGGTTTTTTCATGGTATTGGGCTAACAGAGCCCCGACTGCAGTGTTTATTTCGATTAAGTATAGGAGTAGGGGGAGATCAGACTGCGATGGAATGAATACCGCGGTTTGGAATAGATATTGCTTGATTTGATCAAAGGATTCCTGAGAAGCTTCTTTCCAAAACTTTGTGGAATCTTTCCGTAGGAGTTTGAAGATGGGTTCGCAAATAGAGGTCAATTGACTAATGAACCGGATTATAAACTATCATTTTGCTAAGAATCCTTGGACGTCGTTTATTATTTTGGGAGCTGGAATTTCGAGTATGACTTTCAGTTTAGTAGGATCTGCTTCAATCCCCTTCTCGCTAATCATGAATCCCACGAGCTTTCCTTTGGTAACGACAAAAAACACATTTCTCTGTGTTAAGTGGCATTTAGTATCATCGTAGTCCCTCAAAGAACTTTCAAAGGGCAGGAACATGACCTTCTTAGGTCTTAGAATTGATGATCATATCACTACACAGACCTCGACCTCTTTGTGTATCAAATCATTCAAGATGGTTGGGGTCTCCCTCTGGTAGGTAGCCCCTGTGTTTTAGAGACCAAACAGCATAAATGTGCAGCAAAAGGTTCCTATGGGGTGATGTTTTCTCTTGATGATCCCGGTGCATCTTGATCTGATTACATCCAGCAAAACTATCAACAAATGACTTGAGTGAGTGACTTGCTATATTGTCCACAATTATATCCATATTGGGTAGTGGGTAATCATCCTTTAGAGAGGTCTTGTTAAAATCTCAGTAATCCACGCACATGTGAACCTTTCGTACTGATTTTGGCACGGGTACAATATTAGCTAATCTTGTGGGATATTCGATAACCCGTATGAAGCTTACATTCAACTGTTTGACCACTTCTTCCTTAACATGAGTGACCATTCGGTTCAGAGCTTTTACAGTTTTGCTTTGACCAGTTTACATTCTGGGAGCGTTGGAATTTCATGCTAAGCTATCTCAGTATCATTGTCGGGCATGTCATCGTAGGACCATGCAAAGACGTCCACAAATTCCTTCAATAATTCTTTAAGTTGAGCGCCTTCATGCTCGTCGAGGGTGGACCCTGTCCTAATCTCACGCTATTGACTACTAGAACTGATGTAAATAGTAATAGTTTCATCTTCATTAATTTGAATGTGATTATTCTGTTTGTTTTTAACCTTATTAAGATAAATCAAGAATTGTTCATTTGCAAAATTCTCATCATCAAGGGTTTGATTAGAATCAAGACAATTAATGTAAGGCATAACAAGATACTCAAAATCTTTGTTTATTTCATTATTGGGAAAAATAACGTTGATAACCTCATCGAAGGAGGTCTTGATTACATTATGATCAGTACAAGGAGGAACAATAAAATAAGAGTAAATGGGATAAACATATGAGTTGGGTTGCATTTTAATGGGTGGAACTGGCATAACATTCCAGTTGAGGAGAGGTGCATTAGCATCTTTGATTATGTGGGATGGATTCGATGATGTAGAGGTTGACTGGATAATGCAAGGTGTCAGCCCAGTGTCTAGAAATTGAACAAATCCTCGGAGTTTCTTCCCTCAAAATCTTTGGTAACAATCGTAGTTTTTTCAATTAGTGGTTAAACATGATGCTGGGAACTTTCGGCACATGAGTAAATGTCTTGTAATAATATCTCCATTCCTATCTTCATCTTCTTGTCCACATGATCATACCATGGTTCGGGAAAGCCACAAAAGGGAAAATCTTCACCTTCTTTGATGAACCCTCCATTCAAGGAATATCCTGAGGCGGTCTTGATACTTTTTAGCCTTATTTTTTATCGAGGTTGATGGAGCATTCTGAGTTCTTCTAATGATGATTAATAACACTGGACACATGGAGTAAAGGTTTTCTTTAACACTATGGGTTCTAGTATTCCCTCTTATCACTGTCCCAGCCCTAATACGGGCATGAAGTGCATATTCTTAAACATTTATATCACATTGATATTGCCATGAGGGATGTGTTTTAGACAAACTCGGTCTTTGAAATTGTCCCTTGCTGGGAGTGGAAGTGGTTTGACTTGAAAACCTGACATACATATATCATTCGCCCTGTGCTATATTTCTAGTACCGGGTCACTTGTGCTTTCATTGTCAATGTTATCATTTTTACCCAAGATGGTGATGATTTCTGATGGAGAGAGAAAGACACTCCATTAATATTATGGAGCCATGGTCATCCAAGCAACAGGTTGAAACACACTGGGATGTTGATGACCTGGAATTTAGTAACAGGATTTATAGGGCCAACCTCTATTACACATTTATGGGTCCCATCACTTCTCGACGAGTATTGTCATAAGCACGCACATAGGCATAAGTTGGGCCAAGGTCGCTTACTTTCAGTCCCAAGAAGTTAAGGGTTCTAACGAGTAAACATTAAGTGTTGATCCATTGTCGACAAGTGAAAGTACGACGGTCTTTCCCATGACTTCAAAAGAGATATTGAGAACATAGTTTTGATTTGGGCAAAACTTATGGATTTCTTCTTCAGAGAAGGAGATCATTCTAGTTGTGGTTAGATATCCGACTAGATTCACTACTTCTTCTTGGATGGTGGAATGAGGGATTGTGGGCTTGGTAAGTAGTTTAATCAAGGCATTTCGGTGCAGTTGGGAAGACATAAAGAGTACCCATAAAGTGATGTTAGTTTGAGTTTTCTTCAACTGAGCGAGGATCTTGTTCTCCTTGAGGGTTATTTTCGTTAGAGGAAGTTTGTTCACACCTTTTCCCTTTTCGATCATTGCTGATTGTGGGTTCGAAACCTTATAATGCCTCCCTGATCTAGTCATATAGTTTACAAAAGGGGGGTAAAATAGAAATTGTGTTTGTTTATCTATCTCGTGCTGTTCGGACACTTTGTTGATCTTTCTTAGCATCTCTTTAAACAATATTATTCCACACATACTGACTACCTAGATATTGTTTTCTCGATTTTGCGCTTTATCTGAACTTCGAATCTGTCTCCCCATCCGGTGGTAATGATGTCATCCTTCCACGAAAAGTCAATGCACTCTACAATCTCAATGGCTTCTTCGTATAGATCCTCCCACTGAACGGGGAGATGTAGAAACAAAGGGACCAAGTGCCCCTATAGTTTTAAAGAACCAAGTAGCTCGAACATGCTACAAATTTCACCAGTTTGTTGGAATACGTTTGGCATGATCTGGATGACATTATCTAAGCTGGTTTCATCAGTGGATACTACCCAAATTGGACTATTGATCCCACTTTCGATCTTCGAAGAATAGTGTGCTAAATTTCTAGCACTCAATGGTCATTTTTAGGTCAGTTTTATCCCGAACTCTAGGAGATGGTTCAATACCGCTCGTAATTCCAAATCTTTTCCTCCGAAATGAGTACAAACAATAATACATGCTCTAGTAAGAAGTGACAGGGCCCGATCAACAGAATAAGTAGGGTGTAGGAGAAAATATGGGCGAACTTTGAGGGGTTTAGGCGAATATACGGGTATGATGGGGGATTTATTGGGTACAATCTGGGTAGATGAATCAAATTCGAGATCTTCGACTAGGAAGATGGCATTTGTATGATTTGGGAGGGAATTGTGGGTAGTGTTTGGTTTAGGATTTTCTAGTGGGGTGCTAATATCCCGATCAATCAGACCCTGTATTACATTTCGAAGATGGACAGACTGATCAATGGTATGGCCGAAATTTGATGGAAATCACAATGGGCATCTGGTTTGAAATTTTTGGGAAGCGAGTTTGGTAATGGATGAGTGTTCAATGGCTTGATAAGATTTTGGCTCAAAAGGGCTTGGTAAACTTTGGAGAGGGGAACCTAAAGCTCAGTATATTCTTTTATGACTAGGTTAGGGAGACTTTGTGGTGACAATGAAGTCGCAAGATGAGAAATGTTATTTATGGTTAAAACTGTAGTACTGGAAGGCTTCTCGTACTTTTTGGGGGTGAACTGTCCGGATACTTTCTTTAGCTCAACTTTCGTGTTGGCAAGAATTTCTTCAATATCCACTCCTGCTTCCCGGAGGGCTAAAAAATGGGGGTAATACTATCCTACCATTGTCGCTCAGACATGGGGTAAGAAGTTCTTCTTCACAATACTGACTTGTTCCTCTTCAGAAGGCCGGTTGGTCATGATGGCCGCTTTCTCTCTCCATCTTGCTATGAAATTACTGAAAGATTCTACAGTGTTCTACTTAAAAAGTTCTAAGTCACGACGGGTAACTTTCAACTCCTCGTTGTACTTGCACCGTGATATGAATTCAAGGGTCACGTCCTCTCAGCGAAGAATTCTTGATTCCTCGAGAGATAATAATTAATGAAGAGCGATGTCTTTCAAAGTCTGTTGGAGGATCCTGACCATTATTTCCTCAGAGGCATATAGGAAAGTAATGGCTCGGTGGTAACTTCAAAGATGAACAATTGGGGGCCACTACCCCTTAACTTCTCAATGTTGTTCATCTTGAATTTTTTGGCAGCCTTGCTTTAGGATAGGGACACATATGGGTGTAATCCATGTAGTTGTTAAATATTCGAACTTGGTCAAAAGCCTAAGGTCTTGCTTGACCTTATTAAAACTTCTTCCTTTAGATCAATGGTCATGGGAAGGTTCGCCCCTGGCTAGCCAAGATTCGACAGTGGCCCATTGGTAAGAGGGGCATTTGGAGCGTTCCAATATTCCGCGGGACCCAAATGGGCTCAGGTGCGGGTGGACCCATAGCGCTAGGGAAGAGGACCTCGGGCTCCTCAAGAATAGGAACCCGATTTCACTACATCTCCTGAACCTCGATTTGAAGGCTATCAATATTGGTAGTAAGTTTCTAGAACCATCATTAAGTTAAGCTGCATATTCGATACATCGTGTGCATTCTCCATGAAAAGCAGGTTAAATTGGATTCCGGTCTAGGAGAAAGTAGAGGGATAAGTGACGAAGCTCTGGGAAGGTTCAATGGAAGACTAGAGCTAATAGGGAGCCAGGCCAAGGGTCGGGTATGCGATCGACTTGAGAGGAAAAAGATTCGAATTTATTTTTGAGAGCGAAGAGGAAAAAACTTTTATCATGGGAGGAAAGTGTTTTTGACACTTTTGGAAAAATGGAGGACAAAATGTTTTGGGGTATTTCGTTAAAAGGAGGAAAAATGTTTTTTTTGACACTTTAGGTAAAGAAAAAGCAAAAAGCGAGAGAAGGGTCTCAACATTATTATAATAATAATAATTATTATTATTACTATTATTATTGCTATTATTATTATTATTATTATTATTATTATTATTATTATTATTATGTTCTCTCTTGTATTAGGTTTACCTAAATGCAAAAAGAAATGTCGGATAAGACCCGAGCTTGGAAAAATTGGGTTTGAAAAATATGCAACACACAGTTGGACTTGATGCCAGTCTCGTGGATAGGATCCCGTTTTTAAAAAGATGAAATCGCGAGAAAATTTGGGCGGCATGTCAACCCAGAATTTCGACAGAGTTTCAGGTAGTAACAAGGGTAAACTAAATACTAGTGTCCTAGGTTTGACGCCTATATGAGGGTTGTACGTGTGAGGGAGAATTCGTTATACTCGAAGTACGTGAATGAGTTCCCTGCTATTTATCTCCTGTTATAACTTTGGTCAAGTGGTACGATGCGGGGGGAACCGTTCGATGTACGTCAAAGGAACTTGGTGAATGGAAGGTGATAGTCATATTGCTTTGGCTAGCTACGACCTGCTGGATTAGCGGCCATCATAAAATGACCTCCCAGTTACGGGATAAAATTTGGTCAGTAACCATGCTCTTTGGTGATGTAGTGTGCAAAATGCATGATTCTGGATTAGTATATTATGGATAGAGTATTTTATTTGGCATGTTGAGCAATATAATAATGGGGAAGAATGTACAAGTAAAAAGTAAATCTAGCATAGCGCATGAGTATTACACTAAGCATGGATATGTGAGAGTGGGTGATGTGTGAATATATATAACTGAGTGTGTGGTAGTGAACCTAAACATGGATTAACTACACGTTGTGTGTGATAAGTGTGAGTGAGCATGGATATATACAAGTGTAATAACTGGAGGTGCCTGTTATTAACACCTTGGCATGGATATTCTAAGTGGTGTGTGCAACACGTGGGTAGGAGTGATCCTACATGTAAGTAGTGTGAAGTGTACATGAAGAGTATCTACAAGTGTGTGAGCGAGGAGTGATACAAGCATGAGGTATATATATACACAAAATAATAAAGGAGAAAAAGGGGAACATACAGGTAGGCCAATACTTACACAAGAAGAAAATGATAACACCCATGCAAACAGAGTTTAGCCCTATTATGATAAACAAGTTCTTAGCGAAGTCGCCACTGTGGCCATACCTCCTTGGCTCTTTCCTCTCATCTTGGGGTTTCGGTGGTCGTGATCATGCACTCGGAGAGGGAGATAAGGTCTCTCACCCTTTTCTAGGAAGCGCTTCGGTCGTCGTCGATGTGGGGTCATATAAAGAGATGAATTCTCCTACCTATTTTGCTCAAAACATACAAAAGAACATGTTTTCGCCTTGCAAGATCGGCATCAAAGACAAACCGATGCTTACGAAATCAATAGTTCTTAGGTTTGGGGGACTAAGTTACGAAATGGAAAGGTGCTAGGTACCCATCCCACCCTTTCGACCTCTCATGGGCTTGTGTTACTATTTTCCTTAATTTTTTCGTGAAGTGTGTGCACATGTATATACAAATCGAGATCGGAATCGCACAACTCATGTCATGGAAAAGATAAAGTGAGGTCATCCATAGGAATGTTCCCAAAATAATATTTTGAAAATACGATGTATGAGTTTATCGTGATATTGATCGTTATAATGAAACGATAATATTTGTTAGCTAAAACTCCAATATGAATCCCAAATATGATATATATTGAATAGTGTATAAATAAAAAAGATGCAAATGCAAGAATTAGAAAATTGAAAAATTGGGAAATTGGAAAATTGGCTCCAGTCTCCGGTTTTAGCCCAAAATGCCCACGTAGCCTATAAAGGCGTCAAAGTCCACGTAGTTTTCATGTGGCCTTAGGGTGGGGTTTATCCCATGGATTCGAATGTGATTTTATTATATGTGAGTGTGTAGAGAATGTATTTTTAGTTTTGAGAAATTATGGTGGATAATACCGTTGGAATTTATAGATATAACCCTTTTTTCCTTTGTTTTTATTTTTTTTCAAAGGAAATAAAGTATGTGCAATGTAACTAATAAATGATGAGATGTTAATGTGTATGAACTAAAGTAAAACCTAGATTATAACTTATGTAACTAATGCAAAAATAAATAAATTTAAAGAGAGAGGAAAATATATGGACCTTGTTTGGAGAATTGAGGTTTGATCTTGATCTTTGATGAGTTTCCTTGAATGTTTGATGAGAGAGGAGGAGATTTTACTATATTGTGTATGAAAATGATGGGAATCAAATATGGGAACGAATTTCACACAACGAAACTTCGTTGATTGTAAGAGAATATTACTTAAATCAATGATATTGACGAATCTGAGGCGTGTTGAGAGTGAGCTCATGCCCTCCTTTTTAGGGTAGGGGGCTGTCGACCGGCATACCCCTAGCCCTGCAAATCGACAGGTAACCCTAGACACTGCTGATTGGCAGGGAAATGGGCCTACCAATCGACAGTCTCGTGTAAATTGTTTTGGGAAAAATATCATAGAACGTAATTTGTGAATCCAAACTGTGCATGGGGGATACCATTAGAAAGTTATTTCAGATACCGTTAAGAGTCCTTTGGTCCTCTCCCGGGTCTGGGAGTTGAAATTGGGTCATACAGGGCTCGAAAGCGCTCGTAGGTCCTTTGGATGGGGGATTCTTAGACGGTAATGGATCGTTCATCCAAACCATAAGTTATAATCATGTACAAGGTGGACTGTTGGAAAGGTTATGCGAGCTACTTAGACATTCCCAAGAACTTCGCTCAGTTCAGAGGGTTGACTTTGGTTAAACCGGCCCCAAAAGTGCCTGATGACCTTTCATAGTAAATCGAATCGTTCATCCCTACCGTAGGTATGATTCACACACGAGGTTGACCGTTGGAAAGGTATTCAGTGACATTCGAAGATTCATTCGAGCTCAATCGAGATGAGGAGTTTACCTTGGTCAAATGGAGCTCAAGAGCGCCCGATGGCCTCCAGATCAGTTTTGGGGTAAAACGGATCGTTCATTTGAACAATTATGTCATTTCATGCATTTGGCAGACCGCAGTAAGGGGTTTCAACTCCCTTCCAGGATTCATTGAGATTTATCTCTATCGTTGGAGTTGATTGGGGAAAATCGAGGCCTTGTAGGGCCTATGGCCTCCAAATCTATTTTCGATAATAAAATGGTCCCTTCATCCGAGCTGTTATGCCAATTTGTCCACGGGGCAGACCGTTGGAATGGGGATTTATATCCCTTCAAATATTTATTGAGATTTCTCTCTAATGATAGAGTTAACCGGAGTCAAACGGGGCCCGAAAGCTCCCGGTGGCCTCCAGATCGGTACTCGGAGTACAACCTAGGTTTTGTAGCGAATTGGGGAGGTGCTAGGGACCTAAGGAGAGACTTAGGGGGTCCTATAATATGGTGTCTAAAATTTTTATTATATGCTCATATTTTTGAAAAAGTCACCTATGGCACCCTATCCCTTGTCTGTCGAGACGGTGTACTTTCCTTGGCCACAAACTTAGTGGCTATGCTGATAGGCAGGTTAGGAGCCATGTCGATCAGCACCCCCCTAACCCATAATTTGGCACTATTTAAGGAGGGCATGAACTCACTCCTTGGGGGATCCTTTTTTAATCTATCAAAAACATTCTCTAAAAATCAGAGCGCCGTCTTTCCCCAAAATTCGAATTTTTCAACATCCGTTCCATTTCTCTTACCTCACTCTTACCACCTTTGGCCACTTACCTCACCTTACATCATCACCGTTACACTACAACAAAATTAACCTACTTTTCTTAAAAAATCAGTAGAAAAGTCTTCTAGGAGGTCTACTCCCACTTCTTTCTAACTTATCTATTTTAGTATTATTTACTCACTATATTTGCATTTTGATATCTCTTAGCCTCACTTCCTTATCTCGCATCAACTAATATTATTTTTTATTATTGGTTTTCACATAACACATTTTTATAAAATCTAAAGGAAAAAAAGAGGGTTTTACTCGCAATCTCCAAAAGTAAGATTTCCTCACTTTTTCACAATTATACACTTGAGCACATCTTCTTAAAAAAAACTAAAGAGGTGTCTGAAATTTGCAGTTTTGGGTTAAAGTTCCTAGGACATGTCTAACTACTTGGACTTTGATCCCCTTTGGTCTACGTAGGCATCCCGAGAAAATCCTAGGATTCGAGTCCTATTTCCACATTTTATTCTTTCTTGTATTTATTCATATTCATGGGTTATGAATGCATATATATATATATATATATATATATATATATATATATATATATATATATATATATATATATATATATATATATATATATATTTATGTTCTGCGCAACATACACATTCACTTATTCATAGTTATTTGTGGTTCGACGGACATGCACATTATATTTCCTTTCACATCATATTTGGGTTCACTCCCTGGATGATTCTGCTTCGTCTTTCCCTTAATTTGAGTTGGTGTATTTATTTCCCTGTTTATTCACACCACACACATGTACATACATATAACATTTTGGAGAAAAAGGAGAATATTAACATACCTTATGAGCGATCAAAAGGGTGGGATGTGTGTCTATCACCTTCCCATTAAGTATCATAGTCTCGGGAGCCTTGATTCATTTGGTTTCGGATTCATCAGTATGACTTGACATCGTTCTCTTGGGACGGATACATTTCTTTTACCTATTTTGAGAAAAATAGGCTGACTACTCCATTTTTTGGTGTTTTTTCGCCTTTGACAATGATCGATTTACATCTGAGGTATCCTGTGAAGATATCGACACGAGTTGCGGAAAGAGGACTCCCATATCCTCGAATCAACTGTAATGCATGGGAAGAGAAGGACTTCTCTACTTTTTCCACTCGTCACGATTTTGATATCGACCCACATCGGAGGAATTCGACTTTGATGGACACACAAAATATGCCATGGATCGATGAAGAAGTTTGGTTTAGACTCCGCTAAAAACTCAGGCAACCTTTGAGTACATCGACTAAGCTTAGCAAAGACACTTTAGGCAAGGACGTAAAGAAAACCCTTTATAGGAGCAAGATAGGTCATCTTCTCCACTTGATCTCCAGTCATCCCGACATTTCCTTCAGCCTTGTAGTTTGTGCACCTTACCAAATGTCCCCAAAATAATTTCACATTCTCACACTTAAATGTATCATCAAATATGTAAGTGGAACTCTTTCCTGGGCTAGTTGGTATTACTCTGGTACCGATTGGGCCGTGTATGTTGATGCTTGTAGGAGCACGTCAGGTGTGTGTTTTTACTTTTGCAGTACTCTTGTCTCATGATTAACCAAGAATCTGAACTCCATGTCTTTTTCCATGGCAGTGGCTGAGTATATAGTCACCGGGAGTTATTTCACACAACTATTATGGATGAAGCAAATGTTTGAGGATTATGAGATTTCCCAAGGCATAATGAATATATTATGTGATAATAAGAGTGCAATTCATATATCTTATAATCCGGTCCAACACTCTTACACAAAGCATATTAGGGTATGTGAGCATTTTATTCATGATCTAGTTGAGTTGAATGTCGTGTTCATGAGCTTTGCTAGCACCTAACATTAATTGGCCAAAACTTTAACGAGACCTTAGATGCACTTAGATTCGAGAATCTTAGGAAGTATTTGGGTATTTTCGTCGGTTAATTATTTCGGGATCCTTATCTAGTGTAGGGTGATTATCATGTTCATATTTTTTGTCCTTATTGCTAGATTGTATTACTATTGTATTGTTATGCTTTTTTTATATATGATTTTGAAAAATCCAAAAAGATTTTTGTTTTAAAAATTCCAAAGACATTTTATTTTGACAAAATTTTTGAAAAAGACAAAAAGATTTTTTGTATTTTCATTTTTCACCATATATGGATGTGCATTTAAGTTATTTGGGTCACCTTTACATCCCATCCATTATAGTAAATTTTTCATGGTGTTTGGAGGCATCGCTTCGTTTCTTTAGTGTGATTAATAATATGTGCATAGAATTTTACTGATCATTGATGATTACTTTCTTGATCATAAACTCTCTATCACCTTTATTCCACACATGAACTATTTTAATGTTGTACTTACTTGTCATATGTCGAATATGGCGTTGTCATATCCATCATGCTTAGTAATTAACCAGATGCTCTAGAGATAAGTTGTGCTTATAAGAACTATTGCCCAAATTTTGTTTTCCAAAAAAATTGTTATATGTTATGCAATGGAAGGGGGACACAAAAGAGAACTATTCTCTTTTCAATAAAGTCATCATTTGCAAAAAGAGCCTAAAGGATTAACGACACACAAAAAAAGAAGTGTCAAGTACATTTTATGTCATTGATGATTCTCTACATAAAAACATTATGATATCTTCAAAATTGAGAGTGAATTCTTATATGCGAGATTTTAAGGGTGTTATAGAGTACAAGGTCAATGGGTTTGCACAATAGACTCTCTTGAAAAGCATTAAATAGTTTGGCATTATTGATTTGAAAACATTTGAATTCATGGCATGTTGTAGAAGTCGAGTCAATTTCATTTAGGTTAAACATTTTTACATGTAAGGTTGAAATTGAGTTCTTTCTTTAGAGCCGTCTCATTGACTTCGTTTTCCACAGTTGCGAATGCCTATGTTGATTTAAGTGTGGAAAATATTCACAGAATTATATTCCATTTTGATGATTCAGATATTTTTGTGCTATTCCATGTGCTATGTATTTTTCTACCCATATGTAATTTTTATACTTATACTTGTTATACATGGAAATTTTGAAACATTTAAAAAATAGTCGATATGACTTTTGGAAATTCAATCGCATTTTCTTATTGATTATCTTTGTGATGTTATTTCCTTTTTATTTACGTGATGCTTATTAGTTATGCTTAGTTTCTTACCCTTTATCTATTATGGACAAAAAGGGGGAAAATAAATTGAGGGGAGTTTTATTTACTGTAAAACTCGTACGCATCACGTCATTCTTTTTGTTCCATGTGTGTATGTCTCTTCCTCGTTGATGATGATCTCATGGACTACAAAATATGAAGGATTTTAGTTGAAGACAAAGTCTCTTATGTCATTCCTTTTGGATTTTGGGAGGGCATTAGGATACATTGTCTTAAGGAAAATTGTTTTCAGTTTTTATTTTGTACCGAAACATCCAGCGGGGGAGATTTGTAAGAGAAAGATTTTATAAGTTCTCATGCTTAAGTTATTTGGTTGCATCCCATTACAACCATTGCTACAAGTCAAACACTACATCCTCATTTACCTCAACGATCATTTGAAGAAGTGTTAGTGACAGAGAATCATGTCTAATATTCAAGCCATTAGAATCATCACGAATATTTTATAGAGGTATATCATCTTGTTGTTTTGATTTCTCAGCCAAATTATTATAGGACGTTTGTGTTTTACTCGAGGCATTTTTTATAAAATGATTTTTCAAAATACTTTTTTTCTTTTAATCTCATTTGAACGAATTCAGTAGTTTGTTCGAAAGAAGTCTAAAATCGTTAGAACGATATGCAAATTTTGTTAGAACGAACTTCTAACGAGCATCTAACGAGAAGGTCTTCGTTTGACAGAGCAAGTCTCGTTGGAAGTACATTGGAAGGTCGATTGAATGAGATAGGATTATTATTCGAACGACATTGGACATTGTTAAAAGGAACCTATTATTTTTGTTCGAAGAAGATCCCATTACGTTCGAACGAGACCGCCACCTTGAAATTCATGTTTTTTATATATAAAAAAAAATGTTTTGAATAATTTTTCTGAAGACTTTTGGCGAAAATAAAATTCCCATACTTGTTCCCAAAGTGTTCATCTTTTTTGTTTCTTTGAAATAATATTTTTTTTTCCAAATCACTCATCCCCTAAAATTATTTGCTGAGTTTCAAACCCTAGTTCCCAAATACTACATCAAACCCTTATAGAGTTTCATCCACTTTCAAAGAAGAAAGGATTCCGTAATATTGGGCTAATCGGTGGATGCTGAGAGAAGAGATGCTTGATGTTGATTTTGAGGTTTCTGTTGAAGAATTAAAGACCCTTTCTTTATACTTAATGGGGCTCTAAGTAGCTTGTAACTCATCAAGTCTATACAACTCTTCAGGAGTGCTGAAATCTAGGTTTTGGCTGAAAGGAATTTTTCCTCATATTCTTGTTCTGTTTGTTTGGTTTGATTGTGTGATTGGATAAAATCATTTTGTACTCTATCTTGCATGCACACCTCATTATAATATAGATAAAATTTGGTTATAAATTGGATCTTTGTGTGTGTAACATAATATATGGACTATCGATACGACCCTGTGTTCTCAATAATAAATCCTTTTATGTTTTTAAATTTTTAAACAAAAAAAAAAAAAAATTGGAACAAAACTAACTCTAAAGGCAAACAAAATATTTTTGTATTTTTCAATATGACTCCATAAATGAAAAATAATAATACAAAACACAAACAATATAAACTAGCAACCATATATATATATATATATATATATATATATATATCATGAAATGCAAACACTAGTATATGTAAACAACAACCACAATCATCCATTAGATATAGCATAGGAAGTATCTTCCGCAAACAAGGGAGAATCAACAAGTCTAATATGTAACGCCACCTAATCAAATTTCCTAACCAATGTAGGTGTAACATGATGCTTTTGGGTATTGGGAACCTTGGTGACTCAATTCTTATACTTTCTAGGACTGTTTTTAAGCTCATACGCCTAAGGTGACGTTTACTTCTGCAATGTGTGCAAGTGTAAAAATTGCGAGGGATGTTGCCTAAGGGTTGACCTTCAAGAACATTCCTAGTAATGGTTGACTCTTTAGAATGCATGGTTTTGGCTTTGGTATCGAAAATATTTTGATTATCGAAGCCAATCCCACAGTTTTCATCTTTGATTTGTATGGTTGCTAACATTTTATCCAACTTTTCAGACCTAAACTCCAAATAAAATTTGACACGAATCGAGTCTCTCAATCTCTCTTAAAGCTCAATTATCTAGCAATCAATTAAATGCCTAGAATCCTCAAAATCTAGATGATCTTTCTTTATAACCTCCATCAGACCATGATGGCTTTTTTTTTTCTCACCCTCAACGTACGCTATCTTCATTCCAAAAGTCCTCTCACGTGACCTAAGATCCTCAATCAAAATACTATCATAATTTTTTACAACAAGCTCTGCCAACTTAGCTTTCAAGATCAACTTAGACTTCTTCACCGTTAAACTATTTGTTTACAACTCACATAAGGTAACTTGGAGTTCATTCTCCTCATCTTCTTCTTAATAATCATTCTCTTCTCCACTAGCACTAAGACAACTCACTTGTGGATGACAAACAATGGCCTCGAAAGTGTCATGCTTAGAAATATTTTCATTGGAAAATTTCTCATCAAGTATCACATGACTAGCCATGAACGAGGTGAAGTTTCACTCAGTGGGTGAATTGGATACTTATCGGATCATTATAACTATGGGTGGCATTATATGCTCTTAATTTCTTGCCATCCTTTCTTAATTTAGTAGGTCAATCAGCTACCCTATCTACGTAACCCTTATTACCAAAACATCTTTCCGTCTCATCCCTCTTAAAGTTATCATTATTATTTCTTGTGGAATTTGAGAATTTTTTTGAATTTATTTGCTATCATGTCCATATGTTCATACTAGATCTCGGATTCATTATCCGAAATAGGTGTTTTATCTTTTTAGACATTCAAAGCAATGCCCTTATCTTTCTTCTTCTAGATTTTGGAGGAAAACATGTCAACATCATAAGTTTATAAGTCACCTATAAGATCTTCATGTTTTGTAGAATCTAAGGTATCCAAGGTATTCAAAGAGGTTATTTTTGAATGAAATCTTTCAGGTATTGACCTTAAGATTTTCCTAATTACACTATTGTCAGGTATCTTCTCTACCAATTTAGAAGACAAGTTAACTATGTCAGACAGTGTAGCATATAACTCATCAAAGGTTCACTCTCCGATATCTTAACGATTTCAAATTGAGTGGCGAGGTTTTGGAGTTTGGAAGCCTTAATAGCACTACTTCCTTGATAAGCGAGTTGAAGTACATCCAAACCTCTTCAACATTTTACAAGTCATAAAAAACTAGAATTTATATGGGGTAACAAAACTAAACAGAGTATTTAAACCACGTGAGTTTCAATTTTCAATCATATTCTCAGCCTCATTCCATGATTCTACATGTTTGGGTATCTTATTCTCTCCAACTAAGGTAGTAGATAGAGTCCAACCATTTAAAACCGATTTCCATAGCCTTTCATCTATAGCCTTAGGTGTTGATTTTATATGCATTTTCCAGTATTATTAGTTCAACCCATCACACATCGGGGTTGTAATATCATCAAATCCCCCAAAATTCATGCCTAGCAACACGATATCTAAACATGACAAATTAGTTTTCTTTCTCTGATACCAATTTCAGAAAGCCCTATAGGTTCTTAGGTAAGGATTGTTACATATGAAAAGTCCATTTTATATTCTTAAAATTCACAGAATAAAACTTTAAATAAATTAACTTAATAAACACGTGTTTACTAAAATAAATAGTTTGTTGTGATAACCTGATTTACCCGATTTTATCTTTTCCAACTAAAACATGCATCTAGGTGATAAGGACCTAAAATAAGTAAAACATCCGCAACATGCCGATGTACTAGGAAATATACAAAGGAAAACACCTCGGATGACCCAATACAATAGATGATAATGATACGATTTTACAAAGACTAGACAATAGAATTACTCAATGACTTGTCTCGCTCACAAGCCTTAATGCTTTTCTATCTTCAACCTTTCCTCCACAGTTTAACCCAAGATTCCAGCCACACAAGATTCCACAATGTACGAATCCACGCATGCCTCAGTAGCCACTGATGAGGCTCAGCAACTATCTACGAAATCGGAGCATGGAACACCCGTTCTTTACCACAACACAACAAACCACAAGTATGTAGTCCACCGCACGAAACTTTTTCTCACAAGATGAAGAGAAAATAAACTTGGTTTACGAACACGAAGATCTTAAAGACTAATGAAATTGAAACATGGATCTTTAAAATCAATGGATGAAACTAGAGTTTTGGAAATTTTCTAAGCTAGTAGGGAATTATTTTTCACCAAAATTTCTCAAAGCGTTCACGCGTGATTTTTCTTAAAAATAAATTCCCAAAAATATTTCCAAGGATCATATTATAAATGAATTTATACCTACCAGATCCTCGAGAAACGTGAAGACAAACTTAGCACAAAAAATATGGCACGATGTGTATCCACTTTGAAGTTTGGTCATTACATGCTCAACAAACATGTCATAGGTTTACGAGATCGACAATAAAATCCTAACCTATGACTCATTTGTTTTGTCCGGAATTAAGCCATTTAAAAACAAATTGAAATTTGTTCTTACATATTGTAATTAACCCTTTTTCCCTTTAATATATAAGTAAGTGGGTTGAATTGTAAGGCTATTTTGAAATCTCAAAATTCAGAAATTTTAAAAACATATTTAATTTAAAACTAACCATCTGAGAATAATCTTCGATTAAATTTTAGTTTGGCATCTGTCTATCATAATAAAAAATTCTGTCGAGCATACTAGTTCCCTTATGAAGTGAGATTTCTCGATGGGAGATTAAATCACTACACCTTGAACTAGCCAAACTTTCTTCTTTCATTTATGTTCTGTAGACAATGCAAGAATAATTGTCCTACATAATTGAATAACCGACATATTTTGATCCCACACATAATGACGGTGACACTAATAGGAAGGATATCGTTAGTCGTACTTAAGTGTATATCATTGATTCATTCGTTAAAATTAAACTCTCTTTTGGGCAAATTTCTTGATAGGAGGATGATACCAACTCACATTCAACCTCAATGAACTATCAATTAAGAATTTCAAATTTTCCTAATACGACGAATAAAACTATCCGGTGGTGTGTCAGATCAAAGATGATACGGGAAATTAATCACAGCATAATTTTAAAATACCAATGGAGATCGCAGAGTTTATATTTAAATCCCTCCACCACTGAATATTTAAAACTTGAGGATTTATAAAAAAAGTATTCAATTTTAAAAGACTGAATTAAATCCTTTGTGATTTTTAATTCAATTGTACAAATTAATTTACCCGTTCTCACTATTTTAATTCTCCCAAAAAAAATTTAGATTAGAATAAAACTCAAAGATCTCGATGTAATTTATGTCTTTAAATTAATTACCTAATTAAATTCAATTTTGAGCATATTAAATAAAATTTATATTCCCCAAAAATAATGATCTAGGCTGGTCATAATAAATATACGTGTTATGCATAATATGTGGTATCCTAATTAGTTAATTAATTAGTGGAAGAAATTATCAACATGCAAGATGGTAGAATAAAAATAATCAAGCAACCAAAATTAAAATAGGAAACTATTTACCGATCAATCATGGATTATAGATATTCCTGAATTGAAACTCTCCGGGATCAAGAGTCGTTACTGAAGTTGACTTATTTTTAAACTAGAGTCCTCCTCAAGGTAGACTTCATCAAAAACTAAATCTCTATACCTTTTTTTACCTCGGGAAAAATCCCTTAATGCTCCGAGAATGATTGGGTATAAGATATAACATTGAAATGGATAATATAGCATAAAACATAAAAAATCCTCCAATACTTATAGGGTCAGATCGATCCGGAATAGGTTCAGATTGATTTGAGGTTTTATATCAGAAGCTTCTTCTCGGGTCCGCCGTTAACTTGCAAAAACTTTCATCACTTTCTTGGATCATCACCAAACTTCATGTAACTTTGTCCAACACCATAACCCTTGCAAAAAAATCATTCTAAGTTTAAAAATAATATTACATCAACTCACACACTCCTCCATATATATCGATAAAGAAATAATTACAAAACACTAACTATTACAACCATATCGAATCTAGGAGTTGAAAATAACTATGAATAAACTCTTGTAGGATCTTATAATAAAAAATAAACATATTGTGACACCCCGCCTATTCTAACCACGGATGATCAGTCCATCATTGAAATAAATATGAATCTCATTTGGTTCATTCTTAGCATCACAGTCAAATTTTTTTATTACTAACCACCTATACTAAATTAAGCTGGTGTCAAATTTTATCTTTCATTATTGCAGGCACATGCGGAAATAAATGAATAAATAAATTTAACGAAATCATCCACATAGTAATAATCTGAACAGTCACATGACAAATATATAAATAAATAAGACCGAATAAACCATCGGTTTTCAAATCAAATCCAAATATAAGTCTGACATAATAAGAACTAAATTTGAATACTGTCTCACAAATAAACTGAAGTACTAAATAATATGAAGGGGCAACATGCCCAAATGAAGTACTGAACCAAATCCTATCTAGTGGTGAATGAGCTAAAGCGTCTAACGCAACTCTTACAAGCCTCCTCATATGCCGCAGCTACGCATCCATGGATAGAATCGTCAAGCTTAGCGTCCCTGTGGCTGGACACTTAAAAGGTTTTGAAAATATTTTGACACGGGTCAGATCCCAAGAAAATAGTTTGAAAATATTTTTCAAGTGTTTAAATCACAGTATAAATCGGTTATTAGATACACATGTTAGTTAACCGTACACTCCTTTGTGATCCTCACCTCTCAACTAATGTGCACACCTAACATGTCCTATCTAGCTATGCTACCCATCCCAACTAGATAATGTATCTACAAAATCTCAATAAATCTACCTCTCTCATAATATCGGTACGACACGCTACCCCAATATCAATAAGTAATATTTCCCATGTATTATTATTGATCTAATCAATTAATTTTCTCTACTTAATTACTTTTTGAAGAACACAATATAGCAGTTCTTATATCACATATAAGTAGATATTTCACACTTATATATATTCATCACGCATACAATATATACAACTATAGCATCCCCAGAATGGCCCCTCGTGATGTTGGAATACTCTACTATCAGTCCATCTACCTCTCATGCCAAATGAAGGACAAATGGTTCGACATCTCTCCTCTAGCCAAAAATTAATCAACACACAATGGATGAGAACATAGTTCTAAGACTTTGTGATATGCACATACAAAATGTACCCAAATGACATGCTAGACCCACTAATACATGTTACATAGTGAGCCTCACTACGTTCCATGCTCTGGGGCACAAATCTAGACCTTAGTTGAATTATCAAGGTGGGATCACCCTCTACACGAAAACCTCTTGATAGCAGGGATCGTAGCTATGTTCACATACATAATCAAATAATATCATAGGTATTCACACAACCCATATATATCCAACATAGGTATACACATAACCTATAAGTATATATCCAGTAGGTAGTATATCTCTCTCCATTACCCAACATACCATACATTACAATCATACCTGCTTCTTTCATATTTACGAGCATCTCTCACTACCCGAAGGGTCCTTGTTACCCCTTAATTAATATCAGTAGCTAATGCACTCATAATCTACTGGTCAGAATCATAGGTCCACTCATACTCTTCGTGTTCTGTTCTCATTCTCTCGAATTTAGTATTTTCATAATTCATATCCAACCGCTATTTACCTTAATCCTCTCGTTATGGCTAAGCCTCTACACTATAATTCAATATAATCCTCATTATGATTTAAATATGTCCCCAAAGTCTCCCCATTAATTATTCACAATCTTTAGGGTTTAAATGGAAAATTTCTCAAATCTGGGCAAACCAAATAGATTCACCCAAAGGCCGAATCGATTTACCTACCGAATTGATTTGCTCTTGGCCGAATCGATTCAAAAAGTGTCAGGTCATCTTCATCCCTTACACAGTTGCATTTTTTAACCATTGTTGTTTATATAACTTTTATGCAACACTTATAAACACCCAAGCAACATAACGATTCATCATTCATAAGCATATGGATCGTTTCTAACTTTTTTAAAATAATAAATCTTTAAGAAAACACCCAAGAACAAATCAAATTTGATATTTATCAAGAGGCTTAGTTTTCTAGTTTTCTTCATATATGTGCATCAAAACTCAGATTTCTTCCGTGGTAATCATCATACATCATCTTATTATGAATTATTTACATCCGGGATTCATTCTACAAGGAAATCCTACCCCAATTCATGACTTCTATACATCTACACCTCAAGAACCTCAAACCTACACTACATGGTTATTATAACTCAATTAAAACATGCAAGACAAACTATTTCTTTCAATTTTCATGCCTGATTTTGGTTCTAATGTGACGAAAGTGCTCTTCCCTTGCTTTCGATCACTAATCCGATAACAGTTGAGGTCAAATCAAGACTTTGCACCTCCAAACTCTCTTCTCTTACTCCCTTATGGCCTCCTCCCTCTCAAGATTGATATGACCTTAGACCTACGCTCCTATAGGGGATATTCTTCTCATTTTTGGAGTCCTCTTTACCACAAACTCCCGAATTCCTGAAACGTCCTCTCGTGGTGCCGGTTTGGCCTAAAATCCCCCGAGGTACACTATTACGACTATTTCAACACTTTAAGAGTTCACCGTGACCTCAAAATCACCATCTGGTTGAGATGTACCATTGTCACGTCATTGTCACTCATTATGACATAAAAATAATTATTTACTATTCACTTAGTAATTTTATCCAATATTAATAATCATATTCTCTCTGATTAATAATTAATCGACATATAATATTATTTCATTAAATTACGTCACACTTGCAATTTAAATTAAACTAATTAATTCAATTTTTAAATACTCAAAATACGGGGTATTACATACTTCCCCCTTTATAAATGAATTTTTCCCTCAAAATTTGGGACATACCTACGATAAATAACTCTGGATTCTACTTGCACATGTCATCCTTCCACTCCCACGTCGAATCATCAATATTGTGGTGCCCCCATTAATATCTAACTATGGGTATCACCATAGACCGCATCTTATGCTCACTATAATCAAGTATCTCCATCGGTCTCTCTTCAGACAAGATGTCTGGCAAAAAGTCAATCTCCTATAATCGAGTATTCTACAAAGCCTGCTCACTCCTTTGTTACTTCTTCAACAATGATACGTGGAATGCATCGTGGATCCGCTATAGATGATCTGATAGTCCTAGCCTTTATGCCACTGGTCCCACCCTCTTGATAATCAGGAACATTCCCACATAACTCAGTGTTAGCTTCCCTTTCTTGCCTAACCTCATCACCCCCTTCGTAAGAGACACCCACATCAACATCTGGTCACTAATCTCTAGCTCTATGTGCTTCCTATCTTCATTGGCGTAACTCTTCTTCCTGTCTTTAGTGATACGGGTGCACCCTCAAATTAACTCAATCTTAGCAGTGGTATCTTGAATCATCTCCGGCCCCAACAACTCATTGTCCTCCGCCTCTAACTAGAAAGAGGGTGAACAACAAGGTCAACTGTACAATGCCTTAAATGGTTCCATGTCGATGGTGAACTGGTAGAAGTTGTTATACACAAACTCCACCAAAGGAATATACTGCTCCCATACTCCCCCAAAGTCAAGTATGCACATTCGGAACATATCCTCAAGCATATGATTAACCCTCTTTGTCGGTCCATTTATCTGTGGGTGGTACGTTGTACTCAACCATAAATTCGTGCCCATCGCCTCCTTAAAGCTCTACTACAAATGGGAAAGAAAGATACTGTCCCGATCGTACACAATACCAATCGAAACTCTGTGTAACCGTATCTTTTAAATGAACAACTGTGCATACTACCTCATCTCAAAGTCCGTGTGAACTGAAAGAAAATGGGATACCTTAGTCAATCGATCCACTATCACCCATATGTTGTCTTGACTTCGTTATGATAATGGTAACCCAATAATAAAATCCTTGGAGATAGTCTCCCACTTCCACACGAGAATATCGAGTGGATATAATGTCCCTATCGATATTTGGTGGTCTAACTTTACTAGCTGGCAGGTAACACACTTCGAGACGAACTCCGCTATGTCCTGCTTCATCCCCGACGATTAATACTTTCCTATACATCTCCTGGTACATCTTATCCCCACTGGGATGTTTCGTAAATTTGTACCTGTGAGACTCTGACATAACTACATGTCTCAAAAACTCATCCTCTGGGACCACGAGTCTCCAATTAAAATGCAAACCACCCTCTGAACAAATCGAGTACAACTCTTCCCCGTTAGCTAATAAGTAGTGAACCCTTTCATGGCAATATTGATCTCCTGGCCGTACTTTCACCATCCTCATCACAATCTCGAGCGTGGCGGCTAATACGGACATACAAGCTCTGGCAACCTCAACATCATATTGAAGCTCTCTCCACTTCTCCTTCCAGGCCTCCGCTACCTCCCCTACAAGCTGTCAGCTCAATGCATTTGCCACCACATTATCCTTCCCTAGATGATACTGAATATCAAACTGGAAATCCTTTTAGAAATCCAACCACCTCCTCTGTCTCATGTTCAAATCTTTTTATGTGAAAATATAATGAAGATATTTATGATTGGTTAATAGGGTAAACAGATCCCCCAACAAATAATGCCTCCAAATCCTCAAGGTTGAAACAATTGCGGGTATCTCCAAGTCATGTGTGGGGAAATTCCTCTCTTAGGGCGTAAGGTTACAAGATGCATAAGCTATAGCCCTTTCCTCCTTCTATATTACACCCTCAAATCCATGCAAGGACGCATCAGTGTAGACATGGTACTCCACTTCTCCCCTAGGTAGTGCAAGTACATAATCTAATGTTAATTTGTCCTTTTTAGCTCATCAAAGGCTAACTGACAATGGTAATTCTAAACAAATGGTACCCCCTTACGAGTGGTACTCGTCAGAGGACCCGCAATCTTCAATAAACCCCAAATAAATCATCTATAATATTTGGCTGACCCTAGAAAACTACAAAACTCAATCGGTTTTGTGGGTTGTCCCCACTCTCTCACGGCTGATACCTTACTCAAATCAATGCTATACCCCTGTCGGACACGATATAGCCCAGAAACTGCACTTCCCAAAGCCCAAACCTACACTTCTCAAATTTGTCATACAACTAGTGCTCCTATAGTGTCTTTAAAATCATCCTCAAATGCTTGACATGCTCATCCTCAGAGCGAGAGTAAACCAAAATATTATCAATGAACATAATCATAAACTGGTCAAGGAACTCTTTTAAGACCCGGTTCATCAAATCCATAAATACCGTCGACACATTGGTGAGCCCAAATGGAATCACCCTAAACTCGTATGACCCATACCGTCTTAGAAAAGTATTCTTAGGAACATCTTCCTCCCTAACGCCTAACTGATGGTACTAGACCTCAGATTGATCTTGGAGTAGTAATATTACCCCCTCAACAGGTCGAACAAAACATCAATCCGAGGAAGTTCATATTTATTTTGGATTGTGACCTTGTTCAACTCTCGATAATCAATATGCAACCGAAGTGATCCATCCCTTTTATTGATGAACAACACCGGTACACCCGACAATGAAGTACTACATCTGATCAAACCCTTCCCTAGGAGCTGCTGAATCTGCCTCCTCAACTACCTTATCTCTTATGGGTCCATGCGATATGGAGCTAGAGCTATAGGCCTCATACCCGGTGGAAGGACAATGACAAACTCAATTTCTCGGCTAGATGACAGTTTGGGTATCTCCGAGAATACATCCTCAAACTCCCTCACCACTGTAATCGAGTCTAGCGAAATAACTATCTCTTGTAAGGTCTCCTCCTCATCTTAGTATATATGCGTGGTTAAACCTAACTCGAGAAGATTCATTGCCACTAACAATATCTCCTATCCAATAATTGAGAACACAATAGTCCTCTCGAAAGAATCCGCCATCGCTCGGTGTCCAACGAACCAATCCATACCCTAAATAATGTCATAGACTTCCATATCTAACAGAAAAAGGTCGAAGGCTAAGTATAATCTACCCACATCAATATCCACTCCCTTATACATCGAATGTATAAGCGAACCACTACCCATCACACATATAAGCAGACTACCAGTTATCTCTAATAGGACTGCAACTCGGGCAAATCTAATCACTATGAAAGAGAGTGATGCCCCAGTATCAAATAAAATATTACCCTAATGCTCATGAATAGGAAAAGTTCCCTTTATTATCGGTGGTGCCTGTGGGGCATGTTGTGCGAAGGCATCTCGGACGTTATAAACACGTTCATACTGTAACTGTCCCTAATGCGGTGGGGTGGGTGCTACATGTCACCTCTGAGCCAGATGCTCCAGTGGGGCATCCTGCAATTATGGTGATCTACCCTACTGAGTGAAATCCCTCATCTTGTGTCATGTATAGGCATAAATGAAGCACTAGCTTGGAAAATCTTTGCCTCTGGCCCTGTTGGCCTCCCTCGTTGTTCCCTTGACCCAAACAACCCTGAGGAACTTGCTACTACTGAGGACCCTGTTGACCCTACCTAGATCCTCCCTTGGGTCGATTGCCCTCAGATCTGAACCTCTTGGCCTTATCCCCTACCGAGAATCATGCCCCTACTGTCTGCCTGACTGCTACTATTGTTTTGATGATTCACTCGCACCACTCCCTCCTGCCTTGACTAGCTGGCTAGGCTCACATCCGCTCTTACTTTCCTTCATATGGAAGTGATGGTCCTAGAAATGTAAATGTCTTGAATTCACGATGTCTGTATAAGTCACCAATTTGGGGTTACCAATTAAAAGATGCCTAATCCACTAGGAAAAAACATCCATAAACTTGATTTTCTTCCTTTATTCATTGTTCATATTATCTGGCATAAAATTTGTCAAATGAGTGAACTCATCCTCATAGTCGGCCACTAAATGGTCTCCCTGAGTCACGTCACCGAACCTCCCCCTCATCTTTGTCTCAGCAGCTGGAAGAAAGTATTTGCTGTCGAACCGCACCCATAACCCTGCAATAGACATTGTGTCCATCTCCTCAATGGTGGTAATGGGCTCCCACCATTGTAACACTTCCAGAACCATCCTAAAAGTAGCTAACATCTTCTTCTACACCTTGCTACACTCTACCATGCGTAGGTGGCACTATATATCCTTCTTCCATCGGTATGTCGCAATCACAGCTGAACTCTCCTGAAACTCTAGTGGGTGGCCCTTTTGAAAAGCCTTCCTGACCCTCTACCACTCTAAAGGCCCCAGGTGGGTCTAAATAACTGGCACCACTGACTGTGGTGGCTGTAGGGCCTGTGGAAAATGGATATCCATGATATTCATCATCGCACTAACTATTTATGCACTATCATGTCCACCTATGCTGTCGACACTGTCCCCTATGGTGGATGTGGCTACGGTGCTTATGGCTCATACTGAGCCTGCCTCACATTATCCCTAGTCACTTCTTTTGTCTCTCTCTCTCTCTCCTAGGTGGAATATAAAAATAGATCGAATTGTATGAGTTCACAAATATAATAGTAGAATAATGAAATCTCAAATGCATAATCATGAATGCAACAACCCTAAAAATAGGGCTCTATATCATAGAACACAACGCAAAAATCATAGTAATCTGTACAGATCCTATGGACACTAGAACCTGGCTCTGATACTATCTGCGACATCTCGCCTATTCTAATCACGGGTGATGAGTTGGTCATTAAAATAAAGAGGAATCTCATTTGGTTCATTCTCACCATCATTGTCGAAAACATTTTAATTACTAACCACCTATGTTAAATTAAGCTGATGTCAAATTTTATCTTTTATTATTGCAACCCCATGCATAAATAAATGAATAAAAAAATTTAATGAAACCATTCACAGAGTACTAATCTGAATAGTCACATGACAAATATATAAATAAATAAGACAAAATAAACCATCGGTTTCCAATTCAAATCAAAATATAAGTCTGACATAATAGGAGCTAAATTCGAATATCGTCTATCAAATAAATTAAAGAAATAAATAATCTGAAGGGGAAAAAAGACTAAATAAATTACTGAAGAAAATACTATCTAGAGGTGAACGAGTTGAAGCATCTAAAGAAACTCTTGCAATCCTCCACAAATGTTGCAGCTATGCATCCCTTGATGGAATCGTCAAGCTTGGCGTCCCTATGGATGGACACCTAAAAAGCTTTGAATTTTTTTTGACATGGATCAAAGCCCAAGTAAACAGTTTGAATATATTTTTCAAGTGTTTAAATCATTGTATAAATAGGTTATTAGATACACATGTTAGTTAAAGGTACACTCCTTTGAGATGCTCACCTCTCAACTAATGTGCAGGCCTAACGTGTCACGACCCCAACCCAATAGTAGTAGGGAATGAGTGTCTTGACATGACACCAAGGCATTCAATGTTATGGACTTAAAATATGTCTTAAAATAATTGCAAAGGAAATACATTCACATGGTCATGAATCGTAAACTATTGAAAAAAATGGAATTACGTCATCATAGCTTTCAAAAAGGGAACTTGGTATATATTAAAGTATGAACGGATTACAACTTATGCCAAAATTAAAAACTTATTACTAAAGAGCCAAACATGCTCTATCTTCCCTAAAAACAAAGTTATATTTAAAAGTATAACTAAAGATCTCCTTAAGCTAGATCTTCAACCTAGTCCTTCTCACTCCATCCTCCAGTCTAATTTTTTTTCTGAAAAATCGTTATTTATATAACATCAGCTAAAAGTTGAATAAGATTTAATCTCCTGACATTCCAAGGTTTTCAGAAAATAGATACATATTCAAGTCAAAAGAGAAGGCATATACATATATGGATAGGAACTTGTAGTAAATAGATATATATTTTGAAATCATACTATATATATCACAATTGGATTGCTCAAAATAAGAAGAATGCAACAAATCAAATGTGATATATTTTTCCTTCAATCATATCATTTTAATTGCCAAGTACACTCTAATACCGTGTTCTTCTACCGTATTATACCCCGATAGTTGAGGGTCAATCGAACATGTTCGTTAAAACACCTTATTTAGGGCACACCAACTATAACCCAGCTGGGAGGTCAATCAGTAAAGAGTTCCCTTAGGCCGAATCTTATTTCCAATATTCAATCTCATTTTCAATACTCATTTCAATCAGTCTGTCTATATGGAGACATATAAACATATCACAAATGAATCCATCATCGGTATTAGATGCATTTTGAGAATAAAAGCATTTCACAAAATATATAGTTTGCATAATATCATATAATTTAATTGTGCAAAAAATGACATAGAGTACTCACCTAAAATAGAGGCTCGAAAATATAGATATTGAGTCTTGGATCACACGTTAATCTAATAAATACAATAAAGGTTTAATTATGTATTCTAAATAAAGCCCAATTCTAAATATTGTGTTTTAATCCAAAAAACTCTTGCTGAAAAAGGTTACTAAAACCATTTTCTCAATTTTTAATATTCATTCATCGTATTTAAATAATTTAATTCATAGTTCTTCTAATCAGTCGGTTCCCAGTAGAGATGGGGGTCACAAGGGCACCATTTAAATACAATCTCATCTAGACAGAACATTTCCGAATTTATTCCCAGTAGAGATGGAGGGTCACAGGGACGCCACTTAAATACCATCTCAACTAGACAGAATTTCACCGGGACTGACTTTGGAATTACTTAAATGAGAATCCTTAATACGAGCAATTGCTTACAAAAATAATTTTAAAAAGCATATATATATATTTTTCAAACAAGTTGACATATTTTGAAAATAAAATCAATTTAGATTGTTTCCAAATTTTAAGTTTTGATTAGTAAAGTCTTTAGTGTATTTTACCAGCATAACTACTAAGTAAATCTATAAAATACGAAATTAAAACTACAAAAATGAATTATAACATTTAAATAAAATCATACCTACGAAATGAATTCTTTCTTCGAAATTATAGAATTCCTTCTTAAGATATTTCCCAAGCTTTCAATCACTCTTTCTTACTATAATTCTCAAGGAATTAGTGTGAGTTTCAAATGAACCCTAAGTCCCTATATATAGGTTTCCAAAAGTATTACGGTGTTGACATGTGTCTAGGTGATCAAGCATTTACGGTGGCAAGTCATCGTTTGGGTGTCGCATTTCGGGGTGGCCTTCCAGTCTTAACATCACCAAATGATGACAAGTGTTTTTAGCTTTTCTCTCTGAAGACGACATGTGTAAGGTGGAGGTGACCAGCAAGTGGTGGAAAGCTGATAAGGTTATAAGGGTCATTTCACACATGAAGGGTATTTTGGTAATTTCACACTATATATTTTCAATATTTCTTCGAGGTCCTTGAAAATATTTTATTTACAAAATGGCCCCTTTTATATTTTTATTTTAGTCCCTAAAGTTTCATAAAATTATATTTTCTACCCCAAAACTTATTATATACCTTAAGATATGTCATCAGACTTCGATTTGATCCTATTTACGATTGATGCTTCATATTTAAAAATGGGGTTTGTTATATTGATAGAAAATAACACCACATATCTAATAATACAACATTTATAAGGTAGTAAGTAACACGTGAGTGTAAAAACAAACTATATACATATGAGCACATAAAAGTGGGGTCATTACATAATGTCTCCTATCGGGCTATACTACCCATCCCAACTAGATAATGTATCTACATAACCTCAATAAATCCATATCTCTCGTAATACCCATATGACACACTACCTCAATATCAATAAGTAATATTTCCCACGTATTATTAATTTAATGAATTAAGTTGCTTTGCTTAATTACCTTTAGATGGAAACCAAATACTAGTTATCCTATCACACATAAGTTTATATAACACACTTGTATATATTCATTACGCATACAATATATACAACTATAGCATCCCCGGAATGACTCCTCATGATGCTGGCATACTTTGTCATCAGTCCATGTACCTCTTGTACCAAATCAAGGACAAATGGTTCGGAATTTCTCCTCGAACCCAAAATCAATTAACACACAATGGAGGCGAACACGGTTCTAAACCTTTGGGATATGAACATACCTAACGTACCCAAATGACACACCGATCCCACTAATACACGTCAGATAGTGAGCAACCGTAAGTTCGATGCGCTAGGGCATAAATCCAAACCTCACTGGAATCATCAAGGTGGGATCGCCCTCTACACAAAAACCTCCGGATAGCAGGCAGTGTAGGTATGTTCACACATATAATCAAATCACATCATAGGTATTCATAAAACCCATATATATATCATAGGTATACACGTAACCTATAAGTATATATTCAGTACGTAGTATATATCTCTCGCATACCTAACGTACCATACATTAAAATCATACCCTCTTTTTGTATATTTACGAGTATTGCTCACTACCCGAAGGGTCCTCGTTACCCCTTAATTAATATCAGTAGCTTATACACTCATATTCTACTGTTCGTAATCATAGGTCCACTTATACTCTTCGTGGTTCATTCTCATTCCCTCTAATTAATTATTTTCACAATTTATATCCAATCGGTATTCTCCTTAATCCTCTCGTTACGGCTAAGCCTTTACCACGCATTAGGCCTACTGTAATTCAATATAATCCTCATTATGATTTAAATATTTCCCGAATATCTCCTCGTTAATTATTCATAATTTTTAGGGCTTAAAAGGAAAATTTCTCAAATCTGGGCAAACCGAATCGATTCACCCAAAGGCCAAAGCGATTCGAAAAGTGTCAGGTTGTCTTCTTCCCCTTTGCAGTTGTGTTTTTCACAATTTTCTTTTATATAAATTTCATGCAATACTCCCAAACTCCCAACCAACGTAACCAATCATCATTCATATGTATAGGGATATTTTCTAACGTTTTTAATATAATAAATCTATAAGAAAATACCTAAGAGAAAATCAATTTTGATATTTATCAAGAGCCCTAGTTTTCTTGTTTTCTCCATATACTTGAATCAAAACTCATATTTCTTCAATGGTAATCATCATACATCTCCTGATTATGAATTATTTACATAAGTGGATTAATTCTACATGCAAATCCTACCCGAATTCATGAGTTCTCTACATATACACCTCAAGAACATTATTTAAATCAAATAACTTAAACCCTACACTATGTGGGTATTACAACTAAATTAAAACATTCAAGACGGGTCTGATTTCATTTATAATGTGATGAAAGTGCTCCTCCATTTCTTTCAATCACGAATTCGAAAATAATTAAGGTTGAATAAAGACTTTCCACCTCCAAACTCTCTTGTCATCTTCGCTTGTGGCCTCCTTTATTTTAAGATTGATATGAACATAGACCTAGACTCCTATGGGCTTCTATATTCTTCTAATGTTTGTATTCATGTTTACCACCAAGTCACGAATGAACGAAACACCCTCTCGTGGTGTCAATTTGGTCTAAAATCACCCCGAGACCCAAATACTACCCCCGGGTACACTATTTCGCCCCGTTTGGAATCAACCGTGGCCTCCAAATAACAATCTGAGTCACTCTAAAATAATTTTCCTATATTGATCTCATATAGTCTACACATGATCACCGATTGAGATGTACCACTAACATGTCTCTGTCACTCACAATGATGTAAAAATAATTAATTACTACCCACTTAGTAATTTATCCAATATTATTAATCATCTTCTCTACGATTATTAATTAATCGACATATAAAATTTTATTTGATTAAATTATGTCACACGTCTAATATAAATTAAGCCAATTAATTTAATTTTTAAAAACTTAAAATACAGGGTGTTACACATATGTGACCATGATGGAAGGGCTTTAATCATAAAATCTCTACAAAACCATGTTAGTACGACGCAACATACATACATGTATTATCATACAATGTGTAATCTAGGGTTTCTCATCATAGGTAATATGGACCTATAAAAAATATGATCAATTTAAATCGAGTGATAAGATACCAGTTCGTGAGTATCAATATATGCGGAAAAAGTTTAGCCCCAAAATCTTGGAGTTGGATCTGATTGCAATCCAAATATGGAGAAATGGTATTTGGTGAGGATGAAGGGCTTCCTTCTTTTGACCCTCCAGAAGATTTCTTGTGTCCATCGATATTCTTGGATCTTCTAGTATGCGATCCTTTCAAATCTAGGTAGTTGTGTGCCACCTTTGGATATGAAAGCCTTTTGTTTTGAATGAGATATGGAAATTTATCACTAAGACTCTTTACAATAACATGAATAATGTTTTCTCTCCCAACCATCTAACCCTTAATAATGACTTTTCAACTTAAAACCCCGGCTTACATTAATATATATTAGTATAAGTCATGGGCTTCAGCTAAGTTGGGTTTTAAGAGAGTCTCGACTTTGCTACTTGGTAATATGGATTATTCTAGGGACCCAAGTTTAATAATTAAATTAGATTCCAAATAAGTACTTAAAATCGTAAATTGCATTCCTGTACTTTATTTTATTTATTTGTTTAATCATAATTAATTCCACCAAATAATTATGACTGCACTCCAATTTAATTATCTCTAAATAACTCGAAGTAATGAGATCTTATTTGAAAAGTTCATTATGATACATAATCTGAATCCCCGCGTTTAATTTCTAAGACCCATTTGGTCAAATAAATTGCCTTTATTCGATTTTAACCAAAATTTAATCAATTTCTCTATTATCATACTTAACTTATTATTCTACTACACTGAATTATTAAATAATCCACTAATCAACTTTATGGGATGAAAAAAATCTTATAAGTCTATCAAGGGGTTATTACAATCCAACATCTTTCTTGGACGCAAATTCCTTTGAATTATGTTCTTATACTTACTCACGTAACTATTTGCCCAATCGTCAGGGATTAAGATTCCATAAAAAAATGAATCGTTCGCATAATAATCAAAACATCAATTATGCAAGAATTCCAATCATCAAAACCATTGGTATTAAGAATCGAAGAACCTTTTGCAAATGGAGTGAGATTACCTAAGTATAATAGAGATTTTCCTTAGACTTGAATCTCACGAGTCACAATACTTTTTTGAACTATGGTATATGTTCTCGAATCATTAGGTAGGTTCTTGTAGTTGGAGATAAATTAATCGGATGAAAACTCCCTATCTTGGCTATGAACTATTCAGTTATACTAGAACGTTAATTCTGATCGCCGGTGATTAAGGCAAACCCCACTCTCTTGAATTTTCACGATGTAGAATTGACCGATATATAAAATAATATATTTAAAAGATAAAAACAAATCATTATCACAAACACGATTTTCATATCAAACCAAATAGATAATCCTTTTATTAAAAAGTAAAATTTCATGGCATGGTTTTTAGAATAAAACCCCAAATAGTATTCTCAAATATAAATTTTCTCAAAATTTATCAGAATTAAAATAAAATAAAATTTGTTTCATGAAACACATGTAATATTCCCATACAAAGAAAAAATGATTAAAAAAATAACAAATCAATTTTGTTATACGAATGTTTGTAATTGAATATATAATTAAAAAAACATAAACATGATTATATTAAATTAATTTTTGATTTTTTTGATGAAAGAAACACACAGTCAAACAAGTGCATGTCATAGGATTAATAGATATACATGAAGCATATAATCCTAAACATGTTGCTACAATCTCAATTAATCATGAAAATTACCACTAAAATCGTAAGATAGTCAATCTAGAGAAATCAGAAAGATTAAAACTAAAAGAGTATGCAATGCCTAAATACAAAAAAAATGCAAAACATTAGGATAATAATCATATATAACAGATATAAATTAAAGGCACACATGGAAATAATTTTAATATGAACATGAATATAACACACATGGATTAATAAAAATGTCAATTATATGTGACAATCCTAAAAGTATAGTTTTAGAAAATGAAACCAAAACATTATGAAAATAAAATATTTTCAAATTATTCAAGATGTGAATAAAAGACAAGTCAAGAGGATAAAAAATAAAAATCACATATGAGTTATAAAATACGATACAAATCATATACGAACTAGCACATAATCAAAATCATGTAGCCTAGCATAAGATGTATGAAATGAAGTGCTTACCTAGGCTATTATTTAAACATACCAACTTTAACATTTAGAAGCCAAGGGGACTAATTTGGGAATCTTGTTCGTATCAACATTAATTTGATATGAAGTTTCCTTACTAATCCATACATTACCCGTACAATGAACTTTCCGATAATATGGGACACGAGACACATTTTTGTTCACTTTGCCTGTCTTTCCATGGTTCTTTTTTATCAAAATCTTTTATTATTTTTAACCCAATTTTTCTTTCAATGAGATTTTAAGAAAATTGTTTTAAATAAAAAACATTTTTTAACCTTATTTGTTCCTTACAAAACTCTTACCACTCCCACCATTGTGTATGGGAAAGGTTATTTTGAGGGGAAAAAAAATTAAATTCTCACAAATGCCTAAATTTGTAATAATGATCACATTTTAAATTTTAGTTCTTGTTATTTGGGTTTTTGATTAATGAATCACTTTCTGAAAATAATAAACGGTACACTACTTGTAACAAAAATCTTTAAAGTCACATTTTGTATGATAATAAGAACAAACAAAGTCCTTCTTAGGTCGTTCATTATTAAGCATATAATTTTTGTTTGCAAAAATAGGAGAGAGAGTATTCTTCCCCTTCGAATGAGTGAAAATATGTTTCCCTTTCTTCTGAGAATTTTCGGGATTCAAGAGGTGTTATCCCATTTGATGAAAAAGGTTTAACAAAAAATTAGTCTCTCTTCTAGGAATAACTAGTTTGGAAGGGTCCAAGTCTTTTTGAAGGAGTTAAGTATTTTTAAAAATATTGACATTAGATTCTTCAAAATTTTGATATTTCATTTTCAAGGTGTCCAACGATATGGTGAACTCATACATGTCTTTCATCAATGTGAAGATAGGTATATCCTCTTCTTTAGGAACATAAATTTTGTTCTTTGAACTCATGAAGTAAATTTAGTAGGTCAATAAATTCAATATCAAGGGCTTTGATTTTTGAAGAGATGTAATGTCCACGAGCTTCCAAAACTTGAATAAACTCATTTTCATTTTTTACAAAATATAATCATTGGAAATTTAGTTTTCTCATTCCCAATGGTTTTTATGTTTTTAATAAATATCTCTGTTAATGAAAAAACTGGGATAAGAATGATATCCACTCTTTTTAACGACCTTTCTTCTTTAAATCTTTTTAACTTAGAAAATAGAAACAAATTATTTTTCAATAACCTTTTTGAATCTATGAAAATTTATCGTAAGAAGTTTGGAGGTAATGTTCTTTAAAATTATTATCACTAACACTAACCTAAACCTTTACAATGTAATTCAAATAATCATATGGGGTCACTAGTCCGATAAAAGTATGAGTATTATCTTCACTAACTAAATCACATGTTATCGTATAATCTAAACTTTATTTTTTTAGAAAACTTGATTTTCCTCTAAGTGGTTAAAACTAATAAAAATGAGGACTAGCGTTGGTGCCAATTGTTCTTATAGACTAAATGAAGAAATATCAAAACTACCTGTATTAAAATTATTATCAAAGTTGAGGTAATATATTCATTTTATCATAATTATGGAAAAAGTTTATCCTATCATCTAAGTGACAATAACTTGATTTGCAAAATGATTAGTATGTTAACATATATTCATTAAACATATAAAGGAATCAAATTTTATAATAATAAATCATGCATTCGAGACAAGAACTTATATGAGGGAAAAACCATTCGGGAAAAATCTCGAGCCAAATGAACACTTTCCACTATAGAGGTAAATATTTACACAAAGGTAGAAATGACTTACAATGTGAATCTATCCTAGACTCAATAATACACAACCTCCACAATCAACTTTGTTACCTTTTCATAAAAGAGAAAACATGGATATCTCTCCAACCACTAGATACGTCATAGGTGCCAACTTGTGTTGGTAATACCATATTTAAACTAATCTCCAAATTTTCTTTAAATTTGAAAAAAACTTTGTGTTCCAATGGACCAAGTGAGAAGCCATCAATAAATTTTGAACTTCCTAAGATTTGAGATTCCTAAAGGTTAATGGGAGTTTTAAAAGTTTTTGGCTCATCAAAATTGTGAGTGCTAATGATCCCTGATTTCACGGTTCTTGAAATTCTAAAATTTAAACAAATACTATGTCAAAAATTAATCCAATTTTTTAAAATAATGTAATACATCATATTTTTCTTTCTAGAATAAATAAAACTATATTTTTAGAATAAAACAAAATGCTAGGAAATTAAATTAAATCCGTGAATTAGATTTATTAATTACGAACAAGTAAATTGCCATTATGTCATAATCATGCATGATTTTTTTATTTATGTTAATAAGTAAATGGAAAATAATTACATGTGTACTAGAAAATTAATAAATGTTGGGTGACTTGATTATAGATATAATTATGGATAAAAAATAATTGGGACACATTCCAAAAAGTTATATTGGCTCACTTAGGTGTTTTAAACTTTTAAAAATGGTCCCGTGGTATTGGTATATAAGTTGGGAAACTTTTAGGTTAGTCTAATTATGGGTTCGGGCCCAAAATTGGGGAAATAAGCCCAACTCGAGATTAGTAAGATAATTAAATATATTAAGAGATTTGATAACTCCCTAGGAGTTACATCTAAGAACCCTAGACTAAACCACTCAGAGAGGAGGCAAGAAATCACAACAAGGAATTGAAGAGGGAGATTCAAGGGGAACTCAAAGAATCAACCAATACTATTCAGGCATGAATTTTCTTGCTTACTTTTATTTACCAAAATGCTTCTTAAATCATTGTGCTGTATTTCCATGTAGAATTCTAGATATAGGGTTTGTGGTAATTAATCGACGAATTGAATCTTGTTTATTGTGGTTTAAGATCTTAAAGTAAGTTAGAAAAATCCAGAGATCAGGATGTGTAGAAATTATGGAATATTGTTGGGAAATTCTTGATTTTAATTTGAATTCTTATGACCTACTACTCTTGGATGATTATAGAATATATTAAAGATATGAATTTTAGATAATAAGTCCCCTTACACGTGGTAGCGTTCAGGAACTTATGGGTATATTAATATGTAAATACATAAAACTTAGTTGTGATATTAATTCTAATAATTAGGAATTGAACTTAGTAATTATTCTTGTAATGAATGATCCTACGAGGTTAAATTACATTGTGGAAACTCGAGTTCAAACTTATATTAAGCAGGGAGCCTTAGATATGTTTTGTTGAGATAGAAAGATGATTTTCGAACTTGATAAAAATCTGGTCATATTACTGGTTCATCCAGGGGTGAACTAGTTCGACTTATGGGGGGTCTGAACGTGGGATCTGCCGTTAGGTCCGGGTGATTCTTAGGGGTTTATACGAGGTTATAAAACCATAATTGGAAACTATTAGAATATATTAAAAATTGAAAGGTGTTGTTTTTAATAAAGGGAACAAATTAAATTAACTGGTTGGTTAATGGTGCTGTTTAATTAATGGTCATTTAAAAAATTAAATGGAAATTAATTATTAAATGAGGATCATTACAGGAGGTGCCTAGACACTAGCTATGGTTAATTTATGCAGTAATTTTTAGCATAATTACCTTTACATATGGTAATATGTATTTATATTTTTTTTTGTGACATACCTGGGTTCGTGGTTCGTCCTATCGATTTGGGGTTTCACACACTTGGGATCGTAGCACGCGTCGGCGTAGGTGGGATAGATGTTGTGTAGGTCCTTTTTATAGGTACTATGTAGCAGCACCATCTACAAAAGGTAGGGGTAAAAGCTGGGATCCTTTGTCATCGCTGGGTATGGGTCATGAACTGGTATATAGCGTAGAGACCGCCCCACTTGATTGTATTTTGTTTTGTCCGTTTTGGATATGAGACTCTTATGGACTCACCGATAGAGCACGAACGAGACACTTTAGGTATATGCCTTAGTGTCACATATATAATGACATATATGAAATTAATCAAAATAAATGGAAGAACTCCTGAGAGTAATATTGTGAACTAAAGACACAAATCCAATACTACGTAGAATGAACGATACTAGATGTTATATCTTTATGGGTGGTATATTAGGGATAAATTGAGAAACAATTATTTGAAAGTAACTAAATGTTGTTTTAATATGTTACCTTGTTAGGTGGAGAATTTTGTTACCTGTTTTGTTATATTTTTTGGTATCCATATCAGGTTATGGGTGAGTAATCGAATAGTACTATTCCTAGATGAGGGATGAGATGTATTATTTCACACATTCTATATGATTTGTTTTCATCTAGTATAGTTTAGGATAACATAATTAGAGTAATTTATGTGCATGATGGATTAAATTTTGGGTAGAGAATTTGTACTCAAATTATGAAAACGAAATTAATTATATTTTTGATTACATAATGAGAACGATTAATTAAATTGAAATTTTATTAGAGGATGCATAAAAATGCCTTAGCCAAACCATTCATGATACGAGGTGTGCTTTAAGGTTATGTTTTTGTTTTGTATTATACGAACTAATGTGATGGACTCGATTTTAGCGATTATGCCAAGATTGACGATTTTTCCTAGGTTGTGATGATAGAGCTGTGAGAATATGCCTATTGTTCCTTTATTACTTTGATCAGATTGTTAATTAGTATTTTTTAGTCAATGGGCTGTTTGGACGATAAGTAAGAAAAAAATTTCAATGAAAATTCATACCGTCGTAAGGCAAGTGAGGTGGGATTTTGATGTTTGGAATCAAAATTTTTGTAGGGACATTCTTTGAAAATAAGATTGATTATTGTTATGTTGGAATCTTAGAATGAGTGTGATATTCCATACACTTGATATATATGTACGCACAATTATGTTTAGCGCACTTGGAGCAGTTTTTCGAGTTAATGAGTGTTTCGATCACCCCCTCCCCCCCACCACAGTTTTATTTTTTATTTCAGGTTTATTTGCATATTGGTTTTATTAAAGATATTTGGATTATTTGAAATGCCTGTGACGTTGTACAAGCTATATGCATTTTTTTTTTATTTGAAATCAAAATTATTTTTTTCCATTTATTTCAAAAAGAGATAGTTGTATACTTTGTTTTTTTCCCGAGTTTGTAAAAAAGGACTTCGATTAGTAATGAGAAATAAGTTTTGTATTTTATGACAATTTCAAATTGTTTATTTATTTACAAATGTCATTTTAGGCTTCCACAAGCTAAATGGTATTATTATAAGTGGTATTTCTTTAACAAAGGTTCCATTTGATACACATTTTCAGTATTTTTGTTTTTAAAATTTCATGAGCATCAGAAGCGGTATCAGAGCCCTAGGTTACTCATATTCTTAAGCTTGAGGTTATTGGTTCCTTATGTGTATGTTGCCTTATATTTAAGTTTTTCATATTAAGTGGATGAAATAATAAATTTTAGTGAATTTCTAGGACGAAATTCTTTTTGTATAGGGAATATTATAATACTTCATATTTTTTAGATTTGATTTAAATATTATTAGATGAAATGTCATAATTATTTTCAAATTTTATTTGTGAATTAGAAACTAATTATGTGGGCCTTAGAGGATTTTAGTACAATTGCTTAAATAATAATGGATTCAATAAATCAATTGTGAAATATAATTATATGAACATATTATAATTAAAGAGAATTAAAGTAAGATTTATTAAATCTTTAATTGATTAATTATTTTAAAGTAGTTAAAATATGTCAGGTTAAAATAGGTGGACATCAATATTATTTTTACTTTTTTGTATTGGCAATTCTACACCATATAGTTTGAATATATTATAAGTTATTTTTAATTATAAAATGATAAAACAATATTAAATTAATATTAGTTTTTTTGTCACTAGTAATAGTTAGTGTGTTAGTTTACTGGCATGTATTGTGAAAATAAATGAAACTGATTGAGGAAGATGATAGGAGTCATATTGGTCCGCATTATTTTTTATGTAGTATTAAAGTTTATTTTGATTAAAAATAATTGAAATTAAGTTGAAAAGAATATTAGTTGGTTGATGAGTTCTTAGCCCGCTTAATGAGGGATTTACGAGGGAATTCGATAAGTTAAGTGGAAAATAGAAAAAAGAAATATTAGGGGCAGGGAATAATGTAATTTTAAATGAATTAGGATTATTTCAAAACTATATACTGATATATAAAAGTAAATTCGTGTTTGTGGATTTTAGACACTTTTTAGTGAATGAATTCTAGAAAATTGAGAGAAAATAAAAATAACTTCGAAGATATTTTCAGATGGGAAATAGAATGACTTATTATCAAAATAAGATGAAGAAGATGATGATAATTATTTAATACTAAATATATAAAAGTTTGTTGGCACTTTTTTTCGGCATTTTCAACTTTTACGGTTTCAGGTGGTTTCATTCTCCCATAGTTCATTTGGGTTCTACTCATATTAACCCATATTTGTATATGTGATAAATTTGTGTTCTTAATTTTATATTTTTCGAACTTTTTATATGAATATGTTAGAATTTAATTATAATTTCGTAATTAAAATAAAACCTACAATTATGGGGTCCGAGTAACAATCCGGAATTTGAAGAGTTTTATAGAATAATGAAAGGTTTATTAGGAAATATAAAGAGACTTTTGGGGCCCCCCTCTACTTTTAAATAAGTTGAAGGCTCTACATAATTCTACACACTTTTAGTAATTCCTAAATTTAATAGGCAACGAGGAGAAAACTCAGGTCTACATTTCATCACACTCTTATGGGTTCTATTTTATTCTAAATTCGGGATTAATTCAGGCAAAATAGGTAAGACCGATATCAAGACATAAGAGAATATGGATTAAGGTACATTCCCTTCTAATCTCGTTATGTAGGAAGATTTAGACGCGAACTCATATGAGATTAAAGGTCCTTATTAACGTGCACGATGTGACAACCCGCCTACTAAAATAATAGGTGGCCAGCCCAATACTCTAATAATCATAGGAATCATAGATGGTCCATTCTCAGCATCACCGTCGATTAAAATAATAGTACGAGATAACCACCAATCATTTTAGGAAACAGACTGTCAATGTAAAATAATTTGCAAGTAAAAGAAAAAAAAACACTTAGACAATCCCATTTATAAAAACGGTGGGTATCAAAAATCAAAGAATAAAGAGCGACAATATAATAAATAATCACCGAATAAGCTGACGGTGAACAGACCAATACGAATAATTACACCGAGTATCACATTTCAATATTTACAATACAATAAATAAGTGCAACACTTGGGCAACACGCCCGAATAATTTAACTGAACATAACTAGAGTACAATAGATAGAGGCCTCTAAAACAAATAACCTACAACATCCGCAATGTGCTGTAGCTCCTTGACATCCGGAATGGAAATGTAAATACGGGTGTCCATGCGGTAGAACACCTGTACGGCAAGTAGTATATGCAGAAAAAAGAAATATAAACGGGTCAGGGCCCGGTTTGATATGATTCCCATGTAACTAAAATGCATAACAGTTAAGTGCGTATTTCTCTCGCAATTAACAATAATATTTCTCACCTCTCAGTCTAAAAGCAACCTAGCGCACTATCATAAGATGCTCTAGTTAACCCAAGTACTAAGGGCTAACTTCTCCCCAGTCTCAACACTATGCCCTATTCGTGCGTGGGGTGTCTCGGAAAGCGAAATCCAAACAAGGAACCCCCCGATACACTACTACTTAGGTAAGGTTGTTCGTTGAGATCCATTAGACCTGCAGCACGAAATCAATATATATATATATATATATATATATATGTATATATGTATGTATGTGTGTGCATATGATCTACATCTACTCAAGAAAACTTAATTTGTTCCATTCACCATCTAAAAGGAAAATTCCTAATTCTTTCTTTAGGAATATATATATAAATGGTACAACATTTTATCAAATGTTTACCATTTCAATCTCGTAACTCTTTATGTACCATTCCTATTTCTTTCTTAGGAATATACATAAATGGTACAACATTTTATCAAATGTTTACCAATTAATCTCATTTATACAATTACTTTACCAATTTTATTTCCTTTCTTCCATCCAGGAAGAATACATTTTTAAAGCAAGTTTTATTAACATAAAAATGCTTTAACCTTTTTCATAAAATCCCACTTCCCTTCTTCCATCCAGGAAGTTTAAATCAAAAGTCATTTTTATTAGCATAAAAATACTTTTGTACCACTAAAATGACTCGTATCTGCATAATTGAGTCATAACATCCCAAAAGTGCCCGAAACTCAAAAATACAACGTGGCACTTATTTCGACTATCTCGACTATTCCAAAGACAACCGTACCCCCTATTTTGGCATTCGGGATAACGTGAACGAATTTTATGTTCTATATTCATTTTATTTTATTAATTATACTCCAAATTTAATATGAGTCATAACCATCGTTTTACAAATAACGACGCGATAATACACAATATGATGCTATTTACCTTCTCGTACGGTAAATAAACAAAACATAGTAAATATTATCCCTTAATATTATGGGAAACAATATTTACTCCAACATACCCTTTTTATAAAATTGGCCCATCGGGCAAAATAATATAAAATAGTCATTCAAAAATCTGGGTTGTTACACACGACTTGTTATAATTGAATCTAGATTATTGTTTATGCTTTATATAATAAATTTAAAGTTCATTTGCTATTTATGTTTACCTGTGGGATCAAAGACTTGTTTTAATCTCAAGTAGTTTCATTTATATTATGCCTTACAGATATGCATATAGTAAAATGAAAAATCATTAATTATTGATTTTCAGCAACAACATTAGCGATGATTTTTCAAAATTTTATGTGTGAGAATTAATTGAAAAGGGCGTGGTTTGACTAGAAATGACATTTCATAACAAATTCAGCAATTTTTCTACTGATGAATGTAGTTTTTCAGCTATTTAATATCATTTAGGCCTTTGAAAAATAAGTTTATTTTATTTTATTTTTGCATAATGTAAAGTTATTATTTTATAATGATCAAACCATTCTATATTTGAAACTGGATATTGTTGGATATGTCCATTATGTGCAACTCCATCAGGGATATTAGAAGCACACCCCAAAGGTTTTCACATTGGTACATTATATTATCTTTAGATTATGAATCCATCACAGTGGTCTAGTCTAAAATTTTTAAATACTAAACTTTGAGATAACATTCAAACACTGTGTTTGGGTTGCTCCAAACAGTCCATATCTGGTTTTTGAATGCTAAGATTGAAATTCCTCATATTTTTCTAGAATGAAACAAAACTATTTTTGAGATAAAATAGAATTCATGGGAATTAAATTAAATGAGTGAATTTGTATTAATTAATTGCGAGCAAGTAATTTATTACTATTTCAGAATCATGTGAGATTGATTTTTATGTTGAATAATTGCAATAGAAAATAATTGCATGTGTAGTGGATAATTAATATGTGATGGGTGACTCAATTGTAATTATACTTGTGGAATAAAAATAATTGGGATTTCGGGAGGCTTTATAGGCTCGTTTAGGTATTGTTAGATCTTCAGAAATGATCCTGGGGTATAGGTATATAAGTTGGGAGGTTTTTAGTCTAGTTTAATTATGAGTTCGGGCCCATGTGGGGGTCGAAAAATTGAGAATTAGTCTTAACTCGGGAATTGGGGTTAATAAAGGGAAAGACTAATACTACTAACACTTAATCAAATAACTAACCCTAGCAACCCCACCTCGAGAGAGAATGGAACAAAGGCAAAAGAGGAGAGGAAGTAAGGGATTCAAGGAAAATCATCAATCACCATATCCAGACAAGAATTTTCTTTCTTAATTTAATGTCCAATGTATTTCTTGATTCATCATAGTAAACCCCATAAAATTTATGGGTTCTAGTATGAAATTATTGGTTAAATGTAAGGATTTAATGTTATGCATGTTGAAAACATTAATTGGAACTTAGGTGGTTTAACCAAGAAATTTAGGATGACTAAAAGCTTGGTTTGGATGATATAACTCATGCCTTAGGACTCTTGAATTAATCGAACATGATGCATATGTTGAGGATTTTAAACTCATGTTTTATGGTCTAAAAATCTAGAGAATTATTATTCATGTGTTATGTTAAAAATTCGATGTGGATTTAGATGGACTCTTGGTGGAAATATGGGTTAGGAGTTATGATCAATTGATGTAGATGCATGGAGTTTGGTAAGGAAATTGGTGTGAATTTAATTAATTAACCATTTTAAGATGAAGAACTAAGTCATAGGACCTGCTTTTGGGTTGTTTTAATTAAATTCACCATTAGAATGAACATTGGGGTGAGTTCTAGAATTTGCGTATTAAAGAAAGTAATAGATCTGGGCTACTGCCCAGGTTCGAATCGATTCAGTCATCAAGGATAATCGATTCGGCCAAGGAGGTGAAACGATTTGTCCCCTGGGGCAGGATGAGTTGGTATCGGGGATGGATTCGGGGTATTTTTAAAAAACCATACGATTTGGTGGACGGTGTTAGGATCAACAATGTCTTTATTAAAGATGCTATTATGGTACAAATATTAATTGGGAAATAACATTTAACTATATGGTCAAATAATCTTATAAAGAGGAAGGAATTAATAATTCACTAGATGGTCGATTATTAATGGGTGAATATTTATGAGAATAATAAGTACCTATAATTATTTGTGTGGACATACCTATGTTCATGGACGGTCCTATCGGTCGGGGTTACGTGCGTTTAAGCCTGTAGTATACGTCGGAACAGGTAGGCTAGACATTGTGTAGGTCGTTATTATAGGTACTACGTAACATCGCCACTTATGAGAGATAAGTGTAGATGATATGATCCTTTGCCACCAGTGGGTATGGGCCGTGAACTGGTGTACTGCATAGGGACCGCCAAATTTGTGTGTATTTTGTTATGTCTGATTGGATAGAGGATTCCTTTGGTATTACCGTTAGAGCACTAACCAGGCAACGTATGTCTTTGAGTGTCGCATATATGAAAGAACATATATATAATTACCCTTATTGAATAATATTTATTAAGTTTTTAAGAATGTAGACAATAAATTACAGACCCATACAATGTATTGTGCATAATAGATGTTTATGTCACCTTTACAAGTTATATGAGACTGTGGCACTTTGGGCATGGATAACATGAATGTAGATGGTTACGTTTCAGTATGTTGATTATATTTAATGCATTTGATAGTAAATTGGCACAATTATCATTTATTATTTTGGGACTTTTTCGGATACGGGTAATATCACTCTTAGGTGAGGGGCGAGAGGTTAATCGTATGTGAGCGGCGATGGGGGATATTTACATTGATTCTACTGTACTTATTGCACTTTAAATTAAATAAGTTAACTCTTGCAACTCTTGGGCGCTTACCCAAATTTTAAATATTTTTTCCCTCAAATGGTTCTAGACAGGGATAGCAGGACCGTTGATGGATCAGCCTTGCAGACCCCTTTTGCTTATTGGATTCTCCAGATTTATTGATTCTTATTTAAGTGCTACTCCACTTCAATCAATTTATTTTTGAGATTTTTGTATGGTAATAAGCCCGAAGTTTAATTTTTTCATGTTGGATTTCATTTACACTTGGTGCATGTTGGATTTTATTATCGCTTTAGGATATTACTTTAAACTCAATTATGAATTAGAAATATATCCATTATATGGTTTGATTATGAGAATGGTATTAATTGACAAACAAACCCCATCTTTGGCATATCGTGTCTGACCAACCTTTATGTGGAAAAATGGGGGTTGTTACACAGATGTAACAACCCTTGCTTTTGAGGTCCTAATTTATATTTAATTTGCTAAATAAAGTGATTAGATATAAAGATGTTGATGTGTGGAGTAGGTATTAATTTAAGAAAGAAAGTTAATATCTACTATGACGTTGCATATTTACCGTATGTAGAGGTGAATATTGCTATGTTATGTTTTATTATCTCATATGATTCAAAAATGACATTTGTCTTAAAATGAAACCGGAACCTAAAATGAATTATAAAATCTCAGAATGATTATTTGGAGGGTGCCAATAGTTCCAGGAGGTTCGAGATAGTCAAATTGTGTGCCATATTGTATTTTTAGTCTCCGGACACTTTTGACTAGTTGTAGCATATATGAGTTGTTGTGTATTATTTTACTGCATATAAATCACTTAAGCTGGAAATTTGGATATAATCCACGATTCATGTCTTAAACTAAGTCACTATTCCCATAATTACATTGGTAAAACCTAGACAAAGGAAGGGAAGAAGAAACCTTGGGAGAAAGTGAGAAATTGAAGCTTGGGTGATTGTTCTTGCATTCAACTTCTTCAAGATCTGAACTTGCTAATTTGAGGCAAGTTTTCTACTTGCTATTTTATGATTTAAGGAGAGTAATTTGCATTGATAGTTATGGTTATGTATGGTTTATGGAAGTTAGGGTTTTTGTTTGATTTATGGGCTTTTGATCTTTGGAAGTTAAATTGATATGTTTTGGAGGTATATTATGGTTGGATGATGCATTTATGATCAATTGGTAGCATTAAAGGATAGGGGATTGAGTGGGTTGAAGTTGGGTAGAATTTGGAGTCAAAGACTCCATAAAATAAACTTGGAATTTCTGCAGAACCGAATCAATTCGCTGGGAGACAGTTTCCAAGCCTGGGTCGTCCGAATCGATTCAGCTCGTCCGAATCGATTCGGCCTTATGCAGAATCTCACTTTTCCTAACCGAATCGATTCGGCTAGTCCGAATCGATTCGCCTTTAAGAACCTAAATCGATTCGGCCAGTCCAAATCGATTCGGAAGGCCTGCATTTTTCCTTTGTTTTCTTTTGAATTTTGACCCCTTTTCTTTAGGATTATGACCTAGGACCCTTCTTGTTGGAAGTAAACATAGGATCCTAGAGTTTAGTCGAGTTTGGTCGTTACCCTATAGTTGAACGGGATCACTTGGGGTTAATTCTGGGGTACTTAAAGTGATGCTTAGGTATCATTTCTTTTTTTGTAAATTAGTTATAGTTAGTGTTATAAGCCCATATATGGAGATGTTAGAAGCCCTTTGAGGTATATGAAACCTCGGGATTTGTTATACTTTGGGGAATTTTTTTTGGAGAATACTTCGGGACTTAATTATATGAAATTGAATAAGAAATATTCAAAGATAAATGTTTCAAGAAAAATCAAACACATGAGATTCATGGTAATGAAAATGAGATTAAAATGGGTAATTGTTAAATTACTTAAACATACCTCTCTAAATGCTATCACAAGGGAAGCTCGCGCATGAGGTGATGTCCTCTGACTATTGAATGCAGGCTGACTATAGTCCTCGGCCATATGCGGGTTTTGTATATGTTTTTCTGCGCTAGTGAGGTAATTTCGGGTGTGGTTATGACTCACTCGCAGGCATATGGCCGCTTCCCGACGTGCGTTAGGTGCCCAGGTTGTCTTGTATAGATAGGCCCTGGAAGATGATAGTCATTTAGGGGCGTGCCGAGTGGGGAAACTCAGAGGGGCGGTCTTAGAAACGTTATATGTATAAGAATATAACCTTTCTAACTCACGTGGGACTTGTGGTATGTAAATTGCCATAAGATATGTGATGGTAATTATATTACCTGCTAAGGAATGGAAAAGGAAAGATATGATTAAAAATATATTCCTATTAAGGAATTGAAAATGATAAGATATGAGAAGAAATGAGATTTAATTTAATTTCTCTTGCTTAATTTTAATAACTGTTAGAACTTATAAAATTGCATCATCCCATTTTATGATTAGGTTGTTAGAATCACCTTCACATTAATTATGATTCATTGTCCATATCTATCATGTTTCTTACTCTTCTTGGAATCATATATAAATCGGGCCCTGACCCGTTCATTTTTTTTCTATGTTGTGCATGTTGTTGTATCCGCTCAGGTGCTCCTCCGCAAGGGCGCCCATTGTGATATTTACTACTCTTATGCTTTTGACGAGCTGTATGACCTTGCGGATTATTACAGGATGTTTGTTAGACGCCTTCGTTTTTGGAATCTAGTTATGATCGGGTCTTTCGTCCGGGCTAGTGGCCCATCTTTTGTACTTGTTAATGAATGTAGTATGTAAAATATTGATGTGTGGAAACACTTTGAATGTAACTGTGGACCGACAGATTATTCGGTTCTTTTATTGTATGTTGTTTTGGTATTTATCTATATGTTCCTTTGAAATTCCACTTTCATCAGATTTGGGTTGTTTAATTTATTTCTTAAATCTTTATTAAACTAAAATATTTGACAACCTTCTTTCTGATTTCTGGAGTGGTTTTCCCGTATACCTATTTTATTGTTATGATGCTGAGGATGATATCCATCCATGATTCCGTTATGTTGAGGTATCGGGCTGGCCACCCCTTGTTTTGGAATGCGTGTTGTCACAGATGGTATCAGAGCATCAGGTTCTAGAGTCGTTTGGATCTTTGTGGACTTGTCACGTTCTACCGTAGTGTTCTTTGACATAGAGCCTAATGTTAGGACTGCTTTGTTGCTTATGCTTACGATCTTCTGCAAAAATAGATTATTTTAAGTGAACTTCTAACTCTATTGTTTCTCCATCTCAGATGCCGCCTAAAAGAGGTCGCCCGACGAGATGCAATAGGGTCTTAGATGAGGATGTTGGTCCTCCTCCTCCACCACAAGGAACATTCAATGCCGCGGATGTGGCGAGTATAGTGGTTCAAGACGTTAGTGCGGCCTTAACAGCAGTGGCCCAACAAGCACCACAGTCTCAATCGAGAGCGCCATATGCCCAAGTTCCTACCGGACCTTCTCCGTGGGAGAGAGCTACGGAATCTTTTCTAAAGGGTCAGCCCCCGAAATTTGATGGGAGCTCGGATGTTATAAAGGAGAATCAATGGAAGAAAGATATACAACGCCATCTACGTTTGGTGGAGTGTGGTGAGGACAGGAAATAAGTCCTTGCTAATTAAATTGGTTGGGGCCGCATTACACTGGTGGGAGTCCGTGACTACGCCAGAACAGAGGGATACAATGTCGATCTCTGAATTCTGGGTTTTATTTGATCATAAGTACTTTCCTCCCGCAATTCAAGGGGAGATGATAAGGAGGTTGTAGGACCTTGTGCAAGGGGAGAGGTCAGTAGAAGAATATGAGGAGGAGTTCACCCGGTTGGCAAGTTTTGTACCGGATGAAGTGACTCCTGAAGAAAAGAAAGTTTCGAAGTTCATAAGAGGGTTGAATTGGAGAATCCGACAACACTTGCTGGGTAATCCGGCTTTACAGAATTTTGGGGATGTGATGAATGCAGCTCTACTACATTGCCAAGAGCATAGACTATTTTTGCAAAGTGGCAAGAAGACCTACGTAGTGGGGCAAGTGGGAAGGCAGGGAGGTAGTGGGATTGGAGGAGGAGTCTTTCCCTCGTCCCATCCTTCGGGCAGTAAACAGAAAGAAAGGGATCCCTAACAGGAGGACTTGTCGATGAGGCAGCGTTCTAGTGGGTTTAATCCGGGGAACCAACATATTAGGCATGGTCAGGGAGGTAGAGCCCAATAGGGCCAAGGTGTGAATCAGTTTAGAAACAATCGGGGTCGAAATGCCGAGAATATGATAGGTCGGTGTTTACAATGCGGGGAAGTAGGTCACTATAAGAAGGAATGTCCTCAGTTGATTGGGGGACAGTTTCCTCGATCTCCACAGCAGCTGTACGTTCAGTTCCCTCCACAGGTTCCTAACCCATATGCTCCTCCATAACAGGGTCAGTTACAGTATGGTAGGGCCTATCATATTCAGGATGTTATGCTTCCTCCAGCTCCGCCTGCACCGCCAACCATTGAGGGTAAGTTCCTTATTCAGGGACATATGGGTCGTGTTTTATTTGATACCGGTGCGACGCATTCTTTCATTTCTTGGAGCTTTGCTCAGACCACCGAGTTGATTAAATCTGCTGAAAGAACTTTTACTAGTGTGGAGTCCTCTATGGGTGATGGTTCACTCATCTTCTTTGTTTGTAGAAATATAGAGATCTCCCTCGGTAACTTAGGCTTTGAGGTCGATTTACTCGTCCTGGACATGGTTGGGTATGACGTGATTTTGGGTATGGATTGGCTTATGAAATATCATGCTATAGTAAATTGCTACGGGAAGAGTATAGTCTTCGCCGTTCTGGGACAAGAAATGTTCCTGGTAGTTTTACCTCGTTTAGAGGGGAGTACTAGTACTTATTTGTATTGTATTGCCGAGGAGACTTCTAGGGATGTAGTTATTCCCTTAGATTCTATTCCAGTTGTGAAAGACTTTTAGGATGTTTTCCGGGAAATATCAGGTTTGCCTCCTAGCCGTGAGATGGAGTTTGTGATCGATTTAGCGCCGGGAATGAGGCCTATTGCGAGGGCTCCTTATCGAATGGCTCCTATTGAAAAGAGGGAGCTAAGGGATCAAATTCAAAAGTTATTGGAGAAGGGATTTATTCGGCGTAGTACATCGCCATGGGATGCTCCAGTGTTGTTTGTTAAGAAAAGAGATGGTTTTCTCCGGTTATGTGTGGACTATTGAGAATTGAATAAGGTCACCATCCCGAATAAATACCCTTTACCTCGTATCAATGACTTGTTTGATCAACTTCGAGGAGCGATGTACTTCTCCAAAATCGATTTGAGGACGGGGTATCACCAATTGAGGATACGAGAGGAGGATGTATCCAAGACTGCTTTTCTAATGAGGTACGGGTCCTATGAATTTTTGGTTATGCCCTTTGGACTAACCAATGCCCCCGCTGTATTTATGGATCTAATGAATAGGGTGTTTCGGGATTTCCTGGACCAATTTTTTATTGTGTTCATCGATGACATTTTAGTCTATTCTCGAATGGAATCTGATCATGATATGCATTTAAGGTTGGTCCTACAGAGATTACGGGATCATCAATTGTATGCCAAGTTTGAGAAGTGTGGCTTTTGGTTACAGGAAGTACAGTTATTGGGTCATGTGGTGATGTCCCAGGGTGTATCTGTGGATCCAGGCAAGGTAACTGCGGTGAAGGAGTGGGGTCAGCCCATGACACCTACCGAGGTTCGCAGTTTTCTGGGTTTGGCGGGTTATTACCGTCAGTTCATCAAGGGTTTTTCTAAAATAGCTAGCCCTTTGAAAAATTTAACCCGGAAAGGGGTGAGCTTTACTTGGGATGATTCTTATCAAGATGCGTTTGATGAGATTAAAGATAGATTGACTTCGGCTCCGGTCCTTACATTGCCAAAACCAAGATTGGAATATCTAGTCTTCACCGATGCATCTCTTAAAGGATTTGGAGGTGTACTTCAGCAAGAGAGACAGGCTATCACTTATGCTTCCCATAAATTGAAGCCCCATGAAAGAAACTATCCGGTGCATGACTTAAAACTAGCTGCAGTTGTTTTTTCCTTGAAGATATGGAGGCATTATCTCTTGGGAGGGAAATTTAGTCTTTTCATGGACCATAAATCGCTGCAATATTTATTCTCACAGAAGGATTTGAATATGCGACAGCGCCGATGGTTAGAGTTCGTGAAAGATTATCAATTTGATATTCATTACCATCCAGGTAAGGCAAACATGGTAGCGGATGCCTTGAGTAGGAAGCCTGATGGAGAATTAGCTGAGGTTTGGAAAGTTAAATGGAAGGAACTCAATCAGGAGGATGCGATGGTGAGAGCATTCATGTTGGTAATGACCGTGACTCATACCATTGTGGCAAGGGTGGTAGAAGCTCAAGGAAGGGATAAGGGGTGTCAAGACCATATTCGCTGATTGCTGTCCGAGGGAGCGGAGTCCTACTCGATTGGTTCGGAGGGTGGATTACGCTTCCATGGAAGACTCATCGTTCCGGAGGAAGGAGATTTGAGACGGACGGCGATGGATGAATCTCATGGGTCTCGATTCATGATTCATCCTGGTGGGGACAAAATGAATCAGGATATGCTCCGTCAGTATTGGTGGCTGGGTATGAAAACGGATATTTCGGAATTTGTGTCCCAATGCACTACATGTCAACTGGTCAAGATTGATCATCAGAAACCGACAGGTTTTTTGCAACCATTAGAGATCTCGGTGTGGAAATGGGAAAGTATATCTATGGATTTTATCACGGGCTTGCCGAGATCACAAAGCGGGTGTGATTCTATCTGGGTGATTGTCGACCGCTTGACAAAGTCTGCACACTTCCTACCTATGCGGACATATTTTGATACTGCTCGGTATGCTCTCTTGTTCATCGAGGAGGTGGTGAGACTCCATGGGGTGACTTTGAATATAGTTTTCGACCGAGACAAAATTTTCGTTTCCCATTTTTGGAGGAGTTTCCAAGAAGCGATGGGGACCGAATGGAGGGTAAGCACTTCATACCATCCTCAAACAGATGGACAAATTGAAAGGGTAAACCAAATGTTGGAGGATATGCTTCGTATGTGTATGCTTGACTTCAAGGGTGGTTGGGAACAATATCTCCCATTGGTTGAGTTTGCTTATAACAACTCTTAACAATTCACAATTGGAATGGCACCTTATGAAGCTTTGTATGGGAGACCATGTAGATCACCCGCTTGTTGGTTGGAAGTGGGTGATAATAAATTTCTTGGACCTGAAATGATACAAGATACTTCCTCAAAAATTAAGTTGATTCGAAATCGCATTCGGATAGCCCAAGATCGTCAAAAGAGCTATGCCGATGCGAGTCGACGACACATGGAATTGGAGATTGGGGACCAAGTTTTGGTTCGAGTGTCGCCCATGAAAGGGATAAAGCGTTTCGGTAAGAAGGGGAAACTTGTGCCGTGCTTTGTTGGACCATTTCCAGTTATTGCAAAGGTGGGTCCCGTGGCATACCAACTTGCTTTACCGGAACCATTGCAACAAATTCATGATGTATTCCATGTTTCCTCCCTAAAGAAGTATAGGAGAAGTGAAGGTGCGCTTTGGCAAATTCCTTTCGAGGATATTGATTTGTAACCCGATGTTTCATATGAAGAACAACCGGTTTCTATATTAGAGCATGGGGAACGTAGATTGAGGTCTCGTGTGTTGCCCTTGGTGCGGGTTCAATGGATTCACCATAACGCCAAGGAATCTACATGGGAGCGAGAGGATGACATGCGGGAAAAGTATCCATATCTTTTTATACATGGTACGTTTGAATTTTGGGGACAAAATTCTCAGAAGGGGGAAGTATGTAACAACCCTTGCTTTTGAGGTCCTAATTTATATTTAATTTGCTAAATATAGTGATTAGATATAAAGATGTTGATGTGTGGAGTAGGTATTAATTTAAGAAAGAAAGTTAATATCTACTATGATGTTGCATATTTACCGTATATAGAGGTGAATATTGCTATGTTATGTTTTATTATGTCATATGATTCAAAAATGACATTTGGCTTAAAATGAAACCGGAACCTAAAATGAATTATAAAATCTCCGAATGATAATTTGGAGGCTGCCAATAGTTCTGGGAGGTTCGAGATAGTCAAATTGTGTGCCATATTGTATTTTTAGTCTCCGGGCACTTTTGACTAGTTGTAGCATATATGAGTTGTTGCGTATTATTTTACCGCGTATAAATCACTTAAGCTGGAAATTTGGATATAAGACACGATTCATGTCTTAAACTAAGTCACTATTCCCCTAATTACATTGGTAAAACCAAGAGAAAGGAAGAGAAGAACAAACCTTGGGAGAAAGTGAGAAATTGAAGCTTGGGTGATTGTTCTTGCATTCAACTTCTTCAAAATCTGAACTTGCTAATTTGAGGCACGTTTTCTACTTGCTATTTTATGATTTAAGGAGAGTAATTTGCATTGATAGTTACGGTTATGTATGGTTTATGGAAGTTAGGGTTTTTGTTTGATTTATGGGCTTTTGATCTTTGGAAGTTAAATTGATATGGTTTGGAGGTAAATTATGGTTGGATGATGCATTTATGATAAATTGGTTGCATTAAAGGATAGGGGATTGAGTGGGTTGAAGTTAGGTAGAATTTGGAGTCAAAGACTCCATAAAAAAAACTTGGAATTTCTGCATAACGGAATCGATTCGGCCTCGCCGAATCGATTCGGTGGGAGACAGTTTCAAAGCCTGGGTCGTCCGAATCGGTTCGGCTCGTCCGAATCGATTCGGCCTTATGCAGAATCTCAGTTTTCCTGACCGAATCGATTCGCCTTTAAGAACCCAAATCGATTTGGCCAGTCCGAATCGATTCGGAAGGCCTGCATTTCTCCTTTGTTTTCTTTTGAATTTTGACCCCTTTTCTTTAGGATTATGACCTAGGACCCTTGTTGTAAGAAGTAAACATAGGATCCTAGAGTTTTAGTCGAGTTTGGTCGTTACCCTATAGTTGAACAGGATCACTTGGGGTTAATTCAGGGGTACTTAAAGTGATGCTTAAGTATCACTTCTTTTTTGGTAAATTAGTTATAGTTAGTGTTCTAAGCCCATATATGGAGATGTTAGACGCCCTTTTGAGTTATATGAAACCTCGGGATTTTTTATACTTTGGGGAATTTTTTTTGGAGAATACTTCGGGACTTAATTATATGAAATTGAATAAGAAATATTCAAAGATAAATTTTTCAAGAAAAATGAAATACATGAGATTCATGGTAATGAAAATGAGATTAAAATGGGTAATTGTTAAATTACTTAAACACACCTCTCTAAATGCTATCATAAGGGAAGCTCGCGCATGAGGTGATGTCCCCTGACTATTGAATCCAGGCTGACTATAGTCCTCGGCCATATGCGGGTTTTGTATATGTTTTTCTGCGCTAGTGAGGTAATTCTGGGTGTGGTTATGACTCACTCGCAGTCATATGGCCGCTACCCAACGTGCGTTAGGTTCCCAGGTTGTCTTGTATAGATAGGCCCTGGAAGATGATAGTCATTTAGGGGCGCGCCCAGTGGGGAAACTCGGAGGAGCGGTCTTAGAAACGTTATATGTATAAGAATATAACCTTTCTAACTCACGTGGGACTTGAGGTGTGTAAATTGCCATAAGATATGTGATGGTAATTATATTACCTGCTAAGGAATGGAAAAGGAAAGATATGATGAAAAATATATTCCTATTAAGGAATTGAAAACAATAAGATATGAGAAGAAATGAGATTTATTTTAATTTCTCTTGCTTAATTTTAATAACTGTTAGAACTTATAAAATTGCATAATCCCATTTTATGATTAGGTTGTTAGAATCACCTTCACATTAATTATGATTCATTGTCCATATCTATCATGTTTCTTACTCTTTTGGGAGTCATATATAAATCGGGCCCTGACCCGTTCATTTTTTTCTATGTTGTGCATGTTGTTGTATCCACTCAGGTGCTCCTCCGCAAGGGCGCCCATTGTGATATTTCCTACTCTTATACTTTTGACGAGCTGTATGACCTTGCGGATTATTACAGGATGTTTACGAGATGCCTTCGTTTTTGGAATCTAGTTATGATCGGGTCTTTCGTCCGGGGTAGTGGCCCATCTTTTGTACTTGTTAATGAATATAGTATGTAAAATATTGATGTGTGGAAACACTTTGAATGTAACTGTGGACCGACAGATTATTCGGTTCTTTTATTGTATGTTGTTTTGGTATTTATCTATATGTTCCTTTGAAATTCCACTTTCATAAGATTTGGGTTGTTTAATTTATGTCTTAAATCTTTATTAAACAAAAATTTTTGACAACCTGCTTTTTGATTTCTGGAGTGGTTTTCCCGTATACCTATTTTATTGTTATGATGCTGAGGATGATATCCATCCATGATTCCGTTATGTCGAGGTATCGGGCTGGCCACCCCTTATTTCGGAATGCGGGTTGTCACAACAGATGAACTCATTTCATTATGGTAATCAAGCCATTATGATTTGGTTGCTCCCAACATGCCAGTCGTAATGGTTAAATTAAATTAATGGGGTAATATCTTTTCTCAATTTAGTTAAATTTATTATTTACTCCAAGGAGTACGTATCTTTCCTTAAATAATAATTATAGTGCCTACTCATGAATTTTGAAAACCATTAACTTTTTTTGAAATCATTATACGACCATAAAATTTATCCTTCGAAAATAATTATTCTAATATTTATTCCCGTTTTGAATATGTAAGAAAAATTTAATTGCAACAACGTCACTTACCATTTTTAATGCAACTCATCTGCTCCATAGTTTAATGGAAGAATTTATTATAATTGGAATGATCATGTGCAGTTCGCCCTAGGGGTCCTTTACTTAGATATCTCCTTTCTTATTGAAAATCCCTACTTCCATTACTAATGAGAGAGGTGATATGGAAAAGTAGCTAGCCAAAGTGTGTGAAATGTCCAATAAGATGATTCTAATGTATTCGAAGCTGACCATTATTCAATCCATTAGAAATTCTTTACCCAAGACTAAAATTGACAAGAAATTTATGAATAATGTTAAAAAAAGATTTCAACGGGTTAATAAGTCATTAGTAGGGACACTACTAGGAAAACTCACTACATTGATATTTGATGACACCCATACCATTAATGACCACATTCGATAAAGGACCATCCTTGATTCTAAATTAAAAAATGTGGAAATGCAAATGGAGGATGCCTTTATCATTCAGTTTATTATCAACTCTCTCCCAGATCCGTATGCACCATTTGTGATAAAATCCAACAGTATAAAAGACAAGTGGAGCATGAATCAGGTGACATCTAAACTAATTAAGGAGGAGAAACGTTTGAATCCGTGGGAAAGTTAGGTAGCTCATTTCATTGTTCTAAAGAATTCTTGGAAGAAGAATGCACCAAAGAATACTACAGGTAAGGCCATAAAGTAAGGCTATCCAAGTGGATCTGAACCAGTGCCAAATTTAGTTCCGAATAAGGAGAACAAAGAGAATATATAGTGTCACTTTTGTGAAAAGAGTGGTAATTTTCTGAAATATTTCCTGAAAAAGCAAGCTTCGATTGAAAAGAGGGGTAAGCCACTGGCTTTAGTATGTTTCGAATCAAACTTTACTAATGTTTATTCAAATTATTAGAATTTTTATTTTTGTTCAATAACTCATCTCTCCACATCCTTGCAAGGATACCTTTCAACCCAAAATGAAAGACCAAATGAAGGGTTTCTATAAATGGGAAACATGAAGACAACCAAAGTTGAAGCCCTTAGCAATTTTAGACTTGTTTTGGATTCCACATGTATTTTAGATTTAAAAGACACTCTTTATGTTCCTAGTCTTTCAAAAAGTGTATAAAGACTTGATGTTGATAGTTTTACATTTGAATTTAAGAGTACAAGATTCAACTTATTCAAAGGTCTTAATTATGATGGCTCTCATTTTATGATTAATGGTTTATATCAAATTAATTTAAATAAAAAGTTTTGAACAGACATTACTTACCATGCAACCCAGTTGTGGAATGGATGTTCTTTATATGATGATAATTCTTCTTTATTATGGTATAAAAGATTAAGGCACATATCTAGGGATATAGTTCAAAGACTCATAAGAGAGGAAATTATTCCTTACATGGATTTTAGTGATTTTAGTGTATGTGTGGATTGCATTAAAGGAAACAAAACCAAAGATAATGTGACACCCCACACAGTAAAATACCGGGTGATCAGTCCTACATCGAATTAAAATAGGAATCTCATTTGGTTCATTCTTAGCATCACTGTCTAAAACCTTTTAAAACATACTAACCACCTAGTATTAAAAAAAACTGGTGCCAAATTTTATCTTTATTAATCCAAGACAAAAATAAGTGAGAAATTAAAATAAAACATCCAGTGCTGATAGAATCAATCATCTCATAGAATAATAAAAGTCTAGCCCAATAAACCACAAGCTAATCCAAAACTAAACCAATGTTACAGAGAGTAATAAATCACATACAATCTGAAAAGAAACTAAATAAAACTGTGAGCGACATACTTGTGATAGGCTGATATGAATCTTTACACTTGAAATAGAAAATAGATTCGTGTATCCAAATCCTGCAACATCCACATATGCTGCAGCTAGGAATCCCTAGAGTGAAGTCACACCTGGCATCCCTTTTGCTGGACACCTAAAAGGTTTTGAAAATATTTGATAGAAAGGGTTAGAACCCAAAACATTTTGAAAATATTTAGCAAGTGATTAAATTGCAATAATTTGAAATGCATAAATGGTATTCATATTTAAGCTAGTGTCACACTCCCTTGAGGACAAGCTCACCCCTCAACTAATGTGCACACCTAACGCTTTCTTTAGATCCCCCCAAGTCATCTACCCAGTAACTAGATAATTGGTATAACTTATTTCAACCACCCTATTCAAACCCAAGTATGCTTAAGATATGATTTATAAGTTGTTAATCACATTAACTTAGTTAATCATTTTTCCTTTTTAAATCCATATAACATTCGCACCCGTTGTATCGTTAATATAATTCACTTCATGTATTTAATTACACATATGTTGAATATATAATAGCCCATCCTCCCGAGTAATAACTCACCGAATGTATTATCTAAAGTGCTATCAACCCCGGCTATTCAATCCTACCAGGAGTTCCGAGACAACAATGGTCCATCGAATCGTAACGCAAATCATAAAAGTAATGGAGGCGATCATATTTCCCCGAGTCTGAGGACATCATCACAATTCCCTACCTCTGAAATTGGACGCTATGACCTGGGGATATACTCGCCCTACTCCTCAAGATAGGGGATTCACCCACATCGCACAACCTCCCTAGATAGAACTATAGTATGTCATTTAAATAAATATCTAGTTAGTGATATTTATAAGCATACAATATATACTATCACATGTCGTGTATATATAATTTAAATTTTGGATTTACCGTGTATAAAAATTCATAACAGTAGCCTATATTTTCCCGAGTCTATGGTCCGACTCCAATTTAATTAATTTTCCCATTAATTAATTTATTACCTTCCTGAGTCTATGGTTTGACTCAAATTTAATTAATTTATTACCTTAGTGTCACTCAACCAATATACCCGGACTCGCTCACTTGGCCCTTATCTTAATATTACCCGAGTCTATATTCCCACTCCACATTAATCTATTTCTCTCAATAATTAATTTAATACCTTGGCATCACTTAACTAGTATACCCAGACCCGCTCACTTGGCCCGTATATTAATATTCCGAATTTAATGCTCAATTTCCCTTTAATAAGTTTGTCACACTTATTAATTAAATTAAGTTTAAATGTATCTTTATCACAATTAATTCAAAGGCCACCCATACTGTTTGTTCCTGAAAGTTCCCGACAAACTCAACACTTAATCATAAGGGCTTACTGTTCGAGATTTATCCCCAACGTCAAAGTTCAACCAAAAGAGTAAAAGCCACCGAGATTGCCGAAATAAGAACACGTCGCCTGAAGGAGCCACGTGTCGTTCGAACGACATAGGGACTGTGACAACCCGCCTACTAAAATAATAGGTGGCCAGCCCAATACTCTAATAATCACAGGAATCATAGATGGTCCATTCTCAGTATCACTGTTGATTAAAATAATAGTACGAGACAACCACCAATCATTTTAGAAAAATGGACAGTCAAATTTAAAATTTAGTAAATAAAAGAAAAACACTTAGACAATCCCATTTGCAAAAACGGTGGATATAAAAAATCGATGAATAAAGAATGACAATATAATGAATAATCACCGAATAAGCTGTCGGTGAACAGACTAATACAATTAGTTACATCGAGTATTACACGTTAAATATTACATTATATTAAATGAGTGCAACACTTGGGCAACATGCCCGAATAAATAAACTAAACATTACTAGAATACAATGCAAAGAAGCGTCTAAACAAATCACCTACAACATCCGCAATATGTCGTAGCTCCATGACAACCGGAATGGAAATGTAAATACGGGTGTCCATGCGGTAGAGAACCTGTACGACAAAGAGTATATGAAGAAGCAAGGAAATATAGACGGGTCGGGGACCGGTTTGATATGATTTCCATGTGACTAAAATGTAAGACAGTTAAGTGCGTAATTCTGTTGAAGTTAACAATAATATTTCTCACCTCTCAATCTAAAAGCAGCGTAGCACAATATTAATGAAATGCTCTAGTTTATCCAAGTAATAAGGGATAACTTCTCCCCATTCTCAACAGTATGCCCTATTCGTGCGTGGGGTGTCTCCCAAAGTGAAATCCAAAGAAGGAACCCCCCCCCGATACGCTACTACTAGGCAAGGTTGATCGTCGAGATCCATTAGACCCTAAGTACAATATTAATATGTTTGTCATCTAAGTTTAATTTCCCCTTAACGTAGTACTAAGGGCTAGACTTCTCCCCAGTCTCAACACTATGCCAAGTTTGTGTGTGGGGTGTCTCGCAAAGCGAAATCCAAACAAGGAACCCCCCCGATACACTACTACTAGGCAAGGTCGATCGTCGAGATCCATTAGACCCTCAGCACATAACTAATATATACATATATGGGAACTCATCTACAACTACTCAAGGAAACATAAATAAATCCATTGACCATCTAAAAGCATAATTCCTATTTCTTTCTTTAGGAATATATATAAATGGCAAGACACTTTATCAATTGTTTACCAATCAATTTCATTTCAAAAATTTCTTTACCAATTTTATTTCCATTCTTCCATCCAGGAAAGTATACATAATTTAAAGCAAGTTTTATTATCATAAAAATGCTTTAACCTTTTCAAAACATATCATCCATTTTCCTTCTTCCATCCGGAAAATGTAATTAAATCCATTTCATTATCATAAAATGCTTTAACACCAATAATGTCCCACATTATTTAACATAGTTATATATATATCATATAACACGTTCTAAGACCGCCCGTCCGGGTTTTGCCACTATGCGCGCCCCTAAATGTCAATCATCTTCCAGGGCCTATCAATTACGACACCTGGGCACTTACAACGCAAGACGTCGAGAAGCGGCCGTATGCCTGCGGGGTAGTCATAACCACACCCCGAATTACCTACCCATCATAGAAACATACAATAAATGCTCATATGGCCTAGCGATATATCCACCCTGCATTCACTAGACAGGGGGCTTCACCACAACGCGTGAACTTCCCTTATGATGTCATTTAGAGAGGGCGTGTAACCATAAATTAACATTTATGAAAAATCATTTTCCTTTTCATTTGAAAACATCCATTTTTACATTCTCAAAAGCATTTGTACTTATTCATTTAGTACCATATTACATAATATTTATTTCTTATTCTTAGAGTCATATTTTATTAATGCCCTAAGACCCGAAGATCCATTATCCTCAAACTAGTCTCCAAAAGTTCATACAATTTCATAAACCATCAAAGTGAGCCTCCCCCAAGGAGTGTCTCCCAAAAAGTCTCAACATTTACATTTTTATCTCCGATGTATTCTTCGGTTAATCTCCTATATCATACGGATATTAACCTAAGCAACTAGCCCTTGGGGTAAGCCTAAATATCCCATTTAATCCTAGGGTATTAGTCTACCCAAAACCACCCTCTTGGACACCCCATTACTTCCCAAAGGAAGGTCCCTAAACCTTGGACCTAAAAGAAAAGGGCTAAAAAAATCAAACTAGAAAAACATCCTGAAAATGCAACAATTCCGAATCAATTCGCCCTGGACGAATCGATTCGGTCTTGAAAGCGAATCGATTCGGATAGGCCGAATCAATTCGGTAGAGAATACCCTGCCATTCTTCATAACCCGGAAATCGATTCGCTTGGTTCGAATCGGTTCAGTCAACTCCGACTTGACTCCTTCCCTTTTACCGAATCGATTCGCTAGGGGCGAATCGATTCATCCCTACAGAATTTCCAAATTTGGGCTACGGGTTGTTTGAACCCTAAAACCCCAAAACTTCCAAACCCTTGATTTTCCCCAACATCAACAACAACAATTTACACCACATCATTTCCACACTACATCTAACCAATATTTTTAACTCAAATCAAATTAAAACCAAGATTTATGGGTTTAATCATCAAAATCAACAAAAACCAATTTATGGTTTAAATCTCCAAAACTTATCTACACATGCAATTTATCACATTAAATCAACATCTAGTAAGTAAGAAACTTTCCTCGAGGTTGTAGTCTAGGATTCTCTTCCCGAAGCAACGGATTCCAGCTCCAATCTTCCATTTTCTCTCTTTCTCTCCATTTCTCCCAAGCTCTCTTCTCTCTCTCTCTCTCTCTCTCTCTCTCTCTCTCTCTCTCTCTCTCTCTCTCTCTCTCTCTCTCCCCTTTGGTTTTTCTCATAAATGAAGAAAGAAAAAGGGGTGGGGGAACTTAAACGGGTCTTAAAACATAAACTCCCTCTTTTAATTTGTAATACACCATTAAAATGACTCGTATCCACATAATTGAGTCATAACGTGTCAAAAGTGCCCGAAATCCAAAAATGCAACATGACACTTATTTTGACTATCTCGACTATTCTAAAAACAACTGCACCCCCTATTTTGGCAGTCGGAATAAAGTGAACTATTTTTGTGTTCTAATTTCATTTTATTTCATTAATTATACTCCAATTTAAATATGAGTCATAACCATCGTTTTACATATAACGACGCAATAAAACACAATATAATGCTATTTACCTTCTCATAACGGTAAATAGACAAAGCATAGTAAATATTATCCCTTAATATCATGGGAAAATAATACTTACTCCAACTTTCCGTATTTTATAATATTAGCCCATCAGGCAAATTAATATAAAATAGCTGCTCAAAAACCTGGGTTGTTACATACTCCCCCCCCCCCCTAGAAGGGAATTTTGCCCTCAAAATTCAGGCATATAGTATAACCATACAAAGGTATACTATACTAAACTATTGTTCTACCATTCTTATCAAACCCCTTTTTATACTTGGGCTAAGGTCATCATCTTCGATCTTAGCCTACATCCTTTATGCTCTAGCATAGCACCAAATCGTTCCTCATGAACTATCGATCCTACCTTTCAACTACGGAAGGAGATACCTACATATCTCGACACAAATTTCCTTACTTCTCAAATCACATTTTACCCTTGCCAGGGAATAATTACACTAAGCCACACTCACGGCACCATCCTTATAGAAAATGATCCGAACTATCGTACGAAAATTCGATCCAGAAAAGCTACTACCTCCATCCTTCTTCATTCCACCACTAGTCTCTTCACACTAGTAGGGGAATTGGTCAATCACAGACATGAACGCTCTTAATATAGCGTCCTCTCGGTTAAGGTCGTTCCACTTGGCATTCCATGCCGTACTAATCTCTCTGACGGTTTTCTACTCGGCGCTACGTTACGTTACCCCATTCACATTTCCTTAGCGAAAGGGAATATCCAAATGATAGTCCCTCATCAAATCCCACTTCTTGATCTTGAAAAGAACAAATTTCTTCCCAGGAAGCACTGCCTCTATTCTTTAAGGCGAATACTACCGCTATGAACACTACGTCAAGCGGGAGATAATACCTCTCACGGAGTTTAAGTCTGTGAGACGCATAAACAATGGATTCATGCTCCAGTATTAATACTTCCCGTTCCTGGCAAAGACTCGTCCGTTAAATACACTCTCGATCTTAACAACACGAGTGCAGGAGTAAAAGTCAACTCATACTTCAACTCCTCGAAAGATAGGTTACCGACGTAATGCTCCATCTACGAAAGGCCCCACCATCCTATGGCCTAACTTTTCGAATCACTCAAGATCCTTAACTTCTTCGTTCTTTCGACCTAAACCCACTTAGAGTTAACCCAAAAACCTATATGGTTAACTCCCTACCGCCTTCCTAAAACCGCGCTACAGGTCTTATGGACCTTACATCCTAATAATCCTAAAGTCAATCTATATCCTAATCTAGTTGTATAAATATAATACTAATTGTATCCCTAGTGTCCAAGACCTTTCCCAACTCCCGACATTTGCTTGGTTTCATGCGTGGGACGTCTTGCTGAAGAAAAATCTAAATAAAGAACCCTCCCGTTACACTACTACCTCGCATCGTCGGTCGTCGAGAAGTAACTGTCGAAGACACATAATCGGGATCGCTAAAATCCTAACTCTAAGTCTTACCACTACAACAAAAATGAAAATTTAACTGATCGAGTGCCTACTTTCTGTAAGGTGCTACCAATACTTTATCCCAATATACACACATACATCTTTTTTAGATGGCCTTCTCATTAAGGCATAACCATAAGTCTCTATTCGACTTCTATATCGTAGTCTTCCCCACATCGATCAGAGGAAAAACTATCATAGTGCTCATATATCGCACATCAACTTAGCCCTTAATCACTCAATTATGTTATTCTTGGCTAAACCTTCAAACCCAGCACTCACACAACAGAAATAAAGAGAAGAAAGAAACAAAAAAGAATTACAGCATCTCCCCACTTCCAACTTCGTTAAGGTTCCTAGGTGGAGCATCTCGCAAAAGTGAAATCCAGACAAGGAACCCCTCTAATGCATTATCACTTAACTTCGTTGGTCGTGGATATACGGCCCATCATACACAAGCAAAGCAAGCAAACAATCAAACAAAACAAATAAGACAAGTAAAAATGAAAACTGCCTACATACCGTAAACCACCTCTATAAAGTCGTAATCCTATATCTAGGTGAGATATTATAGAACAACTAGTCCTTCTCTAGAACTAGAAATATGATAGCCTCGCAATTTATTTTCTTGATATCACACCCACCAAGCTAAAAACATCTCTACTCGTATATTACATATAATACAAGTAGCACATACCACACATATACTTAAAATATCATCACCCTCCTCATAACGAGTGAAAGCAAAATATAGAACCTCCCTTCCACAAAAGTCATATAGGTATACTTACTATTAAAATATCGATACTACCACATGCTCGATATACACACCCTAATCTAGGGTTAATACAATACTACTCCATCTTATCATAAGGAATACCCCACCCTCAACTACGGTGGGAATCCCTGCCAACATACTTGCCAATCTCTGGCCATTACCAAATGGTTCTCAAACACATCATTCTAGTCTTAACCTAACCCAACTACTTCCATCTCTAGCTACCTTGGCGATTACTTGCGTAGTTCCCTTAATCTCCTCAATAAAGGGAACATTCTACTAGCCTCCCCGGCCTTAGTTCAGTGAGTCTTCCCCAGGTGGATGTCCACCGATGGGGTCTCATGAGCGTTATTTCTCCTGAAGTGGTAACAACACTTACTTATCAGCCTATCATTACACTGAAGGGATCCATCTTCCTCATACCAATCTTATTTTGGTGTACAATTTCTCTACCGTAACACCCTTTATTCACTGTCCGCCTCTGACCGAACCTCACGTGAATACTTGAGAATTCTACCACTTCCGCCACTTCAACCTTACTTCTATTAGTGAAAGATTTTCCTCTAATTTTTGCACCTGGGCAGTTCTATACCCCTCTCTAAGGCAAAACTCTCGGGCCTTATATTCTCATCAAATGATATTACACTTCCTCCCATCCAACCGAACTTCCATATGTGGTCCTCGTCAAGGACCTCTCAACTCCAATTAATGTAGCCTGGAATCCCAAGCTTAGTACCACTCTCTACTGGCAGCGGTACTTGGAAAACTATATCTACTATATTTAGTAGTCATGATAACTATATAGGATAATGCTACAAAGGGAGCGACCTCTAAAGCGTCCCTCATCCCCGACTATAACTTACAACTCTTAGTAATCCCGTCTCATGACGCCTTCACAACGACCTTCCTTGACGCCGTTCGTCGTACGACTTACAAGTATCACACGAACACGCAAAAGTTTTTTAGGGTTCTCATAACCTAGCAGAAGAATGAAATCTCACAAGAGAAATCAATGATCTTAATCTTAAGGCTCTATATCAAATCAAAAGAAACGCAGAAGACGCAATACACACGCACAGATTCCTAAGGACTCTAGAACCTAATGCTCTGATACCATCTGTGACAACCCGCCTACTAAAATAATAGGTGGTATGCCCAATACTCTAATAATCATAGGAATCATAGATGGTCCATTCTCAGCATCACTGTCGATTAAAATAATAGTACGAGATAACCACCAATCATTTTAGAAAAAACGGACTGTCAAATTTAAAATTTAGTAAATAGAAGAAAAACACTTAGACAATCCCATTTGCAAAAAATGGTGGATATCAAAAATCAATGAATAAAGAATGACAATATAATAAATAATCACCGAATAAGCTGTCGGTGAACAGACTAATACAATTAGTTACACCGAGTATTACACGTTAAATATTACATTATATTAAATGAGTGGAACACTTGGGCAACACGCCCGAATAAATAAACTGAACATAACTAGAATACAATGGAAAGAAGCATCTAAACAAATCACCTACAACATCCGCAATATGTCGTAGCTCCATGACAAACGGAATGGAAATGTAAATACGGGTGTCCATGCGGTAGAGAACCTGTACGGCAAAGAGTATATGCAGAAAGAAGGAAATATAGATGGGCCAGGGCCCGGTTTGATATGATTCCCATGTGAATAAAATGCATGACAGTTAAGTGCATAATTCTCTCGTAGTTAACAATAATATTTCTGACCTCTCAATCTAAAAGCAACCTAGCGCAATATCAATAAAATGCTCTAGTTAAGACAAGTACTAAGGGCTAAGTTCTCCCCATTCTCAACACTATGCCCTATTCGTGCGTGGGGTGTCTCACAAAGCAAAATCCAGTAAGGAAACCCCCCCGATACACTACTACTAGGCAAGGTTGGTCGTCGAGATCCGTTAGACCCTAAGTACAATATTAATATGTTTGTCATCTAAGTTTAATTTCCCCTTAACGTAGTACTAAGGGCTAGACTTCTCCCCAGTCTCAACACTATGCCACACTACATCTAACTAATATTTTTAACTCAAATCAAATTAAAACCAAGATTTAAGGGTTTAATCATCAAAATCAACAAAAACCAATTTATGGTTTAAATCTCCAAAACTTAACTACACGTGCAATTTATCACATTAAATCAACATCTAGAAAGTAAGAAACTTGCCTCGAGGTTGTAGTCTCGGATTCTCTTAACGAAGCAACGGATTCCGGCTCCAATCTTCCATTTTCTCTCTTTCTCTCCATTTCTCCCAAGCTCTCTCTCTTCTCTCTCTCTCTCTCTCTCTCTCTCTCTCCTTTGGCTTTTCTCACAAATGAAGAAAGAAAAAGGGGTGGGGGAACTTAAACGGGTCTTAAAACATAAATGCCCTCTTTTAATTGCTAATACACCATTAAAATGACTCGTATCCACATAACTGAGTCATAACGCGTCAAAAGTGCCCGAAACACAAAAATACAACATGACACTTATTTCGACTATCTCGACTACTCTAAAAACAACCGCATCCCCTATTTTGGCATTCGGAATAAAGTGAACTATTTTTGTGTTCTAATTTCATTTTATTTCATTAATTATACTCCAATTTAAATATGAGTCATAACCATCATTTTACATATAATGACGCAATAAAACACAATAGAATGCTATTTACCTTCTCATAACGGTAAATAGACAAAACATAGTAAATATTATCCCTTAATATCACGGGAAAATAATATTTACTCCAACTTTCCCTATTTTATAATATTAGTACATCAGGCAAAATAATGTAAAATAGCCGCTCAAAAACCTGGGTTGTTACAGGGACGTCGTGCGAACGAAACTCAGGTCACTTGAACAACCTCCTAGGGTTCTCTCTCCCCTATATTTCTTCCCCAAACGACGACATGAAGATTTTAGAACTTTCTATACCCAGAAATTGTTCGACTGAAATCTTTCTCAATCCAAACCTAGTTTGAGGATTCTAACTCCCAAATTTCTCTCCAATCATCAACAAGATAAGAAATTTCAAAAGGCATTTTCGACAAATCCTTTATAGAAGAAATCATTCCCAATTTATTCATAAATATCTCAACAAAATAATATGAACTTTTAAGTCCCTTTCTCGGTCCGAAAATTCCATTGTAACATCCACAAATTAAAACCCAATTTGTGTCAACCCGTCCCAAAATTACTTGTCTAACACACCTCCTGTGATATAAATTGTAGAGTGCAATTAATTTAAAAGCATGTTTAAACACTTGCCTTAGGATTCGTAGTGTCTGATTAATCCTCGTAACAACCCGATACTTTAAAGACGATAATTTATTTATTTCGGGAGACATAAATATTATTTTATTTGGAGAATTACTAAATTGGCAATTTTGAGGGCGCAGTTGTTTCTAGAAGGGTCGAGAAAGTCAAAATGACTATACTTGGGGTCTATTTAGGTTCCGAAATATTTTAAGTACTTTGGCTCGAATTAAAGTTACCGAGTCATTTAAAGTGTGTATTATCATTTAAAGTGTGCATCTTGGGAGATAAGGATTAAAAGTCTACGGGAGAAACAATTCTCCATAGAGAGAAAGAGAGAAATAGAAAGAGAGAAGAAGAAAGAAGAAGAAGACAAAGAGAGAGAAAGTGATTTTTCGGCCAATACATAATCTCGAGGAAGAATCAGACCCTATGAACCTGAGGCAAGTGATTAAACTTGCTAAATAATTGTTGTGTACCATTTATTTCATGATTTTTGGATTAAATCTTTCGCTTTTAGGTTTAGTTTGATAAAACCTAACTTTTGAGTAAAATCTTAGATTTGTTGTGTGAATAATGGATTTGATGATATAAATTAGTTTAAATGTGTTTTTGGATGAATATTAATGTTATATATGTGATTGGGTTGAAGAGATATGAGTAGGAGATGATTAAAATGAATTTTGGGATTTTTGGCTTAGTAAAAAGTATCCATTTTCGTGAGTTCTGAGGAGCCGAATATATTCACCCCTTACCGAATCGATTCAGAAATATGCAGGCGCCCAGGTCTGAGTGACCGAATCGATTCGAACCCCAACCGAATCGATTCGGCCTGAGACAGAATCCCAGGTCTTATGACCCGAATCGATTCGCCTTGGAGGCCGAATCGATTTGCTGGGCCGAATTGATTCGGAATTGTCCTGAATCGATTCGGAAATAGGGCATTTTGGGGGAATGTTTTCTAGGGATAATTTCATTCCGTTTTGTTTGAGGTTATCGATTGGGAACCTCTATAGGGTTTATATGAAGTATGTTTTGGAGACTTTTAGAGAGTTTCCATTATAAGAAATTGTTGGAGTCATATTGACTAAATTTGAGGAATACCGATTAGAGAATATAAATACGCTAAGTGTGGAAGCCCACTACTATTGAGAATTCTATTTAGAAATAATTAAGAAAACATATGAAAGAGTGAGAATGCGCGTAGTGATATTGGATCTTAGAATCAAATCCAAAATGGGATAACTTTAAGGGTTCATATGATTAATTGAACAGTATTATGGATTGAGAATAACAAATGATAATAAATGTGCATACGGATGTAGAAATATCCTTAACGATGATTAATTTGGGAGATGTCTCACACAATGAGAAATGCTAATCAAGGTGCATTTGGATAGAGTGTATCCTTAACATAAATAGAATTGAGAGACAATTCATGCGAAAACTTCAAGTGAGAAATAATATAGTGTATACTAAGTGCGGAAGATGTGTGAGAATTGGCGATTAGTATATCAAGAGAGAGAAAGATACTAAATAATGATATAAGTTCAACTACACCTAAGAGCGTACTACGAATATATAAACAATGTGATGGGTATACCTTATATGATGTGATATTCTATGTATATATATATGTGATGATATATATATATATATATATATATATATATATATATATATATATATATATAAGTGAAGCATACCCCCTCCTTGCTATCAGTGGGAAGTTGCGCGATGAGGGTGAGCACCCTGGATCGATGAGCAGTGTGTGGATATTCCCCAGTTCATAGTCGTCCATTGTGTTGATATGTGATTTGCATTATGTTTTGGGGGTGAGAAGTCGCGGGTATGTGTCGTTCTCACTTGCCGGTTAGGAACTATGACCGCTTCCCGGATGTTGTGTGTGAGTTGATCACGAGTCGGTGTCGTTTAGTCCTACAGGTGGTCCCTAGTATGCTACGTGGTTTGGGCACTGGAAGATGATAGCATTAAGAACCTGCATCCTCGAGTTATATCTCATTTGGATGGTTATTATACTATGGTTATGCTTGGTACTTGGGTATCGAGGGCATAATGGACCTCAACGACCAACATTGCCAAGGAGTAGTGTATCGGGGGGGGGGGGGGGGGGGGGGGTTCCTTGTTTGGATTTCTCTTTGCGAGACGTCCGACGCACGAACCACAGTATGATGTTGGAAGTGAAGTGAAGTTAGTCCTAAATGCTCATATATATATATATATACATCTCGACGATCGACAGTGCCAGAAGTAGTGTATCGGGGGGTTCCTTGTTTGGATTTCGCTTTGTGAGACGTCCCACGTACGAACCGTCATGCACTATTGAGAATTGGGAATAATAAATTAATTAATTGAATAATAAGAATTTGGGTTACATGCATCATGCATTGAGGGCATAATGAATCTCGAAAATCAATACTGTCAAGGAGTAGTGTAACCGGGGGGGGGGGGGGGGGTTCCTTGTTTGGATTTCGCTTTGCGAGACGTCCCACGCATGAAACGCAGTGCAGTATTGAGAATTGGGAGAAGTTTAGTCCTTAGCACTTGGATGCTAATAACTCATATATAATTATATGTATGTCGATGGTATATAACTAGGATACAAGAAATTCTAGTAAAGAGAATGTTTATGTATTGTGAGTATGTTAGTATGGGAATGGTTATATAAACTTTATATGTCAAGTAAAGGAACAAATAAAAAGAGAAAAATAACATTAGAAATTGAAGTATATGATTTAGATGGAATTTAGATAAGTGTAAATTGAGAGATAAGTTAGATGGTTTTAATTGAAGGTTTATATTGGGTTTAAGATATATCCACTTGCCTAGGTAGATTTGGGCATTTATTTGGAGATCGCGTGCATACGTTTAGTTGCGTGCTTTAGTTGAGAGGTGAGTTGTATTTTATGGAGAGTACGACTGCATTAAATCATGTCATAATGCATTTATAATTATTATGCATTTTAATTCACTTTCTATAAAAATGTTTTCACCTCAGGCTCTGACCCGTTTATATATTCTCCTGCTATGTATATATTGTATTATTTTAGGTGTTCCTCCGCCAGAAAGCCAATGAGGTTTATCCATCCAGTGTATTCGTGGAGCTGTGGCAGTAGCTGACTTTTGAGGCACTTTGTTTTAGTCGATTCCTATCTTTTGTATATCTATATCAGGATTCAATTTGTATATTTGGGTCTAAACCCAGGTGTTGTAGATTAACACTTTTATATTTTATTTCTCAGATTATTGTATTGTCCGTCACCCCACAGCATATTAGGGTATTTTACCTTGTACATTGTTTTGTACTCATTCATATTATTGGAGTTTGTATGTATTACTCATCATAGTTATATGTATTATTGTTGATTATTGGTTGCATGGTTAGTTATATTTGGTGTTAAATAAAATTATTAAATTTTTGGCATTCCACTTTTAATAGTTTCGGGTAGTTAGCCTTATATTATTTAGTATTGTCTGTTGATGTTGAGATTAAGCCATCTGAGATACCTGATTTAATGTAGTATAGGGCTGGCCACCCATTATTATTTTGAGCGGGTTGTCACAATCCTTTGGTGTAGTGATTGATTTATTAAAGAACACCTCCCTTGTTCTTCCTTTTGGCTCCCAAGAGTTCTCCCTTTTTGCTCCTTTACATTCTCAGATTTCTCCCAATTGTGTTATGGTTCCCCACAACTCCTAAAGTTAGGTTTTTATCTCCAAATCCCGGTTTTAGTCACATGGGCCTAATTAAAATGGCCCAAATACCCCCCCCCCCCCGGTGTGGACCCACTATGCCCAAATATACCCCGTGACACATTTACCACCCCCGGTACACTTTTTCGACTTTCTCGGCCCATCCAGAATCAATCGTGTACTCAGAATTGACATACAAATTAATTTATAAAAATCATTATCTCACACCCAAATTAGTCTATAACGACTCCCGGTTGAGATAAATAAATGCCACGTCAGTAATACACGTTATGATGTAAATAAATTATTACTATTCACTTAGTAATTTAAATTCCATAAATATTAACCATTTACTCACCCGATTAATATTTAAATAAAAGCTGATAATAATTAATTCAATTAAATTAGGACACACAAGTAATTTAAAATTATCCGAATTAATTAAATATTAAAAACACAAAAATACGGTGTGTTGCAGATAAAAAGAAAAGATCCACAAAAAATAATACACATAGATATTTACGGTCCTCTTGATGCCCCATTATTTGGTGGAGAAAATTACTTTATCACCTTTATAAATTGATTTTCACGTTTTTTCTAGCTTTATACTTTATGTGATAAATCTCAATCTGTTAACTTTTTTAAAATTTGTATAAAAGAAGTTGAAAGAGATATGAGGAAAAAAAATGAAAATTATTTAGTCTAATAGGGGTGGTGAATATTATGATAAATATAATGAAACATGACAATGTCCTAGACCATTTGCCGAGCTACTTTAAAATTTAGGTATAGTTGTGCAAAACACAATGTCGGGTACACCCCAATAGAACAGTGTGACTGGAAGGTGTAATTTTGCACTCATGGATATGGATAGAAGCATGTTAGGTAATATTAATATGCACTTATCATCGTGGATGTATGCTCTCAAAATCTTTGTATGTATCTTGAATAGAATTCTTAGTAAGTTTGTTCCCAATACTCCTTTCGAACTATTGACAGGAAGGAAACCTGGTTCAAGATACCAACATGTTTGGGGTTGCCCAACATAAGCAAGAATTTTTAATACACATAAAAGAAGTTGGATCCTAAGACTATTAGTGTTTTTTTCATTGGGTAACTTAAAACGCAAGGAGATATAGATTTTACTTCCCTAACCACAACACTAGAATAGTTGAAACTGGTAATGATAAATTCATTGAGAATGGTAAAATCAGTGGTAGTGAGGAAATAAGGGAAGTGACTATTCAAGAAGTAGGGATATCAATCCTCTTACCCCAATTTCATAATGAATCTTTTGTTCCTCATCATGTTTCTTTAGGTAACAATAATGAAAAAAAATTAATGATGGACATACTATTAATGAATTACATAATCAACCCCGCCTTGAAACTATCACCAATGAACCTATTGTAAAAACACCACCTTAAACAATATTAAGAAAATTTCAAAGAACTATAAAGCCCTCTATTTCTGATGATTAAGTGATGCATTTTTAAGAAGTTGGATTTAGCATAGGGGATATAGATGATCCAGTCACATATAAATAAGCAATTGATAGTAAGAATAAAAAAAAAGTATTAATGCAATAAAATATTAATTAAAATCTATGTACTGTAATAAGGTCTAGGAATTGGTTGATTTGCCGCAAGGATCTAAAAGAATCAGGTGTAAATCGGTTTTCAAGACCAAATACGATTCAAAAGGCAATATTGAGCAACATATACCATGACCAGTAACTTAATGTTTTAATAAAAAAGAAGAGATTGATTATAATGAAAGATTATTTCTTGTTTTAAGATGGACCCATTAAGAGTTATTTTGGCATTAGTAGCTCATTACAATTTAGAGCTTCATCAAATGGACGTTAAAACAAATATTCTAAATAGAAGTTGAGATGAGGAAGTCTACATGGAACAACTTGAAGGCTTCATTATTCAGGGTAATGATAACATGTCATGTATGTTAGAGAAGGTAATATATGGACCTAAATAAGTTTCCAGACAGTGGTATCTTGCAGTTAATGCTACCATTACCTCCTTTGGGTTTAAGGAAAAGACATTGGCTCAGTGTATATACCTGAAGATCAGTGAGAGTAAGTTTGTATTTTTGGTTCTATATATTAACGATATATTAATAACAATTAGTGATCTTGTTTTTTCATGACATACCAAGAAAGTATTTCTCAAAACTTTGAAATGAAAGATATGAGTGAGGCATCCTAAGTGACCGAGATAGAAATATTCAAAGATGTTTCACTTGGATAATCAAGATAATCTCGTAAAGTTTACATTAATAAAAATTTAGAGAGATTTATGTTCTATTACGGCTCAAATTTTAAAAGTAGACAACTTTAACTTAACTCAATGTCCCCAGAATGACGTAGAACGAGAATAATTGGAGTAATATCCTTATGCTTATATTCTAAAGAGTTTGATGTATGCGTAGGTTTTCACAAGACCTAACATTAATTTTGCTATAGGAATGCTTGGAAGATACCAATGTAGTCCAGGGCGAGATCCTTGAAATGCTGCAAATAAATTACTAAGGTACTTGCAGGGGACTAATTATCACATGCTTAAACATAGGACGACTGTTGATTTTGAGGTGGTCAGTTACTCAGATTTAGATTTTGGAAGTTATTTAGATAGCACAAAGTGTACTAATGGTTAAGTGTTCCTTTTTGGAGGAGGGGGTGATTTTGTAGAACAGTGCAAAACATTCTTTTATTGCCTCATCCACCATAGTGGCTTAGTTCTTTACGTGTTTTCAGGATAAATCATGGTTATGGCTATGAAACTTCATTTCGGGGCTTAGTATTATGGGAACCATTACTAAACTGCTAAAAATTTATTGTGATAATGTCCCGGTAGTCTTCTTTTCAAATAATAATAAATACACTACATTAACCAAGAATATTAAGACGAAGTATTTATTAGTGAGATAATAAGTTCAGACAAAGGTAGTGTTTATTGAACACATTAGTATGAGTGTTAATACAACATATTCACTCACTAAAGCACTACTCATAAAGACCTTTTTGTAACATGTTGAATCAACGAGTCTTGAGCATAACGTCTAGATTATGATTCTGGATTTGTTAGTGTTTTCTATGTAAAGACACTATTTTAAGATATCAATAAAGTTATGTTCTGAATATTCATATTTCTCTATTGTGATATTATTTACATGTATGTTATTATTGGTATATGTGACAAAAATAGTGTCTTATGAGACATTTCGAACCATTAAATAAAAATCCAACATGTAGGCTTTATTAAATGAGTCATTAATGTTTTAGCACAAGGAAGGGAACATGCTCTTGAATTAGTATGAAACCACCATGACTCTCATTAGTAATATGTTGAAATAAGGTATTGGAATCCATGGTATAAAATTATTCTAGTATATATATGTCTCATGTTACTCGATATATTCCTAGATTGTTATTCGAACAAAGTGGGAGAATGTTAGATTTTAATTATAATTTCATAATTAAAAAAAACAGCAGTTTCGTTGTCCTAATAACAATCTAGAATTTGAAGAGTTTTATGAAATAATGAAAGATTTATTGGAAAATATCAATAGTTTTCTTTGATGACTAATCAAAATAAAGGATTCAGTAGGATATTCTTGGGTCCAACCTTTTACTTTAAATAAGTTGTAGTCTCTTTATCATTCTAGAAACTTTTGGCAACTTCGAAATTTAAAGGGCAACAGGGAGAAAACTCAAAGCTCCATTTCATCATACTTTGAAGGGTTCAAGTCTATTCCAAATTAAGAATTTATTCAAGTAGCAACGCTAAGTTCAAGAATAAAAAAAGAGGTGATATGGACTAAGGTACATGAATTTATAATCCTTTTTGTACGTAGATTTAAATGTGAACTGATATGAGACTAAATGTCCTTATTAACCTGAAGGCCTTGCTATAATTGATTCTATATTATTGTCAATACCTTACTGATTAAATTAAATGCTTGTTTTATATATTTACATACAAATGTCATTTTATGCTTTCAAAATCTAAAAGGGTTAATTATAAATGATATTTATTTTAAAAAGGTTCCATTTGACATGCATTTCAAGTATTTTTATTTTTAAAATTTCATGAGTGTTACAAGTGGTATTAGAACACCAGTTTACTCGTATTATTGGGATTTGGATTATCGATTCTTTATGTGTACGTTGTGTTATCTTTGATTTTTTTTCTTATTAAGCGAATCACATAATAAGTTTTAGTGAATTTCGAAGACGAAATTATTTTTTTAGGGTGGAAGATTGTAATACCACATATTATTTAGATTTAACTTAAATACAATTAAATGAATTGTAAGAATTGTTTACAAAATTTATTTGTGAATTACAAACTAATTGTGTGGGATTTAACGAATTTTAGTGAGTTTTTTGAAGTAATATATGGATTCCATAACGCAAGTGTAAAATACATTTATATGAACTTATTTTAATTGTAGAAAAATTATATGGATCTTATTAAATTTTTATTTGATTATTTTTTAAATTAGTTAACACGCATCATGCTAACACATGTTTACATCACTGTTTTCTTTTAATATTTGGTATTCACAATGCTACACCATATAATTTGGATATATTATAAGTTATTTTTAATAATAAAATGAGAAAAATAAATAAATTTAATAGATTTTTGTTGTTTTTTCATTAATAAGGGTTAGTGTGCTAGTTAATGTCCTGTAGTATGAAATAAATATAAATTGAGTGAGGAAGATGATGGTACTCATATTGGTCTGACTTTTTATTTTATTTAAAATTTTATTTGATTAAAAATCATAAAAAAATAAGTTGTTAAGAATATTAGTTCGTTGGTGAGTTCTTTATCCCATTTAATGAGGGATTTATGAGGGGTTTTGAAGGGTTAAATGTGAAATTGAAGAGAAGAAGAGTAGGGAAAAGTAATAGCATATTTTTAAATTTATTAGGTTTATTATAAACTTATTCACTAATATATAAAAGCGTGTTAGAGTTTGTGGGCTTTAGATATCTTTTTGTTACAGAATTCTAGACAATTGAGAGAGAAGATAAGAAAATTTTGGGAGATATTTTTATATGAGAAATAAAATGAAATATTATCAGAATAGGATGCAGATGATGATGATACTTATTTACAAGAAAATATTTGGAAGTTTGTCGGCGCTTTGATTCAACATTTTCATATTTAATGGTTTAAGGTAGTTTCGTTCTCCCTTGATTTATTTGAGTACTACGCATATTGACTGCAAGGACATAGTCCATCACAATTAAGTATGCCATATACCACTACAACCATTAAAGAGATTCAAGATAAAATACGTAATGATACGGGTCCGAATATCAAGTTGCATCAACAATCACGCCTCCACGAAATGAATATGCTAAGTTGTGTTTTTAATTTCTTAATAATTCATTTATAATTTTGGGATATTTTTCACAAAATATTTTCTAAGTGTTGGAGCGGAGCTTTAAATGTTTTTCGTCAAAAAATATATTTTCAGAGTGTTTGAGGCAGTGTATTTACAGAGACAAAGAAAATGAAAAAATATTTAATATTAGTCTCGTTCGAACCACATCGTATATCGTTCAAACGACATCGCGTGTTGCGATATACTTCAAACGACACCATGTTTCTCTCTAACGACATGCCGCCTTAAGTTTTCTATTTAAAGGACTCTTCAACTATATTTTCCATAAGAAGTCTGTACATTTTTCATTATGCAAAATAGTGCGAAATTGGCAGAGACATATTGGCTTCTTCTTTTAGAGTTTAATAACTTGTTTTCAATGCACAAAACATCCCAATTTGTTAGTGAATTGTTATGAAGTTTGAGAACACACTTTTCTGGTGTTCATATATTTGGGGAGAAGATTTATGCAACATATGGATGCGTGTCATTGAGGTTCACTGCGTGTGAATCTTTGCTGAAGATAGGACGACGATTCTTGTGGATTGCAACGCGTAATTCATTGCTGACGACGCCGACCGATTGTATTTCATTGTAATTCGTGTAAGTTGAGATTTACAAATTATAATGAAATAAAAGGTTTTTCCCTGAGGGGATTTTTCCTGAACTTTGTATCACATATTTTATTTATGTTGGTTTGACACATGCACGCACGTAACCAGTTGATTTTGAGGGAAAAATTAATTTGTTTGATAAATTTACACTAATTAAATAAGTTTGTGATTAGAATTTACGCATCTTTTTAAATTCGTATCACACATGACATAAGTGCCTTTTACAAATTAGTATCAGAACCTGTTGCACTAAGTTATTGGGTTTGGTCCTAATTTACTTAAAATGGCTTTTGGTGGTATTGATGATTTTCAATGTCCACTTTTTGAAAAGTCTAATTAGAAAATTCACTCAAATTCCATTTTTAAACCTTCTGTTGAAAATAATTCTGAGAGGTGTTAGGGGTGTAAGGGTGTTGATCACACATTATATGAGCGTCCCACAAATTTAAGGAAGAGATTGAAGAAACCGACTGCTCATGTTTCTACTCTTAGTGACAGTGATTCAGAAGAAGAAGTTTTTTTTATTCTAGACGAGAGCTTCCCACCATTGTATCTAGTGATAAAAGTGAGGATGATAAGAGTGAGGATGGAAGTGTAGTTGAACGTGACTTCCAAATTGCTTTCAGTGAACTTTATGCCGAATATTTGAAAACAATGAAAGAAAATTTGAAACTACAAGCTCAATTGAAAGAGCCTGCCTTAAAAAATTACAATGATGTTTTAGTTAAAGAACTTAGGGCACGTGATAAAATTTTGAGAGAGACGCTAGGATATGTCAAAAGTGAGGGAGATGCTCTTCGAGGTGTGACGGATGTTATGAAAAAGGAACTATTCGAGTTTGAGGATTCTATACGTGTACTCGAGACTAGAATAGGTGAGCTTGAGAAGTGTTTGAGAGAATCAAGCAAGGTAAAATTTGATTTGGAGTCTCGGTTTAAGAAACTAGATAAGATTTTAGGGAGTGTCCAAATTAAGGAGGATAGGTGTGGTATAGGCTTCGATGAGAGTGTTGTAAACATTCCTAAAGCCAACCCCACATGTGTGAGAGAGCCTCCTAGGGATGTTAAGAGAGAGGCACCTAGGTTCATTAGGAGAGAGCCACCTAAGAACATTGTAAGATATCCACCTAGGAATTTTAGGAGATCTCCACCTAAAAACTTTAGGAGAGTAACACCTTTACATAAGATTCACCGGACAATTTACACGTGCACTTACTATGGTAGGTAAGGTCATCTCTGGCGTTTCGCTTACAAACTTTTAAGTTGACCTAGGAAGTTTAATAGAAAAGTAAATTCGATTCCTCAAACCCCCATTTCATTACAAATCTGTTTGGGTTAGGAAATCAAATGTAGAGGCTTATGGTCTGATTCTTCATGACTCTCCTTTTCTTTCACGTGATTCACCCCATGTGAGATCATTTGGTTGATTGTGTTTGATATTTGTCATGCGCTAGTTGTGTTCCGTGATATACCCTTACTAGTTTTATGACTCACTTTGTTATAGTTTAAATTGTTTAATTAGTTTAGCTACCGTTTTAGCACTGTTTCGGATTTGTCAGCACCTTTTAGGTATTTGTTTCTGGAATTTTTTTCACTGGACAACACTTTTTAACATTCTGGACTGGGACTGGGATTTTTTTTTTCTCGTTCGAGCAAGATCTCATGTCGCGTGGTTCTGTCGTTCTATTGACAAGCATTTTTGTTCGAGCGACATTGAGTTTTGTTTGAACAACCTATTTTGTTATTAGCATTTATTTTTTTTCGTACCCTGGGTTCATCTGCTTATGTTTTTAGTTCTGCTCGGTCGCCGTTGTTAGTTTATATGAAGTTAGTTTTAGTATTTATGTTTAATTGTTAGTACTCATTGCTCGTTTAATCACACCCGTTTAGATTATTGATTTATTTGTGTGATTTTTACTAGCATAGGATGTTTTTCATGATGACACTTCAGCATATTGCTAGTATGTATCATTTTGTATTTATATTTTCCATTTTGATATATTTTTTTCGAGAAAACTGAAAACATTTTTGTTTTTGAAAATTTTTGGAAAAATACAAAAAGATTTTCTTTTATTGAGAAGAATTGAAAAATCCAAAAATAGTTTTGTATTTTGTTTACACCATATATGAATGCACATTTAGGATGACCGAGTCACAACATCATTCCATATCCATGTGACTATTTGATAGTGTTTTGAGACAATATGTTGTGTCATTCATGTGCTTTACAATGTTTGGAGTCTTTGAGATCATATATAGTGTTGCTACCTACATGTTTGACTGATTTATCCTTTATTAAACACATGCACAAATTTGTTTGACTTTTTTTCTTGTCTATCACATGTTGGTTGAGTGTTTCCATCTCAATTCTGTCTATATAACAAACCAAATCCAATAAAACTTAACAAAAACTAGTTCATGTTATAAACTATTTGTGAGTTTGTGTGGTTTATTTTGAAAAGTGGAAAAGGGATGCAAAAGTTATTTCTTAGCGATAAAGACACCGTTTAAATGGACCTAAAAAATTTAGCAATTGAAAATTATTCGAGGTCCAATGAGGTTTCAAAGAGCCCGAAAAAATTGAAAGGTAATAAAAGGAAGTATATGCCAAAAAGAATAGGTTTTAGTTTCATCAGCTGATAAGAAAAATAAAAAGCATTATCTTTTAATGAGGTAATTTGGATGGAATTCAAAGCGGTTTGCATGTCCTAGAAAGTAATGAAAAAGCATTACATAGTTTTGGACGTTATTGGTGTGGAAATCATTTATACTCTGATTTGTTGATATGATTAAGACGATGTCATCTAAATTCAATAATTTTACACTTAAGGACTATTTTGATCTTAATTCATTAGGACTACACTTATGCATCGTGCACACATGTCATGATTGAGTTAATTTTCTTATCTAATTTGTTCACACCCATTCATTCTTAGTATAAATTCATGGTGTGTGATTTTTGTAGAATTAGTTTTGCATTTTTGTATTAAAAAAATTGAAAAATAAAAAATATTTTGTTTCCCTTATTTGTCGTGACACCCCGATTTGATTTATGTCGTTTGATTGATTTATTCTTTTCCTTGTCTATTTCGAACAAATAAAAAGGGGGAGAACGAATTATGACTTTATAGGGGAGTTTAAGTATGGGGGTGAATTGATAATTCTTTCATGTTTATTCTTATATCATTTCAAACTCAATACGTCATGAGGTATTTTTTTTGTCTCATGTGTGTAGGTACAATTGAAGATAATTATGTTGCACACCCTGATGAGAAACACTTGGAGTTTTGAAGACTTGAATGTTGAAGCAAAGTTTGAAGACTTGCCAGTTTATATTTCCACTTTTGAGTTTATGGGAGAGTAGATTTTTCTAGGTCATTTGATATTAATAATTCTGATATAGACATAGGGGGATATTTGTAAGGACATAATCTGTCACAATTAAGTATATCGTATACCGCAACAACTGTCGAAGAGGTTCACGATCAAATACTCAATGAGACGGGTCTGAATGTCAAGTTTCATCAACAATCAAGCCTCTTCAAAATGAATTTGATAAAGTTGTGTTTTTAATTTCTTAATAATTCACTTAGGATTTTGGGATATTTTTCACAAAATATTTTCTCAGTGTTGGAGCGGAACTTTAAATGTTTTTCGTTAAAAAATATATTTTTCGGAGTGTTCGAGATGGTGAAATTACCGGGACAAAGAAAAAGAAAAATAGTTAATATTAGTCTCGTTCGACCGACACTGTATATCGTTCAAACGACATCGTTTGTCACACGATACTTCAAATGATAGCGTGTCTTGATCGAACGACATGCTGCCTTAAGTTTTCTAATTAGAGGACTCTTCAGCTCCGTTTTCCAAAAGAAGTCCGTACATTTTTCATTATGCAAAATAGTGGAAAATTGGCATAAACATTTTGGCTTCTTCTTTTAGAGTTTAATCTCCTGTTTTCAATTAACAAAACATCTCAATTTGTTAGTGAATTGTTTTAAAGTTTGGGAACACACTTTTCTTGTGTTCATACATTTCTGGAGAAGATTTATGTATCATATGGCTGCATGTCGTTGAGGTTTATTGCGTGAGAATCTTTGCTAAAGATAAGACTGCGGTTGTTGTGGATTGCTCAGCGTAATTAATTTCTGACGATGCCGACCAACGCCTACTAGTATTCGTGGGTCAAATAACTGTATTTCATTGTAATCCGTGTAAGTTATGATTTACAAAATTATAGTGAAATAAAAGGTTTTGCCCTGAGGGGATTTTTCCGGAACTTTGTGTCGCATATTTTATTTATGTTTGTTTGACACATGAACACACATAGATAGTTGATTTTGAGGACTGAATTATTTTGTTTCATAAATCGACACTAATTAAATAAGTTTGTGATTGGAATTTGTGCATCTTTTCAAATCAGTATCGCACACGGCATAAGTGCCTTTTACATTCACGCATTTTTGTATATGTGATACAAGCTTGTTTTGCATTTTATATTTCATAATTTGCATACGAATATTCATTTGGTTGAATACATTTTATATGCATTCTTTTCATGTCGTATAGTTTTGAATAATGTAATTTACATGCATGATGAGATTTTAATTTTTGGTGGAGAATTTGTACTCAAATTGTGAAAAAAAATATTTATATTCTTGATTAGATCAAGAGAATGATCAATTAAATTGAAATTTTATTGGAGAATGGATAGGCATCTTTTATCCAAATCACTAGTGATACGGGGTGTGCTTTCGAGGTTACATTTTTATTTCATTTAGAATGGACAAATGTAACAGATTCAGTTTTGATGGTTGTGAGAAGTTTAGCAGTTACGCCAATGTTGTGATGGTAGGATGATGACGTTATGCACGTCGATCCATTATTATTTTGATGAGATGTTAGATTAGAATTTTTTGAGCATGGATTGTTCGAACGATAATTAATAAGAAAGTATAACGAGAGTATACAACAACTCAAGGAAAGTGAGGCATGGGTTTGATGTTTGGGATTGGGGTTCGTGTAATTATGTTCTGAATAAATAAGATTGATTATTGTTATGTTAAGATCTTAGAATGAGTGTCATATTGCATACACTTGATATATGTTCAAACGCGATTAAGTTTAGTGCACTTGGAGCAATTATACGAGCTACTAAGTTTCTCCCTAATCTACCCAAAGTTTTTTATTTGTATTTCAAGTTTATACACATATTGGATTCATTAAAGATATTTGAATTAGTTTAGGTGCATGGGAGGTTTTTGAAGCTGTGTGTACTTTATTTTTATGAGAAAGAAAATTTTGAATTTATTTCATTTATCGTAAAAAGAAATAGTTGTATATTTTATTTTTTCTCCGTGTTTATAAAAATGGACTCTGATGATTATTCAAATAAGAATATTTTTATTTTATGACAACTGTAAATTGGTTATTTGTTTATAAAAATTATTTTATGCTTCCACAAGCTAAATGGTTTTATATTAAATGTTATTTCTTTTGAAAAAGTTTCATTTGAGAAACTTCCTAAGTGTTTTTATTATTAAAATTTCACGAGTGTTCAAGTGGTATCATATCTCTAGGTTACTTATAGCTTTAACTTGGAGTTATCGGTTTGTTATGTATACATTGCATTGTCTTTTGTTTTTTCGTATTAAGTGAATGAAAAAATAAGTTTTTACAGAGTTTCGAAGAAGAAATTATTTTTTAAGGGGGAAGACTATAATATTCTGATTTTTTAATTTAATTTAAATATTATTAGATGAATTGTCATAATTATTTGAAAATTTTATTTGTGAATTAGAAATTGATTATGTGAAATTTAATGGATTTTAGCGCAATTTTTTAAATATTAAATGAATTCAAGAAATCAAGTGTGAAATATATTTATACGAGCCCTAAAAACAGGTGGACATCATTATTTATTTTTACTTTCTTGTATTGCCAATGTTACACCATATTATCTGGATATATTGTATGTTATTTTAAAAATAAAATGAGAAAAAAACTAATGGCTATTAGTTATTTTATCATCAGTAAGGGTTGACATGCTAATTTAACGACCTAAATTATAAAATTAAAAGAAATTGACCGACAAAGATGATGGGACTCATATTGGTCCAATTTTTATATGTGTTCTAAAATTTTATTTTGGCTAAAAATCATGAAAATTAAGTTTGGAGGAATATTTGTTTGGTTGAGAAGTTGTTAGCCGACATAATGGTGGATTCACGAAGCGATTTTAAGGCTTAAATGTGAAATTGAAGGGAGAAAGAGTAGGAGAAATACGTAAGATATTTTTAAATGGATTAGGCCTATCTAAAACCTATATAGTTATATATAAAAGTGTGTTTGGGTTTGTAGGGATTAGACACATTTTAGTAAGAGAATTCTAGGAAATTGGGAGAGAAAATGAGAGAAAACAAGAACTTAGGCGATATTTTTAAATTGAAAATAAAATTACTTATTACCAGAATAAGATGAAGAAGATGATGATAATTATTTACACGTAAATATTTCTAATCTTGTTGGCGCTTTGATTCAGTATTCTTAACTTTTTTTGTTTAAGCTAGTTTCATTCTCCCGTTGTTTATACGTGTACTCCTCTTATTCACCCATGTTTGTATATGTGATACGTGGTTGTTTGAATTTTATATTTTATAACTTTGTATATGGATATGAATTTGGTTCCACACATGCTATATTCCTTGTTTTGATGTCATGTAGTTTAGGGTAACATAATTAAAGTAATTTGCATGGTTATTGGGTTAGAGTTTGGGTAGAGAATTTGTACTCAAATCGTGGAAACCAAATTATTTATATTCTTGATTACATAAGGATAATGATAAAATAAATTAAAATTTTACTATTGGATGTTTATGCATCCCATATCCAAACCAAAAATGTTCTATGGGGTGTACTTTATAGGTTATATTTTATTTCGTATCGGATGAACAAATGTCATGGACTCGGTTTTGGTGGTTGGGAATAGATTGGAGATTATTCGAAGATTTTGATTGTAGGCTGATGATGACTTGCCTATCATTCCTTTTTTTATTTTCATGAGGTGGTTTATTAGTATTTTTTGACTCCATGGATTGTTCGAACGATAAGTACGAGAATCCATACTATTTCGAGGGAAGTGAGTCAGAGATTTTATGTTTGAGCTCAAGAATTGTGTAGAGACTTTGTGAATAAATAAGATTTAGTATTTTTGTATTGATCTCTTAGAATGAGTGTCATATTGCATACACTTTATAAACATGGACACATGATTATGTTTACTACACTTGGAGCAGTTATCCAAGCTACAAATTTTCTCTTACACTCCTCCCCATAATTATATATTTCTATTTCAGGTTTTTACACATTTTGGATTCATTAAAGATATTTGAATTATTTGAGACACGTGGGATGTTGGAGAAGCAACATGTACTTTAATTTTATTAGAAAGTAGAAGATACATTTATTTAATTTAATGTAAAAAGAAATAGTTGTATATTTTATTTTTTCCCAAATTGGTAAAAAAATAAAAAGGACTCTGATTATTAATGTGAAACGAATCTTTGTATTTTATGACAATTGCAAATTGATTTTTTATTTATGAATGTCATTTTATTATTCCTCAATCTAAATGATTTAATTACAAATGTATTTTATTTAAAAATGTTCCATTTGACACGCATTTCAAGTATTTTTATTTTTAAAATTTCATGAGTGTTACACGATCAATTTCTAAATATGTCATTTGGATCAATATACTTTTATTTTTGAAAAAGTCTTTTACCAATGGTTCCTTATCATCTAAAGGATCTTATCTCTCTTCATAGACTTTTCCATTACGTACACGTATTTTTTTTTACTTAATAGCAACCTCACATGCAATGGTTCCTGTATGCACAAACCCTTTAGATATGAATATATGTATTTGACGATACTTATAGGGGAACACATCAGTTAGCTTATATATATATATATATATATATATATATATATATATATATATATATATATATATATATATATATATAATAAAGTATAAAAATTATGTATGTCATTAGATTAAAAGATGATGTCATCTTTATGATATTTTCTTCACTTCCTATTTTATCCCTCAAATTTTTGATTTCCCTCTCCTTTTTTGCTTGCCAAATTTCTACTTCAATTCAAAATAGGGGGTACTTTTGTAAGAACCATAATATTTCTCAACTCCCCCCCCCCTCCCCCGCGCTCACACCCTCTCTCATTTCTCAAACAAACATAACATTTCTATCATTCTCACCTTCTCCCCCATTCTCTCATTAGCAAACTAAAAAACATACTACATAAAAAATCCCTCTCTCCTCGCAACGCCACACCTCTCTCCGTGTATTTAGATTTGAACGCATCCATTGTTGGTTCGGGGGTTTAGGGCTGATACGATAGGGAGGATAAAAGAGAAAAAGTAAAACCCATCTTCTTCCCCATCACGGATCTCACAGTCATGGAGCTCGCCAACACCACGACCCTTCAGTCCCTTCTTTTTCTGTTTTTTTTATCAAGATGGCGGCCCATTTTTTTGTTTGGTAAAACATATATTGGTGTTGTTGATGAAGATGAGGTGGGTGGAAACACACCATATATATTCTCTCTCTTTTTTATGAAGTTTTATATGTAGGGTTTTCAGATTTGATATTTGTTTTTACAGATCACGATGTTTGGGCTACTTAAGTTTTGGATTTCTTGAACTGCTTGAAGTTATTATTTTGTACATGTATCTGACTTTGGATGTGATTCAAAGAAGGTCTTGGTTATGGAAGTGCACCAAGATTTCTTAAATTGTTGGTTCAGACTCCATGGTTTTCCTCTCAAATGTACATCAATAACTGTTCAAATCATTTTTTTGACTTTTCATTGAAGATCAACAACTGTTCTTGAATCATTTTGTTCTAATAATTTTTTTGGCTGTTCTGATTTTTTAGTTCTAATCGTATTTTTTGGCTGTTCAGTTTGTTCTTGAATATTTGGCTTTTCATTATGTATTTCGACGCATATTGACAGGGGATACAATATTTTTTTGGTTTTTTTGACATATTGACAGGGTATTTCTAGACAGGGTATTTTTTGGGTATTTCTAGACATATTGACAAGGTATACAGATTTATTCAATATAGACAAAGAAGGTGCATTCAATTTGCAGTGAAAGTAATTTTTTGGTTTTGCGTTGCAAATCTCAATTGGGTTTCCATGCTTACTATTTATCAAGGTATTTTTGTATTTTTTATTTTTCCACTGAATATTTCATTTTTATTTTTTTTACAAAAAATCCTGATTATATTTAGTTCTCTATGTACCTTGGTTCCAAACAGGTGTAAGACTAATTTTCTCTACACAAGTGTAAGGATGAAGAAGCTAACTACTGATGGGTCATTTTTATTTCTTTTGAATCTCTTCAATTTAGTGAGTATTTGTATTTATTTCTTGGTTCTGTAACATATGTAACACTCATGTTTCATGATGCACTTTAGTTTGTATATATATAGAGAGAGAGACATGTTATGAATTTTTATTTTTATTGTTCATCCTACTTTCTAAACTAAATTTTAAGTAGGTAAATTACAACATATATATAGAGAGACATGCTAGAGCAGTTGATGATGCTACCTGCTAGAGTAGGTAGCTTGGTACAAAAGGGCTAAAGCCTCCTGTATGGGTGTAAGATTGTGGGAATACGCAAGTTTGATGCTACCTTCTAGAGGAGGTAGCTTGGTACAGTAGGCTAAGGGTACAATAGAGTAGTCTAGGGGAAGAAATCATAGCTTGGTACAGTAGGCTAGGGGTAGGGTAGACAACATATTTGGGTCTCACGCACAACAACAGGTAGATACGCGCAACATATGAAATGAAGGAATGTTGAGGATGCTTTCCTCATGTTACCCATTGTAAATCCCATCAACCATGTAAATCCCATTTTTTTCTCAGTTCTTCATATGTTTCACACGAAGTGTGTATTTACCAATTTGAGTTCCATTTTCCACTTATTGAATTGTTTGAGAGTAGTATAATTATTTTTACAAACTATTTCCCAATTTGATATACTATTTCCATTTTGTTCTCTCATCTTAATCATGTATTGTTGTTATACAATATTCATTGAATATTCCAGTCATTCCCAACTCGATATGTTTTTACTTTTTTTATGTGATGACCTCACAACCCTCCTATTTGAGGGTAAACTTCATGTTTGCTTGATAAGAATGGGTTCGTTATATAGCTAGGCGTAGGCGTAGGCGTAGGCGTGATAATATGTTCGCACAATAGTACTCAAATTTTGTTAATATATCTTACTACGTCCCCACATGACTAAAAATATTCATATTCGGTCAGTTATGATTCATTAAGTGGACTAAGGGTTGTTCTATATGAAAAATGATAATTATGTTATGTTTGTTAGTGGTGATGAGCTAGGCGATGAGAATTGAATCTCGTAAAATATGTATATAAAAGATTTCAAGGTGCCACCCTCACATGCCTAAATACTTTGGTATTCATTTATGTTTTGTTTTCATTAATTTTTTTAACAACAAAAGAGGAAGGAAACAAGGTTTCTTTAAGGGACAACTGAAACGAATACTAAATTACGAGAAATATAATTTATTAGTGTACAGGTTGTTTCAAACATTCTAGGCATGTTTTTTAATTAGTTGTTTCATTCTATGTGTAATATACCTGAAAACAAATCTTGGGAATCCATATTAGATATATACTCGACATATAGTTGTTTTATTTCGCTTGAACCGTAGTAAAAATTCAATAGAGCCTGCATTTTATACCGATGTGAAATCATTTACAAATGGTTTTCATGATTTACTCTTTAGTTAAAGTAACTTTTATGACTTCACCACACGATTCATACTTGAGAGAATTGTCGTCGTGCCTTCAGGCACGGTCATACCCTAGTGTGTATATATATATATATATATATATATATATATATATATATATATATATATATATATATATATATATATATATATATATATATATATATAGAGAGAGAGAGAGAGAGAGAGAGAGAGAGTTTCTTAAGTGAACCAAAATAATGAACTTTTTAATTAACCCAATAAGATATTAAAAAATAACCCTTAATTCTTGTTGTAATTGGTCCACGCCAGCGACAATGGATACACGTGTGACACACGTGGTTTTTAATATACACACACACCTCACAAACCTTACTCACCCTCCAACTGCCCACACCCACCCATATGCCATCATTGTTAAAATACTATTCAAGACCACTGGCAGTAACTCGTGTAGATAAACCCTTATCATAAAAATTATTTACCGGATAGACAATAGCATCAACATCGCGGCTCCTGAACAATGTAAATCTAATATCTTTCAAACAAATGGGGCAAAACTTCCATTTTTCAAACATGTGTATGTTTGTGTATTACTAAGCATTAAGTAGACCAAAATGAACAGACGAGTAAGCTGCCACTTCCACATTTACATTAAGTATACCTTGCGCGACTCCTCCTTGACCTCAACAATGATATCGATCGACGAGCACTGCCAAGATATGACTTAGAGTCGGGTTGTGAATCAACCCGGTGAAAAATTCTTAAGGTATATTGCGTAATCTTTAAGGTATTATGATTACATGAGGGGGTGGGGGGTATGGTTTGTCGTGTGTCACACGCGTGTTCATTGGCGCTGGTGTATACCAATTATAACAAAGAATTATGGGTTATTTCATAATGTCTTATTAGGTTCATTAAAAAGTTCATTATAATTCTCGATGTAATGATTTCAGTAAAATATCAATAGATTTCAATGCTCACTCACTATAATTCTCGATTTGATTTGTTGCTTTTTAGTCACATGTATCTCAAAAACCTTTTTCGACCTCTGCTCTCTTTGAGCTCCACCAAGTTCCCAAATTTAGGTATTTTTTATAACCATATTTGATTGAGATGAAGTGGGTCCTTAAATGTTTGATTTAGCTGAAGCGGGTCATTTTCATCTCTTACAACCACTCCATGCCCAGGTTTGTCAACGGCTTTTTATGGTCAAGTTTTATTGTTTTTGTTCTTGTCATAAGTCTATAAACATTCATTCATCAATAGCATATGTCACGAAACTCATTCCTATTCGAACGTTTTCTTCCAGATAAGAACATAAAATCTATCAGATGGGAGTTGGGGGCATGTTGGGTTCAACATTTGAAGAATCAAGTTTCATAAAATAATTGACACTAAGAAAACCAAAGAAGCTCAAGTTAAACCAAGTTGAACCATCTCAAAAGGACAAGAGAAATAAGATTTAGGTTTCTCTCATTCTTTTAACTTCTTATCCTTTTTTTTTATTAACCCTATTGATTTTTGCCATTCTATTGTATTAGGTTCTGCCCAGATCACAACAATTTATTTATACATTTTTGGACAACAGGTTGGGTAACCGTGGATTGAAGGGAGAATGTTAGAAAACATACTATTTCACTAGTAAATAAGTTTTACTTTTTATTTCGAAATGGGTCTCATATCTGATGGACCAAGGTTCAAATTTGATGTTTTTTGTAAGGTATGTAAATGGGTCTCAGATCTGATGAACGAAGGAAACCAACATAACCACCATGAGAAAAAAACCCACCCCACCCGATCTGACATGAATGGCTTGGTGAACAATCAACAGGGCTTGGTGAGTTTTATCGTACCCCTTGCAGGCAACGGTGAGTTTTTTTCTTCATCCCTCGTTTACCATTTTTTGTTCTACTTGAGTTTACTCAAAACTCATTAAGGTGGTAATGTATCTCTGGTCGGATCTCTTTCAGCCTAAACCAACCAAGAACCTTCAAAATGGCGATGTAACTGGCTAGGTTTTTGTTGTCTCATGGTGGATGTATATATGCGTGTAAAAGGTTATTAAAAATTTCTCAATGGGATATTGAAAGAGATGGAATGTAAGATATTTTTTATTTTGTAACCTCAATCGTGATATTATGAAAATAAGAAGTTTCAAATCTTTTGATTGTTGGGGAAGATGAACAAATATTTTTTAATGTTTTAACAGGGATCCTATAATTTTATTATTTATTCTTGATTGTCTGTCATTATTACGATGGTATAAAAATAAGCGATTCTTACACGAGTGAATTATTTATGATTTAAATCAAGTAATTTTTAAATTCTTGATATAATGTTGTTCTATTTATGAGATTAATTTCTTAGTTTTAGAATGAACAATTTGTATCTATTTTTTCATTTGTTCCATTAGAGTTCAAGTATTTCTCAAACGAAAGCACGTGTCATTTAGTTTGAGACATTTTTGTCATCGTTAATCCTTAGACGAAAAAATTCGTGTTCACCTCTCTCACTATAAAATCTACAAGATTGGGAACATGGAGGCACAAGGCTCGAGGTAATTAGGAGTAAGTGAAACATTTTTGAATAATTATTGGGCACATGGGGGCTCAAGGTTCAATGTAAAAGTTTGGCATACTTCAACAAAAGTACCTTTGTTATTATTGTTTTTAACAAAAAGTAGACTTTTATCTAATAATATCTTTTAAAGAAGTTTGAAATGAGATTATTGTTAATTATTCAAACAATTTATTCTAAAAAAATAGATGATTTTTTTTTTGCAATGTGATTCTATCAAGATAGTTGCACTAAATATAATTTGATTAATTACACTAAATCAAATTTTCATTATTGACGAGGTGTGTTTTATTTATTTACAATTTATATACGTAATTTAAGTTTTACTAAGTTTCATTTTATTCTTTATTGTTTCTATATCACAGTTATTGCATATTAAGGGTTTGATTAAATTCCTACAATACTTAAGTCATTATTTTTTATCCAAGCGCCATTGAAGAAAGGAAAGAACATATACTGTGTGATATACAACTCTAGGGTTGATTAAATTCCCCTCCCCCCCCAAAAAAAAAAATCTCAGGTTGATTGCATTGTATATTTCAATGCCACATCATCTAAATGGGAATGGCTTTGTACAAATGGGTTATAAGTAATTCAATAATTTTAAAATTCTTAATCTATATTTCAAAGTAATGTTATTTTATAGGTTGGCATATAGGTTGACATATTATGTCATTTAGACTTATGTTTAAGCTACAAAAAAAATTAGGAGATCCAACAATTAAGACCTGTTAATTTTGATAAAATAAGAAAAATTATTGGATCTCCTAACTGTCAGCGCAATCCTAACCCGTGTGTGTGTGTGTGTGTGTGTGTATATATAATCGCCAAAAACGAAGTAAGAAAAACTCCATGACATGGCATGATTAACCAACAATCCTAAGCATTGAACAAAATATATCCTAGGGTCTTAATTGTCAGCGCAATTCTAACCCGTTAACTATTGTATTTTATCGGTTTGACGCTAGTATAATTTGAATATATTGAGGGTTCACACATTAATATATAACAATGTGTATGTTCATATCATGTTCTTGCATCATTTCTTCGTTTGGATCTAATCACTATTATGAAATATTCAGACCTTTTTTCCACCCGTGCCTTGATGTAATCACTATTAGGAAATATTCGAAATGTTTTTACTACCTTACCATCGACACAGGTACACCCTAGTGCGTGTGTGTGTATATATAATCACCAAAAACCAACTAATAATAACTCCATGACATGGCATGATTAACCAACAATCCTAAGCATTGAAACAATTCTATCCCCCTATCCTCATGGAAAACATGTAATGAATGGGTTTCAAACACAATACGCCAAAAATGGGGCATGTCTAACATTCTATTTCCCGACATCAAACCACAGTAAGTCATTTTAATTTAAAACATACACGCATAATATAACCACATGAAGCAATAACTGACAATAAATAAATCCCAACATCCATTATTCATTAAACATCCACCTAAAATGTAACTAGAAAATAAATGATTGAAATAATAAATCTCGGGCTTATGCCTATATAATCTCTGAAATAATAAAATGAATAAATTAAGAGTACCAACCTATGATAGAATCAATCAAGATGAATCTGCTAATGATCAAGTACGACAGAAAGTTTGATCGCATGTCAGTCCAGCTGTCCCTGTCTAGGCAAACCTGGGGGGAAACATTTTTATAATTTAGGTGAGTGCCCTAATCTTGTAATAATTAACCTACAAAACCAATATATGATAATACAATATAATACCCCGAGATTTTTGGGACAATAAATTATTTATTTTTGGGAGAAATAAATATTATTTTAATTCTAGATCAATTAAATTAGCACTTGAGGTCAAAATTTAAAGATGTTTGAAAGTGATTCGGATGACAATTCTGAGGGTGTGGTTGGTTCCGGAAGGGTCGAGATAGTCGAAATAACTGTACTTGGGGCTTATTTGGGTTCCAAAATATTTTAAGTTTGTTTGGCTCCACTTAGAGTGACCGACTCATTTAATGTGTGTATTATCATTTCAAGTTGTGTATTTCGGAGATAAGGCTTAAAAGCCTACGTGAGAAGCTATTCTCATTAGATAGAAATAGAAAATGCCCTAGGGAGAAAGAGAAAAGAGGAAAAAGAAGGGAGAAAGAGGGAAAAGCTTGGGATTTCTGTCCAATACGCAATCTCGACAAAGATTCAGACTCTTCAACTTTGAGGCAAGTGATTAAACTTTCTAAATAATTCTTGTGCATCTTTTATTTCATGATTTGTGGACAAAATTGTGAATTTTGGGTTAAAATGTTAAAACCTAGATTTTGGGTAAAATCTTAGATTTGTTGTATATATAATGAATTTGAAGTTACAAATTAGTTGAGGTGGGTTATTTGATGAGTTTTGATGTTAATAATATGTTTGGGTCGAAGAAAAAATGGTTGGAAGATGATATATATGATTTTTGGGATTTTTGGCTTTTGAGAAAAATAGCCATTTTCTTAACTTCGGGTAGGACGAATCGATTCAACCCCTTACTGAATCGACTCGGAATGTTGCAGGTACCCACATCTGAGTGACCAAATCGATTCGGGTCCAAGATGAATTGATTCATCCTGAGACAGAAGCCCATGTCTTTAGACCCTAATCGATTCGCCTTGGAGGCCGAATCGATTTGCTGGGTTGAATCGATTCCGATTGGGCCCGAATCGATTTGAAAACATGGTAGTTTTGTGATGTTTTTATCGGGTGAGTTTCATCCCGTTTCATTTGAGTTTTTCGATTAGGAACCTCTATAGGAGTTATAAGAAGGGTGTTTTGGAGACTTTTATGGAGTTTCCCTTATGAGAAATTATAGGAGCCGTATAGACTTAATTCGAGAGAATACTTATTAGAGAGTATCATATCGACAAAGTGGGGAAGCCCACTATCATTGAGAATTCTGTGTGGAAATAATTATGGATTTATAAGAGAGAGATAGAATGCGCTTAGTGATAACGGATTTAAGAATTAAACCCCAAATGGCATAACTTTAAAGGTTCACATGATTGATTTAACCATATTATGGATTGAGAATAATAAATGCTGATCGATATTCATACGAATATAGAGAATATCCTTAACGTAAATTGAATTGGGAAATGTTCCACATAAATGATAAAGTTGATCGAGGTGCATAAGGATATAGAGAGTATCCTCAACTAAAATAGAATTGAGAGATGATTCATACAAATAAAAGTGAGGTGTGAATTTCAATTGAGAAATTGTATATTGTATACAAAGTGGGGAAGTTATGTGAGATGTTAATGAATAGTATATCATCAGTAAAATATACTAGTAAGTGGAAATAAATTCCTTAATTCCTAAGAGCATAATAAGAGTATGTAAATAGTGTTATATATATACCTTGTGTGATGGTATACATTTATATGATGTGGTGATGTATGTATATCTTGTGTGAATGATATATATATATATATATATATATATATGAAGCATAACCCCTCTATGCTATCATGGGAAGTTGCGCGATGTGGCTGAGGCCCTTGGCTTGAGGAGGAGGGTGCGTATAGTCCCCTTGTCATATCGTCCATTTATTATTGTGTGATTATTTTTAATAGGGGTGAAACGTCGTGGGTATGTTTTGTCTCATTGTCGTGGAGAAACTATCACCGCTTCCCGTACGTTTTGATTTATTATTTTACCATGGCAGTGTGATAATAGTCTGATATATGGTAACCTGGGATAAAGTGAGTAATTACTGGAAGATGATAGCATTGAGAACCTGGGTCCTCGAGTTATAGCTCATTGGGATGGTTATTATTATACTTGTATAAGTAGTAGATTAATTGTATATGATTATGTGATATAATATTTGTCTCTAGAGTAAAGATACATAAGAAGATTGCTTGAGTCTCATTCCGGGAGATTTTAACCGGACTTAATTTTGATGAATCAATTATGAGAAAATGAAGAGTAGATAATTATATGAGTATATATATCGTACTTTGGGTATCGAGGGCATAATGGACCTCAACGACAAACATTGACAAGGAGTAGTGTATCAGGTGGGTTCCTTATTTCGATTTCGCTTGCGAGACGTCCAACGCACGAAACACCGTGCACCGTTGAGAATTGAGAATAATAAATTAATTTAGTAATAAGAATTTGGGTTATATGCGTCATGCATTGAGGGCATAATGAATCTTGATAATCAATACTGCCAAGGAGTATTGTATCGGAGGGTTCCTTGTTTGGATTTAGCTTACGAGACGTCCCCCGCACGAACCGCAGTGCAATATTGAGAATTGGGAGAAGTTTAGTCCTTGGCACTTAGATGCTAATATAGGTATATATGTCAATAACTAGAATATGATAAATTCTAGTAAAAGAGAATGTCTATGTATATTTTAATATGTTAGGTAAGATGCCGTATAATTGAGATTGGAAATAGTAGAAGTTGAGGGTTATGATTTAAGAGAGAATTTTAAATGAGTATGAATTGGGAGTAATTTAGATTACTTTGCCCCTAGATAGATTTGGGAAATTATTTGGAGATCACGTGCATATATATAGTTGCGCGCTTTAGTTGAGAGGTGAGTTGAATTATATGGAGAGTGAGACTCCACTTTAATCATTTTATAATGCATTTATAATTATTATCATTTTAATTCACTTGCTAAAAATGTTTTCACAACTCGGGCTCTGACCCGCTTATATTTTCTCTTGCCATGTATATATTGTGTTATTCTAGGTGTTCCTCTGCAAGGATGCCATAGATGTTATCCATCCTGTGAATTCGTGGAGCTGTAGCAGTAGCAGACTGTTGCGGTATTTTGTTATAGTCGTTTCCTATCTTTCATGTATCTAGATTAGCATTCGGTTGGAATATTGGGTTTATACCTAAGTGTTGTAGTGTACCACTTTTATATTTTCTTTCTCAGAGTATTGTATTGTCTATGACCCGACAGCATATTCGGGTATTTTATCTTGTACATTTTGTTGTACTCTTATATTAATCTCTTTTATATCATTTGAGCATATGTGTGTCTCTTATCATATTTACATGTTATGTTGTTGGTCAGTTGTTGCATGGTTTGTTTTAGTTTGTAAATAAAATGTTTTAAAAAAATTTGACACCCTCTTTTTGTAGTAATGGGTAGTTTGCCGTGTTTATTTTAGAATCGTAAGTAGATGCTAAGAATGATCCACTTGACATTCCTGATTATTTTAGTATAGGGCTGGCCACCCGTTATTATTCTAAGCGAGTTATCATAGGTGGTATCAGAGCATCAGGTTCTAGTGTCTTTAGGATCTGTGTGGGTTTACTGCGATCTTTCGTAAGCATTCTTGATGTAGAGCCCTATTATTAGGACTGTTGTGTTCATACATCCATATTTTTTTCTGTGATGAGAAAACATTTGAAAGGCGTCCTAATACAATTGTTCTTATTTCAGATGCCACCGAAGAGAGGTCATTCAGCCATGGAAAATAAAGGGGCTGAGAGTGTGGAACCCCAAATGCCTCAAAGGACTATGACTATAGATGAAGTTGCTAGTATTATGGCACAAGAAGTATTTGCTTCCATTTCTGTGATGGCACATCAACTTGTAGTTCAAGCAGCCCAAACCCATCCATGACCGTCTTTGTGGGAAAGATTACGTGAATATTTTAGGAAGGTACATCCTCCAGAGTTTTCAGGGGGATTTGATGTGATTGTTGCAAGTCAATTGAAGAATAGTATACAGAGGCACGTTCATATAGTTGAATGTAGTGAAGTGCAGAAGCTATTTCTTACCACCTTTAAGCTAACGGGAGCATCTCTCCAGTGGTGGGAGTTTGTCACCACATCAAAATAGAGAGATAAATTGCCCATAATAGATTTTTGGTAACTCTTCGACCTAAGTTATTTTCCTTCTGCGATTCAGAAGGAGATGAGGAGTAAATGGATGGATGTGTTTCAAGGTAATAGAACGATGGCCGAGTATGAAGAGGAATTTACTCGATTGGCGAATTTAGTACCTGATGAGGTAAATACAAAAGTGAAATCAATATTGAAGTTCATACGAGGTTTAAATTGGCAACTTCGTCAACATTTATTAGGGAACCCAGCGTTAGTGACTTTCGTCGAGGTAGTAAATACGGCACTATTACAGTGTCAAGAATATCGTCTCAAGGGGGTAAGAACTTTAGAGATTCGGGTTCATCAAGTACGTCTGGTGAAGAGAATACCAGTTATACCAGTGTGTATAAGTCGGATTATAGAGGGTCATAACATCGTTATGTTCCTCAAGATGGGCAAAGAGGATTTGCGGGTAGATGTTTCTTTTATAAAGAATTTGGTCATACGAAGAGAGATTGTACTAAAAGAGGTAAAGGACCAAGTTTTGAAGAAATTCTGGAAGTGAAACCCTTACAATAGATTCGAGGCCATTTTAGGCCAGGGGACTTTGTGTGGGAACCCATTGATGAAGAAATACGGTCGGACTAGAGAGATATGGTGTTAGTTACTTTTCATTTGTGAATAGGATTATGCTATATAAGGTTTTGGGAATATCGTATTTGAGTTTTATATGCGAGGGTAGTGCTATAACCCTATTATGTATGGAATGACCCGGAAGAGAATTTTGAGCAAGTGAGGCTCTTATGTTATTATCTTTTGAGAGAATAGATTATTTTGTAATGTGCTAATAGAGAGCTATATCTTTGTTGTTAATATAAGAATTGTTGAAATGTCTTGAGTAGTAATGATAAAGTTATTTGTTTTATAGTCGTGTTAGACTTATATATTTGTTATATTCCAGTTATGGAAGGGCCTAGTGTATGCCAACATATTATTATGACGTGAGAGAGTATTACTGAAAAGAATTCAGAATTTAGTGGATTATTGTTGAGCAAGAGATTTAGCTCATAATTATGTTAATTTTGAGAACTATGTATTATTATGAGTATGATAATGATTAAAACCTTGTGTCTTGGGCATAAGGTATTTTATTTAAATGTCGAAAGATATAAACTGTTTTAAAATAAACTGTATTCAAAATAAAACTTTTTATAGGCCTTTGGGCCATATCAAAAATGATTTCCACAAAAATATTTTTAAACTCTAATCCCGATCTAACAAACTCTCAATCCTCGACGTCGCTACATAGTAGTGTATTGGGAGGGTTCCTTGTTTGGAATTCTCTTGCGAGACCTCCCCCGCATGAAAGTGGAGAATGTTAGGAATTGAGAGGAGTTAAATCTTTGGACCTCTTAAAAAAATTTAGATTATTAGTATGTTAGTATAATTTATATATATTCAGATTTATGGTACTATTTGAGGCAAGAGAAGCCTAATTATGTTTATACAAGTCGAGCTCGAATAAAGGGTGTATGGGCGCCCTGGTAGTTATAATTGGTTTTATAAAATTAAAATAATTCGTCATGAGAAGTTAGAGGATTGGGTATAGTGTTAGTGGGGATAAGTATAGTAGAAACTAGTTGAGCTTTGGAGTATTAGGCTTAGATTAATTTCGAGGGCGAAATTCTTGTAAGTGGGGAAGTCTCTAATACCTCGAGAATTTTGGGACACTAAATTATTTATTTTTGGGAGAAATAAATATTATTTTAATTCGAGATCAATTAAATTAGCATTTGAGGTCAAAATTTAAAGATGTTTGAAAGTGATTCGGATGACAATTCTGAGGGTGTGGTTGGTTCCGGAAGGCTCGAGATAGTCGAAATAACTGTACTTGGGGCTTATTTGGGTTCCAAAATATTTTAAGTTTGTTTGGCTCCATTTAGAGTGACCGACTCATTTAATGTGTGTATTATCATTTCAAGTTGTGTATTTCGGAGATAAGGCTTAAAAGCCTACGTGAGAAGCTATTCTCATTAGATAGAAATAGAAAATGCCCTAGGGAGAAAGAGAAAAGAGGAAAAAGAAGGGAGAAAGAGGGAAAAGCTTGGGATTTCTGTCCAATACGCAATCTCGACAAAGATTCAGACTCTTCAACTTTGAGGCAAGTGATTAAACTTTCTAAATAATTCTTGTGCATCTTTTATTTCATGATTTGTGGATAAAATTGTGAATTTTGGGTTAAAATGTTAAAACCTAGATTTTGGGTAAAATCTTAGATTTGTTGTATATATAATGAATTTGAAGTTACAAATTAGTTGAGGTGGCTTATTTGATGAGTTTTGATGTTAATAATATGTTTGGGTCGAAGAAAAAATGGTTGGGTGATGATATATATGATTTTTGGGATATTTGGCTTTTGAGAAAAATAGCCATTTTCATAACTTCTAGTTGGCTGAATCGATTCGGCCCCTTACCGAATCGATTCAGAATGTTGCAGGTGCCCACGTCTGAGTGATCGAATCGATTCGGACCCAAGTCGAATCGATTCGTCCTGAGACAAAATCCCAGGTCTTTGGACCCGAATCGATTCGCCTTGGAGGACGAATCATTTCGCTGGGCCGGATCGATTCGGATTGGGCCCGAATCGATTAAAAAATAGGGCAGTTTGGGGGATGTTTTTCTAGGGTGAGTTTCATCCCGTTTCATTTGAGTTTGTCGATTGGGAACCTCTATATGAGTTATGAGAAGGGTTTTTTTGGAGACTTTTAGGGAGTTTCCCATATGATAAATTATTGGAGTCATATAGACTTAATTCGAGACAATACTGATTAGAGAGTATCGTATCGACAAAGTGGGGAAGCCCACTATCATTGAGAATTCTGTGTGGAAATAATTATGGATTTATAAGAGAGAGTTAGAATGTGCTTAGTGATAATGGATTTAGAAATTAAATCCCAAATGGGATAACTTTAAAGGTTAACAAGATTGATTGAACCATATTAGGGATTGAGAATAATAAATGCTGATCGATGAGCATACGGATATAGATAATATCCTAAACGTAAATTGAATTTGGAGATTCTCCACATAAATGATAAATGCTGTTCGGGGTGCATATGAATATAGAGAATATCCTCAAATTAAATAGAAATGAGAGATGATTCATACAAATAGAAGTGAGGTGTGAATTTCAAGTGAGAAATCGTGTAGTATATACAAACTGGGGAAGTTATGTGAGCTATCGACGAATAGTATATCAAGAGTAAAATATACTAGTAAGTGGAAATAAATTCCTTAACGCCTAAGAGCGTAATAAGAGTATGTAAATAGTGTGATATATATACCTAGTGTGATGGTATGCATTTATATGATGTGGTGATGTATGTATATCTTGTGTGAATGATATATATATATATATATATATATATGAAGCATACTCCCTCTATGCTATCATGGGAAGTTGCACGATGTGGGTTAGGCCCCTGGCTTGAGGAGCAGGGTGCGTATAGTCCCCATGTCATAGTGCCATTTATTATTGTGTGATTATTTTTAATAGGGGTGAAACGTCGTGGGTATGTTTTGTCTCATTGTCGTGGAGAAACTATGACCGCTTCCCGTACGTTTTGATTTATTATTTTACCATGGCAGTGTGATAATAGTCTGATATATGGTAACCTGGGATAAAGTGAGTAATTACTGGAAGATGATAGCATTGAGAACCTGGGTCCTCGAGTTATAGCTCATTGGGATGGTTATTATTATACTTGTATAAATAGTAGATTAACTGTATATGATTATGTGATATAAGATTTGTCTCTAGAGTAAAGAGACATAAGAAGATTGCTTGAATCTCATTCCGGGAGATTTTAAACGAAGTTATTTGTGATGAATCAATTATGAGAAAATGAAGAGTAGATAATTATATGAGTATATATATCGTACTTTGGGTATCGAGGGCATAATGGACCTCAACGACCAACATTGCCAAGGAGTAGTGTATCGCGGGGTTCCTTGTTTGGATTTCTTTTGCGAGATGTTGCACGCACGAAACGCAGTGCAATGTTGGGAGTGAGGATAAGTTAGTCCTTCGTGCTAATATTTTTATTAGTATATCTCGACAATGGACCATGCCAAGGAGTAATGTATCGAGGGGTTCCTGATTTGGATTTCGCTTGCGAGACGTCCCATGCACGAAACACTGTGAACTGTTGAGAGTTGAGGATAATAAATTAATTTAGTAATAAGAATTTTTGTTAGATGCGTGATGCATTGAGGGCATAATGAATCTTGATAATCAATACTTCCAAGGAGTAGTGTATCAGGGGGGAGGTTCCTTGTTTGGATTTATCTTGCGAGACATCCCACGCCCGAACCGCAGTGTAGTATTTAGAATTGGGAGAAGTTTAGTCCTTAGCCCTTAGATGATAATAACTCGTATATATATATTTATTTATGTCAATAACTAGAATATGAGAAATTCTAGTAAAAGAGAATGTTTATGTATATTTTAATATGTTAGGTAAGATGACGAATAATTGAGATTGGAAATAGTAGAAGTTGAGGGTTATGATTTAAGAGCGAATTTTAAATGAGTATGAATTGGGATTAAGTTAGATTAATTTCCCCCTAGATAGAGTTGGGAAATTATTTGGAGATCACGTTGTCACATACAGTTTATTAACATTACACACCACACACAGGCACTTGCATATAGTAAGTATCTCACCCCTCATCCAAGCATAATACTATACGGATTCTAATACATTGTCCCAATATATGAAATCCGACGTATACACTAACATGATAATATCAAAGACATATAGACAAAACAAGAATAAATGGGAGATAAGTATCCACATATATGATTTTAGCCCCAACAAAAACTCGACAATACTACACCTAAGAAATATCATATCATGACGTTATGTATTTTACATACAACATTAGACTTCATGAATTTATTCTCAATTAATTTTGATAAATATATATGTTCTTACAAATATACAAAACACGGATGCATCTATTGGTTAGTCCAAAGGAGTCCCTCACCAAACGGAGTAAACAAAACACACATAAGCGGGGGCGGTTTTTTCGTAGTACACCATTGCACGGTCCATACTTGTGATGATGAGAATTGCTTCGTTTATCCCACTTACCTGATATCAAGAGGGGCCGCTAACATAGTACCTAAAATAATAACCCACACAATGCCTAGCCCACCTGTGTCGACGTCAATCTCAAGATAATACCCTTGTATTAAGACTTAACACTCTAGTTAATTATTAAATTTCCTAAACAAGAATAGTGACACAAACCTATTTTTAATTAAATATCCACTCACTTGGATGACCTCCCACATACTCGCTAGAGTTAATAAATGTCCCCTGAAGGTTTCCATAGAAGAACCCTGACCCAAGCCCTGGATCCTAATCGATTTGCATATGGGGATGATTCAATTTTCCACAGACCAAATCGATTCTCCTTAAAGGCCGGACCAATTCGATTTTCGGAAGAATCCAAAAACTTCTGTGTTTTCCTGTATGAGTTTCCTCCTCAAAAATCCTATTTTGTTTTGAATATTTTATCCACTTCCATTTCAAGAACTACAATCCCAATATGGTCAAGAAAAAACAATTATATGATTATCCACCCAATCTATGTATGATCACTACACATAATTTCAAGAATTCATATCCAAATTCTTGAGGTTATATAACCCAATTCAAGTTCATAATTTTTATGTCAAAAATTCCCTATTAAAGGAATCAATAAATGATTTGAAATCATCTAAAAACACAATCCAATAAGATGGATTGTAATAATCAATTTCCCGATAAAACGACAACAATTTTGGGTTTGTAACCATAGTGTTTAATTCTCAAAACCCAATTATTTTTAGATTTATTCTAAACAATCCTATATTTCATTCTAATTGTTTTCAATCATCTAATCAACTTCTACCACACAATTCTTATGATAAAGCATTTATATGATCTAAGAAAAAAAATTCAATTAGTTTAGCAAGAAAATTCTTGACTTAAACCTATAATTTGAGTCTCCTCTCTTGAATTATTATTCTTTCTTTCCTCTTTAGCCTTGGTAACTTTCTCATGAGGGTGTGGGGTTGCTAGGACAACTCTAATATGGATAGAATGAGTGTTTAGGTTGTATTATTAACCTTATTTAGCCTTAATCCCCTATTTCCTTCAATTCCCCAAGTTTAGGCCCCCGAATAAACTCGAAATACTACTCGAATTTGTCTAATATCTCCCCTAAGGGTAAACCTCTCCCTCGGGCCAACCTTAAGATGTTTAAAATGACAAAACGAGTTCCCAATTCACTTTGGAACACACCCAAACAATGTTTACCCCAAATTACATATTCTATTATATTTATTCATGATATAATATTAAATCAAGTAACATCACATTAAGTTATCCACGAATATACACATCTAGTATGAATGAATCACATAATCATGCATATCACATTCAAGCAATTTATTCACGAAATTTATTTAATTGAAATTTTACCAAATTAATTATTACAAAAAAATGGGGTATTATGTTCTACTCTCTAATAATAGAATTCCGTCCTTAGAATCGAAAACGTACCTACAATTACTTATCTCACATCTCATCATCTCTCTCCCACATTGACTCATCCTCATTGTGGTCTCCTCATTTCACGCATACTAAAGAAATAACCTTCGAACGACTTTTGTCCTCCTCATGGTCAATAATAGTTACAGGTCTTTCTTCATAACTCGCGTCAGATTGAAATTCTATCTCGTCATGATTTAGGCACCGATAAACTACCTCATCTCTATGAAATCTCTTTAATGCCAAAATATTAAAATATCATGGATCCTCTGCAAATGATCGGGCAAAGCTAACCGATACACCACTGGCCCAATCCTCTCAATAATAGGGAATGGTGCCACATATCGGGGAGGAAACTTCACTTTCTTCCTAAATGGCATAACTCCCTTCATGGGAGACACCTTGAGTAGCACCTGATTACTTAACTCAAATCCAAGTGCCTCGTGTCTACATTCTCATAACTCTTGTGTTTATCTTGGGTAATCTGAATCCTAGCCCAAATTGTTTCCACCTTCTTCAAAGTGTCCTCAATGAACTCCAGTTCGAGAAGATTATTCTCCCGCACTTCCAACCAATAGGGGGTGAATAACAAGGCCTCCTATATAGTGCATCAAAAGGTTCCATCCCGATAGTAAACGGGTAACTGTTGTTGCAAGAAAACTCCACCAATGGTAAGTACTGCTCCCACCTACCTTTGAAGTCCAAAATTCAGATCGGCAATATATCCTACAACATCAAATTTACCCTCTTTGTCTGACCATCCGTCTGTGGGTGATACGAGATAATCAACCTCAATTTCGCCCAAAATGCCTGTTAGAAACTCCTCTAAAGGTGGGTCACAGAATTATATCCATATCCGACACAATATTGAGTGGTACACTATGAAACCTTATAATAAATACAAGATAAACCTTCGCATATTACTTTGAAGTATAATATATTTGAATTGACAAAAATTGAGCCACCTTTGTCAAACGGTCAACACTCACCTAGATTGAATTGTGTACACATTGTGATGTAGATAACCCTATAATCAAGTCCATTAAAATGCTCTGCTATTTCCATATCGGAACCTCAAGAGGCTGTAGAACATCTTCATGTCGCTGATGGCCCGCCTTCTCTAACTGGCATTTGGCACACGTGCACATAAAAATGGTTATGTCCTTATTCATGCTTGGCCATCAATACTGGCACCGATTTTCCTGTTACATATTATCCCCACTAGTATGTACCAAAAAACGTGAACTACGTGCCTCTATCATAGCTGTGTAACATAACTCCTCATCTTCTAGGACTAATAACCTATTGTGGAATCTCAATCCCCCATTTTAACTAATCGAATAGTGCTTTGCATCCTTTGCCAATAAATGCCTAACCTTTTCCGAAAAAGATGGTCTTTTGCAAGTTCCTTCACAACCCGAATGATGAGCTCGGGTTTAATGGAAAGAACTTCCGTAAAAACACTTGCCAAATCATTATTAGTATGAAGCAAACACCACTATTCCTTTCACACCAATGCTAACTAAATAGTCAGCTTTTGGGTCAAGGCATCTGCCACTACATTTGCCTTGCTCGGGTGATAATGGATATCAAGCTGCTAGACTTTCACAAACTCAGGCCATCTTCGCTACCACATATTTAAATCCATATATGTGAACAAATATTGTATCCTTTTGTGGTACATGAACAACTAAAATTTCTCCCCCAATAGATAATGCCACCAAATGTGGAATGCGAACACTACGAATCCTAACTCCAAATCATTGGTTGCGTAATTCCCGTCATGAGGATTAACCTTTTGAGAAGCATAAGATATCATCCGATCCTCCTATATCAATACCCCCTCCAAGTCGTCATAAGTATATATTCGTAAAGACCTTATAGTTAATCTCTCCCTAACGCAAAGCAAGTATTTGAGTCGAAGTCAACCTGATTTTCAGCTCATTATAAGCCAGCTGACATGTGACATCCCAAACCATTAGTACATCCTTTCACATCAAAATTATTTGAGGCATGACTATCTTTGAGAACCCTTGAATGAATTGATGGTATTACCATGACAAACCCAATAAATCGTGCACCTCCATAGGTGTAGTGGGTTATCCCTCTCCATATCCGTTGAATCTTTTCTCGGATTCATTTATATCCCCATCTCAGATACAACTTCGCCTAATAACTGAACCCCCTCAAATAAAATCTTTATTTCTCGAACTTAGCATAAAGACGATGGTCCCATAATGTCCCGAAGACTATTATAAAGTGTTGTTTGTGATTATTTATGATCCAAGAATAAATCAATATGTCATTTATGAACATGATGACAAACTGATCTAGAAAGTCCATGAACACCCTATTCATCTGGCCGATAAACACTATCAATGCATTGGTTAGGAAAAAAGGCTTAACAAAGAACTTATATGACCCATATCTCATAAAAAATGTTATCTTCGAAACATCTTGCTCCTAAATCCTCAACTGATGGTACCCCGACCTAAAATCTATCTTAGAATATATAAGATGCCCCTCAACTGGTCGAATAGGTAATCAATAAAGGCAACAAGTACTTATTCCGTATAATGACCTTGTTCAACTCCCTATAATCAATCTAAAGTCTCAATGATCCATTGTTCTTCTTCTGCACGAATAGAATGGCAGCACCCCAAGGTGAAGTACTCCTCCAAATAAATTTTTGACCTTGTAACTGTTGAATCTAATCCCTAAGCTCTCTTATTTTAAAATGATCCACATAATACAATGAACGCGCGATGGATTTCGTACCCATAATTAAGTAAATCATAAACTCTATCTCCTTACTCGGTGATACCCATGGAATCTGTCTGAACGCATCTAAAAACTCCCTAATAATCGGGATGTAGTGTAGCAAAACAATGACCTCCTCGGAAGTCTCCTCCTCAATTCCATTCAAATGCGTACTCGAACCTCCCTCCATGTGCGACATCGCAATTAAGTACGTCTCTTACCCTATAATGGAGAAGATGATGGACGTCCCATAATAACCAACACAATCCCTATAAGTAGGTAGACAATTCATCCACAGAATAAGGTCATACTCTAACATATATAATAGAAGTACCTCTGCCACGAACCTACGTCTCCCAGTGTCAATCTTTATACCTATGCACACATAACGTATTGATTTAACTCTACCCATGCGTGAATCAATATAAAGCACTATGTCAGATGCGAAGTCTATCATCATCGATATACGAGCAAAACAAGTACTAACAAATGAATGTGATGCAGTAATATCAAATAAAATGTGCTCGAAAATAGGGAATATACCCATCACTGTATGTGCTAGCGTGGGTCCCTCTCTAGGTGCGACATGGTACACATGCCAATACTCTAAATGTGGTTATTATCCCTGTGGTGGGGCGACTGGAGCTGGTAGTGCTAGCACTGCAATCCCTTGCGGGGCTATGGACTACTGATACTGCCTAATACCCATGATGTCTTGCCTTCTCCCGTCCCCCCCGATTTCCTCAAGGGAAATTCTTCGTAAGGTGTCCCTTCTCTACACAAACATAGAAATTTCCCTGAAACTGACGCATATTTGGTTATTGGCCCTGCTAGCATCTGTCCTGCTGTCACTAGCCCTGATGGACTCTCTGTTACTGGTCGTCTCCCTTCTAGCTTTGCTAGTTCTAATTATTATAATCCATGTGCCTCTTATACTATTTACCTACCTAAGACCCTTTTAACTGTAGTACCCCTTAATTATCATTCCCACTTATCTTCCCCAGTTGGCTCGATGTCTCTAAACTGGATCTTTTCCTCCTTACTATTTTAAAATGACCTGTGATCCTAATAATGCAGAAAATCAGCATTTACCATTTTAGTGTGGGTGGTAAAAGACGGAGTCGCCAATAAGTGTGAAAAGATGTCCCTCACACAAACTTCTCCAATCTCTTTTCTTCGGTGTTTACCACATCTTCTACAAGTAGGGATAATGTAGTAAACTCTTGTTTAAGGTTCATAAACTTCCTCCTCATCTCTGATTTTATAGAGAGTGGGAAATATTTCCTCAAACTTTACACATAACTCATCAATATTAATCCCTCTCCTCTAGTGTAGTGATAGACGACCACCACTTTAAGGCTACTCCTACTAGTAAAAATGAAGTTAACATATGGTTGTGCCCTGTCGAGAACTCAACCATCCTAAAATGTCTTTGAATGTATCTCTTCTACTGATTAGCCACAAAGATATATTGACTCCTAACAAACTCTAGCGGGTGGCCTTTAGTGAAGGTCTCCCTAGCTCTCTCCAAAACTAAGCTCCATGCCTGAATGGGTAGCACCATCTTCTGCGGGGGTAGTAGTGGTTGCTGTTTGTATGGTAAAACTACTGTAGCATGGAGGCCATCATTTTAGAGACTCCCTACATCACTTTTGTCACTACAAAAAAGTACCTTTTAAGATAAAGCCTTTCGAGATGGTAAATATTTTGGTCTCTAAAATTCACTTTTTGAGACGGTAAAAATTAACATTTTTAAAAACTACTCTTTTTAAGACTGCATTTATTTCCCGTCTAAAAAAATATTATCAAAAGAGACTACAAATTAGTAACCATCTCAAAAGTATACCTTATAGGACGGCTAAACAATTTTCATTTCCCTCTTCTACAATTTTATCTTCCCGCATTTCTAATTAAGCCTAAGAAAATAAAAAGACACCAAAAAACCCTCATCGTTCTTCTCCTTATTTGTTCCCCGCACCCACCCCTTGTCGCCCTAGCTCTCTAGCCCTAGTACCAGCCCTCGCCATCTCCCATGTCACCAGTTAAGCTAAGTTAAATCGTATTGAATCCTATTTTTTTCTTATTACTAATGATATAACACTAGATGGAAGTCGAGGTAAGCTGATTAATAGCTGTAGAGGGAAGTTGAGTTTGCTGGTTACACTGAGTTTGTTGTACACCCGCGTTGGGTGCAATTTCTATTTAATTTTGTTGAGTATTTGGAGTGAAGACTTATGTTTGAGATTATTAGTTTATCTTAACTGATGTTTGGAAATTTTCTTATTTTCTTTATATTGTGAATATTTATTTGTGTTTTCTGGTAGGAAGAAAAATTATTAAATGATCTGATAGATTGAGTTAATCTAATTCTGGGCATTCAAGATATAGTATCTTCGAATTGATGTGGATAAAAGGTAATTTTAATTGTTGGTTATTGATTAACATCATTAGTTTTTGTATGTGATTGATTTGTAGTGGTGATAGGAGGTTGAGGGTGTGCCAATTGAAAACTCGAATTGTGAATTGGTTGTTGTAGTATACTTTTAGGATTAATAATATATTTGTATACTTGCTTATGTTAATTTTAGTTAGAATTATTGATAAGTTTCTTTTTGTTAATTAATTTATGTCATTTGCAAGTAGTTTACACCATTAATTTGATTTACTATTCGATTATGATTTTATTTTGTGATATATGTGATGGACTCAATTAATTCAAATATGCATCACCGTTGAAAAAATCGTCAATGTTATCCAACACCATATCAAATGCTAAATCTTAACATTCGAATCACTTAATGTTGGGACACAAACTCCAGCATATGACGTGGTACCCAAAAGCAATAAATAAAAAGACAAGAATTAGTTAAAATTCTAATTTAAATCAAAAGTTAGTAAACATAAAAAAGTAATGTCATCGTCTTTTAACAATCTAAAAAGATAAACGTGATATGTCACGATCTGGGTCAATGTTTTAAAAGGCGCGAGGCGTAGTTGAGGTGAGGCATAACTCTCGAGGTGATTCAAATCGTAAGCCTAAACTTTTTTCAATAACTGTCCCTAAAAACTTGTCAACTCTGGAGTTATGCTCACAAGCGAAGGATGGACAATTTAAACGTAAAACTTTCATAGCAAAACTTGTCAACTCTGGAGTATCATCTCTGAATTGAATTTTTGTTTTTTAAGCAAATTAAAAAGCAATTCACGTGACTTTTTTATTTAATCAGCAGCAAAAAAAGAGGTGCACACCTCATACACCTCAAAGCGTATGCCTCTTTCATATAAGGCATAAGCCTCAGTCCTCCTAGCGTTCGCCTCGCCTCGAGGCGCACATCGTTTTGCCTTAAAATATTGACCCGAGTGGCACACAATGATGCACAAATACCCCAAGTCACACAAAAGTAACCTAAGTGAAGTGATCGTGTCGTCACTGAACTTTCGGTCGGCAATTGAAAACTATATTATTGTTTTAGAATTAAAAATAGGATTTAGGAGTCGAAAACTCAAAATAGTAATCGAGTGGCCTAAAAAGAGGCCCAGGCACCGTAATGGGTACCAAAGTATAGTACCTCATCATTTTTGGATTAATATCAGATATCAAATCATTTTGCTCTCATGGATGGTTGTGTCAGATGGGGTAAGTTTTTTATGAAATCAGATCTGGAGTAGATTAGATCAATTGATGGTTATGATTTTTAGGGATTCGATATAGTGTAAGTGGGCAAATTTGATTCGCTGGCATATGGTTGACTAACAAAAATCGCAAGTTTGTTGTCCTTTTAAGGTGATCTCACGGTGAAAACTAGTTGATACTCTAAAAATATGTTATTTAGAGGTAATGTAGACCCCTTACAAAAATTCAACATCTTCCTTAGAATCAATGAGTGTGTCCATGAGCATACCATAAAATATGATGAAATGTGATACATAAGGGGAACACTGCTTGTAAAAAATCGGATTCCTCAAGAATGTTTCAGTGAAGTCATTAATGCACAACGATGCTAATTCTAAACAACATCCCTGACACCAAAAAACTACATGATATTAGAGTCATCTCCTAGTCCACAGGTAATGTTGGAGTCGTCTCCTCTGCCACGACCATATGTAATGTTGGAATCATCTCCTTGACCAGGACCATTGGTAATGTTGGAGTCGTCTCTCCTTTGAAATTTATTATTAGGGTCTCGCAACCTCAATGATACAATTTGGTAAGGATATGCTATCAAAGAAGTTGTGATTTGATAAAGATTCATTAAACAAGAAGACAATAAACAAGAATTTTGAAATTTCATAAGTAGAGAGTCCAAACCCACGCTCGCTTCGAATTTGATACCCGGCCTGTCAAGATCAATTGTAGAGTACAAAATGCCGAGATAATTGCCTAGACAAAAAGGAACTTAATTCTCTAGTAGTAGCAAGTCGTGTTTCCTTATAAGGTGATCTAAATACTTAATGAAAATTGAGTGCGTAACTTTATGACCTTCTATTGAAATGGCACACATAGGGACTCTAATGAGTGTTCTTGAAACTTTGTTTTAAGACCCTCTAGTGCACTGGACTAAAACTCATGATTTTTTAATGTTTTGTCGAGTAGATGCTAAATCTCACAAAATTTCCTCTTTATTGTAGCATTTAAGCTTCTGTTTTCTAAAGTTTCATCCAGTAGATACTGAATCTCATAGATTTTTAATACTTGAACCTCATTGACTCTGATGTTGAAAAGGTATTCCGTAGATCTGATCTTAGGTTGGTTCTTTTGGTGGATAAAACATTTTTCCTTCTTTTTTTTGTGTTACTGCTCAGCTTCCTTAAAACTCTCTTTTGTTGAAAGAGACCGGTTGAACCTCCACCAACATTAAATTTAAAATGCTCCACAACTGGTTAGATTCAATAAATTATTCTAAATGTTCTCTCTTTAGGAATGATTCTGCCTTGAAACGTGTTAATCAGGAACAAATTTTATTTAGGGCCCAAGTTTTTGAAAACAACATTTAGTGCCTTTTTGCATATCATATAAACCACTAAAATAATGATTGGATCCTTCTTCTTTTCTTTCCTTTGTAATAAGAAATTAGTTTTAGACTTTCAAATTTCCCTTAGGAATATAAGGGAAATTAAGTGGTGAAGAAATTTTGAGTAGTCTAGATTTGGGGTATGAACATCCAAAGTCAATATCATATTCCCACACATGATTTGATATTTAGATGAGATTTAACCTCTAGTAGATTGACAAAGAAATCCTAAATAGATATAGCACAAGAACTATGAAGGAAAGTGTGATTAATGGATTCTTCTTATGTGAAACAACAATTGCATCTAGAGGCTAATCTGATGGCTATTCTCTTAATCTCGGAGTCATTAGGGATATTATTAGGATAAGATTCCATATAAATATTGAAAATTTGATAGGGACAAAGCCACATTGGGACTAGTGGGGGCCCTTACAACTCTCTTCAAAAAAGAAATTTCACGTATAAGGTTCTTCATGTTGTTCATTGTTTTTTCTTCATTCAAACATTTCTAGATTTTGTTTTTATAGATTTCCATACATTTCGAGTTTGTTAAACTCATTTTTGGGTGAAACGCAGCCCAGAACATACAAAAGTGGAAAAGATCGAACTTCACACTATTTAGTGTCCTGTCTAGATGATCAATTGGCCAAGAGTCAAAATTTAACATTGAATAACATCTTAACATCTGATCATTTATGGTCTAAACAATGTCAAATAATGTTTTTTGTCATATGTTTTATATGCTTTTGAGAACAAGTTTAGAAATTTTAAGCAGCTTGAGAGCAATTAATTGACGAGCAGTTAAATGTTTGTCCATTCAGTAAAACTGTAAAACACTTAGAACTGTAAATCACAGTCACTCATTGCCAGTAATTTGTACTTTTATATAGATATATAGAGAGTTAAAACATGAGATAATTTGAAGTTAACAAGCATTAAGTCTACCTCTTATTTTATGTTGACAATGTGACGAGGTGGAAGTGAGATTTTGTGCTGGAAATTGAACTTTGTGATGTTAGGCCTCATTGAATCTGTAGGATAGAAGTAAAGGGAGAAAAAATGTTTCTCAAGTTGTGAATTAAACTAAATAACATGCTAATTGGATATGTATAACATAGTGACATATTATGTCATATCCAGCATATTGCAACACACTACACAAAACTGAAAATACCAACTTTCCTCTAAATGGATAGAAACTAAGTAGACTACTTCATTATTTTTTTAACACTGAAACAGACCGGTCATATTTGCAAACTAGAAAGTTAAACATGAGAATCAATATTGGGAAAATATGCTAAATAAAAATGATTTGTGATAGCCCTAAATTCAAATATCGTGTTTCATTTAGCTGGGCCCTTCTACCCAAACTAGCTTTGAAATGACAAGTACCCGTTAGCCTCAAAGTTATCAAAAGAAATTAATGTTGAGTTTAGAGTATTATTCCTTGGTATGTCTATCTATTCTTCATCGAATTGAATTAGATTTTGCTATGTAAGCCTACCAGCACTCTTTTTTTTCAAGACATAATTTAAAAGAATAATAAGTTTTATGTGATGAAATGTGTTGTATTTATGGCCAACAAAAGACCAGCTCTATCTAATGTGACAATTTGGAGGCATGGTTCTCAAAATGAGTCGGGTAATAACTTCAATTTAAGGTAATTATGTGTGTGTGAATTATAAAAACCTCATTCTCTTTGCGGCGTACAGGGAATTAATGAGAAGATAAATTATAATCAAGTGTTGTATAATTCTCAGGGAATTATACAACACCCAATTATAATTATGAAATATAATTAATTTCCATCACATCACAATTCTTAGATATGGTTGAAGGGAATTAATTTGGTAAGACCTAATTCACACACACACCCCTCAGCACTATATACTACAAGTATTATAGAGATAAGAACTCAACATTACAAACAATAGGCCTGCTTGGACGTGGAGTACTCCTATAGTGGGATATAGGAGTACCCTTGCAGTATGGGAGTCGAGATGTTCATAAAGTCGAAAAATCTGAGACTGAAGTTGCCTATAATCAGGGAAGATAAGAGGATGCCCAAAACTTATATTATTCTTCGCAATAGCAAATGTATGGGAATAATTGGAAACCAAAAAGTAGTTTTAGGAAACTTCTGCTATAACCCATGATAAGTGTGAAGTTGCAGGCCTTGGCATACCAATTTAACCATAGTGGTGACAGATAACCATTCCTCTAATAGTGCGAGATACGGAATTAGAAATAAAAGCCATCTGGTTTAGACTTCCAAGTTTTTATTTTTCCCGATTTAGTTCTTAAGTTTTCACTTTAATGACTTTGAACTAGTGGCATGCTCATTTAGGACATGAAAATTTTCAGTTTTTATGCATGTTGTTTCTCTTTATAATAAAGCTCGTAAGGATCATGGGTTGCATTGTGTGTTTTGTGAACCTTCTAAGCACACCATAAAGAGTCGTATTGCTCTTTCCATATATAGTAGGGAGAGAGAGAGAGAGAGAGAGAGAGGTCATATATCAAAAGGAGAGTTGGTTTAGGCTTCAGGTCTTTAAAGCTGTTCAACCAAGCCCTTTGAGAAAAACAAGGGTGGAGGTTATGCCAGTATCCAAATTCTTTGGTTGTTAGAGTGCCTAATATTAACATTACTTCCTTGTTTTTGTGTGTATATTTATGTGTGTGTGTATATATACTTTTTTATTTATTTCCTTTGTATACATTTCACTTGCTAATTAAATTATTATGAATATGGGAAGAAAAATTTGCGCATATATTTTTATTAGAAACTTTACATTGTGGAGTAGGGCTCCCTTTTTATTGATATGTGCAAGGATTAGCAATTAACATTAGTTTTGTACATAATTCAATTTGCAATTGTTCTATTTGTGAAATTTAAGTCTGATATATTCAACTTTTGGAAGTGTATTACTAATAATCAACTTGAGATGATAACTCTTAGTTATATATCTTTTGATCCTGAAGAACTTAATATTAAAGGATTTATCTATCATTAGTGGCAATATGATGATGTGATGTGATTTTTCCCACTCAAGATCAAATGCGAATTGGACTTCATGCGTCACTTTCTATCTTGGAGCCCGGTGTAGTTTGTATACAATTTATGAAAATGGTAAGCTTAAACTTTATTGTTTGATCATTATTAATATCCCTTGGTTTATATTGGACTTTTTGTATTCATTGATATTTTCAAATCAAGAATAAAACTAGGATGATAACTGATTAATTTTCCTCTATATGTGTGTATATAAGCATCCTATGAATAGAAATAAAAACATTGGTTGTCATTGAACTTCATAATTAATAATTCCCATCCTATTGGCTCATGAATGCTTATGTTGTATCTACACTGTTTCACTCCCCCCAATCGCCTTGAATCTGAAATATGCGAGATTAGGTAAAAATAAATTTCAGTGAAATTCTATACGGAACCCATGAGATCCCACATTTTGATTACGGCGCATCAGTTGATGTTGAGATCATGAATGTTTAGTTGCGCTACAATTAGAAAAAGAAGTCTGACAGTTAATAAAGCACTATTTTCATATTTATGGCCTTCATAACCTCGTTGAATTAAAATGTTCGTGAAGGTTCCAACCATCTTAGGAATGCATATCACTGCTATATATATTTAAACCATGCCAAAAATATATAAATGAGTTGACATTCAATTTGTAATTGCATTTACCCACGCCCTAAAAGAGCCGGGACTCACATATAAGGCATCAAAATATCTATCTTCTACCCTAAGATTATTATGTTGCTCATGACCTGACATAACTTTGTAAAAGGAAGGTATTGAACATACCTCAACTAACCCTCCTGTTAAAACTTCAATTGAAAGGAATGCGCGTGTGCGATCGTCGTTGACAAAAATCTCCCACTTATTAAAATCGATCCAGTACCTGTTCCATTTATAATATTTATGCCTATGATTAATATTCAACAAGTCATACCAATAACAGATCCGAGAATGAATAAATGTTGATTTCATTTTTCAATCCATGGGCAATAGTATGACTTTAATAGGTTAGAATTGGGGCAACCTTTGGTATAGAAAATGGAAATGCATAGAAATGGTTGGAAGGCATAACTGGTTCTAAATTTGATATAGATGCAACTTCATAAATTCTGATTAATATTTCTATCTTTTTTTCTTGCATGTGTGATGTTTCGTTTAATTGATTGAGTTGTTCTGTACTTCTATTTTCATTTAATCCCTATTCTCTATTGATCTGAGTAGTTAATGTCTAATAAGACAGTGTGTATATATTGGCTAGATTTAAATTTGATTAGAATAATACATGACTGGAATACATGTTCGTTCTTTTAGGCATATATCTAGACGTGCTATTATTTATTATGAACTTCTCAAAATGTCGATCTTAGCTGGTACTCGGAATGGTGGGTAGGCTTAGTTTCTTTATTACTTCGTAAATCGGTTATGGGGCATTTGAATACTCTTTTTATGGTTTTTTTAGTATTAAAAGTATATTGTTTCAGTCTTTAAGTCAGGTTATTAGTTCAATTTGTAATTAGTCCGTTAACTGCTAAATAGTTAAATCAGCTAGGATTTTAGTGTTTGTTCTTATTTTATATTTATATAATTGTAACAACCCGGATTTTTAAATGGGTAATTTTAAATAAAATTCGACTTTTGTCAGCAGGTATCGCGCAGGACGCGAACTTGCATGATTTTTGTAGGACATTTCATTGAGAATAAAAATAATTTGACCATATTTATTGAATGCTAAAAATAGGCCTAAGAGTGCCATGGGTCAAAAGTCAAAAAATGAATGAATAAATAAAATATTAATATTTTATTCAAAAAATAAAAGCGCTCAGAAATTTATGAAAATCACTATACCAACTCAAAATTTAATTTTGAGCAACTTTCTCTTATTCGACATTTCCAAAAAATATCATTTAAACCCTATTTAATCCATTTTTCAGTTCGGCCAGACTATTTTTTTAAACAAATTTTAATTATATTTTTTCCCTTAAACTTTACTATAAATAGGATACTTGGGTTAGGGATTTTAACACACCATTTTTTTCAAACCCTTAGTAGCCACCACACCCTTCTCTTTTCATTTTTCACCTCCAAAACCCAAAACACCGTTAAAATAAGTTTTCAAAATTATTTTTGCTGGTCAAAACAGAATTATTTCAAAGTGGTGCAAGAGAGCTTTTCGATCAATTTTCTGATGAGAACCCGAATCTCTCGTCAATTTCAACATCCTAAAAATCAGTCATGTTTACCCTATTCTTTTCCTTTAGTGATATATGTCTTGATTATAGCCTCCATTAAAACTCATGGGTTCTAAAAGAAATTAAGAACTTAATATATTGAAGAAAATAATTATGGGGTTGTTTCGTAAAAATAATTTAAATATACCAAATAAATATAATTTTGTTGTTATTTGGATTATTGGTGATGTTAGGGAAAAATTTATGTAAAGGACCCTTAAATAATTTTGGACTTGTAAAGGACCCCGAAATAATATTTTGGACTTGTAAAGGACCCCTAAATAATATTGTGGACTTGTTGAGGACCCCTTAAAAATATTGTGGACTTATAGAGGACCCTTTAGAAATTTAAATTGGATGTTTATCTAAATTCCTAAAACAACTAAAATATTGATGTTACGAAAATAAATAATAATTATGGAACTTATGATAAATAATAAATCAGGAATGGGATAATAAATACTTGTTCTTAATTTCCCCATATTTGGATTAAAATCATTTAATGGGAAATTAATATTGTTGGGAATATTATCATAAATTGTTGATTATGTCAATTATGAAATATTAAAATATTGAATATTTCAGGAAAGTTTGTATTTTAGATAATTAGTTTTCACGCCTTGCTATAGTACACTTGTTAGGTATGGGACTAATAAAGTTTGCCTTAGATGGGATTTATGGTAATTAGATATGGGACTAATTAAAATAAATCTATGCGGGTTATATAAATTGGGGTGGGGGCAAATATTCAATTTTTACCGTTGATGTGATAACCTAGAATTGATATCTAGGTGAAGGAAATTTTTAAAATCATTATTTATTTATTATGAGATGAAATTGTGTTTTGGGAACTTTTTGGGACTAAGTATTAGTTTGAGGATTTTCACATCGCTATTAAGGGTTGGGAAAATTTATTCTGAATAACTAGTATGAGAAATTTTGGAAAATTAATACCACAAGACTAAAACTGGTATTAAAATTTGTGGCGACATCATGTTGTCCAGGGCTGAGCATTTAACCGGGTCAGAGGACGTTTATGTCGTGTCGTGTGTGGAACCTTGTCATATCGTGAGGATTGCAGGATAAAAACGGATCAGACGACGGACTTGACAAGGGGATGTGTATGTGTGTGGAACCTTGTCATATCGCGAGGGTTGCAGTATAAAAACGGATCAGATGGCGGAGTTGACAACGGGATGTGTGGTAATATTAATCTATTTTGGTGTAAATCACCCACGGCGGGAGGAACGCCATACCTAATAATAAAGTGAAAACATTTCATCTTGGTTAATTCAAAAACATTAACATCGTGGGGCTTGGATTAAATTTAAAATAATATTGGTGTGGCATATTTAAACCTTGGGGGTACTTAGAAGAATTTAACTATTAATGTTTATAGACTTTCTTTTAAATTAAAATATTCTATTGTTATGGTCAATATGTATAGCACTATTGTCTGGGTTCAAGGACCCGAATTGGAAGGAGTAACCGGTATTTATGCTAAGGGCTTTGGCTTTGACACATGCGTTGACTAATATTTTCTGGAAATAAATTGGAGAAGTTGCATATATATTTTTGGAGATCAGTTAGAAGTGCAGTTCGAATTATATTCTCGTTTTAGTCATTTAGTTTCTTCTTCTATTTAGTCGTATTTGATTGGGAGACTATATTTGGATTTTTATTGCACCTTACGGTTCCAAAGTTGTCTTTAGAGATTTCAGTTGGACTTGATTTATTGTAATAATTAAGATATTCAGAGATTGCATGTGATGGAGTTTATATCGCACTTGGATGAAATCAGTTAGAGTTTCTTGGTATTTGGGATTCATTTAAATCATTTATCTTGTCGATTAAAATTAATATGTCTCACATTTGTCACATGCTAAGAATGATATTTAATTTATTAACGCCCGGCTTAATTTTAGTGGCGGCCAATGCCAGAATTTAGCGGGGTGTTACAATAATCATGACATCTTTGGAACTGGTTTTTGTATTGGGTTTTAAACAAGTATTGTCCAAGTATCTAAATCAAGTTAATGTTTCTTGACTTTTTCAGAACTATAGCTAATTGCGTTTCGTATCCCATTTGTTGCAGGAAGTTTACTATGCCACGAGGACTTGTTATACTTATACTTGAGCATTTTACAGTTGGAGCTTTTGCATCTATTCTCTCGAACAAAGACCTTGTCGCTTAAGTCCTCTTTAGTCTTGCTCTCAACCACCAGCAAGGGTGAGACATATTCAAGCTAAATATTTTTCATTATGTTGTCCAACGGTAAAAGGAATCGTAATGTGTATTTTTATTTATATTAGTTGTTTAGAAAGTTTTGGCTATTTCACACGTTGTTTTTGAGTTAATTTTTATGTTTAAATAGGTTGGTTTTCATGAATAAATAGAGAAGGCTCTGTCGATTTTTTAAAAAAATATTATGTATTTTTAAAAGTAAATAATATGAAGATATACAAATTTGATAAAGTTTTTAAAGATTGTCATCTATAGGAACTATTAAAAAAATTACTTCTTTGTTTAAGGTAACTGGCACTTAATAAATTTATTGCAGGTGAAAACCTTTTGTGGACAAGGCAAGATATTGGAGTCGTTTTCCTGGAGGCCGTATGCTTGAAGATTGCGAACTTACTTTGCGTACATCATTTTATGTTAGGGATAGATCGGTTTTTATGTATTTTTTCTAATGAGATGAGTGAAATTGTATAGATAGATCTATGTTGGACACAATGTTTAAATTGTGTATTTTTTATTTGTATGAACTTTAACTATAATTGAATGGAAAATTATATGTTATATGTTGAAATGGGATGCAAAACATGTCATATTATTTTTAAGAGGTTTTGTTTATAATTATATAGGGTTTATTATGGAGTGGATGAAATTCTAATTTTTGTGCCAAAATTATTAAAGACTGCTTCTTTGCCATCTCAAAAGGGATCCATAAATGGGGACTTTTTGAGACGATTAAGTTATCGTCTCAAAAAACTCTTTGGGCACGTATGTTGGTGTCTCTAAACAAAACTTTGAAAGATGGATATTTTGCCGTCTCAAAAGGGTCCTATAAGCAATAAACTTTTGAGATGGCATATTTCCTGTCTCAAAAATCTTTTAAAATGGGGGTCTAATATGACGCTCCGTTGCCATCTCCAATGGCTTCACAAAAGGCTTTTGAGGCGTCCAGAGGAATTTTTCAGACGGTTGGAGCACCGTAGTAAAAAGAATTTTTTTTTTTAGTTTGTGGAAATGTCTGTTGTGGTAACTATGGGTGGGGCTTGTGGTAGCTGTCGGTGTGGCTAGGGCTCCTACAGAGACATATCCTTTGCAGACTCTGTGGTTACACGTCGTGGTCTATCATGTCTACCATTATCCATTTGAAAGAAAAAAGATTCATATTAGTAACAGATCGCAAAGACTACAACGATTCCTAATCATAGGGCTCTATATATCAAATAACGCAATGCAGAATGTAATGAGCGCAACAAATATCCTAAGGACTCTAGAACCTGGATGCTCAGATAGTAACTATAACGACCCCCATTTTCCTCGTAAATATTGGCTAGATAAAGTACGCAGAAGATGGGTTTTGTTTGACAACTTATACAATTCTCAGCATCAAACCATAATGTGACATTTTAATTTAAAAGATATACGCACAATAAAATCATATGAATCAATAACGGATAATAAATAAATTCTAACTCCTATTACTCATAAAACATCCACCTCAAGTTTAACTAGAAAATAAATGGTTAAAGTAATAACTATCGAGCTTATGACCATACAATCTTTGAAATGGTAAATGATTAAATTAATAGTACCAACCTATGCTAAAATCAGTCTTATTGAATCCGCTAATGATCAAGTGCGATGACAAGTTTGATCTCCTGTTAGCCCTGCTGTCCTTGTCTAGGAAAACCTGGGGGGGGGGGATTTTATAATTTGGGAAGCGCCCTAAAGCTGCAAGAATTAACTTATAAAACCAATATATATTTATTGAGTTAATGCACATTCACACCGCCCATCAGCACTCGCATGCAGTAAGTATCTCACCCCTCATCTAACTGTAATACTATACGCATTCCAACCCAATGTCCCATATATAAAGTACCGTATCTACACTAACGAGATAATATCAAAGCCATCTTGCACAAATTATAAACGGGTGCAAGTATATACAGATATGATTTTATTCTCGAGGTAACACCAAAATACAACCCCTAAGAAATATCATATCATAACGCTATGTATTTTACGTAGCATTGTGTTCGTTAACAGTTTTGTAGATCATTAGACTGCATGAATTTATTCTCAATTAGTTTATATAAATATATATATGTCCTTAAATATATAAGACAAATGGATCACTCTACCTTCGGTGGCCTATTCTTGCCCTATCGGTAAGTCCAGAGGTGTCCGTTGTGACAACCCGCCTACTAAAATAATAGGTGGCCAGCCCAATACCCTAATAATCGCAGGAATCATAGATGGTCCATTCTCAGAATCACTGACGATTAAAATAATAGTACGAGATAAGCACCAATCATTTTAGAAAACGGACTGTCAATAAAAAGAAAAATTGTAAATAAAAGAAAAACACCTAGACAATCCCATTTGCAAAAACGGTGGATATCAAAAATCGATGAATAAAGAATGACAATGAAATAAATAATCACCGAATAAGCTATCAGTGAACAGACTAATACAATTAGTTACACCGAGTATTACAATTCAAAATTTACAATATAATAAATGAGTGCAAAACTAGGGCAAACACGCCCGAATAAATAACTGAACCTAACTAGTGTACAAGAGAAAGAGGCGTCTAAACGAATAACCTACAACATCCGCAATATGCCGTAGCTCCATGACAACTGGAATGAAAACGTAAATATGGGTGTCCATACGGTAGAGCACCTGTAACGACAAAGAGTATGTGCAGAAACAAAGAAATATAGACGGGTCAGGGCACGGTTTGATAAGATTCCCATTTGACTAAAATGCATGACAATTAAGTGCATAATTCTCTCGCAGTAAACAATAATATTTCTCACCTCTCAATCTAAAAGAAACCTAGAACAATATCAATGATGCTCTAGTTAAACCAAGAACAAAAGGCTAACTTCTCCCTAGTCTCAACACTAAGCCCTTATTCGTACGTGGGGTGTCTCGCAAAGAGAAATCCAAACAAGGAACCCCCCGATACACTACTACTAGGCAAGGTTGATCGTCGAGATACATTAGACCCTATTATAATTAATCCAAGTACTAAAGGTTAACTTTTCCCCAGTCACAACACTATGCCCTTATTCGTACATGGGGTGTCTCGCAAAGCGAAATCCAAGCAAGGAACCCCCCTGATACACTACTACTAGGCAAGGTTGATCGTCGAGATACATTAGACCCTCAGCACATTATTAATATATACATATAAATGAGAGGTCTCATCTACAGCTACTCAAGGATACATAATTAAATCCATTCACCATCTAAAATATGATTCCCATTTCTTTCTTTAGGAATATATATAAATGGTACAACACTTTATCAAATGTTTACCAAGCCAATTTCATTTCAAAACTTTCTTTACCAATTTATTTCCTTTCTTCCATCTAGGAAAATACATAATTTAATGCATGTTTTATTATCATAAAAATGCTTTAACCTCTTCATCTCATATCGTTAATTTCCCTTATTCCATCTGGAAAATGTAAATTAAAGCCATTCTATTATCATAAAATGCTTTAATACCAATAATGTCCCACATTATTGAACATAGTTATATATCATATTATATAACGCGTTCTAAGACCGCCCGCCCGGGCGCGCCCCAAAATGACCATCATCTTCCAGTGCCTATCAATTATGACACCTGGGCACCTACAACGCACACGTCGGGAAGCGGTCATATGACTGCGGGGTAGTCATAACCACACCCGAAATTACCTACCCATTGCAGAAACATACAATAAATGCTCATATGTCCTAGGAATATATCCACCCTGCATTCACTTTCCAGGGAGCTTCACCACAATGCGTGAACTTCCCTTATGATGTCACTTAGAGAGGGTGTGAAGCCATAAATTAACATTTATGAAACCCATTACTTTTTCCTTTTGAAAACATCCAATTTTACCTTCTCAAAATCATGTGTACTTATTTATTTAGTACCACATTTCATAATATTCATTTCTTATTCTCAGAGTCATATTTTATTAATGACTTAAGACTCGAAGTGCCATTATCCTCAAACTAGTATCCAAAGGTTTATACAATTTCATAAACCATCAAAGTGAGTCTCCCTCAAGGAGTATCTCCCAAAAGTCTCATCGTTAACATTTTATCTCCAATTTATTTTTAGGTTAACTCCCCAAATCATTCGGACATTAACCTATACAAATTAGCCCTCGGGTAAGCCCAAATAATCCCATATCATCCTAGCACATTAGTCTACCCAAAACCCCTCTAGGCCTTTTAATTACTTCCTAAAGGAATGTCCCTAAACCTTGGACCTAAAAGAAGAAGTCCTAAAAATCAAACTAGGAAAAATCCCACAAAAACAGGGGAAATGAATCGATTCGTCCCTTGGGCCGAATCGATTCGCCAAAAAAAGCCGAATCGGTTCGGTGGGTAAAAACTGACTTTCTGTAAAAGTCGAACTGATTCGGTCCAAACTCGAATCAATTCGGTCCCAACCCAAATCGATTCGGTTTTCCAAGACCTGTAAGCTTCCCTTTATCCGAATCGATTCGCCCCTAGGGCTGAATCGATTCCGTCCTGGAGAAATACCCAATTTGGGCTACGGGTTGTATGAACCCTAAGATCCCAAATATCCAAATCCTTGTTTTCTCCCAATATCAACAACAACAATTGTTCCCATATCATTTCTACACAATTACTAGCCAATATTTTATCCTCAAATCAAAACAAAACTAAGATTTAAGGGTTTAATAATCAAAATCAACAAAAACCAATTTATGGTTTAAATCTCCCAAACATAACTAAACTTGCAATTTATCACATTAAATCACCATCTAGCAAGTAAGAAACTTGCCTCGAGGTTGTAGTCTCGGATTCAACTCCGGTAGCAACAGATTCCGGCCTCAAATCTCCATTTTCTCCGGCCTCAAAATCAACTATTTTTGTGTTCCAATTTCATTTTATTTTATTAATTATACTCCAATTTAAATATGAGTCATAACCGTCGCTTTACATATTACGACGCAATAATACACAATATAATGCTATTTACCTTCTCAAAACGGTAAATAGACAAAACATAGTAAATAATATCACTTAATATCACGGGAAAAAATATTTACTCCAACATCCCCTATTTTATAATATTAGCCAATCAGGCAAAATAGTATAAAATAGCTGCTCAAAAACCTGGGTTAGAAGGGAATTTTGCCCTACAAAATTCTGGCATACAGTATAACCATATAAGGTATACTATACTAAACTATCGTTCTATCATTCTTAGCAAACCCCTTTTTGTACTTGGGCTAAGGTCATCATTATTCGATCTCAGCCTACCTTCTCCTTGCTCTAACATAGCACCAAACCGTTACTCATGAACTATAGATCCTACCTTTCTACTACAGAAGAAGATACCTATACATCTCGGCATAAATTGCCTTACTTCCCGGATTAAGTTACACCCTTATTAGGGAATAACTATACTAATACTACATCGCTCAACCCCAACACGACTTACTTATATTCGCATTGGTGTAGCCCTTAAAAATATACAGCTCAATGAGCCCAATCCTTAAAGAAACATTCTCGGACCACTCCAAGTCCAAAGAATATATTGTCCACTGGTTCCATTCCAAAGAATAGGCAAATTATTCATCCGATTACACTAAGCCCCACACACGACACCATACTTATAGGAAAACGATCTGAACTATTGTACAGAAATTCGATCCATAAAATCTACTACTCCCATCCTTCCTCATTCCACGACTAGTCTCTTCACACTAGTAGGTGAATCAGTCAACCTCGGATATGAACGCTCTTACTATAGCGTCCCCTCGGTTAAGCTCGTTCCAATTGGCATTCCATGCCTTACTAATCTCTCCGATGGTTTTCTACTCAGTGCATCCACTAACCCATCTGCATTTCCTTAGCGAAAGGGTATAACCAATTAATAGTCCTTCACAAACTCCAACTTCTTGCTCGTGAAAAGACTGTTTTCCTACCCAGGAAGTACTGCCTCTATTTCTTTAAGGAAAATACTACCACTATGAATTCTAAATCGAGCGAGGGATGATACTTATCATAGAATTTAAGTCTGTGAGACGCATAATCAATGGGTTCATGCTCCAGTATTAATACTTCCCGTTCCTGGCAAAGACTCGTTCGTTAAATCCACTCTCAATCTTAACGATACGAGTGCAAGAGTAAAAGTCAGCTCATACTTCAACTCCTAGAAAGATAGTTTACCAACGTAATGCTCTATCTAAGAAAGGCCCCACCTCCTATGGCCTAACATTCCAAATCACTCGAGATCCCAAACTTCATTATCCTAGGGAGCCAATCCTACCTAGAGTTAACCCATAAACCTATTGTGGTCAACTCCCTACCGCCTTCCTTAAACCGCGTCGCATGCCCTAAAGGCCTTATGTCCTAATAATCCTAAAGTCAATATATCTAACCTAATCTAGTTGTATAGGTATAATACTAATTATATCCCTAGTGTCCAAGACCTTTCCCAACTCTCGACATTCGCTCGGTTTCATGCGTGGGACGTCTCACCGAGGCGAAATCCAAACAATGAACCCCTACGACACAATCCCCTTAACTTGTTGGTCGTGGAGATAAAGAACAGCATACACAAGCAAAGCATGCAAACAAACAATCAGACAAAACAAACAAAGCAAAACAAATAAAAATAAATACTAGCTACACACCATAAACCACCTCTATAAAGTCTCAATCCTATATCTAGGTGAGATATTATAGAACAACTAGTCCTTCACTAGAACTAGAAATAGGATAGCCTTAAAATTTATTTGCTTGCTATCACACCCACCAAACCAAGAATATCTCTACTCGTATATTACATATAATACAAGTAGCACATACTACACATATACTTATAATATCATCACCCGCCTCATAACGAGTGAAGGAAAAATATAAGACATCCATTCCATGGAAGTCATATAGGTATACCTACTATAAAAATATCGACACTAACACAAGATCGATATACACACCCGAATCTAGGGTAAATACAATGCTACTCCATCTTATCACGGAATACCCCAGCCTCTACTATGGTGTAAATTCCCACCAACATACATGCCAATCTCTGGCCATTACCCATGGTTCTCAGACACATCATTCTAGTCTTAACCGAACCAAACTACTTCCATATCTAGCTACCCTGGAGACTTCTCGCATAGTTCCCTTACTCTCTTTAATAAAGGGAACATTCTACTAGCCTCCCCGGCCTTAGTTCAATGAGTCCTCCCTGGGTGGATGTCCACCGATGGGGTCTCATGAACATTACTTCTCCTGAAGTGTTATCAACACTTACTTGTGAGCCTATCATTCTATTAAAGGGATTTCTCTTCCTCATACCAATCTTATTTCGGTGTACAGTTTCTCAACAGTAACACCCTTTATTCACTGTCGGCCTCTGACCGAACCTCACGTGAATACTTGAGAATTCTACCACTTCCACCACTTCAACCTTACTCCTATGGTTGAAAGATTATCTTCCAATCTTCGCACCTGGGCGTTTCTATACCCCATTCTAGGCCAAAACTCGCGGGCCTTTTATTCTCACCAAATGAGATTACACCTCCTCCAATCCGACTGAACTTCAACAGGTAGTCCTTGTCAAGGACCTCTCAACTCCAACTTAATGCCACTCGGAATCCCAAACATGGTACCACTCTCTACTGGCAGCGGTACTAGAAAAACTATATCTACTGTACTTAGTAGTCACGATAGTAATATAAGATAGTGGTACAAAGGGAGCGAATCTAAAGAGGCCCTCATCCCCGACTCCAGCTCACAGCTCTTAGTAATCCCGTCTCACGACGCCTTCACAACGACCTTTCTTGATGCCCTGAGTCATATGACTTACTTGTCTCACATGAATGCGCAAAAGATTTTGGGTTCTCATAACCTAGCAGGAGAACGAAATCTCACAAGAGAAATCAACAATCTTAATCTTAGGGCCCTATAGCAAATCAAAAGAAATGCAGAAGACGCAATACATCCACACAGATTCCTAAGGACTCTGGAACCTAATGTTCTGATACCATATGTGACAACTCGCCCACTAAAATAATTGGTGGCCATCCCAATACCCTAATAATAGCAGGAATCATAGGTGGTCCATTATCAGCATCACTAACGATTAAAATAATAGTACGAGATAACCACCAATCATTTTAGAAAATGGACTGTCAATAAAAAGAAAATTTGTAAATAAAAGAAAAATACTTAGACAATCCCATTTGCAAAAACGGTGGATATAAAAAATCGATGAATAAAGAATGACAATGAAATAAATAATCTCCAAATAAGCTGTCAGTGAACAGACTAATACAATTAGTTACACCGAGTATTACAATTCAATATTTACAATATAATAAATGAGTGCAAAACTTGGGCAAACACGCCCGAATAAATAACTGAACCTAACTAGTGTACAAGAGAAAGAGGCGTCTAAACGAATAACCTACAACATTCGCAATATACCGTAGCTCCATGACAACCGGAATGGAAATGTAAATACGGGTGTCCATGCGGTAGAGCACCTGTAATGGTAAAGAGTATCCGCAGAATTAAAGAAATATAGATAGGTCAGGGCCCGGTTTGATATGTTTCCCATGTGACTAAAATGCATGACAGTTAAGTGCGTAATTCTCTCGCAGTTAACAATAATATTTCTCACCTCTCAATATAAAAGCAACCTAGTGCAATATCAATGATGCTCTAGTTAAACCAAGAACAAAAGGCTAACTTCTACCCAGTCTCAACACTATGCCCTTATTCGTGCGTGGGGTGTCTCGCAAAGCGAAATCCAAACAAGGAACCCCCTTGATACACTACTACTAGGCAAGGTTGATCGTCGAGATACATTAGACCCCGTTCTAATTAATCCAAGTACTAAAGGATAACTTTTCCCCAGTCATAACACTATGCCCTTATTCGTGCGTGGGTTGTCTCGCAAAGCGAAATCCAAACAAGGAACCCCCCCCCCCCGATACACTACTACTAGGCAAGGTTGATCGTCGAGATACATTAGACCCTGTTCTAATTAATCCAAGTACTAAAGGTTAACTTTTCCCCAGTCACAACACTATGCCCTTATTCGTGCGTGGGGTGTCTCACAAAGCGAAATCCAAAAAAGGAACCCCCCCAATACACTACTACTAGGCAGGGTTGATCGTCGAGATACATTAGACCCTCGGCACATTATTAATATATACATATAAATGAGAGGTCCCATATATAGCTACTCAAGGATACATAATTAAATCCATTCACCATCTAAAACGTGATTCCCATTTCTTTCTTTAGGAATATATATAATTGGTACAACACTTTATCAAATGTTTACCAAGTCAATTTCATTACAAAACTTTCTTTACCAATTTATTTCCTTTCATCCATCCAGGAAAATACATAATTTAAAGCAAGTTTTATTATCCTAAAAATGCTTTAACCTTTTCATCTCATATCATCCATTTTCCTTCTTCCATCCGGAAAATGTAAATTAAATCCATTATATTATCATAAAATGCTTTAATACCAATAATGTCCCACATTATTGAACATAGTTATATATCATATTATATAAGGCGTTCTACGATCTCCCACCCGGGCGCACCCTAAAATGACCATCATCTTCCAGTGCCTATCAATTATGACACCTGGGCACCTGCAACGCACACGTCGGGAAGCGGTAATATGACTACGGGGTAGTCATAACCACACCCGAAATTACCTACCCATCGCAGAAACATACAATAAATGCTCATATGGCCTAGGAATATATTCACCCTGCATTCACTATCTAGGGAGCTTCACCACAACACGCGAACTTCCCTTATGATGTCACTTAAAGAGGGTGTGTAACCATAAATTAACATTTATGAAAGCCATTACTTTTTCCTTTTGAAAACATCCAATTTTACCTTCTCAAAATCATGTGTACTTATTTATTTAGTACCACATTTCATAATATTCATTTCTTATTCTTAGAGTCATATTTGATTAATGACTTAAGACCCGAAGTGCCATTATCCTGAAACTAGTATCCAAAGGTTTATACAAATTCATAAACCATCAAAGTGAGTCTCCATCAAGGAGTATCTCCCAAAAGTCTCATCGTTAACATTTTATCTCCAATTTATTTTTAGGTTAACTCCCCAAATCATTCGGACATTAACCTATACAAATTAGCCCTCGGGTAAGCCCAAATAATCCCATATCATCCTAGGACATTAGTCTACCCAAAACCACCCTCTAGGACTTTTAATTACTTCCCAAAGGAAGGTCCCTAAGCCTTGGACCTAAAATAAAAATGCCTAAAAGTCAAACTAGGAAAAATCCCACAAAAACAGGGGAACCGAATCGATTCGCGAAAAAGCCGAATCGATTCGCGAAAAAGCCGAATCGATTCAGAGGGTAAAAACTGACATTCTGCAAAAGCCGAACTGATTCAGTACCAACCCGAATCGATTCTGTTTTCCCAGACCTATAAGCTTCCCTTTATCCGAATCGATTCGCCCCTAGGGCCGAATCGATTTGGTCCTGTAGAAATGCCCACTTTGGGCTACGGGTTGTATGAACCCTAAGATCCCAAATACCCCAAATCCTTGTTTTCTCCCAACATCAACAACAATTGTTCCCAAATCATTTCTACACAATTACTAACCAATATTTTATCCACAAATCAAATCAAAACTAAGATTTAAGGGTTTAATCATCAAAATCAACAAAAACCAATTTATGGTTTAAATCTCCCAAACTTAACTAAACATGCAATTTATCACATTAAATCAACATCTAGCAAGTAAGAAACTTGCCTCGAGGTTGTTGTCTCGGATTCAACTCCGGTAGCAACGGATTCCGGCCTCAAATCTCCATTTTCTCTCTTTTCTCTTCATTTCTCCCAACTCTCTCTTCTCTCTCTCTCTCTCCTTTGGCTTCTCTAAAAAATAAATAAAGAAAAAGGGGTGGGGGAACTTAAACGGGTCTTAAAACATAAATGCCCTCTTTTAATTGCTAATACACCATTAAAATGACTCGTATCCACTTAATTGAGTCATAACGCGTCAAAAGTGCCGGAAACCCAAAAATACAACATGGCACATATTTCGACTATCTCGACTATTCTAAAAACAACCGCACCCCCTATTTTGGAATTCGGAATAAAATGAACTATTTTTGTGTTCCAGTTTCATTTTATTTTATTAATTATACTCCAATTTAAATATGAGTCAGAACCGTCGCTTTACATATTACGACGCAGTAATACACAATATAATGCTATTTACCTTCTCATAACGGTAAATAGACAAAACATAGTAAATACTATCCCTTAATATCACGGGAAAAAATATTTACTCCAACATCCCCTATTTTATAATATTAGCCCATCAGGCAAAATAGTATAAAATAGCCGGGGCAGTCCCTATGCATTACTGTATTGCAAGGTCCATACCCCTAATGATGACGATGGATCCGGCTATCCCACTTACATTATCACAAGCGGTGTTACCGCCGTGGGACCAAAAATAATGACCTACATAATTCCTAGCCCACTTCTGTCGATGCGTGCTATGGTTCCGAAGACATGCGCAACCCCAATCGATAGGCAATCAACGAACATGGGTATGTTCACATAAATAATAAATACATATATGTGCCACATAATATGAATACTATCCCCTAATTACCCACAAATAGGTTTAATCAAGCTCAAGATAATACCCTTGTATTAAGAATTAACACTCTACTTAATTATTAAATTTCCTAAACAGGAATAGCGACACAAACCTATTTTTAATTAAATTTCCACTCACTTGGATGACCTCCCACATACTCGCTTGAGTTAATAAAAGTCCCCTGAAGGTTTCCATGGAAGAATCCGGACCCAATCACTGGAGCCGAATCGATTTTCATATGGGGAAGAATCAATTTTTCCCAGACCGAATCAATTCTCCTTAAAGGCCGAACTAACTCGATTTCTAGAAGAAGCCCAAAACTTATGTGTTTTCGTGTACGAGTGTCCTCCTCAAAAATCCAATTTTGTTTTGAATATTTTATCCACTTACATTTCAAGAACTATAATCCCAATATGGTCAAGAACACACAATTATATGACTATCCACCCAGTCTATATATGATCACTACACATAAATTCAAGAAGTCATATCCAAACTCTAAAGGTTATATAACCTAATTCAAGATCATAATTTTTATCTCAAAAATTCCATATTAAAGGAATCAATAAATGATTTAGAATCATCTAAAAACACAATCCTATAAGATGGATTCTAATAATCAATTTCATAATAAAACGATAATAATTTTGGGTTTGTATCCATAGTGTTTAATTCTCAAAACCTAATTATTTTTAGATTTATTCTAAACAATCCTATATTTCATTCCAATGGTTTTCAATCATCCAATCAGCTTATACAACACAATTCTTATGATAAAGTATGCATATGAACTGATAAAAAAATTGCAGTTAGTTTAGCAAGAAAATTCTTGACTTAAACCGATAATTTGAGTCTCCTCTCTTGAAATCTTATTCTTTCTTTCCCCTTTAGCCTTGGAAACTTCCTCAAGAGGGTGTGGGGCTACTAGGACAGCTCCAATATGGGTAGAATGAGTGTTTAGTTTGTGTTATTAACCTTATTTATCCTTAATCCTATATTTCCTTTAATTCCCCAAATTTAGGCACCCAAAGAAACTCGAAATACTACCCAAGATTGTCTAATATCTCCCCTAAGGGTAAACCTCTCCCCCAAGCCAACCTTAAGATGTTTAAAATGCCAAGACGAGTTCCCAATTCACTATGTAACACACCCAAACAATGTTTACACCAAATTACATATTCTATTATATTTTTTTATGATATAATATTAATTCAAGTAACATGAAATTTAATTATCCACGATTATACACATTTATTATGAAAGATTCACATAATCATGCATATCACATTCAAGCAACTTATTCATGAAATTTATTTAATTGAAATTTTACCAAATTAATTATTTCAAAAATACGGGGTATTATGTTCTACCCTCTAATAATAAAATTGCGTCCTTCAAATCCGAAACGTAGCTAGGTCGAAGAGTTACAATTACTTATCTCACACGTCATCACCTCTCTCCCACATTGACTCATCCTCGTTGTGGTCTCCTCGTTTCACGCGTACTAAAGGAACAACGTTCGAACGAAGTTTGTCCTCCTTATGGTCCATAATAGTTAAAAGTATTTCCTAATAACACGCGTCAGACTGAAATTCTACCTCGTTATCATCTAGGCACCGATAAACTACATCATCTCTATGAAATTTTTGTAATGCAAAAACATTAAAATATCATGGATCCTCTACAAATGATCTGGTAAAGCTAATGGATACACCCCTGGTCCAATCCTCTCAATAATAGGGAATGATGACACATACCGGGAAGGCAACTTCACTTTCTTCCTAAATGGCATAACTCCCTTTGTGGGAGACACCTTGAATAGCACCTGTTTACTGAACTCAAATCCAAGTGCCTCGTGTTTACGTTATCATAACTCTTGTGTCTATCTTAGGCAATCTGAATCCTAGCCCAAATCGTTTGCACCTTCTTCGAAGTGTCCTGAATGAACTCCAGTCCGAGAAGATTATTCTCCCACACTTCCAACCAATAAGAAAGTGAATAACAAGGCCTCCTATATAGTGCATCAAAAGGCTCCATCCCGATAGTAAACCGGTAATTTTTTTTGTAAGAAAAATCCACCAATCGTAGGTACTGCTCCCACCTACCTTTGAAGTCGAAAATGCACATCGACAATATATCCTCCAATATCAAAGTTACCCTCTTCGTCTAACCATCCGTATGCGGGTGATACGAGATACTCAGCCTCAATTTTGCCCAAAATTCTTGTTGGAAACTCCTCCAAAAGTGGGACACACATTTATATCACTATCTGACACAATATTGAGTGGTACACCATGAAACTTTATACTCTCTATAAGATAAACGTTCGCATACTGATTTGAATTATAATCTATCTGAATTGACTAAACTTGATCCACCCTTGTCAAACGATCAACAATCACCTAGATAGAATTGTGTACTCATTGGGACATAGGTAACCCTATAATAAAGTGCATGAAAATGTTCTCCTATTTCCATATCAGAACCTCGAGAGGCTGTAGAACATCTGCTTGATGTTGATGGTCCACTTTCTCTAACTGGTAATTAGCACACGTGCACACAAAAATGGTTATGTCCTTCATGCCCGGCCATCAATACTAGCACCTCATGTCCTGTTAATCCTATTCCCACTAGGATGTACCAAAAAATGTGACCCACGTGCCTCTAACATAACTGTTCACCATAACTCCTCATCATATGGGACTAATAACCTACCATGGAATATTAATCCCCGATTTGAATCCCCGTATTTTTATGCTATATTAATTTGGGGATTTATTAAATTTAATGAGAATGTTTATTTAATAAAAATCCGGAAATTAATTATGTTATAATTATTAACGTGACGAGAGTTAGTAATTATGGGAAACTTTTTGAATATTACTAATGAGCATAGTAATATATTATATTGGTTATATTGAATGTCATAAGTGAATTACATGACTATTTCGGAAATTTAAGTCGGGACGTGCCCGTGTCACGTCGGGACTAATTTTGTTATATAAAAAGTGAATATTTTATAAATTGTTCATATGGTCGTTTTGAGTGCGCCAACGCATCCGGAAGGGTCGAGATAGTCAGAAAAGTGTACCCGGGGGTTTAGTTTAGGTCTCAGGGCGTTTTTAGGCCTAATTAGTACCCCGGGAGGGCATTTTAGTCATTTTACATAATTGGGTAATTAAACCCACGAATTTCAGCCAACCTATATCAGCCATTAGGTTAGCCTATTAGGGTTAGAACATTCACAAATCAAGTGACGGCCATTGGAGAAGAGAGGAGAGAGCTCCAAGGCAATTCAAGGCCAAAAAGCCAACGGATGTCACCGTCAGCACCACCACCGCGTAGATCGCGAGACAAGGAACGCAGCCATACCAAAATCATCCAGGAATCTGCATACCAAAAATCCCAGGCAAGTGTTTAACTTGCGTATCTTCGTTAATGCAATCTTCATATTGGTTTAGGATTGATTAGAGATGATAAATATGGAAGAACACCCAATTTGGGTTAGGAAAATGCATGTAGGAATGATTTATATGTTGATTCTGGAAACCCTTGCCATGTAGAGGAAATAAACCACAAAATTTTGATAATTATAAGAAAAAAATTCAAGAGAAAGATTTGTTAGAAAACTGTTTAAGAAAATTCTAGGGTTCTTGATAATTGGAGACAATTTTAGGTTGAAAATCCATGTTTAAATGATGTATATGAACATGCCTTACGTTAGAATCATCTAGTATATTGTTATGATGTTAGTAGTAGAATTCTGGGACGATTGGAACTTGGAAATATCAATTTTGTGTAATTTTGGTGATGAAACCCGTAACTGCATTCTGCAGAATTTTTCCCAGACCTGCTTGATCGATCGATCGAGCCTAGTGCTTCGATCGATCAAAGGTTCGATCGATCGAGCCCCAAGCTTCGATCGATCGACCCCTCCTGGCAGACTCCTATTTCCCTTGTTTAATTAGTTAAATTAAGTTTTTCGTGAAATAATTATTGGGCATTCTTAATGAAATAAATTGGGAGACATTGAGGACCAGTAGGGTTTATAAATAGATGTTGGGATCTTTAATATTCAAGGAGGATGGTATTTATGGGGTATTTACCTTAGGTTGGATAAATTATTGTTTTAAAAGGGAAAGTTAAATAAGAGGGTTACGTTGGAACAGAAATAGGTCACCTACTGAATTTTATACTTGGGAAGAAAGAGAGTCCATGTGAGTTACGTAATAGGATGGAAGAATACTTCGAATTAAGGTTAGAGACGAACCCTTATACGCGATACTAATATTATGATAACATGAAATTGTCGAAATTATGGGAATTGAGAATTTACCTAATATTGATATGGTAATGTTAGTATAGTTATATGATTGTGTATGCATATACTATCTATGTGTGAAAATCATGGCCACGCTACTTGCTATCCCTGAGGTTACCACGCTGGGACAAGTCTTATCTCGATGGGACCTTTATGGGGGATATTGACTTGTACCCTAGAAGATAGATGTCCTTGGTACAGGCTATCGACGTGATAGTTCAGACGGTCCTAAGAGACGCAGGCATGTGCCATCCTCTTAGAGACTTGGAATCTATTATTCGCCTCAATATTGTTTGTGTATGTATGTTAATACATTTTGAGAGTGATTCCAAATGTATTCCCCTTAATATGAGTGATATGGGGCTTTGGATAGTAGAGTATGCCCGCACCATAATTTAGTTGGGGTGCTGTTATAATATATATTATACGAGTAGTTAATACATATATGAAAATCTGAAATTTGGAACTACCTACCGTGATTTGATATGTAGGACGTGGTTGATGACTAAAAATTGTAAATACTTGTTTTGATAAAGCAGAGTATGCCTACACCATAGTTTATATGTTGGTGCTGTTAGAATATATATATATATAAATTATACGAGTACTTTATATATATATCTGGATTGAGGAATTTAAACTATTGTTGTAACGTAGTAAGTGAGGAATAATTCTGGACTAAGTTATGAATACTTGTTTTGAGAAAATATAATATGTCACTGGAAAACTTTATTGATTTTATAAAGTTAAAATGGAGAACTTTGGTTACTGATTAAAGCATCCTTTTTAAAAATGGAATCGTGAATTGAAAATTTTACGAGCAATCTAAGATAAGTTAATTCTTTTAGAAAGACTAGTGCGTTAATTGATAAAACAAAACCGTTGGGTAGGTTAGTGCGATAGGTGTGCACATTAGAAGAGAGGTGAGTATTTCTCAAGAGAGTGACGCTCTAATATGTTGTTGCATTGGCCTGTATCAATTTAAATACTTGCTAAACGTATTTTTGAATCAAACACACTTTCGGGCTCTGACCCGTTTCTTTTCTCTCTCTCTCTCTTGTATATATATGTATATATTTCAGGTGCCCAGCCACAGGGGCGTCTTGCTTAGGATACCTTGAGAGGAACGTGCTGCAGCTTAGGTGGGAGTTGCAGGTCACTTGCGTAGACGGCTTCCTTTATTGACTCCATTCTAGCATCCTCATTTATTGGGCACGTGTCGCCCTTTCCATTATTTCAGTTGTTGTTGGGACATTTATATTTCCGTTATTTCCAGTATTGTTCTATGGGATTGATTCAGTATGGAATTGTGACTTTAGTTTTCATATGTTGACATTCGGTTGACGAATGTATTATATTATTTGGTTTATTGTGGTGTGATTCTTAATTGTAGAAATGTTGTTTTAAGTAAGTAAATAAATCTTTTTCTTTAATTAAAATTTGGAAAGTTTGTATGAAAATGTTTTTAACACCTAGCTTAATTATTTAGGGTGTTTAATTGGAAAATTTATTTTTTTCGACAGTGATGCTGAGAATGAACCAACTGTTAACCTTGATTTAATTTAATAAAGGAGTGATCGCCCGGTATTTAATTAGGCGGGGTGTCACAGGTGGTATCAGAGCATCAGGTTCTAGTGTCCTTTAGGATCTGTGCGGCTTATTATGCTTTCAGCGCTACTTTCTTGATATAGAGCCCTAATACTAGGAATGTTGTGTTCATCTTTATACATTGGGAATTCGTGCTTCTGCGATTTGTTTATTTGAATGATGAACTAATCCAAATTCATTTAAATTTTCAGATGGACCGTCGAGAAGAACTAGCTAAAACGGTTGAGGGAGTCGACGAGCAAAATCGACTCACACCTCAGGTGTTCCCAGAGAGAATATCAACCGCCGAGTTAGCAGGCATCGTAGCACAAGCGGTCACCACTGCAGTTTTACAATACCAAGAACGCATCATGCAACTTAGAGAAGGCAAAAGACCTAAAGAGGTTAGCCAAATGCGTGTGACTAAAGCTGACAAATGTGCGAAGACTCCGAAATTACAACAGTAAACTACCCAAGACAGGGTAAATTCTAGTCAACAACGTGGTAAAATGAAGCAGTTTCGAAAGAGGAATAAAGCCCCAAGTCAACAAGGCCGACACCAACAGCAGCAGGGTCAGAGGGGGAGTAACTTCAGAGGCAAATGTTTTGTGTGTGGCACGCATGGCCATAAACGCCAAGATTACCCAGAGGGTGTTAGGGCCTCACAGCAACAATGTGCCCGTAAGAAGCCACAGGGGCCACTTTTTCCAGTCGCTCTCCCAGCACCAGCTCAGGTACCAGACCTACCAACCTTTCCAGTAGCACCAATGCAGCAGGGGCAGTTACAGTACAGACATACCTATAATGTCCACTAGGCAACAGCCCCACAGGCACCACCCGCAATTTGGGGTACGTTTTCTATCCATGGAACTTTGGGTCATTCTATTTTTATTACTGGGGAAACGCATTGTTTTTATAGCTACATATTTTACGAAGTCCTTTGGGTTGTTAGCCACAGCAGAGAGCACCGTGGCGTGTGTCGACTCACCACTGGGGAGTGGGTCACTTATTTTCTTTATATGCCGGGGAGTAGGGGTAGAGATTGGTAGCTTGGTATTACCTGCAGACATGTTAGTCTTAGACATGCACGAGCATGATGTGATTATTGGTATGGATTGTCTCGCAGCTTATAGAGCCATGATTGATTGCTTCGGTGGGAGCATTGTTTTTGCCATTCCAGGGCAAGAGATGTTTGTAGTGGCGATGCCTTGCCCAGAGGGAGGTTCGACCGCTCATTTGTATTACATAGAGGAGGATACCTCTAAGGAGGTTGTGATTCCTCTGGATTCGATCCCAGTTGTTAGGAAGTATTCCGATGTGTTTCAGGAGATACCAGGCCTACCGCCCAGTCGTGAGATAGACTTTGTAATAGATTTATTACCAGATACGAGACCTATAGCACGTGCACCGTACCGTATGGCTCCGGCAGAGATGCGAGATCCACGAGATCAGATAGAGCAGCTGTTATTCATAGGAGTACCTCACCTTGGGGCGCTCCAGTCTTGTTTGTGAAAAAGAGAGATGGTTCACTGAGATTGTGTGTGGACTACCGGGAACTGAACAAGGTAACGATACGGAATAAGTATCCGTTGCCTCGAATCGATGATCTGTTCGACCAGTTGAGGGGAGCAACCTTCTTTTCAAAGATAGATCTGAGGTCGGGGTACCATCACTTACACATTAGAGAGCAGGATGTTTCAAAGACTGCCTTCTTGTCGAGATATGGGTCCTATGAGTTCAGGGTGATGCCGTTCGGACTCACAAATGCCCCAGCCGTTTTCATGGACTTGATGAACCGAGTATTCAGAGAGTTCTTGGATCAGTTTGTCATCGTCTTCATAGATGACATTTTGATATATTCACACTCCGAGGAGGAGCATGCCGAGCACTTGAGACAGGTTCTTCAGACTCTACGAGAGCATCAGTTGTATGCTAAGTACGAGAAGTGTGGATTCTGGTTGCGAGAGGTATAGTTCTTGGGCCATGTTGTTTCTGAGCAGGGGATTACAGTTGACCCGAGCAAAGTGTCAGCGGTGAGGGAGTGGGGACAGCCCACGATACCGACGGAAGTGCATAGTTTCTTGGGGTTAGCCGGATACTACAGGAGATTCATTCGGGGATTCTCCAAAATAGCGGGTCCATTGACGAATCTGACTCGCAAGGGAGTACCATATGTTTGGGATGACGCTTGTCAATTGGCTTTCGACGAGCTGAAAGACAAGCTGACTTTAGTGCCAGTCCTTGCGTTACCAAAGCCGGGTGTAGAGTACCTGGTTTTCACCGATGCGTCCTTACGGGGACTTGGGGGAGTAATTCAGCAGGAAGAAAAGGCTATAGCTTTTGCTTCCCGCAAGCTTAAGCCGCATGAGAAGAATTACCCCACCCACGACCTCGAGTTAGCAGCGGTCGTCTTTGCATTAAGGATATAGAGTCACTATTTATTGCGTGAGAAATTCCGTTTGTTCACCGACCACAAGTTACTGCAGTACCTGTTCACTCAGCGAGAACTGAATATGCGTCAACGCAGATGGCTAGAGTTTGTGAAAGACTACCAGTTCGATATACAGTATCATCCGGGGAAGGCCAGCGTAGTTGCTGATACGTTGAGCCGTAGACCGGTAGATGATGTAGCGAACATCCGGAAAAAAAAGCGGAAGGAGTTGGGTCACCAGGACGCAGTAGACGTTCTTCCATTTCCGTGATGTCAGTCACACCCGACATTGTTACGAGGGTGATACAGGCACATACCACAGACCCGTTTTGCCAGGAGAAGATTGTACGACTTCTAGCCGAAGGTGCTGAGTCCTATTCTGTTAGTTCTGATGGAGGTTTGCGGTTTAATGGGAGATTAGTGGTTCTAGAAGGAGCGGAGTTACGTCATGAAGTGATGACTCACTCTCACGGGTCCCGATTTGCAGTACATCCGGGAGGTGATAAAATGTACCGGGACATGAGGCGTCAATACTGGTGGAGTGGGATGAAGAAGGACGTCACCGAGTTTGTGTCCAAGTGTTCTACCTACCAGCTGGTGAAGGTGGACCACCAGAAACTGTCAGGATTGCTTCAGCCATTGGAAGTACCCGCGTGGAAGTGGGAGAGTATTTCCATGGATTTCATTACAGGGTTGCCTACATCACAGCGGGGCCACGATTCTATCTGGGTGATTGTAGACCGTTTAACCAAGGTGGATCATTTTCTGCCAGTGAGGACAGATTATACCACGGGTCAGTATGCTCAGTTGTTCATTGCTGAGATTGTCAGATTACACGGGGTGCCCCTGAATATTGTGTCAGATAGGGACAAGATTTTTGTGTCAGGTTTCTGGGAAAGCTTTCAGGAGGCTATGGGTACTGAGTTGAGGTTGAGTTCAGCTTATCACCCACAGATAGACGGACAGACATAGCGTACTAATCAGATGTTAGAAGATATGCTACGCATGTGTGGTCTCGATTTTGGGGGAGGATGGGAACCACATCTCCCACTGGTAGAGTTTGCTTATAATAACTCTTATCAGTTTACGATTGGCATGGCACCATTTGAGGCTTTGTGTGGTAGGCCTTGTCGTTCTCCAACTTGTTGGCTCGAGGTGGGAGACAACAAGTTGCTAGGACCTGAAGTGATTCAGGAGACCTCCGCGAGGATTGAGATAATCAGGAGTCGTATTCGAGTAGCCCAGGACAGGCAGAAGAGCTACGCCGATGCGAAACGGTTCTTCCGGGAGTTTAATGTGAGAGATCAAGTGTTATTGCGTGTATCTCCTATGAAGGGTGTGATGAGGTACGGGAAGAAGGGGAAGTTGGCCCCGAGGTACGTGGGACCATTTCCAATCATCGAGAGGATTGGGCCGGTAGCATACAGGTTGGGATTGCTAGAACATTTACATCGCATCCACGATGTATTCCACATCTCGTCGTTGAGACGATATCTTCGGGATGATATGGCCCATACTCACATTGCGATAAATGAGATAGATTTACAGTCTGATAGCTCTTACGAGGAGAGACCAGTGGCTATTCTAGACTATAGTGAGAGGAGATTGAGGTCGAAAATAGTCCCACTTGTACGAGTCCAGTGGGAGCATCATAAGGTGGAGGAATCCACTTGGGAGCGCGAAGCAGATATACGCGAGAGATATCCAGAGTTGTTCTTACCAGGTATGCCTTATTTTCCGAATTTCGGGATGAAATTCCGTTATTAGGGGGGAAGTATGTAATACCCCGTATTTTTATGCTATATTCATTTGGGGATTTATTAAATTTAATGAGAATGTTTATTTAATAAAAATCCGGAAATTAATTATGTTATAATTATTAACGTGACGAGAGTTAGTAATTATGGGAAACTTGTTGAATATTACTAATGAGCATAGTAATATATTATATTGGTTATATTGAATGTCATAAGTGAATTAAATGACTATTTCGGAAATTTAAGTCGGGACGTGCCCGTGTCACGTCGGGACTAATTTTGTTATATAAAAAGTGAATATTTTATAAGTTGTTCGTATGGTCGTTTTGAGTGCGCTAACGCGTCCGGAAGGGTCGAGATAGTCAGAAAAGTGTACCCGGGGGTTTAGTTTAGGTCTCGGGGCGTTTTTAGGCCTAATTAGTACCCCGGGAGGGCATTTTAGTCATTTTACATAATTGGGTAATTAAACCCACGAATTTCAGCCAACCTATATCAGCCATTAGGTTAGCCTCTTAGGGTTAGAACATTCACAAATCAAGTGACGGCCATTGGAGAAGAGAGGAGAGAGCTCCAAGGCAATTCAAGGCCAAAAAGCCAACGGATGTCACCGTCAGCACCACCACCGCGTAGATCGCGAGACAAGGAACGCAGCCATACCAAAATCATCCAGGAATCTGCATACCAAAAATCCCAGGCAAGTGTTTAACTTGCGTATCTTCGTTAATGCAATCTTCATATTGGTTTAGGATTGATTAGAGATGATAAATATGGAAGAACACCCAATTTGGGTTAGGAAAATGCATGTAGGAATGATTTATATGTTGATTCTGGAAACCCTTGCCATGTAGAGGAAATAAACCACAAAATTTTGATAATTATAAGAAAAAAATTCAAGAGAAAGATTTGTTAGAAAACTGTTTAAGAAAATTCTAGGGTTCTTGATAATTGGAGACAATTTTAGGTTGAAAATCCATGTTTAAATGATGTATATGAACATGCCTTACGTTAGAATCATCTAGTATATTGTTATGATGTTAGTAGTAGAATTCTGGGACGATTGGAACTTGGAAATATCAATTTTGTGTAATTTTGGTGATGAAACCCGTAACTGCATTCTGCAGAATTTTTCCCAGACCTGCTTGATCGATCGATCGAGCCTAGTGCTTCGATCGATCAAAGGTTCGATCGATCGAGCCCCAAGCTTCGATCGATCGACCCCTCCTGGCAGACTCCTATTTCCCTTGTTTAATTAGTTAAATTATGTTTTTCGTGAAATAATTATTGGGCATTCTTAATGAAATAAATTGGGAGACATTGAGGACCAGTAGGGTTTATAAATAGATGTTGGGATCTTTAATATTCAACGAGGATGGTATTTATGGGGTATTTACCTTAGGTTGGATAAATTATTGTTTTAAAAGAGAAAGTTAAATAAGAGGGTTACGTTGGAACAGAAATAGGTCACCTACTGAATTTTATACTTGGGAAGAGAGAGAGTCCATGTGAGTTACGTAATAGGATGGAAGAATACTTCGAAATAAGGTTAGAGACGAACCCTTATACGCGATACTAATATTATGATAACATGAAAATGTCGAAATTATGGGAATTGAGAATTTACCTAATATTGATATGGTAATGTTAGTATAGTTATATGATTGTGTATGCATATACTATCTATGTGTGAAATCATGCCCACGCTACTTGCTATCCCTGAGGTTACCGCGCTGGGACAAGTCTTATCTCGATGGGACCTTTATGGGGGATATTGAATTGTACCCTGGAAGATAGATGTCCTTGGTACAGGCTATCGACGTGATAGTTCAGACGGTCCTAAGAGACGCAGGCATGTGCCATCCTCTTAGAGACTTGGAATCTATTCTTCGCCTCAATATTGTTTGTGTATGTATGTTAATACATTTCGATAGTGATTCCGAATGTATTCCCCTAAATATGAGTGATATGGGGCTTTGGATAGTAGAGTATGCCCGCACCATAATTTAGTTGGGGTGCTATTATAATATATTATACGAGTAGTTAATACATATATGAAATTCTGAAATTTGGAACTACCTTCCGTGATTTGATATGTAGGACATGGTTGATGACTAAAAATTGTAAATACTTGTTTTGATAAAGCAGAGTATGCCTACACCATAGTTTATATGCCTTCCACGCTGCTGCTAACTAAATAGTCAACTTATAGCTCAAGGCATCTGCCATTACATTTGGCCTGCTCAAGTGATAATGGATATCAAGCTGATATACTTTCACAAACTCAGGCCATCTTCGCTTCCACATATTCAACTCAATCTGCGTGAATAAATATTGTAAGATTTTATGGTACATTAACAACTAAAATTTCTCCCCAATAGATAATGCCTCCAAATGTGCAATGCGAGCACTACGACTTCTAGCTCCAAATCATGGGTTGGGTAATTCTACTCATCAGGCTTAAGCTTTTGAGAAGCATAAGTTATCATTCGATCCTCCTACATCAATGCCCCTCCAAGTCCTCACAAGGATGTATCCATAAAGACCTTATAGTCAATCCCTCCACGAGGCAAAGCAAGTATCTAAGGCGAAGTTAACTAGATTTTTAGCTCATCAAAAGCATGCTGACATGCATCATCCCAAATAATTGGTACATCTTTTCTTATCAAATTCATTAGAGGCACGATTATCTTTTAGAACCCTTGAATTAATTAATGGTAGTACCACGACTAACCTAATAAATCGTGCACTTTCGTAGGTGTAGTGGGATGACCCCACTCCATATCCGCTGAAACCTTTCCCGGATCCATTTATATACCCATCTCAGATACAATATGGCCTAAGAACTGAACCTCCCTAAAATAAAATCTTTATTTCTCTAACTTAGCATAGAGACAATGGTCCCATAACGTCTCCAAAACTATTCGAAATTGTTTTTTTCTTATTATTTATGATCCAAATATAAATCAATATGTCATTTATGAACCTGATGACAAACTGATCTGGAAAGTCCCTGAACACCCTATTTATTATGGCCATAAACACTATCAATGCATTGGTTAGGACAATAGGCATAACAAAGAACTCATATGACCCATATCTCATAAAATATGCTATCTTTGAAACATCTTGCTACTAAATCCTCAACTGATGGTACTCCGACTTGGAATCTATCGTAGATTATATACGACGCCCCTCAACTGGTCAAATAGGTCATCAATACAGGGCAACAAGTACTTATTCCGTATAGTGACCTTGTTCAACTCCCTATAACCAATCTAAAGTCTCAATGATCCATCCTTCTTCTTCTTCTTCATGTATAGAATAGTAGCACCCTAAGGTGAAGTACTCCTCTGAATAAATCTTTGACCTAGGAATTGCTGAATCTAATCCCTAAGCTCTCTTATTTTAAAAGGATACATACAATACAGTGAACATGCTATGGATTTCATACCCAGAATTAAGTAAATCATAAACTCTATCTCCCTACTCAGTGGTAACCATGGAATCTCTCTGAATGCATTTGAAAACTCCATAATAATCGGGATGTAGTGTAACAAAACAATTACCTCCTAAAAGTCTCCTCCTTAATTAAATTCAAATTCTTACTCGAACCTCCCTCCATGTGCGACATCGCAATTAAGTACATCTCTTACCCTGGAATGGAAAAGATGATGGACCTCCTATAACAATCAACACAATCCCTATAACTAGGTAGCCAATTCATCCATAGAATAACGTCATGCTCTAACATATATAACACAAGTACCTCAACCACGAACCTATGTCTCCCAATGTTTTTTTATACCTCTGCACGCATAACGTATTGATTTAACTCTACCCATTGGTGAATCAATACAATGCACTATGTTGGATGCGGAGTCTATCATCATTGACAGACGAGCAAAACTATTACAAACAAATGAATGTCATGTAGTAATGTGAAATAAGATCATCCTTACATGCATGAAAATAGGGAACATACCCTTCACTACTTGTCCTGGCGAGGGTCCCTCTCAAGGTGCGACATGGAACACATGCTAACAGTCCCAAAGACTTATGCAGCCCCAAATGATAAGTCGTCCATGAACACTGGTATGTTCAAACAAATAATAATTACATATATTTACCATATAATGTGTATAGGTAAATATCCCCATGACTACACCCAATTAGGTTTCATCAATCTCCAGATAACACCCTTGTATTAAGAATTGACACTCTATTTAATTATGAAATTCCCCAAACACGAATAGCGACACAAAACTATTTTTAATTAAATATCCACTCACTTGGATGACCTGCCACATACTCGCTTGAGTTCATAAAAATCCCTTGGACGTTAACACACTCCAACCCTGACCATGCATAGGAGCCAAATAGATTCTTATTTGGGTCCGAATCGATTGGCCAAGCCGATTCGATTTCAAGCAGAAGACTTGATCTGTTGTGTTTACCTATATGAGTTTCCTCCTCAAAAACCCAATTTCATTTCTAGTGTTTTATACACTTCTATTTCAAGAACTTCAATCCCAATATGGTCAAGAAAACATAGTTATTGGAGTATCTACCCAATCTATGTATGATCACCACCCATAATTTCAAGAATTCGAATTTAAACACTAAAGGTTATTTAACCCAATCAAGATCATATATTTTATCTCAAAATTTCCGGATTAAAGGAATCAATACATGATTTGAAATCGTCTAAAAATAACCATCATATTACATTGATTATAATAATCAATTTCCGATCAAAACGATCTCGATTCTGAATTTCTCACCAAAGTTTTTAATTCTCAAACCCCAAATATTTCTACATTTGTTCTGAAAGTCTATATATCATTCCAATTGTTTTCAATCATTGAATAAACTTCTAACTCGGAATTTTTATGATAAAGTATTCATATGAATTAAGAAACAACTTACAATTAGTTTAGCAAGAAAATTCTTTCCTTAGACCTATGATCTGAGCCTCCTCGCTTGAATTCTTATTCTTCCTTTGCTCTTTAGCCTTGGTAACTTCTTCTAGATGGAGTGTTGCAGCTACGGAAACTCTAATATGGATGGAATGAGTGTTTAGGTTGGGTTATTAACCTTATTTGACCATTAATTCCATATTCCTTTTAAAACCCCAATTTTGGGCCCCTAAACAAGCTTCAAATATTACCCGAATTGGTCCAATATCTCCTTTAAGGGTATATCTATTCCACGAGCCCAAGTTAAGATAGTTAAAATGCCTAAAGAAGTTTTTAATTCACTCTAGAACACAACCAAACAATGTCTACCCAAAATTACATTTTTATTATGTTTAATCGTGAGATAATTTTAATTCAAGTAACATGAAATTTAATTAGCCACGAATATACACATTTGGCATAAATGAATCACATAATCAAGCATATCACATTCAAGAAATTTATTCACAAAAATTTATTTAATTGAAATTTTACGAAATTAATTATTATAAAACATGAAGTATTACACCAATATGACATACAAATGTCTAAAACGACCCAAAAAATAAATATCTTTTTGTATATTTCTTTTTATATCCAAAAAATCAAAATACGATAAAAACAAGCAATTCATAGCCCTAGATTTAATATATATCATGAAGATCATGTAGTCTATGAATGATTATAACACAATCATTCATTAAATAATGCACGTGGAGAATCGTATGGACGTGTTTGAGAATTAACAAGCCTAATTATCTTTTATGCCACCAAATTAGGATTCCTCAACCACATAGATATCTCACCAGAGATTGGGCTTTGGGAACCACGTTGACACTGGACTTAGAATTTCTATGATTATTTTTAGTATCGTAACAAAGCCTTATAAGGTGACCCTTTATACCATAGTGTCTTCATGTATGAACTTTAGGAAGGATACACCTTGGTTGACCTTTGAGTCCCGAGAAATGGTTAATTCTCTAACAAACATGGATTTGTCTTTTGGAGCAGAATCATTAAAGTCGTTGTATCTTTGACCTTCTTGTCATTTTTTTACTTAGATGGACCCTATCATCTTATCTAACTTTTTAGACCTAGTTTCCAAGTGAACCTAGACATGACTTGAGTCTTTTAACTCATCTTCTAACTTCAAAATCCTTGACTCAATAAAACTTTCAGACTCTTCAAATTTAAAGGTCTCCTTCTTTATTTAGTAAATAATTATTATAATGTCATCTCTCTCCCGCCAATGTATGTAACCTTATCCCTATGAGTCTTCTCATGTGCCTTTAAATCCTAAATCAATTTATTATTATTTTCTAAGGCACTATGTTTATCAATTCCCCTCAACTTATCCTTTAATTTCACATTAACCTTTTTCAACTTCAAAGACTCCGTAAATAACTCACAGTAGGCTACCTGTAGCTCATTTTACTTGTAAGGAAAAAAATCATGTATGTAATGAACATTAAAAATTGTATTTATTAGGTTTAATCCATTAGACAAATGGGGATCTTGTAATAGTACTGTATAGTCGATATGCTCCATATAATAGATTGTCTAAATTTCTTGCCAAATCATATTTGAGTCTTTATCCAAGAAATCACCGAAAAAATACATCAACATCCCGAATTCACTCAATGTCGAACCTCAAGTACACCACTTAGGAAATGTATAACACTTAGAAGATATAGCTTCACACCTCGTTTATTTTTTTTATAATTGAAAAATCATTTAATTAACCATGGTTATGTAAATTTGTCAAATACACAATTAAAATATACTTTTCATATAGAAAAGTATATTTTAATAAAGAATTTCATCTTTACAATTATTTTTAGCATTGATGTCCTTAGTTAAGACAAACATACTTAGGGTTTGTCAAAAACATATTTTCAATTTCTTTTCAAAGGCAAGATGGACAAATACCCTGGACATTTGTGCGAGAAGCATTTTTATCACAACGATGCCCTAACAAAGATTTTATTCACTACAATGAAACTTCTTCGCTAAACTTTTGGGTCCTGTGCAAAATTTATAATCTTTCGCATGAACTGTATTATCTATTCAAGTTATCCACCTCAAATAATTTCCCTTCTACAAAAAAGCTCCTACGAGGTGTGTCTGATAGCGCTGGAAGTTTCTTTTTGCACATGATTGTCTTTAAGATATTCTTGATTTTTGTTTCAAGTAAAACTTTACGGCTAACTTAGACCTTTAAGTGACTACTTGACTCAATAAGGCTGTGACATCTAGTATATATGCCCTTAAACCATTTCAAATCAAAAAGGCTATATAGTTAAGTGTTCCATAGTATTCCAAACCAAGATTGAGAGATTTGAAAAAATATTTTGACTGATCAAAACATTTCGTATTTGAGAACATTTTTTCACTTGTCTTCTTTGAATTCTTCAAGCCATTGGTGTTGGGTTTAATCATTGGAGAAAAGTTGAGAGGTTTATCTACTCACCTTGTGTTTTAAAGAACCAATTTCATTAATGAGTAAAGGTTTTTTCTTCCTTGGCTTGGGAAATTAATTTTGAGATTTAGTGCGCCATGACCTAGTAATACACCCCCAATACATAATCTTTTAAGATTCCTCAAAATCCTTACCGTAGCATTTTGTCTTCTTGACGTTTACAATATTGGAATAACTTACTTCAACTTTAAAGAAAAAAGTTTTAGCATTAGATTTGACGATATTGGTCACAAACTAAAACTAGTGACGATTGTGTGATGTGTTTTAGCAACCCACACTCTCCTCGTAGAATATGGTGTGAAAGAGTGCCTAGTCGGTCATAGCTTTGTGTGGTCATGTCATTGTCTTCTAGTTATAATATCTCTACCATAGTGAAAATTTCTTCTTATTAGATCGAGGGTTGTCTCATAAGTGGGGTTTTCCCTCATACATCTAGTCTTGTGTTTATTTTACTTTTTCCTCACTTTTAAAAAACACTGTCTTAAATAAGAAAATAAAATTTAGGATTATAAAATCTAGTAAAATATTTTTTCACATAGACTTTTGGATTGTTAAACCCTTTTGATAATAATAAATTAGTAAACCTTATTTTTAAATTAGGGAAATTAATTTTCATTTAGGTAGCTACCGTCGAGTGGCACAATCTCAAAAAACTATTTAAAACATTGGTTCGGGTATTCGTGTTTGTACCTTTAAGTATATGCAATTGAAGACTGGAGGCGACCCTAAACAAATAACATAAAATTGATGTTGAGTTTATTTCTTCACCTTAGGATATTGAAAAGGTATAAGCATTTTATTATGTTGATCCCAGAATTTATGTTTTTTACAATTATGGGGGCAATTTTGTGAACTCATTTCTATGAGATAAAAATATTGTTTTTGTTTGAAGTTGTTGAAATGAAATAAGTTTTTTTCTCCAATGCAACATGTAATCTCATTTGAATGAGTTTGTATCCTAGTTTGAACGATATTGAATTTTTTCAAAAGAGGATCAAATGAGTGTTTACTACCCAACTTTACAAATTGCAATCAGATGCTAGTTCAAAGATAATTCTAAATACTTTTTGTTACTCATTAAAATTATTTTATCTAAATAGAAAGTGAAGGCAATGTCATTCAAATGAGATCCTATTTTTTCCTGAATGACATAAAAATACGTGCCTCAAAATTTGTGTCATCAATTTTACATATTTTTCAAGATACATATGGGTAGAGGTAATTCAATTTCGTAATGGCTTTTAAGAACACAAAGCAATATCCTCATATACACATCTTTACTTCTAATTTAATATATCTAAGTTTCATCATAATAATATGTGTTGAGATTTCATGTTTTGAGCCCAAAGAAGTTTACTCTTCATTTGTCGAGTTTTGGCAGGATAGATTCCATGTTATAGCATGACTGATAATAGTTAGAGATGGGCGGATAGTGAGATGTGAGTGGACTAAATTGTGTGTCATTGATTGATTTCTATGGTTGTTGTGAAGAAGTTTCAAGGATCAAAGATTTCATCAAGCTTGAAGGGAGTCGAGTTAGTGACTAAGTCATTTATCACACTTATATAAACCGTATATCACAGTGGACCTATTTTGTCTAGGTCGTCCTTTAATTTTTTTTTGTGTTTTTGTAATAAATAACGACTTTTTGTGTTTATTGATTTTCATTATTTATTTTATGCTGGCATGTTTCCGTCGATAATTGTTAGGCAAGATAAAAATCAAGTACCATTTACACAACATTTGTTTAATACGTGTTGATTTAGGTGCTCACTCAGTAATCTTAAAATTTTGTATCCCCCACACACTTTGCGTTATAAAATTCGTATTAGAGTGGGTTTCTCTAATTTACTTAGTTCATCATCATTTAGTGTGTTGTCATAAGTGTTTGATGGATTTTAATTGTGAGGGTAGATCATTACCCAACCTCCTATATTTAATGGTTGCAACTGTCCCTATTAGAAGGCATGGATGAGATTTTATCAAAATCTATTGATGAAAACTTTTGGAGTAAGGGTGGTATCCTCCTATGGAATGTGGTTTGCCAAAGAATATTACCTATGGACTAAGACTAAAAAGATGCCTTAATTGTTAACTTTGAGGGTGTTGATGCTATTTTTTATGTTGTCACAACTGAATAATTTTGGCGTACAATGATGTGTGAGAGCACAATAGATCCTTGGGGTATTCTAAAATCCATGTACGAGGGTATAAATACTAGTACAGTGTATACGTTACAAAATCTAATAAATAAGTTTGAGATGATTTCAATGGAAGAGCATGAGACACTTGGTGCCTTTATTCTAAAATTTCGTATATTTTGAATTTCTCTCTTAACCTAGGAGAATGTATCCCTGAGCCAAAAAGGATTAGTAAAATAATAAGTTCCTTACCCGAAAGATTGAATGCTAAGGTATTGGTCCTAGATTCTCTTAGCGATCTTTATACTCTTAGAGTCCAAAAACTTGTAGGTTATGTCCAAAACTATGAAATGAACTTGTGTCCCCCTTAGAAGAAAGAAAAGATTTTATCTTTGAAAACGCATACGGATGATATGTTGGATTCTGAGAGTAAGGATGAGTTATAACCATAAAATATTGCTAGGTTTGCAAAAAACTTCACTAACTTTATTAAGCTTAAAGACAAAAAATATTCTTATAATAAAGAAAAGAACTTTCATAATGATATGGATAGGAGGAAGATGGATAATGCTAAGAAAAAGGATTATCAGGACAAATGTTTTGAATGACAAGGAGTTGAAAATCGTGCTTTTGAGTGTCCCACTAAACTAAGTAGGGAAGGTAAAAAACCTAAAGCATCTAATGCGACTCCTAGTGATAGCGAGTTGGAACATAAAACTAATTCTCTCATGGAGCCTAACTACACCACTTTCATGGATAATCATGTGACACTAAATAAAAAATCTTTGATCAATGAATATAATCATATACAAGATGGTTATGAGGTTCGGTCTTTCGATTCCCATGTTCGTGATGAGTAGGAAGAATAGGAGATAAGTGATAATGAGGAAAATGAGCTTTAAGTTGGCTTACGTGAGTTGTGCATGGAGTGTTTGAAACTGAAAAAGGATAACTTGAAATTATAGGCTATGTTTAAAGAATGATCCTTTTGAAATAATGATAAATTGATCAAGGATTTAAGGGAACATGAGAAGACTCTTAGGGAGAATCTCACATACGTTGAGGAAGAGAGGGATAACCTTCTAGTCATGGTTAAAACAATCAATAAAGAATCACTAAAATATGATGTGGCTATATTTTTTCTTGAGTCTAGAATTTTAAAGTTAGAAGATGAATTAAATGACTCAAGGTATATCAAAATTAATTTGGAATCTAGGTTAGAAAAGTTAGATAAAATGTTAGGGTCCATCCGAATCAAGAATGAAAATATAAGTCTGGGCTATAATGATTCAAATGTTTCCACTCCTAAATATAAGACCATTATTATTAGCGAGTTAACCGTTGCCAAGGGTGTTTCAAAAGGTCAATACGAGGGTAGCTTTCCTAAAATATTCAAGTGCACGCATTGTGGTAGGAAATATCACCTTAGGAGATTTTGTTTTGATCTTAGAAAAGATTTTAGGAAGTCTAAATATCATGTCAACATGGTTCCCAAAACCTGACATTCTAAATCATCATCTATTTGGTTGAGGAAATCCGATTTGGAGGCACTAAATGTTATACTTGTTTATCCTTGCATGTTTTCACATGCAATACATTAGGAGTGATCATTATTATAATTTTTGCATACAGTAGATTTTTGCTTCATGTTATATGTTATATTTAGTGCTATGATGTTTGTGTCTTTGTTATTGTGAATCCTCATTTTTTTGGGTCTATATAAAAACGTAAGAATATTTTTTTTTAATTTATTTTGTGTAATCTAGCTTTACACATTATGTGGCATATTGGTGGATTTTAATACCATTCATTCCCTTATTTTTCATGTGACTAGAACATTATAGTATGATTAAATATTTTGGATTGTTTATCAATCATGCCTTATTATGGAGTTGTTCTTATTTAATTTTACTTAATGGGTTCATATAAATATATTCCCGCACACACACTTTCACGATCCCTTTTGGAATCTAATATCTATCTATACATGAGCTAAATGAGGTGTTATCCTACCAATATTATCAAAACATATCTTTATATCTAGGGGATTTATGCATGTAAGAACCATTGCGCATGAAGATTCTCTTCTCCTTAAAAATTAGGAGTGTGTAATGGAATGCGATATAAAGGGAGTAAAATTCATTTCCATACTAGGCCATCATTGGCAAGAGCCTTTGGAAAATTAATGCAATGTGATATATATATATATATATATATATATATATATATATATATATATATATATATATATATATATATATATATATATATATATATATATATATATTATATGGCCAAAATTTTGATAAAGATCATCATAAAATATGATATCTTCAAAAGAAATTATTTATTTTTTAATGGTGTTATAAGTTGAAGATCAACGTGTTTGCCCAATTATTCCTAGTTCACCCTTATTGTTTGACATTATTGATTTAAGAAACATTTTGTGTATTTAGTTTGTTTTGTCCTTTTGAGTTCACTTTATTTGTCACATAAGGCTAAATTCATGGTTGATAAATTAAGACAATCAAATTCAAAAGCTTTGGACTACCTTGAGTGTTTGGACCATATTTATTTTGTTTCTACCCTTACCTCCTACACTCGACACAATATTATTTTAGATACAATTTTGTATACACATTTATGCCATACAAGCGTGGAAAATTTGTTTTGATGTGTTATGTATATATATATATACAGACAGGCTCCTATGCACACTAAGTTTGCACATTATTTTTTTAAAATAGTAAAAAAAAATGTATGTGGTTTTTTTTTGTGTGACATTTAAACATTTCAAGGAACCCATATAAAAAAATCAGCTCAAAAAATGTTTTTTTTACTATTTTAAAAAAATTGATCAAACTTTCACAGTTTTTAAAGCACTTAAAAGCTGCAACAGTTTGACCGATTTTTTGAAAATAGCAAAAAACCTTTTTTTGATCTGATTTTTTTATATGGGTACGTTGAAATTTTTAAATATCACATAAAAAAATTAACTCGAATTTTTTTTATATTAAAAAAAATAGGTGTGCGCTAATACATGTGCAAACTTAGTGTGCACAGGGATCTACCTCTGTGTGTGTGTGTGTGCGTGTATATATGTATATGTATATATATATATATATATATATATATATGTATATATATATAAATATATGTATATATGTATATTCAGTTTTGTATCATTTTATGTGTGTTTACACATATATGGTATTTATTTGAGTCTTTGAATACATGAAATCAATGTTCCTCGTTGATTCATTTTTCTGGATTATTTATAATTGTGTTTTCGGCTATTTATTGTAGATTTTTTGCTGCAAATTGATCACTTTTTTCATGTTATGCACTTTCACCCTAGCCTATTCCGAATAAAAAAGGATAAATTCTTAGCCCCGGGGGGGGGGGGGGGGGGGGGGATTTTGTATGTAGAAAATTATTTGGCGAAAAACATTATATATTTCATATTCTCCATTAATTTGAAATGTGTGTTAAGTGTGGAGATTTAAGCTTCAATACGGAAAAATTTCGCAAGTGCAAATATTCTCAAGAGTTAGAGTTCGTTAAGTGTCTGTTTGTGTCTTTTACCTTTTGGGGTTTAGGGATTGGTCATTAGAGCTAGACTACCTAGTTTTTATTTTTGGTTTTGTCTTAGAATAGCCAAAGGAGGAAATTTTTAAGGATTTTTTTGTCATATATGTAATGGGCATTACAAATTCTATTTATTTGTTTTTTCCATTCGATGAAACTATTAGTGTTAGAGGTTAGGGTGTTTCTGTTTGTACCTTTAAGCCTACGAAATTGAAGAATTGAGGTGGCCCTCCAAAACAGACATCAAATTCATGTCGAGTTTACGTCTTCACCTTGGGATCTCGAAAAGGTATAAAATTTTTATTATTTTGATCCCTTGGCCTCTGTTTGGGTGTTTCATTTTTGTTGAAGCAATTTTTGAAACTCGTTTTTATTAGATAAAAAATTCATTTTTGTTTCAAGTCGTTCGAACGAAGTGTGTTTTTCATTCAAATGATATATGACATCTTATTGGAACGAGTTTCTTTCTTTGTTTGAACTAGGTTGACATTTTTTTTCGAACAATTGCTTACTAGCCAACTGTACAAATTGCAATTCTTACGACTTTTGGGGGTCTCATTCAAATGATTGTATCTCATTCAAATGAGGTCAAAATATGTACTTAGAAATTTGTGTCATCATATTTACATATTTTCAAGATAAATATGGGCAGAGTCAGTTCAATTTTGTAAGGGTTTTGGGAACACAAAACTATAGCCGTATGTACACCTATTTAAACCATGTTTAAGAGATCCAGGTTCCCACATAATAATTTGTATTGAGATCTCATGTTTTGAGCTCCAACAAAGTTTACACTTCATTTGTTTTGAGATCTCATGTTGCACCATGACAAAGACTAGTCAAAGATCGATGGATATCAAGATGCGGGAGGACTGCTCTATGTGTCGCTGCTGGATTTCTACAATCAATGTGAGTAAGGTTCAAGGTGAGAAGATTTCATCAAGATTAAATGGAGTCAAATCAATGGGTTGGTAAGTTATCTTTCATCCCTTATATAAACCCTGAATTATAGCCGGGTTGTGTATACTATGTCATTCGAGGTTTTCCCTATTATGGGTTTTCCTCATACATCATGATGTCGTATGTTTGTTAATTTAGATTGTTTATATTACTAATATTTTCTCATATAGATAAATCTTAGGCAAGTAAAAACTGATGTAATGCTTACACAACTTTTGTTTAATTCGTGTTGATTTAAAATTGGGGTAAGTGTTAACCCAGTAATAAATTCGATTAAATCTTAAAATTTAGTATCCATGTGAACACTTTAAATTTGCATTACTCCTCATCACTAATATCCTCTCCACTCTTGTCATCTTATGGGTATTTAGAATCTATAATGGAATCATCATGTAAAATATTATCTTTAAACGGGGAAGACATACCAATAGAGCCCGCATAACTAGCAATGAACGCGGTAAAATTTTGCTCAATGGTAGAATCAATCTCCTTTGTTTCACTTTTGTTAAGGATTTAATTCAATGCTTTCAAATTCTTACAATTCTGCCTTAGGCTAGTGGGACACTCATGTGCCATATGTCCAACTGCATGGCATTCAAAGTAACTCTCCAGCTCATCCTTAGACTTATACCTAGTCTTTAAATCACATTTTTAGATGAGTTCTTATTATTTTTATTATAGTGTTTAGCCATTTCTTCGTAAATTTCATAAACTTTTTGAAATCTTTTACAAACACAACCATCTCCTCAATATCTGAATCAATATCATTACTAGAATTACAATTATCCCATTTGTGTGCTTTAAGAGCTAATCCCTTATTCTTCTTTATGAGGGACACATGTTCCTATTACGATCACCTACAAGCTCCTCTACTTTTAAAGTACCAACATTACTAAGATAGTTACCAACTATGAATTTAGAATTAATTCTAGACGGAAAAGACCTTAAGATTATTTGAATCTGGGATCTTCTAGCCCAAATTTAAATAGGAGTTTAGAATGTTCCACAACATAACATAAAAATCCTAAAATCATTGATTCTCTTCCATTTCAAATGATTCAAACCTAGATGCAAAATTTTGCAATTCGGAGGCTTCAATGTGTTAGTACCTTCACACGTGAGATGTAAAATTTTCCATGCTTCTTTAGCAGACTCACAAGTAGTGTTATGACGAAACAATTCGTTTATGATAGAATTAAAGACATCATTCATACGCTTAGATTTATATGTGGACAACTCATTTTCCCCCTTGATCCATTCAAACACATGCTTAACCTCCCATTCTACAAATTTGGGAGGATACTAACCAAACTTAACACAAATCCAAACATTCTCATCAATATATTTTAAGAAAAAAACTCAATCAGGACTTCCAATAGGCTTAGTTTGACCCATCAAATTACGGAGGCTTGGAAACAAAATTTCCCTCATGATTATGACCCATCAAAAAATCATAAAAAACACACTAAACCTACGATCAACTCATCAAACTAGATTAACCCACTCTAATACCACTAGAGAGTGCTAATGATCATTGATTTAACAGTTATGGAGATTCCAAATTTTAAACAATTACCAAGTGAGAAATTAATAGATTTTTTTAATCAACGCCGTGTAAATTCAATTTCTGTGAGCTTTAACCAATTTTATATTTCTTAAAAATTACTATGTGAGAATGCAAGATCCAGTTAAATTAAAGTAAAGAAACAATCACACAACGATGTAAGATTAAAAGCCACAATGGGAAACATCTTGGACGACCTAGCCTTTCGAAGTCCACTATGATATGAGGATTTATATAGGGTGACAAAAAGACTTACTTCATTACTTGACTCCCTCAAGGAAGATGCAATTTTTGTTCATTGAACTTGAGAACAACAACTCCTGAAATTTTCCAATGGCTCATAACACAATTCAAATGTTCCTTGATATACACCAATCTTGCCTTGAATCGTTAATAAATAACAAACAAGTCCATCATGCCAAAACACTTAATTAGTGAATTACAAATCTTCATTGGGTGTAAAATATGAGATCTAAGAAAAAGATTAATACATTGATTCATGGATCACAAACAAGGCTTAAAATGGTGTTTAGAGGCTTAGATTTTGAACTGTGAAAAATATTGCATCAATAATAAACCTCTACTCATACAAAACCTATAATGCACATATAAATTATGGGTGTGTGAGATGAAAACTCAGTAGGCTCCTATAAATTCTCCAAGTGAACTACACATACTAGTTCATACACATATATAAGAGTGTATGCATATGAACACTTAACTAACATCCTATGATAAATATCACATCCTAGGATCTCACTGCATGCCAGTACACATTCTAAATTCCCCTACACGATTAAATCCTTTTCTCACTTCCCTTAGTATGGTGGGGACTCTTGATCACGCTTTTATCAATTAATCTCCCAACACTTCATAACCCCAAAACTAATACAATAACAATCACAATTCATGATAAGGTGTTCCCCTTATCGTCCTACCATGATGCCTTAATAACCCATAATAAAATAGCTTAATAGACTAAGGATCTATGGCATACCTCATGATATAATAGACAACAAAATGTCCCAAAAGCACACCACATACAACCATTGATTTGGCTAAGGGTTGCCCTAGCAGCGTCTAATAAAAATATCGATATCAATGTCATAATTTGTTTCTTGATCAATTTTTCACAAATTACATAACCCAACAAATGTGTTATATTATTGAATTATGATTCTCCCAAATACTTCTCACGAAGACAACATCATAATATCACGTGTGTAGCAAGACTCATATATATAAGTATGACATATAAGATGCAACACATATCATGAATATAAGTATAAAAACATGTGTGAATAATATATCATCATAAGAATTAGACTCATCATTACAAGAAATATCCCCACATAAGGAATTTTGATTATTTTTTAGAACCATAGTTTTTGTGGTATATTGACATACTTGAATTTATTCTGGGGTAATATCTCCAATTTGGATGTCATCCTTTTAAGTGTCCATATATATTTCTTCTGAATTCATAATTTGAATAGACTGGGCTTGTTTCAAATAAGTGGAGTCATTGAACTCTCCTTCTTTCTTTCTTTTTTGTTTTACTATTGGATGAATCCATTGCGATTTTTTCTAGCTCATTTGATTAAGTTTGTATAGTTAAAACCTTGGATGATTTGTATTCTCCTACTGAATAGGTTTGTTTGTAACCAAGACGTTTGGTTGTTCCCTTTTAACTGGTCGGCCAATATCTTCCCTTCCATGATCATTAGGATTTTTTTCCTACTCAAAAATTACTTTTATTCATGGAAAGTGCACCCCTTTTTTGATAAATTTACATGCAAAAATATGATGTCCAATTGACCCACAAAAATCACAAAAAGTTTGGGGATTTTTAATTACAATTTGGATCATAATCTTAACATCACCGCTCTTAATTATCACAACATAAGTCAAATAATATAAAAAATCAATGATTATAAGAGCCCTTTCATACATACCGAATTTTTTTCTCCAATGTAGATCTATCAATTCTAATAGGGACGCCCACTCCTTTATAAATTTCAAGAAGTAATCTTGGATGTCAGAATTCATCTGAAAGATTAAAAAATCACGCCCAAGCATGGGCATTAGATGAGATAAAACAAGATAAAGATAAGTTTGTATACCACGTCATATGCTTAAAAATCCTTAAATCCTATTTAATGGGGCCTAACATCCAAGCCTTGTGCATGTCCTATATGGATATAAAAAACAAATTATAATAACCCTTACCTTTAGGAATGAATCACCATGACTTTTGTGGATCCCAAACTGATGAGAGAGAAATCTTCAAGTTATCAGTTGTAACTATTTTATGGTTCTTTTCCAAGAGAAAATGCCCCAATTGTCTGGACTTACAACTTTGTATTGAATCTTGGTATATCTCCTTTTGTTATTTGATGAAGGGTTTGTCATCTTAGTAGTATGGTTCCAAAAGGTTAGCAAAATGATGAGAGATATTTTAAAGTTTTGTAGCATGATGAGATGAGATTTTTAAATTCGAGGAAGATTCCCCATGCTTAAGAACAATAGCATAAGAATTCATAGGACACTCACAAAAGGAAGCCATTAAAACTCAGAAAATAGTTGGTGATTATTTTACAGGTAAGTCAGAGCTTCCCTCTCTAAGATCCAAATTCAAAACTCATTTATGATGGTTTTTATACAATATATGCCACGTTATAAATTTAGACAAAACATACTTTCACAAACCTAATTAGCACAACATATTAATGCCTATAGTTGGGAAATTTTAGTGTAAATATAGAGCACTACTAATGCGTGAATCAAACATACAATTTAAGAAACCTACTAAAGCATTTAAAACCACCACTCCCCAAAAATTCAAAGAGGAAAAGAATTTTCATTACAGCCTTCATCCAAATAGATAAAGTACACATTCAACTTGAGAGAACCTCCATAAACCCCTTTATCCAAATTAATGACTGCCAAAAATTAAAAAAAAAATATAAGTTTGAGAGATAATAAAATATACTAACACACTCTATATTTGAGATATAACACTCAATGTGAGGAGATAATTTTTCTTTAGTACCCATATAATATTTTGTACTTTTTATGACTTCACTTCAAATGCCAACATTACATCTGTATTTAAAGGATCTCTAAATTGTATGTACCCAAATACCCCATTTAGACTTCCATACATGAACCTCCTAAAACATGAACCAACTAACTGCATATATTGACCAAATACATATGTGTCTACATTAATCTAGACAATAGAAAATTAATAAATGGATTAATGATGTGTGCACGTGTCAACGCGTGGGAGAAAAAAATGTCGACGTTGTGTTGTGATGACAACTTTAGGTGTACATTATGATTTTAGAGTGTCTGGATCCAAATGTTTATATTCAGATCCATCCTCTAGTTATCACTAGAAAACGTGTGAGTCAAATTGATACTGATATCTTCTTTGAATGTCAAAATTGTCATTAAATTTTAGTTATCTCCCTTTACATAATTTGGGCTACCTAAATTATTGGACAATTGACCAATATGTTAAAAACCATTGTTAATGATTAATAACCAAAAGCATTACTTACTAATGTTTTGATAATAGATTATTGGGATTTGCAATCATCTTGTTCCTTGAAAAATAAAACTCCTGAACTTTACACTAAAAATGGAAAAAAATCTTCAAATTGAAAATAATATAATTGCACTTGTCTAGGCGTTTCGGTTTTCAACAATCGAGTTTTTCATTCAGATCAATGATTTTACAACGACATTGAGTTTTTTCTTCAAAAATTAACATGGTTGAAGACTGTGTATGGTGTTTATTCAATGAGCTTAACCCAATTATTTCATGATAATGGAAATGTAATGACTCATATAAGAATTTTGCTCACTAGCTATGTGATGTGGAATATAATAGTTATATGATGGATATTACACACACATTGTCTAATATTAGTGAGTAATTTTAATTTAATGATACCTTCCAATCATACTCAAAAAATCATTTGGAAATTTAAATTAATTTATGTAAGCCCATACACATTAACAAGTTATTCACTTACTTTCAAAGTCTAATATTAAGTATGATTTGAAGTTCCATTGGTAAGAAAACATGAAAAATATGGAATTCACATAAATTTCCAAATATAAGTAGAATAAGAAATGTTGGTCGAAATATAGTTGTAAAATTCCAAGTGAGAAGTAGGCATAAGTAGCACTTTATTTCATCGCATAGTTTGATGCCTCTAGAAGAAAAATGTTAACAATAATTTAATACCGATTGTAATAAAAAAAATATGCATAAATACATTATCTATAATGATACACGATTTCAACCTTGGTATTTAAAATATCGTCAAACTCCTTAATGGCCTCCAAGTTAGGGAAGAGATCTTGTGATTTACCCCATACTTCAAACAGACCACTACTTGCTATCTAAAACCTCCTCTACTCTCAAAGGTGAGTTATGCTATTGTATCAAACTTTCGCCGTGCATTCACCCTCCTAGAAATGTTAGTCATTCTAATACACCTCCTCAAGAAAGCTAAAAGGACATAACATCAATATCCTCCATGACTTACACTCAAAGTAGACCTCAAATTGAAGAAAAATGACCTCCCGATGTTACCCAAGCCTTAACTGTAGGATATAGCAGTGCGCGGAACTTCAAGATCAACCTAGAGCAACTCCATGACCATTATAGACCCCTGGACCTCTATCAAGTCTCTTACAACCGTTCTGGAGTGTAGATGCAAAGTAAAACACCGTTTCACCAATTGTCATTACCCAACTCCACTTTTATTGAATACTCCCATCAACATTTAATGCTAACAACAACCACCTTCCACCACCTGTAAATACTTGGGCTAACACTCCACAACTTTGCTGACTCCAGTAGACCTCGGGGATACAACAATCATGTTGATCCACTCTACTCATTACCATTCTAAGTGTTTGTGTATAAATAGGCACACTTAGAGAATTCAATCACTTCTTTCCTATGGTCATGTGTATTATTGGCAAAGTCTATAAGACCTCACATTCTTTTAGCAAAATCTGAAGAGGTCTCATAGATTGTAATAAATCATTTATAATATAATGTACTAGTATAACACCATTGACCATTATTCGAGGTCCGAACCACTACAGAACCTCATGCTTAACTTTAAAAACTTCCCAAGGGCTTATCTTTAGGTCTTAGGACACTAAGGGTTACTCTAATATATTCACAACTCAAGTTAATTTTCTTTGCTAAGTAATATTTGGTCTTAATAGTGTACTACTATATATTGGGAAAACCTCAAACATACCTCAAGAAATATAAGTCAATGTAAGAAATTACTTAGCAAATTAGAAAAAAGTAATGAAGTGAAGAGTAAATAGAGGAAAAGTTCCTTGATTTCAAAACTATCTTTTAATTATGAGTAAAAGTGAAGATTACAAGGAATAGACAATGACCAGTAGATAGATTACAAAAACAAAGAACGAAGGTTACATAAAAACCTATCAAGGATTGAGGTTTTGACGATCCACGAGGGCTTTACTTTTTTAGGGTAGAGAGGCAAAGCTTGCTTCTTAGTTTATTCCTTTTGAGCCTTATGATCAGAGGCTTCAATAATAAAATCATTACTGCTTCTTTCGTCATCATATGATATAATGTCTTCTAATTAAGGGGATCCTAGATATAGACCAGAGACATCCACATAAGGAAATAATACCTAGACCTTGACACTATAGGTTTCGAAACCAGTGCTGAAGTTATGGAAATAACCTCTAAAAGACCTCAAACTCCTAGTAGGCATCCAAATGTCTTTGTACAATAGTAAAAATCTATCTATTAAGTTCTTTATGCTTGATAAAGACTTCATCAAATCAGTTGTTCCTTTTCGGCAAACATGTTTTTGATTGAATGCTTCAAAAGCTCCACCTCGTCATCAAGTCAAAGAAGTATCTCTTTAAACATCTGAAGCCTAACTTTTTGGTGGTAAAGAGCCTTTGTTGTCACCTTGATCTTAACCTGATCAAGGGTATATATCTCCTCAACCTTATTCAAAACTCCCATTCAGCAACCATCAAACATGAACATATTTCTGAGAGTCTTCTTATTCATAAACTTCTCCCATTCCATGGAAGTAACTTGGGTCTTCAAGGAATCCATCTCCTTATCAATATACTTCATCCACAACCTTTGACCATACATAATTCAATATAAATATCGTCTGGAGAGGATCCAATTACTTTCCATCTCATTAAGTTTTTTTCATGACCTATTACCATCAATAACATCGACCAATAGAGCTTTTATCAGGTCTCAAGTCTACAAGAGGGAGAGGATATGATAATAATGAATTAAAATTAAACATGTTAAGGAATAATTTAGAAAACTGTTTAAGTACCTTGTCAATCAAATGAACCAGCTCCTCATTATTGGCAGGGGTACCTCTGCCCCTCAAAGTTGCCATAATATTAGAAATGTTTTACGTAGCCAGTGAATGAAGGGCATCAACATCTGAGGTATAAAATTTTACCTTTTAACTGATGGAGGACTAGAATAACCCCTTTGATGAACAGGGCACCTCAGTAACATTTTACAAACTCCCTCCTCCTAAGGGGTCACCACCTTCTCCATGGATCTTTTCTACGAGACCAAAGCCTATAAGTACCTTAGAATAGATGTATCTTCATAGGTTACCCTAGAAGTCCCCCTACATCTGATTCTACTTGTAACATGGGCAGGTTTTTTTAAGCTCCAAATTTGAGCCTTTAATAGAGCCAGAGCCTGAGTTGATCTCATCCACCAACTTCACCCCAAGAACTCGAATGCCCACTGAAGCATTGAACTTCAAGAACTTTGTGGTCTTAAATTTCTTCTTATTGACACAACCTCAATAGGGGTCTCTTGACTAAGTTGGCTAGCTATCCCTTGATTTTACCATTCATTTATTGTATCAAACAGAGGTGAGAGTCAGCCATCAAAGAACTAGTGAAGATGATAATATTAAAAAAAGGCAAAGCTACTTACCAAGAGAATAATCCTAAAGACGAATGATCTAGTCAACTGAGGTAGAGACCCCTTTAAACATATGAGGGTCATGCCTACCCTTACCATAATCATCTTTTCTTTTAAATGCCTAACGAACATCTACCAAGACTTCAGATGCAGCCTTCCTCTTACGAAAATCCAAGATGTAAGTTCAAACTCCAACGTGGCACCCATAACAATTTTGGGGACTTTAAGGACTCCTACAAGTGTCAAAGGCTTACACTCATGTTCTAAGCCATGGTTTAAGAGACTTGTGGAGGTGATAAGGATCTCAAAGGGAGTAGAGCCCAACCTATGTACATTAGTAGTCCCGTTTAACTTCGACGTGGTTGGATTAGGAACCACTTCAAAAGGTAAATGAAATTTTCAAATATCAAAACATATGTCAACCTAGGCATTGAAAGAGAAGTGAAACTTAATCTTACCTACTAACAAAGAGGTACACCAAATAGTAGGGCAACTAATGGGATCAATAGGATCTGGTGTGACCCAAACTTCCTTGAAAAAGAAGAATCTTTCCTTCTAGTTCTTGGTATTATTTTTCATGTCCTTTCGAATGGTCACCACATTGGGCCTAGGGTTTAGATACTTCATACCCTTATCTTTTACCTTTTTTTTCTCCTAAACCCAAAATAACTTGAACAACTGGGTTAGGGAAACATCACACTTACCCTCGTTAGACTCCTTAAGGTTAAGACTATGTCCATTGAAGGTCACCATGAGTTGGTAACTAGTTGAGAATGGATAATACCGATAGACTTCAAGATCATTACCACAAGTAGTGGCAAGGGGAGTCTGGCCCCATATTGAAGGAATAAGTCATTAAAACACACATTATTGGCTATAATTGAGAAAGCCATATCATTAGGCCTTGCAATCCTCAGGGTAAAACTTTTTGAAATCTGATAGGTCTTACTAATCTCTACCAAATCTTGCTAAGTAATTCGTGAGTTGGAGTGAACCCCACCAGTAAAATTGGGGCTAAAAATAGACTCATAACTAATCACCTTCGTACCAGGTGAAATAACCCATTAGGATGATGAATGGAGGGCTCAGTATTTGGCTTGACCATGGGAGGTGGTAAAATATAAAGCACAACAACAGATATGGGTGGGCATGAATGACCTTAGATGGGGAGATTTTTCCAGTAGACATTATTCGAGAGAAAGGGTTTGCTTAGTCAAAGAAATTCAAAGCAATATAAGAGAAGATATTATTTTGGATAAATGATTTCCAACCCCTTTTATCTTTAAGATCAGATGCTTTAGTCACATCAATGATCTCAATCTCTAACACATTTCCATAACCATGTGAAATTTCCTCCCCAAAGCCATATAATCATGACAAAAATATCAATGGCTAGTTATGACCATACCCTAACTTGCATAAAAGATAAGTGCTACCCCTTGTAACCTTTTCAGGAAGCAACAAAGGGCTACTGATCATACCCCATTTCACACTTTGTGTTTACTCAAACTCCCTAACTACCTCCAAGGTATGGAAAAGATCATACGGTTGACCTAAACCTCAAACAGGCCACAACTTGCCTTCTAAAACCTATGATACTCTCAAGGGTGCGGTATGGTACTATAGTAAACTTCATGTGTGCATATTTTCACAAATCGTTCAAATATACCTCCTCAACAAAACTCAGATACCTATTATCAAGTTTGTCCATGAATTACACTCAGAAATGACCCGAGATTCAACAAAAATGACCTCCCAAGGAAACCCAAGACTCATCCCTAGGATGTGGTAGTGCGTGGCACTTTAAGAACAACATAGAGAAACTCCATGACCATCATAGACCACCTAGACCTCCGATAAGGCTCCTACGATTGGTATTGCGAGTAGGTGAAAAGCACAACACTATTTTGCCTACTATTACTACCCATCACCACTTGCATTAAATACTCCTATTGACATTTAATGCTTCTAACAACCATCTTACACCACATGTAAATACTTTGGCCAACACTCCACCATTTCGTTAACACTAGAAGACCTCAAGGAAAGCATAACCACGATGTTCCACTTTACACATTACCTTTCTAGGTGTTTGTGTATAAATAAGAAGCTAATGGAAGGTGAAAGGCACATTAATACATTATACTTATAAATAATCAAGACTTCTAATCATACACAAGTGTTTTACACTTTGTTTCATAATCATAACCCATTGTTGTGAGTTTATATTGGTAACTTGGATAATTTCCACTGTTTACACATCTTACATATCTTGACTCTCCCTAAATCAATACTTAGATACCCTTAGAAAAGTCAATCAGTTACTTCATAAGATCCTCTGGGTTATTGACAAAGTTCGCAAGACCTAAAACTCTCTTGGCCAAAGCTCATTAGGTATCATTGACCGTAATTACTCATTTACAATATAATAAACCAACAAAACACCATTAACATTGGATTAGGACCATCATCTGAGGTCAAACCCATTTACATCATTGTCTCACACATTGACATTTCTCTCATCTTACCATCCCGTGGTCGAGAGAGGAGTAATTGTGGGTCTAAACTCACTTACAATTTAACACCCATAAATATTAATATTTTATTAAGGTGTTTGTATTACTCAACAATTTAACCCAATTAGTTTCCAAGGTTTAAAAGTAAAACAAAATGTATATTAAAGGAGGAAAGGGTTTATTAACAACATAACATAAATTCCTATTTGATACAAAACATGGGAACAAAAAGGATTTACAATGGCTTATCTCATTTCTACTCTTTTGGTGCAATTTGTTTCTCTCACTACAAATTACTCTTTTCACCTCCACTAGCACCCAAAAAGTCCCAGTACTACTCACCCCTACTTTACCAAGATAAATATCTCTTGATGCCACATTTTCCCATTTACAAATATCCACTATGAACTATTATAACAACCCAAAAGTGTTAAAATAAAATCCCAAATAGACAATTTTAAATTGCTAATTCTCGATAAAATGGATCTTATCCGCTTATATGTCTATCTTGTAGGTTAATATTCATTTGCGGTATCAAACGCTTTAAATCAAGGCAAATACGACAAATATATGGTGAAAAGAGGCTGAACACACTCCCGTAGCCTTTCCTTGTACCCTAATTGAGCCCAGGTCTCCCTAATCTTGTCCCGATCCAAGTGTGTGTTTAGTTTCCACTTTTGGATTTTTTATATTTTTTATTTGGGTCATTTATAATTTTTATAATTTATTTTCTATTTTATTTTGAGCCATGTATATTTTTAGGACCTTTTGTGCATATAGGTGTATATATTAGTGTCCGTATTGTGCATGGTATTATTATATTTTTTCTATATGTGCATATTTATTAGATTTGTAGTAATTTTATTTTATATGTTTTTAATGTTATTTTTTGTCTTGTTTATTATTCTTATTTTTGCTTTATTTAAACCTTTTATTAGTTTATAGGTTAGAAAGCTAATTTTTAGTTTTAATAGATTTTATTATTTTTAATATCATATTCCATAAGTTAAGTTTAATTTTTATTTTGAGTTTTTTTTATTAATGGGTCATGATTTTTATTTATTTTTAATTTTGTTATTTTTATTTTTGTAGCTAGGTAGTTTTATAGGGTCACAAACTAAACACACACACTAGTTCCATACACCTCACCACACTTAATCAAACACCTCACCATCTTCTACCTCCCATTATTCTCTCTCCTCTCACCTCCATTAACATTAAACCTTCATTTCCTAACACCCCCATCCCCTCTCTCTCTCCAAACTCCAAACTCAGTTGCCTAATCACCTTACTCAGTATACCCAACACATCGTCGGCACCAACTTGACATTACCCAAAATACACGGCTCACAAGACCATACCAGGGAATAGCGAAATCTAGTCTGCCCACAATCCATGGTGGATCACCCACCTCAAAACCCTTTAACCTAGCATCCCAACCAAGTTAAACTGACCCTGACCCAGCACCAACTAAACCCGCTTGACCCATCTCGTCGGCCCCTTCTCAGATCCGACCTCCACTCTCACTAGTGATTTTCCATGACCCCAAGCTCGGACCACCTTATTTCTCCCCATACCCATTTACCCAAACTTATTTTGACTTAGTCAAAATGTAAGCCAATGATCCCTTTTTAAACCCATATACACACACCCATATTTGTTAAACCCAAATAATCCAAATGTCACATGTTTAAAATTTCTTTTATCCCACTATTACCTAAATTGCCCTCACATTCTCATCACCTTTTTAAAATCACATGCACTTATGTGCATTACTAAATTACCCCTCTCACTCCTCAGACCCTTCATGAACTCCATTATCCTTCCTATTTTACCCCTGTCCACAATTGAATACCCATTTCAAAAAGATTAAGAGGCTAGAGAGAGGAATAGAGAGAGAAACGCCTTTGTAAATTTTTTTATTAGAGAATTTGTGAGAATTGTTTGTCGATGGATTGGATTGTATCGATGAGGATAGAGTTCAATTTGGAAAATTCAAGGAGACTTGTTTGAAGATTTGTTCTCTTTCTTTACTCTTAAATTCTAATGCCTTTGATTATTTGTTTATCATATTTCATATCATGGTAACCAAAAAGCCCCCTTCAAGGGGTGGGATGAACCCTTTTTTCTTAAAATAAAAAGAATTTATTGATAAAAGAGAGAATAACCCTTTCAAGTGGCAGTACAAAAGAAGCAAAGCCTATCTCAGAAAAGAAAACCTAGGAGCATCTAGACTAATTGACATCTTTACTATATGAGGAGTGTCCACAAGATGATGAAATGAATGGGAACCTTTCTGACTAATTGCAAAGGAAGCTAAGATCACAGCAGATTTGTTCAATTTTCTAGGGAACAACTTGATAGAAGTTTGGATATGATGAGAAAGGACTTCAATTTCTTTGAAAGAGTGCTTATATTGCCAAGGAATGCATCGGAGATATGAAGAGAGGCCATTGGAAATAATATTGGAATCAATTTCAATTTCAACTTGAAGTATATTGGACTCTGAACAAAACTTTATACTTTCCTTAATCATTTGAAGTTGAGCTTCTATAAGAGACCCTTGATTTCCATACATGGAAGTTGCCCTTAATAGTCTACCTAGATCATCTCTCATTATAGCACCTGCTCCATAACTGTTACTATTCTCCTCCTCTGAACCAGCATAATTAATTTTAATCATACCTGAAATAGGAGGGATCCATCTTTTAGGGACTTTATTTCTAACAGGATGACACTTTAGAGTAATATTGAAAGTACTCAAAGTTTCTTGATCAAAATCTCTATGACCTCCTTTAACAATAGCTCTTTGACCATGCTCTGATATTCTCTGAATAACCTTCTCAATAATGATGAAGTGTTTCATAGGTTTTGATTCAAAAATAGTCATATTTATGCTTAACCATATCTCCTAAATAATGCAAAGAGGAACAAACCTATACAACCATTTAGAGAATTCAGAAGAACCTAATTGAAGCCACCATTTTATTATAGAGCCATGAATTGTAGATGCAAATAGAGTGATGCCCAAAACTCCATTGAAGTAGTTCCACACCTTCGAAGACATTAGACCAGTTCTGAACAGATGGATCAAGTATTCTATATTAGAATGTCAACACTTACATCTAGAAGCTAGCCTAATCCCCATTGATTACACCTTTTCTTCAATAGGAACACACTTGATAAGCACTTTCCAAACAAAATTTGATATATTTGTAGGGATTTTTTGGTGCCAAACAGAATTAAAAGCCAATGAATTTAACTTAGAACCTCTAAAAATATCATAAGCATATTGGAAAGTAAAGGCTCCATTAAAAGATGGCTTCCATATCAGCTCATTGTCTACCCAAGTTGAGTTTTCCTCCACCACATCCGTTGCTGATTAAATTATTTTGAAACATTTTGAACCATTGGAGATTTCCACATTAGAGTATTTACCATTCAAAAATTGAGCCCATAGACTTGAGCCCTCGTTTAAATTCCAGGAAAATTTGATATTAGAAGCTTTAATAATTGTATACAAGTTTCTAATACCTAGGCCACCTTCACCTTTCGGATAACATATCGAATCCCAGTTTAACCAATGAAATTTCTTCCCATAATCTTTATTCACCCCCAAAAGAAAGAGCTGATCAACTGATTAATTGATTTTAAAATCAGGTTGGGGGGGTTTAAAACCAACAAGATATATAATGACATAGAAGAAGGAACATATTGAATAAGAGTAATTTGACCTCCTAAAGATAGGAACTTGGTCTGCCAACTCTGAAATTTAGAAGCAATTGATTGGACAGTTGAATCAAAATATGAAAACTTCTACCTGTAAAAAGAGGGCTACCCAAGTATTTGGGATGACCGTTAATACACTTGTAACTAGTGATATCTGCAACTCTACTCTTTGTGGCTACTGAAGCTTTGGAGCTGATTTTAAAATAACTTTTATCTTGACTAATTAACTGCCCTGATTCCTGCTCATACAAATTCAAGAACCTCACCTCTTACTACAATTAGTGAAAATAATCAGGTCATATGGATAACCTAAATGACTTATCAATGGGCAATTCCTTGGATGAGAAAAAGGATAAATTGAGTCATTAGACATTCTAGAAGTTAGGACTCTACTGAAAACTTCAGCCATAATAATAAATAAGCTTGGGGAAATAGGATCCCCTTGTCTAATACCTCTAGAAGGTTGATAGAAGCCCATAGATTGACCATTAATTAATATAGAGAACCAAGTTGAGGATATGCATCTCCATATTAAATCTATAACAGTTTCTGAGAAACCAAAAGCTCTTAAAGATTTAATAATGAAGATCCAAGAAGCTCTATCATAAGCCTTATCCATATCTAGCTTTATAACAACATTACTTCCAGGCACTTTTCTATCCAGTAAGTGAAACATCTCCTGGGCCAATAAGATGTTATCTTGAATGCATCTCCCTTTCACAAAACCAGATTGATTCTGAGGTATCAAATTTGGAAGAATAGGACCCAGTCTTGAGTTAATAATCTTGGTAATAACCTTATAGCTAAAGTTACATAGACTAATTGGTCTAAAATCCTTGCAAAAGGAAGGTCTATTTACTTTAGGAATAAGGCATATTTGAGTTGAACTCCAAGATTTAAGAATATCAGGTCCCAAAAAGAAAGATTGAATAGCCTTAGTGAAATCCTCCTTTATAATCTCCCAGCATTTGACATAGAAAAAGCCATTGTAACCATCTGATCCAGTAGCACTGTTGATGTTCATTTCCTTTATATCCTTCAAAATTTCAAATTCTTCAGTAATGGAAGCTAAGTTTAGATTATTTCTTTCAATAATAAGCTTTGGAATACTGAGTAACAATCCTTCGTCTTCAAGCATTCCTACAGAAAATAATGAAGAAAAATAAGAAGAAAAACTGTTAGCAATCCCCTCTTGAGTTTCATGACTTCTTCCTTGCTCATATATAATAGAGTGAATCCACATTCTCCCTCTTTGATGCTGCACTTGAAAATTATAGAATCTAGTATTTCTGTCACCATTATCTATCTATTGGCCTCTAAACTTCTAAAACCAATAGTGCTCTTCTTTATCTAAAGCTGAATTTAATTCAGCTCTCACTTTAGAGCAGTTCTCTCTATGCTCCATACTTGACATTTACATTTTCAAATAAATCATTAAAATGAATTTTTCTCCACTCTTTGAGTCTCCCTTTCAGCCTCTTCAATTTGTAAGCAAATAGAACCATCGGATTACCTGTAGAATAAACATCCCAGGATCTTTTAACAGTTAAGAGTAAATCTTCATGCTCAGTCCAGAAATTCAGAAATCCAAAAGGCCTAGGGCCTTTAACAGTGGGGCTAGGAATAAAGATTAAGAGAGGGCTATGGTCTGAAAAATTTATGTTCAGGTGTTTTAAGCTTGAGTTAGGGAACCAATTAATCTAATTAGAATTAATTAGTCCTCTATCCAATCTCTCAAACATCATCGAACCATTGACTTCTTTACTCCAGGTAAATTTAGATCCTAAGAACCCCATGTCTTGAAGAGAACTACGTGCTATGCAAGCATTGAAATCAGCTGCACTTCCCAAGTTAATTGGTCTTCCTCCAATTCTTTCCTCACCATTGCTAACAATATTAAAATCCCCCACAACTAGCAAAGGAATTTTGCTGCACCTTATTGAACTTTCATCTATATCATCCCAAAGACCTAATCTTTCTTGTCTTGTACATTTAGCATAGATCACATTGATACGAATCTTAGAATTAAATTGATGGTGCTCCACTGCCAGAAGCAAATTTTGATTACCATCATACATAACTTCACTAGAGATTCCATGCCTCCAAAAGAACCATTTCTTATTAACATGATTAAAAGAACAACCTTCAAATTTAAGTACACTCCTAATGTAATCAATCTTTGAGCTATCAATCATTGGTTCAAGAATTGCCAAAAAAGAAATGCTATGATACCTGCATAATTTCTTCAATCTTCTTTTCGTAGCTTTATTCCCCACCCCTCTAGCATTCCATATAATTGAATTAATCATTTGGAAGGGATTGGGGAAACTTGTTTGTTTATTTTCCTTGCTGATCTGGTGATTCCAAGTTTGGTACCAATTCTTTTATTCTTCCCCTTCTTAGATTTCTTTGATTTGACATCATAATTAGGCAGATTGCCTTTAGCGTCAGATGTAGCCACTTCTTGATTATTGGATTTCCTTTCAAAGTCAGCAATCTTTGCTGAAAGGAGATTTGAAAATTTAACAATATCCTCCCACACTGGTATGACCTTTTTCTCCTTTTTATCATTCTCCGAGAAATAACCTTTTTTAATAGGCCTACTCTTCCTACCAGATCTCACTTCTTTAACATCTGAGCTATAACCTTTTTCAACTTCTTCTATCACTTTCTTCTTACTATTGAGAAGGTCATAAATATTCAAAATCTCATTAGGGGCTGCGATACATTCACCCTCCTCATAATCTTATATTTCCTCCTGAACACTATCTTGATTGTTATCTACTTGAATAGATTTTCCATCAAAGTTCGTGACAACTTTAGATTGGATGGTATGCGTCACTATTTTGGACAAATCCTCACCACTGCCTCCTTTATGAAATTGATCTTGATTAACAACTTTTTGCTTCTGCTTAATCCTATATACTTGCATGGGTTCTTTACTTGCGATTGGATTCTTACTAGGAATCAATTCTTGCACCACTATTGCTTTACCTTTGTTAGATTCCTTTATATGGAGGCCTGCATTATTTTGTAAGAATTTATCTTCTTGATGGCCTAATTTTTTGCATAAGGAGCAATAACCTAGAAGATTTTCAAATTCTATACTTTGCCAAAACCCATCATCACCACAGCCAATCCAAATTCTTTGAGCCATAGGTTTTACAAGGTCAATTTCAATACAAACACGTGCCACACTAGGCCTATTGACATTGGAAGTGGATTTTATCAAGTTTTAAAGGATTACCTACTGCCTGAGCAATATAAAATAGAGCATCTTTTGCAAAGAAATGAATAGGTAAACCTGGAAACTTTATCCACACTGGAACTATAGAGCTCTCTTAATCAGTTCTGAATTGAGGAGTCCATTTGAATGTTCTCATAGGACTTTTACCAATGTGCCATTGCTCCTTCATCCACAATCGCATAAAATCTTCTTGATAATTAACACGAATGAGGATATGTTTGTAATCCAACAGTCCGATCTGATAAGCAGCCTTGAGACCAAAGGTTTCAAAATTCTTTCTAATGAATTCGAACGTAGGTTTCCCATGAGAGAATTTTCCAACTATCGCAGATTTGTAAGGATGTGAAAGTAGATCTACTTATTCATTGGTGAACATGATGGTAGGTTCTCCTTTGTATTTTGAAAGAGGTTTGAGAGATGTTGTATGAGGCAAGGAAGGTTCTTTCAGCAAGCTTGTAAAGGATTTTTTCCAAGGGTTTGAAGGATCAGGAGGTTTTGGATTGATTGGGAGGGACGATAATGGATTAAACTTTCCCATGCACCCTAATTAGGGTTGGCGGCTAGAGAGAGAGAGAGAGTGGGATGAACCCTTATTTAATGTTATTTTTAATTAAATAGTTTGTTTATTTGAAATTCATTTTGAATGTTAATTTTGATCCTTCGCCTTTCGATTTACGCCTTGATAGAGGGTAAAGGATTTTTGAGAGAAAAACAAAATTCAAGATATAATACCCATTTTAGAATCGAACTAAAGATAGGGGTTTCTCTAGTGTGGTATTATTCCTTGAATTTCTACTTTTAATTTTATTTTCTATGATTTATATGAATTTTGATCAATCAATCCTAGCGGGTGATTTATCAAAAAAGTGTAAATCTATTTTTTAGAGTTTTGGGGGTTCTAATTTAATTTTCTAAAATATTGGTGTTAAAATTGCATTTGTGACGAGAGCTGACTTGTAATTTCAATACTAACTTTGAAGATTTCAAATGAGTGAATTAATTAATTAGATTAACTAGAATATGTGGTGTAATCCTATTGCATGATTGGTCTCACATATATTTACCTCATTTATCTCTTATTTTAGTGTTTGATTTTGTTCATTTATTTTTAGTCACTTAGTTACATGGTCTCATTATCCCTTGAAAATTGTTGTAAAATAAAATTAAACAAATCTAAAAAGAAAATAACTAAAAAAGTAAATTACATGACTTTTCTTGTGTTTCACTTTTAAGAGTTGGATTGACATCCTTACTTACAACTATGCAAGTTTATATTGTGTTTGTAGGTTTTCAAGGATTTTGATTAGAAAGGCGATTCTACAACGAAACACAAATTTTTCCATCAAATGGCGTCGCTGTCTCTTTTTGGAGTTTGATGCACTTGAGAAGATTTTGGATTCTAATTCATTTGTTCTATTTTTTTTCATTTTATTAGAAATTGTGCAGTAGGATTTCACTTCACTTGTATTTGTGGTGCTTGGAGACACCATTATTTTTTCATTTTTTTTTATATTTGTAATAATTTAAAAAAAGAAAAGAAAAGTGTGATTGGGAAACCGGACAAGGTAGAGAGAGGGCATCCAAAGGCGAGGAAAAGAAGCCTCTCTACTTTGGGTCAGTATCACTCCAGGGGCCAACCCCCCGATCGACTAAAATTGGTCTTCACCCCACGTGTGTAAAATCCCTAGGAGGTATATTCTTTATCACTCACAAATCTCCCGCAAGAGAGTTCATTTTTTGTGTGATTATTTTCTATTATGTTCTTTTATTTATCACATCACACTTAATTTGAGTTGTTTTATTGAATTAATGAACCTAAGACCTAGACCCAGTCTTTGAAACGAGAAGCGATTTCATCACCCGACTCACTCGCTTATCCATTGTTTGATACCCTTGCTACCATTAAATTTAAAATCAATAAACTACCTAGCCAAGTAGGAACACAATTTTTGCAAAGCCAATCACAAAGACAAATTTCATGATTTTTGTCTCTCGCGGACTTAACTAAAAGTTGGCTAACCTTTCACTAATTTTGAAGATATAAATTGGCTACGTGCCAGTCACGATTTATCCTTTACTTGTGTGTGTCTAATTCAATATTTCGGTAGTCGATTTTAGTGAGTTTGTCCAATTCAAATATTTTTCTCCCGTCTTTTTTTCCATAAAAATCAAAAAATATTTTCTTCCTTTCTTGTTTTTTTTAAAAATCCAAAAATATTTTCTTTCCTTCATTTCCAAAAAAAATTGGAAAAATTCCTTTCAAAAAAACGTTTAAAAATACAAAAAGATTTTACTCTCACCATGGCCGACGAATGTCCTTTAAAGGACTACTTTTGTCATTTCCCACCATCTCGAAACATGTTTGAAGTTGATCCCAAGTCCAACCTCTACAATTTCCTTATAGGCTTCAACTCTCTCACACACACCGTTGATACTCATGTGTCTTCCATGCATGCATATCATATTCCATCACCTCCGATGATTAGTGTCAGTGCGTAAAATGATTCTTCATACACATATTGCTTTCAAGACAATCACTAGCCCCATTAGTGTCTCTACCTTTCATATCCATCCGAATCAACCATGGAACATGTGTATCCATATGACACTATTTTGTAACCCATTATGACTTATTATCATGACATATCCAATGCCGAGTCATGCACGCAACCAAATTGTTCATGGCAGATTTATCACCCTCCCACACAATATGAATACCAACCCCATGTTGTGGATTCTCACATATTTCAACAATCGTCATGGAAACCTAATGCACCCTATACCGATCAGTCACCTCAATAAGCACCCCATGACTATCCACCTTTTGTCTCTCACTAGGATGTTTCTTTCGTGTACGAGACACTTGACCCCGCATCACACACTTCGTTCGACTATTCTCCATATAGTCCTGCTAATAGTGAGTTATCTCCACCTTAACCTCCACTACCACTACCGACCAGTTCACCACCATCCTCCACATCCACTCTCAAAATCTTCTTAGAAAAATTTATCCTCGAGCAAGATCAAGCCACTCAATATCAAAATGAAGCCATTCAACAGATTGAACACAGATTAAATGAAATTGCTTGTGCGAACGAGTCGGATTTCACCCCAAGTCAACCCATTGTTGTACCAATGTGGAAAAATGATGAGTCACCTTTTGCCACTGATTTGGAGTGTGACCAACTCTATCACCCTGAGAATCTCGAAGTTGAGGCCACATCGTGGTTCGGGATCGAAGCTGACAATTATGTTGACTTATTCATCGATTGTGGCACTGATCCCGACCCTGTCGCATTCAAAGAACCTATCTTTGAGGTTCTCATTCCCCTTCCCGAAAAATCTAAAAATATGCCCAAGTTTACACTGTATTACCCCTTACTTGTGAGTATTTATTTTTCATATTAAATTACGTTGTAAGTTGTAATTTAAAATGGGACTTTAAGATAAATATTAATTTTTGTAGAAGAGTTAATATTTATGTAAATTGTATATTTACTAGTGTCATAAAGTAAATGGAATCATACGGTATGTTATTTCGTGGTATGTGAGTGAAAGCGACGGGAATTGATTATTTCTCAATCAGGGCGCAGATATGTGTGAGCTATATGAGGTAAGGATATGAAGTTTTATTATCAGAATATCGTATGTTAATTTAGAGTGCACGGTTGATCCAGTATGGATCGAGATAGTCAAAACGAGTGCCCGCGGGTCGTATTTTGGTTCCGGGGTATACGAGTCATATTACGCGTGTATTATCATTTAAAGTTAGGGTAAATAGATATATGGGTTACTAGGATTATGAGAGAGTTAGCCGATCTCATTTGTGAGAAAACCCACTAAGGGAAACCTAATAAAGAGAGATAAGAAAAATCTTAGGATTTTCCGGCCATATCCATTACTATGAAGACGATTCGGACTCTATAACTTTAAGGCAAGTGATTAAACTTGTTAAATAATTATTGTGTATGAATTATTGTATAATTTATTGGTGGGTTGTTATGTTTTGGGTATTAAGGGTTAAATCTCGAATTTGTTGATAAATCCTTTAAATTGATGTTAGATATGGTTAAATATTGATTTTATTGATAAATCCTTGAAGTGGATGTTAGATATATGATTTGGATAATGGAAATATTGGAGGAGTTAGGTTACAAATCGGTTATATGGATTTTGGGTAAATCTCGTAGGAACAAAAACTAATCAGGCCGAATAGGTTCAGTTAGCAGTCCTCGGATTGGTTCATTTATTAAGTAGTGGACCAGTTCGTTTTTGCATCCATCGGTCCAGTTCACCTTCTTCAGTGCAACGGACCGGTTCGTTTATGAGGCAATCAGTTAGGTTCGCAAATTTCAAATTTCTAAGTATTCTTTAACTCCTTTCCAATTGGGCTTAGTGATTTTGAACCCTCTAATATGAAGTGATATTAATGTTTATGAAGTAAAAAGCGGGATAATAGTACTACACAATGGTAGGGAGACATCGGTCATGATTATGGAAGTATATTAGGAGATTATTACTCCGATTCGTTAACAAATTCTCCGGGTAAGAGGGATTCAATTAAGATATTGGATATGGGCTAGTTGAGAGAAGTCGTGTGTCCTGAGTTATATCAAACTTGATTAATCAAATTTGTGATTGATTCTTAATGCTTAAGTGAATGATTGAATAATAAAGAAGATTGGTATTATATTGGGTAAGTATCGGCTAGTGTAATGAGTGATATACACAGGTAGTTGGGTTTGTTGATATATACATTCGGATATGAGATGGTATATATATATATATATATTTATATATCTTGTCTTTATGATATATTATGTGGAACATACCGCTCTAGTGCTATTATGGGAAGTTGCTCGATGTGGGTGAATCCCCTGGCTACTGAATGCAGGGAGAGTATAGTCCCCAGGTCATAGCGTCCAGTATTTATACATTATGGCTTTTGTCATGGGTGAGACATCTTGGGTATAATTCGTCTCACTTTCAGGTAAGGAACTATCGTTGCTTCCCATAAGCTTGTTCTTTGTTTTACCAAGTCAGTGTGAGAGTTCGACGGTTGGTTCCCAGGATGGTTTGAGTATCCCCTGGAAGATGGTAGCACTTAGAGACTGCATCCAGTGGCCTAATGCTCTAAGGGATGGTTAGTATACATATAATGAGTGATATGTATGTGTACTTGATGTGAAATGATAAATCATGTATAATGATGAGAGTAACATTACACAGACTGTAATGATTAATGTGTGAATCACTATGCTTATAACTAGTGAACATTGTTAGCAATGAATTGATACATAATAATTGAGAATGATATTAAAAGTGGTTATGTTGGTATGAATTATATACGTGAGTGTGAATTAACACGTAAGCACAAGGTTGGGTTCTCGATTGATGAATTGGGTATCTTAACTAAGATTTAAAATGCATACTTTAGGTGTGCATTGTAGTTGGGGGTGAGTATGAGTCTCAATAGAGGGAGGCACCAACTTAATTATGGAATTTCTCATTCATAATTATTATGCATTTTAATTCACTTGCTAAAATATTTTTAAAATGAGGCGATGACCCATTATATCTTTACATTTTCTTTTCATTTGTTATATCTTTTAGGTGTCCCACCACAAGGGCCCCAAGGATGAGATTCCATTCCAAAGTCTATGGAGCTGCAGCATATGTGGAATGTTGCATGATTTTTGATATAGTGGCATCCCAATTTTGTTAATCTAGTTAATGACCAACAGTGCCAATAGGGAATGTGTTTCCCAAGTGTTGTGCTGATGTATATGCTTTATATTTCAGACATTTGTTATATTCTATGGATCCATGGTAGAGTAGTTGAGTTATGGTCCGATAAGTGTCCGTCTAGCGTAGTATATGAAATGAGCTTGCTTATTCTTTCTTTGGCCCAAAACAGCCCCTATCGCATAATCGCTAGCATCACACATAAGTTCAAATGGTAAGGACCAATCCAGAACTTGCATGATGGGAGCGAACACAAGCATGGTTTTCTGTTTTTCAAAAGAGCTTTGGTATGCTTTCGTCCACTCGAATGGGGTGTCCTTCATGAGTAGGTTGCTTAAGTGTCTAGCGATGGCGCTAAAGTCCTTAATGAACCTTCGATAAAACCCCTTGTGGCCCAAGAAAGAGCGCACGTCCTTGAGCGATTTTGGTGGGGGAGATCAAATATGACATCTATTTTTGCCCTATCAACTTCTATTCCCTTGGATGATACTATGTGGCCAAGACCTATTCCCTCGGTGACCATGAAATGGCATTTCTCCCAATTCAGCACTAAGCTCTTTTCCACACACTGGGAAAGTAAGTTTTCAAGTTTTTCGAGACAAAGATCGAAAGAGGTGCAAAAAACGCTAAAATCGTCCATGAACACTTCGATTCCTCTCTCGACCATGTCGTTAAATAGGCTCAACATGCACCTTTGAAAGGTCGCGGGTGCATTACACAAGCCAAGTGCATACGTTTGTAGGCAAACGTACCAAAAGGGCAAGTGAAGGTCGTTTTCTCATGGTCAAGTACATCTACCTCAATCTGCTATATACGGAATAACCATCAAGGAAGAAATAGTAAGGGTGGCCCGTTACTCTCTCTAGCATTTGATCAATAAATGGCAAGGGGAAATGGTCTTTCCTAGTTCCCGCATTGAGTTTCCGGTAATCAATGCAAACGCGCCAGTCGATGGTGGTACGTTGGGGAACTAGCTCTCCCTTAGCATTCTCAATCATAGCCATGCCCGAATTTTTCGATACGACTTGAATAGGGCTCACCCACTTGCTATCCGAGATTGGGTAGATAATCCCGGCATCCAATAACTTGATAATTTCGGTTCTCACAACTTCTTTCATGTTGGGATTTAGTCTTCTTTGCATTTCTCTTGAGGTCTTCATATCCTCTTCGAGATGGATCTTGTGAGTGCAAAGCAAAGGACTTATCCCCTTCAAATCAGCAATGCACCAACGAAAAGCCCTTTGGTGCTTCCTCAGAATTTTTAACAATTTTCCCTCTTGCTCTTCGTCTAGGCTAGAGGAGATAACACCAGGAAATGTCTCATCCTCTCCTAAGTATGCATATTTAATATGGGAGGGAAGTTTCTTCAATTCAAGGGTTGGAAATTTTTCGTCGGCAGGAACCATGTTTGTATCCCTTGGAGGTAACTCCTCGAATCTAGAAACCCAACTTACATCTCTCGCATCCTCGTTCGACGCTCTCTCATCGAGTAACTCTCTCAACTCCTCAACCTCCCTCTCAAAGTCGGTGTACATCCCCTCACTCTCATATCTCGCCACTAAACAGGACCCTAAGGTGTCACCACAATAATTTTCCTCAAAGTACTCTTCTACTATCTCATCTTTGAAGCTCACTGCATGAAGATCATCTTCTTCCCCCGTATGTTGGGCTATGTGGAAGATGTTGGTCTCTAAGGTCATGTTCCCAAAAGTGAGTTGCATTCTCCCATTCCGAGTATTAATGATTGCATTAGCCGTAGCTAAGAACGGGAACCTGAGGATGATGGGAACTTGGTTGCTCGAGGTGAAGGAGGGATCCGTATCCCAAATGACAAAGTCTACCAAAAAGTAGAAAGTGTCAACTTGGATGATCACGTCCTCGACTATGCCTCTTGGGATCTTCACGGCTCGATCCGCTAATTGGAGAGTGACCTCCATGGGCTTGAGGTCGCCCAAATCAAGTTTCCTATTAATGGAGTAAGGGAGAATATTGACACTTGCTCCCAAATCAAGTAAGTCTTTTCGATTTTGTTTTCTCTAATGATGAAGGAAATGGTGGGTGCACCGGGATCTTTGAATTTGGTCGGGAGATCGTTCAGTAGAATGGAGTTCACGTTTTGTTCTAGAAAGACATTCTTCTTTACCTTCATCTTTCTCTTTACCGTCAACAATTCTTTGATGACTTTTGCATAAGCTGGAATTTGCTTAATGGCATCAAGGAAAGGTAAGTTCAGCTTTACTTGTTTTAGAACTTCTAGCACATCATCACGTGGGTTTCCTTTATGGTAAGGAATCAACCTTTGAGGAAACGGTGCCGCAGATGGTGGTTTCACTACCACCTCGGGCTCAATAGTGTCTTCCTTGTCAGTCTCTTTCAAGGGGACATCTACGGCCTCTATCGTGCCGCGAGAAATCTTCTTGGCTTTCGTTGTGTCATGTGGGGGAGGTGATAAATCAAAAACTCTCCCACTACGAAGAGTGGTCACAGCTTGACATTTCTCCTGATGTTGAGTAGAAGTGGAGCTAACACTAGTTTGACCTTGGGGAGGTCTTTGGCCTTGGGTAGAAAACTTTCCCTTCTCTAGGACACTCAATGAGGATTGTATCTTTGACAGACTTGTATTTATGTCGCTGATTAGGAGATCATATCTAGCGTTGGTCGCAGTCTGGGTAGTGATAAATTGATTCATAGTATCCTCGAGAGTTCTTCGCGGTGGAGGAATGTATGCTCCTTGAGGTGGTGGTGCTTGAACATGTCCTTGAATGTGTGGAGCTTGTTGAAAGTGTTGTGGTGGAGGAGGGGCAACATGGGAAGTAGGGTTCATCGCAGCATGTTCTTTCCCATAGCTAAAACCTGGATGGTTTTTCCATGAAGGGTTGTAAGAATTCCCGTGCGGTGCACCAAAATTACCCTTAAATCCTCCTACACCACTAACTTGCTCTTGAAGCATTACTTTGTAGGCGGGTATAGTCGGGCATTCCTCAGTTGAATGACCCGCCTCACAAATCTCACACACATTCTCGACGGGGTTTGGTATGGATCCAGTTGATCCTCATCCAGATATCACACGTAGGTCTCGCACTTCTTTCTCCAGTATATCGATTCGACTGCCGCTATAGAACTCCTTTCTACATGAAATAAGTCGTACGTCGATGGAGTGGTGGTCACTTGACGATTTCGATTATGAGCATTAGGAATAGATGTATCCCAAGACTGGGTAGTCTCGTAGACATACCTCAGTTGAAGCTCGGCATCATGGGCGTTTAAGTCGACAAAAGGACCACTACCCATGGTTTCAACGAGTTGTTTGGAATTCAGATTCAGCCCATTATAGAGAAAAGAAATGATTTGTGCTGCATTAAATCCATGATGGGGGCATGAAATGACTAACTCATTGAAACGCTCGTAACATCGATGAAATGGCTCATTTTCAGATTGTCTGAATGCTTGAATTTGAGCCTTTATGGAGATTGTTCTATGTGGTGGGAAGAATTTCTTGATAAATCTAGATTGCAACTCATTCCAAGATGGGATCGATCTTGGAGGCAAACACCATAGCCAGGTTTTAACTTTATCTTTTAGCGAGAAGGGGAAGAGTTTGAGGCGCATCATCTCTTGTGTGCAAGTTTGATCACTAAGAGTATCGCACACATCCTCAAATTCTCTGATATGGAGGTATGGCTTTTCAGAATCCATACCATGGTAATGAGGTAACATCTGGATAATTCCATTCTTGAAATGGAATTGCCCGGGATTATACGGGAGTATAATGCATCCCGAAGTGACAGTGCGATCAGGATATAAGAATTATCTCAACGGGCGGTTGGGGCCTCTTCCTCACTGGTGGCTGCACTACCCTGTTATGACATCTCTCTCTCACTTAACGACTGGGTGCTCTCACTTGGTGTGCTCGAAGTGTTCTCAGAGGTGTGTCCTAAGAAGGAAAATGGAGTGTTATCGGAGATTGAGTGTGACGGTGTGGGAGGTGGAATCCAGAACTGTGGGGCATTAGGAGTCTGGGGGCTATCGAGGTTGTACTCAACTATTGGATTTTCGTGAATGCTGGTTGGAGTATTATGAGGTGTGGGAGTGAGTTCATAATTTTGCATTAATATCTTGTGAGAGATGATGGTGGATCTTTTTGTGCTTTTTGTTATGTTTTTGGATTTTTGGAAATTTTTGGTCAAAGTTTTAGATTAACTCAATCTAATCCTAAGTCTACCTAATTCCCCGGCAACGGCGCCAAAAACTTGACACGACTCAGAAAGTGTCTCTAATTTGCGTTCACTCTAGGCTGAAGTACAAGCCTGTCGCGTTAGTAATAAACCCGGTAAGTCGGGATCATATCCACAAGGGAAAAGGACAACGAAGTTGTAATGATGGGAAAAGACGAAGGAATCCTAACTCTGACTCTAAAAAGAAAGGAAAAATGATTTGGTTTTGAGAATTGATTACGACTAAATGCAATTGTGAAATTATGAAGAGATGAAACTATACTAAATTACCTAAAATATGAATGAAAGATGATTTGAAACTTTTTAACTAAGTGATGAGAAAAACAGGACGGGAATGCAATCCCCCAACCGTAGTGTATTGCAGTTATAATATTAATCGTAAATTTAAGTGATTAATTTGACCCAGAATTTAGTACTCCCAAGAATTACATATATGAGGTTAAAGCCCGCATCATACTTAATCTGAGGACGAGTAAATCGGTATTCCGATAGTTACATTCGAATTGCATTCTAAAGCATCCCGGTTACCCAGAGACAAAAGAGATCTAAAGATCTACAATTGTTGTGTACGGTCATAATCAATCACTAAATTCAGAGGATTAATGTTATACACATGCAACTAACACATCAGGTTTGGTTCATGTATCCCGGCCTTAGAAAATCTAGCCTAGCATGCTGAAAGTAATGAAAACAGTGTTTGATTTACAGAAAGCCATGATTAAACTAAGGAAAATTGTGGAATGATGTAGAAAAGAATTGGACTGAAGAAAAATAACTCCTAATCTTACGAAAGCAGTAGCAGCAGTAATTAAGAAGACTTGTAATCAAAGAATTTCTAAATAATCTTCACTATTGGAATTAAAAGGATAAACTGTATCAAAACTAGGGTTTTTGAAAAAGAATGGAAAATTAACTAAAATTCTCCGTCCAAAAAATAATAATAAAATGGGTTTTTATACCCTACAACAATTCAGGAGTTATTTTTGCACTAGGATTCTTCTTAGGAGAAGATAAGATTACAAAATCTCGATAGTCGGACCGGTCTGGGGCTTAGGAGAACTAGTCTGCCTTCCATGCGGATCGGTTCTTTTTATTTTCTGGCGGATCGGTCCGGGACAAACCGTTTCTTTCATTTTTCATCCTTCTTCGGTTTGCTATCAAACCGAGGTCTTCTGGAGACCGGTCCGGGGTGAGGGCGGGCCGGTCTGCCTCTTTGACTTTTTTTTCTCAAATTTGACTGCTCATAACTTTTGTTCCGGGAATCCGTTTGAGGTGTCGTTTCTTCCTATGTCCTCATGAATGTGATCTCTTCAACTTCTCTTTAGATGCCTCATCCAAATTCCAGGTAGAAATTACACTTTTGCCCTTTTCACTTTCCTTCTTGTCTTTCTTGATTCTTCCGATTTCTTTCTTTCGTTTCTTGACATCAAATACCTGTAAAATTAGTACGAAATACCTGAAACTCGATGTACCCATTAGGATAAGTCAGTAGCAAGATTATGAGATAAAGTCAAATCTATTACGTTGTTCTAGGTGCTAAAAGTAACTAAATTAAGGGATAAATTAGTAAGAATTTATGTCTAATCAGTTGGACATGTCGTCCCTTCTTATTTATACATTCAGAGATTTGAGATTTAATTCATTTCTTTTCTCAGTTGTTGGATTTATTTAGTTGGATTACTATATTGGATTTTAACTGGATATGTTTACTCCAGCTTCTTTATTTTATGTCAATTATTTCAGTTTGTATGAGATTGAATTAAATGGTGAATGATGGGTTATTTAGTTTAATTAATTTATATTAATTATTAAGATAAAATTTTGTCATCAACCTTTTTAAATATTAGGTGGTTAGTATTTTAAAACAAGTTTTCGACAGTGATGCATAATATGAACCAACCAGATATTCTAATTTAATTAATAACGGACTGATCACCCGGTATTTAATTAGGCGGGCTGTCACAGGGGTCTATTTGGGGTTATCTCGTGTTGGGACTAGAACGTGATTTGATTATTTTCGCGATAGGAATGTGACGGTGCAATTAGATTTTTGAGGCTGAAATTTATGTGACGTTTCATGTGATAATTTTGTGGTACAGGATTTACACAATAAGCTTCTAAATTATCTCTCGAGAGTATTCCGTTTGTTTTATGGGTCAATTGAACTCATGTTGAATTGTGATATTCATTGGAATCCTAGAAAATTGTTGGAATCTATTATTTAATTCATTCAGATATAATATATTGTTAATTTGAGCATCATGTCATGAGATTTTAATATGGCACGGAGAATGGACTCCCCCCCCCCCCCCAATAGTCCAAAAATCATTATATGGCTTTTAAATGACTAGGGGAGGTGAGGTGAGGCCTGGTGACCCATTGATATGTTGTTGAGATGTCATTAATGATATAATGCTTTAGTTATGCATTTGATTTATATATGTGATTCGTATTGTTGCGATTTATTCATCGTGCAAATTATTTTTGAGAATCTATTCCTATTATATTGTGTACTTCCCCGTATTTTCTTTTAGTTCGCAGGTTAGCCTGGATGGAACGCTTTGGACTATTTTGGAGAATTATTTTAGAGCTTGGATTGGAATATTTATTTTTAATGTATAAATTAGTGGTGTAATATTTGTTGGAGAATTACGTATTTTGGGAGAAACACTTTTGTAAATCATTATTGTGGAAATAGAAGGATTATGTACTTGTTGTATTTTAATTGTGGATATTTAGATACTTTGTGCTCATTATTGATGGTTTTAGTTTGGTTTTTATCGTATTATCTATGACACCCCACCCAATTAAATACTGGGTGATCACTCCTTTATTAAATTAAAATCAAGGTGAACAGTTGGTTCATTCTTAGCATCACTGTCGCAAAAATAAAAATCTTTTCCAATTTAAACACCCTAATTAAAAAATGGAAAAAGGGCGACACATGCCCCACTGGATAAAACTGAACTATGAGTAGAGTCAACAATGAGGTCGTCTAAGCAATGGCCTGCAACTCCCACAAAAGCTACAGCGTGTTCCATCCAAAGAATCCAAAGTAAGACGCCCATGTGGCTGGGCGCCTGTAATACACACATATATATATATATATATATACACACACAAGAGAGAGAGAAGAGGTGACAACAAACGGGTCAGAGCCCGAATGTAAAGCAGTTTTTAAAAATAGTTTAGCAAGTATTTAAAATGCTACCGGCTAATGCAACAGTCATATTAGTATGCGACACTCTCTCGAGAATTCTCACCTCTCATCTAGTGTGCACATCTATCGTACTAATGAACCCCATCTATCTCTCTAACTTATTCTCCATAAGTTTTTAACATGTGGAATGAAAGTTATGATATTCACTTTAGAGAAGTCTATCTCTTCAAAATTTCTTACGTTGTTTTAGAATAATTCCGTATTGTTATAACGTTTCCGTATACTTACAGTGAAATTGTTAAATTTCATACTTTACTTAACTACTATTTTACTCAGTAGAAAGTTCCCATATATTTACACGTATACATATTAATCACTCGTATAATATATATACAAATAGCACCCCATATAAAATCTATGGTGCTAGACTTCCATATATAAGTATATATATACCAATCACTCATAAATTATATATATACTAACGGAACCCAACATAAAATCTATGGTGTTGGCATACTCTGCTATCAAGTCCCCGTATCACACAAATAATGGGAAATACTAGTTCGGAATCACTCTCGAACTGTATTAACACATACACAAATAATATCAAGGCGAAGCATAGATTCCAAGTCTCTAAGAGGTGAGTACATACCCCATGCCTCTTAGGACCGTCTGAACTATCGATTCGATAGCATGTACCAAGGATATCTATCTCTTAGGGTACGAGTCAATAACCCCAATAAAGGTCACATCGAGATAAGACTGTCCCAGCGCGGTAACCTCAGGGATAGCAAGTAGCACGGGTATAATTTTTACACAGAAACAATATATGCACAATCACACCGTCATATATAAATATGTATTCACATCCACGTTATTAAATTAGGTACTCTCATGACCCAAAGTTATCATTATCCGTTATTACACGTTTTACTCAATTATATCGTATAACGGCCTCAATCTTCTTTATCCTCGTAATTAATTTATTCTAAACTCACTTCTTGTCCCTCGAAGTGTTTTCTTTATCTATATACAAATTTCGGTAGGTCCTCTCTCTCCTTCTAATCTAACTTATTAGATGTTGCGATTATTTAATCACCACACGTATGATTTCTTAAGTCTGAAAGTCTCCCCGTTTACCCTTTATTTCCACTCACATTAAAGTTCCACTTTATGGGATTTCTCTTCACCCTACTGGTCCTCTTTATGTTCCATTATATTCTAGCAACCCTAATGAAGGTTTACTACGCATAAAATCGGATTAAGCTAACACAAGAAAAAATGCAGTTTTCCCAGGAGGGTCGATCGATCGAAGAAAGGGGGTCGATCGATCGATGCTCTGGGCTCGATCGATCGATCAAGCAGTTATGCAGATTCTGCAGCCAACCCAGTTACGAGATTCTCACCCCAAACTCCTCCAAATCATCATGTTATAGTCCCAAACTCCCAATCAATTATAATATAAGTGCTGTATACCCATATAAACAATTTCTTACGTAACACATTCAGATTTTCCTCAAGAATCATGGGTTAAAAAGGGCCAAACTCTACATAATTCTTATGAACCCTAATATTTCCTTTAACTTAATTTCTTTGATTCTTTTTCCAGATTTTCTATCTCTAATATCATGGATTTCGTGGCTCAACCTCTACATGTGAAATAGATTTCCAGAAACATGATCTCTATCATTATAACATGCAGTTTGTGTCTCCAATTACTGTTTTTCTTCAAGAATACTAATCTAATCAACCTAAGACTAATATAAAAGGATGCATTAACTTGATAAAAGCAAGATAGATACTTGCCTGAAAAATTTTAGTTATGATTTGCGAACGATTTTGCTGTGGTTGCATTCCCCGTCGCGCGATCTACGCATTGGTGGTGACGGCGGTGCCATCGGAGGTGTTCTTAGCCTAGAACTCCTTGGAGAGCTTCTCCTCTTCCTCTCCAATGTCCGTCATTAGTATTTCATTGTGTTAACCCTAGAAGATGACACTTTACATATGATATAACCCTATAAAATTTGTGGGTTTAATTACCCATAATTGCGAACTGCCCAAAACGCCCTCCCGGGGTATTAATTAGGCCTAAAAATGCCCCGAGACCCAAACTGAACCCCCGGGTACACTTTTCTGACTATCTCGACCCACCCTTCCGGACACCTTGGCGCACTCAAAATGACCATACGAGCAACTTATAATTTATTCACTTTTATAAATCAACATTTAGTCCCGACACGACACAAGCGCATCCCGACTTAAATTTTCATAATTACCATTTCATTCACACGTGACAATTTTATAAAAATAAATCTCTTTTATTACTATACTGATCCAGTAACATTCAACAAATAACAAATTTCCAATAATTACTAACTCTCGTCATGCTAGTAAATATTTAAAACAACATTCCGGATTAAAATTAAATTAATTTATCTCAATTAAATTTAATTAAATCCCTAAATTTAAAAGCCATGAAAATACAGGGTATTACATACTTCCCCCCTAATAACGGAATTTCGAAATTCGGAGAATAAGGCCTACCAGGTAGCACAATTATGGATATCCTTGCCAGTACGCAAGCTATCTACATAGTACGGCGCTCAATCACTATAGCTTTTTCCTCACAGCAACTTTGTTTTATATTCTCATTGGAGACACTTCACATTGGGCTCCCAACCGATAACATTCGCATAGATCACGCCTATACGTTATAAATTTCCATTATCTCACTATCATTAGGAGGCCGCACCTTACTACTTGACAACTACTCGAATTTATTCATATACAAAATTCCCATTCTGAGAAGACCATACGAACATTTGACCACTCTTCTTTGTCTAAAATAGTCATGGAATTCCACCATAGTTATCGGATATTTTCTCAATCGATCCAAAAATTCTGATTATCTACTCTCCTCTAACCATACGAAAGGAGAATAGTCGAGGTTCTTACATAACAAAGCCTTAATAAGCACCTCGTATGCGACAAACAGGTACGAGCGCTTCTACAGGGCATTCCTGAAATCATCGTATCAAGATTCCAAAATCTCCTTCACGTGGCTCCACTAATATTTAATCACCGTGCGCCTATTTCCTGGCTAAGGGTGATACATCCTACTCGAAATGAAACCTTATATTTGATGGTTCCTGAAATCCCATATCAAAGGTGGGATTCACCAATCCCATCCTGATTCATAAATTTATACTATGCCGGACCATGCACTGGCGCAATCCTTCCTTTCAAAGGAAGTCTAGGGCATACTAGTTAATATTGTAAACCAGCCCAAAGGAATATCAATCACTTCCTTCTCGGCGGCTTAATTCACATGTTCGGGATGACTCCTTTATCTTATTTTGAGGATGGCAACCCATTTAAGGACTGTACCGACTTTACCAACCTCTTCAAATTTCAGGAACTGTCGATAAACACAAAATTCTTTGGTTGATTCTCTTCTTTCAACCAAACCTTATCTATGGGCGGTGCATGTAGAGACTATCACTACATCCCGCTAAACATCGATTTTCCCTTTAAATGTCTCACATTAAGTGACACGTAATACTCTCCTTCCTACCTTGGAGTATGCCGAGAGTTCCGACCCGTGCTCTTCTCTTCACGAAGCGCACTTCTGGATCTCTTATACCATACTAACATCATCACCCTTTGTATGTGCAAGTCTCTCTCACACTTGACTACTAACAACTCCTCTCCAAGTGTTCCTCATAATAATTTAATTCTACTCCATTCAAGGAATACCCCTTCTTAAATGGCTTCCCACAGCCTTCCAAACAAATTATTCTAATTGCACACTTATGTATGGATTATCGCCCCTCATGTGATGCTTGATCCACCCTATCACTTCCACTTCGTTATACTAGTCCCAAAAACATTTAATTCCACACGTCCATTACCACGTCCCTTCGACTCGGACGATTTTAACTGTAGTTAACCAAGATGCCCACATTTTTGCAACACCCCGACCGCCCTGGGAGAGTGAACGACGTGTTACTCATCTGCAGAACTAACTAAACCCAACAAGACATAAGGAGTAGGGCATTCAAATTCCATGTCAATAAAAAGGGGAACAACAAATTTCAACCTTCTTCAGATAGGTTCAATAATTTTTTCCCTAATAGGTACAACAACCAAAATAAATCACTAATGCTATATTCATCAAAATAATTACAGGTCATCTCTTTTGTATAATAAAGTTCTTTCCAGATAATACATGTTAAAAATCATTCCAACTATTTGTTCACCTTGTGTTCTAAACGCGGTTACGACATTTGGGTACTCTTAATCACCCTAGAAATCAAAATTTCTAAATCCTCCTTACCATCGTTCCACCCCTCAACTCGTGGGGGTAACTTTCAATGCTTTCTTACCACAAAATCCGGCTCCAATAGCTTTAAAACAAAATTCAACTTCCAACTTACATACATAATTACTTAATCCCATTTCGACCAGGGTACCGAACTCATGAAATAGTGACCAAACGTCTTCCTATTTCCAACCTTACGCTAAGTTTCATGCGTGGGATGTCTCGCAAAGCGAAATCCAAACAAGGAACCCCCCCCCCCCCGTTACACTACTACCTAACATTGTCGGTTATCAAAATCCATTAGGTCCTCAGTTCTTGGCATGTACCCCTTTATTCCGTCTTTTGATAGAAAAATTACATTTTTTCCCGTAATTATGCTTAACAAAGGACGTTTCGCCAATTTCACTATCGCCCCGAATTAGTTGATGGTAATTACATTCTATAAACCTCGGATACATACGATCGGAATTCTCAAAATTCCCTTCCCTAATAATAGGGGTATAACTCTTAACTCCCACATCTCTAAAGGATAAATATAACAATGAACTCTTCCTATCACTAAGTCCGGAGTGCTAAACATAATACTGAGTCAAATCGTTTCGCCTAACGGTAAATCCCGACACATACTAAATCATATTGGCAAAGTATATACATACATTGGCATCGAATATCTCGAGCCCACAATCTCCTCCGAAGTCTCTAGGATAGATAATATAAGTGCGAGTCCAACCTTCTTACAGGTAAAGCCTCGCCAAAATAAAACATGTTGCACTAATGCAACTACTCCGATAGCCTTGCAATAAATTCCCACTATCGTACTACCCATTTCTATAACATTTTAACAAAGATAATATCATACTCGTATATCGCATCACTACGATGAGTAACCTCAATAACATACATAACACTGTTAATATACACATTCATCCTCCGCGGATGGCACTAAAGAAAAAATCCCGCTACGCTAGGGAAATATATTGACATAATGGTAGCATTTATAATTAAATGCATTAAAGTCGTCTCACATGCTAATCTAGCAATGAACAAAAATATAGTGACTCGCTCGTGTCACTTAAACACGCCTCATCCTCTGAGGATACGACTTATACTTCCATCTTTCCAATCGTCTTGACTGCGCAAATGGTTTCCGGATGTAACACTTTTACTTGAACCAAACAAAATTACTTTAATCGTTGCCCTTCACTAGGCACCGTATTCTTGTCCTTTTTCTCACTTTGGAACATATTATCGCGAGCGATCTCACTCCCCACAAAAATACTTCGACGTATAATCCACTTATTACCTGTCCTACTAACCAGGTTAGGGTTGTCCTTCTCTCGGACTTTAGTAGACTCGATTCCTGTTACTTGTCTCGGTTATAACCTTAGCCTTTTAGGCCCTAAAGATCATGTCACTGACTATAATAGCCCTTACTGAATTTACCCTCGCTTGGTAAGAATTTAACTATCCGAATCATTTAAATGGGTCCCCTGATGTATATCCACATCCCTTTGTGGTGCTATACCACCACCGTTGTAATTAGTAGTATTCTCGACTAAATTCTTCGATTCCTTTTAGCCTCCCCCACAAAGGAGCATCATCAACTATATTGACAAAGTACGACGTTGTCAACCTTTAAATCAACCATCCATCAAAATTTTCCTTTTGAGTGTTATCGACTATTAACACGAGTCAATCTCCCACTTGGAGTCGTTTCCTCCACTTGTATCAACGTCTCCCGATACAAAATTCACTAACGGTTAAGAGTCACATTCACCAATGGACCCCTGTCATGTTCTCCCGCGTTGAGTTCAGAACCACGTTTTCTTCTAATCCTGAACAGTTGAGGAAGGAACATAAGGTCAACACTGTACCTAAGGTTCTCCTATACGCATATCATTCCACTTCTAAAATTGGTGGTTGACACCAACCATTATAACTTCATCCCGAAAGCCAAGAAAAATTTCTCTAATTTTTCACTTTCGGTTTGCCACACTCCGTCCTATATCTAAACCTTTGGATACTTTACCTCCTTTGGTAACACACACAATTACCGCTTTTCTAGAATTTACACAGACAGTTCTCTACCCGTTTTGTAACACGTTGGGTAAGTTTACTCTCGTACCTCATTCGATCATAACATCACTTGAAAATCATTGTTGCGCCTTAGTCACCTTTCTAGTCGTGGCTTCTCGTGCCATAATGGAGGTGACCTCGACTACAATCATCATCCTCGGATATATTTTATAATCTCATCGAGCCCGGCCTCTTGAGGTCCGCTTAACGGTCCTCTCCTGACACCCGCCATCGCTCGGCACACGCACACATCCGAACGGAATTAGAATTCACTATCGTATACACATTATAGCAGGAGAACGAAATCTCATCAAAGAAATTGACAATCCTAAACATAGGGCTCTATATCAAACAAAGCAACGCGGAAAGCATAATAAGCTGCACAGATCCTAAAGGACACTAAAACCTGATGCACTGATACCACCTGTGACACCCCGCCTAATTAAATACCGGGCGATCACTCCTTTGTTAAATTAAAATCAAGGTGAACAGTTGGTTCATTCTTAGCATCACTGTCGCAAAAATAAAAATCTTTTCCAATTTAAACACCCTAATTAATTAAGCTAAGTGTCAAAACCATTTGAAACCCTTATTTCCATTTTATTACATCTGATAATAAAACCTTTAATCATTAACATATTTAAGAGTCACACATTAAGGATGAGAATAGAAATGAACATTCAAGAATTTAACCATCAATAAATAATCCCAATATTTACAACACTAAAGGAAAACATCCTGACAGTAATAAATCCCGAAATAAAAATGCTGAAAGTAAAAAGAATTACAGTCTCTGACAATACCAACTAAATAATGGAAAAAGGGCGACACATGCCCCACTGGATAAAACTGAACTATGAGTAGAGTCAACAATGAGGTCGTCTAAGCAATGGCCTGCAACTCCCACAAAAGCTACAGCGCGTTCCATCCAAAGAATCCTAAGTAAGACGCCCTGTGGCTGGGAACCTATAATACATATATATATATATATATATATATATATATATATATATATATATATATATATATATATATATATATATACACAAGAGAGAAGAGGTGACAACAAATGGGTCAGAGCCCGAATGTAAAGCAGTTTTTAAAAATAGTTTAGCGAGTATTTAAAATGCTACCGGCAACAGTCATATTAGTAAGCGACACTCTCTTGAGAATTCTCACCTCTCATCTAGTGTGCACATCTATCGTACTAATGAACCCCATCTATCTCTTTAACTTATTCTCCATAAGTTTTTAACACGTGGAATGAAAGTTATGATATTCACTTTAGAGAAGTCTATCTCTTCAAAATTTCTTACGTTGTTTTAGAATAATTCCGTATTGTTATAACGTTTCCATATACTTACAGTGAAATTGTTAAATTTCATACTTTACTTAACTACTATTTTACTCAGTAGAAAGTTTCCATATATTTACACTTATACATATTAATCACTCGTATAATATATATACAAACAACACCCCACATAAAATCTATGGTGCTAGACTTACATATATAAGTATATTTATACCAATCACTCATAAATTATATATATACTAATGGCACCCCACATAAAATCTATGGTGCTGGCATACTCTGCTATCAAGTCCCCGTATACACAAACTAAGGGAAATACTAGTTCGGAATCACTCTCGAACTGTATTAACACATACACAAACAATATTGAGGCGAAGCATAGATTCCAAGTCTCTAAGAGGTCAGTACATACCCCATGTAATACCCCGTATTTTTATGCTATATTAATTTGGGGATTTATTAAATTTAATGTGAGTTAATTATTAAATAAAAATCCGGAAATTAATTATGTTATAATTATTAACGTGACGAGAGTTAGTAATTATGGGAAATTTGTTGAATATTACTAATGAGCAAAGTAATATTTGTCTCGAGTGAATAAAATGACAACGTTGGAAATTTGGATCGGGACGTGCCCGTGTCGCGTCGGGACTAAATATTGATAAATAAAAGTGAATATTTTATAATTTGCCCGTATGGTCATTTTGAGTGCGCCAACGCGTCCGGAAGGGTCGAGATAGTCAGAAAAGTGTACCCGGGGGTGTAGTTTTGGTCTCGAGGCATTTTTAGGCCTAATTAGTAACCCGAAAGGGCATTTTGGTCATTTCAAATTTTTGGGTAATTAAACCCACGAAAATTAGAGGGGCTATATCTGATATTGAGGTTGTCACCTAGGGTTAGAATACCCAAAACCTAGAACGGCCATTGGAGAAGAGAGGAGAGAGCTCTCAAGCAATTCCAAGGCTCAAAACTCAACGGTTTGCACCGCCGCCACGACCAACGCGTAGATCGCGAGACGGGGAACGCAACCACACCAAAATCAGTCGCAATCCAGACTTTTGAAAATCCCATGCAAGTGTTTATCTTTCTATTTTCATTGGTTCAATTTCCATATTAGTTTAGGAATGATTAGGGATGAAATATATGGAAGAAAACCCAAATTGTGATAGGAATTTGCATGTAGTAATGACTTAAACCTTATTCTGGGAGTCTTTTGGGATGTAGAAAGATAATCCACGAAATTTTGGTGTAAATAAGAAAGAAATTCTGGGATAAAACAGATTAGAATCATGAGTTAGAGATTTTTATTCTTGAGTTTTAAATGAATTTCGGTATGATTAATCCATGTTTAGTGACGTAAATTGACATGCTTTACGTAGAATGTGTATCATATCATGTTAGGATGTTAGTGGTAAAGTTTTTGAGACGTTTTGGATCGGAAAATATGGATTTGGATGAAGATAGATAGTAGAACCCGTAACTACAATTCTGCAAAAATCAAAATACCTGCTTGATCGATCGATCGAGCCAGAGCATCGATCGATCGAAGGCTCGATCGATCGAGCCCCAAACCTTGATCGATCGACCCCTCCTGGCAGACTCCTATTTCTCTTTTTAAATGAGTTAAATTCAAATTATTGTGAAATAATTCTTGGGCATCCTTAATAAAATGTTTTGGGAGATTAGGGAGGACCAGTAGGATATATGAATAATTTTGGGATTCTTAATATGAGATGAGAATTGTACTTGTGGGTTAATTACTTAAGGGTTGATGAATTTATAAATTAATGGGAGAGTTGCGTAAGAGAGTTACGTTGGAACATAGAAAGGATACTTACTGAATTTTACACTTGGGAGAATAGAGTTCATGCAGGTTACCTATTCAGATGAGAAAATCCTTCGAGTTAAGGTTAGAAACGAACTCTTATACGTAATACTAATAATGTGAAAATTAAGGATAAATGTTGTAATTATGGGTGATGAGAGGAACCTTTATTAATATGATAAAAAGTGGTATATTTATATGATTGTGTATGCATATATTATATACATGTGAAAACCATGCCCGCGCTACTTGCTATCCCTGAGGTTAACGTGCTGGGACTGTCTTATCTCGATGGGACCTTTATGGGGGATATTTACTTGTACCCTAGAAGATAGATATCCTTGGTACAGGCTATCGAATCGATAGTTCAGACGGTCCTAAGAGGCGTGGGGTATGTACTGACCTCTTAGAGACTTGGAATCTACGCTTCGCCTCAATATTGCTTGTATATGTATGTTGATACAGTTCGAGAGTGATTCCGAACTTGTATTTCCCTTAGTGTGAGCGATACGGGGATTGGATAGCAGTGTATGCCCGCACCATAGTCTTATTTGGGGTGCTGTTATAATATATATATTATACGAGTAGTTAATATATATATGAAATTATGAAATTTGGTACTACCTACTGTGTTATGGTAAGTAAGACTGATATAATGTCGTAAATCGGAAATACTTGTTTGAAAAGTATAATATAACACTGGGAAGCATTGTTAATAAATAAAGTAAAATGAGATCATTGTTATTAAGCGAAATCCTACTTTTTAAACATTTACATGGTTCGGTTATGAAGTCTTATGAGTAATCTAAGATAAGTTAAATCATTGGGAAGATTAGTGCGATAAATGATAATATAAACCGTTGGGAAGGATAGTGCGATAGGTGTGCACATTAGAAGAGAGGTGAGAATTTCTCAAGAGAGTGTCGCACTAGTATGTTGTTGCATTGGCCTGTATCAATTTAAATACTTGCTAAACGAATTTTAAATCATACACACTATCGGGCTCTGACCCGTTTCTATTTCTCTTTCTCTTGTATATATATGTATATATTACAGGTGCCCAGCCACAGGGGTGTCTTACTTAGGATCTGTTGGGAGGAACGTGCTACAACTTAGGTGGGAGTTGCAGGCCACTTGCATAGACGACTTCGTTTACTTGATTCCACATCTATCATTCTCATTTATTGGGCATGTGTCGCCCTTTCCACTGTTTATCTGTTTTATTGAGACATTGTATTTCAGTTATTTCTAGTATGGTTACTATGGGACTTATTTCAGTATGGATGTTTTACTTCAATTTTTGCATGATGGGATTCGATTGACGAATGGTTTCAATTAATTGGATTATGTTCCAGAATAATTGTGGTATGATTCTTATTTATTGATAACGTTGTTAATAAATAAATAAATGATTTTTCTTTAAAAAATAAAATTTGGAAAGTAATGTTAAAAATGGTTTTGACACTTAGCTTAATTAATTAGGGTGTTTAAATTGGAAATTTATTTTTACGACAGTGATGCTAAGAATGAACCAACTGTTTACCTTGATTTTAATTTAATAAAGGAGTGATCGCCCAGTATTTAATTAGGCGAGGTGTCACACCCCACGCCTCTTAGGACCGTCTGAACTATCGATTCGATATCCTGTTCCAAGGATATCTATCTTCTAGAGTACGAGCCAATATCCCCCATAAAGGTCACATCGAGATAAGACTGTCCCAGCGCGGTAATCTCAGGCATAGCAAGTTACGCGGGTACGATTTTTACACGGAAACAATATATGCACAATCACACCGTCATATATAAATATGTATTCACATCCACGTTATTAAATTAGGTACCCTCACGACCCAAAGTTATCATTATCCGTTATTACATGTTTTACTCAATTATATCGTATAACGGCCTCAATCTTCTTTATCCTCGTAATTAATTTATTCTAAACTCACTTCTTGTCCCTCGAAGTGTTTTCTTTATCTATATACAAATTTCAGTAGGTCCTCTCTCGCTTTCTAATCTAACTTATTAGATGTTTCAATTATTTAATCACCACACGTATGATTTCTTAAGTCTGAAAGTCTCCCCGTTTACCCTTTATTTAAACTCACATTAAAGTTCCACTTTATGGGATTTCTCTTAACCCTACTGGTCCTCTTTATGTTCCATTATATTCTAGCAACCCTAATCAAGGTTTACTACACATAAAATCGGATTAAGCTAAAACGAGCAAAAATGCAGTTTTCCCAGGAGGGTCGATCGATCGAAGAAAGGGGGTCGATCGATCGAACCTTCGATCGATCGATGCTCTGGGCTCGATCGATCGATCGATCAAGCAGTTATGCAGATTCTGCAGCCAACCCAGTTACGGGATTCTAACCCCAAACTCGTCCAAATCATCATGTTATAGTCCCAAACTCCCAATCAATTATAATATAAGTGTTGTATACCCATATAAACAATTTCTTATGTAACACATGCTGATTTTCCTCAAGAATCATGGGTTAAAAAGGGCCAAACTCTACATAATTCTTATGAACCCTAATATTTCCTTTAACTTAATTTCTTTCATTCTTTTTCCAGATTTTCTATCTCTAATATCATGGAATTTCGTGGCTCAACCTCTACATGTGAAATAGATTTCCAGAAACATGATCTCTATCATTATAACATGCAATTTGTGTCTCCAATTAATGTTTTTCTTCAAGAATACTAATATAATCAACCTAAGACTAATATAAAAGGATGAATTAACTTGATAAAATCAAGATAGATACTTGCCTGGAAAATTTCAGTTCTGATTTGCGGACGATTTTACTGTGGCTGCGTTCCCCGTTGCGCGATCTACGCGTTGGTGGTGACGGCGGTGTTCTTGACCTAAAACAACATGGAGAGCTTCTCCTCTTCCTCTCCAATGGTCGTCATTAGTATTTCATTGTGTTAACCATAGAAGATGACACTTTACATCTGATATAACCCTATAAAATTCGTGGGTTTAATTACCCATAATTGCGAAATGCCCAAAACGCCCTCCCGGGGTATTAATTAGGCCTAAAAATGCCCCGAGACCCAAACTAAACCCCCGGGTACACTTTTCTGACTATCTCGATCCTTCCGAACACTTTGGCACACTCAAAACGACCAAACGAGCAACTTATAATTTATTCACTTTTATAAATCAACATTTAGTCCCGACACGACACAGGCGCGTCCCGACTTAAATTTTCATAATTGCCACTTCATTCACACGTGACAATTTTATAAAAATAAATCTCATATATTACTATACTCATCCAGTAACATTTAACAATTAACAAATTTCCAATAATTGCTAACTCTCGTCACGCTAGTAAATATGTAAAACAACATTCCGGATTAAAATTAAATTAATTTATCTCAATTAAATTTAATTAAATCCCTAAATTTAAAAGTCATGAAAATACGGGGTATTACAGTATCACACCGGATGTCCTCTTGGACGCGCGGGGTGTTATATTTAGATATAAAAAAACATTTTTACAAACCAAAATTAAATAGATTCCAAAAAAAAAATTGAAATTTTAATTTAACAAAGATTTTTACAACTCAAAAATTATGCAGTGTTACATGATCTACATATTTGGTAATTACCCACCTCCTCAACCCACTCGTTTCTCCCATGTCAAATGTAAACAATACCCCCTTGTAATTATTTTTCAAATTTTCGGTAGCTACACAGTGGCTAATTTATCTCCACACTGGTCTTCCTCCATTTCCCCATGTTTTTAACATGAAATTAAGAAAATGGACCATACAAAACAAAATTCAAACACACTTTTAACATTAAAAATCATAAATAAAGCAGAATCACAATCACATAAGGAAAAACAGTTAAAATTTTTTAAAATGAAAATAAAAATAAAAATGTGTCCTCTTACGTGTCGGCAACGTGTCCCAACATGTCCCAATGTGTCCCAACATGTGGGAGCGTGTCGCGTATTAGACTCATGTCAAATCCTACTCGTGCCTTCCGGGAGAGTGTTCGTGCTTCGTAACCAAAGATTCTCCACATAAATTTTCATTATCTTTCGTGCTGATATCCCACCTTTATCCCTCTCTTCCATGCCTATGTCGGCAACCCCAATCCTAGCCTCCTCGAACCAATCGTCGACATCCACTACCCGTACTTCCCCTCCTTCCCCATCCTCCACTATTTTTCGTCTCTTCAAGCTCCTTGCGATATGCGATAGTTTCCCTGTGGTTTGTCCCACATCATATGCTGGATTTTCCCTTGCGTTTATTCTCTCCAACTCAATGTCACTTTCACGACTTATTAAAATAGAATTTTCATTATTTTCGTTACCTTCTATTATTGCTCCTACATCAGTGCTTGAATCGCCTCTTCTGTCCGATTAGTTCCTACCTTTGTTTACCTGAGGTATGGGCACCACATTGTTGCATCAGCGAACAACCCTGTTGACTGGTTCATCCTAAAGAATATCCCATTCAATGGTCAGCCAACTTTTATTTTGTACTTGCCTCAGGTAATGATTAGTTCCATTGCTATTCTGGTCTCTCTCACCATTGTAGTAACACTATTGTGTTTCCTTTAAAATCGTCAAGACAAAGACCCACCCACTGACTTCGATCTTAATACTTCCCTGTAATGACTCTTACTACTTAACTAGTATCCATCCCCACTGTAAGTCCTCCCTCACCTGACTAGCATTATCCACATTTATAAACCCTCAACACTTTTCTCCAATAGTTTCAAAGACTTCATCCCCCCATAAATGGAGAGGGAGTTCCATTAACTAAATGCACTTGTTTTGTGGCATTCACGATGACTTTGTTGCACATGATAATTGGTGCCACCTTTCTAGACACAGTTGGTCTCCATAAAATCACCATCTCTTTCCTTTTAATACCGTATTTGCCTCTTCGACTCATGCAAAAGGGTAACCTATGATTTATAATTCATTAAAGGGATTGAGTTTAAGAATTATGTCTCTAACTTTCAAGAGGGTACACTTTTTATTGGTAAAATAAAAAAAGTCAAATTTTTCAAAGAATGATAAAGTTAACGGGATTATCAAATCAGGCCTCGTTTGATACGCCGTATAAGGGGTCCGGATAGGATAGGATAATAGTCGAATTGCATAGGATAATGATGGATCATATAAGGCTTATTCCAATACTTCATTTGGAACAGTTCTGAATAAGAAGACGACATAGGATATAATAATACAGTCATGTGCTTGAAATGCTTCGGATAGGATTTATTTCTCTCAATTTTTCCAAAAAACCCTTCTTTTGTATTTAATAATCAAAAAATACAAAAATATATTGTTATCAAATATTTTAACTCAATAACAGAATATTTAATTCCACGTGGGATGTTAAAAAAATAATATTATGAGATGAAAATATGTATTTGTATTTGTATTTATAATTTGTACACACTCAACCACTAGTAATCACTTTTTTCACATAAAATAACCATGTGTACACAAACTAGCCACCAGAAATAATGAGATAGTAAAACTGGTTGCTTACTATCTTCTCTTTCGATTCAAAACAAATCAGTTGCAGAAAACTGATTGAACTCACAACTGAATAACGTCGATTTTACCCAAAATAGTCATCGAAAACGTACAGAAACAAATAAATTGAATTGTACACATCTTTCAACTTGTCTTGCATATAGGTTAATAATAAATTGAAAAAATATGTGTAACAAAATATTGGCGGTGAATTTTCAACACATAACTTTCAAATTGTCTAGTACATGAGTTAACATAATATTTGTATCGATTTAAACCAAAATTATAGTTCATGATAAAGCACCAAATAGAAAAAAATAAAAAAAATGAGGACGTTACCTACCGGGATGAAAAATATGAATGGAGAGTTATGTGAATCAAAGGGACTGTCAGCTGCTATCTAACACTTGAGATAGTGCAAGTTGCGGGAGTTTTTTTTATAACTTAATAAGGGTACAGTAGTAATTTTTAATCAAATTTTGACACCGTATAATTTTATACTACCTTGGAGGTGGGATTTTTTTTTATCCCACTCCTTATCGGAAAATGAGCTCATTTTGGATAACTTATTTCATCTCATATGCAATCCCAAATTACACCAAACATTGGATAGGATAATTTTATCCAATACGAACCTCTTATACGGCGCATCAAACGAGGCCCTAATGTAATTATAAAAGACCTAAAGATACACTTGTCATTCCGTCTTTCAATGTAATTATACTTTTGGTTGGTGGATATGAATAATTTTAAGAAACTATTTAATGAGTTTGTTATTCTTAATGATACAAGAATGTGAATTTGATAGAGGGGTAAGAAAATATTCGAATTTTATTTTCACAAGTATTTAAAATTTAATGCCATGAATTAAAAAATTTGAAGTTTCGGATCACATTGAAGTGCATTAATTGACACACTGGAGTCGAGTGTAAATGCCCCTTTAAAGATTAAAATACAACCCCGATGATAATACGTAGAATAAAGCTAGACTTATGATCAAAGTTTTCATCATGAATAGAGAAAGGTGTGTAAAAAAATATTTTCACCTATATTTTAAAATGTGAAATTCTTATATCTTTAGTAGCTTGTTTTGATTAGGAGTTACATTTAGTGTGGAAATTTATATTTGTATGTGTGTGTGTCTATAGTGTGTGTGTGTGGTCAATTGGAGTAATTTTATATATCTTGGACTTCTCTACACATTACTAATTAAAGATATATTAGAGAAATAAAACATTTCAAGAGTATTAAGGAATGAGATATTTAAAACACTATATTCTCACTCTTATGAAGACCATACATGATCTCCTAGATAAATTTATGGTCTTCACAAGAGTATTGAATCTTGTATAACTAAGTCAAAAAATGTTGTTTTTTACGACACATAAATGCCTTCAGGCACCGGCATACGCTAGTATATATCCACCATGCTTAATAAATAACAATTAATCCAAAATTTGGTCAAAAATAACGCAATGCATAATTTTAATTCATGAGATGATTAAACATAGATCCATCACAAAAAATTATACCTAGCGTTTACCAAATCCGTAAAAACAGTTCACGTAGATGAGATAACTAAAACCTCCATGGCTCAAATTAGACAATATAAACACAAATTTGTAAAAATAAACTCGTAAAACTTAATCGATACCACCTATCAATTCGTATTTGTGGATACTACAATTGATATACGACGGGAAATGAATACAAAAGTAAGAAATAAAAAATATGCCTCAATCATAAATCTTGTCAATTATTTGTTAATCATAAATCCACTTATACAATTTCAGACATTCACGCCTTTATAGTGCTTATTTCAAGAACAATTCACAAATTTGAAAAATAACTGGTATTACTTTATATAAAAAAAATCATACAGCTTACAATACAATTATCTCTTCCACTACCTTTGTTTCCCAAAATTGCAAATGTAGAGTCCTAATTCTAAATCGAGATACTTTAATCCCAAAACTCTAAAAGTACATAGTTGTGATGTTTAAGCACTGTGATGTTTTCTAACGCTGCAAGTCTATCTATTGTGTCTTATCATTCAAAAAGAAGTTTGTAAAAACCTACGTCGTCATCAAAAAAGCATGTCCCTCATTTCAAGGAATTGGAAGATCCTTGATCTTCTTGATATTATCTTCAGTGTTTGTTGTCGGCTCTCTAAACTTCAACTGCAAAAAAGTAGCACACAAACAGATATGAGGACACAAACAACTAAAGTCATATTACATTAACATGTCATGTATAAATTAGATTACAGAACCATGTTCAATTTTCATACCAATAGACTAAATGAGAAATATGCAAACTAACCTCATTACTTAAACCATCACGCACATATTTTCAATTGAGTTTCCAGAATATTTTCAATCGAGTGCCAAACAACTTATAAAACAAAGATAGACGAATCTGCAAGAGAAAATAAGAAAATAATAGCATGCAATGAGAGAAAAAAAAACCTAACACTCGAGGATCGCGCAAAAGAACTAAATGTATTACGCACAAAAGAAATGTAACTTGCTAAACCAACTTAGATTCAGTAACCCAAATTAGCTTTTCACTTGAATTCATCCTCGGTTGTATGTGTTACTCCAATAGATCTAATCTTCTCATCTGTAGAGAGAAGATTATTTGACAATTTCCATAAAAACTAAGACTTTGAATGGGATAATTGAATGCCAAATAAATTTGGAATTGATTTGGAAAGAGAATTCAGTCCTGTAAATCTCCCACACTAATTTAATCTGAAAAACACCTGTTGAAGTGGGTTTCTAGATCCGTTTAACTGGGAGATCATGACAGATCTCCTTGAAGCTACTAATCTTAGCCGGTATTGCATTTGGAAATTTTATATCCGGCAAGGACCTACTTTTGCCCCTCGAGTAGTGCCATATTATTTTGTCCCTGCTTTTGTGTACCGGCATTATATCAACATCTAAGGCCCGAAATTAGCCTCGTTAGTCGCTCCTCCAACGTTGGTTGATCCGTTGGCATTTGTCACGTGAGAAGTAGCGGTTGAGGGGTCACCAAAATTATCAGGTCTGACCACTATTCAAATAGTAGCATTAAACTCAGTTGGTCAAAAAACTTTTCAAATGTCCATAAATCTACCAATTCCAAAATAATTGAATATTAATCACCATATATGATATCATTAAATAAATAAGATGGTATCAAATATTATTAATGCCCATTCACAAACCACTCCAGTGCCTTACGTTTTGGGTGTGATTACTAAAATTTCCCTCTCGGTGAATGCTTTTTTTATAAATAAATTTGTCTTCTTGTACTTATAGGCCATGTTGAAATCTGTTAGTCCAGCTCTATAAGAGTTGCTGAAAGCCAAAGATGGAACAAAATTGTAGACCACAGTGACAGTACCATTTTAGCTCTGGGAATATGAAGGGAACTGCAATTACTGCCAACATGCCAAACACTCTGAATCCTACAGCTCCTACCCACATCGGAATTCTCTCTCTCAAGATTTCTTCATTTTGTATTGGATCATTATTCCTACTGCTAGAAATCATACCTACATCACAAAAATAATGATACATAACTTTTTTGAAGAACGCAATTTCGAGGAGCAATAGAGATAAATGACTGCCCATGGAAAATTAGAATGTCGTGGTAACAAATGGCAGTTGGGAACAATAATTCTCATTGAGTTTGTCCAAGAAGCTTTGGGGTTGATTTTAAAAGAGAATTGGATGTCTTTTACATCAGATTTAAATAAGGGGTTTCAAATTATAGTCATGGCCTTCATTTTATTTTAATGTTGTTTCTAGTTCAAGACATTGATAGTAGTAATTTATAGGCAAAATTTGAAATATGTGAACAAAGTCCCCATAAATGATGCATAAGAAAACCAATAGGACAACTGAATTCTATTTGTGATTCAACCTCCATTCATTTGAAGTCATGGCTAAAACACATCTTTGCATGAGGTGTTATGAGGCATCTCTCACACAACCTAACTGTTTTATTTTGTGACTGCAACTAATAAGAATATTTACAAATTACATATCTTGAATAACATTATCAGATCCCTAACTATCGAATAAATATACGATAAATACATATGTGGTTTCAGTATGACAGAACATATAGTAAGAAGAAAGCATTTATTTTAGTTGAGGCCTATTCCATCAAAGAATTTTGGTTTGAGGCATATTCCATTAAAGCATAACAATAGAAAAACTTTCATTTCGAAATCAGGATAAAATAAAAATAAAAACTAATGCCGAAGTGGACCACAAAGAGATCACACATGTTCAAAATCAAATCAGTAAAAATTCAACATATAAAAAAATCAAGATATAAAAAAGAGACCCAACACATTAGATTAATAGCCTTTTCAAATGCACCGGTTGTGAAATTCTTATAAAAGCAGAGTTATTGAATCCATATTGGAGCATTGAAGATATGATTACCGTTAAAATAACAGAAGATGGACAGGAATCAGGACTGTTATCTCATGGCAGAGTAGTTACAAATAGGAGTGTTGGAAGCATAGCTATCCATGTTCCAATTGTGGCAACTACTTATGGATGAACATGCCATTTGGTCACCCCAAATGATGTTGCTATTGAAAAAATTCAAATTTTGGAGGCCCTGTGGAGGTACAGTTGAAATAGCTAGGCCTGATCAATTACACACAAAGACCATTTTGTTAATGTTTGACTAAGAAGAGCATCATAAGTAAATAAGGTGGCATTGAAGCATTGAAAACAAAATCAAATAGATGCAAACGACAAGTGGCAACTTACATGCTTTCGTTGAAGCTGTAGGAACTTGTGGTACCGTGGCAGGTGTTTCTTGATTTATGAAGGAAAATAATTCATACATAAAGTGCTTTCTTATTGACCCTCCTGATTCTTGTATGTTTAACAAAGTATAGAGGTAAAATAGAGACTTGCATTAAAATGTCAATATGAACCATGCACAAAGACTCGCATTAAGCTGATGCTGCCAACCATCAGCTTTAAGGGGTAGGGATGCTATCTTTCAAGTTGTTAGAAGAATATAAAGATTTATGCATTTGAAAGTGTTAGAAGCATGATGCCTAGATCTATGCATATGTATTAACATACATTGATTGAATTTCAGTATTAAAGTGTAAAATATACATAAACTGAATTCTAGCAATTTCCATAAAGATCTATAAAAAAATTCAAATTAATCTTCAAAACCAAACTTAAATAACACGACCTTATTAGCCTACAGAAAGGATGACCAAAGTGAACATAACTGGCCTTAACTCCGAAATAGAGATCATTGATGCCTAGGGTTATGTTACCAATGTTTCTGGTGATTCCAACTGTGTTTCAAGTGATCATAAAAGATCAGATGTCATTGATTCTGGTGTCATCGATTGACGTACATTCCATCATCGATGGACGTGGTGATGGCACACTATGAAATTTTGTTTTCATTCTTTCGTTAAAAAAAACCTTTAACTAATTGTTTACTATCCAATATAGATTATATATGAAATTCTAAGAATGGAAAAAATGCAAGTTTTTACAAACCTAGTAAAAACTAAAAGCACTTTAGTGGTTCAAAATGGGAATTTGGATTACTTAACTCTCTCTTATATTCGAGGAACATGTGGAACAATTTGCGGTTGACGACAAATGGAAAATTGTGTTCTACAAATTACCATTAGTATGATCTACAGTCACAAAAAATAGTTTATATCTCAAATAACACAAAACCAAAAAATAAACAATAGTATTAAAAAATAAGGATGGAGAAATGATTCATGACACCATCACCCGTATCTCAGTGAAACCACATCCGAGTTACATCAAGTGTAATATAGAGCAACTATTATACCAATAATAATGCCTCAGATATCTTAGATAAACAGACCTCGATTATATAAATTGAAATGAAAAGGATAATTTCAACCCTACTATTATAAATTGCTGCTAATACATCATATCAATTTTAGGAAAGGATGCAAGGGAAATTACATCACGCAGCATATGACTAACAACAAAAACTAATAGATGAGAACTAAAAACTAATATATGGTTATCACTCGCAACTCTCTCTATTGACACCTTTAATATAACATGAACTAAAAATCATCAAACCTTGAGAATTTTAGTTTCCTTATAACCTTATATGCTGCCTAACTTGTTCACTTTTGTTAGCTGACCAACTCCAATACCTATTAATCTTAAAATAAACTCCAACATTAATAAAAAAAAGTAGTCCAAATTAGCATACAATCAGTAACAACATACAATTGGTAAAACTTCAACCACAATAGCAGCATACAAAGCCAATCTCAAGCACAGTAGCAGCATGCAATCAATAGAAATTTCCTGATCATCATCTTCAATTTCTTATTGCTGACCTGAAATTTCTTGATTATTACCTACTTTTCCTAGACCATAGACGTTATTATTGCTGATTGGGGTAGTAAAGAACACAAGAATAATGGTGTTACTACATCAAAGTTGTAGAAAAACAAATATTTGTACTATGCTATCCAAGTGATGTGCTATTTAAGATAGTTAACATGTATGATTTCACCACAGTTCATAATAACTTACTAAATCATGTCCTTGAAAGAAGTATGATGATGGAGCATCTATAACACAACCTATGCAAAGAAATGCTTCTAACATTTAAAGTTCATTTCATGTACAACTTTTAGCCACGAACACACATTTTGACAGCTAGAGAGACACTATATTGGGCAGTAAATAAATTCATTTGATGTCTATAATGCCATATCTGTAAAAAGAAAAAAAAATGATACTTATACACTAACACGATAAACTAACACCCACACAACTGATCAGTACCAAAGTGTAACAACTGATCAGTATCTTTTACTTCAGAACAACTCACAAAAGAGGAATGTACAAAAACAAATAAATTGAATTGTACACTTCTTTGAACTTTTCTAACATATAGGTTAATAATACATTAAAAAAATATGTGTAACAAAATATTATCAATGAATTAACAACACATAACTTTCAACCTTTCTAGTAGGTGAGTTAACCTGATATTTGCATCGATTTAAACAAAAATTGTAGTTCATGACAAAGGAACAAATAGAAAAAAAATAGAAAAAAATAAAAAAAAAATGAGGAGGTTACCTATTGTGATGAAAAATATGAATGGAGAGTTATGTGAATCAAAGGGACCACCGCCTTCTATCTAATACTTGAGATAATGCAAGTTGCGTGAGTTTTTTTTATAATTTAATAAGGGTAGAGTAGTAATTTTTAATCAAATTTTGACACCGTATAATTTTATACGACCTTGGAGGTGGGATTTTTTTTATCCCACTCCTTGTGGGAAAAGGAGCTCATTTGGGATAACTTATTTCATCTCATATGCAATCCCAAATTACACCAAACATTGGATAGGATAATTTTATCCAATACGAACCTCTTATACGGCGCATCAAACGAGGCCCTAATGTAATTATAAAAGACCTAAAGATACACTTGTCATTCCATCTTTCAATGTAATTATACTTTTGGTTGGTGGATATGAATAATTTTAAGAAGCTCTTTAATGAGTTTGTTATTCTTAATGATACAAGAATGTGAATTTTATAGAGGGGTAAGAAATATTCGAATTTTATTTTCACAAGTTTTTAAAATTTAATGCCATGAATTAAAAAATTTGAAGTTTCGGATCACATTGAAGTGCATTAATTGACACACTGGAGTCGAGTGTAAATGCGCCTTTAAAGATTAAAATACAACCCCGATGATAACACGTAGAATAAAGCTAGACTTATGATTAAAGTTTTCATCACGAATAGAGAAAGGTGTGTAAAAAAATATTTTCACCTATATTTTAAAATGTGAAATTCTTATATCTTTAGTAGCTAGTTTTGATTAGGAGCTACATTTAGTGTGGAAATTTATATTTTTGTGTGTGTGTGTGTGTGTGTGTGTCTATAGTGTGTGTGTGTGGTCAATTGGAGTAATTTTATATATCTTGGACTTCTCTACACATTACTAATTAAAGATATATTCGACAAACAAAACATTTCAAGAGTATTAAGGAATGAGATATTTAAAACACTTTATTCTCACTCTTATGAAGACCATACATACATATATATATATACTGTGTGTGTGTGTGTGTGTGTGTGTGTGTGTGGTCAGTGGGTATAATTTTATATATCTTGGACTTCTCTATACATTACTAATTAAAGATATATTAGAGAAATAAAATATTTCAAAAGTATTAAGGAATGAGATATTGAAAACACTATATGCTCACTCTTTGAAGACTGTTCATTTAAAGATGATAAGTTGTTACATGCAGAATTTTAATAGCTTATAGATGTATTTATCTCAGTCTTTTTTATATGTCCATATTTTAGCTTCATAACGAAAGTTATGAAAGAGTGAGAAATAACACATTAACGATTTATCGATTTTGAAAACTGAGTTCGTAGCATGCTTTGAGGATACAATGTATGAATTATGATTGCGAAATTTCATTTCAAGACTAGGAGTTGTTGAAACTATTGCCAAATTACTAAAATATCATGTTCTCGTTGCATTCTTTATAATGAATTAATAGTCATTCTCAGGAAGTTAAACACATTATATTAAAATACCTATTTGTCAAAGAATAAGTTCAGAAACAACTGGTGTCACTTAAACACATATACAAGAGTGTTTACATAGAAAATTCACTTACTAAAGGACTACCACTGAGGACATTGTTAAACATGTTGAATGGATTAGTCTCGAGTGTAGTCATTAAAAATAATGAGATTGTGAATTCCTTAGTGCTTATTTAGTTGACACTATGTTTTTATATCAATTAAGATGTTTTATGAACATTTAAATTTAGGTCTTGCAATATTTGATTACGTGCATGTGAATGGATGAAAGGGACATAAATAGTATTTTTATAAGACGTCAGCATACCACTATTTAATAACTCTACTTATAAGAATTTGTTTAATGAGTTGTTAATGTTATGGTACAAGGAAGAAATGACGCTCTTAAATTAGTATGTGAGTTCTATGGCTAGCATTAATGGTTTGTTTGATTAAGATGTTTATGGAAAACATTTTAGGATCACTCAAATATTATTACGCGCCTAATGATAATTATGGATTAAGTGGGAGAATGTTATTATTATTTAAAATAATAATTCTACATAATGTGTTCTATCATTATATTAATACTGAGAGTCACTTTGGTTTATGAAAGGGTACTCCATATACCAAGAGTTCAAAGGAATCTTTGTTATCTACCTTGGTGGATAGTTCAGATTCAGTTTACTCTTGGAGATTGGGCCATCTCCTTACATATAAATAAGTGACTGATATCCATCAAATAGGCACTATAAAATTACGACATCAATGAAATTAGTTAAGGGCGAGAAACACCAAAACTCCAATCATATAAATGATGATTACTGATTCATATGGAGTGTAACACCAACATCTTCAATCATCAAAATGATGATTCCGTATTTAAGTGGAGGATAATATTTCCAACTTACTTTTCTCAAACAAATTTAAATTAAGATATGACTCTTAATATTTTACTTCTAAAGAGGGTCAAGTTATGATTTTTGATCTTTTAGTCTACACAATTTGTGATAACCATATTGATCTAGGATCTTATTTTCTTTAAGGAAGAGGGACAGTACCCCCACAAATTTTAGTAATAATATGATAAAAAGCCTCTCCTAAGTGTCATGAATAAACTTAAGAAATATGAATAAATAGGACCACCGTTATGGTATAACTCTTGATATTTTTTTTCTTACTCGGAATTTTATTAAATTCACATGGTCACCTAAAAATGTCAAATTAAACAAAATTTATTGAAAAAACCCCACTTTTTTGTTCATGTATGTTAGAAAAGTAATTTTTTGGACTATCTATGAATTAAATGTTTGAAGTGCAATTAGGGATAAACGAACTTATGAGCTTTGTCAATGCGGCCAAATGAATTAATTTGTATATATGTATAATCGCATAAAATGATAAATCACAAGATGAAATTTTTATGACCAAATTAAAATTGGATTTCGTTCCTTTATTATGATTTTTTAGGGCAATTTATTCATGTCTTTAAATTTTATTATGTTATAAAACTATAAAGATAAAAGTTTGAAACATTTTCAGTCACAGTTTCCTTCTGCCTCTAATATGATTTAATTGAAATTAAAATTGCCCACTTACTCGGAATTTAATGAAAAAATTTATGTCAGTCTGAAACAACCTACTTTTGAAAACTCATCATTTAGGTTATGGACGTTTTTTTGGATATTTGGGCACGTTTAAGCCCTGGCAACATTAAATTTGTCATATTTGTTAATAAAGTTGACAGTTATTTCTTTTCTCCAAATTGTTTCTAAATTCCGCTTATTGGAGATTATTTTAAGAGTTTTCTTCGTACTTTTGAAGTGATGATTCAAAAAAATTCGTTATTGGAAATTTTGGATTTCTCCATTTTATATATTTTAATAACTACACTAATTATGTAACCTTATTCGGTTGTCATAATATTCATATTATGAAATATTTTTGGTACAAGCCCAATATTGTTATTACTATTATAATTATGATTAAGGTTTTAACACTAATATTTATATTATGTAAGACTAAGTGTCCATCAAAGTTCCCTAGTCTATAATTATAAATATTAAATTATCATGTATAAAATTGGTTGTCCATAGGTTCAAATATAATTGTGAATGTTAGATTACTGATGGAATGATGATGTGACTTGTTCATTATAATAATTCATCTCTACTACCCGTTAATTATCTTAGGTATTTATTATGTTTTCATTACACTTTATATTGCTCTAATTAATTGCCACTAGACCCCATCCCAAGTCACATACCTAGAGATCGCAAAAATAATAAGTACCTCATAGTCTCTCACCTATAAAAAAGATCAAAAATCATAACCATCCCCTAGTATAAAACAAAGTAATACGTATAAATTATTTCCACACCTAAGAAATACCCAATCATAAGCATGACCACTCTCTAGTCCCATACTAAGAAAGCATTAACTACTAACTATATGAGTCAAAATACAAGTTAAAGTGTGTTATCCAATGTCCCAATAATGCCATTATTTTAACATAAGAAATTTATGCACTTTTTCAATTATTTAATCCAACATCAGAATTCCTTGTTTCATATTTATACAAGTCGAGTTTCATACACATTAAATCGAATAATCAAGCGATAAACAAGATCTACCAAATATCCTAACAAATTGCCCAAAACTAATATTATAATTCACAAGATAATTAATCAATTTAATTCATAATCCGTCTTAAAGATGCGTGTTAATAATTTTTATCAAGATATTATAGTGTTCTAATCGCATATTCATCATTTACATGATTTGATAAATCAAAACATATTATCGAGACACATATCATAATTATCACTTTCCCTAATTTGGCTCAGAATCATCTTTACAGAACATATGTATTTAATGTTTAGGCAACATTTGAAACAAATAATACTTAAGGAGAAAAATATTTCTCTTCGTCTCTAAAAAAAATATGCAAGCTTCCGTATTTCATCTTCTTGAAAATTTGAATGCAAAGTCTCCCAAATTAAGATTGAAACTTTATTACTTATTATTTGGGGTTAAATAGTAAGGTTTGTAGGTGTTTTTGTGTACTGCAGAATAAAGTACGCATACCAAGAATTAAATCCTGAGAGTTTTTTCTAATAGTGTTAAAACCACCTCACGAAAGGGTCCAAAAAAAACAACTACACATTGGACAAAAATCACCCCGTAAGGGTGCTACTACCTAGGCTGCAATCGCTAGCTACTGGGCACTTCCCCTCTTTTTCTTGAATTCTTTTATTTTTTTCTTTTTTTTTTGGTTTTCAACTTCTTAAAAACTCTATAAGTGAAAACATCTTTAACTAAATAAAATTCTTTTCTTCTAGTCCAATTTATTACAAAAACACTCAAATGCCCCTTAGGTTTTTACCAAAAATCCAAATTACACAATAAAGAAATAAATAACCAATATATTAATTTAACTAACAAAAAATCAACAAATTCATTTAAATTAAATATTTTTTAGTTTAATTCAAACTCAAACTTTATATTATATTAATTAATTAATTAAATCAATTCCAAAATGTGGGGTATTATAGTGGGTGTCTATTTCGAACATAATTACCTTCAATCATGGGGATTTTAATTACCCTTTATACAAAAAAAAATAATGAAAATCATGCACATGTAGACGTACAAAACACACACACACACATACACACATTATATACATATATATACACACACACACACACACACACACACACACACACACACACACACACACACACAACAAAAGACATTAATATTCTACAATGAAAATTTTAATTCAAAAAAAGTTTATTATTTTTTTAAAGCTTTTTTCATATATAAAAAGAGTTTAAACACTTTTTTTGACAATTTTAATAAAAAAAAAGTTTTAATTAATATAAAAATATTTTTTGTGAAAACAACTTTTTAATGTTTTTATTTACAAGAAAAGTGTCTTAATAAACTCTGTTAAGTGTTTTTGAGATTTTTAATAAAATCATTCAATTTACGATATAAGACAAATGATGGAAAGACTTACAATATTTTCAAAATATTTTCAAAACTAATATAAAAAATATTTTCCTTTTTTATTCCCCACGGCATAAGAGGCTATAAATTGTGGAACTAAAATTTTCATCTTAAGGTGTGTTTGACTGATATGAAATTTTTTTCCATGAAAAATAGTTGTTTTTACTCATATTTTGCCTTTGTATTATCTTGATTACGAATACATTATATAAGAAAAACATTCATTCACATAACAAGTGCTCCATCGAAAAACCTAGTAGAAACTATTTCTTATTTATCCATACAAAAGTTGGTTTCCTTGGAAAATAGTATAAGTAAGACCAAAAACTCATTAATATAAACGTTGAGAAGCTTCCTGTTAAGTATTTGGTAAATCCTCGTCTTTCTACCAAGATTAAAAAGATGATTTGAGAAGTTAATATATAAAGTTAGGAGTTGGACTAGTAGGTGGCTATCCTATGCTGGAAGGGTTCAATTAACTGTTTCACTATTGAGAAGTAATCAAGTGTACTGGATTAATATATCCATTCATCCTAAAAAGGATATTAAGGAGATTGATCAAATTTTAAGAAGATTTATTTGGTCAGGGGAAAATTTTCAGAGTACTGGTGCCAAAGTAGCTTGGAAAGATGTGTGTTATCCTATTGAAGAGGAGGGATTGATAATTAAGGATTTAATTGCGTGGAAGAAAGCTATTATGCTTGGACATGTTTGGGATTTAGCCAGGAAGAAAGATTATCTTTTGGTCAAATGGATGGTTTTTAGGGGTTTGTTTTGGAGATGATTTGGAGATTTTCTTTACTGAAAGGTTTAAAGTTTAGATCATTAATGGTTTGGTGAGATTGGAAAGTTTACATCTATATACCATGAAGGTTGTTCAATGTTTTCTCTCTCATTTGATTTTGTTTTTGTTTGTAAATGGTTTGTGTTGATGGTTTTGAGATGCAAATTCAAGTTGACAAGTGGTCAACTCATTCTAGTTGTTTATTGGTCAATTTTGAGTTGCTTGCACGTAACCAAGGTCTAGGTGAGCCTAGAATATTCCAACACTTCAATGGCTTTTTCGATTTGGATTGGCTTTGGATTAGGCTTGTCTTAGTGGATTAGTGAGTTTAGTGGGTTTTGAACTTTTGGGGTTATTGTAATTGAGAATTGTTGGTTTATTTGTTTGGCTATTGGATTTTTTTCAGGCTTGTGTTCCCTTTTCACATCTTGTTGACTTTTTTGCTTGTGGTTACCTTTGGGCTTGGTTGTAGTGTTTTGGGACTTTGCCTCTTTTTAATTAAATCACATTTCACCAAAAAAAAGGCCAAAAACTCATTTTTTTCCTCTCGTTTTCCAATCTCTCATCCAAAATAAACTATTTTTCACGTATTTTCTATGTTTGCAATCAAATTCACCCTTAGATCTAAATGAATAATATACAGGTGCTTAGGCCCACAAACCATATTTAAATATATGTTACTTCAAAATTAGTATTTCTATAGATTGTAAAACTCACTCCCCGACGCTAACAATTTACATTGCGCAAAATTATGTTAAAGGTGGTATTGAAATTTTAGTGCAAAATTAATCATATATAATATCTACAAACTAACATTTCAAATGTAATTTAAAAAAAATTCATTTTTATAGTTTTAGAAAACACAGTCATGTTTACAATTTTAAAGTGTTTTTTTAAAATAAACACGGTTTTCTTTTTCAATAGCATAAACTTAAACCAATTTAGAACAATTAAAACGTTAAAAATGTTGTTAAAAACGTTCAAACACTTCAAAACATTCATTAAAATGAAAAAATACATTAAAACACTTTAAAATTTTATTTAAACAAGTTAGTAGTAGTTAAAAACATTAATGGAGGCCTACATAATAAGAAGTAAATGGATTCGAAAAACTTGAGGATATTGTAACACGCAGTATTTTTAATGATTTTAATTATGGGATTAATTTAATTTAAAATGGGAAATTAATCCGGAATAAAAATATATCTTAATTAGCAAGACAAGGATTAATATTTGTTTACGTGAATTATATGGAATATTACTTAATGAATAGGTAATAAATGATTACGAATACGTTAAAGTTGTCGCGAGTGAAAAATATGACAAGTTACAATAATTTAGTCGGGACACACGTGTTTGTCATGTCGGGACTCAATTTAATGAAATAAAAATTAATTTATTTTTAAGTCATCCAAATGGTTATTTCAAGTGCGCCATTGAGTTTGAAAGAATCGAGATAGTTAGAAAAGTCTAGCTGCGGGTTTAGTTTAGGTCTTGGGGAACTTTTAAGCCAAACTAGCATCCCGAAGGGGTATTTTAGTCATTTGCATTTTAGGAGGAAATAAAACTACGAATTTAAGAGGTTATTATCATATGAGAAGAGAAGTGTTCTAGGATTAAAGGGTATATAATTACAGGGAGGCCATAGGAGGAAGAAGAGGGGAGATTACAAAGGCTATAACCACCATTATTACAACCCTTGCACCACAAACATCATCGTTGCGTAGATCGGAGGAAGAGGAACGCACCCATACCATTCTTCTACAAAGGATCAGACCTTTATATTAAGGTAAGTGTTTAGTCTTGCTAAATTCTGAGCATATATGATATCCAGGTTATTATAGGATGATTATACCCATGAATATGTAGAGTTTTGATAAATATTTAGCAATGGAATTGAGTTTTTTTTTCCAGAATCGTGATAGGTTTAATTCCTTGTTGTAAGTAAAATGAAATTAATGAATTAGAACTATTCATATGGGAATAAATCTGGGTTAAGTCAAGTTATTGAAGAAACATTGAAGAACTAGGGTTCTTTAGAAGTCATTTTGATTTAATCAAATTTAATGATGCTCTTTAATGTTATGATGATTCTTGTACGTTAGAAATCACTCATATATGTTTGTATAATGTTTAGAATAATCGGTTGGGAGTTTGGTAATGATTGATGGAGGTTTTGATGATGAAAAATGGTGAAACTCATATATGCTTAACGAAGAAGATGAAGACCTGTAGGGGCGAATCGATTCGGCTTCCCAGATTTGGCCAACCTTTTTACTTTTTTCTTAGAACTCGTGGGGAACGATCGAATTAACTTTTGAGATAAATTTTGATTATAAGGAGGATAAAATCTAATACCAATAGGCCAATATGGAGTTTGAGACTTACTCATATGAGAGGGATTTAAGAACTAAAGTTGATTTATTCTAATTGTGAGATTAAGACCTAATGTGGTGAAGTCTATAATATATCGAGGGACCGAAGAAACAAAGACTTATGCCAGTAGAATATGAGTGAGTTAGATACTGAATTAAGTTGTAATAAAGTGGATGACATTTCGAGAAGTGAGAAATATTCGGGTATACATGATACGAGGGATAACGGTATATTAATAATGCATAGGCTATTCGAGAATCATATAGACTGCGTACGAGATATATTATAGGTGGGATATATAACTATACTAAAATTTTAAACATAGTTCATGGGAATACCTAATGTGTGATTATTTATGTTTAATGGACATACCTACGATACTTGCTATCACTGGAAGTTCTCGCGTCATGGGCGGTCTTATCCTGATATACCATTTTGGGGGATCTTAGACACGTACCTTAAACCATAAAACTTAGGGTTGAGCACCATTTATGTGAATAATTATGTGACCGGTCATTTGGATACACTAGGTATGTACGTAGACCAAAGGCCTAGGACTATGTTCACCTCCAACGTATATGTGTTTATATTTAATGTTCAAGAGTGATTCTGGATCGATAGTCCTTTATTCAGTACGAGATGTGTAGGGACTTAATGAAAGAGTATACATGCACCGTAACTGAGCCTAGGGGTTCCATATTACTATATATATTAGAGTGATGAATATATATATATATATATATATATATATATGATATATTCTAATGTGTGGACTTAATAGACAAAAAAGACAAAGGAATCTAAATAATCTAAGTATGTGAACACTTAAGTGCTAATTGAGATAATTCTCACTTGAGTTAAAAGATATGGAAATATTCGATAATGTATTACGTGAGAAATACAGGTGGACACTATGAGTAATAGTTTAAAAGGGCTAATATATTCGAACCAGTTAGGTGTGATAGCAGTAACTATACTTGTCTAGAAGTACGTTCGGCGTTCACGCTAGTTGAGCGGTGAGACTTCTCAAGTGAGAGCCGGGAAACTAACATATATATAATATATGCCTTAAAGAATTTTAAATACTTGCTAAAATGTTTGAAACTACTTTTTACTCAGGATCTGACCCATTTCTTCCAAATCTATTTTTCCTTCTGAATATTATTTTAGGTGTTAAGCCACAGGGACGTCCGGCTTAGGAGTTCACAACTGCTTAATGTGCTGCATCTATTGTGGAAGTTATATGTCCTTGATATTAGATGCCTCCACTCTTATTCATTCAGTTCCTTGATGCAGTATTTCAGTCAGGGCATGTCGCCCATTCTTGGTTATTATTTATCTCAGAGACCTTGTACTTCAATTATTTCAGTTTGATGGATTCAGTTTTATTCAGAGATTTATTGTGTTGGGATTTAGACTAGAGCCTGTTATCTAGTCTCATTTGATTATTCAGATTTTCATTATTGATCTTTTGGATTAAATGTAGTTTATTATTTAGTTCGAATTGTTGTATGTTAATTAAAAGTTTTAAAATGTGACACCAACTTATTTAAGTATTAGCTAATTTTGGCTTAATGTGTTTCGACAATGATTCTAAGAATGGACCAATTGTATAATATGTTTTAATTGGACGGGGTGTCACAGATATTTATGAAGCTTTTGCTATGAAGCAAAGGTGGAAGCTGTGACACCACGGACATATAACTTTGATACATTAAGCCAAAATTATGTTACACATGTTCACGTACACTCTCTCTTGAGTTTTCCTCACCTCTCCTCTATAATGCATGCCTAACATTCTATACTTATCCCACCTAGCTCTGCTACCCAAGCTAACTAGACTAAAGTATTCAACCAAACTTGTTTACCTCTAAGTTCACGTACCTCCCATACAGTACATTAATTTTAAAAATCTCATGTGTTAATTATCAACATAGGTAACATTTCTCACGTGTTATCTTTTAAATCACTACAGTAAGTCGCTCCCCTTCATTTATTATTCTGATATACACAATTTTAACTAACATTCAAGTGTTATTTTCTAAATCATATAATTCAATTTCTTAACTAAATTCATTCTTATTAGATATGCTCCATCGAACTGTCTACTGTCACAAACAAGCAGATTAATCGTACTTTACATATTTCATGCACAATATATACATATAAACATATAACTCATTATACTATCCTCGTATCACACATTAAGGATTCATTGGCTCGGATGTTCCTTCGACCTCAATTTCTCATGTCATTCACATTGTCCGAATAGCCCTAGACCCCAATATAAATGTTATATATATATATATATATATATATATATATATATATATTCAGATGTCCCATCGAGCCCAATATTATTTATGTTTGATATTGATCCAGATAGCCCTCGACCCCAATTTCTAACTTTCATGTATTGGTCCGGATACTCCCTCGACCCCAATACATCTAAAAAACCTTAGGTATTCACACCGCCAAAGTATTCATACTTCTATGTAGTATATTTCTCTCGAATACTTACCCCATATATCGCTTTACGATTTATCTCACTATCAGATTCAATCTGACTATTCAAATAGCTCCAAGGGTCCTAGTTACCCCTTTATTAATTTCAGTAGTTAAATAAATATTTACCCTACTGGCCTACTTACTAAATCCTTTTATCTTTTCATAATTCGCTATCTTTCTCTCCGATCGATTACGACACAATTCAACCCATTACATTCTCGTCTTAATTTCCTCAATAAGACTAAGTTATGAACCAAGTATAGGCCTACGAGAACATAATTACTCTATTATTATATCCTAACAAGGTTCAAAAATCCTTCATAACAATCATTTAGAAGGAATAAAACCAAAAAGAAAATTTTGTGAGTTTTCCCAGAGGACCGAATCGGTTCGTCGACCTATACTTTGTCTTCTTCACCTAGTTCCAGCGTTTTTCCTCCATTTTCATTAATCCAACTCTCATGATTCTTCATCAAACTTTAAACTAATTATCCCTAAACATTTCTACATGCATTAGGATGAATTCTAACGTAATTTTTTTGCATCGAATCATTACAACTAATATTTAAGAATGGATCTAAACCTCTAATCCTAAAAAATCCTAGGTTTTCCTATTCTTCCTCTATTGTTCATCAAAACCCAGACTTAATTTGTGGATAATAGAACATAAAAACTAATTTATCATGCTCTACTAATATCAAATTGTTCTCCACGTAGATCCTACCTAAACATGTATTTAAATCAATCTTTTCTTCCAAGAATCAACAAAATAATCAATATAATTAAAACCCTAGACACATGGGTATTATTACTTCATATTTATTGCATTCAAAACTTGCCTTAATAGAAGAGGTATGATTTTGTGGTGTTGCTAATGGATTGGTGGTTCTATCATCAAATCCTCACTCCTTAGATGCTTAGAATGCGAGATTAAGGTCCAAATTCTTCAAGAACACCTCTTAAGCGTTGAGAATGGTTTCTTCCCTTCTCTCTAATGGTATCCCTATGTTGTGTAGGTTCTAAACCCTAACTTAAGCCCCTTAAAATATGATATTAACTTGCAAAACTCTTAGGTACCTTAACCTCTATTTTCAAATGACCAAAATGCCCTCAATAGGTGCCGGTTCGATCTAAAAACGACTCGAGACCCAAATAATACCCCAGGGTACATTTTTTCAACTATTTCAACCCATTAGGGATCATCAGTGACCTCTAAATTATCATACAACTCACTAAAAATATATTCACTTTCTCAACCTCAAATTAGTCTACACGCGACTCTCGATTGAGATAGAATAAAATATGCACATATCACTCGCTATGTCGTAGAACTCTAATTATCAATTATTTAGTATTCACACTTAGTAAATATTACATCATAACATTAATCAGTATCTATCGCTCGATTAATATTTAATAATCACATTTAGTATTTAATCACCTTAAATTACTTTACTCATGTAATTTAAAAAAACTTATTTTCTCCATTAATTCCTGAATTAATTAGATAATAAATATGCAGAAATACGAGTTATTACATACTTCCCCCATTACAGAGGAATTTTGTGCCTAAAATTTGGGCATACCTACGGTGAATAACTCTATATACTGCTCTCACATATCATCCTCCCGCTCCCATGTCGACTCATTTGTATTGTGGTGGCCCCACTGAACCCGCACTAGTAGTACCACCTTGGACCGCAACTTATGCTCACTACAATCGAGAATAGCCACAGGATTCTCCTCATATGAGACGTCTAGCTACAAATCAATAACCTCTAGTGGAACATTCTAGAAAGCTCTCTCTCTCCTCCTGTACTTCTTCAGTGATGACAAATGGAACACGTCGTGTATCCAATGAAGATGCTCTAGAAGTCCCAGTTTGTATGCTACCAGTCCCACCCTCTCTATAATGGGAAATGGCCCCACATATATCGGTGCTAACTTCCCTCTCTTGTCAAACCTCATAATCACCTTTATAGGAGGTATTTGAACCAACACTTGGTTACCAACCTTTAACTTCACATGTCTAATGTCGGCGTCGTCATAACTCTTTTACCTATCCCGAGCTCTCTGAATACATCGTCGAATTAACTCAATATTTGTAGTAGTCTCCTGAATCATCTCAGGTCCCAACAACTTATTTTCCCCCACCTCTAAACAGCATGGGAGAGAATGACAAGGCCTCCCATATAATGCCTCGAACGATTCCACACCAATAGTAAATTGGTAAGTGTTGTTATACACAAACTCTACCAATGGAAGGTATCTCTCCCACCCTCCCCCGAAATCTAGGACGCACATCTTCAGCATATCCTCTAGCATCAGATTCACCCTCTCAGTCTGTCCATCTGCTTGTAGGTGGTACGCCGTACTCAACCATAAATTTATGCCCATAGCCTCCTAAAAGTTCTGCCAAAAGTGTGATACAAAAATTTTGTCTCCATCAGACACAATATTAATCAGGACCTCGTGCAGCTTAATAATCTCCAAAATGAATAGCCGCGCGTACTGCATCATCTCGTAGTCTATGCGGATTGGAAAGAAATGATCCACCTTGGTTAGTCGATGAACTATCACCCATACGAAATTATGACCCCGACGTGACATAAGTATCCCAGTAATAATGTCCATCGAGATGATCCCCTACTTTCACATGGGAATCTCGAGTGGCTATAATATCCCCGAAGGCCTCTGATCTCAACATTCATAAGGTTACAAGTAACACACTTTGACACAAACTCTGCTATGTCTCTCTTTATGTCTGTCCACTAGTATTGTCCGCCCATATCGTGGTACATATTATCCCCACCGAGAAATACAGTAAACCTGGAACCGTGAGACTCTGTCATAACTTCTTGTCTCAAATCCTCATCCTCAAGCACTATCAATCTCCCATTAAAGTGCATGCCTCCCTCTCAGCTGACTGAGTAAGACTCTTCACCCTCAGCTAATAACTACCGTACTATGTCGTGACAGAACTAATCCTCTGCATGTGCCTTCACTACTCGCATAACAATCTTGGGCGTGATAGACATAACTTCCATGTATGCCTTGGCAACCTCATAGTCCTATCGAAGTTCACTCCACTTTATTTTCCACACCTACGCTACGTCTTCAGTCGATCTTCGACTCAAAGCGTCCGTAACCACGTTAGTCTTACCAGGATGATACTGTTTATCAAACCGGTAGTCCTTCACGAATTTTAGCCACCGCCTCTGCCTCATGTTCAGATCTTTCTGTGTGAAGAGATACTGAAGTGACTTATGATTCATGAATAATTTAAACTACTCCCCCAATAGATAATGTCTCCATATCCTCAATGCAAAAATGATCGCAGCCAACTTAAGGTCGTAGGTGGGGTAATTCTTTTCATGGGGCTTTAGCTTTAGAGACGCATAAACTATAGATCTATCCTCCTGCAGTAATACACTCCCGAGATCCTATAAGGATGCATCTGTGTAGAAACAATACTCCACCTCCTCCTAGGCAATGCAAGAACGGGTGCTGAGGCTAATCATCATTTAATTCGTCGAAAGCCAACTGACACTGGTCACTCCACACAAATGGTACTCCCTTAAGAGTCAAGTTCGTGAAAGGCCAAATAGTCTTTGAGAACCCTTTGATATATTGAGGATAATATCCGACTAACCCCAAGAAATTGTGAATCTCGATCGGTGTCGTGGGATATGTCCACTCCCTCACCGTTGACACCTTACTTGGATCAACAACTATTCCCCTATTGGACACAATGTGGCCTAAAAACTGTACCTCCCAGAGCTAAAATTTGTACTTCTCGAATTTGGCATACATTTGTTCGTCCCGTAATGCCTGTAGGACCATACGTAAGTGCTCAACATGTTCCTCCTCTGTCCGTGAGTAAACTAGGATATCATCAATGAATACTACCAAAAATTGATCTAGAATATCCCAGAATACCCTATTTATGAGGTTCATGAACACTGCAGGTGCATTGGAGAGCCCAAATGGCATCACCATGAACTCGTACGATCCATACCGCGATAGGAAAGCGGTCTTAGGAACATCCTCCTCCCGAATATGCAACTGGTGATAACCTGACCTCAAATCGATCTTGGAGAAGTACGCAGCCCCTCCCAACTGATCAAATAAGTCATTGATCCTAGGTAATGGATACTTGTTCCGTATCGTCACCATGTTCAGTTCCCTGTAATCCATGCACAAGCGAAGCGAACCATCCCATTTCTTCACAAACAACACATGAGCACCCTAAGGTGACGTACTCCGCTAAATGAAACCCTGACCTAACAGATGCTTAATCTACTCTCTCATCTCTCGCATATCTGAAGGAGCCATGTGATATGGTGATATGGCAATCAATCTGATCCCCAGTGCTAAGTCGATGATAAACTCTATTTCTCGGCTCGGTGGTAACCCAGTTATATCCTGGAACACATCCTCAAAATCCCTCACCACTAGGATTGAATCCAATGGAAAAATCACCTCCCATGAGGTCTCCTCCTATATATAATATAAATGACTGCTCGATACTCCCTCGAGAAGAGGCATCGCAGTAAGGAACATCTCCTATATCGGAATCGAAAACATAATAGTCATCTCATATAAATCTAACATCGCTCTATAGCCTGCTAACCAATCCATACCTTGAATATCATCATATCCCTTCATGTCTAACACTAAAAGGTATTCAACTAAACTCAGTCTCCCAATCATAATATCAAATCCTATACAAATAGTATGTATCAAAGAACCACTACCCATAGGTGACTCAATACACATAAGGAGATTGCCGCATGTCTCTAATAATCTAGCGACCTATACAAATCTAGTCTTAATAAATAAATGAGACGCCCTAGTATCAAATAGTATTATACCCTCGATCTCATGAATAAGAAACGTACCCTCTACTATTGGCGGTGGTAGAGGTGTTGGAGGCATGGTTATATCTTAGACGTTGTACGCACATCCATATTGCATCTGGCCATACTATTACTGTGGGGCCGGTGCTGGTGCTGATGCTGGAGCTGGAGCTAAAGGAGCCTGCTGCCCATGTTGGGCACCCTGTCATTGAGGTTTATCTTGCTATGGAAAAGACCTACTCTTGTGACCCTACTGTCCACATGTGAACTACTTCCCTTAGAAATGCCTCTTCCCCTACCCCTGCTGGCCCTAACGTTGGCCCTGATGGCCTTGGCCCTGCTGACCTCCCCTATTTCACCTGACCCTGACGACCCTGAGGGAACTATTACTGCTAGGGACCCAGCTGGCCCTTCTTGTCTGATTAGTGACCACTATATCTAAATTTCTTGGCAGAGTTCCCCTATCGAGAGTTCTGCCCCTGCTGACTCACTACCTGCTGCTACTGGGGTGGTGCCCCACTACCACTATCCCTCTTGAATTGTCCTGATGGCTAGGCTTTGCTCCTCTCTTGCTTTCCTTTGATTGGAAACGATAATCCTAACAATGTACAAGTGCGGCATTGATGACGTCAGTGTAAGTCATCAACACAAGATTACCAATCAAATGTTGCCTAATTCTCCAGGCCAAACCATCTATGAACCTAGTCTTCTTCCTCTCCTCGTTGCTCACCTCGTCTGGTACAATGCTAAACAGGCGGGTGAACTCCTCCTTATAGTTAGCTACTAAGAAGTCACCCTGAAATACCTCCCCGAACTTCCTCCTCACTCAATTGCAGGCGGAAAGTACTTGCAGTCAAACCGCACCAAGAACTCCAAAATAGTCATCGAGTCTCTCTCCTTAGCGGTGGTCTCTGACTCCCACCAATGAAGGGATGGTCCTGCTAATTTGAAGGTGTCCAACATCTGCCTATGAACCTCACTGCAATCAAACATGCGCTGATAGTGCTGAATGTTTGTCTTCTATTGACATGTCGCCATTATATCCATACCGTCCTGAAAATCAAGCGGGTGGCCCTTTTGGAAGGTCTCCTTGATGCTATGCCATGTGGGTTTCCCTTGCTGGGCCTAAATAACTGGTGCTGTGGATTATTGTGCTTTGAGGATGGGGAAAGTGGGCCTCCATGGCCCTCATATCTATCTCAACATCCTGTGCCACTATCACTGCTACCTGAGTAACAAAAATCGTCTCTTGTGGTGGTGATAGTACCTGCTTCACCTCAGGGTCCTCCGTAACCTCATCTCTGACTACTTCCCTCTCGGCTCTTTCTCTCCTTGGCGGCATAATTAAAAAAAAATGTATGAGTACGTAGTATATACTAAAATTTAATAGCAGAAGCACGACATCTCAAGCACGTGAGGATAAAACAACAGTCCTAACAATAGGGCTCTATATAAAAATAACGATATGCTGAAATCGTAGTAAGCCATACATATCCTATGGACACTAGAACCTGATGCTCTAGTACCATCTGTGACACCCGGTCTAATTTAACATCGGTTGATCATGCCTTTATTAAATTAAAACAAGTTTCTCATATTGTTCATTCTTAACATCACTGTCGAAAACTTTTTAACTACTAACCACCTAAGTGAAATTAGACTGGTGCCAAATTTTATCTTTCCTTAACAGACAAAAGAAAAATGTGGAAAAATAAATTAAACATTCAAAATATACTAGAGTCAACCATCACAATATATAAATGAATAATGGTTTGCCGAATAAACAATTTCACTAAAATCCAAAACCAAATACTCCATAATAATAAAAGAACTAAAAGACTGAAAACTATCAACAGACAACATGTCCTAACCTTGATTTGAATGGAAGAATCGTCTAATCAAATCCTATCAGCATCCACAATGCTACAACCCTGAGTCCCTAGAATGAAGGCACACTTGGTGTCCCTGTGGCAGGACACCCAAAAGGTTTTTAAAATACTTTTATAGCAAGTGTTAGGACACAAAATGTTTAGAAAACATTTAGTAAGCGTTTATCATAATAAAATTCGGTTATTGATTACACATGTTCACGTACACTCTCTTTTGAGTTTTCCTCACCTCTCTTCTATTGTGCACAACTAAAATTCTATACTTAGCCCACTTAGCTATGCTACCCAAGGTAACTAGACTAACGTATTCAACTAAACTTTCTACTTCTAAGTTCTCGTACCACCCATAGAGTACATTAATTTTAACATCTCTCATGTGTTAATTATCAACATAGGGAACATTCCTCACATTTATCTTTTAAATAACAAGATTACGTCGATCCACATAATTTATTATTTCGATAAACACAATCTTAACTAACATTCAAATGTTATTAGCTAAATCATATAATTCAGTTTTTTGACTTAATTCATTCTTACTATATATGCTCCAACTAAGTGTCTACTCTCACACATAAGTAGATTAATCGTATTGTATATATTTCATGCACAATATATACATATAAACACATAACTCATTATACTATCGTCGTATCACACATTAAGGGTTCATTGGTTCAGATGTTCCTTCTACCCCAATTTCTCATGTCATTCACATTGGTTTGGAAATCCCTCACTACACCAAATCTGCCAAACTGTCACGGTCATTGACCTTGATAAGTTGGACTTGTCAAGTTCAATGACTGTGACAATTCGGGGCGAGACAACTTTTTTTGTCACGGACGTGTCACGGTCATAGACCGTGACAAGCTCGTAAGAATTGTCACGATCGTGTCACGGTCTAGGACCATGACACGTTTAGTCATGGTTAATAACTGTGACAAAGTCTTGTCCCCTTTTTAAAAAATTGTCATGGTCATTGACCGTGACAAGTTCGTGATAACTTTTGTCACGGTCACTGATCGTGACAATTCTTGGCAGAATTGAAAAAAATCTGCTGGGCAGTATGGCCACTGCCACTGCCCAGCAGTATATTTGTAGCCGTTATATCAACGTTGTACCTATTCAAATAACATATATCCAAATAAACTTGAGATAACCAAATATACATTCAAAATAGAAACTATTTAAGAAGAAACAACATCACCATCAATTATCTAAAATCTACAAACTATTTAGCTGGAAAAGAGAGATTTCTACCACGACGCTCGGGGACACCTCCTTATCCTCCCCTTCTCGTCCGAAGAGCCACATAAGTATCGAGCATATGTGGCCTACCCTCAGGACCACTCCTTGTTCCCTGAAATAAAATAAAGTAGAATTAGTATCCGCCCCGCAAATATAGATAAATATAAATCGAAATTGAAATCGAAATCGAAATTAACATATAAATATAAATACATTACCTGTAGTGTCACCCAAACAACTAACTTGAGCTCATATGGCACCTACTTCCAACTAATGTACCCTGGGAAATCGTGTCAAATATAATTCCCTTCATATTTGAACACTAAGAAATGCCATAATCCTATGGAGTTATGCGCATCAAATTCCTTCCAACCGTTGTGTAGCCAAAAATCAGCAGTTGAAGTTGTCAATTCCACCTTCCAATGGTCTCCCATGTTTTGCTAGAGGTTCCAAGTGGTGGGGGTATGGAAAGTGGAATTGACAACTTCAACTGGTGATGTTTGGCTACATAACGGTTGGGAGGAATTTGTAGAGCATAACTCCATAGGATTACGGCATTTCTTAGTGTTCGGATAGACGAAGAGATTCAGTCTCCTCTCCACAAATAGGACACCCCAAATAACTATGTACTAATCACCTATTAAAGGTAAGAAGCGTATATTCATGGATTAGTATAAACAAAACTTAGATGTAGTTGGAATATTTATGTATTAATATCCTCTCCACACACGCACACTACACAAGAGTGAAAATGATAAAGTGCAAATCAATTAAAAGCATTAAAAATGGATGTTTCGGTACAAATTGAAATATTTTTTACAAATTGAAAAATTGTTTCAAATTCGGGTTATCATAAAAAATGGATTGATAGTCGGTAGGAGCAGCCAAGTCATCCACACTACTATTTAGACGCCTTGGAGCGTGTTGGACAATTGACCACAGCTCGTGGTTGATATACTCCGAATAAAACACTTGCTTAACCTTTTGAAATGCACAAACAAACGGGTCATCGCTCACGTGGTCGTTGCTCTTCAACTTGGACAAGTCAACCATGATCAAATTGGTGACAGTATCAACTTTACAAGCATTTTTGTCCTCAACTCTTACCCAGTCCAGTAAAATACAACCTCTTTGAAGCTTATATAATCCAATTCAAATATATTTTGGATTACACTATAGTAAGTCATTTCAGCTTCAACGAGGTTTTTATCTTTTGCGCTCGCTCGAAAGATAATAAGAGCCTTGTATGAAATTCTTGAGTTTTGTACATTTGTACTTTCCTCGTACACTTTAGCGCCAAAAATGTAATCGTTCAATTGATACTTTTTGTACTCTTATACCATGAACAAGGGTCCAGTGGCTAGACGAGAAAGCCTTGATGTCGCATCACCCGTCTTTAGGAGCTGAGAATATAGATAAATTAATTATATTAGTGGTAAGATTTGAGTGTAATGTAACGTTATATAACGACTATTTTCATTATAATTACCTCTTGTGTCAACCACAACCAAAATTCACTGTCTGATTATACTATTATTTTTCGTCTTTTATTGTTCTCACAGGCTTCATATTTTCTGCATATTGCAAAATTAATCATGTATAAAATAATCTAAAATAATGTTAAACATTATAATAATCGAAACTTACTTTTTCCATTATTCGACATCTTCATGTGTGTCAAAAAGATAACGAGTTACTTGTTCATGTTGCAAACTCGTTAATTTCACTCGTTTCCCATCACATGACCACCATCATCGACGAATTCATCAGTGTCATCAACGCTGGTCGAGTCAGGCATATATTCCCGAGTATATATTGATGACTCCACGGTGATGTATGCCTCTGCAATTGATCCTGCAATGTATTGCGTATTCTTGACTTAATCTTTAAAAACTTTCATCAATCTTTCAAACGGATACATCCACCGATATCTAACTAGACACCCATCCACTCTTTGTATTTCGGATATCCCATCACAACCACAACTAAACACCTATTAAAGGTAAACAAAACTTAGATTTATAGTATGTTTCATTTAATTATCCCATCATTTAACTATCCTATTAAAGGGTGAGTGGTCCTATCCCATTCAAGATCGCATTTTTCTGTAATATACTTAACAGCTCATGAACATTGTTACGATTTGAAAAAAATTCGACAGCATATCCCCGTAGTTCTCCAAGTACACGTCGTAGATTGGCAGGTGTGAGTGTTATTTCAATTGATCAATTGAAATAACAGTCACACTTGTCAATCTAGTATGTACCCAGAGAACATTAAGATACGACTGCAGAACTTCCTCCAAAAGTAACAACTTTAAGCCACTAAGAATATTATACAGAAATTATACAGTCTCAAACTGTACAAACGGGACAATTCGAGAGATCTAATTACAGGGGTAATGACTCTCGAACGGGTCTAAGGGCTATTGAATGTGTACGCATAAGAACTAGAAGGCTAGTATCTATGCTCACTATATTTAATTTCAAGTATGTTTCATTTAATTATCATACTATATATATATATATATATATATATATATATATATATATATATATATATATATATATATATATATATATATATATATATATATATTGTTCGATATACAAAGTAATTTTTAAAAAAAGTTGAAAAATCCCACCCCCATACGGATAATAATCTAGTGGTCATGCCACTTTTAAAACTAACCAACCAAATATTTAGTAAATAAAATAATCCAACAGCAATGTCAACAATAAATGTGTATCCCGTACTCCTTCTAATTCATCTACTCAATTAATTCATTTCATCAATTAAACTAACAATTAGCGTATATAATTATTAATTTACTAATTTACACTGAGGGTCAATCATACTTTCATATGAAATGGGCACTAATAATTAATTCACTTTCATCTAAAACTGTTTCATTTATTAATTATATTTTAGTGGATGTAATTATAGAATCCATGGATGGATTCAATTTAATCTTACTATGTGAATGTTTTTATCTACAATGAGTTAACCTTGAAACAATATATATTATCTCATAGAATCATCAAAACACGATATTAAGAGAATTACAATGGTACCTTGCCTTACCCCCCCTCCCCATCCCCACCAACCACACACACACACAATAGCCCCCCACCCTGCCCCACCCCCTCCCCACCCCCACCAACCACACATATACACACACACACACAACAACAACCCCTGCCCCACCGCCCACTCCCACCCTCCCCCTACCCACCCCCACCCCCACCCACCACATACACACACACACACAACAGCCCCCCACCCTGCCCCAACCCCACCCACCACACGTATACACACACACACAACAACCCCCTGCCCCACCCCCTACCCCCACCCTGCCCCACCCCCCACACATGCACACAACAATGAGAGGTAGGCATATTCATTGGTGGATAAGTGCTCCGAAATCCACTATTGGATTCTTTCACATTTTGGTCCCCATTATTAGTTGTTGGTTCTTAGAGCAACCCTCATGCACAGGGTGAAAAAACACTCAACTAGACCAAATATCCCCTACCCAAACTGACAAAATTGCTACGGGCTAAGTGAAATATAGCATACAAGCAGCAAAACAATGTCGTTTGGCGGAAAAATCAATCCCCTTGGGCAATTTTATACTTTCTCCCCCAAGAGTTTTATCTTATTATGATTAATCCAAAATTAAATACCACACCAACCTCACCTACAATAAAAATAGTTGCTGCCATAAAAAAATAGACGTTGCCATAAAAAAAGAGTAGCGGTTGCCATAAAAAAAATAGTCGATGCATTCATTAATAAAGCCGTTCAAACATATGGGGTACAAAATATAAATAGTGTAACTTTACTAGATTGCGTAGGCGGAACAAGATGTTCCGCTTTAGGGTTTTATATATATTTTTTTCATTCTTGTGCGGAACAACTTCTTCCGTTTAAGCCGGATCCCACAAAAAAACAACTAGTCCATTTCTATATTAGCTATTTTTTACCTTATGAAAGTCTAAATATGCATCTTTGCGGTACCCGTAACAGACACTAAAACCTCATTTTTACACTTTTACCATACTCATAAGGGTTGCTCTTATTGAGTCAAAGAAATGACAGTCGATTTAAGGGCAACTTTCCAAATAGTCATATGCTGATTGAGACAATTAATAACCTATGCATCTCTATTTTGAAAACTTTTCCAAATTTTCCTAGAGGATGTACCATTTATAATGTTCATGACTTGACCCATCCATCTTTCAGATTCATTTTTGTCCACCGGTTCCATCCACCAAAAGAAGTGGTGGGGGAGGTATTCTAAGAAACTATAAAGGTGATTTTATATATGCTTATAGCTCCTTCTTTGGAGAGAAAACAAATATCGAAGCAAAATCTCTAGTTATTCTACAAGGTCTTATTTATTTTGTTAATATTAATCTTTATATTTTAATTGTTGAATCTGATTCTAAAGTCCTGATAGATATACTAAATAAGCAAACAACTCGCCCTTGGAGTATTAAATATGTGGTAGAGGAGATTTTGAGTATAACTCATGGTATTTCTACTACATTGGTTTATGTATATAGAGAAGGAAATTATCTTGCGGATCTGTTAGCTAATTAGGGTGCTGAGATTCAAGTTTCAACTTTTTCTCTTGATATTGATGCTTTCCCAAAGAAGATAAAATGTATGATTAAGGTGGACAAGTGGAGGCTGCCAATTAGGATTCTCCGAGTAGATTTAAAATCTTGTTTAGTGTTCTTTTTAAGTCTTTTATTGTTTTACTTTTATTACAAAAATCATTTTTAATATAAAAAACAACTTTTAAAAAATTAACTATTTTCAAATTAAAATTAGTCTTAAATAATATAAATCTATTTTATTCTACGTGTATATATATATATATATGAATGTGTTAACGATTTAAATTCAAAAGCAAAGTCTATTGGTCATTAAAAAAAATACTTAAGGGTCAAAGGTAATATATTGTTTTGTTTCAGAGAAGGGTATTTTTGAATTTATATCAAAAGTTTGTTAGAGGTAATGGTCAACTATGTTGACCTAACGGTTTACATGAAAATGGATTCAAAACCTGTATAAACAAAAAGAGTGAATACCAAATTATAAAATGGAGAAATTAACGGATGTCAAATGTCAAATGACCCTACTTTTTAAAAACGTCATAAAAATGGAATTTTCCGATAGTGACACTACACAAGTATTGTTGGTGCATTTGATTTCGAAGTTAAAAATGATAAAATAGTTCATTTTTATGTAATTTATAAAAATATAAAAGATGAAGGTAAGAATAAAAAAATATAAAAGATGAAAATTATAAAATAGTTCATTTATGAAAAAAAATCATGGAATCAATTTTTTTTCCCATGGAATTGTAATTTTATTTAATGAAAGTAAGAAGTAGATAGGCAAGTGAGGTCGTATTTAATACTATTGTTGCAATGAACATGTTAGCCCCTATAAATAGTAGTCCTATACATATTAGCACCTATAATATTATGTGTACCTTATTACCCTTAATTTAAGCAAGTTAGGTCACAAGTGGGGTTTCCAACTCGGATCAATGTTCGTAATTATTTATTCCACAATATAAGAATTCTTTGTTGTTTTTGATTTTATGGATAGTATGTGCTTGAGCGACATTTCTAATATGTCTTTAAAGCAAGCGTCTACTTTTAATGTTAGATCACTAAATGTCATGACATTTGAATCTAATATATAATTTTAAGAATTATGTCTCCTCCGAAATTTTGGCATGTGTCTTTGTATTGTTTAAACCTTTATTGACATATGAAGTTTAAAGATACTCTCCATTTCGCATCGAGCGGAATTTTACACATTTCTCATTTCCAATCATGAACTTCTTTCCCCTACCTAAACGAATCAACTACATTGTCTAAGTTCCTTTGCCATTCCCCTCATATTACATCCCCTTCATATTCCGTGCAATTATCCATTCGACTGCATAGTTATGTTTGGTATCTTCATATACCATGCTTGCAGTATATATCTGATAGTTTTCATTGTTAGCCGTATCTCTCTCCTCATTTTGAGCATATCGCCTGTTAAAGAAAGGTATGTGCCATTCAATGCCTCTTTGGTTTGAAGTACTAAAATGCATTTTTGCATTGAGATTTTTTAAATTTGTGATTCACAAACACTGAAATTAAGTTCTGCGTTGGATCTTATTTGTAGTGTTATGTCAAGAAAGGAAGCTCAGTTGACATAGTACCCAGATTTGTGTATACTATATGTTTGTCTTCTAGTCTATGTGATGTCAGTTTTATATATTTCACATTATATGCTTCAAAACTATTACTATAGAAACACATTCTGACATTCACATTTTTCCATTTGTTTATCAATCCTTAAATTATTTTTCTTAGTTATTTTGCATTTTATATTTTGATGGAATGTTGTGTTATAGTAGTGTTTGATTGTAACCTTTTAAAAAAAATTATTTTTCATTGATTTCCCTTTTTCCATGGGTGTAAGCCCTACTTTTCTCCATTATTGTTAAATAATGCTTTGCTTCTTATTTGTTTTTTAATTTTTCTTCTCTTCCCCGACCATCACATTTCTCTCTAAATTCGCAAGGTAGGGAAAACTATTGGTGCGAATTATATTTTCTTCTCCCATTTGACATGCCTGTCTGCCCCGACCATCACACTTCACTCCATATTTTTCTATACAATTATTGCCCTCTATCTCTTCCTCAACATATTGATAAATTACACATTATTTGTAATCCCCGCTGACTCGATTATATTATTTTGATATTCGTGGATTCTTTTCTCAAATTTGCTAGATTAATTTAACACCCTTATAAATTTCTTTAATATGTTTTACACGGTGCACACTAACCATTTGATCAAATGTCAGAAAGAAGAAGATTCAGTGAAGAAGTATCTCATCTATAGGTAATACCCTCTTTTTTATTCCAATCACTTAAATTTTTGATCAAATCCTTACCGATATCTTCCAAGTACTTTTTTTATGTTCAGTGAGTTTTCCTTATATTATACGAAGTAATAATTGAATTAGAATATATTTCATAAATAGTTTTTTGTGTAGGGATTGTGTGATAATTGGGATTACATTTTTACATTGTTATACGACTAGGTAGTTAGCACATTGTATATATTATGGTTTGAAAATTTGGGTTTGGGGGTCGATCTCGGGTGGGATTTTTGATGTTATAGATTCCACATGGAGTCAAACATGTTGCTTTCTTTAGTTAATTGTGTCACCCACAGGTAGTCATTACCACATTGTGTATATTTTTAAGTTTGTTGTGCCCATATATCTGTGGGATTTACGTTTGATGAAATGCCAGAAATAGATAATTTGAGGCCTCGGTACCGAACTAGGTCAGAGAGGAAATAAGTAAGAACAAATTTGGTATCTCTACCTCTAATCTAGAATTTCCTAAAGACAAAATTAAATCCATTTAAGATCAAGGCGTTAATAACTCTATCATGAAGGGAGATCGTGCAGGTTGCAAAGGCATTGATTCTTCTAGGTCGACTAAATTAGATGACGATGATGAGGATGATGTGGAAGCACCTGAATGACAGTAGTAAACCCGGAGATCAAGCGAGTACTAATTGATGTATTTTTTAAGGATACTGATGAACCCTTTGATGAAATTGCAATTAAAGTCTCGATGAAGACGATCTTGAAAATTTGTTACTAAAGCCGTTTAATATAAAATTAAACTATTTAAGTAACTCCGAACAATTTTTTGAAGAAACTCTTTTCTTTAAAATCAAAACTTATTAATCACAAGATGTGTTTAAAAATTATGTATGAGATCTGTTCCAGATTTTTTAACAGGTTTAATAAATCAGTTTAAAAAACTTTAAACACAGAACAACCAAGAATTAGATGAGGAGATGTAGAAAGATTAAGAATAAGAATTTTTTACGTGGTAAAACCTCACCCAACTGAGGAAACATCCACGACTCCCTCTACGGAGTAAACCAAAAATTCCACTAAAAGAAATTTTAACAGCTACAAACTATATAACAAATATGCATACAACTCAGACCTATACAAGTTTAGGAATGTACCCACTGGTGTCCTTATAACTTCTCTGCAGTTCTGATTATTGATGTTGTTCTCCCAGTTTGCTAACTTTCAATTTGTTCAAGTTCTTTACGTCGACTCTTGTTCTTGAGATCTTATTACCAACACTTTTAGTGTGGTAGGGTGATAGTGTTTGTGGAGGTGCTTTCTAACACATACATTCACGCACACACACTTATTTCATACAACAAGTCCTAACAAATTACATATAAGAACTATATGCTATGATTTTCTATTTCTCTCTTCTCACAAAACTTAACCTTATTTGACCTTTACAATAATCCCAGAATCCACGGCTATATTGCTCAGAAGACGTATTAAGATCTTAATCAATCTTAGGTTTTGAAAATATTTTTGAGATTAAAAATCACCAAGTGCGATTCCAAACTAGGTCAAAGGTCTTATTTCAAGAGAACTAGAAACAGAAAAGGATTTTGTTAATTTTGAAGTTAAAAACATTTACAGAACCAAATCAACAAATATTTTCTCAAGATGAGAAACTAAAAATGTAGATCTATGAGTAATATAACATGAAACGTTTTAGATCTAAGGTTTCTATAAAAGAAGAAACACAGATTTAAAAATATGTTTAAGTTGATAACAAGATCTGGGAACGAAGAGGTTACAGCAACAAAACTAACAAACCAATCACTCAAAATCTCTTAAACACACAAGGTTGTGTTTTGTATATAAAGGTTTTGAAAGTGGTTAAGGTTTGAAAATAGTTTTGGACGAATTAGGGTTAGGGTTTCCTAACTCTGGTTTCTCTCTCTCTCCTCTCTTCTCTCTATTCTCTTTTCTCTCTCTTCTCTCTTCTCTCTCGAATGAACAAAGTGGCAAAATTATCAGATGGTTGAGGGTATGGGTCCTTTTATAGGAGGCTGAGAAGATTCGAGAACACAGACCAAGATCAAGGTCTAGGATCTGGTCTTGTATGATTGACTTTGATCCAATGGTTTAAACAAAGGCGGTGATTATAACACTCCTGATTGGCTCAAAAGAGGTTCACATGGATTATGTAGGAGCGCATGCAGATTGTTGGTAAACATGATCCAAGGGCTGTTAACATACGCTATTTTACTCTCTTAGAAGAAACACAAATTCAACCAATCAGAATGCAACGGGTGTTGGGCACAAAGAGGTTAACAAACGCGCATCCAAAAGTAATTACAAATGCATTTTGAAGTCTCTGCCGCTTTCGGATTCTACCCAAAGGAACTTTCAGTCAATATAACCAACAATCCATAATTGCAGAATGAACCCAAACTTTTTAAAACCAAATTTTAATTAATTAAAACCTTATTTTAAAAGTTTATAAAATTCCCAAAAATTATTAAAAAATAATTTTAGGGATTTAAATACACTCAACATATATATAAACACATATATGGAATGTATGAATGCAATTCTAAAGTGTGTGAGTGTTGGTAAAAGTATCTAGATTAAAAACAGCAAACCAAACTCTGAGGTTCTTTGGTTTCTAGGATAGACATAATTTTATCACAATTTCCAAACTAGATGAACACTTATACAATAGAGACTCAAGTGAGTCAAAAGTATAAGGTGCTTCAGATCTCACCATTGAAGTTGACAAGAAGTCATCTTTGGATGAAAAAGTATTGCCATCTACTCCAGCAGTTCAAATTCCCAAGGCTTTCGCAAAGGATCTGATTCCAACCAAAGTGAAAGAAACTGATCTCGATGCTGTCAGCAAAAATCTACTTCCAGCTCACCTGAGGATGTAGTGTGTCTTTATAGTTATATGTTTGATGTTGAAGAGAATGATGCAATTACGAGTTATGGCGTGGCAAGATTTATAGGAATACTATAAACCATCAGCCAACTGCTAAGACGCCTTTGGAAGTGGCTAAAAATTGTAGTTCACAAGCAAAAACTGAAGAAAACAGTAAAACTTATACAAAATTGAGGAATAGTCCTGTTGGAGTAAGTTCAAATCGGGCTCCAGTTAATCACGATGTATCTGGTGAGTTGAGTGATAATAGGGCGAGTAGATATTCTTCAAAGGCAGAATTTGAATATGCAGAAGATAAGGCTATTAAAGGTTCTGATACTTCCAAGTTAAAGGTTAGTGTAGGAAAAAAGGTGCCACTTAAAAGTTCTAATGTCAAAATTAGATGGTTCTCGAGATAGAGATACCCGAAATAAACTAGATTGGAATGATAGACATGAAATTAAGGTTGAGATTGTTAAGGATAGAAAATCTAGGAAGGAAAGGACACATGATAGAAACTGTTCAAAAGAGAAGACGAAAAAAATATGGTTATATGTTTAGGGAGAGAGCAAACAATTCAGATTCAAAGAAGGGTAGAAAGGAGACAGAAAGAGACATAAAAGCCAGTGGTGAATAGGATAATGACATTAAAGAGAGAGAGAGAGAGAGAGAGAGAGAGAGTTCAAGTGGATCTTCATGTTATTCTAAAAGTAAGGTGAATTCGAAAAGGTTCAACTTATCGCCATCACTTGTAAGGTTTAGAAAACAAGTTTCGAGGTCTCTACGTAGCAGGCATTCTCAGCACATGCATTCTCCTTAATCTTCTTTTGAGACCACCAGGGGCCGGTGGTATCCAGGTCACCTGCTCATCTATAAAGATGATTGAAAAGAATGTTGTCCGGTGGTGGATCGGACAAAGATTGTGCTAAAAAAATTATTTGAGGATCCAATCTATCAGTGAAAAGTTGAATTCTTCTAGATAAATTATGTAGGGGGAGTAAGTTGTAAGACCCCATGATTTTGGGAGTGAGAAATTAAATTTTTGGGAGAAATAAAAATTTATTTAAATTAGAGAATTTTAAAATTTCGTAATTGAAGTCCAAAAATAAAGGATGTCATAAAGTATTCCGACTGATGATTTTGAGTGCGCCATTGATTCCGGATGGGCTGAGATAGTTGAAATGACTGTCCTTGGGTTTTATTTGAGTTTTCGAATATTTTTAAGTAAGTTTGACTCTAATTGGAGTAAACGAGTCATTTAAAGTGTGTATTAACATTTAAAACTGGGACTTATGTTTTAAAGGTTTAAGAGGCTTACAAATTCAGCCAATCTCATTTGCGAGAAAGAGAGAAAGTGAAAGGTAGAGAGAAAGAAGAAGAAAGGAAGAAAGAGAGAGGAGAAATCTTGGAGATTTTCGGCCCATACGCGATTTTAGGGATGATTCAACCTCTACGATTCTGAGCCAAGTGTTTAATCCTGCTAAATATTTCATTTGTGTATTTCATTCCATAATTTGTGGATAAAATAATTGGATTTTGGGTTGTATGACAAAACCTAATTTTTGCGTAAAAATCTTGCACTTGAGGTTATATAAAATTGTTGGGTAGTTATATGATGAGTTTTAAGGTTAGAAACATGTTTGGGTTGAAGATTGATGGTTGTGGGATGATTTATATAGGGATTTTTGAGATTTGGGTTTGGAGAAAATAACCCCATTTCGTGGCTTGCTGAACAGGCCGAATCGATTCGCCCCTTACGAATCGGTTCGCCAGGTAGCAGAAGCATCAGGTCTTTATGGCCAAATTGATTCGCCCCTTGCGAATTGATTCGGTATGTAGAAGACTTACAGGTCTAGTTGGTCCGAATCGATTCGATGGGGCCGAATCGATTCGCTGCTAGGACCGAATCGATTCGCTGCTAGGTCGAATCGATTCGGAAAGAGGGCTATTTTTTCTATGTTTTTCTAGAATGAGTTTTACTCCTTTTCGGTCGGGTTTCTCGAATTGGAACACCCTATTATGATACGATAAGTATGTTTTGGAGATTCAGTGGGAGTTTCTCACATGTGTTGATGGTGGGGAAATATCAGGCTAGTTTGGTGAAACATTCATTCGTATGCATTGGAGATTGCCACGTCGATGGAGTGGGAAAATTATTAGGGATGGGAGTCCCATTTAGGGTTTAACAAGTGAGTTAACCTTGGGTGCAAGGTTAGGGACTTTTCGAGTAAGTTGTGAAGATATGGAGAGAGATTGTTAGGTCGACTTTTATATGGAATCCTTATAGCTATAGGATTCTATTTAAGATATGATTTGGGACCAATGAGAGGTAGAGGTCGCGTATCCTTAGTGATGCTAAACCCAAGGAATAAATCGTAAATGTGGAAATGTTAAGGGTTCATAGGAGCAATTGAACCGTGGGCAGAATTGAGAACAATTGGATTGTGCTATCAACTCCAATAGGTTTTGTTGTAATGTTAGTCGGGAGAGTTACTATATGTCTACGTGTGATTAATAATGGAGATTCCCATACTTGATGGGATCATGGAATAAATTTGGGATGAAGCTTGAAGTTTGCAGACTATTAGTTATGTGTATACCTATAGTCAGGATTATTATTGAATATATCGATGTGCTTTCGGATATAGATGGGATGTGTAGTGATTGTTACATACATTAAAATTTGGGTTAATAACCTTAATGTTGGATATATTGGAAGACTATTCATATCATAGGGGTAATGGATGAATATAATTCAAGTGAGGGATTGTATTTATATAACGAATTAAGTTAATACGCTTGGAATGATGGCTAGTATATTGAGGACTTTGTATACTTATAGCCGAGTCTATAAATCTCATACATACAGACGAGAGATAGTGTGTACATATGTGTATATGTGGATATATATATTTGTGTAGATATGTATACGTGTGTGTACATATGGTGTGAATACCTATACCGTGCGTGATGGTTTGTATATATGATGTGATCATATGGATGTATGTGTGTGTATATATATATAGCGTGAATGATATATATACTTATGGTGTGAAGCATACCCGACACATGCTATCATGGGAAGTTACGCGATGAGGGTGAGCCCCTGGCTTGAGGAGCAGGGTGTGGATATTCCCCAGGTCATAGTCGCCCATTATTATTTGTGTGATTTTATTTTTGGGGGTGAGAAGTCTTAGGTCTGAGTCAGTCTCACTTTCTGGTAAGGAACTATGACCGCTTCCCATATGTTATGATTGATTTTGTCGCCATGGCGGTGTGATAATAGTCCGATAGGTGGTGACCCCGAGAGAAAGTGAGTAATTCCTGAAAGATGATAGCATGGTGCAGTATTTTGGTATCCTATAACCGTTTATGTTATGTGTATTACAAAGTGTACATTATGTGTGTTATGTATACGTGGTTATAGGAATAAATGATTGCTTATATATATATATATATATATATATATATATATATATATATATATATCCTATAGGTGAAGGTGACATGAATTTTATCGTAGGTACATCTTGGGTGATTTGGTGTATTAGTTTATCGGGGTCGAAGGATCTCACTTAGAGACAATTACGATTATATCGATCCCAAGGATTTAGATAAAGATTAAAATTATGTTGTCAGTTATAATATTCAATAATTAAGTAGTTGTTGTAATAGGATTTCTGTGGATGACATAATGGATCCCTACGATCGACATTGTCAAGGAGTAGTGTATCGGGGGGGTCCCTTATTTGGATTTCGTTTGCGAGAGGCCCCACACATGAAACAAAGTGCAATGTTGAGAGTGGAGAGAAGTTTGGTCCTTGTTAACCGTATGTTTGTTGTTTAATGAATAAATTCTTATTTTGAGGCAAAATGTTAATGTGTGAGGTATTAAAACTTATAACTGGTTTAAGTTAATAATTGGAACCACTAGAGGCTAGTAAGGCATGTATGTGTATTTATATTTAGGTGTGATTAAGATGAGAAGGATTCTTGCGTTATATTAGGATGGAAGGTCATGCGGGTATGGGCCATGTGTATGGTAAGGTAGGTTGTCCTTAAGTGGGTGGGGTAACTTAATGAAGGTTCCAAGAGACGATTAGGTGCGCGCTGTAGTTGAGAGGTGGGTTTGGGGGTTTCATAAGAGTACGGCTCCACTTTAATTATGAAATAGTGCATATATATTTATTATGCACGGTTAACACACTTGCTGAAAACATTTTTACACCTCGCGCTCTGACCCGTTTATGTTTCTCTTTTGCTACATATATATACTATTTACTACAGGTGTCCTACCGCATGGATACAAGATGCTTTTCTATCCAGAGTCTTGGGAGCCGTAGCAGTTGCGAACTGTGGCGGATTTAGATTGTTGTCTCTTCCTACTTCTTTGTAAATATAAATAGGATTCTTATGTATATCGGGTTTACACCGAAGAGTTATTTGTAGCTATTTATTCTTCTTCTTTACGGATGTTGTAATGTCTGTGACCCGACAGCTTATTCGGGTATATTTCCTTTTGTGTACTCATTTTATTTTAATTTTAGCACTTCATTTATCATGTTACTTGTGTACGTTTTACCTTCGTTAGTAGTTGTACGTTATTGGTTTGATATCCGTTGTATGTTTTTATTTAATTATTACCACTCGCTTTTATAGTTTCGGGTAGTTAGCCTTATCTATTTTAGTATAGTTTGTTGATGCTGAGAATGGGCCATCTGAATTCCTGATTAAATGTAGTATAGGGATGGCCTCCCGTTATTATTTTAAGCGGGCTGTCACAGATGTTATCAGAGTATCAGGTTCTAGTGTCTTTAGGATCTGTGCGGGTTTTCTGCGTTCTTTTGCAAGCGTTCTTATTATAGAGCCATACTCTTAAGATTATTGTGTTCACTACGTATATTTCCTTCTGTGAGGTGAACTCACTTGAACGACGTTCTCACGCAGTTACTTTCATCTCAAACGTCGCCTAGAATAAGTTGTCTAGGAAAGGGCAAGATGAGAGATGCAACACCCATAACAGATTTTGGGTACGCTTTGACTGGAAGTGTTTTTCTCTCCATGACTCAAGCGGAGATAAGGAGGAAATTTCTGTCGGTGATTCAAGGTGATGTGATGGTGGTCGAGTGAGAAGGGGAAATTTGTAACCGATAGGGTAAGTACTGAGGAGAAGCGAATAGTGGAGCCTGTGGGAGGTTTAGATTGATGGATTTGCTAGTATGTGTTAGGAAAACCGATGTTGCTGACTTTTATCGAAATGAGATGTGGAATTGATCCATTTTCAGGAGTTTAGTTTTCATTTAGAAGGGGGTGAGAAATTCAGAGACTCGAGTTCATGAAGTAGGATTGAAGGAGTTGATACCAGTAGAGTAGGACCATCACCGTGACAGGATTAGGCAGGATTGTTCGGGGTCGCAATAGTGCTTTGTCCTTCAGGATGGTTAGGAAGGATTTTCGAGAGGATGTTTCTTAAAGGGAAGTTAGGCCTTAGGAAGAAGGGCTTATCCTGGAAGGAATAGAGGGACTCAGTATTGAAGTGAAATAATTGGATTAAGGAAGTATAAGGTAGAATACCTTTCTTTGGGATTTAGGTCATGCTTTATGTGATATTGGTAGCGTCTCATGTAAAGTATAACGAGTGGTTAGCTTCTAAAAGCATAGTGTGTACAAAGTTTCCTTTGAGGAAGGATTGAGCAAGTGTGATCTTTGTATGACATCTTTTGGGATAACAGACCGTCTCGTGAGGAGCTAGTAGAGATTTATTCTATTGAATTCTAGAAGTGCGAACTGTTAAGGTTTGTTGAGTAGTGGTTATAAGGTTATTGTCTTATGGATAGGCTAGGCCAGGTAATTGTAGTATTCCAGTGAAGGAAGGACTTACTTTGTGGCAATGCTGTAATGTAAGGGAATTGTATAACTGAGAGGTTCAGAGTTTAGCAGATTCATTATTGAGCGAGGAATTTAGCTCAGGGTTGTGCTAGGTTTGAGATCTAGGTGTTGGTGAGAGTATTATATTTGTTGGGGCCTTGTGTCGAGAACATGAGGTGTTTGTTTGGCGTGTCGAAAGACATGGAATTATTTTATAGTATACTGTTATATAGGCCTTCGGGCAATATCTATAATTCTAAAATCATTTATAAAACCTTAATCCTGGTTCAACTGATCTCGATCCCTGACATAGCTACACAGTAGTGTATTGGGAGAGTTCCTTGTTTGCATTTCGCTTGCGAGACCTCCCCCGCATGAAAGTCGCAAATGTCAGGAATTGAGAAGAGTTCAACCATTGGAAAGTTGAAACTTTTTATATACTTAGTATGCTATTATAAATTAATTTGTTGAGAGTTATATTATGATTTTGAGGCTAGTGGATCCGGTTTATGTTTTCATGAGTGGAGCTCGGGTACGTGGTGTATAGGGCCCCTGGGTAGCTAGTTTGATTTCGATGTTTAAATGATTCGGTGTGAGAAGTGGGAGAGATAGATATAGTGATTTTGAGGGTAGATGTAAGGACTAGATGATATTCGAAGTCCTAGTCATAACTTACATTTCGAGGAAGAAATTTTTGTAAGGGGGAAGTCTGTAACACCCCATGATTTTGGGACTGAGAAATTAAATTTTTGGGAGAAATATTAATTCTTTTAAATTAGAGAATTTTAAAATTTGGAAATTGAAGTCGAAAAGTAGAGGACGTCATAAAGTATTCTGGATGATGATTCTGAGTGCACCATTGATTTTTGATGGGTTGAGATAGTCGAAATGACTATCCTTGGGTTTTATTTCGGTTTCGTAATATTTTTATGTAAGTTTGACTCGAATTGGAGTAAACGAGTCATTTAAAGTGTGTATTAACATTTAAAACTGGGACTTATGTTTTAAAGGTTTAAGAGGCTTACAAATTCAGCTAATCTCATTTGTAAGAAAGAGAGAAAGAGAAAGGAAGAGAGAAAGAAGAAGAAAGGAAGAAAGAGAGAGGATAAAGCTTGGAGATTTTTGGCCCGTACGCGATTTCGGGGATGATTCAACCTCTATGATTCTGAGGCAAGTGTTTGATCTTGCGAAATATTTCATTTTTGTATTTCATTTAATAATTTTTGGATAAAATAATTGGATTTTGGGTTGCATGACAAAGCCTAATTTTTGGGTAAAAATCTTGCACTTGAGGTTATGTAAAAATTGTTGGGTAGTTATATGATGAGTTTTAAGGTTAGAAACATATTTGGGTTGAAAATTGATGGTTGTGGGATGATTTATATAGGGATTTTGGAGATTTGGGTTTGGAGAATATATCCCCATTTCATGGCTTGCTGAACAGGCCGAATCGATTCGCCCCTTGGGAATCGATTTGTCAGGTTGCAGAAGCATCAGATCTTTAGGGCTAAATATATTCGCCCCTTGCGAATTGATTCGGTATGTAGCAGACTTACAGGTCTAGTTGGTCCGAATCGATTCGATGGGGCCGAATCGATTCGCTGCTAGGACCGAATCGATTCACTGCTAGGTCGAATCGATTCGGAAAGAGGGCTATTTTTTCTATGTTTTTCTAGATAGAGTTTTACTCCTTTTCGATCGGGTTTCTCGAATTGGAACATCCTATTATGATACGAGAAGTACGTTTTGGAGATTCAGTGGGAGTTTTTCACATGTGTTGATGGTGGGGAAATATCGGGCTAGTTTGGTGAAACATTCATTCGTATGCATTGGAGATTGGCACGTCGATGGAGTGGGAAAATTATTAGGGATGGGAGTCCCATTTAGGGTTTAACAAGTGAGTTAACCTTGGGTGCAAGGTTAGGGACTTTTCGAGTAAGTTGTGAAGATATGGCGAGAGATTGTTAGGCCGACTTTTATATGGAATCCTTATAGCGATAGGATTCTATTTAAGATATGATTTGGGACCAATGAGAGGTAGAGGTCGCGTATCCTTAGTGATGCTAAACCCAAGGAATAAGTCGTAAATGTTGAAATGTTAAGGGTTCATAGGAGCAATTGAGCCGTAGGCAGAATTGAGAACAATTGGATTGTGCTATCAACTCCAATAGGTTTTGTTGTAATGTTAGTCGGGAGAGTTACTATATGTCTATGTGTGATTAATAATGGAGATTCCCATACTTGATGGGATCATGGAATAAATTTGGGATGAAGCTTGAAGTTTGCAGACTATTAGTTATGTGTATACCTATAGTCGGGATTATTATTGAATATATCGATGTGCTTTCGGATATAGATGGGATGTGTAGTGATTGTTACATACATTAAACTTTGGGTTAATAACCTTAATGTTGGATATATTGGAAGACTATTCATATCATAGGGGTAATGGATGAATATAATTCAAGTGAGGGATTGTATTTATATAACGAATTAAGTTAATACGCTTGGAATGATGGCTAGTATATTGAGGACTTTGTATACTTATAGCCGAGTCTATAAATCTCATACATACAGACGAGACATAGTGTGTACATATGTGTATATGTGGATATATATATTTGTGTTGATATGTATATGTGTGTGTACATATGGTGTGAATACCTATACCGTGCGTGATGGTTTGTATATATGATGTGATCATATGGATGTATACGTGTGTATATATATATAGCGTGAATGATATATATACTTATGGTGTGAAGCATACCCGACACATGCTATCATGGGAAGTTACGCGATGAGGGTGAGCCCCTGGCTTGAGGAGCAGGGTGTGGATATTCCCCAGGTCATAGTCGCCCATTATTATTTGTGTGATTTTATTTTTGGGGGTGAGAAGTCTTAGGTCTGAGTCAGTCTCACTTTCTAGTTAGGAACTATGACCGCTTCCCATATGTTATGATTGATTTTGTCGCCATGGGGGTGTGATAATAGTCCGATAGGTGGTGACCCCGAGAGAAAGTGAGTAATTCCTGGAAGATGATAGCATGGTGCAGTATTTTGGTATCCTATAACCGTTTATGTTATGTGTATTACAAAGTGTACATTATGTGTGTTATGTATACGTGGTTATAGGAATAAATGATTGCTTATATATATATATATATATATATATCCTATAGGTGAAGGTGACATGAATTTTATGGTAGGTACATCTTGGGTGATTTGGTGTATTAGTTTATCGGGGTTGAAGGATCTCACTTAGAGACAATTATGATTATATCGATCCCAAGGAGTTAGATAAAGATTAAAATTATGTTGTTAGTTATAATATTCAATAATTAAGTAGTTGTTGTAATAGGATTTCTGTGGATGACATAATGGATCCCTACGATCGACATTGTCAAGGAGTAGTGTATCGGGGGGGTCCCTTGTTTGGATTTCGTTTGCGAGAGGCCCCACACATGAAACAAAGTGCAATGTTGAGAGTGGAGAGAAGTTTTGTCCTTGTTAACCGTATGTTTGTTGTTTAATGAATAAATTCTTATTTTGAGGCAAAATGTTAATGTGTGAGGTATTAAAACTTATAACTGGTTTAAGTTAATAATTGGAACCACTAGAGCCTAGTAAGGCATGTATGTGTATTTATATTTAGGTGTGATTAAGATGAGAAGGATTCTTACGTTATATGAGGATGGAAGGTCATGCGGGTATGGGCCATGTGTATGGTAAGGTAGGTTGTCCTTAAGTGGGTGGGGTAACTTAATGAAGGTTCCAAGAGACGATTAGGTGCGCGCTGTAGTTGAGAGGTGGGTTTGGGGGTTTCATAAGAGTACGGCTCCACTTTAATTATGAAATAGTGCATATATATTTATTATGCACGGTTAACACACTTGCTGAAAACATTTTTACACCTCGCGCTCTGACCCGTTTATGTTTCTCTTTTGCTACATATATATACTATTTACTACAGGTGTCCTACCGCATGGATACAAGATGCTTTTCTATCCAGAGTCTTGGGAGTCGTAGCAGTTGCGAACCGTGGCGGATTTAGATTGTTGTCTCTTCCTACTTCTTTGTAAATATAAATAGGATTCTTATGTATATCGGGTTTACACCGAAGAGTTATTTGTAGCTATTTATTCTTCTTCTTTACGGATGTTGTAATGTCTGTGACCCGACAGCTTATTCGGGTATATTTCCTTTTGTGTACTCATTTTATTTTAATTTTAGCACTTCATTTATCATGTTACTTGTGTACGTTTTACCTTCGTTAGTAGTTGTACGTTATTGGTTTGATATCCGTTGTATGTTTTTATTTAATTATTACCATTCGCTTTTATAGTTTCGAGTAGTTATCCTTATCTATTTTAGTATAGTTTGTTGATGCTGAGAATGGGCCATCTGAATTCCTGATTAAATGTAGTATAGGGATGGCCTCCTGTTATTATTTTAAGCGGGCTGTCACAGATGTTATCAGAGTATCAGGTTCTAGAGTCTTTAGGATCTGTGCGGGTTTTCTGCGTTCTTTTGCAAGCGTTCTTATTATAGAGCCATACTCTTAAGATTATTGTGTTCACTACGTATATTTCCTTCTGTGAGGTGAACTCAGTTGAACGACGTTCTCACGCAAATACTTTCATCTCAAACGTCGCCTAGAATAAGTTTTCTAGGAAAGGGCAAGATGAGAGATGCAACACCCATAACAGATTTTGGGTACGCTTTGACTGGAAGTGTTTTTCTCTCCATGACTCAAGCGGAGATAAGGGGGAAATTTCTGGCGGTGATTCAAGGTGATGTGATGGTGGTCGAGTGAGAAGGGGAAATTTGTAACCGATAGGGTAAGTACTGAGGAGAAGCGAATAGTGGAGCCTGTGGGAGGTTTAGATTGATGGATTTGCTAGTATGTGTTAGGAAAACCGATGTTGCTGACTTTTATCGAAATGAGATGTGGAATTGATCCATTTTCAGGAGTTTAGTTTTCATTTAGAAGGGGGTGAGAAATTCAGAGACTCGAGTTCATGAAGTAGGATTGAAGGAGTTGATACCAGTAGAGTAGGACCATCACCGTGACAGGATTAGGCAGGATTGTTCGGGGTCGCAATAGTGCTTTGTCCTTCAGGATGGTTAGGAAGGATTTTCGAGAGGATGTTTCTTAAAGGGAAGTTAGGCCTTAGGAAGAAGGGCTTATCCTGGAAGGAATAGCGGGACTCAGTATTGAAGTGAAATAATTGGATTAAGGAAGTATAAGGTAGAATACCTTTCTTTGGGATTTAGGTCATGCTTTATGTGATATTGGTAGCGTCTCATGTAAAGTATAACGAGTGGTTAGCTTCTAAAAGCATAGTGTGTACAAAGTTTCCTTTGAGGAAGGATTGAGCAAGTGTGATCTTTGTATGACATCTTTTGGGATAACAGACCGTCTCGTGAGGAGCTAGTAGAGATTTATGCTATTGAATTCTAGAAGTGCGAACTGTTAAGGTTTGTTGAGTAGTGGTTATAAGGTTATTGTCTTATGGATAGGCTAGGCCAGGTAATTGTAGTATTCCAGTGAAGGAAGGACTTACTTTGTGGCAATGCTGTAATGTAAGGGAATTGTATAACTGAGAGGTTCAGAGTTTAGCAGATTCATTATTGAGCGAGGAATTTAGCTCAGGGTTGTGCTAGGTTTGAGATCTAGGTGTTGGTGAGAGTATTATATTTGTTGGGGCCTTGTGTCGAGAACATGAGGTGTTTGTTTGGCGTGTCGAAAGACATGGAATTATTTTATAGTATACTATTATATAGGCCTTCGGGCAATATCTATAATTATAAAATCATTTATAAAACCTTAATCCTGGTTCAACTGATCTCGATCCCTGACATAGCTACACAGTAGTGTATTGGGAGAGTTCCTTGTTTGCATTTCGCTTGCGAGACCTCCCCCGCATGAAAGTCGCAAATGTCAGGAATTGAGAAGAGTTCAACCATTGGAAAGTTGAAACTTTTTATATACTTAGTATGCTATTATAAATTAATTTGTTGAGAGTTATATTATGATTTTGAGGCTAGTGGATCCGGTTTATGTTTTCATGAGTGGAGCTCGGGTACGTGGTGTATAGGGCCCCTGGGTAGCTAGTTTGATTTCGATGTTTAAATGATTCGGTGTGAGAAGTGGGAGAGATAGATATAGTGATTTTGAGGGTAGATGTAAGGACTAGATGATATTCGAAGTCCTAGTCATAACTTACATTTCGAGGAAGAAATTTTTGTAAGGGGGAAGTCTGTAACACCCCATGATTTTGGGACTGAGAAATTAAATTTTTGGGAGAAATATTAATTCTTTTAAATTAGAGAATTTTAAAATTTGGAAATTGAAGTCGAAAAGTAGAGGACGTCATAAAGTATTCTGGATGATGATTCTGAGTGCGCCATTGATTTTTGATGGGTTGAGATAGTCGAAATGACTATCCTTGGGTTTTATTTCGGTTTCGTAATATTTTTATGTAAGTTTGACTCGAATTGGAGTAAACGAGTCATTTAAAGTGTGTATTAACATTTAAAACTGGGACTTATGTTTTAAAGGTTTAAGAGGCTTACAAATTCAGCTAATCTCATTTGTAAGAAAGAGAGAAAGAGAAAGGAAGAGAGAAAGAAGAAGAAAGGAAGAAAGAGAGAGGATAAAGCTTGGAGATTTTTTGCCCGTACACGATTTCGGGGATGATTCAACCTCTATGATTCTGAGGCAAGTGTTTGATCTTGCGAAATATTTCATTTGTGTATTTCAATTCATAATTTTTGGATAAAATAATTGGATTTTGGGTTGCATGACAAAGCCTAATTTTTGGGTAAAAATCTTGCACTTGAGGTTATGTAAAAATTTTTGGGTAGTTATATGATGAGTTTTAAGGTTAGAAACATATCTGGGTTGAAAATTGATGGTTGTGGGATGATTTATATAGGGATTTTGGAGATTTGGGTTTGGAGAATATATCCCCATTTCATGGCTTGCTGAACAGGCCGAATCGATTCGCCCCTTGGGAATCGATTTGTCAGGTTGCAGAAGCATCAGGTCTTTAGGGCTAAATCAATTCGCCCCTTGCGAATTGATTCGGTATGTAGCAGACTTACAGGTCTAGTGGGTCCAAATCGATTTGATGGGGCCGAATCGATTCGCGGCTAGGACCGAATCGATTCACTGCTAGGTCGAATCGATTCGGAAAGAGGGCTATTTTTTCTATGTTTTTCTAGATAGAGTTTTACTCCTTTTCGATCGGGTTTCTCGAATTGGAACATCCTATTATGATACGAGAAGTACGTTTTGGAGATTCAGTGGGAGTTTTTCACATGTGTTGATGGTGGGGAAATATCGGGCTAGTTTGGTGAAACATTCATTCGTATGCATTGGAGATTGCCACGTCGATGGAGTGGGAAAATTATTAGGGATGGGAGTCCCATTTAGGGTTTAACAAGTGAGTTAACCTTGGGTGCATGGTTAGGGACTTTTCGAGTAAGTTGTGAAGATATGGCGAGAGATTGTTAGGCCGACTTTTATATGGAATCCTTATAGCGATAGGATTCTATTTAAGATATGATTTGGGACCAATGAGAGGTAGAGGTCGCGTATCCTTAGTGATGCTAAACCCAAGGAATAAGTCGTAAATGTTGAAATGTTAAGGGTTCATAGGAGCAATTGAACCGTAGGCAAAATTGAGAACAATTGGATTGTGCTATCAACTCCAATAGGTTTTGTTGTAATGTTACTCGGGAGAGTTACTATATGTCTATGTGTGATTAATAATGGAGATTCCCATACTTGATGGGATCATGGAATAAATTTGGGATGAAGCTTGAAGTTTGCAGACTATTAGTTATGTGTATACCTATAATCGGGATTATTATTGAATATATCGATGTGCTTTCGGATATAGATGGGATGTGTAGTGATTGTTACATACATTAAACTTTGGGTTAATAACCTTAATGTTGGATATATTGGAAGACTATTCATATCATAGGGGTAATGGATGAATATAATTCAAGTGAGGGGTTGTATTTATATAACGAATTAAGTTAATACGCTTGTAACGACGGCTAGTATAATGAGGAATATGTACAGTTATAGTCGAGTTTATAAATCTCATACATACGGACGAGAGATAGTGTGTACATATGTGTATATGTGGATATATATATGTGTGTAGATATATATACGTGTGTGTACATATGGTGTGAATACCTATACCGTGCGTGATGGTTTGTATATATGATGTGATCATATGGATGTATATATATATATATAGCGTGAATGATATATATACTTATGGTGCGAAGCATACCCGACACATGATATCATGGGAAGTTGCGTGCTGAGGGTGAGCCCTTGGCTTGAGGAGAAAGGTGTGGATATTTCCCAGGTCATAGTCGTCCATTATTATTTGTGTGATTTTTGTTTTGGATGAGAAGTCTTGGGTATGAGTCGTTCTCACTTTTCGGTTAGGAACTATGATCGCTTCCCATATGTTATGATTGATTTTGTCACCATGGCGGTGTAATAATAGTCTGATAGGTGGTGACCCCAGGAGAAAGTGAGTAATTCCTGGAAGATGATAGCATGGTGTAGTATTTTGGTTTCCTATAACCGTTTATGTTATGTGTATTGTAAAGTGTACATTATGTGTGTTATGTATACGTAGTTACAAGAATGAATGATTGCTCATATATATATATATATATATATATATATATCCTATAGGTGAAGGTGATTGTAATTTTATTGTGGCTACATCTTGGGTGATTTGGTGTACTAGTTTATCAGGGTGGAAGGATCGCACTTTGAGATAATTGCGGTGATAACGATCCCAAGGAGTTAGATAAGGATTAAAATTATGTTGTTAAGCTATAGTATTCAATAATTAAGTAGTTGCTGTAATAGGATTTGTGTGGATGACATAATGGATTCCTACGATCAACATTGTTAAGGATTAGTGTATCAGGGGGGTTCCTTGTTTGGATTTCTCTTTGCGAGATGCCCCAAGCACGAAACGTAGTGCAATGTTGAGCATGGATAGAATTTTTGTCATTGTTAACCGTACGTATGATATTTAATGAATAAACTCTTATTTTGAAGCCAAATGTTAATGTGTGAGGTATTAAAACTTATAACTGGCTTAAGTTAATAATTGGAACCACTAGAGCCTTGTCAGGAATGTATGTGTATTTATATTTAGGTGTGATTAAGATGAGAAGGATTCTTAGGTTATATTAGGATGGCAGGTCATGCGGGTATGTGCCATGCGTATGGTAAGGTGGGTTCTCCTTAAGTGGGTGGGGTAACTTAATGAAGGTTCCAGGACACGATTATTTGCGCGCTGTAGTTGAAAGGTGAGTTTGGGGGTTTCATGAGAGTGAGACTCCACTTTAATTGTGAAATAGTGCATTTATATTTATTATGCACGGTTAACACACTTGGTGCAAACATATTTACATCTTGGGCTCTGACCCATTTATGTTTCTCTTTTGCTATATATATACTGTTTACTATAGGTGTCCTACCGCATGGATACCAGATGCTTTTCAATCCAGAGTCTTGGGAGCCATAGAAGTTGCGGACTGTGGTGGGATTTAGATTGTAGTCGCTTCCTACTTCTTTTTAAATCTAGATAGGATTCATATGTATATCGGGTTTACACCCAAGAGTTATTTGTAGATGTTTATACTTCTTCTTTACGGATGTTGTAATGTCTGTGACCCGACAGCTTATTCGGGTATATTTCCTTTTGTGTACTCATTTTATTTTAATTTTAGCACTTCGTTTGTCATGGTACTTGTGTATGTATTACCTTCGTTAGTAGTTGTACATTATTGGTTTGATATCCATTGTATGTTTTTATTTAATTTTTAGCATCCGCTTTTATAGTTTCGGGTAGTTAGCCTTATCTATTTTAGTATAGTCTGTTGATATTGAGAATAAGCCATCTGAGATTCCTGATTAAATGTAGTATAGGGATGGCCACCCGTTATTATTTTAAGCGGGGTGTCACATATGTCTATGATGCCTGGGTTTTGTTTCAATTCACTTGAAACTTTTTTGGACGAACGTGTATAAATTGGGTAGGTATTAGTTTGCTCATTTTTGCTTTGTTCTTTCTCTAAAAAATAATGCATATTGTTAGAAAGAAAATTAAAAAAAAGTTGGACATTGGAATTTTATGATAAATTTGTATTGATGATCGAATTCTATGATATATTGTCCAGAACAATACGCAAGATGTCGTGGACAAGTCTGCTGACGATAATTTAACCAAATTATGGTATATTTTGATTTGTTCAAATTTTTTCGTTTATGTTCTACATGTTCATGTAAATATGCATATTGATATTAATTTACAAAATATCCAAAATATAAATGAAGTTTGTTTGGCAACTAAACATTTTTTTTCCAGTTTACCAATGTTCATGCTTATAAATTTGTTAAGCTTATAAAATTTATTATTCTATAAGATCTTTCATATTACCTAATTTGTATTCCACAGTCCATATATAATGACGTATGTAAATATTCATATGTTAACTACCATTTTGAGTATTCCATAGTAATTTTATTACAAGATTCATATGGCACTCGCGCGTCGCGCGGGGCTAAAATCTAGTAATATAAAAAGTTTTTTCTCACTATTAAATTTCAGTTTTTCTTAAAAGATGTGTGTAAATTTTCTAGACTTGAATTTACTTAATTTGAGCTGATAAACTGACGTGAACAATCCTTATTTACACAAGTTGGGTTTCCAACTCACACCAATGTTCCTATATACTTATTCCACATTATATTTTCACTTTTGTGATACATTGAAATACTGTCGAATTGATTCATTTGTGTAGATAAACCTTGTGATTTACTACATATTAATGAATAAATTAGTAGGACGAACTTGCCCCTCCAAACTGGAAATTTAACTTTGCAAACCAGAGTTGGTCGAACAATAGTATCGTAGGAATATTAAACACATGATGAAGAGCAATAAATTTACAGTCCAATTTTAAATTTGTAGTATTGCGACATTCAACATCCATAGTTCGATGTTCTTCTATGCTTTATATGAGAAGGGTGTAAGCGATATTTTCAAAAGAATAATATTCAAGGAAAATTTAGGTACTGAATTGATAAATGAAAATTTTATTGTCCTAACAACATAACATATAATATTATTAAACCTAATACTCAATTTCTTATAAAAATGTAATGTCAATAAAAAAAAACCCATAAATTATCTTAAATAAGAACATTGTATTTAAATGTGTTGTGACACCCCGCCTAATAAAATACCGGGTGATCAGTCCTATATCAAATTAAATAGGAATCTCATTTGGTTCATTCTTAGCGTCATTGTCTAAAACTTTTTTAAAACTTACTAACCACCTAGTATTAAAAAAGAAACGGTGCCAAATTTTATCTTTTTATCAAACAACAACAACAACATGCGGATGAAAATAATTTAAACCATTCACATAATCAATGAGTCAACCATAAAAATGAATAAATACATTTTTTGTCTAATAAACCATCAACTACAAAATCCAAAATAGAAAACATAAACCATCAGAAATAATAAACTGAGTACATCATCTGACTGAAAAATGAAAGAACACGGGCGATATGCCCAAATGAAATACTGACTGCATCTTACTCTGGGAACGAAATAACTGAAGTGTCTAAGTCAAAATCCTGCAACATCCACATATGTCACAGCTGCGTAACCCTTGAATAGAACAAATCTGGCATCCCTGTGGCTGGACACCTAGTAGGTTTTGAAAATATTTTATAGCAGGGGTTACAAACCAAAACATTATGAAAATATTTAGAAGGTGAATTAAATTGCCGTAAATTAAAATGCATGAATGCTCTTCATATTTAAGCTAGTGTCTCACTCCCTTGAGGACCGGTTCACCCCTCAACTATTGTGAACACCTAATGCTTTTCTATATAACCCACGTATTCAGCTACCCTGTAACTAGTTCTCGATAATATCCTTTATGTCATACTACTCTATCCCTATTATGTTTAATATATGATTTATAAGTTATTTATCACATTAACTTACTTAACCATTTTCCATTCGAAACCATATAACATTTTCACATGTTATATAGTATCAATACAATTCACAACATGTATTTTATCCGTATATATTTATTCCCACTATATATACGTATCAACCACTACACCAAATTGGGCGATTGGTTACGGACTTTATCCGTGACCAGGTGGAGTGGGTCGCGGATTTGGCCCATGACCAAATTGGGCATGACCAATTCCGATGGTCATGACCCAAATCCATGACCCATATCCTAGTCACGAACTTTTTATACTCACGGATCTCGTCTCGTCACATAGACCTGACCCCCTTCACAAGCATGGTCACGGCCAAAACCCATGACCATCACCCGATTAAGGAAGCATCTGGTCACGACCCAGAGTCGTGACTACGTTCTCTGTAAATCAAATTTGTCATGGCTATAATCCGTGACTATTATTCTTATGACTAATATTCATCACGGTCGTAGATCATGACTATGTTGTCTGTAAAAATAAACTGAGTGATAGCTTTGGGTCGTGACTATATTTTATGTAGATATCAACTTAGTCACGACTTTGGGCCATGACCAAACTTGTATGATGCATAACATGGTCATGGCTTTGGGTCATGATGAGCTGTAATAATAATAAAAAAATCCTCCAATTGAGAGGCTAATCGGTCACTTGCTGCAAGTGCTCCTTGGGTGACCTCGTGGGGGTCATGTGCTCTCAAATTGGGGGTACCATGACCATGTGGTCATGGGATCCGTGTAGGAATTTTGAAATCTAGGTTGTTCTCTGAAACCGTGGGTCCCGCGACCACGTGGTTAGTTCATGCGGGCTATATTGGTCCCGAGCGAGGTGTTGGCACCGCCCACGGGGATGTTTGGGAAGCGTTGCGGGGATTCGTCACCCGACGGCACGTTTTCAAACATAGGTGCGAATATTCTCTATTTTGGGCCATTCTCTCAAAACGTGGGTCCCGTGACCACAGGGTCGGTTCGTGCAAGTTACATTCGCCCCATGCGAGGTGTTGTCACTGCTCACAGGGTCGAGGGGGGATAAGAGGTTTCACACCCCAACTGCACGTTTTCAAGCCTAAGTGTGGATATTTTGTGCTTTGGGTCGTGCTCTTAAACCAGGGGTCCTGTGACCACGCAGTCGGTTCTTACTGGCTACATTGGACCCATGCGAGGTGTTGGCATCGCTCACTGGTCTGGGGCTGCTAAGGAATTTCGCACTCCAACAGCACGTTTTCAAGCCTAAGTGTGGATATTCTTTGTTTTGGTCCATGCTCTCAAACCGGGTGTCCTGTGACCACGCGGTCAGTTCGTATGGGCTACATTGGTCCCGAGCAAGGTGTTGGCACAGTTCACGGGGCTGTTTGGGGGGTGTTGCGGGGCCCCCGATGGAAAATTTTCAAGCCTAATTTGTGCTCTCAAACTGAGGTTCTCGTGACCACGTGGTCGGTTCATGTGAGTTCCATTGGACCTGTGCGAGGTGTTAGCATAGCTCACGGGGCCGTGGGGGACGCTAAGGGGTTTCGCCCACCGACGGCTCCTTTTCAAGCCTAAGTGTGGATATTCTTTATTTTGGGTCGTGCTCTAAAATCGAGGATCCTGTGACCACACAATCGGTTCTTACGAGTTACATTGGTCCCGTGCGAGGTGTTGGCACCACTCATAGGGCCGTGGGGGCCGCTAAGGGTTTTCGCCCCCCGACGCCACGCTTTCAAGCCTAAGTGTGGATATTCTCTATTTGGGGCCGTGCTCTCAAACTGGGGGTCCCGTGACCACGCGGTCAGTTCATGTGAGCTACATTGGTCCCGAGTGAGGTGTTGGCGCAGCCCACGGGGACATTTGGGGGGTGTTGCAGGGTCCCCCCCCCCACCCCGACGGCACGTTTTTAAGTGTAAGTGTAGATATTCTCTATTTTGGGTAGTGCTCTAAAACCAAAGATCATGTGACCACACGGTCGGTCCCTACTAGCTACATTGGACCTGTACGCGGTATTTGCACCGCTCATGGGGCACGGGGGTAAGGGGTTTCGTACCCCAACAGCACATTTTCAAGCCTAAGTGTGGATATTCTCTTTTTTCGGACGTGCTCTCAGAACCCGGGGTCCTATGACCCCTCTATCAGTTAGTGCGGGCTACGTTGGTCCCAATAAAGGTGTTGGCATCGTCCACGAGGCCGTGTCAGGGGCATTATGGGGTTTCGGCCTCCGACGACACGTTTTCAAGTCTAAGTGTGGATATTCTCTTTTTTGGGTCGTGATCTCAAACTGACCGTCTCGTGACCACGCGATCCGTTCCTTCAAGTTACATTGGACGCGTGCGAGGTGATGGAACTGCTCATGGGGTCGTGGGGGGTGCGCTAAGAGTTTTGCCCCCCGACGGCACGTTTTCAAGCCTAAGTGTGGACATTCTCTGTTTCGGGCCGTGCTCTCAAATCGAGGGTCCTTTGAACATGCGATGGGTTCCGACAAGTTACATTGGTCCCCTATGAGGTGTTGGCACTGCTCACGGGGCCGTGGGGGGTGATAAGGGATTTCGTCGATCGACGGAACATTTTCAAGAATAAGTGTGGATATTTTCTATTTTGGGTCGTGCTCTTAAACTGAAGGTCCCATGACCTCGCGATCGGTTCCTACTAGCTATATTGGACCACGGTGTTGTCTACGCTCACGGGGCCGTGGGGGGCGCTAAGGGGTTTCGCACCCCAATGGCACGTTTCCAAGCCTATATGGGGATATTCTCTATTTTGGTCCGTGCTCTCAAACCGGGGGTCCTATGACCACACAGCTGGTTTGTGGGGGATAAATTAGTCGACAATGAGGTGTTGGCATCACCCACAGGGCCGTTAGGGGGCATTGCAGGGTTTTGCTCCTTGACGGTACATTTTCAAACCTAAGTGTGGATATTCTCGGTTCCGGGTCGTGCTCTCAAATCGAGGGTTCCGTGATCACACGGTCAATTCATGCGAGATACATTGGACCCATGTGAAGTGTTGTCACCGCTCATGGGGCCGGGGGGGGGGGGGGGGGGGGCACTACGCTAAGGGATTTCACACCGCAGCTGCACATTTTCAATCTGAAGTGTGGATATTATTTTTTTTGGGTGGTGCTCTCCAATTAGGGGTGCTGTGACCACGGGGTCGATTCGTGAGGGATACGTCAGACTCGTAAGAGGTGTTGACATTGCTCACGGGGTTGGGGGGAGGGGGCGCTCGGGGATTTCTCAACCCGACGGCACATTTTCAAGCCTAACTGTGGATATTCTTTGTTTTGGGTCGTGCTCTCTGACTGGGGGTCCCATGACCACGCGGTCAATTTGTGCGGATTACGTTTGTCCAGAGAGAGGTGTTGGCACCGCCCATGAGGATTTGTTTGGGGGGGGGGGGGGGAATTATGGGATTACCCCTGCCCCGACGACACATTTTCAAGCCTAAGTGTGGATATTCTCTATTTTGTGTCATGCTCTAAAATGGAGGTGTTGGTTCCACTCACAGGGCCGTTCATACGAGTAACATCGGTCCTGTGCGAGGTGTTGGTGCCACTCACAGGGACGTTCGGGGGTTGTTTTGGGTTTTCCCCCACTAACGCTACATTTTTATGCCTAAGTCTAAAAATATGCAAATTATCAACGTATTCTCAAACCGGGAGTCCCGTGATCGCATGGATAGTTCCTACGAGTTACATTGGTCCCGTGCGAGGTTTTGGTGCCACTCACAGGGCCGTTCGGGGGCTATTTTAGGTCTTCACCCACTAACGCCATGTTTTTAAGCCTAAGTCAAGATATATGCAAATTATCATTATATTCTCAAATCAGGGGTCCCGTGATCCCTCGGTCAATTCGTACAAGTTATATTGGTCCCGTGAGAGGTGTTGGTGCCATTCATGGGGACGTTTGGGGGCTATTTTGGTTTTTCACCCACTAACGCCATGTTTTTAAGCCTAAGTTTAGAAATGTGAAAATTATTATCTTATTGTCAAACCGGGGGTCCGATATCCCGCGGTCAATTCGTACGAGTTACATTGGTCCCGTGTGAGGTGTTTGTGCCACTCATGGGGCCATTCAGGGGCTATTTAAGTTTTTCACCCACTAATGCCATGTTTTTAAGTCTGGGTGTACAAATATGCAAATTATGATCGTATTCTCAAACTAGGAGTCCCGTGATCACGCGAACACTTCCTACGAGTTACATTGGTCCCGTACGAGGTGTTGGGGCCACTTACGGAGCCGTTCGGGGGCTGTTTTGGGTTTTCACCCACTAATGCCACGTTTTTAAGCCTAAGTCTAGAAATATGCAATATATCATTTTATTCTCAAATCGGGAGTCCGGTGATCGCACGAACAATTCCTACGAGTTATATTGGTCCCGTGCGAGGTGTTGGTGCGACTCACGAGGCCGTTCAGGGGTTATTTCATTTTTTCCTCCTCTAATCCCCATTAACCCCATGTTTTTAAGCCTAAGTCCTGATATTTTTAAATTATTGTCGTATTCCCAAACCGGGGGTCTTGTGATCCTGCGGTCTATTAGTACAATTTACATTAGTCCCGTGCAAGCCACTTGCGAGGCCGTTTAGGGGCTGTTTCTGGTTTCCCCCAATAAAGCCATGTTTTTAATCCTAAGAGTAGAAATATGTAAATTATCGTCATATTTTGAAACCGGGAGTCTCGTGATCATGCAGACAGTTCCTACGAGTTACATTGGTTCCTTGCGAGGTGTTGCTACCACTCACGGGGCCATTCGAGGGCTGTTTCCAATTTTCACCCTCTAACGCCACATTTTTAAGCCTAAGTGTAGAAATATAGAAATTATCATCGTATTCTCGAATCAGGAGTCCCGTGATCGCGCAGACAATTCCTACGAGTTACATTGGTCCCGTGAGAGAAGTTGCTGTCACTCACGGATTTGTTCGGGGGTTGTTTATGATTTTCACCCACTAACGCCATGTTTTTAAGCCTAAATATAGAAATATGAAAACTATCATCATATTCTAAAACCGAGAGTCTCGTGATCGCACTGACAGTTTGTATGAGTTACATTGGTCCCGTGTGAGGTGTTGGTGCCACTCGAGGGGCCGTTCGGGGGCTATTTCAGGTTTTCACCCACTAACGCCATGTTTTTAAGCCTAGGTCTGGAAATAAGCAAATTATCATCGTATTCTCAAACAGGGGGGCCCCTGATCGCACGGTCAGTTCATACGAGTTACATTGGTCCCGTGCGAGGTGTTGGTGCCACACACGGGACCGTTCGGGGGTTGTTTCGGGTTTTCCCCACTAACACCACATTTTTATTCCTAAGTCTAGAAATCTGCAAATTAACATCGTATTCTCAACCCCGGAGTCCCGTGATCATGCAGACATTTTTGATGGGTTACATTGGTCCCCCACGAGGTGTTGGTGCCACTCCCTGGGGCGTTGAGGGGTTGTTTCGATTTTCACCCACTAACGCCATGTTTTAAAGCCTAAGTCTTGAAATATGCATATTATCATTGTATTCACAAACCGGGAGTCCCGTGATTGAGCGGACAGTTCCTACGAGTTACATTGATCCCATGCGAGTTGGTGGTGCCACCCACGGGGTCATTTGGGGGTTGTTTCCAGTTTTCCCCACTAACGCCACATTTTTATGCCTAAGTGTACAAATATGCAAATTAACATCATATTCTCAAACCGGGAGTCCCGTGATTGCGCAGACAGTTACTATGAGTTACATTGGTCACGTGCGAGGTGTTAGTGCCACTCACGGGGCCGTTCGGGGGCTGTTTCAGATTTTCTCCCACTAATGCCACATTTCTCAGCCTAAGTCTACAAATATGCAAATTATCATCATATTCTCAAACCGGGGGTCCCGTGATCGCACGGTCTGTTCATACGAGTTACATTGGTCTCGTGTGAGGTGTTGGTGCCACTCATGGGGCCGTTCGGGGAATGTTTTGGGTTTTCCCCACTAACACCATGTTTTTATGCCTAAGTCTGGAAATATGCAAATTATCATCTATTCTCAAACTCGAAGTCCTGTGATTGCGCGGACAGTTCCTATCAGTTACAGTGGTCTTGTGCGAGGTGTTGCTGCCACTCACGGGGCCATTTGGTTACTATTTTGGGTTTTCACACACTAACGCCATATTTTTATGCCTAAGTCTAGAAATATGCAAACTATCGTTGTATTCTCAAATCGGGAGTCCCGTGATCACGCGGACAGTTCCTACGAGTTACATTGGACCCTTGTGAGGTGTTGGTGCCACTCACGGGGCCGTTCGGGGGCTGTTTTGGGTTTTCACACACTAACGCCACATTTTTATGCCTATGTCTAGAAATATACAAATTATCGTCGTATTCTCAAATCGAGAGTCCCGTGATCATGCGGACAGTTCCTATGAGTTGCATTGGTCCTGTGCGAGATGTTCTTGCCACACACGGATCCATTCGGGGGTTGTTTTGTGTTTTCACCCACTAATGCCATGTTTTTAAGCCTAAGTCTAGAAACATGCAAACTATCATCGTATTCTAAAACCAGGAGTCTCGTGATCGCACGGACAGTTCCTATGAGTTATATTGGTCACGTGTGAGGTGTTGGTGCCACTCGCGTGGCCGTTTGGGGGCTATTTCAAGTTTTCACCCACTATCGCCATGTTTTTAAGCCTCGGTCTAGAAATATTCAAATTATCATCATAATCTCAAATCGGGGGTCCCGTGATCGCACGGTCTGTTAATACGAGTAACATTGGTCCCATGTAAGGTGTTGGTGCCACTCACGGGGCCACTCGGGGGATGTTTCAGGTTTTCCCCCACTAATGTCACGTTTTTATGCCTATGTATAGAAATATGAAAATTATCATCATATTCTCAAACTCGGAGTCCCGTGATCACACGGACAGTTCCTACGAGTTACATTGGTCCTGCGCGAGGTCTTAGTGCCACTCACGGGGCCGTTCGGGGGCTATTTCAGTTTTCAACCACTAACAATATATTTTTATGTCTAAGTCTAGAAATATGAAAATTATCCTCGTATTCTAAAATTGGGAGTCTCGTGATCGCACGAACAGATCCTACGAGTTACATTGGTCCCGTGCGAGGTGCTGGTGCCACTCACGGGGCCATTCAGGGGCTGTTTCAGGTTTTCACCCACTAATTCCATGTTTTTAAGCCTAAGCCTGCAAATATGCAAATTATCATCCTATTCTCAAACCGGGGGTCCCATGATCGCACAGTCTGTTCGTACGAGTTACATTAGTCCCATGCGAGGTGTTGGTGCCACTCACGGGGCCGTTCGGGGATTGTTTCGGGTTTTCCCACACTAACGCCATGTTTTTATGCCTAAGTCTAAAAATATGCAAATTATCTTTGTATTCTCAAATCGGGAGTCCCATGATCACGCGGATAGTTCGTACGAGTTATATTGGTCCCGTGCGAGGTGTTGGTGCCCCTCACGGGACCGTTCGGGGGCTATTTCGAGTTTTCACCAACTAACGCCACATTTTTAAGCCCAAGTCTAGAAATATGCAAATTATCATTGTATTCTCAAATCGGGACTCCCGTGATCACGCGGATAGTTGCTACGAGTTACATTAGTTCCGTGTGAGGTGTTGGTGCCACTCACGGGGCCGTTCGGGGGCTTTTTCGGGTTTTCACCAACTAACGTCATGTTTTAAGCCTAAGTCTAGAAATATGCAAATTATCATCATATTCTCAAATTGGGCGTCCCGTGATCATACGGTCTATTCATACAAGTTACATTTGTCCCGTGCGAGTGTTGGTGCCACTCACGGTGCTGTTCAGGGGTTGTTTCGGGTTTTCCCCCACTTACGCCATGTTTTTATACCTAAGTCTAGATATATGCAAATAATCATCGTATTCTCAAACTCGGCATCCCGTGATCGCACGGTACATTAGTCATGTGCGATGTGTTCCTACCACTCACGGGGCCATTTGGTTGCTATTTTGGATTTTCACCCACTAACGCCATGTTTTTAATCCAAAGTCTAGAAATATGCAAACTATCGGTGTATTCTCAAATCGGGAGTCCCGTGATCGCGTGGACAGTTCCTACGAGTTACGTTGGTCCTGTGCGAGGTGTTGGTGCCACTCACGGGGCCGTTCGGGGGATATTTAGAGTTTTCACCCACTAACGCCACATTTTCAAGCTTATGTCTAGAAATATACAAATTATCATCGTATTCTCAAATCAGGAGTCCCGTGATCATGCGGACGATTCCTACGAGTTACATTGGTCCCGTGCAAGATGTTGGTGCCACTCACAGATCCATTCGGGGGCTGTTTCGAGTTTTCTTACACTAACGCCATATTTTTAAGCCTATGTGTAGAAATATGAAAACTATCATCCTATTCTCAAACCGGGAGTCCCGTTATCGCACGGACAGTTCCTATGAGTTACATTGGTCCCGTGCGAGGTGTTGGTGCCACTCACGGGGCCGTTCGGGGGCTATTTTAGGTTTTCACCCACTAACGCTATATTTTTAAGCCTAAGGCTAGAAGTATGGAATTTACCATCGTATTCTAAAACCGTGGGTACCGTGATCACACGGTTTGTTAGGACAAGTTACATTGGTCGCGTGCGAGGTGTTGGTGCCACTCACGGGGTCGCTCGGGGGTTGTTTCAGGTTTTCCCCCACTACGTCAGATTTGTATTCCTATGTATACAAAAATGCAAATTATCATTGTATTCTCAAACCTGGAGTCCCATGATCACACGAACAATTCCTACGAGTTATATTGGTCCCGCGCGAGGTGTTGGTTCCACTCATGGGGTCGTTCGAGGGATATTTCAGTTTTTAACCACTAACGCCATGTTCTTAAGATTATGTCTTGAAATATACTAATTATTGTTATATTCTCAAACCGAGGTTGTCGTGATCCCACGATCAATTCGTACGAGTTACCTTGGTCCCAAGTGAGGTGTTACTGCCACTCATGGGGCTGTTCGGGGGATATTTTTGGTTTTGACCCTCTAACGCCATGTTTTTAAGACCAAGTCTAGAAATATGCATATTATCGTTGTATTCTCAAATCGGGAGTCCCGTGATTCCGCAGACAGTTCCTACGAGGTACATTAATCCCATGCGAGTTGTTGGTGCCACTCATGGGGCCATTCAAGGGTTATTTCGGGTTTTCCCCACTAATGACACATTTTTAAGAATAAGTCTAAAAATATGCAAATTATCATTGTATTCTCAAACCGGGAGTCCTGTGATCGCGCGGATAGTTACTACGAGTTACATTGGTCTCGTACGAGGTGTTGGTGCAACTCACGAGGCTGTTCGGGGGTTGTTTTTGGTTTTCCCCCACTAAAGCCATGTTTTTATGTCTAAATCTGAAAATATGCAAATTATCATCGTATTCTCAAACTCGGAGTCCTGTGATCATGCAGACTGTTTCTATGACTTACATTGGTCCCGCGTGAGGTGTTACTGCCACTCACGGGGCCATTTGGTTGCTATTTCGAATTTTCAGCCACTAACACCATGTTTTTATGCCTAAGTCTAGAAATATGCAAACTAATATTGTATTCTCAAATCGGGAGTCCCGTGATCGCGCGAACAATTCCTATGAGTTACATTGGTCCCGTGCGAGGCGTTGGTTCCACTCACGGGGCCGATTGGGGGATGTTTCGGGTTTTCACCCACTAAGCCCACATTTTTAAGCCTATGTCTAGAAATATGCAAATTATCATTGTATTCTCAAATCGGGAGTCCCGTTATCATGCGGACAATTCCTACGAGTTATATTGGTCCCGTACGAGATGTTGGTGCCACTCATGGATCCATTCGGGGGTTGTTTCAGGTTTTCTCCCAATAATGCCCTATTTTTAAGCATAAGTCTAGAAACATGCAATCTATCATTGTATTCTAAAATCAGGAGCCTCGTGATCATACGGACAGTTCCTATGAGTTACAATTCTCCCGTGCGAGGTGTTGGTGCTACTCGCGGGGCCGTTCGGGGGGATATTTCAGGTTTTCACCCACTATCGTCATGTTTTTAAGCCTCAGTCTATAAATATGCAAATTATCATTATATTCTCAAATCGGGGTCCCATGATCACACGGTTTGTTCGTACGAGTTACATTGGTCCCGTGTGAGGTGTTGGTGCCACTCACGGGGCCGCTCGGGGGTTGTTTCAGGTTCCCCCCACTAACGACACGTTTTTATGACTATGTATAGAATTATGCAAATTATCATCATATTGTCAAACCTAGAGTCCCGTGATCGCCCAGACAGTTCCTACGAGTTACATTGGTCTCGCGCAAGGTCTTGGTGCCACTCACGGGGTCGTTCGTGGGCTATTTCTATTTTTAACCACTAATGCCATGTTTTTGAGCCTAAGTGTAGATATATGAAAATTATTTTTATATTCTCAAATCGGGGGTTTCGTGATCCTGCGGTCAATTCGTACGAGTTACATTGTCCCGTGTGAGGTGCTGGTGCCACTCATGGGGCCGTTCTAGGGCTGTTTTGGGTTTTCAACCATTAACGCCATGTTTTTAAGCCTAAGTCTAGAAATATGCATATTACCATCGTATTCTCAAATCGGGAGCCCCGTGATCGCTCAGACAGTTCCTACGAGTTACATTGATACTATGCGAGTTGTTGGTGCCACTCACGGGGCCGTTCGGGGGCTATTTCGCGTTTTCCCCACTAACGTGACGTTTTTATGCCTATGTCTAGAAATATGCAAATTATCATCGTATTCTCAAACCGAGAGTAGAAAGATCGTCCGGACAGATACTACGAGTTACATTGGTCCCATGCGAGGTGTTGGTGCCACTCACGGGGCTGTTCAGGGGCTATTTCGGGTTTTCACCAACTAATGCCATGTTTTTAAGCCTAAGTCTAGAAACATGCAAACTATTGTCGAATTCTAAAATTGGGCGTCTCGTGATCATACGGACAGTTCCTACAAGTTACATTGGTCCTGTGCGAGGTGTTGGTGCCACTCACGGGGCCGTTCGCGGGATGTTTCAGGTTTTCACCCACTAGTACCATTTTTTAAGCCTAAGTCTATAAATATGCAAATTATCATCATATTCTCAAACCGGGGGTTCCATGATCGCATAGTCTATTCGTACAAGTTACATTGGTCCCATTCGAGGTATTGGTGCCACTCACGAGGCCGTTCGAGAGTTGTTTTGAGTTTTCCCCCACTAACGCCATATTTTTAATCCTAAGTCTAAAAATATGCAAATTGTCGTTGTATTCTCAAACCGAGAGTCCCGTTATCGTGCGGATAGTTCCTACGAGTTATATTGGTCCTGTGCGAGGTGTTGGTGCCACTCACGGGACCGTTCAGGGGCTATTTTTGGTTTTCACCAACTAACGCCACATGTTTAAGCCTAAGTCTAGAAATATGTAAATTATCATTGTATTCTCAAATCGGGAGTCTCGTGATCACGCGGATAGTTGCTACGAGTTACATTAGTCCCGTGCGAGGTGTTGGTGCCAGTCACGGCGTCGTTCGGGGGCTGTTTCGGGTTTTCACGTACTAACATCATGTTTTTAAGCCTAAGTCTAGAAATATGCAAATTATCATTGTATTCTCAAATCGAGGGTCCCATGATCACATGGTCTGTTCGTACCAGTTACTTTTTTCCCATGCGAGGTGTTGGTGCCCCTCACCATGCCGTTCGGGGGTTGTTTCAGGTTTTCCCCCACTAACGCCATGTTTTTATACCTAAGTCTGGAAATATGCAAATTATCATCGTATTCTCAAATTTGGAGTCCCGTGATCACGCGGTACATTGGTCCCATGCGAGGTATTGCTGCCACTCACGAGGCCATTTTGTTGCTATTTCGGATTTTCATCCACTAACGCTATGTTTTTAAGCCTATGTCTAGAAATATGCAAAATATTGTTGTATTCTCAAATCGGGAGTCCCGTGATCGCGCGGATAGTTCCTACGAGTTACATTGGTCCCGTGCGAGGTGTTAGTTCCACTCACGGGGCCGTTCGGGGGCTGTTTCTATATTTCACCCACTAACGCCCCATTTTTAAGCCTATGTCTAGAAATATATAAATTATCATCATATTCTCAAATAGGGAGTCCCGTGATCATGCGGATAGTTCCTACAGGTTACATTGGTCCCGTGCGAGATGTTGGTGCCACTCACAGATCCATTCGGGGGCTATTTCAGGTTTTCACCCACTAACGCCATGTTTTTAAGCGTAAGTCTAGAAATATGCAACCTATCATCGCATTCTAAAACCGGGAGTCTCGTGATCGCACGGACAATTCCTATGAGTTACATTAGTCCCGTGCGAGGTGTTGGTGCCACTCGCGGGGCCGTTCGGGGGCTATTTTAGGTTTTTACCCACTAACGCCATGTTTTTAAGCCTAAGTCTAGAAGCATGCAATTTACCATCGTATTCTAAAACCAGGGGTCCCATGATCGCATGGTCTGTTAGTACAAGTTACATTGGTCGCGTGCGAGGTGTTGGTGCCACTCATGGGGCCGCTCCGGGGTTGTTTCAGGTTTTCCCCCACTAATGCCACATTTTTATGCCTACGTCTAGAAATATCCAAATTATCAACGTATTCTCAAACTCGGAGTCCCGTGATCGCACGGACAGTTCCTACGAGTTACATTGGTCCCACGCGAGGTGTTGGTTCCACTCATGGGGCCGTTCGGGGGCTATTTCAGTGTTCAATCACTAACGTCATGTTTTTAAGCCTAAGTCTAGAAATATGCAAATTATTGTTATATTCTCAAACCGGAGGTGTTGTTATCCTGCGATCAATTTGTGCGAGTTACATTGGTCCCGTGTGAGGTGTTGGTACCACTCATGGGATCGTTCGGGGGCGGTTTTGGGTTTTCACCCACTAACGCCATGTTTTGAAGCCTAAGTCTAGAAATATGCATATTATCGTTGTATTCTCGAACCGAGAGTCCCTTGATCGTACAGACAGTTCCTATGAGTTACATTAATCTCATGCGAGTTGTTAGTGCCACTCATGGGTCCATTCGAGGGTTATTTCGGGTTTTACCCACTAACACGACTTTTTTATGCCTAAGTCTAGAAATATGAAAATTATCATCGTATTCTCAAACCGGGAGCCCTGTGATCGTGCGGACATTTACTACGAGGTACATTGGTCCCGCGCGAGGTCTTAGTACCACTCACGGGGCCGTTCGGGGGCTATTTCGGTTTTCAACCACTAATGCCATATTTTTAAGTCTAAGTCTAGAAATATGCAAATTATCATTTTATTCTCAAACCGGGAGTCCGATAATCGCGCGGATAGTTCCTACGAGTTACATTTATCATGTGTGAGGTGTTGGTGCCACCCACGGGGCCCTTCGGGGGATGTTTTGGGTTTTCACCAACTAAAGCCACATTTTTAAGCCTAAGTCTAGAAATATGCAAATTATTGTTGTATTCTCAAACCGGGAGTCCCGTGATCGCGTGGGTAGTTGCTACAAGTTATATTAGTCCCGTGCGAGGTGTTGGTGCCACTCACGGGGCCGTTCAAGGGCTCTATCGCGTTTTCACCCACCAACGCCAGGTTTAGAAGCCTAAGTTCAAAAATACAAATTATGATCATATTCTCAAATCGGGAGTCCCGTGATCACACGGACATTTCCTACGAGTTACATTGCTCCCGTGCGAGGTGTTGGTGCCCCTTGTAGGGCCGTTCGGGGGCTGTTTCAGGTTTTCACCCACTAACGTCATGTTTTTAAGCCTAAGTCCAGAAATATGCAAATTATCATCGTATTCTAAAACTGGGGTCCCGTGATCACACGGTTTCTTCGTACCAGTTACATTTGTCCAGTGCGAGGTGTTGGTGCCACTCACACGGCCGTTCGGCGTCTGTTTCGGTTTTCACCCACGAACGCCGCATTTTTAAGACTAAGCCTAGAAATATCAAATTATCATTGTATTCTCAAACCGGGGGTCTTGTGATCCCACAGTCAATTCGTACGAGTTACATTGGTCCCGTGTGAGGTATTGGTGCCACTCATGGGGTCGTTCGGGGGCTGTTTTGGGTTTTCACCCACTATCGCCATGTTTTTAAGCCTAACTCTAGAAATATACAAATTATCATTGTATTCTCAAACCCGGGGTCCCGTGATCCCACGGTCAATTCGTATGAATTACATTAGTCCCGTGCGAGGTGTTGGTGCCACTCATGGGGCTGTTCGGGGGCTATTTTGGGTTTTCCCCCACTAACACCATGTTTTTATGCCTAAGTCTAGAATTATACAAATTATCATCGCATTCTCAAACTCGGAGTCCCATGATCACGCGGACAGTTCCAACGAGTTACATTTGTCTTGTGCGAGTGTGTGTGCCAGTCATGGCCCCACGGGGCCGTTGGGGGGCTATTTTGGGTTTTCACCAACTGACGCCTTGTTTTAAGCCTAAGTCTAGAAATATGCAAATTATCGTTGTATTCTCAACCGGGGGTTCCGTGATCCCATGATCAATTCGTACGAGTCACATTGGTCCCGTGCGAGGTATTGGTGCCAATCATGGGGCCGTTCGAGGGCTGTTTTGGGTTTTCACCCACTAACGCCATGTGTTTAAGCCTAAGTATAGAACTATGCATATTATCATCATATTCTCAAACTAAGAGTGTCGTGATAACGCAGACAGTTCCTACGAGTTAAATTGATACCATGCGAGTTGTTGATGCCACACATGGGGCCGTTCGGGGGCTGTTTCAGGTTTTCCCCACTAACACCACGTTTTTATGCCTAAGTATAGAAATATGCAAATTATCATCATATTCTCAAATCGGGAGTCCCGTGATCGCACGGACATTTACTATGAGTTACATAGGTCCCATGCGAGGTGTTGGTGCAACTCACGGGGCCGTTCAGGGGCTATTTCGGGTTTTCATCCACTAACGCCATGTTTTTAAACCCAAGTCTAGAAATATGGAAATTATCATTATATTCTCAAATCGGGGGTCCCGTGATCAGTCGGATAGTTCCTACGAGTTACATTGGTCCCGTGCGAGGTGTTGGGGCCATTCAAGTTGCCGTTCGGGGGATGTTTCGGGTTTTCACCCATTAACGCCATGTTCTTAAGCCTATGTATAGAAATATAAAAATTATCATCGTATTCTCAAATTAGGAGTCCCATGATCGCGAGAACAGTTGCTACGAATTACATTGGCCCAGTGCGAGATGTTGGTGCCACTCATGGATCCGTTCGGGGGCTATTTCAGGTGTTCACCCAATGACGCAATGTTTTTAAGCCTAACTCTAGAAATGTGCAAATTATCATTATATTTTAAAACCGGGAGTATCGTGATCGCTCGAAGAGTTCCTACGAGTTACATTGGTCCCGTGCGAGGTGTTGGTGCCACTCACAGGACCGTTCGTGGGTTGTTTCAGGTTTTCCCCCACTAACGCCAGATTTTTATGCCAAATTCTAGAAGTATGCAAATTGTCATCGTATTCTCAAACTCGGAGTCCCATGATCGCACAGATAGTTCCTACGAGTTACATTGGTCCTGTGCGAGCATGTTGGTGCCACTCACGGGGTCGTTCGGGGGCTAATTCAGGTTTTCACCCATTAACGTCAAGTTTTAATGCCTAAGTTTAGAAATTTGCAAATTATTGTTCTATTCTCAAATCGAGAGTCTCGTGATAGCGCAGACAGTTCCTACGAGTTACATTGGTCCTGTGCGAGGTGTTGATGCCACTCACGGAGCCGTTCGGGGGATGTTTCGTGTTTTCACCCACTTATGCCACATTTTTAAGCCCAAGTCTAGAAATATAAAAATTATCATCGTATTCTCAAATCGGGAGTCCTGTGATCATACGGACAGTTCCTACAAGTTACATTGGCCCCGTGCGAGATGTTGGTGCCACACAAGGATCTGTTCAGGGGCTGTTTCGGGTTTTCACCCACTAACGCCATGTTTTTAAGCCTAAGTCTACAACGTAATCCAAAATTGGGAGACTCGTGATCGGATGGACAGTTCCTATGAGTTACATTGGTTCCGTGCGAGATGTTGGAGCCACTCATGGGGACGTTCGGGGGCTGTTTTGTGTTTTAATCCACTAATGCCATGTTTTTAAGCCTAAGTCTAGAAATATGCATATTATCGTCATATTCTAAAACCGAGAGTCCCATGATCGTGCGAACAATTCCTACGAGTTACATTGATCTCATGCGAGTAGTTGGTGCCACTCATAAGGTCGTTCGGGGGCTGTTTTGGGTTTTCCCCTCTAACGACATGTTTTTATTCCTATGTTTAGAAACGTGGAAATTATCATCTTATTCTCAAACTGGGAGTCCCGTGATAGCGCGGATAGTTCCTACGAGTTACATTTGTCCCGTGCGAGGTGTTGGTGCAAATCACGGGGCCGTTTGGGGGATATTTCGGGTTTTCACATACTAACGCCATGTTTTTAAGCCTAAGTCTAGAAATATGCAAATTATCATTGTATTCTCAAACCGGAAGTCCCATAATCACGTGGACAGTTTTTACGAGTTACATTGGTCCCATGCGAGGTCTCGGTGCCAATCACGGGGCCGTTCGGGGGCTGTTTCATTTTCCCTCCTCTAATGCCCACTAATGCCATGTTTTTAAGCCTAAGTCCTGTTATTTTGAAATTATCATCGTTTTCTCAAATTGGAAGTCCTGTGATCGTACGAACAGTTTCTACGAGTTACATTGGCCCCGTGCGAGATGTTGGTGCCACTCACAGATCCCTTCGGGGGTTGTTTCGGGTTTTCACACATTAACACCATATTTTTAATCCTAAGCCTAGAAATATGCAAACTATCATTGTATTCTAAAATGGGGAGTGTCGTGATTACACGGATAGTTCCTACAAGTTACATTGGTCCCGTGCGAGGTGTTGGTGCCACTCTCGGGGCCATTCCGGGGTTGCTTCAGTTTTTCACCTTCTAATGCGATGTTTTTAAGTCTAAGTCTAGACATATTCAAATTATCTTCGTATTCTCAAACTGGGGTTCCCGAAATCGTATGGTCTATTCGTACAAGTTACATTGGTCCCGTGCGAGGTGTTGGTACCACTCACGGTGCCGTTCGGGGGTTATTTCAAGTTTTCCCCCAATAACACCACATTTTTATGTCAAAGTCTAGAAATATGAAAATTATCATCGTATTCTGAAACTCGGAGTCTCGTGATTGCGTGGAAAATTCCTATGAGTTACATTGGTCCCGTACGAGGTGTTGGTGCCACTCACGGGGCCGTTCGGGGGATGTTTCGATTTACACCCACTAACGCCATGTTTTTAAGCCTAAGTCTAGAAATATGCATATTATCGTCGTATTCTCAAACTAGGAGTCCTGGGATCCCGCGGATAATTCCTACGAGTTACATTGATCCCATGCGAGTTGTTGGTGCCACTCACGGGGCCGTTCGAGGGCTGTTTCAGGGTGTCCCTCTATAACAATGTGTTTTTATGCCTAAGTCTGGAAATATACAAATTATTATCGTATTCTCAAATTGGGAGTTCCGTGATCGCGCGGATAGTTCCTACGAGTTACATTTGTCCCGTGCGAGGTGTTGGTGCCACTAACGGGGCCGTTCGAGGGCGATTTTGGGTTTTCACCCACTAATGCCATGTTTTTAAGCCGAAGTCTAGAAATATGCAAATTATCATCATATTCTCAAACCGGGTGTCCCGTGATCGCACGGGCTGTTCGTACGAGTTACATTGGTCCAACGCGAGATGTTGGTGCCACTCACGGGGCTGTTCGGGGGTTGTTTCGTGTTTTTGCCCACTAACGCCACATTTTTATGTCTACGTCTAGAAATATTCAAATTATCATTGTATTCTCAAAACTAGAATCCCGTGATGATGCGAATAGTTCTTACGAGTTACATTAGTCCCGTGCGAGGCGTTGTTGCCACTCACGGGGCCGTTCGGGGGTTGTTTTCGGTTTTCACCCGCTAACACCTTCTTTTTAAGAATAAGTTTAGAAATATTCAAATTATCATCAAATTCTCAAACCGAGGGTCCCGTGATCCCGCGATCATTTCGTATGGGTTACATTAGTCCCGTGCGAGGTGTTGGTGCCACTCATGGGTCGTTCGGGGGCTATTTTGGGTTTTAACCCACTAACACCCTGTTTTTAAGCCTAGGTATAGAAATATGAAAATTATCATTGTATTCTCAAACTGGGAGACCCTTGATCGCGCGGACATTTCCTACGAGTTACACTGGTCCTGTGCGAGGTGTTGGTGCCACTCACGGGGCCGTTCGGGGGCTGTTTCAGGTTTTCAGCCACTAACGCCATGTTTTTAAGACTAAGCCTAGATATATGTAAATTATCATTGTATTCTCATACCGGGAGTCCCGTGATCGCGCAAACAGTTCCTACGAGTTACATTGGTCCAGTGCGAGGTCTTGGTGGCAATCGCGGGGCCATTTTCCCCCTCTAATCCCCACTAACGTCATTTTTTTAAGCCTAAGTCCTGATATTTTTAAATTTTCATCGTATTCTCAAACTGGGGGTCCTATGGTTACGCAGTCTGTTCGTACGTGCGAGTTGTTGGTGCCATTCACGGGGCCGTTCGGGGGTTGTTTCAGGTTTTCGCCCACTAACGCCATATTTTTATGCCTAAATCTAGAAATAGGCAGATTATCATTGTAGTCTCAATCCTGGAGTTTCGTGATTGCGCGGTCAGTTCCTACGAGTAACATTGGTCCCGTGCGTTGTGCTGGTGCCACTCACCGGGCCGTTCGGGGGCTATTTCGAGTTTTCACCCACAAACGCCATGTTTTTATGCCTAAGTCTAGAAATATACAAATTATCATCGTATTCTCAAACCAGGAGTCCCGTGATCGTGCGGACAGTTCCTACGAGTTAATTGGCCTCGCACGAGGTGTTGGTGCCACTCACGGGGCCGTTTGGGGGCTATTTCGGGTTTTCACCCACTAACGCCATGTTTTTAAGGCTAAGTCTAGAAACATGCAAATTATTGTTGTATTCTCAAACCGGGAGTCCCGTGACCGTGTGGATAGTTCCTACGAGTTAAATTGGTCTCGTGTGAGGTATTGGTGCCAATCTCGGGTTCGGTCGGGGGTTGTTTTGTTTTTACCCCTCTAATCCCCACTAACGCCATGTTTTTAAGGCTAAGTCCTGATATTTCTAAATTATCATCGTATTCTCAAACCGGGGGTCCCGTGATCGTGCGGTCTATTCGTACGAGTTACATTAGTCCTGTGCGAGGTGTTGGTGCCATTCATGGGGCTGTTTGGAGGATGTTTTGGGTTTTCGACCCAATAACGCCACATTTTTATGCCTAAGTCTATAAATATGCAAATTATCATCGTATTCTCAAACCTGGAGTCCTGTGATCGTGCAGACAGTTCCTACGAGTTTCATTGGTCCCGTGCGAGGTGGTGGTGCCACTCACGCGGTCGTTCGGGAGCTGTGTCGGGTTTTCACCTGGTAACAGAATGTTTTTAAGACTGAGTCTAGAAATATGCAAATTATCATCGTATTCTCAAATTGGGGGTCCCGTGATCCCACGGTCAATTCATTAGAGTTACATTAGTCCTGTACGAGGTGTTGGTGCCAGTTATGGGCCGTTCGGGGGCTGTTTTGGGTTTTCAACCCTTAATGCCATGTTTTTTAAAAAAAATTATAGAAATATAAAAATTATCATCGTATTCTGAAATTGGGTGTCCCATGATCACGCATAAAGTTCCTACGAGTTACATTGATCCCGTGTGAGGTGTTAGTGCCACGTAGGGGGTCATTCGGGGGCTATTTCGAGTTTTCTCCCACAAATGCCATTTTTTACGCTTGAGTCTAGAAATATGCAAATTATCATCGTATTCTCAAACTGGTTGTCCCTTGATCACCCAGAAAGTTCCTATGAGTTACATTAGTCCCGTTTGACGTGCTGGTGCCACTCACAGGGCCTTTCGGGCGCTTTTTTGTGTTTTCACCCACTAATGCCATGTTTTTAAACCTAAGTCTACAAATATGAAAATTATCATTGTATTCTGAAACTGAGAGTCCCGTGATCGCACGGATAGTTCGTATGAGTTACATTGGTCCCGTGCGAGGTCTTGGTGCCAATCATGGGGCCGTTTAGGGGTTGTTTCATTTTTTCCCCTCTAATTTCCAGTAATGCCATGTTTTGAAGCCTAAGTCCTTATATTTTTACATTATCATCGTATCCTCAAATCGGGGGTCCCGTGATTGCACGGTCTATTCTTACGAGTTACATTGGTCCCATGCTAGGTGTTGGTTCCACTCACGAGGCCGTTCGGGGGTTGTTTCGGGTTTTTCGCCACTAACTCCACGTTTTTATGCCTAAGTCTAGAAATATGCAAATTATCATTGAATTCTCAAACATGGAGTCCCGTTATCATGCGGACAGTTCCTACGAGTTACATTGGTCCAGTGCGAGGTGTTGGTGCCACTCAAGGGGCCGTTCGACGGTTGTTTCATTTTTCCACCTCTAATTCCCACTAACGCCATGTTTTTAGTCCTAAGTATAGAAATATGCTTATTATCATCGTTTACTCAAACCGAGGGTCCCGTGATCGCACGGTCAGTTCGCATGAGTTACATTGGTTCCGTGCGTTGTGTTGGTGCCACTCACGGGGCCGTTCGGGTGCTGTTTCAGGTTTTCACCCACAAACGCCCTGTTTGTATGCCTAAGTCTAGAAGTATGAAAATTATCATCGTATTCTCAAACCGGCAGTCCCGTGATCATGCGGAGAGTTCCTACGAGTTATATTGGTCCCGTACGAGGTGTTGGTGCCACTCACGTTGCCATTCAGGGGCTGTTTCGGGTTTTCACCCACTAACGCCATGTTTTTAAGCCTAAGTCTAGAAATATTCAAATTATCATCGTATTATCAAACAAGGAGTCCCATGATCGTGCGAACAGTTCCTACGATTTACATTGGTCTCGGGCCAGGTGTTGGTGCCACACACGGGGCCATTCGGGGGCTGTTTCGGGTTTTACCCACTAACGCAATGCTTTTAAGCCTAAATGTAGGAATATGCAAATTATTGTTGTATTCTCAAAGAGGGAGTCCCGTGACCGCGTGGAGAGCTCCTACGAGTTACATTGGTCATGTACAAGGTCATAGTGTAATTCACGAGGCCGTTCGGGGGTTGTTTCATTTTTCCCCTCAAATCACCACTAATGCCATGTTTTTAAGGCTAAGTCCTAATATTTTAAAATTATCATCGTATTCTCATACCAGGGTTCCCGTGATCGCGTGGTGAGTTCATAGGAGTTACATTGGTCCCATGCGTGGTGTTGGTGCGACTCACAGGGCCGTTGGGAGGTTGTTCCGTGTTTTCCCCAACTAATGCCATGTTTTTATTCCTAAGTGTGTAAATATGAAAATTATCATCGTATTCTCAAACCTGGAGTCTCGTGATCGTGCGAACAATTCGTAGGAGTTACTTTGGTCCAGTGTGAGGTGTTGGTGCCACTCACGCGGCCATTCGGGGGCTGTTTGGGGGTTTCAGCCACTAACGCCATGTTTTTAAGCCTCGGTGTAGAAATATGCAAATTATCATCATTTTCTCAAACCGAGGGTCCCGTGATCCCGTGGTCAATTCGTACAAGTTACATTGGTCCCGTACGAGGTGTTGGTGACACTCATGGGGCCGTTCGGGGGTTGTTTTGGGTTTTCACACACTAACGCCATGTTTTTAAGCCTAATTATAGAAATGTGCTAATCATCATCATATTCTCGAACCACAAGTCCCGTTATCATGCGGAAAGTTCCTATGAGTTACATTCATCCCGTGCGAGGTGTTGGTGCCACTCACGGGGCCGTTCGGGGGTTATTGTGGGTTTTCCCCACTAATTCCACATTTTTATCCCTAGCCTAGAAATATGTAAATTATCATCGTATTCTCGAATTGGGAGTCCCGTGGTCTTGCGGATAGTTCCTACGAGTTACATTGGTCCCGTGCGAGGTCTTGGTGCCAATCACGGGGCCGTTCGGGGGTTGTTTCATTTTTCCCACTCTAATCTCCCCTAACGCCATGTTTTTAACCCTAAGTCCTGATATTTTTAAATTATCATCGTATTCTCAAACTGGGGGACCCATGATCGCGCGGTCTGTTCGTACGAGTTACATTTGTCCCCTGTGAGGTGTTGGTGCCACTCACGGGGACGTTCGGGGTTTGTTTTGAGTTTTCCCCAACTAATGCCATGTTTTCAAACCTAAGTCTATAAATATGCAAATTATCATCGTATTCTCAAATCGGGAGTTTCATGATCGCGCGGACAGTTCCTACGAGTTACATTGGTCCCCTACGAGGTGTTGGTTCTACTCACGGATCCGTTCGGGGGTTGTTACGGGTTTTTGCCCACTAAAACCATGATTTTAAACTTAAGTGTAGAAATATTCAAATTATCATCATATTCTCAAAATTGGGAGTCCCGTGATCGCGCGAATAGTTCCTACGTGTTACATTGGTCCGTTGCGAGGTGTTGGTCTGACTAACAGGGCCGTTTAGGGGTTGTTTCGGGTTTTCACCCACCAATGCCATGTTTTTAATCCTCAGTATAAAAATATGAAAATTATCATCGTATTCTCAAACCAGGGGTCCTGTGAGCGCGCGGTCAGTTCCTACGAGTAACATTGGTCCCGTGCGAGGTGTCGGTGCCACTCATGGGGCCATTCGGTGGCTTTTTTGGGTTTTCACCCATTAATGCTATGTTTTTAAGACTAAGTCTAGAAATATGCAAATTATCATCATATTCTCAAATTGCGAGTCCCATGATCGCACGGACAATTCATACGAGTCATATTGGTCCCGTGCGAGGTGTTGGTGCCACTCACGGGTCCGTTCGGGGGTTGTTTTTGGTTTTCCCCCACTAACACCAAGTTTTTATGCCTAAATCTAGAAATAAGAAAAATATCAATGTATTCTCAAATCAGGAGTCTCGTGATCACGCGAACGGTTCCTACGACTTACATTGGTCCCGTGCGAGGCATTGGTGGCACTCAAGGGACCGTTCGGGAGCTATTTTGGGATTTCACCCACTAACGCCATTTTTTTAAGCCCAAGTATAGAAATATGCAAATTAACGTCATATTATCAAACTGGGGGTCCCGTGATCACGTGGACCATTCATATGAGTTACATTGGTCCCGTGTGAGGTGTTGGTGCCACTCACGAGGCCGTTCGGGGGCTGTTTCGGCTTTTCACCCACTAACGCCATGTCCTTTAGCCTAAGTATATAAATATGCAAACTATCATCGTATTCTTAAACCAGGGGTCCCATGATCCCATGGTCAATTCGTACGAGTTACTTGGTCTCGTGCGAGGTGTTAGTGCCACTCATTGGACCGTTCGGGGGCTGTTCTGCCACTCACGGGGTCGTTCGGAGGTTGTTTTGGGATTCCCCCAACTAATGCCATGTTTTTAAACCTAAGTCTAGAAGCATGAAAATTATCATCATATTCTCAAATTGGGAGCTCCACGATCGAGCAGATAGTTCCTACGAGTTACATTGGTCCCCTGCGAGGTGTTGGTGCCACTCACGGGGCCGTTCGAGGGCTATTTTAGATTTTCACACACTAACGCCATGTTTTTAAGTCTAAGTCTAGAAATATACTAAATATCATTGTATTCTCAAACCGGAGTCCCGTGATCGCGCGGACAGTTGCTATGAGTTACATTGGTCTCGTGTGAGGTGTTGGTGCCACTCACGGGGCCGTTCGGGGGTTGTTTCGTTTTTTCCATCCCTAATCCCCAACAACGCCATGTTTTTAATCCTAAGTCTAGAAATATGTAAATTATCTTTGTATTCTCAAACTGGGGGTCCCGTGATTCCGCGGTCAGTTCGTACGAGTTACATTAGTCCCGTGCGAGGAGTTAGTGCCACTCACGGGGTCATTCGGGTTTTCCCCCACTAAAGCCATGTTTTTAAGCCTAAGTCCGCAAATATAGAAATTATCATCGTATTGTCAAATCGAGAGTTCCATAATCGCGCAGACAGTTCCTACGAGTTACATTAGTCCTGTGCGAGGTGCTGGTGTCACTCTCGGGGCTATTTGGGGGCTGTTTCGGGTTTTCACGGACTAACACCATGTTTTTAAGCCTAAATGTAGAAATATGGAAATAATCGTTGTATTCTCAAACCGGGAGTCACGTGATCATGCAGACAGTTCCTACGAGTTATATTTGTCCCGTGCGAGGTCTTGGTGCCAAACACGGGGCCGTTCGGGGGTTGTTTCGTTTTCCCTCTCTAATCCCCACTAATGCAATATTTTTAACCCTATATCTTGATATTTTTAAATTATCATCGTATTCTTAAACCGGGGGTCCCATGATCCCGCGGTCAATTCGTACGAGTTACATTGGTCCCGAGCGAGGTGTTGATGCCACTTATGGGGCAACTCGGGGGCTGTTTCGGGCTTTCCCCACTAATGCCACGTTTTTATGCCTAAGTCTAAAAATATGAAAATTATCATCGTATTCTCAAACCGAGAGTTCCATAATCACGCGGATAGTTCGTACGAGTTACATTGGTCCTGTGCGACTCACGGGGCCGTTCGGGGGTAGTTTCATTTGTTCCCCTCTAATCCCCACTAACGCCATATTTTTAAGCTCAAGTCTATAAATATGCAAATTATCATCATATTCTCAAACCGAGGGTCCCGTGATTGGGCGGTCAGTTCGTATAAGTGACATTGGTCCCCTGCATTGTGTTAGTACCACTCACAGGGCTGTTCGGGGGCTATTTCGGGTTTTTCCCACTAATGCCATGTTTTTATCACCACGTCTAGAAATATGCACATTATCATCGTATTCTCAAATTGGGAGTCACGTGATCATGCGGATAGTTCCATCGAGTTACATCGGTCCCGTGCGAGGTGTTAGTGTCACTTTCGGGGCCGTTCGGGGGATGTTTCGGGTTTTGACCTACTAACGCCATGTTTTTAAACCTAAGTCTAGATCTATTCAAATTATCATTGTATTCTCAAATCGGGAGTCCCGTGACTGCACGAACAGTTCATACGAGTTACATTGGTCTCGTACGAGGTCTTGGTGCCAATCACGGGGCCGTTTGGGGGTTGTTTCGTTTTCCCCCTCTAGTCCCCACTAACGCCATGTTTTCAAGCCCAAGTCTTAATATTTCTAAATTATCATTGTATTCTCAAACCGGGGGTCCCGTGATCCCGCGGTCTGTTCGTAGGAGTTACATTGGTCCCGTGTGAGGTGTTGGTACCACTCACGGGGCCGTTCGGGGGTTGTTTCGGGTTTTCCCCCACTAACACCATGTTTTAAAACCAAAGTATAAAACTATGCAAATTATCATCGTATTCTCAAATCGAGAGTTCCATGATTGCGCGAAAAGTTACTACGAGTTACATTGGTCCCCTGCGAGGTGCTGGTGCCACTAACAGAGCCATTCGGGTGCCATTTCGGGTTTTCACCCACTAAAGCCAGGTTTTTAAGCATAAGTCTAGAAATATGCAAATTATCATCGTATTCTCAAACTGGGAGTCCCGTGATCGCGCGAACAGTTCCTACGAGTTACGTTGGTCCGGTGCGAGGTGCTTGTCTCTCTAACGGGGCAGTTCGTGGGTTGTGTCGGGTTTTCACCTACTAACGCCATGTTTTTAATCCTAAGTATAAAAATATGCAAATTATCGTCATATTCTCAAAATGAGGGTCCTGTGACCGTGCGGTCAGTTCCTACGAGTAACATTGGTCCCGTGCGAGGTGGTGGTACCACTCATGGGGCCGTTCGGGGGTTGTTTTGGTTTTTCACCCACTAACGCTATGTTTTTAAGACTAAGTCTAGAAATATACAAATTATCATCGTATTCTCAAACTGAGAGTCCCATGATCGCGTGGATAGTTCATCTGAGTTATATTGGTCCCGTGCGAGGTGTTGGTGCCACTCACAGGACCATTCGGGGTTGTTGCAGGTTTTCACCCTCTAACGCCATGTTTTTATGCCTACGACTAGAAATAGGAAAGATATCATTGTATTCTCAAACTAGTAGTCCCGTGATCGCGTGAATAGTTCCTACGAGTTACATTTCTCCCGTGCGAGGCATTGGTGCCACTCAAGGGGCCGTTCAGGGGTTGTTTTGGCTTTTCAGCCAACTTAAGCCTAAGTCTAGAAATATGCAAATTATCATCGTATTCTCAAACCGAGGGTCCCGTGATCCCACGATTAGTTCGTATGAGGTACATTGGTCTCGTACGAGGTGTTGGTGTCACTCATTGGGCCGTTCGGGGGCTGTTTCGTGTTTTCACAAACTAACGCCATGTTTTTAAGCCTAAGTCTAGAAATATGCAAATTATTATTGTATTCTCAAACCAAAAGTCCCGTGATCGAGCGGACACCTCCTACGAGTTACATTGATCCCGTGCGAGGTGTTGGTACCACTTACGGGGCCGTTCGAGAGCTATTTCGAGTTTTCCCCCACTAACACCGTGTTTTAATGCCTAAGTCTAGAAATTAGCAAATTATCATTATATTATCGAACCGGGAGTCCCGTGATCACGCGGACAGTTCCTATGAGTTACATTTGTCCTGTGCTAGGTGTTGGTGCCACTCACGGGGCCGTTCGGGGGATGTTTTAGGTTTTCACCCACTAACGTAAGGTTTTAAACCTAAGTCTAGAAATATGCTAATTATCATTGTATTCTCAAACCGGAGTCCCGTGATGGTGCCGACAGTTTCTGTGAGTTACATTGGTCCTGTGCGAGGTGTTAGTGCCACTCACGAGGCCGTTCGGGGGTTGTTTTATTTTTTCCACCTCTAATCCCCAACAATGCCATATTTTTAAGCCTAATTCTAGAAATATGAAAATTATCTTCGTATTCTCATACTGGGGGACCTGTGATCATACAGTCAGTTCGTACGAGTTACATTGGTCCCATGCGAGGTTTGGGTGCCACTCATGGGGTCATTCGAGTTTTCCCCCACTAACACCATGTTTTCAAGCCTAAGTCTAGAGATATGAAAATTATCATCGTATTCTAAAACCGAGAGTTCAGTAATCGCGCAAACAGTTCCTACGAGTTACATTGGTCCTGTGCGACTCACGGGGCCGTTCGGGAGTAGTTTCATTTTTTCCCCTCTAATGCCCACTAACGCCATATTTTTAAGCCTATGTCTAGAAATATGCAAATTATCGTTTTATTATCAAACCAGGGGTCCCGTGATTGGGCGGTCAGTTCGTAAAAGTTACATTGGTCCCATGCGTTGTGTTGGTGCCACTCACGGGGCCGTTCGAGGGCTATTTCGGGTTTTTTCCACTAACGCTCCGTTTTTATCACCAAGTCTAGAAATATGCAAGTTATCATCATATTCTCAAATATGGAGTACCGTGATCGTGCCGATAGTTCCAACGAGTTACATCGGTCCCGTGCGATGTGTTAGTGCCACTTTCGGGGACGTTCGGAGGATGTTTCGAGTTTTCACCGACTAACGCTATCTTTTTAAACCTAAGTTTAGAACTATGAAAATTATCATTGTATTATCAAACCGAGAGTCCCGTGACTGCGTGAACAGTTCCTACGAGTTACATTGTGGTCCCGTGCGAGGTCTTGGTGCCAATCACGGGGCCGTTTGGGGGCCATTTCGGGTTTTCACTCACTAAAGCCATGTTTTTAAGCATAAGTCTAGAAAGATGAAAATTATCATCGTATTCTCAAACTGGTAGTCCCGTGATCGCGTGAACAGTTCCTACGAGTTACATTGGTTCGGTGCGAGGTGTTTGTCCCACTAATGGGGCAGTTCATGGGTTGTGTCGGGTTTTCACCCTCTAACGCCATATTTTTAATCCTAAGTATAAAAATAAGCAAATTATCGTCGTATTCTCAAACCGGGGGTCCCGTCATTGGGCGGTTAGTTCGTACAAGTGACATTTGTCCAACGCGTTGTGTTGGTGCCACTCATGGGGCCGTTCGGGGGCAATTTCGAGTTTTTCCCACTAATGCCATGTTTTTATCACCAAGTATAGAAATATTCAAATTATCATCGTCTTCTCAAATTGGGAGTCCCGTGACTGCGCGAACAGTTCTTACGAGTTACATTGATCCCATGCGAGGCATTGGTGCCACCCAAGGGGCCGTTCAGGGGTTGTTTCGACTTTTCACCCAATTTAGGCTTAAGTCTAAAAATATGCAAATTATCATCGTATTCTCAATCCTAGGGTCCCGTGATCCCGCGATTAGTTCATACGAGGTACATTGCTCTCGTGGACGGTGTTGGTTCCACTCATTGGGCCGTTCAAGGGCTGTTTCGGGTTTACACACACTAACGCCATATTTTTAAGCCTATGTCTAGAAATATGCAAATTATTATTGTATTCTCAAATCGTAAGTCCCGTGATCATGCGGACAGCTCCTACGAGTTACATTGATCCCGTGCAAGGTGTTGGTACCACTTACGGGGCCGTTTGAGAGCTGTTTTGAGTTTTCCTCCACTAACGCCATGTTTTAATGCCTAAGTCTTGGAATTGGAAAATTATCATTATATTATCGAACCGGGAGTATCGTGACCACGCGGAAAGTTCCTACGAGTTACATTTGTCCTGTGCTAGGTGTTGGTGCGACTCACGGCGCCATTCGGGGGCTGTTTCATATTTTCACCAGCTAAAGCAAGGTTTTAAGAATAAGTCTAGAAATATGCTAATTGTCGTAGTATTCTCAAATCGGAGTCCCGTGATCGTGCCGACAGTTCCTGCGAGTTACATTGGTCCTGTGCGAGGTGTTGGTGCCACTCACGAGGCCGTTCGGAGGTTGTTTCATTTTTTCCACCTCTAATCCCCAACAACGCCATGTTTTTAAGCCTATGTCTAAAAATATGCAAATTATCTTCGTATTCTCATACCGGGGGTGTTGTGATCGCAAGATCAGTTCGTACGAGTGACATTGGTCAAATGCGAGGTTTTAGTGCCACTCACGTGGTCGTTCGGGTTTTCACCCACTAAAGCCATGTTTTTAATCATAAATCTAGAAATATGCAAATTATCATCGTATTCTCAAACTAGGAGGTTCGTGATCGTGCGAATAGTTCCTACGAGTTACATTGGTCCGGTGCGAGGTGTTTGTCTCACTAACGGGGTAGTTCGGGGGTTGTGTCGGGTTTTCACCCCCTAATGGCATGTTTTTAATCCTAAGTATAAATATATGCAAATTATCGTCATATTCTCAAATCGAGGGTCCTGTGACCGTGCGGTCAGTTCCTACGAGTAACATTGGTCCCGTACGAGGTGTTGGTGCCACTCACGGGGCCGTTCGGGTGTTATTTTGGGTTTTCACCCACTAACGCCAAGTTGTTAAGAATAATTCTAGAAATATACAAATTATCGTCGTATTCTCAAACTAGGAGTCCCATGATCGCGCGGACAGTTCATACGAGTTATATTGGTCTCGTGCGAGGTGTTGGTACCACTCACGGGGCCATTCGGAGTTGTTTCAGGCTTTCCCCCTCTAACGCCATGTTTTTATGCGTAAGACTAGAAATTGTAAAGATATTATTGTTTTCTCAAATCGGGAGTCCCGTGATCGCGTGAACAGTTCCTACGAGTTACATTTGTCTCGTGCGAGGCATTCGTGCCACTCAAGGGGCCGTTCAGGGAATGTTTCGGCTTTTCACCCAACTTAATCCTATGTCTAGAAAAATGCAAATTATCATCGTATTCTCAAACCGGGGGTCCCGTGATGCCGCGATTAGTTCGTACGAGTTACATTGGTCCCGTACGAGGTGTTGGTTCCACTCATTGGGTCGTTCGGGGGCTGTTTCGGGTTTTCACACACTAGCGCCATGTTTTTAAGCCTAAGTATAGAAATATGCAAATTATTATTTTATTCTCAAACTGGAAGTCCCGTGATCGCGCGGACAGTTCCTACGAGTTACACTGATCCCGTGCGAGGTGTTAGTACCACTTACGGGGCCGTTCGAGAGCTGTTTCGAGTTTTCCCCCACTAATGCCATGTTTTAATGCCTAAGTCTTGAAATTGGAAAATTATCATTATATTATCAAATCAAGAGTCCCATGACCACGCGGACAGTTCCTACGAGTTACATTTGTCCTGTGCTAGGTGTTGGTGCCACTCATGGGGCCGTTCGGGGGCTATTTCAGGTTTTCTCCGACTAATGCCTGGTTTTAAGCCTAAGTCTAGAAATATACTAATTATCGTTGTATTCACAAATCGGAGTCCCATGTTCATGCCGAAAGTTCCTGCGAGTTACATTGCTCCCGTGTGAGGTGTTGGGGCCACAAACGAGGCCGTTCGGGGGTTGTTTTAATATTTTCACTACTAATCCCCAACAACGCCATGTTTTTAATCCTAAGTCTAGAAATATTCAAATTATCTTCGTATTCTCATACCGGGGGTCCCGTGATCACACGGTCAGTTCGTACGAGTTACATTGGCCCATGCGAGGTTTTGGTGCCACTCATGGGGTCGTTCGGGTTTTCCCCCACTAACGCCATGTTTTTAAGCCTAAGTCTAAAGATATGAAAATTATCATCATATTCTCAAACCGAGAGTTTCATAATCGCGCAGACAGTTCCTACGAGTTACATTGGTCATGTGCGACTCACGGGGCCGTTCGGGGGTAGTTTCATATTTTACCCTCTAATCCCCACTAAAGGGGTAGTTACATTGGTCCTGTGCGACTCACGGGTCCGTTCGGGGACAGTTCCTACGAGTTACATTGGTCTGGTGCGAGGTGTTTATCCCACTAACGGGGCAGTTCGTTGGTTGTGTTGGGTTTTCACCCACTAACGCCATGTTTTTATTCCTAAGTATAAAAATATGCAAATTATCGTCGTATTCTCAAACCGGGGGTCTTATGATTAGGCGGTCATTTCGTACAAGTGACATTGGTCCCATGCGTTGTGTTGGTGCCACTCACGGGGCCGTTCGGGGGCTATTTCGGGGTTTTCCCACTAAAGCCACATTTTTATCACCAAGTCTAGAAATATGCAAATTATCATCGTATTCTCCAATTGGGAGTCCCGTGATCGTGCGGATAGTTCCTACGAGTTACACTGATCACGTGCGAGGTGTTAGTACCACTTACGGGGCCGTTCGAGAGCTGTTTCGAGTTTTCCCCCACTAATGCCATGTTTTAATGCCTAAGTCTTGAAATTGGAAAATTATCATTATATTATCAAATCAAGAGTCCCATGACCACGCGGACAGTTCCTACGAGTTACATTTGTCCTGTGCTAGGTGTTGGTGCCACTCATGGGGCCGTTCGGGGGCTATTTCAGATTTTCTCCGACTAATGCCTGGTTTTAAGCCTAAGTCTAGAAATATGCTAATTATCGTTGTATTCACAAATCGGAGTCCCATGTTCATGCCGACAGTTCCTGCGAGTTACATTGCTCCCGTGTGAGGTGTTGGGGCCACCAACGAGGCCGTTCGGGGGTTGTTTTAATATTTCCACTGCTAATCCCCAACAACGCCATGTTTTTAATCCTAAGTCTAGAAATATTCAAATTATCTTCGTATTCTCATACCGGGGGTCCCGTGATCACACGGTCAGTTCGTACGAGTTACATTGGCCCATGCGAGGTTTTGGTGCCACTCATGGGGTCGTTCGGGTTTTCCCCCACTAACGCCATGTTTTTAAGCCTAAGTCTAGAGATATGAAAATTATCATCATATTCTCAAATCGAGAGTTCCATAATCGCGCAGACAGTTCCTACGAGTTACATTGGTCATGTGCGACTCACGGGGCCGTTCGGGGGTAGTTTCATATTTTACCCTCTAATCCCCACTAAAGGGGTAGTTACATTGGTCCTGTGCGACTCACGGGTCCGTTCGGGGATAGTTCCTACGAGTTACATTGGTCTGGTGCGAGGTGTTTATCCCACTAACGGGGCAGTTCGTTGGTTGTGTTGGGTTTTCACCCACTAACGCCATGTTTTTATTCCTAAGTATAAAAATATGCAAATTATCGTCGTATTCTCAAACCGGGGGTCTTATGATTAGGTGGTCAGTTCGTACAAGTGACATTGGTCCCATGCGTTGTGTTGGTGCCACTCACGGGGCCGTTCGGGGGCTATTTCGGGGTTTTCCCACTAAAGCCACATTTTTATCACCAAGTCTAGAAATATGCAAATTATCATCGTATTCTCCAATTGGGAGTCCCGTGATCGTGCGGATAGTTCCAACGATTTACATCGGTCCCGTGCGAGGAGTTAGTGGAACTTTCGGGGCCGTTCGGGGGATGTTTCTAGTTTTCACCTACTAATGCCATGTTTTTAAACCTATCTCAAGAACTATGCAAATTATCAATGCATTCTCAAACTGGGAGTCCCGTGACTGCGCGAATAGTTCCAACGAGTTACATTGGTTCCGTGCGAGGTTTTGGTGCCAATCACGGGGCCGTTTGGGGGTTGTTTCGTTTTTCCCCCTCTAATCCCCACTATCGCCATGTTTTTAAGCCCAAGTCTTAATATTTTTAAACTATTATTGTATTCTCAAACCGGGGGTCCTGTGATCACCGGTCTGTTTGTACGAGTTACATTGATCCCGTGCGAGGTGTTGGTGCCACTCACGGGGACGTTCGGGGGTTATTTCGGGTTTTCCCCCACTAACGCCATGTTTTAAAACCAAAGTGTAGAACTATGCAAATTATCATCATATTCTCAAAACGAGACTTCCATGATCGCGCAGACAGTTCCTACGAGTTACATTGGTCCCCTACGAGGTGTTGGTGCCACTCATGGAGCCGTTCGGGGCTATTTCGGGTTTTCACCGACTAACGCCATGTTTTTAAGCATAAGTCTAGAAATATACAAATTATCATCGTATTCTCAAACTGGGAGTCCTGTGATCACGCGAACAGTTCCTACGAGTTACATTGGTCCGGTGCGAGGTGTTGGTCCCACTAACGGGGCCGTTCGGGGGTTGTGTCGGGTTTTCATCCACTAACGCCATATTTTTAATCCTAAGTATAAATATATGCACATTATCATCATATTCTAGTACCGATGGTCCTGTGACCGTGCGGTCAGTTCCTACGAGTAACAATGGTCCCGTGCGAGGTGTTGGTGCCACTCATGGGGCCGTTCGGTGGTTGTTTTGGGTTTTCACCCACTAACGCCATGTTTTTAAGACTAAGTCTAGAAATATACAAATTATCATCGTATTCTCAAATAGGGAGTACCATGATTGCGCGGACAGTTCATACGAGTTATATTGGTCCCGTGCGAGGTGTTGGTGCCACTCACGGGGCCATTCGGGGTTGTTTCAGGTTTTCCTCCTCTAACACCATGTTTTTATGCCTAAGACTAGAAATAGGAAAGATATCATTGTATTCTCAAAATGAGAGTCCCGTGATCGCGTGAACAATTCCTACGAGTTACATTTGTCCCGTGCGAGGCGTTGGTGCCACTCAAGGGGCCGTTCAGGGGCTATTTCGGGTTTTCACCCACTAACACCATGTACTTAAGCCTAAGTCTAGAAATATGAAAATTATCATCGTATTCGCAAACCGAGGATCCTGTGGTCCCGTGGTTAGTTCGTACGAGTTACATCTGTCCCGTGCGAGGTGTTGGTGCCACTCATTGGGCTGTTCGGGGGCTATTTTGGGTTTTCACACACAAACGCCATGTTTTTAAGCCTAAGTCTAGAAATTTGCAAATTATTATTGTATTCTCAAACCGTAAGTCACGTGATTGCACGGACAGCTCCTACGAGTTACATTGATCCCGTATGAGGTGTTGGTACCACTTACGGGGCCGTTCGAGAGTTGTTTCAAGTTTCCCCCCACTAACGCCATGTTTTAATGACCAAGTCTAAAAATTGCCAAATTATAATTATATTATCAAACTGGGAGTCCTGTGACCACGCGGACAGTTCCTACGAGTTACAATTGTCCTGTGCTAGGTGCTGGTGCCACTCACTGGGCCGTTCGGTGGCTATTTCAGATTTTCACCCACTAACACCTGGTTTTAAGCCTAAGACTAGAATTATGATAATTATCATTGTATTCTCAAACTGGAGTCCCGTGATCGTGCTGACAGTTCCTACAAGTTACATTGGTCCCGTGCGAGGTGTTGGTTCCACTCACGAGGCCGTTCGGGGGTTGTTTTAGTTTTTCCACCTCTAATCCCCAACAACGCCATGTTTTTAAGCCAAAGTTTAGAAATATGCAAATTATGTTCGTATTCTCATAACGGGGGTCGCGTGATCGCACGGTCAGTTCGTACGAGTTATATTGGTCCCATGCGAGGTTTTGGTGCCACTCACGGGGTCGTTCGGGTTTTCCCGCACTAACGCCATGTTTTTAAGCCTAAGTCTAGAGATATGAAAATTATCATCATATTCTCAAGCCGAGAGTTCCATAATCGCGCAGACAGTTCCTACGAGTTACATTGGTCCTGTGCGACTCACGGGGCCGTTCGGGGGTTGTTTCATTTTTTTCCCTCTAATCCCCATGAAAGCCATATTTTTAAGCCTAAGTCTAGAAATATGCAAATTATCGTCGTATTCTCAAACCGGGGGTCCCGTGATTGGGCGGTCAGTTCGTACAAGTGACATTGGTCCCATGCATTGTGTTTGTGCCACTCACGGGGCCCTTCGGGGGCTATTTTGGGGTTTTCACACTTATGCCACATTTTTATCACCAAGTCTAGAAATATGCAAATTATTACCGTATTCTCAAATTAGGAGTCTCGTGATCGTGCGGATAGTTCCAACGAGTTGCATCGGTCCCGTTCGAGGTGTTAGTGCCACTTCGGGGTCATTCGGGGGAAATTATCATTGTATTCTCAAATCGGGAGTCGCATGACTGTGTGAACAGTACCTAAGACTTACATTGCTCCCGTAGGAGGTCTTGTTGCCAATCATGGGGCCGTTTGGGGGTTGTTTCGTTTTTCCCCCTCTAATCCCCACTAACGCCATGTTTTTAAGCCCAAGTCTTAATATTTTTATATTATGATTGTATTCTCAAACCGGGGATCCCATGATCGTGCGGTCTGTTCGTACGAGTTACATTGATCCCGTGTGAGGTGTTGCTGCCACTCACGGGGCCGTTCGGGGTTTGTTTCGGGTTTTCCCCCACTAACGATATGTTTTAAAACTAAAGTGTAGAACTATGAAAATTATCATCGTATTCTCAAACCGAGAGTTCCATGATCGCGCGAACAGTTCTTACGAGTTACATTGGTCCCCTGCGAGGTGTTGGTGCCACTCACGGAGCCGTTCGGGGGATATTTCTGGTTTTCACCCACTAACGCCATGTTTTTAAGCATAAGTCTAGAAATATGCAAATTATCATCGTATTCTCAAACTGGGAATCCCGTGATCACGCGAATAATTCCTACGAGTTACATTGGTCCGGTGCGAGGTGTTGGTCCCACTAACGGGGCAGCTCGGGGGTTGTGTCGAGTTTTCACCCACTAACGTCATGTTTTTAATCCTAAGTATAAATATAAGCAAATTATCATCATATTCTCAAACCGAGGGTCCTGTGACCGTGCGGTCAGTTTCTACGAGTAACAATGGTCCCGTACGAGGTGTTGGTGCCACTCATGGGGCCGTTCGGGGGTTGTTTTGGGTTTTCACCCACTAACGCCATGTTTTTAAGACTAAGTCTAGAAATATACAAATTATTGTTGTATTCTCAAACAGGGAGTCCCATGATTGCTCGGACAGTTCATATGAGTTATATTGGTCCCGTGCGAGGTGTTGGTGCCACTCACGGGGACATTCGGGGTTGTTTCAAGTTTTCCCCCTTTAACACCATGTTTTTATGCCTAAGACTAGAAATAGGAAAGATATCATTGTATTCTCAAACCGGGAGTCCCATGATCGGGTGAACAGTTCCTACGAGTTACATTTGTCCCGTGCGAGGCATTGGTGCCACCCAAGGGGCCGTTCAGGGGCTATTTCGGCTTTTCACCCACTAATGCAATGTACTTAAGCCCAAGTCTAGAAATATCCAAATTATCATCGTATTCTCAAACCGAGGGTCCCGTGATCCCGCAGTTAGTTAGTACGAGTTACATTGGTTCCGTGCGACGTGTTGGTGCCACTCATTGGGCCGTTCAGGGGTTGCTTTGGGTTTTCACACACTAATGCCATGTTATTTACCCCAAGTCTAGAAATATGCAAATTATTATTGTATTCTCAAACCGAAAGTCCCGTGATCACATGGACAGCTCCTACGAGTTACATTGGTCCGGTGCGAGCTGTTGGTCCCACTAACGGGGGAGTTCGGGGGTTGTGTCGGGTTTTCACCCACTAACGCCATGTTTTTAATCCTAAGTATAAATATATGCAAACAATCATCATATTCTCAAACCGAGGGTCCTATGACCGTGCGGTCAGTTCCTACGAGTAACAATGGTCCCGTACGAGGTGTTGGTGCCACTCATGGGGCCGTTCGGGGTTGTTTTGGGTTTTCACCCACTAACGCCAAGTTTTTAAGACTAAGTCTAGAAATATACACATTATCGTCGTATTCTCAAACAGGGAGTACGATGATTGCGCAGACAATTCATTCGAGTTATATTGGTCCCGTGAGAGGTGTTGGTGCCACTCACGGGGCCGTTCAAGGTTGTTTCAAGTTTTCCACCTTTAAAACCATGTTTTTATGCGTAAGACTAGAAATAGGATAGATATCATTGTATTCTCAAATCGAGAGTCCCATGATCGCGTGAATAGTTCCTACGTGTTACATTTGTCTCGTGCGAGGCTTTGGTGCCACTCAAGGGGCCGTTCAGGGGCTATTTCGGCTTTTCACCCACTAACGCCATGTACTTAAGCCCAAGTCTAGAAATATCCAAATTATCATCGTATTCTCAAACCGAGGGTCCTGTGATCCCGCAGTTAGTTAGTACGAGTTACATTGGTTCCGTGCGACGTGTGGGTGCCACTTATTGGGCCGTTCAGGGGCTGTTTTGGGTTTTCACACACTAACGCCATGTTATTAAGCGTAAGTCTAGAAATATGCAAATTATTATTGTATTCTCCAATCGGAAGTCCCGTGATCGGACGGACAGCTCCTACGAGTTACAATGATCCCGTGCGCGGTGTTGGTACTACTTACAGGGCCGTTGGAGAGTTGTTTCGAGTTTTCCCCCACTAACACCATGTTTTAATGCCTAAGTCTAGAAATTGGCAAATTATCATTACATTAAAAAACTGGGAGTCCCGTGACCACGCGGACAGTTCTTACGAGTTATATTTGTCCTGTGCTAGGTGTTGGTGCCACTCACGGGGCCGTTCGGGGGCTGTTTCATATTTTCACCCACTAACGCCAGGTTTTAAGCCTAACTCTCAAAATATGCTAATTGTCGTTGTATTCTCAAATCGGAGTCCCATGATCATGCCGACAGTTCCTGCGAGTTACATTGGTCCCGTGCGAGGTGTTGGTGCCTCTCATGGGGCCGTTCGGTGGTTGTTTTATTTTTTCCTCCTCTAATCACCAACAACGCCATGTTTTTAAGCCTAAGTCTAGAAATTTGCAAATTATCTTCGTATTCTCATACTCGGGGCTCCATGATCGCACGGTCTGTTCGTACGAGTTACATTAGTCCCACGCGAGGTTTTGGTGCCACTCACGGGGTCGTTCGGGTTTTCCACCACTGACGCCATGTTTTTAAGTCTAAGTCTAGAGGTATGAAAACTATCATCGTATTCTCAAACCGATAGTTCCATAATCGCGCAGACATTTCCTACGAGTTACACTGGTCCTGTGCGAGGTGTTGGTGTCACTTAAGGGGTTGTTCGAGGGCTGTTTCGGGTTTTCACCCACTAACGCCATATTTTTAAGCTTAAGTCTAGAAATATGCAAATTATCATTTTATTATCAAACCGGGAGTCACGTGATCGCGCAGAAAGTTCCTAAGAGTTACATTGGTCACGTACGAGGTCTTCGTGCAAATCACGGGGCCATTGGGGGTTATTTCATTTTCCCCCCTCTAATATCCACTAATGCCATGTTTTTAAGCCCAATTCTTAATATTTTTAAATTATCATTGTATTCTCAAACCGGGGGTCCTGTAATCGCACGATCTGTTCGCACGAGTTACATTGATCCCATGCGAGGTTTTTGGGCCACTCACGGAGCCATTCGGGGGTTGTTTCGGGTTTTCCCCCACTAATGCCATGTTTTTAAACCAAAGTGTAGAACTCTGCAAGTTATCATCATATTCTAAAACCGAGAGTTCCATGATCGCGCGGAGAGTTCCTACGAGTTACATTGGTCCCCTGCGAGGTTTTGGTGCCACTCACGGAGCCGTTCGGGCGCGGTTTCGAGTTTTCACCCACTAACGCCATGTTTTTAAGCATAAGTCTAGAAAAATGTAAATACCATGATCGCGCGAACAGTTCCTACGAGTTACATTGGTCCGGTGCGAGGTGTTGGTCCCACTAACGGGGCAGTTCGGGGGTTGTGTTGGGTTTTCACCCACTAACGCCATGTTTTTAATCCTATGTATAAAAATATGGAAATTATCATCATATTCTCAAACCGAGGGTCCTATGACCGTGCTGTCAGTTCCTTCGAGTAACATTGGTCCCGGGCGAGGTGTTGATGCCACTCATGGGCCGTTCGGTGGTTGTTTTGGGTTTTCACCCACTAACGCCAAGTTTTTAAGACTACGTCTAGAAATATGCAAATTATCATCGTATTCTCAAACTGGGAGTCCCATGATCGCGTGGACAGTTCATACGAGTTATATTGGTCCCATGCGAGGTGTTAGTGCCACTCATGGGGCCATTCAGGGTTGTTTCAGGTTTTCCCCCTCTAACGCCATGTTTTTATGCCTACGACTAGAAATAGGAAAGATATTATCGTATTCTCAAATTTAGAGTCCCATGATCGCGTGAACAGTTCCTACGAGTTACATTTTTCCCATGCGAGGCATTGGTTCCACTCAAGGGGCCGTTTAGGGGTTTTTCCGGATTTTCACCCACTAACGCCATGTGCTTAAGCCTAAGTCTAGAAATATGAAAATTATCATCATATTCTCAAACCGAGGGTCCCGTGATCCCGCAGTTAGTTCATACGAGTTACATTGGTCCCGTGCGACGTGTTGGTGCCACTCATTGGGCCGTTCGGGTGTTGTTTAAGGTTTTCACACACTAACGCCATGGTTTTAAGCCTATGTCTAGAAATATGCAAATTCTTATTGTATTCTCAAATCGAAAGTCCCGTGATCGCGCAGACAGTTCCTTCAAGTTACATTGATCCCGTGCGAGGTGTTGGTACCACTTACGGGGCCGATCGAGAGCTATTTCGAATTTTCCCCCACAAATGCCATATTTTAATGTCTAAGTCTAGAAATTGTCAAATTATCATTATATTATGAAACCGGGAGTCCTGTGACCACGCGGACAGTTCCTACGAGTTACATTTGTCCTGTGCTAGGTGTTGGTGCCACTCACGGGGCCGTTCGGGGGCTATTTCAGATTTTTCACCCACTAACGCCAGGTTTTAAGACTAACTCTAGAAATATGATAATTATCGTTGTATTCTCAAACCATTGTCCCGTGCTCATGCCGACTGTTCCTGCTAGTTACATTGGTCCCGTGCGACATGTTGGTGCCACTCATGGGTCCGTTCGGGGGTTGTTTTATTTTTTCCACCTCTAATCCCCAACAATGCCATGTTTGTAAGCCTAGGTCAAGAAATATGCAAATTATCGTCGTATTCTCATACCGGGCATCCCGTGATCGCACGGCCAGTTCGTACGAGTTACATTGGTCTCATGCGAGGTTTTGGTGCCACTCACGGGGTCATTCGGGTTTTCCCCACTAACACCATGTTTTTAAGCCTAAGTCTAGACATATGAAAATTATTATCATATTCTCAAACTGATAGTTCCATAATCGTGCAGACAGTTCCTATGAGTTACATTGGTCCTGGGCGAGGTGTTTGTGTCACTCAAGGGGCTGTTCCGGGGCTATTTCTGGTTTTCATCCACAAACGCCATATTTGTAAGCCTAAGTCTAGAAATATGCAAATTATCATTTTATTCTCAAACCGGGAGTCACGTGATCACGCAGATAGTTCCTACGAGTTACATTGGCCCGGTACGAGGTCTTAGTGCCAAACACGGGGCCGTTCGGGGGTTGTTTCATTTTTCCCCCTCTAATCCCCACTAATGCAATATTTTTAAGCCTAAGTCCTGATACTTCTAAATTATCATCATATTCTCAAACTGGGGGTCCCGTGATCACACGGTCTGTTCGTACGAGTTACATTGGTCCTGTGCGAGGTGTTGGTACCACTCACGTGCCATTCGGGGGTTGCTTCGGGTTTTCCCCCACTAACGCCACACTTTTATGCCTAAGTCTAGAAATATGCCAATTATCATTGTATTCTCAAACCTAGAGTCCCGTGATCACGTGGACAGTTACTACGAGTACATTGGTCCTGTGTGAGGTGATGGCATCACTCACGGGGTCGTTCAGTGGTTATTTCGATTTCCCCCCTCTAATCCCCACTAACGCCATGTTTTTAAGCCTAAGTCCTAATATTTTTAAATTATCATTGTATTCTCAAACTGGGGGTCCCGTGATCGCGCGGTCTGTTCGTACGAGTTACGTTGGTCCCGTACGAGGTGTTGGTGCCACTCACTTTACCGTTCGGGGGTTATTTCAGGTTTTCCCCACAAATGCCATGTTTTTAAACTTAAGTGTAAAACTGTGCAAATTATCATCGTATTCTCAACCCGGGAGTTCCATGATCACGCGGACAGTTCCGACGAGTTACATTGGTCCCTTGCAAGGTGTTGGTTCCACTCACGGAGCTGTTCGGGGGCTATTTCGGGTTTTCACCCACTAACGACATGTTTTTAAGCATAAGTCTAGAAATATGTAAATTATCATTGTATTCTCAAACTGGGAGTCCCGTGATCGCGCGAACAGTTCTTACGAGTTACGTTGGTCCGGTGCGAGGTGTTGGTCCCACTAATGGGGCCGTTCGAGGGTTCTTTCGAGTTTACACCCACTAACACCATGTTTTTGATCCTCAGTATAAAAATATGCAAATTATCTTTGTATTCTCAAACCGAGGGTCATGTGATCGTGTGTTCAGTTCGTACGAGTAACATTGGTCCCGTGCGAGGTGTTGGTGCTACTCATGGGGCCGTTCGGGGGCTGTTTCGGGTTTTCACCGATTAATGCCAAGTTTTTAGGACTAAGTTTAAAAATATACAAATTATTGTCTTATTCTCAAACTGGGAGTCCTATGATCACGTCAACAGTTCATACGAGTTATATTGGTCCTGTGCGAGGTGTTGGTGCCACTCACGGGATCGTTCCGGGGTTGTTTCAGGTTTTCCCCATCTAACGCCATATTTTTTTGCCTAAGACTAGAAATAGGAAAAATATCGTTGTATTCTCAAATCAGGAGTCTCGTGATCACGTGAACAGTTCCTGCGAGTTACATTTATCCCGTGCGAGGCATTGGTGCCACTCAAAGGGCCATTCGGGGGTTGTTTGGACTTTTGAATCTCTAACGCCATGTCCTTAAGCCTAAGTCTAGCAATATGCAAATTATCTTCGTATTCTCAAATCGGGGGTCCCGTGATGAAGTGGTCAATTTGTACAAGTTACATTGGCCCCGTGCGAGATGTTTGTGCCTCTCATTGGACCATTCAGGGGTTGTTTCAGGTTTTCACACCCTAAGGCCATGTTTTTAAGCCTAAGTCTAGAAATATGCAAATTATCATTGTATTCTCAAACCGAAAGTCCCATGATCGTGCGGACAGTTCCTACGAGTAACATTGATCCCGTGTGAGGTATTGGTGCCACTAACGGGGCCATTCGAGAGGTGTTTTGGGTTTTCCCCACTAACGCCATGTTTTTATGCCTAAGTCTAAAAATTGGCCAACTATCATTATATTATCAAATCGGGAGCCCCGTGATCACGTGGACAGTTCCTACGAGTTACATTTGTCCTGTGTGAGGTGTTGGTGCCACTCATGGGGCCGTTCGGGGGCTGTTTCAGATTCTCACCCACTAACGCCATCTTTTAAACTTAAGTCTGGAAATACGCTAATTATCATTGTATTCTCAAACTAAAGTCCCGTGATCGCACGAAGAGTTCCTGTAAGTTACATTGGTCCCGTGCGAGGTGTTGGTGCCACACACGGGGCCGTTCGGGGGTTGTTTCATTTTTTTCGACCTCTAAACCCCAACAATGCCATGTTTTTAAGCCTAATTCTAGAAATATGCAAATTATCTTCGTATTCTCAAACCGGGGGTCCTGTGATCGCGCGCTTAGTTCGTACGAGTTACATTAGTCCCGTGAGAGGTGTTGGTACCACTCACGAGGCCGTTTGGGGTTCCCCCACTAACGCCATATTTTTAAGTCTATGTCTAGAATTTTGAAAATTATCATCATATTCTCAAACCGAGAGTTCCATAATCGCGCAGAAAGTTCTTACGAGTTACATTGCTCCAATACAAGGTGTTGGTGTCAGTCACGGGGCTGTTCGAGGGATGTTTCGAGTTTTCACCCCTAACGCCATATTTTTAAGCCAAAGTCTTTAAATTTGCAAATTATCATAGTTTTGTCAAATCGGGAGTCACATGATCATGCAGACAGTTCCTACGAGTTACATTGGTCCCATGCGAGGGCTTGTTGCCAAACATGGGGCCGTTCGTGGGTTGTTTTGTTTTTCGCCCTCTAATCCCCACTAATGCAATCTTTTTAAGCCTAAGTCCTGATATTTTTTACTTATCATCATATTCTCAAATCGGGGCTCCCTTGATCACACAGTCTGTTCTTACGAGTTACATTGGTCCCGTGCGAGGTGTTGGTGCCACTCATGGGGCCATTCAGAGGTTGTTTCGGGTTTTCACACACTAAGGCCATGTTTTTATGCCTAAGTCTAGAAATATGCAAATTATCATTGTATTCTCAAATCGAAAGTCCCATGATCGCGCGGATAGTTCCTACGAGTAACATTGATCCCGAGCGAGGTATTGGTGCCACTTACGGGGCCATTCGAGAGGTGTTTCGCGTTTTCCCCACTAACGTCATGTTTTTATGCCTAATTCTAAAAATTGGCCAATTATCATTATATTATCAAACTGGGAGTCCCGTGATCAGGTGGATAGTTCCTACGAGTTACATTTGTCCTGTGCGAGGTGTTGGTGCCACTCACGGGGCCGTTCGGGGGTTGTTTCAGATTTTCACCCACTAACACCATCTTTTAAGCTTAAGTATATAAATACACTAATTATTGTTGTATTCTCAAACTGAAGTCCCGTGATCGCCCGGAGAGTTCCTGTAAGTTACATTGGTCCCGTGCGAGGTGTTGGTTCCACTCACGGGGCCGTTCGGGGGTTGTTTCATTTTTTTGACCTCTAATCCCCAACAATGCCATGTTTTTAAGCCTAAGTCTAGAAATATGCAAAATATCTTCGTATTCTCAAACCGGGGGTCCCGTGATCATGCGATTAGTTCGTACGAGTTACATTGGTCCCGTGAGAGGTGTTGGTGCCACTCACGGGGCCGTTCGGGGTTCCCCCACTAACGCCATATTTTTAAGTCTAAGTCTAGAATTTTGAAAATTATCATCATATTCTCAAACCTAGAGTTCCATAATCGCGCAGACAGTTCCTACAGGTTACATTGGTCCAGTACAAGGTGTTGGTGTCACTCACGGGGCTGTTCGGGGGATGTTTCGGGTTTTCACCCCTAACGCCATATTTTTAAGCCTAAGTCTTTAAATATGAAAATTATCATTTTTTTCTCAAACCTGGAGTCACGTGATCATGCAGACAGTTCCTACGAGTTACATTGGTCCCATGCTAGGGCTTGTTGCCAAACACGAGGCCGTTCATGGGTTGTTTTGTTTTTCGCCCTCTAATCCCCACTAATGCAATCTTTTTAAGCCTAAGTCCTGATATTTTTTAATTATCATCCTATTCTCAAATCGGGGCTCCCTTGATCACACAGTCTGTTCGTACGAGTTACATTGGTCCCGTACGAGGTGTTGGTGCCACTCACGGGGCCATTCAGAGGTTGTTTCGGGTTTTCCCCCACTAACGCCCTCTTTTATTCCTAAGTCTAGAAATATGAAAATTATCACCATATTCTCAAACCTAGAGTCACCTGATCACGCGAACTGTTCCTACTATTACATTGGTCCTGTTCGAGGTGATGGTGTCACCCACGGGGCCATTGGCGGTTTGTTTCATTTTCCCCCCTCTAATACCCACTAACTCCATGTTTTTATGCCTAAGTCTAGAAATATGCTAATTATCATTGTATTCTCGAACCGGGGGTCCTGTTATCACGCGGTTAGTTCATACCAGTGACATTGGTCCCGTGCGTTCTGTTGGTGCCACTCACGGGGCCGTTCGGGAGCTATTTCTGGTTTTCACCCACTAACACCACAATTTTATGCCTAAATCTAGAAATATGCAAATTATCATTGTATTCGAAAACCGGGAGTCCCGTGATCGCGCGAATAGTTCCTACGAGTAACATTGGTCCCGCGCGAGGTGTTGGTGCCACTCGAAGGGCCGTTCGGGGGCTATTTTAGGTTTTCACCCACTAACACTACGTTTTTAAGCCTAAGTATAGATATATGTAAATTATCGTCGTATTCGGAAATGGGAGTCCCGCAATCGTGCGAACAGTTCATATGAGTTACATTGGTCCCGTGCGAGGTGTTGGTGCCACTCATGAGGCCAGTCGGGGGCTGTTTCGGCTTTTCACCCACTAAAGCCTAGTCTTTAAGCCTACGTCTAGGAATATGCAAATTATCTTCATATTCTCAAACCGGGGGTCTCGTGATCCGGCGGTGAATTCGTACGAGTAACATTGGTCCCCGCTCTAATACCCACTAACACCATGTTTTTAAGCCTAAGTACTGATATATTTTTAAATTATCATTGTATTCTCAAACTGGGGGTCCCGTGATCGTGCGGTCTGTTCGTATGAGTTATATTGGTCCCGTGCGAGGTATTGGTGCAAGTCACTTTGCCGTTCAGGTTTTCCCCCACTAACGCCCTATTTTTAAACCTAAATGTATAACTATGCAAATTATCATCGTCTTCTCAAATCGGGAGTTCCATGATCGCGTGGAGCATTTCTACGAGTTACATTGGTCCCCTGCAATGTGTTTATTCCACTCACAGAGAAGTTCGGGGGCTGTTTCGGGTTTTCACCCACTAACGCCATGTCTTTAAGCATAAGTCTAGAAATATGTAAATTATCATCGTATGCTCGAACTAGGAGTCCCACGATCGCGCGAACTGTTCCTAGGAGTTACATTGGTCCGATTCGAGTTGTTGGTCCCACTAATAGGGCCGTTTGGATGTTATTTCCAGTTTTCACCCACTAACGCCATGTTTTAACTCCTCAATATAAAAATACGCAAATTATTGTGATATTCTCAAACCGGGGGTCCTGTGACCGCGGGGTCAGTGCCTACGAGTAACATTGGTCCCGTGCGAGGTGTTGGTGCCACTCATGGGGCCGTTTGGGAGCTATTTTGGGTTTTCACCCACTAACGCCAAGTTTTGAAGACTAAGTCTAGAAATACACAAATTATCGTCGTATTCTCAAAATAGGAGTCCCATGATCATGTGAATAGTTCATACGAGTTATACTGGTCCCGTGCGAGGTGTTGGTGCCACACACTGGGTCGTTCGGGGGTTGTTTCAGGTTTTCCCCATCTAACGCCATGTTTTTATGCCTAAGACTAGAAATAGGAAAAATATTATTGTATTCTCAAATAGGGAGTCTCGTTATCATGTGAACAGTTCCTACGAGTTACATTTATCCCGTGCGAGGCGTTGGTACCACTCAAGGGGCCGTTCGGGGGCTAGTTCGGGTTTTCACCCACAAATGCCATGTTTTTAAGATGAAGTCTAGAAATATACAAATTATCATCGTATTCTTAAACCGGGGGTCCCGTGATCGCGCGGTCAATTCATACGAGTTAATTTAGTCCCGTGCGAGGTGTTGGTGTCACTCACGAGGCCATTTGGGGGTTGTTTCGGCTTTTTACCCACTAAAGCCATGTCCTTAATCCTAAGTCTAGGAATATGAAAATTATCTTCATATTCTCAAATCGGGGGTCTCGTGATCCCATAGTGAATTCGTATGAGTAACATTGGTCCCATGCGAGGTGTTGGTGCCACTCATTAGGCCGTTCGGGGGCTGTTTCTAGTTTTCACAAACTAACGCCATGTTTTTAACCCTAAGTCGAGAAATATGCAAATTATCATTGTATTCTCAAACCGGAAGTGTCGTGATTACACGGACAGTTCCTACGAGTTACATTGATCCTGTGCGAGGTGTTGGTGCCACTTACTGGGCCGTTCGGGGGATATTTGGGGATTTCTCTAATTAACATCCCTTTTAAAGCACCGTGTTTATGCCTAAGTCTAGAAATATGCTAATTATCAACGTATTCTAAAACTGAGAGTCCTGTGATCGCACGGACATTTTCTACGAGTTACATTGGTGTCATGCGAGGTGTTGGTGCCACTCACGGGTCCGTTCAAGGGTTGTATCATTTTCCCACTCTAATCCACATTAACGCCATGTTTTTAAGCCTGTCTCCTAATATTTTTAAATTATCATCGTATTCTCAGAACGGGGATCCCGTTATCGCGTGGTCTATTCGTACGAGTTACATTTATCCCGTTTGGGGGTTGTTTCATTTTTTCCACCTCCAATCCCCACCTCTAGAAATATGCAATTTATCTTCGTATTCTCAAACTGGGGGTCCCAGGATCGCACGGTCAGTTCGTACGAGTTACATTGGTACCGTGCGAGGTGTTGGTGCCACTCACGGGGCTGTTTGGGGTTTCCCCCACTAGCGCCTTGTTTTTAAGCCTAAGTCTAGAAATATGAAAATTATCATCATATTCTCAAACCAAGAGTTCCATAATCGCGCAGACAGTTCATACGAGTTACATTAGTCATGTACGAGGTGTTGGTGTCACTCACGGGGCTGTTCGGGGGCTGTTTCGAGTTTTTAACCACTAACGCCATATTTTTAAGCCTAAGTCTAGAAATATGCAAATTATCGTTGTTTTCTCAAACTGGGAGTCAGGTGATCTCGCAGACAGTTCCTACAAGTTACATCGGTCCCGTGCGAGGGCTTGGTGCCAAACAGGGGGACGTTCAGGGGTTGTTTCATTTTTGCCCTGCTAATCCCCACTAATGCAATCTTTTTAAGCCTAAGTCCTGATATTTTTAAATTCTCATTATATTCTCAAATCGAGGGTCCCCTGATCACACGGTATGTTCGTATTAGTTACATTGGTCTCGTGCAAGGTGTTGGTGCCACTCACGGGGCCATTTGGGGGTTGGTTTGAGTTTTCCACCACTAACGCCCGTTTTTATGCCTAACTCTAGAAATATGCAAATTATCATTGTATTCTCAAACCTAGAGCCCCGTCATCACGCGGACAGTTCCTACGAGTTACATTGGTCCTGTGCGAGGTGAGGGTGTCCCTCACGTGGCCATTCGGGGGTTTTTCATTTTCCCCCCTCTAATCCCCACTAACTCCATGTTTTTAAGCCTAAGTCTTGATATTTTTAAATTATCATTGTATTCTCAAACTGGGGGTCCTGTGATCGCGCGGTCTGTTCGTACGAGTTACATTGGTCTCGTGCGAGGTGTTGGTGCCACTCACTTTGCCGTTCGGGGGTTATTTCAGGTTTTCCCCACTAAAGCCATTCGGGGGCTGTTTCGTCTTTTCACCCACTAAAGACTTGTCCTTAAGCCTAAATCTAGGAATATGCAAATTATCTTCATATTCTCAAACCGGGGGTCTCGTGATTCGGCGAAGAATTCGTGCGAGTAACATTGGTCTGCCCTCTAATCCCCACTAACGCCATGTTTTTAAGCCTAAGTCCTGATATTTTTAAATTATCATTGTATTCTCCAATGGGGGGTCCCGTGATCGCGCGGCCTGTTCGTACGATTTACATTGGTCCCGTTCGAGGTGTTGGTTCAAGTCACTTTGTTGTTTTGGTTTTCCCCCACTAATGCCATGTTTTTAAACCTAAGTGTATAACTATGCAAATTATCATCAAATTCTCAAATCAGGAGTTCCATGATCGCACGGACAGTTCCAACGAGTTACATTGGTCCCCTACGAGGTGTAAGTTCCACTCACGGAGCCGTTCGGGGGCTGTTTTGGGTTTTCACCAAATAACGCCATGTTTTTAAGCATAAGTCTAGAAATATGCAATTTTTCATCGTATTCTCAAACTGGGAGTCCCGTGATCGCGCGAACAGTTCCTACGAGTTACATTGGTCTGATTCGAGGTGTTGGTCCCACTAATGGGGCCGTTCGAGGGTTGTTTCGGGTTTTCACCCACTAAGGCCATGTTTTTAATCCTCAGTATAAAAATATTGAAATTATCATCATATTCTCAAACCGGGGGTCCTGTGACCGCGCGGTCAGTTCCTACGAGAAACATTGGTCCCATCCGAGGTGTTGGTGCCACTCATGCGGCCGTTCTGGAGCTGTTTTGGGTTTTCACCCACTAACGCCAACTTTTTAAGACTAAGTCTAGTAATATATAAATTATCATCGTATTCTCAAACTGGGAGTCCCATGATCGTGTGAACAGTTCATACGAGTTATATTGGTCCCGTTCAAGGTGTTAGTGCCACTCACAGGGCCATTCGGGGGTTGTTTCAGGTTTTTCAAATATAACGCCATGTTTTTACGCCTAAGACTAGAAATAGGAAAAATATCATTGTATTCTCAAACCGGGAGTCCCTTGATCACATGAAAAGTTCCTACGAGTTACATTTGTCCAGTGATAGGCGTTGGTGCCACTCAAGGGGCCGTTCGGGGGCTAGTCCTGGTTTTCATCCACTAACGCGACGTTTTTAAGACTAACTCTATAAATATACAAATTATCATCGTATTCTCAAACTGGGGGTCCAGTGATCGAGCGATCAATTCATACGAGTTACATTGGTCCCGTACGAGGTGTTGGTGCCACTCACGAGGCAATTCGGGGGCTATTTTGGCTTTCCACCCACTAATGCCATGTCCTTAACCCTAAGTCTAGCAATATGCAAATTATCTTCATATTCTCAAACCGGGGGTCTCATGATCCAGTGGTGAATTCGTACGAATAACATTGGTCCCATACGAGGTGTTGGTGCCACTCATTGGGCCGTTCGGGGGCTATTTCTGGTTTTCACACACTAACGCCATGTTTTTAAGCCTAAGTCTAGAAATATGCATATTATCATTGTATTCTCAAACTAGAAGTCCCGTGATTGCGCAGACAGTTCCTACGAGTTACATTGATCCTATGCGAGGTGTTGGTGCCACTTACGGGCTGTTCGAGAGCTATTCCAGGTTTTCCACCACAAACGCTATGTTTTTATGCCTAATTCTAGAAATTGGCAAATTATCATTACATTATCAAACCGGGAGTCCCGTGATCATGTGGACAGTTCCTACGAGTTACATTTGTCCTTTGCGAGATGTTGGTGCCACTCACGGGGCCGTTCGGGGGCTATTTTATATTTTCATCCACGAACGCCATGTTTTAAGCCTAAGTCTAAAAACATGCTAATTGTCATTTTCTCAAACCGGAGTCTCGTGATTGCACGGACAGTTCCTGCGAGTTACATTTGTCCGGTGAGAGGTGTTGGTGCCACTCATGGAGCCGTTCGGGGGTTGTTTCATTTTTTCCACCTCGAATCCCCAACAATGCCGTGTTTTTAAGCCTAAGTCTAGAAATATGCAATTTATCTTCATATTCTCAAACTGGGGGTCCAAGGATCGCGCGATCAGTTCATACGAGTTACATTGGTCCCTTGCGATGTGTTGGTGCCACTCATGGGGCCGTTCGGGGTTTCCTCCACTAACGTCATGTTTTTAAGCCTAAGTTTAGAAATATGAAAATTATCATCATATTCTCAAACCGAGAGTTCCATACTCGCGCAGACAGTTCCTACGGGTTACATTGGTCTAGTACGAGGTGTTGGTGTCACTCACGGGGCTGTTTGGGGGCTGTTTCGGGTTTTCACCTACTACCGCCATATTTTTAACCCTAAGTCTAGAAATATGCAAATTATCATTGTTTTCTCAAACCGGGAGTCATGTGATCTCGCAGACGGTTCCTACGAGTAACATCTGTCCCGTGCGAGGGCTTGGTTCCAAACACGGGGTCATTCAGGGGTTGTTTCATTTTTCCCCCGCTAATCCCCACAAATGCAATCTTTTTAAGCCTAAGTCCTGATATTTTTAAATCCTCATCATATTCTCAAATCGGGGGTCCCTTGATCACACGGTCTGTTTGTACGAGTTACACTCGTCTCGTGCGAGGTGTTGGTGTCACTCACGGGGCCATTTGTGGGTTATTTTGGGTTTTCCCCCATTAATGCCCGCTTTTATGCCTAAGTCTAGAAATATTCCAATTATCATCATATTCTCAAACCTAGAGTCCCGTGATCACGCGGACAGTTTCTATGAGTTACATTGACCCTATGCGAGGTGATGGTGTCCCTCACGGGGCCGTTCGGGGGTTGTTTCATTTTCCCACCTCTAATCCCCACTAATGCCATGTTTTTAAGCCTAAGCCCTAATATTTTTAAATTGTCATTGTATTCTCAAACTGGGGGTCCCGTGATCGCGCGACATGTTCGTAGGAGTTACATTGGTCCCGTGCGTGGTGTTGGTGCCAGTCACTTAGCCATTTGGGTTTTCCCCATCTAACGCCATGTTGTTAAACCTAAGTGTAGAACTATGAAAATTATCATCGTCTTCTCAAATCGAGAGTTCCATGATCGTTCCGACAGTTCCTACGAGTTACATTGATCCCCAGCGAGGTGTTGGTTTCCCTCACGGAGCCGTTCGGGGGCTATTTTCGGTTTTCAGCCACTAACGCCATGTTTTTAAGCATAAGTGTAGAAATATGCAAATTATCATCGTATTCTCAAATTAGGAGTCCCGTATTCGCGTGAACAGTTCCTACGAGTTACATTGGTCCGATTCGAGGTGTTGGTCCCACTAACGGGGCCGTTCAGGGGTTGTTTCTGGTTTTCACCCACTAACGCCATGTTTTTAATCCTCATTATAAAAATATGCATATTATCATTGTATTCTTAAATCGGGGGTCCTGTGACCACGCGGTCAGTTCCAAACACTAACATTGGTCCCGTGCCAGGTGTTAGTGCCACTCATGGGGCCGTTTGGGAGCTATTTTCGTTTTTCACCCACTAACGCCAATTTTTTAAGACTAAGTCTAGAAATATACAAATTATCGTCGTATTCTCAAATTGGGAGTCCCATGATTGTGTGAATAGTTCATACGAGTTATATTGGTCCCGTGCGAACAGATCCTACGAGTTACATTTGTCCTGTGCATTGTGTTGGTGCCACTCACGGGGCTATTCGGGGGTGTTTCATATTTTCACCCACTAACGCCATGTTTTAAGCTTAAGTCTAAAAATATGCTAATTATTGTTTTCTCAAACCGGAGTCCCGTGATTGCACGGACAGTTCCTGCGAGTTAGTTTTGTCCCGTGCGAGGTGTTGGTGCCAATCACGGGACTGTTCGGGGGTTGTTTCATTTTTTCCACCTTTAATCCCCAACAACGCCATGTTTTTAAGTGTAAGTCTATAAATAAGCAATTTATCTTCGTATTCTCAAACCAGGGGTCCCGTGATCGCGCAGTCAGTTCGTACGAGTTACATTAGTCCCGTGCGAGATGTTGGTGCCACTCATGGGGCCGTTCGGGGTTTCCCCCACTAACGCCATGTTTTTAAGCCTAAGTCTAGAAATATGAAAATTATCATCGTATTCTCAAACCGATCATTCCGTAATCGCGTAGACAGTTCCTACGAGTTACATTGGTCCTGTACGATGTGTTGGTGTCACTCACGGGGCTGTTTCGGGTTTTCACCCACTAACGCCATGTTTTTAACCCCTAACTCTAGATATATGCAAATTATCATTATTTTCTCAAATCGGGAGTCAAGTGATCACGCAGACAGTTCCTACGAGTTACATTAGTCCCATGCGAGGTCTTGGTGCCAAACACGGGGCCATTCAGGGTTTTTTTCTTTTTCCCCCTCTAATCTCCACTAATGCAATCTTTTTAAGCCTAAGTCCTGATATTTCTAAATTCTTATCATATTCTCAAACCAGGGGTCCCTTGATCACACGGTTTGTTCGTACGAGTTACATTGGTCCCGTGCAAGGTGTTGGTACCACTCATGGGGCCATTTGGGGGTTGTTTTGGGTTTTCCCCCACTAACGCCCTCTTTTAAGCAAATTATCATCGTATTCTCAAACCTAGAGTCCCGTGATCACGCTGACAGTTCCTACGAGTTACATTGGTCCTATGCGAGGTGATGGTGTCCCTCACGGGGCCGTTCGGGGGTTATTTCATTTCCCCCACTCTAATCCCCACAAACACCAAGTTTTTAAGCCTAAGTCCAGAAATAAGCAAATTATCATCGTATTCTCAAACCGGGGGTCCCGTGATCGCGCGGTCAGTTCGTACCAGTGACATTGGTCTCGTGCATTGTGTTGGTGCCACTAACGGGGCCGTTAGGGAGCTATTTCGGGTTTTCACCCACTAATGCCACATTTTTAAGCCTAATTATTGTAATAGGCAAATTATCATCATATTCTTAAACCGAGAGTCCCGTGATCGCTCGAACAGTTCCTACGAGTTACATTGCACCCGTGCGAGGTGTTGGTGCCACTCAAAGGGCCGTTTGGGGGATATTTTTTGTTTCACCTACTAACACTATTTTTTTAAGACTAAGTTTAGAAATCTATAAATTATCATCATATTCTCAAACCGGGAGTCCCGTGATCACGTGGACAGTTCCTACGAGTTACATTGGTCCCGTACGAGGTTTTGGTGCCACTTACGGGGCCGTTCGGGGACTGTTTTGGGTTTTCCCTTATTAACGTCCCGTTTAATGCACGGTTTTTATGCCTAAGTTTAGAAATGTGTGAATTATCATCGTATTCTCAAATAGGGAGTCCTGGGATTGCATGGATAGTTCCTACGAGTTACATTGGTTTCGTGCGAGGTGTTGGTTCCACTCACGGGGCCGTTTAAGGGTTGTTTCATTTTCCCCCCTCTAATCCACCCTAACACAGTTTTTAAGCCTATGTCCTGATATTTTAAAATTATCATCGTATTCTCAGATCGGGGGTCCCGTGATCGCGTGGTCTATTCGAACGAGTTACATTTATCCCATGCGAGGTGTTGGTGCCACTCTCGGGGCCGTTCAGGGGCTGTTTCAGGTTTTCCCCCACTAACGCCATGTTTTTAAGCCTAAGTCCATAAATATGAAAATTATCATCATATTCTCAAATCGAGAGTTCCATGATCGCGCAGATAGTTCCTATGAGTTACATTGGTCCCCTACAATGTGTTGGTGCCACTCACGGGGCCCTTCGGGGGTTATTTCGTGTTTTTTGCTTCTAACGCCATGTTTTTAAGCCTAAGTCTACAAATATGCAAATTATAATCGTATTCTCAAACCGGGAGTCCCGTGAAAATGCAGACTGTTAGTACAAGTTACATTGGTCCCGTGCGAGGCGTTGGTGCCACTCACAGGGTCGTTCGGGGGCTATTTCAGGTTTTCACCCACTAAGTCCATGTTTTTAATCCTAAGTATAGAAATATGAATATTATCTTCGTATTCTCGAATCGGCCTGCTCCCGCGTAGTCAGTTCCTATGAGTTACATTGGTCCCGTACGTGGTGCTGGTGCCACTCATGGGTCTGTTCGGGGGCTCTTTCAGGTTTTAACCCACTAACGCCAAGTTTATAAGACTAAGTATAGAAATAAACAAATTATTGTCATATTATCAAAATAGGAGTCCCGTGATCGCACTGACAGTTCCTATGAGCTACATTGGTCTCGTACGACGTGTTGGTGCCACTCACGGGGCCGTTCCGGGGTTGTTTCATTTTTTCCCCTCTAATCCACACTATTTCCATGTTTTTAAGCCTGTGTCCTGATATTTTTAAATTATCATCGTATTCTAAGACCGGGCGTCCAGTGATAGAGTGGTTTATTCGTACGAGTTACATTTATCCCGTGCGAGGTGTTGGTGCCACTCACGGGGTTGTTCGGGAGTTGTTTCAGGTTTTCCCCCACTAAAACCATGTTTTTAAGCCTAAGTCTATAAATATGAAAATTATCAGCATACTCTCAAACCAGGAGTTCCATGATCTCGCGGACAGTTCCTACGAGTTATATTGGTCCCCTACGATGTGTTGGTGCCACTTACGGGTCTGTTCGGGGGTTATTTTGTGTTTTCCGCCTCTAAGGCCATGTTTTTAAGCCTAAGTCTAGAAATATGCAAATTATAATCATATTCTCAAATCGGGAGTCCCGTGATGACGCGGATAGTTCGTAAGAGTTACATTGGTCCCGTGCGAGGTGTTGGTGCCACTCACGGAGCCGTTCGGGGGATGTTTTAGGTTTTCACCCACTAATGTCATGTTTTTAAGCCTAAGTCTAGAAATATACAAATTATTTTCGTATTCTCAAAGGGGAGTCCCGTGATCGCACGGACAGTTCCGATGAGTTTGCTCCCGTGTGAGGCGTTGGTGCCACTCACGGGGCCGTTCGGGGGTTGTTTTGGGTTTTCACCAACTAAGTCCTTGTTTTTAATCATAAGTATAGAAATATGAATATTATTGTCATATTCTCAAATCGGGGGTCCTGCTCCCGCGCACTCAGTTCCTACGAGTTACATTAGTCTCATGCGAGGTGCGGATGCCACTTATGGGGTCGTTCAGGGGCTGTTTCGGGTTTTAACCCACTAACGCCTAGTTTTTAAGACTAAGTCTAGAAATAAGCAAATTATCATGGTATTTTTAAAATGGAAGTCCCGTGATCGCACGAACAGCTCCTTTGAGCTACATCGGTTCCGTGCGAGGTGTTGGTGCCACTCACAGTGCCGTTCGGGGGTTATTTTGGGTTTTCCCCGACTAACGCCATGTTATTATTCCTAAGTCTAGAAATATGCAAATTTGTGTCGTATTCTCAAATTGGGGGTCCCACGATCGCGCAGTCAATTTGTACGAGTTACATTAGTCCCGTGCGAGGTGTTGGTGCCACTCACGGGGCCATTCGGGGGCTGTTTCGGCTTTTCACCCACTAACGCCATGTTTTTAAGCCTAAGTCTTGAAATATGAAAATTATCATCTTATTCTTAAACCGGGGGTCCCGTGATCCCGCGGTCAATTTGTACGAGTTACATTGGTCCTGAGCGAGGTGTTGGTGCCACTTATGGGGCCATGCGGGGGCTGTTTCGGGTTTTTCCCCACTAACGCCATGCTTTTATGCCTAAGTCTAGAAATTTGCAAATTATCATCGTATTCTTAAACTTAGAGTCCTGTAATCATGCGGATACTTCCTACGAGTTGCATTGGTCCTGTGCGAGCTGATGGTGTCACTCACAGGGCCGTTCGGGGGTTGTTTTGTTTTTTCCCCTCTAATCCCCACTAACGCCATGTTTTTAAGCCTATGTCCTGATATTTTTAAATTATTATTGTATTCTAAAACCGGGGGTCCCATGATCACGCGATCTATTCATACGTGTTACATTGGTCCCGTGAGAGGTGTTGGTGCCCCTTACGGGGCCGTTAGGGCGTTGTTTCATGTTTTCCCCCACTAACGCCATGTATTTAAACCTACGTGTAGAACTATACAAATTATCATCATATTCTAAAATCGGGAGTTCCATTATCACGTTGTTAGTTCCTACAAGTTACATTGGTCCCCTGCGAGATGTTGGTGCTACTCACGGAGCCGTTCGGGGGCTGTTTCGGGTTTTCACCCACTAACGCCATGTTTTTAAGGATAAGTCTAGAAATATGCAAATTATAATTGTATTCTCAAAATGAGAGTCCCGTGATCGCGCGAACATTTCCTACGAATTACATTGGTCCGGTGCGAGGTGTTGGTCCCACTAACGGGGTTGTTTGGGCGTTGGTTTGTGTTTTCACCCACTAACGCCATGTTTTTAATCCTCCGTATAAAAATATGCAAATTATCATCGTATTGTCAAACCGAGGGTCCTGTGACCGCAAGGTCAGTTCCTACGAATAACATTATTCCCGTGCTAGGTGTTGGTGCCACTCATGGGGCCATTTCGAGGTTATTTTTGGTTTTCGCCCACTAAAGCAAAGTTTTTAAGACCAAGTCTAGAACTATACAGACTATCGTCGTATTGTCAAACTGGGAGTCCTGTGATCATGTGAACAGTTCATACGAGTTATATTGGTCCCGTGCGAGGTGTTGGTGCCACTCACAGGGCCGTTCGGGGGTTGTTTCAGGTTTTCCACCTCTAACGCCGTATTTTTATGCGTAAAACTAGAAATAGGAAAAATATCATTATATTCTCAAATCGGGAGTCCCGTGATCGCGTGAACTAATCCTACGAGTTACATTTGTCCCGTGCGAGGCGTTAGCGCCACTCAAGGGGCCGTTCGGGGTCTATTTCGGGGGTTTCACCCACTAACGCCATGTTTTTAGGCCTAAGTCTAGAAATATGAAAATTATCATTGTATTCTCAAACCAGAAGTCCTGTGATTTCGCGGACAGTTCCTACGAGTTACATTGATCCTGTGGGAGGTGTTGGTGCCACTCACGAGGCCGTTCGGGGGTTGTTTTGGCTTTTCACCCACTAACGCCATGTCCTAAGCCTAAGACTTGAAATATGCAAATTATCTTTGTATTCTCAAATCGAGGGTCCCGTGATCCCGCGGTCAATTCATAGGAGTTACATTGGTCCCGTGCGAGGTGTTGGTTCCATTCATTGGGCCGTTCGGTGGCTATTTCGGGTTTTCACACACTAACGACATGTTTTTAAGCCTAAGTCTATAATTATACAAATTATCATTATATTCTCAAATCGAAAGTCTCGTGATCGCGCGGATAGTTCTTACGAGTTACAATGATCCCGTGCGAGGTGTTGGTGCCACTTACGGGGCCATTTGAGAGTTGTTTCGTGTTTTCCCCCACTAACGCTGTGTTTTTATGCCCAAGTCTAGAAATTGGTAAATTATCATTATATTATTAAACCGGGAGTCCCGTTATCACGCGGACAGTTCCTACGAGTTACATTTGTCCTGTGCGAGGTGTTGGTGCGACTCACGGAGCCGTTTGGGGGTTGTTTCATATTTTCAGCCACTAACGCTAGGTTTTTAATCCTATGTCTAGAAATATGCAAATTATCTTTGTATTCTCAAATTGGCGGTCCCGCGATCACGCGGTCAGTTCGTATGAGTTACATTGGTCCCGTGCGAGGTGTTGGTGCCACTCACGGGGCCGTTCGGGTTTTCCCCCACTAACGCCATGTTTTTAAGCCTTGTTCTAGAAATATGAAAATTATCATCGTATTATAAAACTGAGAGTTCCATAATCGCGCAGACAGTTCCTACGAGTTACATTGGTCTTGTATGAGGTGTTAGTGTCACTCACGGGGCTGTTCGGGGGATGTTTCGAGTTTTCATCCACTAACGCTATATTTTTAAGCCTAAGTCTAAAAATATGAGAATTATCGTTGTTTTCTCAAACCAGGAGTCACGTGATCACGCAGACAGTTCCTACGAGTTACATTAGTCTCGTACGAGGGCTTTATGCCAAACACGGCGCCGTTCGGGGGGTGTTTCATTTTTTCACTTCTAATCCCCATTAATGCAATATTTTCAAGCCTAAGTCCCGATATTTTTAAATTTGCATCATATTCTCAAACCGAGGGTCCCATGATAACACGATTTGTTCGTACAAGTTACATCGGTCCCGTGCGAGGTGTTGGTGCCACTCACGGGGCCATTCGGGGGTTGTTTTTGGTTTTCCCCCACTAACGCCATGCTTTTATGCCCAAGTCTAAAAATTTGCAAATTATTATCGTCCTTTCAAACCTAGAGTCCCGTGGTCACGCGAATAGTTCCTACTTGTTACATTGGTCCTGTGCGATGTGATGGTGTCACTCACGGGGCCGTTCAGGGTTTATTTCATTCTCCCCCTCTAATCCCCACTAACGCCATGTTTTCAAGCCTAAGTCTAGAAATATGCAAATTATCATCGTATTCTCAAATCGGGGGTCCCATGATCACGCGGTCAGTTCGTACCAGTGACATTGATCCCGTGTGTTGTGTTGGTGCCACTCACGGGGCCGTTCGGGAGCTATTTTGGATTTTCACTCACTAACGCCACATTTTTATGCCTAAGCCTAGAAATATGCAAATTATCATCATATTCTAAAATCGGGAGTTTCGAGGTCACGCGGAGAGTTCCTACGATTTACATTCATCTCGTGCGAGGTGTTAGTGCCACTCACAGGGCCGTTCGGGGGCTATTTCGGGTTTTCACACACTAATGCCATGTTTTTAAGCATAAGTCTAGAAATATGCAAATTATTATCATATTCTCAAATTGGGAGTCCCGTGATCGCACGGACAATTTCTACGAGTGACATTGGTCTCATGCGAGGTGTTGGTGCCACTCACGGGGCCGTTCAGGGTTTGTTTCATTTTCCCCCCTCCAATCCACACTAATGCCATGTTTTTAAGCCTATGTCATGATATTTTTAAATTATCACCGTATTCTCAGATCGAGGGTGCCGTGATTACATGGCCTATTCGTACGAGTTACATTTATCGCGTGCGAGGTGTTGGTGCCACTCACGGGGCCATTCGGGCGCTGTTTAAGGTTTTTCCCCACTAACGCCATGTTTTTAAGCCTAAGTCTATAAATATGCAAATTATCATCATATTCTCAAACCGGGAGTTCCATGATCGTGCGGACAGTTCCTACGAGGTACATTCCCCTACGATGTGTTGGTTCCACTCACGGGACCATTCTAAGGTTATTTCGTGTTTTCCACCTCAAATGCCATTTTTTAAGCCTAAGTCTAGAAATATGCAAATTATAATCGTATTCTCAAATCGAGAGTCTCGTGATCAATCGGACAGTTCCTACGAGTTACATCTGTCCCATGCGAGGTGGTGGTGCCACTCAAGGAGCCGTTCGGGGGCTGTTTTAGGTATTCACCCACTAACGCCATATTTTTAAACCTAAGTCTAGAAATATGTAAATTATCATCATATTCTCAAATGGGAGTCCCGTGATCATGCGAACAGTTCCTACGAGTTACATTGGTCCAGTGCGAGGCGTTGGTTCCACTCACGGGGCCGTTCAGAGGCTATTTTGGGTTTTAACCCACTAACGCTAAGTTTTTAAGACTATGTCTAGAAATATGCAAATTATCGTCGTATTCTTAAAATAGGAGTCCCGTGACTGCACAGACAATTCCTACGAGCTACATTGGTCCCGTGCGAGGTGTTGGTGACACTCGCGGTGCCGTTCGGTGGTTGTTTTGGGTTTTCCCCGACTAACACCTTATTTTTATTCCTAAGTCTAGAAATATGCAATTTTTTGTCATATTCTCAAACCGGGGGTCGTATGATCGCACGGTCAATTTGTACGAGTAAAATGTTTCTCGTGCGAGGTGTTGGTGCCACTCACGGGGCCATTCGGGGGTTGTTTCGTCTTTTCACCCACTAAGGCCATGTTTTTAAGGCAATGTCTAGAAATATGAAAATTATCATCATATTCACAAAATGGTGGTCACGTGATCCCGCGGTCAATTCGTACGAGTTACATTGGTCCCGTGCGAGGTGTTGGTGCCACTCATGGGGTCGTTCGGGGGATGTTTCGGGTTTTCACACACTAACGCCATGTTTTTAAGACTATGTCTAGAAATATGTAAATTATCATCGTATTCTCAAACCGGAAGTCCTGTGATCGTGAGGAGACTTTCTACGAGTTCAATTGATCCCGTGTGAGGTGTTGGTGCCACTGACAAGGCCGTTCGATGGCTGTTTCGGGTTTTCCCCACTAACGGCATGTTTTTATGCCTAAGTCTATAAATACGCAAATTATCATTGTTTTCTCAAATCGGGAGTCACGTGATCGCACAGACAGTTCCTACGAGTAACATCGGTCCCATGCGAGGGCTTGGTGCCAAACACGGGGCCTTTCAGGGGTTGTTTCATTTTTCCCCCGCTAATCCCCACAAATGCAATCTTTTTAAGCCTAAGTCCTGATATTTTTAAATCCTCATCATATTCTCAAATCGGGGGTCCCTTGATCACACGGTCTGTTCGTACGAGTTACATTGGTCCCGTGCGAGGTGTAGGTGCCACTCACGGGGCCATTTGGGGGTTATTTCGGGTTTTTCCCCATTAATGCCCACTTTTATGCCTAAGTCTAGAAATATGCAAATTATTATCGTATTCTCAAACATAGAGTCCCGTGATCACGCGGACAGTTTCTACGAGTTACATTGGTCCTGTGCGAGGTGATGGTGTTCCCCAACAGGGCCGTTTGGCGGTTGTTTCATTTTCCCCCTCTAATCCCCACTAACTCCGTGTTTTTAAGCCTAAGCCCTGATATTTTTAAATTATCATTGTATTCTCAAATCGGGGGTCCGTGATCGTGCAGTCAGTTCGTACCAGTGACATCGGTTCCGTGCATTGGGTTGATGCCACTCACGGGGCTATTTAAGAGCTATTCCGGGTTTTCACCCACTAACGCGACATTTTTATGCATAAGTCTAGAAATTTGAAAATTATCATCTTATTTTAAAATCAGGACTCCCGTGATCGCGCGGACAGTTCCTACGAGTTACATTGGTGCCACTCGAAGGGTCGTTCGGGGGATAATTTGGGTTTTCACCCAAAAACGCCATGTTTTTAAGCCTAAGTTTAGAAATATGCAAATTATTATCATTTTCCCAAACTGGGAGTCCCTTCCGTGATTGCGTGGACAGTTCCTACGAGTTACATTGGTCCCCTACAATGTGTTGGTTCCATTCACGAGGCCGTTCAGGGGATTTTTTGGGTTTTCCCTCGTTAACGTCCCGTTTAATCCACCGTTTTTACACCTAAGTCTAGAAATTTTCAAATTATCATCATATTCCCAAACCGAGAGTCCCGTGATCGCACGGACTGTTCCTACGAGTTATATTGGTCTCGTGAGAGGTGTTGGTGCCACTCACGGGGTCGTTCAGGGGTTGTGTCATTTTCCTCCCTAATCCACACTAATGCCATGTTTTTAAGCCTGTGTCCTGATATTTTTAAATTATCATCTTATTCTCAGATCGGGGGTCCCGTGATAGCATGGTCTATTCGTACGAGTTAAATTTATCCCGTGCGAGGTGTTGGTGCCACTCATGGGGCCGTTCGGGGGCTGTTTCAGGTTTTCCCCACTAACGCCATGTTTTTAAACCTAAGTCTATAAATATGAAAATTATCATCATACTCTCAAATCGGGAGTTCCATGATCTTGCGGACAGTTCCTACGAGTTATATTAGTCCCCTACAATGTGTTGGTACCACTCACGGGTTCGTTCGGGGGTAATTTCGTGTTTTCCGCCTCTAAGGCCTTGTTTTGAAGCCTAAGTCTAGAAATATGCAAATTATAATCGTATTCTCAAATTGAGAGTCCCGTGATCACGAGGACAGTTAGTACGAGTTACGATGGTCACGTGCGATGTGTTGGTGCCACTCATCGAGCCGTTCGAGGGCTGTTTTAGGTTTTCACCCACTAACGCAATGTTTTTAAGCATAAGTCTAGAAATATGCAAATTATCGTTGTATTCTCAAATGAGAGTCCCCTGATCGCGCGGACAGTTCCTACGAGTTACATTGATCCCATACGAGGCGTTGGTGCCACTCATGGGGCCGATCGGGGGCTATTTTGGGTTTTCACCCAATAAGGCCATGTTTTTAATCCTATGTATAGAAATATAAAAATTATCATCATATTCTCAAATCGAGGGTCCTGCTCCCGCGCGGTCAGTTCCTATGAGTTACATTGGTCCCGTGCGAGGTGTTGGTGCCACTCATGGGGCCCTTCAGGGGCTATTTTGGGTTTTAACCCACTAACGCCATGTTTTTAGGACTAAGTCTAGAAATAAGAAAATTATCATTGTATTCTCAAAACAGGAGTCCCGTGATCGCAGGGACAGTTCCTATGAGCTACATTAGTCCCGTGCGAGGTGTTGGTGCCACTCACGGTGACGTTCGGGGGTTGTTTTGGGTTTTCTCCGACTAACGCCATGTTTTTATTCCTAAGTCTAGAAATATGAAAATTTTCATCGTATTATCAAACCGGGGGTCCCGTGATTGCGCGGTCAATTCGTACGAGTAACATTGGTCCCATGCGAGGTGTTGGTGCCACTCACGCGGCCATTCGGGGGCTGTTTCTACTTTTAACCACCTAACGCCATGTTTTTAAGCCTAAGTCTATAAATATGTAAACTATCATCGTATTCTGAAACCGGTGTCCCGTGATCCCGCGATCAATTTGTACGAGTTACATGGTCCTGAGCGAGGTGTTAGTGTCACTCACGGGGCTGTTCGGGGGCAGTTTCGGGTTTTCCCCCACTAATGCCACGTTTTTATGCCTGAGTCTAGAAATATGCAAATTATCATCATATTCTCAAACCTAGACTCCCGTGATCTCACGGAGAGTTCCTACGAGCTAAAGTGGTCCTGTGCGAGGTGATGGTGTCACTCACGGGGTCGTTCGGGGGTTATTTCGTTTTCCCACTCTAATCCCTACTAACGCCATGTTTTTAAGCCCTTAGTCCTGATATTTTTAAATTATCATTGTATTCTGAAACTGGGGGTCCCTTGATCGCGTGGTCTGTTCGTACGAGTTACATTGGTCCCGTGCGAGGTGTTGGTGCCACTCACTTTGCCGTTCGGTGGTTGTTTTGGGTTTTCCCCCACTAACGCCATGTTTTTAAGCCTAACTGCAGAAGTATGCAAATTATCATCGTATTCTCAAATAGGGAGTTCCAGGATTACGCGGACAGTTCCTACGACTTACATTGGTCCCCTGCAAGGTGTTGGTGCCACTCACGGAGCCGTTTGGGGGCTGTTTTGGGTTTTCACCCACTAACGCCATGTTTTTAAGAATAAGTCTAGAAATATACATAATTATCATCGTATTCTCAAACTGGGAGTCCCGTGATAGCACGAATAGTTCCTACGAGTTACTTTGGTCCGGTGCGAGGTGTTGGTCCCACTAACGGGGCCGTTCGAGGGTTGTTTCGAGTTTTCACCCACCAACGCCATGTTTTTAATCCTCAGTATAAAAAAATGCAAATTGTCGTCATATTCTCAAAGCGGGGGTCCTGTGATCGCGCGGTCAGTTTCTATGAGTAACATTGGTCCCGTGCGAGGTGTTGGTGCCACTCATGGGGCCGTTCGGGGGTTGTTTTGGGTTTTCACCCACTAACGCCAAGTTTTTAAGACTAAGTCTATAAATATACAAATTATGGTCATATTCTCAAACTGGGAGTCCTATCATCATGTGAACAGTTCATACGAGTTATATTGGTCCCGTGCGAGGTGTTAGTGCCACTCACGGGGCCGTTCGGGGGTTGTTTCAGGTTTTACCCATCTAACGCCATATTTTTATGCCTAAGACTTGAAATAGGAAAAATATCATTGTATTCTCAAATCAGGAGTCCCGTGATCACGTGAAAAGTTCCTACGAGCTACATATGTCTCGTGCGAGGCATTAGTGCCACTCAAGGGGCTGTTCGAGGGTTGTTTCGAGTTTTCACCCACTAACGCCATGTTTTTGAGCCTAAGTCTTGAAATATGCAAATTATCATTGTATTCTCAAACCGGGGGGCCCATGATCGCGTGATCAATTCGTACGAGTTACATTGGTCCCGTGCGTGGTGTTAGTACCACTCACGGGGCCATTCGGGGGTTATTTCGGGTTTTCACACACTAACGCCATGTTTTTAAGCCTAAGTCTAGAAATATATAAATTATCATTGTATTCTCAAACCGGAAGTCCCGTGATCTTGCAGATAGTTCGTACAAGTTACATTGGTCCCGTGCGAGGTGTTGGTGCCACTTACGGGGCCGTTCGAGAACTATTTCAGGTTTTCCCCCACTAACGTCATGTTTTTAAGCCTAAGTCTAAAAATTGGCAAATTATCACTGGGAGTCCCGTGATCATGCGGACAGTTCCTACGAGTTACATTTGTCCTGTGCGAGGTGTTGGTGCCACTCATAGGGCCGTTCGGGGGCATTTTCAAATTTTTGCCGACTAATGCCATGTTTTAAGCCTATGTCTAAAAATATGCTAATTATCGTTGAATTCTCAAACCGGAGTCCCGTGATCGCACGGACAGTTCCTGCGAGTTACATTGGTCCCGTACGAGGTGTTGCCGTTCCAAGGTTATTTCATTTTTTCCACCACTAATCCTCAACAATGCCATGTTTTTAAACCTAAGTCTAGATATGCAATTTATCTTCGTATACTCAAATTGGGGGTCCCGTAATCGCGCGGTCAGTTCGTACGAGTTACATTGTTCCCGTGCAAGTTGTTGGTGCCACTCACGGGGCCGTTCGGGGTTTTCCCCCACTAACGCCATGTTTTTAAGCTTAAGTCTAGAAATATGAAAATTATCGTCGTATTCTAAAAGTGAGAGTTCCATAATCGAGCCGACAATTCCTACGAGTTGCATTGGTCCTGTATGAGGTGTTGGTGTCACTCACTGGGCTGTTCGGGGGCTTTTATGGTTTTTCACCCACTAACGCCATATTTTTAAGCCTATGTCTAGAAATATGCAAATTATCGTTGTTTTCTAAAACGGGGAGTGACGCCATATTTTTAAGCCTAAGTCTAGAAATATGCAAATTATCATCGTATTCTTAAACCGGGAGTCCCGTGATCAAGCGGACAGTTCCTACGAGTGACATTGGTCCTGTGCGAGGCGTTGGTGCCACTCGAAGGGCCGTTCGGGGGATATTTCGGGTTTCACTCACTAATGCCATGTTTTTAAGCCTATGTTTTGAAATCTGCAAATTATCATCATATTCTCAAACCGGTAGTCCCGTGATCGTGAGGACAGTACCTACGAGTTACATTGGTCATATACGAGGTTTTGGTGCCACTCACGGGGCCGTTCGGGGGCTATTTCGGGTTTCCCCCATTAACGTCATGTTTAATGCACCATTTTTATGCCTAAGACTAGAAATATGAAAATTATCATCGTATTCTCAAACCGGGAGTCCCGTGATCGCACTGACAGTTCCTACGAGTTACATTAGTCTCGTGCGATATGTTGGTGCCACTCACGGGGCCGTTCAGGGGTTGTTTCATTTTCCCCCTCTAACCCCACTAACACCATGTTTTTAAGCCTATGTGTTGGTAATTTTAAATTATCATCGTATTCTCAGACTGGGGGTCCCGTGCTCACGTGGTCTATTCGTACGAGTTACATTTATCCTATGCGAGGTATCGGTGCCACTCTCGGGGCCGTTCGGGGGCTATTTTAGGTTTTCACCCACCAACGCCATGTTTTTAAGACTAAGTCTATAAATATGCAAATTATCATCGTATTCTCAAATCGGGAGTTCCATGATTGCGTAGACAGTTCTTATGAGTTACATTGGTCCCCTACCATGTGTTGGTGCCACTCAGGGGGCCATTCGGGAGTTATTTCGTGTTTTTTGCCTCTAACGCCATATTTTTAAGCCTAAGTCTAGAAATATGCAAATTATTGTCGTATTATCAAAACGGGAGTCCCGTGATCGCACGGAAAGTTCCTATGATCTTCATTGGTCTCGTGCGAAGTGTTGGTGCCACTCACGGGGCCGTTCAGGGATTGTTTCATTTTCCCCCTCTAATCCACACTAACACCTTATTTTTAAGCGTATGTCCTGATATTTTTAAATTATCATCGTATTCTGAGGCCGGGGTTCCCGTGATCGCGTGGTCTATTCGTACGAGTTACATTTATCCCATGAGAGGTGTTGGTGCCACTCGCGGGGCCCTTTGGGGGTTGTTTCAGGTTTTCCCCCACTAACGCCATGTCTTTAAGCCTAAGTCTATAAATATGGAAATTATCATAGTATTCTCAAATTGGGAGTTCCACGATCGCGCAGACAGTTCTTAAGAGTTACATTGGTCCCCTACCATGTGTTGGTGCCACTCACGGGGCCGTTCGGGGGTTATTTCGTGTTTTCTATCTCTAACGCCATGTTTTTAAGCCTAAGTCTAGAAATATGAAAATTATAATCGTATTCTCAAACTGGGGATCCTGCGACCACGCGGTCAGTTCCTACGAGTTACATTGGTCCCGTTCGAGGTGTTGGTGCCACTCACGGGGCCGTTGGGGAGCTGTTTCGAGTTTTCACCCACTAGTGCCACATTTTTTAGCCTAAGTATAGATATATGCAAATTATCATCGTATTCTAAAATTGGGAGTCCCGTGATCATGCGGACAGTTCCTACGAATTACATTGGTCCCGTGCGAGGTGTTGGTGCCACTCACAGGGGCGTTCAGACGCTATTATGTTTTCACCCACAAACGCCATGTTTTTAAGCCTAAGTTTAGCAATATGCAAATTATCATCATATTCTCAAACCGGGAGACCCATGATTGCGTGAATAGTTTCTATGAGTTACATTGGTCCTATGTAAGGTTTTGGTGCCACTCACGGCGTCGTTCGGGGGTTGTTTCGGGTTTTCTCGCATTAACGCCCCATTTAATGCTCCATTTTTATGCCTAAGTCTAGAAATATGCAAATTATCATCGTATTCGCAAATCGGGAGTCCCGTGATTGTGCGGACAGTTCCTACGAGTTACATTGGTCCTGTGTGAGGTGTTTGTGCCACTCACGGGGCCGTTCAGGGGTTGTTTCATTTTCCCCCCTCTAAGCCACACTAACGCCTTATTTTTAAGCCTATGTCCAGATATTTTTAAATTATTACGTATTCTCAGGACGGGGGTCCTGTGATAGAGCGATATGTTCGTACGAGTTACATTGGTCCCCTACGAGGTGTTAGTACCACTCACGGGGCCATTCGGGTGATATTTCATGTTTTTCACCTCTAACGCCATGTTTTTAAGCCTATGTCTAGAGATATGCAAATTATTATCGTATTCTCCAACGGGATTCCCATGATCACGCCGACAGTTCCTACGAGTTACATTGGTCCCGTGCGAGGAGTTGGTGCACTCATGGGGCCGTTCAGGGGCTGTTTCGGGCTTTCACCCAAAAACACCATGTTTTTAATCCTAAGTATAGAAATATGAAAATTATCATCGTAATTTCAAATCGGGGGTCCTGCGACCGCGCAGTAAGTTCCTACGAGTTACATTGGTCCCGTGCGAGGTGTTGGTGCCACTCACGGGGCCGTTCGGGAGCTGTTTCGGGTTTTCACCCACTAATGCCACAATTTTATGCCTAAGTCTAGAAATATGCAAATTGTCATCGTATTCTAAAACTGGGATTCCCGTGATCGCTCGGACAGTTCCTACGAGTTACATTGGTCCCGTGCGAGGTTTTTGTGCCACTCACGGGGCCGTTAGGGGGCTGTTTCGGGTTTTCCCCGTTGACGCCCCATTTTTATGCCTAAGTCTAAAAATATGAAAATTATCATTATATTCTCAAACCATAGTCCCATGATTGCGCGGATAGTTCCTACGAGTTACATTGTTCCCGTGCGAGGTGTTGGTTCCACTCACGGGACCGTTCGGGGGTTATTTCATTTTTTCCACCTCTAAACCCCAACAACGCCTTATTTTTAAGCCTAAGTCTATTAATATGCTAATAACATCCGTATGATCAAATCGGGGGTCGCATGATCGTGTGGTCAGTTTGTACAAGTGACATTGGTCCCGTGCGCTTTGTAGTGCCACTCACGAGGCTGTTCGGGAGATGTTTCGGGTTTTCACCCACTAATGCCACATTTTTCAGCCTAAGTCTAGATCTAAGTAAATTATCATCATAATCTAAAATCAGGATTCCCTTGATCATGCAGACAGTTCCTATGAGTTATATTGTCCCGTGCGAGCTGTTGGTGCCACTCACAGGGCCGTTCGGGGGCTATTTTGTGTTTTCACCCACTAATGCCATGTTTTTAAGCCTAAGCTTAGCAAAATGCAAATTATCATCATATTCTCAAACCGAGAGTCCCGCGATCACATGAACAGTTCCTACGAGTTACATCGGTCCCATGCAAGGTTTTGGGGCCACTCACGGGGTCATTCGGGGGTTGTTTCGAGTTTTCCCACATTAGCGCCCCGTTTAATGCTCTGTTTTTATGCCTAAGTCTAGAAATATGCAAATGATCATTGTATTCACAAATCGGGAGTCCCGTGATTGCACGGACTATTCCTATGAGTTACATTGGTCCTGTGTGAGGTGTTTGTGCCACTCACCGGGCCGTTCATGGGTTGTTTAATTTTCCTCCCTCTAATCCACACTAACACCTAGTTTTTAAACCTCCGTCCAGATATTTTTAAATTATTGTTGTATTCTCAGGATGGGGGTCTCGTGATAGAGAGGTTTGTTCGTACGAGTTACATTCATCCCCTACGAGGTGTTGGTGCCACTCACGGGGCCTTTCGGGTGCTGTTTCGTGTTTTCTACCTCCAACGCCATGTTTTGAAGCCAAAGTCTATAAATATACAAATTATCATCGTATTTTCAAACGGGCGTCCCGTGATCACGTGGACAGTTCCTACGAGTTACATTGGTCCCGTGCAAGGCGTTGGTGCACACACGGGGCCGTTGTGGAGCTGTTTCGGGCTTTCACCCACTAATGCCATGTTTTTAATCCTAAGTATAGAAATATGAAAATTATCATCATATTCTCAAACTGGGGATCCTGCGACCACGCGGTCAGTTCCTACGAGTTACATTGGTCCCGTTCGAGGTGTTGGTGCCACTCACGGGGCCGTTGGGGAGCTGTTTCGAGTTTTCACCCACTAGTGCCACATTTTTTAGCCTAAGTATAGATATATGCAAATTATCATCGTATTCTAAAATTGGGAGTCCCGTGATCATGCGGACAGTTCCTACGAATTACATTGGTCCCGTGCGAGGTGTTGGTGCCACTCACAGGGGCGTTCAGACGCTATTATGTTTTCACCCACAAACGCCATGTTTTTAAGCCTAAGTTTAGCAATATGCAAATTATCATCATATTCTCAAACCGGGAGACCCATGATTGCGTGAATAGTTTCTATGAGTTACATTGGTCCTATGTAAGGTTTTGGTGCCACTCACGGCGTCGTTCGGGGGTTGTTTCGGGTTTTCTCGCATTAACGCCCCATTTAATGCTCCATTTTTATGCCTAAGTCTAGAAATATGCAAATTATCATCGTATTCGCAAATCGGGAGTCCCGTGATTGTGCGGACAGTTCCTACGAGTTACATTGGTCCTGTGTGAGGTGTTTGTGCCACTCACGGGGCCGTTCAGGGGTTGTTTCATTTTCCCCCCTCTAAGCCACACTAACGCCTTATTTTTAAGCCTATGTCCAGATATTTTTAAATTATTACGTATTCCCAGGATGGGGGTCCTGTGATAGAGCGATATGTTCGTACGAGTTACATTGGTCCCCTACGAGGTGTTAGTACCACTCACGGGGCCATTCGGGTGCTATTTCATGTTTTTCACCTCTAACGCCATGTTTTTAAGCCTATGTCTAGAAATATGCAAATTATTATCGTATTCTCCAACGGGATTCCCATGATCACGCCGACAGTTCCTACGAGTTACATTGGTCCCGTGCGAGGAGTTGGTGCACTCATGGGGCCGTTCAGGGGCTGTTTCGGGCTTTCACCCACAAACACCATGTTTTTAATCCTAAGTATAGAAATATGAAAATTATCATCGTAATTTCAAATCGGGGGTCTTGCGACCGCGCAGTAAGTTCCTACGAGTTACATTGGTCCCGTGCGAGGTGTTGGTGCCACTCATGGGGCCATTCAGGGGCTGTTTCGGGTTTTAACCCACTAACGCCAAGTTTTTAAGATTAAGTCTAGAAATATGCAAATTATTGTCATATTCTCAAAACGGGAGTCCCGTGATCACACGGACGGTTCCTATGAGCTACATTAGTCCCAAGCGAGGTGTTGGTTCCACTCATGATGACGTTCAGGGGTTGTTTCGGGATTTCACCCACTAACGCCATGTTTTTAAGACTAAGTCTAGAAATATGCAAATTATCGTCGTATTCTCAAAATGGGTGTCCCGTGATCATGCAGACAGTTACTACGAGTTACATTAGTCCCGTGCGAGGCATTGGTGCTCCTCACGGGGCCGTTCGGGGGCTGTTTTCGATTTTCATCCACTAACACGATGCTTTTAAGCCTAAGTTAAGAAATATGCAAATTTTCGTCATATTCTCAAACCGGGGGTCCCATGATCGTGCGGTCAATTTGTATGAGTTACATTGGTCCCGTGCAAGGCATTAGTGCCACTCACGGGCACATTCGGGATTATTTCATGTTTTCACTCACTAACACCATGTTTTTAAGCCTATGTCTAGAAATATGCAAATTTCCATCGTATTCTCAAACCGGGGGTCCCGTGATCCCCCGGTCAATTCATACGAGTTATATTGGTCCAGTGCGAGGTGTTGGTGCCACTCATGGGGGCCGTTCAGGGGCTGTTTCGGGTTTTCGCACACTAACGCCATATTTTTAAGCCTAAGTCTAGAAATATGCAAATTATCATCTTAATCTCAAATCGAAAGTCCCATGATTGCGCGGACAGTTCCTACGAGGTACATTGATCCCGTGCGAGGTGTTGCCGCCACACACGGGCCGTTCGAGGGATTTTTTGGGTTTTGCCCACTAACACCATGGTTTTATGCCTAAGTCTAGAAATAGCCAAATTATCATTTTATTCTCAAATCAGGAGTCCCGTGATTGCGCGGACAGTTCCTACGAGTTACCTTTGTCCTGTGCTCGGTGTTGGTTCCACTCACGGGCCATTCTCGGGCTATTTTTGATTTTCAACCACTAACACCATGTTTTTAAGCCTAAGTGTAGATATATGCTAATTATCATTGTAGTCTCAAACCGGAGTCCCATGATCGCGCGAACAGTTCCTACGAGTTACATTGGTCTCGTGCGAGGTATTTGGGGGGCCAATCATGAGGTCGTTCGGGGTTTTTTTCATTTTTTCCACCTCTAATCGCCACCAACACCAGATTTTTAATCCTAAGTCTAAAAATATGGAAGTTATCTTTGTATTCTCAAACCGGGGGTCGCGTGATTGCGCGATCAGTTCGTAACAGTTACATTGGTCCCGTGCGAGGTGTTGGTGCCACTCACGGGTCCGTTCGGGAGTTATTTCATTTTTTCCTCCTCTAAACCCCAACAACGCCTTGTTTTGACGCCTATGTCTATAAATATGCAAATTATGTTCGTATTATAAAACCGGGGGTCCCATGATCATGCGGTCAGTTCGTACAAGTGACATTGGTCCCGTGCGCTGTGTAGTGCCACTCACGGGGCTGTTCGGGAGCTGTTTCGAGTTTTCACCCACTAATGCCACATTTTTCAGCCTAAGTCTAGATCTAAGTAAATTATCATCATAATCTAAAATCAGGATTCCCGTGATCATGCAGACAGTTCCTATGAGTTACATTGGTTCCGTGCGAGGTGTTGGTGCCACTCACAGGGCCATTCGGGGGCTATTTCGGGTTTTCACCCACTAACGCCATGTTTTTAATCCTAAGTTTAGCAATATGAAAATTACCATCATATTCTCAAATTGGGATTCCCGTGATCGCATGAACAGTTCCTACGAGTTCATTGGTCCCATGTAAGGTTTTGGTGCCACTCACGGGGCCGTTAGGGGGTTGTTTCAGGTTTTCCCGCATTAAAGCCCCGTTTAATGCTCCATTTTTATGCCTATGTCTAGAAATATGCAAATTATCATTCTATTCACAAATTTGGAGTCCCGTGATTGCGCGGACAGTTCCTACGAGTTACATTGGTCCCGTGTGAGGTGTTTGTGCCACTCACGGGGCCGTTCAGGGGTTGTTTCATTTCCCCCCCTCTAATCCACACTAACACCTTGTTTATAAGCCTATGTCCAGATATTTTTGAATTATTGTCATATTCTCAGGCCGGGGGTCCCGTGATAGATCGGTATATTCATACCATTTACATTGGTCCCCTACGAGGTGTTGGTGCCACTCATGGGGTCTTTCGGGTACTGTTTCGTGTTTTCCGCCTCTAACGCCATGTTTTTAAGCGTAAGTCTATAAATATACAAATCATCATTGTATTCTCAAACGGGAGTCATGTGATCACGCGGACAGTTCCTACGACTTACACTGGTCCCGTGCGAGGCGTTGGTGCACTCACGGGGCTGTTCGGGCGCTATTTCAGGCCTTCACCCACTAACGCCATGTTTTTAATCATAAGTATAGAAATATGAAAATTATCATCATATTCTCAAACCCGGGGTCTTGCGACCGCACGGTCAGTTCCTACGAGTTACATTGGTCCCGTGCGAGGTGTTAGTGCCACTCACAGTGCCGTTCGGGAGCTGTTTCGGGTTTTCACCCACTAATGCCACATTTTTTAGCCTAAGTCTAGATATATGAAAATTATCATCGTATTCTAAAACTGGGATTCTCGTGATCATGCGGACAATTCCTACGAGTTATATTGGTCCCGTGCGAGGTGTTAGTGCCACTCACGGTGCCGTTCGAGAGCTGTTTCGGGTTTTCACCCACTAATGCCACATTTTTTAGCCTAAGTCTAGATATATAAAAATTATCATCGTATTCTAAAACCGGGATTCTCGTGATCATGCGGACAATTCCTACGAGTTATATTGGTCCCGTGCGAGGTGTTGGTGCCCCTCACTGGGACGTTCGGGGGCAATTTCGAGTTTTTACCCACTAACGCCATGTTTTTAAGCCTAAGTTTAGCAAAATGCAAATTATCATCATATTCTCAAACTGAGAGTCCCGTGATCACATGAACAGTTCCTACGAGTTACATTGGTCCCATGCAGGGTTTTGGTGCCACTCACGGGGCCGTTCGGGGGTTATTTTCGGTTTTCTCGCATTAACGCCCCGTTTAATGCTCTGCTTTTATGCCTAAGTCTAGAAGTATGCAAATTATAATCGTAATCACAAAAATGGGGTCCCGTGATTGCTTGGACAATTCCTAGGAGTTACATTGGTCCCTTGCGAGGTGTTTGTGCCACTCACGGGGCCGTTCAGGGGTTGTTTCATTTTCCCCTCTCTAATCCACACTAGCGCCTTGTTTTTAAGCCTATGTCCAGATATTTTTAAAGTATTTTCGTATTCTCAAGCCGGGGGTCCCGTGATAGAGCGGTATGTTCGTACGAGTTACATTGGTCCCCTACGGGGTGTTAGTGCCACTCACGGGGTTGTTCGGGTGTTGTTTCATGTTTTCTGCCTCTAATGCCATGTTTTTAACCGTATGTCTAGAAATATGCAAATTATCATCATATTCTCAAACGGGAGTCCCGTGATCACGCGAACAGTTCCTACGAGTTACATGGGTCCCGTGCGAGGAGTTGGTGCTCTCCCGGGGCCCTTCGGGCATTGTTTTGGGCTTTCACCCTCAAATGCCATGTTTTTAATCCTTAGTATAGAAATATGAAAATTATCATCGTATTCTCAAACCGGGGGTCCTACGACCGCGCGGTCACTTCCTACGAGTTACAATGGTTCCGTGTGAGGTGTTGGTGCCACTCATGGGGCCGTTTAGGGGTTGTTTTGGGTTTTAACCCACTAACGCAAAGTTTTTAAGATTAAGTCTAGAAAGATGCAAATTATTATCCAATTCTCAAAATAGGAGTCCTGTGATCGCACGGACAGTTCCTTTGAGCTACATTGGTCCCATGCGAGGTATTAGTTCCACTCATGGGGCCGTTCAGAGGCTATTTCGGGTTTTCGCATACTAACGCCATGTTTTTAAGCCTAAGTCTTGAAATATGCAAGTTATCGTCGTAATCTCAAATCGAAAGTCCCATGATTGCGCGGACAGTTCCTACGAGGTACATTGATCCCGTACGAGGTGTTGCCGCCACACACGGGCCGTTCGAGGTATTTTTTGGGTTTTGCCCACTAACACCATGGTTTTATGCCTAAGTCTAGAAATAGCCAAATTATCATTTTATTCTCAAATCGAGAGTCTCGTGATTGCGCGGACAGTTCCTTCGAGTTACCTTTGTCCCGTGCTCGGTGTTGATTCCACTCTCGGGCCATTCTCGGGCTGTTTTTGATTTTCAACCACTAACACCATGTTTTTAAGCCTAAGTGTAGAAATATGCAAATTATCATTGTAGTCTCAAACCGGAGTCCCATGATCGCGCGAACAGTTCCTACGAGTTACATTGGTCTCGTGCGAGGTATTTGGGGGGCCAATCATGGGGTCGTTCGGGGTTTTTTTCATTTTTTCCACCTCTAATCGCCACCAACACCAGATTTTTAATCCTAAGTCTAAAAATATGGAAGTTATCTTTGTATTCTCAAACCGGGGGTCGCGTGATTGCGCGATCAGTTCGTAACAGTTACATTGGTCCCGTGCGAGGTGTTGGTGCCACTCACGGGTCCGTTCGGGAGTTATTTCATTTTTTCCTCCTCTAAACCCCAACAACGCCTTGTTTTGACGCCTATGTCTATAAATATGCAAATTACGATCGTATTATAAAACCGGGGGTCCCATGATCACGCGGTCAGTTCGTACAAGTGACATTGGTCCCGTGCGCTGTGTAGTGCCACTCACGGGGCTGTTCGGGAGCTGTTTCGAGTTTTCACCCACTAATGCCACATTTTTCAGCCTAAGTCTAGATCTAAGTAAATTATCATCATAATCTAAAATCAGGATTCCCGTGATCATGCAGACAGTTCCTATGAGTTACATTGGTTCCGTGCGAGGTGTTGGTGCCACTCACAGGGCCGTTCGGGGGCTATTTCGGGTTTTCACCCACTAACGCCATGTTTTTAATCCTAAGTTTAGCAATATGAAAATTACCATCATATTCTCAAATTGGGATTCCCGTGATCGCATGAACAGTTCCTACGAGTTCATTGGTCCCATGTAAGATTTTGGTGCCACTCACGGGGCCGTTAGGGGGTTGTTTCAGGTTTTCCCGCATTAAAGCCCCGTTTAATGCTCCGTTTTTATGCCTATGTCTAGAAATATGCAAATTATCATTCTATTCACAAATTTGGAGTCCCGTGATTGCGCGGACAGTTCCTACGAGTTACATTGGTCCCGTGTGAGGTGTTTGTGCCACTCACGGGGCCGTTCAGGGGTTGTTTCATTTCCCCCCCTCTAATCCACACTAACACCTTGTTTATAAGCCTATGTCCAGATATTTTTGAATTATTGTCATATTCTCAGGCCGGGGGTACCGTGATAGATCGGTATATTCATACAATTTACATTGGTCCCCTACGAGGTGTTGGTGCCACTCATGGGGTCTTTCGGGTACTGTTTCGTGTTTTCCGCCTCTAACGCCATGTTTTTAAGCGTAAGTCTATAAATATACAAATCATCATTGTATTCTCAAACGGGAGTCATGTGATCACGCGGACAGTTCCTACGACTTACACTGGTCCCGTGCGAGGCGTTGGTGCACTCACGGGGCTGTTCGGGCGCTATTTCAGGCCTTCACCCACTAACGCCATGTTTTTAATCATAAGTATAGAAATATGAAAATTATCATCATATTCTCAAACCTGGGGTCTTGCGACCGCACGGTCAGTTCCTACGAGTTACATTGGTCCCGTGCGAGGTGTTAGTGCCACTCACGGTGCCGTTCGGGAGCTGTTTCGGGTTTTCACCCACTAATGCCACATTTTTTAGCCTAAGTCTAGATATATGAAAATTATCATCGTATTCTAAAACTGGGATTCTCGTGATCATGCGGACAATTCCTACGAGTTATATTGGTCCCGTGCGAGGTGTTAGTGCCACTCACGGTGCCGTTCGGGAGCTGTTTCGGGTTTTCACCCACTAATGCCACATTTTTTAGCCTAAGTCTAGATATATAAAAATTATCATCGTATTCTAAAACCGGGATTCTCGTGATCATGCGGACAATTCCTACGAGTTATATTGGTCCCGTGCGAGGTGTTGGTGCCCCTCACTGGGACGTTCGGGGGCAATTTCGAGTTTTTACCCACTAACGCCATGTTTTTAAGCCTAAGTTTAGAAAAATGCAAATTATCATCATATTCTCAAACTGGGAGTCCCGTGATCACATGAACAGTTCCTACGAGTTACATTGGTCCCATGCAGGGTTTTGGTGCCACTCACGGGGCCGTTCGGGGGTTATTTTCGGTTTTCTCGCATTAACGCCCCGTTTAATGCTCTGTTTTTATGCCTAAGTCTAGAAGTATGCAAATTATAATCGTATTCACAAAAATGGTGTCCCGTGATTGCTCGAACAATTCCTAGGAGTTACATTGGTCCCTTGCGAGGTGTTTGTGCCACTCACGGGGCCGTTCAGGGGTTGTTTCATTCTCCCTTCTCTAATCCACACTAGCGCCTTGTTTTTAAGCCTATGTCCAGATATTTTTAAAGTATTTTCGTATTCTCAAGCCGGGGGTCCCGTGATAGAGCGGTATGTTCGTACGAGTTACATTGGTCCCCTACGGGGTGTTAGTGCCACTCACGGGGTTGTTCGGGTGTTGTTTCATGTTTTCTGCCTCTAATGCCATGTTTTTAACCGTATGTCTAGAAATATGCAAATTATCATCATATTCTCAAACGGGAGTCCCGTGATCACGCGAACAGTTCCTACGAGTTACATGGGTCCCGTGCGAGGAGTTGGTGCTCTCCCGGGGCCCTTCGGGCATTGTTTTGGGCTTTCACCCTCAAATGCCATGTTTTTAATCCTTAGTATAGAAATATGAAAATTATCATCGTATTCTCAAACCGGGGGTCCTGCGACCGCGCGGTCACTTCCTACGAGTTACAATGGTTCCGTGTGAGGTGTTAGTGCCACTCATGGGGCCGTTTAGGGGTTGTTTTGGGTTTTAACCCACTAACGCAAAGTTTTTAAGATTAAGTCTAGAAATATGCAAATTATTATCCAATTCTCAAAATAGGAGTCCTGTGATCGCACGGACAGTTCCTTTGAGCTACATTGGTCCCATGCGAGGTATTAGTTCCACTCATGGGGCCGTTCAGAGGCTATTTCGGGTTTTCGCATACTAACGCCATGTTTTTAAGCCTAAGTCTAGAAATATGCAAGTTATCGTCGTAATCTCAAATCGAAAGTCCCATGATTGCGCGGACAGTTCCTACGAGGTACATTGATCCCGTACGAGGTGTTGCCGCCACACACGGGCCGTTCGAGGTATTTTTTGGGTTTTGCCCACTAACACCATGGTTTTATGCCTAAGTCTAGAAATAGCCAAATTATCATTTTATTCTCAAATCGAGAGTCTCGTGATTGCGCGGACAGTTCCTTCGAGTTACCTTTGTCCCGTGCTCGGTGTTGGTTCCACTCTCGGGCCATTCTCGGGCTGTTTTTGATTTTCAACCACTAACACCATGTTTTTAAGCCTAAGTGTAGAAATATGCAAATTATCATTGTAGTCTCAAACCGGAGCCCCATGATCGCGCGAACAGTTCCTACGAGTTACATTGGTCTCGTGCGAGGTATTTGGGGGGCCAATCATGGGGTCGTTCGGGGTTTTTTTTATTTTTTCCACCTCTAATCGCCACCAACACCAGATTTTTAATCCTAAGTCTAAAAATATGGAAGTTATCTTTGTATTCTCAAACCGGGGGTCACGTGATTGCGCGATCAGTTCGTAACAGTTACATTGGTCCCGTGCGAGGTGTTGGTGCCACTCACGGGTCCGTTCGGGAGTTATTTCATTTTTTCCTCCTCTAAACCCCAACAACACCTTGTTTTGACGCCTATGTCTATAAATATGCAAATTACGTTCGTATTATAAAATCGGGGGTCCCATGATCACGCGGTCAGTTCGTACAAGTGACATTGGTCCCGTGCGCTGTGTAGTGCCACTCACGGGGCTGTTCGGGAGCTGTTTCGAGTTTTCACCCACTAATGCCACATTTTTCAGCCTAAGTCTAGATCTAAGTAAATTATCATCATAATCTAAAATCAGGATTCCCGTGATCATGCAGACAGTTCCTATGAGTTACATTGGTTCCGTGCGAGGTGTTGGTGCCACTCACAGGGCCGTTCGGGGGCTATTTCGGGTTTTCACCCACTAACGCCATGTTTTTAATCCTAAGTTTAGCAATATGAAAATTACCATCATATTCTCAAATTGGGATTCCCGTGATCGCATGAACAGTTCCTACGAGTTCATTGGTCCCATGTAAGGTTTTGGTGCCACTCACGGGGCCGTTAGGGGGTTGTTTCAGGTTTTCCCGCATTAAAGCCCCGTTTAATGCTCCGTTTTTATGCCTATGTCTAGAAATATGAAAATTATCATTCTATTCACAAATTTGGAGTCCCGTGATTGCGCGGACAGTTCCTACGAGTTACATTGGTCCTGTGTGAGGTGTTTGTGCCACTCACGGGGCCGTTCAGGGGTTGTTTCATTTCCCCCCCTCTAATCCACACTAACACCTTGTTTATAAGCCTATGTCCAGATATTTTTGAATTATTGTCATATTCTCAGGCCGGGGGTCCCGTGATAGATCGGTATATTCATACAATTTACATTGGTCCCCTACGAGGTGTTGGTGCCACTCATGGGGTCTTTCGGGTACTGTTTCGTGTTTTCCGCCTCTAACGCCATGTTTTTAAGCGTAAGTCTATAAATATACAAATCATCATTGTATTCTCAAACGGGAGTCATGTGATCACGCGGACAGTTCCTACGACTTACACTGGTCCCGTGCGAGGCGTTGGTGCACTCACGGGGCTGTTCGGGCGCTATTTCAGGCCTTCACCCACTAACGCCATGTTTTTAATCATAAGTATAGAAATATGAAAATTATCATCATATTCTCAAATCCGGGGTCTTGCGACCGCACGGTCAGTTCCTACGAGTTACATTGGTCCCGTGCGAGGTGTTAGTGCCACTCACGGTGCCGTTCGGGAGCTGTTTCGGGTTTTCACCCACTAATGCCACATTTTTTAGCCTAAGTCTAGATATATGAAAATTATCATCGTATTCTAAAACTGGGATTCTCGTGATCATGCGGACAATTCCTACGAGTTATATTGGTCCCGTGCGAGGTGTTAGTGCCACTCACGGTCCCGTTCGGGAGCTGTTTCGGGTTTTCACCCACTAATGCCACATTTTTTAGCCTAAGTCTAGATATATAAAAATTATCATCGTATTCTAAAACCGGGATTCTCGTGATCATGCGGACAATTCCTACGAGTTATATTGGTCCCGTGCGAGGTGTTGGTGCCCCTCACTGGGACGTTCGGGGGCAATTTCGAGTTTTTACCCACTAACGCCATGTTTTTAAGCCTAAGTTTAGCAAAATGCAAATTATCATCATATTCTCAAACTGGGAGTCACGTGATCACATGAACAGTTCCTACGAGTTACATTGGTCCCATGCAGGGTTTTGGTGCCACTCACGGGGCCGTTCGGGGGTTATTTTCGGTTTTCTCGCATTCACGCCCCGTTTAATGCTCTGTTTTTATGCCTAAGTCTAGAAGTATGCAAATTATAATCGTATTCACAAAAATGGTGTCCCGTGATTGCTCGGACAATTCCTAGGAGTTACATTGGTCCCTTGCGAGGTGTTTGTGCCACTCACGGGGCCGTTCAGGGGTTGTTTCATTCTCCCCTCTCTAATCCACACTAGCGCCTTGTTTTTAAGCCTGTGTCCAGATATTTTTAAAGAATTTTCGTATTCTCAAGCCGGGGGTCCCGTGATAGAGCGGTATGTTCGTACGAGTTACATTGGTCCCCTACGGGGTGTTAGTGCCACTCACGGGGTTGTTCGGGTGTTGTTTCATGTTTTCTGCCTCTAATGCCATGTTTTTAACCGTATGTATATTAATATGCAAATTATCATCATATTCTCAAACGGGAGTCCCGTGATCACGCGAACAGTTCCTACGAGTTACATGGGTCCCGTGCGAGGAGTTGGTGCTCTCCCGGGGCCCTTCGGGCATTGTTTTGGGCTTTCACCCTCAAATGCCATGTTTTTAATCCTTAGTATAGAAATATGAAAATTATCATCGTATTCTCAAACCGGGGGTCCTGCGACCGCGCGGTCACTTCCTACGAGTTACAATGGTTCCGTGTGAGGTGTTGGTGCCACTCATGGGGCCGTTTAGGGGTTGTTTTGGGTTTTAACCCACTAACGCAAAGTTTTTAAGATTAAGTCTAGAAAGATGCAAATTATTATCCAATTCTCAAAATAGGAGTCCTGTGATCGCACGGACAGTTCCTTTGAGCTACATTGGTCCCATGCGAGGTATTAGTTCCACTCATGGGGCCGTTCAGAGGCTATTTCGGGTTTTCGCATACTAACGCCATGTTTTTAAGCCTAAGTCTAGAAATATGCAAGTTATCGTCGTAATCTCAAATCGAAAGTCCCATGATTGCGCGGACAGTTCCTACGAGGTACATTGATCCCGTACGAGGTGTTGCCGCCACACACGGGCCGTTCGAGGTATTTTTTGGGTTTTGCCCACTAACACCATGGTTTTATGCCTAAGTCTAGAAATAGCCAAATTATCATTTTATTCTCAAATCGAGAGTCTCGTGATTGCGCGGAAAGTTCCTTCGAGTTACCTTTGTCCCGTGCTCGGTGTTGGTTCCACTCTCGGGCCATTCTCGGGCTGTTTTTGATTTTCAACCACTAACACCATGTTTTTAAGCCTAAGTGTAGAAATATGCAAATTATCATTGTAGTCTCAAACCGGAGTCCCATGATCGCGCGAACAGTTCCTACGAGTTACATTGGTCTCGTGCGAGGTATTTGGGGGGCCAATCATGGGGTCGTTCGGGTTTTTTTTTATTTTTTCCACCTCTAATCGCCACCAACACCAGATTTTTAATCCTAAGTCTAAAAATATGGAAGTTATCTTTGTATTCTCAAACCGGGGGTCGCGTGATTGCGCGATCAGTTCGTAACAGTTACATTGGTCCCGTGCGAGGTGTTGGTGCCACTCACGGGTCCGTTCGGGAGTTATTTCATTTTTTCCTCCTCTAAACCCCAACAATGCCTTGTTTTGACGCCTATGTCTATAAATATGCAAATTACGTTCGTATTATAAAACCGGGGGTCCCATGATCACGCGGTCAGTTCGTACAAGTGACATTGGTCCCGTGCGCTGTGTAGTGCCACTCACGGGGCTGTTCGGGAGCTGTTTCGAGTTTTCACCCACTAATGCCACATTTTTCAGCCTAAGTCTAGATCTAAGTAAATTATCATCATAATCTAAAATCAGGATTCCCGTGATCGTGCAGACAGTTCCTATGAGTTACATTGGTTCCGTGCGAGGTGTTGGTGCCACTCACAGGGCCGTTCGGGGGCTATTTCGGGTTTTCACCCACTAACGCCATGTTTTTAATCCTAAGTTTAGCAATATGAAAATTACCATCATATTCTCAAATTGGGATTCCCGTGATCGGATGAACAGTTCCTCCGAGTTCATTGGTCCCATGTAAGGTTTTGGTGCCACTCACGGGGCCGTTAGGGGGTTGTTTCAGGTTTTCCCGCATTAAAGCCCCGTTTAATGCTCCGTTTTTATGCCTATGTCTAGAAATATGCAAATTAGCATTCTATTCACAAATTTGGAGTCCCGTGATTGCGCGGACAGTTCCTACGAGTTACATTGGTCCCGTGTGAGGTGTTTGTGCCACTCACGGGGCCGTTCAGGGGTTGTTTCATTTCCCCCCCTCTAATCCACACTAACACCTTGTTTATAAGCCTATGTCCAGATATTTTTGAATTATTGTCATATTCTCAGGCCGGGGGTCCCGTGATAGATCGGTATATTCATACAATTTACATTGGTCCCCTACGAGGTGTTGGTGCCACTCATGGGGTCTTTCGGGTACTGTTTCGTGTTTTCCGCCTCTAACGCCATGTTTTTAAGCGTAAGTCTATAAATATACAAATCATCATTGTATTCTCAAACGGGAGTCATGTGATCACGCGGACAGTTCCTACGACTTACACTGGTCCCGTGCGAGGCGTTGGTGCACTCACGGGGCTGTTCGGGCGCTATTTCAGGCCTTCACCCACTAACGCCATGTTTTTAATCATAAGAATAGAAATATGAAAATTATCATCATATTCTCAAACCCGGGGTCTTGCGACCGCACGGTCAGTTCCTACGAGTTACATTGGTCCCGTGCGAGGTGTTAGTGCCACTCACGGTGCCGTTCGGGAGCTGTTTCGGGTTTTCACCCACTAATGCCACATTTTTTAGCCTAAGTCTAGATATATGAAAATTATCATCGTATTCTAAAACTGGGATTCTCGTGATCATGCGGATAATTCCTACGAGTTATATTGGTCCCGTGCGAGGTGTTAGTGCCACTCACGGTGCCGTTCGGGAGCTGTTTCGGGTTTTCACCCACTAATGCCACATTTTTTAGCCTAAGTCTAGATATATAAAAATTATCATCGTATTCTAAAACCGGGATTCTCGTGATCATGCGGACAATTCCTACGAGTTATATTGGTCCCGTGCGAGGTGTTGGTGCCCCTCACTGGGACGTTCGGGGGCAATTTCGAGTTTTTACCCACTAACGCCATGTTTTTAAGCCTAAGTTTAGCAATACGCAAATTATCATCATATTTTCAAACCGAGAGTCCCGTGATCGCATGAACAGTTCCTACGAGTTACATTGGTCCCATGTAAGGTTTTGGTGCCACTCACGGGGCCGTTCGGGGGTTGTTTCGGGTTTTCCCACATTAACGCCCCGTTTAATGCTCTGTTTTTATTCCTAAGTCTAGAAATATGTAAATTATCATCGTATTCACAAATCGGGAGTCCCGTAATTACACAGACAGTTCCTACGAGTTACGTTGGTCCCGTGTGAGGTGTTTGTACCACTCACGGGGCCGTTCAGGGATTGTTTCATTTTCCCCCCTCTAATCCACACAAACGCCTTATTTTTAAGCCCATGTCCCGATATTTTTAAATTATTGTCATATTCTCAGGCCGGGGGTCCCAAGATAGAGTGGTTTGTTCGTACGAGTTACATTTGTCCCCTACGAGGTGTTGGTGCCACTCACGGGGTCTTTCGAGTGTTGTTTCGTGTTTTTCGCCTCTAATGCCATGTGTTTAAGCATAAGTCTAGAAATATGCAAATTATCATCGCATTCTCAGACAGGAGTCCCATGATCACGTGGATAGTTTCTACGAGTTACATTGGTCCCGTGCGAGGCGTTGGTGCAGTCACGGGGGCGTTCGGGCCCTGTTTCGGGCTTTCACCCACTAACGCCATGTTTTTAAGCCTAAGTATTGAAATATGAAAATTATCATCGTATTCTCAAACCGGGCGTCCTACGATCGCGCGGTCAGTTCCTACGAGTTACATTGGTCTCGTACGAGGTGTTGGTGCCACTCACAGGGCCGTTTGGGAGCTGTTTCGAGTTTTCACCCACTAATGCCACATTTTTTAGCCTAAGTCTAGATATATGCAAATTATCATCATATTCTAAAATCGGGAGTCCCATGATCATATGGAGAGTTCCTACGAGTTACATTGGTCCCGTGCGAGGTTTTGGTGCCACTCACAGGGTCGTTTAGGGGCTATTTCGGGTTTTCACCCACTAACGCCATGTTTTTAAGCTTAAGTTTACAAATATGCAAATTATCATCATATTCTCAATCCGGGAGTCCCGTGATTGCATGAACAATTTTTACGAGTTACATTGCTCCCATGCAAGGTTTTGGTGCCACTCACGGGGCCGTTCGGGGGTTATTTCGGGTTTTCCCGCATTAATGCCCGTTTAATGCTCTGTTTTTATGGCTAAGTCTAGAAATACGCAAATTATCAATGTATTCACAAATTGGGTGTCCCGTGATTACGCGAACAGTTCCTACGAGTTACATTGGTCCCGGGTGAGGTACTTGTGCCACCTACGGGGCCGTTCAGCGGTTGTTTCATTTTCCTCCCTCTAATCTACACTAACGCCACATTTTTAAGCCTATGTCCTGATATTCTTAAGTTATCATGGTATTCTCAGACCGACGGTCCCGTGATAACGTGGTTTGTTCGTACGAGCTACATTTATCCCGTGCGAGGTGTTGGTGCCACTCACGGGGCCATTCGGGGGCTGTTTTAGGTTTTCCCCCACTAACGCCATATTTTTAAGCCTATATTTAGAAATATGCAAATTATAATCAAATTCTAAAATCGGGAGTTCCATGATTGCACAGACAGTTCCTACGAGTTACATTGGTCCCCCACGAGGTGTTGGTGCCACTCACGGGGCCGTTCGGGGTTATTTCGTGTTTTTCACCTCTAACGCCATATTTTTAAGCCTAAGTCTAGAAATGAGCATATTATAATTATATTCTCAAACCGGGAGTCCCGTGATCACGCGGACAGTTCCAACGAGTTACATTAGTCCCCTGCGAGGTGTTGGTGCCACTCAAAGAGACGTTCGGGGGCTGTTTTGGGTTTTCACCCACTAACGCCATGTTTTTAAGCCTAAGTCTATAAATATGCAAATTATCTTCGTATTCTCAAACGGGAGTCGCGTGATCACGGGGACAGGTCCTACGAGTTACATTGATCCCGTGCGAGGCATTGGTGCCACTCATGGGGCCGTTCGGGGGTTGTTTCGAGTTTTCACCCACTAACGCCATCTTTTTTATCCTGAGTATAGAAATATGAAAATTATCATCGTACTCTCCAATCAGGGGTCCTGTGACCGCGCGGTCAGCTCCTACGTGTTACATTGGTCCCATGTGAGGTGTTGGTGACACTCATGGGGCCGTTCAGGGGTTGTTTCCGGTATTAACCCACTAACGCCAAGTTTTTAAGACTAAGTCTAGAAATATGAAAATTATCATCATATTCTCAAAACGGGAGTAACGTGATCGCACATACAGTTCCTATGAGCTACATTGGTCCCGTGCTAGGTGTTGGTGCCACTCACGATGCCATTTAGGGGCTGCTTTTGGTTTTCACCCACTAACGCCAAGTTTTTAATACTAAGTCTAGGTATATGCAAATTATCATCGTATTCTCAAAATGGGAGGCCCGTGATCACGCAAACAGTTCCTACGAGTTAGATTGGTCCTGTGCAAGTCATTGGTGCCCCTCACAGGGCCGTTCGGGGGTGGTTTCCGGTTTTCACCCACTAATTCCATGTTTTTAAGCCTAAGTCTATAAATAGGCAAATTTTCGTCGTATTCTAAAATTGGGGGTCCCATGATCACGCGGTCAATTCGTACGAGTTGCATTGGTCCCGTGTAAGGTATTGGTGCCACCCACGGGGCTATTCGAGGGTTGTTTCGTGTTTTCACCCACTAACACCATGTTTTTAAGCCTAAGTCTAGAAATATGCAAAATTATCATCGTAGTCTCAACTCGAGGGTCCCGTGATCCGCAATCAATTCGTACGAGTTACATTGCTCCCGTGCGAGGTGTTGGTGCCACTCATGGGGCCGTTCAGGGGCTGTTTCAGGTTTTCCCATACTAACGCCATGTTTTTAAGCCAAATTATAGAATTTTGAAAATTATCATCATATTCTCAAACCGGAATTCCCAAGATCGCACGGACAATTCCTACGAGTTAAATTGATCCCATGTGAGGTGTTGCTGCCACTCATGGAGGCGTTCGAGGGCTGTTTCGGGTTTTCCCCACTAACTCCATGTTTTTATGCCTAAGTAGAAATAGGAAAATTATTATTGTATTCTCAAATCGGGAGTCCCGTGATTGCGCGGACAGTTCGTACGAGTTATTTTTGTCCCATGCTAGGTGTTGGTGCCACTCACAGGGCTATTTGAGGGCTGTTTCAGATTTTCACCCACTAATGCCATGTTTTTAAGCCTAAGTCTAGAAATATGATAATTATCATTATATTCTCAAACCGGAGTCCCATGATCGCGCGGATAGTTCCTACGTGTTACATTGGTCCCGTACGAGGTGTTGGTGCCACTCACGGGGTCGTTCAGGGGTTATTTCATCTTTTCCACCTCTAATCCCAACCAATGCCACATTTTTAAGACTAAGTCTAAACATATTCAAATTATCTTTGTATTCTCAAACCGGGGGTCGCGTGATCACGCGATCTATACGTATGAGTTATATTGGTCCCGTGTGAGGTATTGGTGCCACTCACGGGGCCATTCGGGGGTTATTTAATTTTTTCCACCTCTAATCCCAAACAACACTATGTTTTTAAGCCTAAGTCTATAAATATGCATATTATCTTCGTATTATGAAACTGAGGGTGTCTTGATGGCGCGATCAGTTCATACAATTAGCATTGGTCCTGTGCGATGTGTTGGTGCCACTCACGGGGCCGTTCGCGAGCTGTTGCGGGTTTTCACCCACTAATGCCTCATTTTTATGCCTAACTCCATAAATATGCAAATTATCATCGTATTCTAAAACCGGGAGTACCATGATCACGCGGACAGTTCCTACGAGTTACATTGGTCCCGTTCGAGGTGTTAGTGTGACTCACAGGGCCGTTCAGGGGCTATTTCAGGTTTTAACCCACTAACGGCACGTTTTTAAGCCTAAGTTTAGCAATATTCAAATTATCATCATATTCTCAAACCGGGAGTCCCGTGATCATGTGGACAGTTCCTACGAGTTATAGTATCATCGTATTCTCAGACCGGGGGTCCCGTGATAGCGCGGTCCATTCTTACGAATTACATTTAGTCGGTGCGAGGTGTTGGTGCCACTCACGGGGCCGTTCGAGAGCTGTTGCAGGTTTTCCCCCACTAACGCGTGTCTTTAAGCCTATGTCTAGAAATAGGCAGATTATCATCATATTATCAAACCGGGAGTTCCATGATCGCGCAAATAGTTCCTACGAAGTTACATTTGTCCCCTACGAGGTGTTGGTGCCACTCACGGGGCCGTTCGGGGGTTATATCGTGCTTTACACCTCTAAAGCCATGTTTTTAAGCCTCTAGAAATATTCAAATTATAATTGTATTCTCAAACCAGGAGTCCCGTGATCGCGCGAACAGTTTTTACAAGTTACATTGATCCTGTACGAGGCGTTGGTGCCACTCACGGGGCCATTCAGGGGCTGTTTTGAGTTTTCACTCACTAACAACATGTTTTTAATCCTAAGTATAGAAATATGAAAATTATCGTCGTATTCTCAAACCGCGGTTCTTGTGACCGCATGGTCAGTTCCTACGAGTCACGTTGGTCCCATGCGAGGTGTTGGTGCCACTTATGGGGTCGTTCAGGGGTTGTTCCGGGTTTTCACCCACTAACGCCAAGTTTTTAAGACTAAGTCTAGATATAAGCAAATTATCATCGTATTCTTAAAATAGGAGTCCCGGGATCTCACGGACAGTTGCTATTAGCTACATTGTTCCCGTGCGAGATGTTGGTGCTACTCACAGTGCCGTTCGAGGGTTGTTTTGGGTTTCCCCCCACTAACGCCATGTTTTTATTCCTAAGTCTAAAAATAGGCAAATTATCATTGTATTCTAAAACCGGAAGTCCCGTGATCACGCGGACAGTTGCTACGAGTTACATTGGTCTCGTGTGAGGCATTGGTGCCACTCGTGGGGCCGTTCGGGAGCTGTTTTGGGTTTTCATCCACTAATGCCATGTTTTTAAGCCTAATTCTAAAAATATGTAAATTATCATAGTATTCTAAAATCGGGGGTCCCGTGATCCCACGGTCAATTTGTACGGGTTACATCGGTCTCGTGCGAGGTGTTGGTGCCACTTTTGGGGCCGTTCAAGGTTGTTTAGGGTTTCACACACTAACGCCATGTTTTTAAGCCTAAGTTTAGAAATATACAAATTATCATCGTATTCTCAAATCGGAATTCCCATGATCGCGCGGACAATTCCTACAAGTTACATTGATCCCGTGCGAGGTGTTGCTGCCACTCACGGGGCCGTTCGTGGGTTGTTTCTGGTTTTCCCCACTAACTCCATGTTTCTATGCTTAAGTCTAGAAATAGGAAAATTATCATTGTATTCTTAAACTGGGAGTCCCGTGATTGCGCGGACAGTTCCTATAAGTTACATTTGTCCCGTGCTAGGTGTTGCTGCCGCTCAAAGGACCATTTGGGGGCTGTTTCAGATTTTCACCCACTAACTCCATATTTTTAAGCCTAAATCTAAAAATATGCTAATTATCATTGTATTCTCAAACTGGAGTCCATGATCGCGTGGACAGTTCTTACGAGTAACATTGGTCCCCTGCGAGGTGTTGGTGCCACTCACGGGGCCGTTCGAGGGTTATTTCATTTTTTCCACCTCTAATCCTCACCAACATCACGTTTTTAAGCCTAAGTCAAAAATAAGAAAATAATATTTGTATTGTCAAACCAGGGTTCGCGTGATCACGCGGTCCGTTCGTACGAGTTACATTGGTCCCGTACGAGGTGTTGGTGCCACTCACGGGGCCGTTCGGGGGTTATTTCATTTTTTCCACGTCTAATCCCCAACAACGCCATTTTTTAAGCCTAAGTGTATAAAAATTCAAATTAATTTCATTTTATCAAACCGGGGGCCTCGTGATCACGCGGTCAGTTCGTACAAGTGACATTGGTCCCGTGCATTGTGTTGGTGCCACTCATGGGGCCGTTCGAGAGATATTTCGGGTTTTCACCCACTAATGCCACATTTTTATGCCTATGTCTAGAAATATACAAATTATCATTGTATTCTAAAATTGGGAGTCCCGTGATCGCGCGGATAGTTCCTAAGAGTTACATTGGTCCCGTGTGAGGTGTTGGTGCCACTCACATGGCCGTTTAGGGCTATTTCAGGTTTTCACCCACTATCGCCATGTTTTTAAGCCTAAGTTTAGTAATATGCAAATTATCATCATATTCTCAAATAGGCAGTCCCGCGATCGCGTGGATAGTTTCTATGAGTTACATTGGGCCCGTTCGAGGTCTTGGTGCCACTCACGGAGCCGTTCGGGGGCTGTTTCAGGTTTTCCCCCATTAACGCCCCGCTTAACAACCCGTTTTTATGCCTAAGTCTAGAAATATGAAAATTATCATCGTATTCTCAAACTGGGAGTCCCGTGATCGCCCGGACAGTTGCTACGAGTTACATTGGTCCCGTGAAAGGTGTTTGTTCCACTAATGGGGGCCGTTCAGGGGTTGTTTCATTTTTCCCCTCTAATTCACACTAATGCCATGTTTTTAAGCCTTCGTCCTGATAATTTTAAATTATCATCATATTCTCAGGTCGGGGGTCCCTGATAGCGCGGTCTGTTCGTACGAGTTACATTTATCTCGTGCGAGGTGTTGGTGCCACTCACGGGGCCGTTCGAGGGCTATTTCAGGTTTTCCCCTACTAAAGCCAAGTTTTTAGGCCTAAGCCTAGAAATACTCAAATTATCATCGTATTCTCAAATCGGCAGTTCCATGATCGCGCAGATAGTCCCTACAAGTTACATTGCTCCCCAACAAAGTGTTGGTGCCACTCACGGGGTCGTTCGGGGGTTATTTCTTGTTTTCCGCCTCTAATGCCATGTCTTTAAGCCTAAGTCTAGAAATATGAAAATTATAATCGTATTCTCAAACCGGGAGTCCCTTTATCATGTGGACGATTCCTACAAGTTACATTGGTCTCGTACGAGGTGTTGGTGCCACTCACGGGGCCGTTCGGGGGTTGCTTTGGGTTCTCACCCACTAACGCCATGTTTTTAATCCTAAGTATAGAAATATGAAAATTATCGTCATATTCTCAAACCGGGGTTCCTGCGATCGCGCGGTCAGTTCCTACGAGTTACACTGGTCCCGTGCGAGGTGTTGGTGCCACTCATGGGGCCGTTCAGGAGCTCTTTTTGGTTTTCACCCACTAACGCCATGTTTTTAAGCCTATGTCTAGAAATATGCAAATTATCTTCATATTCTCAAATGGGAGTCGCGTGATCGCGCAAACAGTTCCTACAAGTTACATTGATCCCGTGCGAGGCGTTGGTGCCAGTCACGGGGCCGTTCGGGGGCTGTTTCGGGTTTTCACCCACTAACGCCATGTTTTTAATCCTAAGTATAGAAATATGAAAAATTTCACCATATTCTCAAACTGGAGGTCCTGTGATAGCGCGATCAGTTCCTACGAGTTACTTTGGTCCCGTGCAAGGTGTTGGTGCCACTCATGTGGACGTTCAGGTGTTGTTTCGGGTTTTCACCCACTAATGCTTAGTTTTTATTCCTAAGTATAGAAATATGAAAATTATCATCGTATTCTCAAACTGGGGGTCCTGTGACCATGCGGTCAGTTCCTACGAGTTATATTGGTCCCATGCAAGGTTATGGTGCCACTCACGGGGCCGTTCATGGGATGTTCCGAGTTTTCACCCACTAACGCCAAGTTTTTAAGACTAACTCTAGAAATATGCACATTACTGTCGTATTCTCAAAATCGGAGTCCTGTGATCGCACGGACAGTTCCTATGAGCTACATTGGTCCCCGTGCGAGGCATTGGTGCCACTCAGGGGCTCGTTCGGGGGTTGTTTCGGGTTTCACCCACTAACGACATGCTTTTAGGCCGAATTCTAGAAATATGAAATTATCATCTTATTCTCAAACCGGGGTCCCGTGATCCCACGATCAATTCGTACGAGTTACATTGGTCCTGTGCGAGGTGTTGGTGCCACTCATGGGGCCATTCAGGGGTTGTTTCGGGTTTTCACACACTGGCGCCATGTTTTTAAGCCTAAGTCTAGAAATACGTAAATTATCATTGTATTCTCAAATCGGAAGTCTCGTGATCACGCGAACAGTTCCTACGAGTTACATTGATCTCGTGTGAGGTGTTGCTGCCACTCACAAAGCTGTTTGGGGGTTGTTTTGTGTTTTGCCCACTAACTCCATGTTTTTATGCATAAGTCTAGAAATAGTCAAATTATCATTGTACTATAAAATCGGGAGTCCCGTGATTGCGCGGACAGTTTTTAAGAGTTACATTTGTCCCGTCTTAGGTGTTGGTGCCACTCACGGGGCCATTCGGGGGTTGTTTTAGATTTTCACCCACTAACGCCATGTTTTTAAGCCTAAGTCTAGAAATATGCTACTTATCATTGTATTATCAAACCGGAGTCCCATGATCATGTGGACAGTTCCTACGAGTTACATTGGTCCCATGCGAGGTGTTGTTGCCACTCACGAGGTCATTTGGGGGTTGTTTCATTTTTTCGACCTCTAATCCCCACCAACGCCACGTTTTTAGTCCTAAGTTGAAAAATATGCAAATTATCTTTGTATTCTCAAATCGGGGGTCGCATGATCACGCGGTCATTTCGTACGAGTTACATTGGTCCCATGCGAGGTGTTGGTGCCACTCACGGGGCCGTTCGGTGGTTATTTCATTTTTTCCATCTCTAATCACCAACAACGCCATGTTTTTAACCCTAAGTCTATAGATATGCAAATTATCTTTGTATTATCAAACCAGCGGTCCCATGATCATGCAGTCAGTTCGTACAAGTGACATTGGTCCCGTGCGTTGTGTTGGTGCCACTCACGGGGCCGCTCGGGAGCTGTTTTGGGTATTCACCCACTAATGCCACATTTTTTGGTCTAAGTATAGAAATATTCAAATTATCATCATATTCTAAAATAGGGAGTCCCATGATCGCGCAAACAGTTCCTACGAGTTACATTGGTCCCGTCCGAGGTGTTGGTGCCACTCATAGGGCCGTTTGGGGGCTATTTCGAGTTTTCACCCACTAATGCCATGTTTTTAAGCCTATGTTTAGAAATATGCAAATTATCATCGTATTCTCAAACCGGGAGTCCCGTGATCGCGTGGACAGTTCCTACGAGTTACATTGGACCCGTGTGAGGATTTAGTGCCACTCACAGGGCCGTTCGGGTTTTCCCCCATTAACGCCCCTTTTAACACCCCATTTTTATTCCTAAGTATAGAAATACGCAAATTAGCATCGTATTCTCAAATTGTGAGTCCCATGATCTCGCAAATAGTTCCTACATGTTTCATTGGTCCCGTGCGAAGTGTTTATGCCACTCACGGGGTCGTTCAGGGGTTATTTCATTTTTCCTCCTCTAATCCGCACTAACGCCTTTTTTAAGCCTATGTCCTGATATTTTAAAATTATTGTCATATTCTCAGACCGGGGGTCCCGTGATTGCACGGTCTATTCGTACGAGTTACATTTATCCCGTGCGAGGTGTTGGTGCCACTCACGGGGCCGTTCGGGGGATGTTTCAGGTTTTCCCCAACTAACGCCATGTTTTTAAGCCTAAGTCTGGAAATATGAAAATTATGATCATATTCTGAAACCGAGAGTTCCATTATCGCGTGGATAGTTCCTACGAGTTACACTGGTCCCCTTTGAGGTGTTGGTGACATTCACGAGGCCGTTCGGGGGTTATTTCGTGTTTTTTGCCTCTAACGCCATGTTTTTAATCCTAAGCCTAGAAAGTTTCAAAGTATAATCGTATTATCAAACTGGGAGTCCTGTGATCACGCGGACAGTTCTTACGAGTTACATTGGTCCTGTGCGAGGTGTTGGTGCCACTCACGGACCCGTTCGGGGGCTGCTTTGGGTTTTCACCCACTAACGCCATGATTTTAAGCCTAAGTCTAGAAATGTGCAAATTATCATCGTATTCTCAAACGGGAGTCGCGTGATCGTGCGGACAGTTCCTACGAGTTACATTGATCCCGTGTGAGGCGTTAGTGCCACTCACGGGGCCGTTCAAGGGATGTTTCGGATTTTTGCCCACTAACGCCTTGTTTTTAATCCTAAGTATAGAAATATGAAAACAATCGTCATATTATCAAACCCGGGGTCCTGTGACCACGCGGTCAGTTCCTACGAGTTATATTGGTCCCGTGCGAGGTGTTGGTGCCACTCATGGGGCCGTTCAGGGGTTGTTTCGAGTTTTCACCCACTAATGCCAAGTTTTTAAGACTAGGTCTAGAAATATGCAAATTAATATCCTATTCTCAAAATGGGAGTCCCGTGATCCCATGGATAGGTCCTGTGAGCTACATTGGTCCCATGCGAGGTGTTGGTGCCACTCACAGTGCCGTTCAAGGGTTGTTTCGGGTTTCCCCCCACTAACGCCATGTTTTTATTCCTAAGTATTGAAATAGGCAAATTATCATTGTATTCTCAAATAGGGAGTCCCGTGATCATGTGGATCGTTCCTACGAGTTGCATTGGTCCTGTGCGAGGCATTGGTGCCACTCACAAGGCCGTACGGGGGTTGTTTCGAGTTTCACCCACTAATGCCATGTTTTAAAGCCTAAGTCTAGAAATATGCAAATTATCATTGTATTCTAAAACTGGGGGTCCCGTGATCCCGCGGTCAATTCGTACGAGTTACATTGGTCCTGTGTGAGGTGTTTGTGCCACTCATGGGGCCGTTATGCGGCTGTTTCAGGTTTTCACACACTAATGCAATCTTTTTAATCCTATGTCTAGAAATATGTAAATTATCATTGTATTCTCAAACCGAAAGTCTCATGATCGTGCTGATAGTTCCTACGAGTTACATTGGACCCGTGCGAGGTTTTGGTGCCACTTATGAGGCAGTTCGGGGGCTGTTTTCGGTTTTCCCCCATTAACGCCCCGTTTAACACCCCATTTTTATTCCTAAGTATAGAAATATGCAAATTAGCATCGTATTTTCAAATCATGAGTCCCATGATCGCGCAAACAGTTCCTACGAGTAACATTGGTCCCGTGCGAGATGTTTGTGCCACTCACGGGGTCGTTCAGTGGTTGTTTCATTTTCCCCCTCTAATCCACACTAATGCCATGTTTTTGAGCCTATGTCCTGTTATTTATAAATTATTGTCTTATTCTCAGATCGGGGGTCCTGTGATTGCGTGGTCTATTCGTACGAGTTACATTTATCCCGTGCGAGGTTTTGGTGCCACTCATGGGGCCGTTCGGGGGCTGTTTCAGGTTTTACCCCACTAACGACATGTTTTTAAGCCTAAGTCTATAAATATGCAAATTATCATTGTATTCTCAAACGGGGAGCTCCATGATCGCGTAGATAGTTCCTACGAGTTACATTGGTCCCCTACAATGTGTCGGTGCCACTCACGGGGCTGTTCGGGGGTTATTTCGTGTTTTCTGCCTCTAACACCATGTTTTTAAGCTTAAGTCTAGAAATATGGAAATTATAATCGTATTCCAAAATTAAGAGTCCCGTGATCACGTGGACTGTTTGTACGAGTTACATTGGTCCCGTACGAGATGTTGGTGCCACTCACGAACCCGTTCGGGGGCTGTTTTGAGTTTTCACCCACTAACGCCATGTTTTTAAGACCAAGCCTAGAAATGTACAAATTATCATCATATTCTCAAACGGGAGTCGCGTGATCGCGCGGATAGTTCCTACGAGTTACATTGATCCCGTGCGAGGCGTTGGTGCCACTCATGGGGCCGTTCGAGGGCTATTTTCGATTTTCGTCCACTAACGCCATGTTTTTAATCCAAAGTATAGAAATATGAAAATTATCATCATATTCTCAAAACGGGGGTCCTGTGACCGCGAGGGAAGTTCCTACGACTTACATTGGTCCCGTGCGAGGTGTTGGTGCCACTCATAGGGCCGTTCAGGGGCTGTTTCGTGTTTTCACCCACTAATGCCAAGTTTTTAATACTAGGTCTAGAAATATGCAAATTATCATCGTATTCTCAAAACAGGATTCCCGTGATCACATGGATAGTTCATATGAGCTACATTGGTCCCGTCCGAGGTGTTGGTGCCACTCATAGTGTCGTTCGGGGGTTGATTCGGGTTTCCTCCCACTAACGCCATGTTTTTATTCCTAAGTCTAGAAATAGGCAAATTATCATTGTATTCTCAAATAGGGAGTCCCGTGATCACGCGGACAGTTCCTACGAGTTGCATTGGTCCCGTGCGAGGCATTGGTGCCACTCACGAGGCCGTTCAGGGGTTGTTTCGAGTTTTCACCCACTAATGCCATGTTTTTAAGCCTAAGTCTAGAAATATGCAAATTATCATCGTATTCTCAAACTGGGTGTCCCGTGATCCCGCGGTAAATTCGTACGAGTTACATTGGTCCCGTGTGAGGTGTTGGTTCCACTCATGGGGTCGTTCGGGGTTTGTTTAGGGTTTTCACACACTAATGCCATCTTTTTAATCCTAAGTCTAGAAATATGCAAATTATCATTGTATTCTCAAACCGAAAGTCCCGTGATCACGCGGATAGTTCCTACGAGTTACATTGTCGTAAGTGATATGTGTCCACTGGTAACAGAGTCATATTTCTGCAAGTATAATTTTTGGCTTACAGGTTTCATATTACAATAGCAGGGTTCTTATTATTTTTTAACTTTGTTTTTACTTTCTTTTTGCAGGTTATATATGGTGGATTGGATTAAATTGAATTGACTCGAACTCATTGGTATCTGCACTATATGTTTTAACTCTTGCAATTTCAGAACACATGGGTTTGTTCTAAGTTTTTTTCTCTTATTATACTAAGATTTCTATTAAGAATATATTTATCAGACACAAGATTGAAATGAACTTTAATTGAGGCCCAAAGTAATAGTATTAATGTATCTTTTTTTGGTATTATATCATTATTAAATTTAAAAACCAAAAGTCCAAGATATGTTCATGACTATAGGTAGGAAATTAAAAAAAAAATTATGAACCATTGCCACTTTATTGAAGGTATCCACTTTGTAAGAGTGACGATCATTTATATTTAACTTCATTGATTTTATTTTGTATGGCCGTAGAAAGGGATAAGAGTAAGTGTTTATACCCTAATCTCATGAGCATAACTTGCATATAGCCTTGACCAATAACTGATCGAGCAGAGTGGTAGTGGTGTATCAAGGGGCAATAATAAACAAGATTATAATATAGAGGAACTTGGTTGGCTGTAATGGAAGAAACATCATTGATATCCTACCAATGCAACTGAACGTCGGATGTTCGACAAAATGCTGAGGTGAGCATTTTACTCATTTTTTGCATTTTCTTTTCCTTTTTCATTTGCTTTCTTCATTTGGCTCATTCTTGATAGTATTACCCTTTCATTTGGATCCATACGAATAATGATGGAAGTATGCAACCTTCTTTATCTTACATATAATCAACTTGAACAAACAGTCATATAATCTGCTTGAACAAACGTCAGTGATAACAATGAAATCATATATTAAGGTGATGACGAAGAGGAAGAGGAAGTAGTGTGACCAAAAATAGCCATTTTCTTCGTCAAAAAATGATAAAATTTAGGTTGAGTTGCCTAAACTATATTCCCTGTTTCATCTTCAAATGCCTTGATAGTTTCATCTTCACCATTCATACTTCCATTCTTCAAAAATAAGTGACAAAGAACCCAATTGCCCATTTCAATGATAGACTTCTGAGTAGAGTTTTTGATCTGCTGGGAAGTGGAGGATGCATGTGTTAAAATAAGTGTTTGTTAATAATACTCAAGAATTGGGAGAATAAAACTCCATCTCTTAGTATATTATATGAGTTTATAGGTTTACAGTTTATGATTTGGCTTTGAAGAGTAAGGTTAAAGCATGTTTATGTTTCAAATATAGTATATGCAAAGTTTGAGGTTTTATCTCTTAAGTTGGTATTGTTATTGTCTATTATCACTTATTTTATTTGAATGATTTTATTGTTGAGCATGTTCTAAATTTTGTCATTTAGGTACTTCAAGAAGTGGGGTTTGTCAGCGCAAAGAATCTCCAAGGCAAAGAAGCTCTAGAAAAGTATAGAAAGAGAGCCTGAATCATTATTCCTTCTGCATTGTTTACTTACTTTTCTGCGAGAGAGAGACCACATTATTCTTCCTGAATTTTGAAGATAAATCGAAGGATTTTTATAAGAGTGAAAGATGAGTAAATCAGGAGTTGGATTCTTTGAACTCGGATGTGAAACCTATAACCATTGTGAAATCATTATCGAGGGTAAAATCAGTTACAACAATCAGATCAAGTGAAAAATCTGTGACGACAACAAAAACAGGAGAGGGGTTTAATACAAAAAATGTCTCCCTCTTCTGGTGGATCTAACATGTATGAGGAGTTGAACAAAAAAAATTCTCCAATTTATCCCCATCTTTAGGTACTTGAAAAAATTTCCACCGATTTATCCCCATCTGCAGCTGGAGTACTGAAGGCTTCCAGTAAATATACTTTGAGGGGTTTAATGCAAATAAGAATATTTATAGAGGACCGAATTGAAATTGTAGCAAGAGAACTGATTTTGAAAAATGGAGTTTTGTCTAATTTAGGCGATGAACCTAAAAATAGTTTTCTCTTACAGTGTATATCATTAGCTTTGTCTCGAAGTTGTCATGTTTCTTCTCCGACTTCTCTTCTTATATGTCTTGCTTCAGCATTGTTGATCGAAATCTTCCCTCTACAATGCTAATGTACAAATCTACATGAATAACCTTATGGAAACTTGGCGGGACTGGGGCGTAATAAGGTTAAAGAACATCTGGGTAGTGAAGTTTTTAAGGAAGAAGGTGTTGTAACTGCTATTTTTATGCAATCAGTATGTGTCAACTGATGATGTGAGCAAGAGTATGGTGGATAATCATATATGGGACTTTTATCAAGATGTATGGTGGTGAAAAGAACTAACATTAAAGGAAAAGAATCATTGACATACCTCATATCAGTCAAACTAAGCCACATTCTGAGATCCGTATAACAGTAAGAAATTCCATTTTCGTGGCATATTTTATTTTGTTCTTAAAAATTTCTACATGACTTGATACTTATTTTGCGTTAGTAGAAAAGGTTTTGAAAATATCTCTAACAATGAGTGTTATCTTTATAATCAGAAAATTTTGGAGCAAATTTTGATGTGTGGACATTATTATGTTTTTTTATTGTGTAACTTCTTTGTAGATGATTTTATTTTAGAAATTTCGATGCTTTTATGGCATGTTTGAAATTCCAGCATCTCTTCAATTTTAACACTATTTCATCTAAAGCAATGTCAGATATCTCTATCAATTTTTGCTATGTTCTCATTATATAAATTATGTTCCACTCACCCAATGAAAGTTTTCCTTTTGTCGTCTGTTGAATGTTTGATATAACTTAGTGTTTAAAAAACCAATGTGTTGTGTGCATAGGCATCATCAGCATGGTAGAAAGTTGACGCTAGGTATCTCAATGCACAATAGTTATTTATGGTCATCATAGATTCATATTATTCACTTAACTCAATTTATTCTTTTAATTCATTTTATCCCTGAACACGATAGGACCCCCAATTTTTGGATTTTACAAAAGTAATTTCTTTCTAGATGCGGAATACAGATGGTTCCACTAAACAAGAACATAAACCAAATTTTAATTTCTTTTAAATTAAAATAAAACTAAACTCAAAGTGAAATTAAATTAAACGAGAAATACATTTTTCACTTAAACATATTAACTCAAACCAAGTCCTAGAAATTTTCCTAACAAATAATTAATTTATTTCTGCAAATTAGGCCAAATCAAATTTTATCTAATAAAATTAATGACTTGTACTAAATTAATTAAACATTACCCAAATTAATTTTAGCACCAACTTAATCATGAGAGGTGATCTAAACCATATTTTATCTTTTAGCCCTAAGCATGCATCTAGGTGATGTAGCAAGATATAATAAATCACAAACCACTACGCCACGATGTACGAGGAAAAAAACACAACGAGAAAAAACCTCAAACGACCCTAGCCTCAAATCCACTAAGTACGATTTTACAAGTACAAGACAAAAAGACTTACAACACTCAACTTGACTCCATCCAAACCCCGACGCTCCTTCTTGTACACACCTCTGCCTAGCGAATAACCACGGAGGTCCACCGCGGTCTCTGAATCCACCGATCGGATTTTTTCGGTCATCGCCACCCGAACAAGGAGCCTTTATCCAAGTGGGTATGTCACAGCAAACAATCTACTTCTTTGTGTGATGTAGAAGTAAACCCAAACTTATCTACTTTGAGGTGTAGAGAAAAACCCGAGGCCAAACACTCCAATCAAGGATATATATTATGGAACTTGTAATAAACAAACTATTGGGTGTATGTGTTTTTGGTGAATTTAATCCATAAAAATCAGACACAAAACATGGAACTTTTTCTTGAAAGAATTTTCTCTCTCTAAAATCTCTTAGAATGTGAAAACGTTGCCTTCAAAAGGCATGTTCGTGCACTTGATAATTCTGTCAAAAAGTAGTGGGGAAAAGATAGTGGGAATATGGAGAAAATAGCAAAAAACTGCCCAAAAATTGTTCCCGCCAATGTCATTTGAACGACTTTTTCGTTCGAACGACTTTACTAACGATGTTCCATTGCGAAAAAAAAAGCAATCTCAATAGAAATCTCGTTCGAACGACCTGGCAATATCGTTCGAATGAGATGCCAATTTGTTTGAACGACATCGAAATCTCGGTTGAACGATAATCCAGTTCGTTCGAACGACGTGTCAGAAAATAAACCATTCTTTGTAGTTCCAAAACTTTTAATGAAAAATTCTAAAAAAATATTTTCTTAGTAAAACAAAGTCATTAAAACTATTTTTAAAAAATTTATAAAAATACACCCAATAAATTTCCAAGCTCCTATATATATATATATATATATATATATATATATATATATATATATATATATATATATATATATATATATATACTTAAAATGCATTCATACTTTAGGAGCATTGGAACCAATGTTGTTGACGTAGAAATGAGACAGACTAAACCCGACATGTGATGAAGCTTTATAGACTTGGCTGCTACATCTTTAACTTACGTGTCATAGGCTTGGATGGATACACTTGAACATTATCCTATGACTGAAATGTTTTTGTCTGGAATTAAGTCAACACTATATTAAGACTCAATCGGAGACTTGTGTCCTTACAAATCTCCCCCTTTGGCTATTCCTAGACAAAACCAAACAAAAATCATAAAGGGTCGTAAATCTCAACTAGACTTAAAAAAATCACATCCAAAATAAAAATTACATATCTTGACTCACAACCCAAGGACGAATATGTTTGCCGATGATGAAAGTTGCCATTTAGAAGAACTCCTGGACAATTAAGCTAACTATTGAACGCATAGGGAATATCAAGAATATTAAATGCATGTAAAATAAATGCTCCCCTTAAATTAATTCTCCCCTATATCAACTATGATAAAATTAAAAAGACGTCTCACCCGAAGATAAATCTCCCAAACTATGATATAAGTAAAATAGGATTATATACCATTTCTCCCCCTATCATTCTCCCCCTTTTTGTTCAGGAATAGTCAAAGAATAAAAACTAATTTAAACATGAAGAAGTTTAGAGATAAGAGCATGAAAGCATAGAGGCAACAAAATCATAACCAATCCATACAAATAATAATGGATACCAACTAAGATGCAAAAAAATGATACAAATGTGATACATAAGATATTAAGCATGTGATATCAACAAAATATGCACCAAGATAGATACCAATTATGAATTAGAAGCATAAATGGACTAAAAAGTGAGGCAAAGAAAAAGAAATAGCATATATATGTAGACATAATGAATATCACTAATGCACACTCACATATATAGGTATAGACACCACACATGACACAAAATACAATAAGCTTTTCACACTCGTATGGCAAAAATGTGCCATATGGAAATGAAAGTGTAGGGGTGTGAACTAATAAAAATAAAATATAGACCCAATCACTTAAAACATGTTCATGGAGTTCTCATTTGATATCAAACTTTATCACATTTTAATATAACCTCATGTGGCAATATAGATTGAACTCAATAAACAAAGATACACAATGCATACAAGCCTAGAATTTTAAGGATTCTACAAACCAATAGAGTCATGACATTGAAAGTACAACTAGGATAAACAGACATTGTGCAAACCGTTGATATACCATCCAAACTCCCTCAATTTAAGCATATTTTTTTATTTAATGACAATATCAAACTTAAACAAATAGGCCATGGAAAATATTTTTCTTTTAATGACATTATTCTTTTAGGCCTTTGGACTTCGTATTTCTTTTAGGTCCAAGCAAACGGTGGCTTACTCGCAAAGGATGATTTTTCCTTTCAGAGCCCTTCCCCGTGCACATATATATAAATAATCTTTTATCGCTCAATTCTCGCGTGCAACTGATTTTAACATGCACTAGTCCGCCCAGGTCACATAACATGTAGATGACAAGATTGGTAGGAGAACACCTCACAAAGCTCAAATATACATATGAAGTTATAATTGCGAGTGAGCTCGGGCATGTGTGAAATGAGGCATATAAAAATAGAATCCATTATATCAACACAAAATCCAAGTACTCCATGTAAGCATGGTAAAGAACATTTTAAGGATTGACAATCTAAACCAAAAGTTTTAGCCACATGGAAGCGAAAAAGAAGGGATTCAAACACACAAGTATATGCCACATAGAGTGTGTCAAACTAAAATACACAAAAAAAAATGTTTTTGAGTTTTTTGAAATTTTTACCCAAACAAAGAAAAAATATTTACTCAAAAGACAAACAAAATCATAATCATTTGTATTTTTCATTAATCCTAAATTACAAAAAAAATGAAACACGAATGATAAACAAAAATCGTTTTGTATTTTTCATGTAATGCAATCTAAAATGAAAGAACTATAATACAAAAGATAAACAAACATCATAATTCTAGCATGTGATATGTGATAAAGCAATGACTAGAAAATGATAAAGGAGCATACTGTTAGCATGATAATATAGCATGAAGCACAAAAGCTAAAGTATGCAAACAACTAACACATTCAACCTTTAGATTTAGCAAGGGATGAAGCATGTGAAAGTAAATGAGAATCAAAAATCCTATTTTGTAAAGCTACCAAGTCGGATCTCCTAACCCAAACTAATAAAGAATGACGATCAAGGGATGTAGGAATCTTGGTTACCTCGGTTGCCCTACGTTGGGATTTTCTAGGACCTTGTTTAAGATCAAAACAAAATTTCCCAAGATGACCTTTTCGACTACAATGTGAGCACTCAAAGACTCGGTGAAAAGACTTACTTAAGGAATGATCTATAACATTATTCCTAGAGGATTCTCCTAAAACATTGGTTTTGCCTTTAAGAGTTGACTCATTACTAGTATCGAAGCCTAAACCCCAAGTGTCATTTTTAATTTGGACCGTTCCTAATATTTTATCTAATTTCTCCGAATGACATTCCAAATCAAATTTGACTTAACTAGAGTCTTTTAATTTATTTTCTAAATCTACAATGTGAGACTCTAATAAAACATTGTGCTCTTCAAATGCAAGAAGCTCATTTTTCAAAGATTCCATTAAACATTTAAGACTATCTCTCTCGCCTTCTACATATTCAAGATTCTCACGAAGAGATTTCTCACGTGTCCTAAGGTCTTCCACTAAAACACTCTCATTAATGACCCCGACACACACTTTTAAACAAGCTTTTAACTTCAAATTTTCTCTTTTTAATTTAATAGATGCTTCATATAATTCTTAAAATGCAAATTGAAGTTCACTCACATCAACCTCATTTTCACTTTCACTCTCTCTCTTCTCCACTCTCACTACCATTATCTTTTTGAGCTTCACAAACAAAGGCCTTGGAAGTGTCATGTTTTAAGGTGTCATCGACACTAACATAACTAGCCATGAATGTGGTAAGGGTGCGCTCAATGGGGGAAGCGGGACCCTCTTCCTTGTCATTATACTACACCAAATCTACCGAATTATCAGGGTCATTGACCTTGACAAGTTGGACTTGTCAAGGTCAGTGACCGTGGAAATTCTGGGGGTGACAACGTTTTTTGTCACGGATGTGTCAAGGTCAATGACCATGATAAGTTTTTAAATATTCTCATGGTCATGTCACGGTCATAGATCGCGACAAGGTTTGTCACAATTTATGATCGTGACAACCACGTGATAATATTTAAAAACATGGCACGATCATTGATCGTGACAAGTCTGTGACAAGTTTCTTTGTCACGGGCTTGTCACGGTCAATGACTGTGACAATTATGGGCAGAATTAAAAAAAATCTGCTGGACAGTGTGGCCACTGCCACTGCCCAGCAGTATATTTGTACCTGTTATAACAACATTACACATGTTCAAACATCATATATCCAAATAAAATAGAGATAATGAAAATATACATTCAAAACAATATGCATAACGATATAATCCAAATATAGGTCAAATGTAATAACTTAAAATAATTCAATTCAAGTAATGTCACTACATGTATGGGGTAAGGTTAGCTCTGAGGAGGTTAGTAGGCCACACGATATATGAATTGACACACCCAGCAATATACATCGTGCTGCATTGTTCGTGCAACCACAAGGGGGAGTTCTCCTTCCCGGGTATCACATGCGTGACGAACCTTGGAGTCGATGTCTTGAAGTAAACGTCCATGAACAGGCATACCCTAGATGGTATTCGGTTCCCTCAACACCCGCCCTATACGCTGGCCATCAAATATGTCCAGTATAAACACGCTCGGCCAACCAAGTGTCGACATCGGTTGGTTGAAGGGAGACAAATAGGGGAGTGGGTCATCAAAGTTTGCACGTATCGGCGATGAAGAAATGAGGTCCACATCCTCGTCATCCTACACCTCCTCCTCCACCACCTTATCCTTCCCTTTCCCTTTACGGTTTATGCCCAACGAACGCTTCATGAAGGAGAACATATCTTGGACCGTCGCCTCCAAATGGTATAGCTTCGCGTCATGCGAGTCCACCATTCGAGCCCGGTGTCGCTCGTCTCCAATTCGATGATCCTATATTAGCCCACCCACGAGCTCACCCCTTGTCCTCACCTTACGATCAGTGACAAGAACTTGGCTGCGTGCGGCTGCTGACAAAGATTCCTTGTTGGCATCAGACTGCAACTCATGCATTTCCTTAAGCTTTGTCTGAAACGACAAAAAACACATGATTAGTAAAATAAGTAAATAAAAAAATGGGGTTTTGGGAAAAGTTCCTCATAATGGTTAATGTGTATAAAAATAAGACACTCCATATAATATTATAAATTTAGTCCCTGTACTAAAAATACCATGAAAAATGGTGAAAATTGATGCCGCTGGCGCGGACCAAAAACAATAAAGGGTATTGTACCACAGAGACTAGATTTATAAATGCTATTGTACCACAGGAACTAGATTTATAAACATGAAACGCATTTTCCTAAAAATCCAAATATAGGAAGGAGCATGACCTTTACCTTAATTCTCTAATAAAAAAATTATAACGTAATTAACAAAAAATAAATTGTCGGATTACTTACAATCGTGGCCACGATGCTCGTGGACACCTCCTTATCCTTCCCCTTCTTCGTCTGAATAGGCACATAAGTATTGAGCCTATGTGACCTACCCCCAGGGCCACTCCCTGTCCCCTGAAATAATATAAAGTAAAATTAGTATTGGCCCCACAAAGTAAAATAATGCAGAATAATATATTTCTATAGTTATAGAAAAATCAAATCTCACTATCATCCTATTCTCCACCTCGGCTTAAGACGTCCGGCCGAAGTAGTGCACGTCCGTTTTGTTTACCCGATTTTCCCTCCCCGATTGGCGAGATGCCAATTGTTGCTCCCCGAGATCATAATCAATGAACTTTTGCCATTGTGCCAATGAGATCGGCTCCTTCGGCGGGACGGATTTACGCATTCGGATAACAGACTTTCGGGACTTCCAAAATGAACATGTCTGCATATTTTTCTTCCACGTCTTGTGTTGTTCCCTCAACTGCTCCAAGACGGAATCGCATAGCTTTGGATCGAGGCTAAATTGTTCCTGCCCAATAAATACAATGTTAGTTGCGAATAAATATAAATATAAAATGAAATCGAAATTGAAATTGAAATATTTATATAAATATAAATATAAATTCATTACCTGTAGTGCCACCCAAATATCTAACTGGAGCTCATTTGGCACCTCCCTCCAAATAGTGTACCCCGGGCCGATGATCGTCTTTACCAGCTCGAGGGATCTCGCTAATAGCCTCGTCTTGTTCTCGATGGCCATCCCCAATTTGCCATATTTTAGGAGCCTAGGGGCCGAGGAGCCCTCCTCAACTCCTCTACCACCGAGCCCAAATGACATCATCACAATCAGCATCATCATCCTTGCCTTAATACCTAAAGGATACATTTGATGTAAAAAAATGTTATTATTAGTACAAATAAAAATGAATTAGAAGAAGACATGCAAATATGTACAATTACTACAAATCCAAATGAATTGTTACTGTTTAACACCTCAATTATGAATTCCAAAACAATAGCATCTAGCTCATAATATGTACAATTACTAAAAATCTATAACATCCCCACCCCCACCCCCACCCCTATTTCCAACACAAATGCACACTACACAAGAGTGAAACTGGTAAAGTGCAAATCAATTAAAGGCATTAAAATTGGATTGATAAAGTACAAATTAGAATATTTATTAAAAATTGAAAAATTATTTCAAATTCGGGTTATCATTAAAAATGGATTGATATTCGGTAGGAGTAGCCAAGTCAGCCACACTATTATTTAGATGCTTTGGCGCGTGTAGGACAATTGACCACGACTCATTATTGAAATACTCCGACTAAAACACTTGGTTAACCTTTTGAAATTCACACACAAATGGCTCATCGCTCACGTGGTCATTGCTCTTCAACTTGGACAAGTCAACCATGATCAAATTGGTGACATGATCAACTTTACAAGCATTTTTATCCTCAACTCTTACCCAGTCACAGTAAAATACAACCTCTTTGAAGCTAATATAATCTAATTCAAATATATTTCGAATTACACCATAGTAAGTCATTTCAGCTTCAACGAGGTTTTTATCTTTTGAGCTCGCTTGAAAGAAAGTAAGAGCCTTGTATGAAATGCTCGAGTTCTGTATTTGTACTTTCCTCGTACACTTTTTCACTGAATACGTAACCGTTCAATCGATACTTTTTATCCTCTAAAGGGTGAGTGGTCCTATCCCAGTCAAGATCGCATATTTCTGTAATATACTAAACAGCTCATGCACATTGTTACGATTTGAGAAAAATTTTGCAGCATATCCTCTGTAGCTCTCCAAGTACACGACTTAGATTGGGAAGTGTGAGTATTATTTCAATTGATCAATTGAAATAATAGCCACGCTTGTCAATCTAGTATGTACCCATAGAACATTAGGATACAACTCCAGAACTTCCTCCAAAAGTAACAACTTTAATCCACTAAGAATATTATTATATAGAAATTATGCAGTCCCAAACTGTCCAAACGGGATAATTCGAGAGATCTCAATACAGGGGTAATGACCCTCGAACGGGTCTAAGGGCTATTGAATGCGTACGCATAAGAACTAGAAGGCTAGTATCTATGCGCACTATATGTAATTTCAAGTATGTTTCATTTAATTATCATACTATATATATATTATTCGTCATACAAAGTAATTTTCAAAAAAAGTTGAAAAATACCACCCTTATATGGACAATAATCCAGTGGTCATGCCACTTTTAAAATTAAACAACCCAACATCGATCCACTATAATCCAACCGCAATGGCAACAACAAATTTTTATCTCGTACTCCTTCTAATTCATCTACTCAATTAATTATTTTCATCAATTAAACTAACAATTAAAGTATACAATTATTAATTTACTAATTTACAATGAGGGGCAATCCTACTTGCATATGAAAAGAGCACTAATTATTAATTTACAAAAAAAAAAAATAACAACTAATCAATCAATTCTTTTACAAGGGGCACTACAATATGAGGGGCAATATCAAAAAAACCAATAAAAATATAATTAAAAAAAAACACGCACATATACACCCCATGCCCCCCTCCCCCTCCCCCTGCCCTACCCCCCCCCCCCCCCCCCGCTGTCCTGCCCACCACACGCACACACACACACATATATACACATGCACATATACATACACATGCACATATACACACACACGCGCGCACGCACATACCCCCTCCCCTCCCCCAGCTCTACTGCCTCCCCCCCCCCACACACACACACACATACATCACACACACACACACACACACGCACATATACATACACATAAACATAAATGGGGGAGAAATAGAGAGAAAACATACCTAAGATGTAGAGAGAGAGAGCAGCCGCTAGAGAGAGAGAGAGAGAGAGAAATGGAGGGAACAAATTCGGTGGGAAAAAAAGAAGGGGGAGGGTTTTTTTATTGACAAAATTGTCACGAACATGTCACGGTCATTGACCGTGATAAGTCCGTGATAAACTTCACTTGTCACGGACTTGTCACGGTCAAAGACCGTGACATGTCTTTGTCATGGGCTTGTCATGGTCAATGACCGTGACAAAAAAAATGCATGTTTTTGCGTCACGATCATTGACCGTGACAAGACTGGCCGCTAAAAAGGTGACAATTTTACCATTTTCGTGTAGTTCTTTGGTGTAGTGCTATCACTAAGGGTAGCATTATATGAAATAGGTTGTTTACCCTATTTTCTTAGTTTAGTGGGGCATTTAAAAGCCTTATGGACATAACCCTCACAATTGTAACACCTATTTGACTCGTCCTTATTTTAATTTTCATTAAAAGTTTTAGGGATCTTTTTGGCTTTGTCATGCATGGAATTTTCAAATTTCTTAAAATCATTTTTAAATTTATCTTTGTTAAATTTAAGAAATTTTCGAAACTTCCTAGCAAACATAGCCATATCTTCCAAGTCACTCTCACTTTCACTCTCTACTACTTGTTTTTCCTCCTTTCGGGCTTTCAAAGCAACGCCCTTATCTATTTTCTTTTCAGTTTTAGAGGGAAATATGTCTAGTTAATAGGTTTGTAAATCACCTACAAGCTCTTCTAATTTCGTAGAGGCTAAAGTGGGTAAGGAATTTAACACGGTCACCTTAGGAATAATCTATCGGGTAAGGACCTTAAAATTTTATTTACTACTCGGTTGTCGAGTATTTTCTCTCCCAAATTAAAAGATGAATTAACTATATTGGAAAGTCTAGCATAAAATTCATCAAAAGTTTCTTTTTCATTCATTTCGATGGTTTCAAATTGAGTGGTGAGGTTTTGGAGTTTCGAAGCATTAACGACACTAGTTCCCTCGTGAGTGAGTTGAAAATATCCCAAGATTCTTTAGCAGTTTCACACGTCATAATGCGTCGGAATTCATCCGGTGTGACCGCGCTAAACAAGACATTTAAACCTTGGGAATTTAATCTTGCAAGTTTAAATTCATTCTCACTCCATCTATCGGTGGGTTTGGAACACATTCATTTTCAACTAGATATATAGGTGGGGACCACCCGTTAATGACTGACAACCAAACCCTCTCATCTAGAGACCTAAGTGCCGAACACATGCATTCTTTCTAATATGCGTAATTAGAACCATCGAAAATAGGAAATTTTGAAAATGGGGAAAATTCCATTTTAGTCAAAAATATTTAAAGTATCTTAAACGCAATTATTTAGCGATCGTGCTCTGATACCAATTTGAACACGATAGGACCCCCAATTTTCGGACTTTACACAAAGTAATTTCCTTCTAGATGTGGAATAGTGATAGTTCAACTAAACAAGAACATAAACCAAATTTTAATTTCTTTCAACTTAAAATAAAACTAAACTCAAAGGGAAATTAAATTAAACAATAAATACATTTTTCACTTAAACATATTAACTCAACCCAAGTCCTAGAAATTTTCCTAACAATTAATTAATTCATTTTTCCAAATTACGCCAAACCAAATTTTATCCAATAAAATTAATGACTTGAACTAAATTAATTAAACATTACCCAAATTAATTTTATCCCCAACTTAATCATGAGAGGAGATTTAAACCATATTTTATCTTTTAGCCCTAAGCATGCATCTAGGTGATATAGTAAGAGAAAATAAATCCCAAACCACTACGCTGCGATGTACGAGGAAAAACCCACAACGGGAAAAAACCTCAGACGGCCCTAGCCTCAAATCCACTAAGTAAGATTTTACAAGTACAAGACAAAAAGACTTACAACACTCGACTTGACTCCGTCCAAGCCCTGACACTCCTTCTTGTACACACCTCTGCCTAGCGAATAACCATGGAGGTACACCGTGGTCTCAGAATCCATTGATCGGACTTTTTCGATCATCGCCACCCGAACAAGGAGCATTTCTCCAAGTGGGTGTGTCACAACAAACAATATTCTTCGATGTGGGATGTAGAAGTAAACCCAAACTTCTGTTCATTGAGGTGTAGAGAAAAACTCGAAGCCAAACACTCCATGTAAGGATATATATTAAGGAACTTGCAATAAACAAACTATTGGGTGTATGTGTTTTTAGTGAATTTAATCCGTAAAAATCAAACACAAAACATGAAAATTTTCTTGAAAGAATTTTCTCTCTCTAAAATCTCTTAGAATGTGAAAAAGTTACCTTCAAAAGGTTGGTTCCCACACTTGATGATTATGTCAAAAAGTAGTGGGGGAAAGATAGTGGGAACATGGAGAGAATAGCAAAAAACTGCCCAAAAACTATTCCCGCCAATGTCGTTCGAATGACATTTTCGTTCGAACGACTTTAATAACATTGTTCAAGTGCGAAAAAAAAGCAGTCTAGTCAGAAATCTCGTTCGAACGAGATTCCAGTTCATTCGAACGATATAGGAATCTCGTTTGAATGATATTCTAGTTTGTTCGAATGACGTGCTAGAAAATAAACCATTCTCTGTAAATCCAAAACTTTTTATGAAAAGTTCTAAAAAAATATTTTTTGAGTAAAACAAAGTCGTTAAACCTATTTACAAAAAAATTATAAAAATACACCCAATAAACTTCCAAGCTCCTATATATATAATGCATTCATACCTTAGGATCATTGGAACCAATGTTGTTGACTGAGAAATAAGGCACACTAAACCCGGCATGTGATGAAGCTTTATAGAATTGGCCGCTACGTCTTCAACTTACGCATCATAGGCTTTGATGGATACACTTGAACACTATCCTATGACCCAAATGTTTTTATCCGGAATTAAGCCAACACTACATTAAGACTCAATCGAAGACTTGTATCCTTACAATTCCTAATCGTATGCAAAGAAGAAGGCTCTTCTTTTTAACATATATGCACATTGGGGAGTAAAGTGAATATTCATTCTCATCGTAATCTTAATCATTTATTAAAATAGTCATTCTCATCTTAATCATTTATTGTTTATGAACTATTGCTATTGTATTCACTGAACTACAGCTATTCTCATCTTGATCATTTTATTCCCATTATTTTCGTATATCAATTTGAATATATGCCCAACTGGTGACCGAATATCTATTACGGCCTAATTGTCTCTAACACGATGTGTGGCTCTCCATAATATATGTCATGATCGCCACTCAACTCAGAAATTGGTTTCTCAGAAACCCATACTCCAGTGGAATTTTATTATACTTTGATAGTGCAAATTTTTATATATCAGCTTGCAAATGTGGTATAAAACCAAAATACTATTCTCTCATTAATCTATTCGGATTGATTTTGGAGTTTCATAGCAGCCCTCTCAGAATTTCTGTAGTCCCATCTCATATGTAATTTTGTTTAAGGCATGCAACCTGGTCATGATCACAGACGACTGACCAAAGAATAAAATCCATCGATGTATTTGACGATTGTAACGTAACATCTTAACTTCATTAATCAACTACTATGATTATTTTCCCATTGCATTCTGCATCAGCGAAGACTCGCCAACCTAAATCTCACTTACATATTTTACTGTTGTGTATCCATATTATTTAATGCAAAGAGTATGTAAAATTATGATATCATGCATTTCTCAATAAGAACGGGTTTACTCTATCTCAAGACTTTCATGTCTTTAACTCAGTGCGGTTTGAAATTTTTTGATCCAAAAATATCCCATTCACTGTTTCTTAAACTTATACACCTTTGTAGGCGAAGTTTCTCCCTTCACAATCTTAACACAACATGACATATTAAAAACACATGCCCGAAAACATTCCCTATAGTTATTTCTCTTTCATGAATATATTAAATTCATTTAATACAGAAATTTCCTATTTATGTCAATGAAATATCTGATTGAAAATTCATTTTTTCAACATGTTTAAAACTTGGACCCAATCTAATATTTTTTATTACCTTGATTGTGACTTCACAAATAACTTTATATATTATTATCGATCATACGAGCAATAACGAAGTGTTTGACACCAAGATTACTACAAGCCCACTCATATCTAGAAATAATTTAAATTTTGCACGGCTACATTTATCGCCTTTATCATAATCATATTATGTGTATTTTTCATATGTTAACTCCTAACATGATTCTAGGACATTCCGTTATTAATTTTTGACCTATATGTCTAGCAAGGACATACCTCTATAAGGCCGAGTGATGATAGGAAATGAGCCAGGAAAGCTCACCTGGAGAAGGAGGCAAAGTCATCGATCCTAAAGGAGGGCCAGTAGGTGAAGCTCGCCTCAAACATGTGATAGTTGGTTAGTTACCTCATCTCTTACACACTTTATTTCTCTTTTGTTGGTTATTTCTCTAACAGTTTGTAATGCTTTTTACTGAGTTCATCAACTAAGTTTGTAACATTTTGTACGGAGGTTATAACCTGATTTTATAGTGTTTGGTAGTCTGTCTCAATGGTGTTCTTGCTATTCCCAGTCAGCATAACGTCTAGATAGAGCCAAGATAGCCACCATTCATTCGTATTTTAACTTGATTCTTTGCAAAAATGATTCTTTTAATATATAGTCGTTATTATTTTAAGCAAATTTGATTAACATTTGGTAATGATTCTACTTTTATTGAGGTGAAGTTTGTACGGAGCGTTTTATTTCAGTTTAAGTTTTAATCAGTGTTTTCTTTTATCTAAGTTTTATTTCTTATTATTCATACCTTTTAATATGTCTTTGTTTTAGTAAGACAGTAATACCGTCACATGATATAATATTGTTATGAAAAAAAGTAGTTGAATTTTGTTAGTAATGGACATGATCCATCCTTGCATTAGACTTTATTTTATACTTATCTACTTTGAAGCTTAGTTTTACTATTCACGCTTCTTACATATTTGTAGGTTGTCAGGTTACGATCCAGTCTGAAAATGGGTCCAATTTTTCATATATGCCCAGGCTCACGAGTTTCCATATCTCTTTAAGCCGCAGAATCTACAATTTGTATGCTTCTCTGTCTTTTCATAATTTATAAAGTGAGAAATGTAACTTTGGTTTGAAATTTGTCTAACTTTTGTATGATTTGTCATTCAATTTTCCTTTCAATGGAGTAAAGGGTCTTGGAATATACTTGAAGGATATCATGCTTAACAAGTCTCGATACTTACGGTTCTAAATACACAATATGGGAATGAAATTACCGAGATGGTGAGCATATTGTAGATGTTATTGATGTTTTCCAATGGTTCCAGTTTTTAATGTATAAAATTCTTAAAAGTTTTCCACTAATGTAAACTTCTCCATTTGATTATGTCTACGTCTCTTTTTAATGAAGAATCAAACAGATGCTCCAGCTATTTGGATGATCTCAAGAATGCGTGTTGCACTTGCCACCTCATAGGATCAACAAAACATGGACCTATAGCTCTTTAGTGTTGGTACTGCCTTTCAAGATGTTTATGCTTGAAATTAGATATTATGTCTAAACTGCTATTTGGATATTATCGTTTATGTTTTATTTATTTGTTTCTATCGAACATGTATTGTATTCTTTGTTTGATGAATATGTTTGGTCTGCTCAGTTTTCACAGAGATGGCAGTGAACATGTATGGCATGAACGTAGAGAATTGTATTACTGATAAATTAGTTGTATTTATAAAATAATCCTATATCGGTTTCAAATTATATTGTTTGTAACATAACAAATCTTCCCTGTACCTATTTTTTTGCTTCTTTTGTGCATTTTATCATCCCCCGTTGCATGCTTTCGAGGTTGCTAATTATAGAGTACTGTTTAAGGAATGATTTGGTGAATTTCATATAAGTGTAACATCACTTTTTGTTCTTAATTTTCCTATGATCGTGTAGAGAGCTGTGTTACTTCCTATATTTGAAGGGTGGGACTTGATTTTTTGCGCTAAGACTGGCACGGGGAAGACATTAGTTTTTGGGATCCCAATAATAAAATGCTTTACTGAAGATGATTAAGAAAGTGGTGTGGACGTGCAACAACCTATGTCCACCACTGCATCCAATGATAACATTCCACCAAAGCATCCATGTCAATGAGTCCCCTGCTTGTGTCCTATTTGCGAGTATGTGTAGAATTATTTGTTAGTTTAAGGGCCATTCATTTTTCCCAATGCTTTATGGGAAAATCTAGGTGTTATGACTAAGATTGGAATGTTGTATAACATTGAAATGGGTTAACTCCTGCTATGTATAATAATCTGAATTGGTTGGTTAACGGGTTATCAATATCAAAATTAGTAGTTATGTTCATCCTTTTTTTATGTTTTGACTATTGTTGTTTAATTGTTACCCCTGTTATGTTTAAGACATTTGTAATACAGAGTGGCCATGGGTTAACTCCTATTTTGATTAGATGCTAATACAAAGTGGCCAAGGTTGTGTTCTAATTGAACTCATGATGTGTCCTCAAACATCAGTGAAAGTGGTTTCACTTGAATTAACCATGAAATTGGCCTGACATTTCCAAGAGAAAATCCATACAATTGGCCTCACATTTGAAAAACAAAATTCGTAACTTTGATAGGAATTATTTTTACTTTACCATGTAACTTTGTTAGTGCCATTGATAGGAATTATTTTGTCTCAAATCAATCCTTCAATCACACTTTTTTTTCTTTTCAAATACGACAAATGAATGTTGATGAATTGGAAGTTCATTTATTGACAATCTTATCGAACTAATGTCAAATATTATTTAATTTACATATACAATTAATGTCATATTTTATTTTATTTACATACAATATTTATCTTTTGTCGTAATATTTATTGGTCATGCGACGATGCAAGAAGTATTGTAGGCATGCGAGTTGGAGTCATGATGCGCACAACTTTGGAAATTATGTACCAATTTTTTTAAAATTACATTTTTGTGTTGGGGAACGAAATTTTTACCGTTTTGCGATTACATACTTTGGAAATTTTTGTCGTGCCTTCAGGCACAGTAATTCCGCTAGTATATATATATATAAGGACACAAGTCTCTAATTGAGTCTTAATGTAGTGTTGGCTCAATTTCGGACAAAAATATTTAAGTCATAGGATAGTGTTCTTGTGTATCCATCCAAGCCTATAACGTGTAAGTTGAAGACGTAGCAGCCAAAAGTATAAAGCTTCATCTTATGCCGGGTTTAGTGTGCCTCGTTTCTACATCAACAACAATCTCGTAAGATATGAATGCAATTTATATATATATAGGAGCTTGAAAATTTATTGGGTATAATTTATAAAACTTTTATAAATTGTTTTAACGACTTTGTGTTACTCAGAAAATATTTTTTAGAACTTGTCATAAAAAGTTTTGGACTTAGAATGAATATTTTATTTTCTGATTTTCTTGCACGACGTTCTAATCACATTGGAATCGCCTTCGAACGAGATTACCATGTCGTTCAAACGAACTAGCATCTCGTTCGAACGAGATTGCCAGGTCATTCGAACGAGACTTCTAACTAAATTCCTTTTTCTCCTCTGGAACATCGTTAGTATAGTCGTTCGAACAAGATGTCGTTCAAACGAAAAGTCGTTCGAATGAGATTTGGCAAGAACAGGTATTTTGGGTGTTTTTGACGGTTTTCCCACTTTTCCCACTTCTTTTTCCCATTATCTTTTGCCAAATTTATTAAGTGTGGGAACCAACATTTTGGAACTAACTTTTTCACATACTACAATCTCCAAGGGAGAGTTTGAGAGAAAAATTTCCAAAAAGAAAGAGTTCAAGTTTTTAGTGTTTGTTTTTCAAGAAAATTCCAAAAACACTTTTGTTTCACCCAATTGTTTAGTTTATCCAAGTTCCTTAATATATATACTTTTCTTGGAGTTTTTGGCACTAGTTTTATCTCTACCATTTGAAGAGTTTTTGGGTTTACTTCTACATCCCATAAAGAAGAAGTTCGTTGTTTTTGTTGCTACGGCATTATCATACGTTGAAAGGCACCGTGTGTGGTTGATGGGTTCCTAAAAGTCCGATCGGTCAATTTCGAGACCGCGATGGAGCTCTGTGGTTATTCTCTTGGAAGAGGTGTGTACAAGAAGGAGCATCGGGTCTTGGATGGAGTCAAGTCGAGTGTTGTAAGTCTTACTGTCTTGTATTAGTAAAACCTTACTTAGTGGATTTGAGGCTAGGGTCGTCCGAGGTTTTTTCCCGTTGTGGGTTTTTCCTCGTACATCGTGGCGTAGTGATTTGTCTCTTTATTTTATCTTTTTCAAAATCACATTAGATGCATGTTTAGGTAAAAATATATAATTGGGATATTTAATTTGGTGCATGTGTAATATTTGGGTAAATTTAATTTAATTCAAGTCATTAATTTTATTGGAAAAATTTTTGTTTGGCCTAATTTGCAAAATTGAATATTTATTGTTAGGAAAAATTCTAGGACTTGGGTTGAGTTAATATGTTTAAGTGAATAATTAATTTGTTGATTAATTTAATGTCACTTTGAGTTTTATTTAATTTGAATTTGAATTAAAATTTTGTTTTTGTAAAATTTGTTGAGCCACCTCTATTCCGCACCTCAAAGGAAATTGAAATTACTTTTGGTAGGATTTTAAAAATTGGGGGTCCAACAAGTGGTATCAGAGCCGGAGCGCTAATTTATCGCGTCAAAGATCCGTTTTTCGAATTTTATAATTTTTGTGCTCCTTGTATTTTTAGGTGGTTCATTTTTTACTCACTCTCATTTTTTGTTTTGTGTCTCTCGATGGGACATCATCATGATAATTTGTCCATTTCTAATGATAATAAAGTTTTTGATATTCGAGAGGAATTTAATGGGCTTAATAAGTGTAATGAAAATTTAAGAGAATTAAATGTGAGATTTGCAAAAAGAATTAAGTTTCTTGGAAATGAAAATTTATGTTTTAAATCTAGAATTGAACTTTCGCAAACCTCACTATCTCAAAAAGATATTTTTCGTGAAAAGTTCATGGACATAAATCACAATTTTAATATTTTAAATATGTCCATGAAAGAGAGTGATAGTCGAGAAAAGACTCTTAGGGAGAAGTTTTCTCACATTGAGGGGGAACGTGATAACCTTCTAGGAGTTATAGAAAATTTAAAGGAGTCTCATAAAACTGAGGAGCCTAATTTATTACTCGAGTCCAAAATTTTAAAAATGAAAAATAACTTACAAGACTCGAGTAGCAGTTGTAATGGTTCTAGCTCATCTAGTTCAAATATTTTCATTGCTAAAGCGAAGACCATTGTTTATTTTAGAGGGTCAACTTTATCCAAGGACTTTAGAAAAGGTCACACTTTAAGTATCATTCCTCATGTTTTCACATTCTTGCATTGTGGTAGGAAAGGTCACCTTAGGTCATTTTGTTTTCACTACACCAAAATGGGAAAATTGGCACCCTTTCAGCGGCTAGCCTTATCACGGTCATTGACCGTGACAAAAGACATGTATTTTTTGTCACGGTCAATGACCGTGATAAGGCCGTGACAAAATCTTGTCACGATCATTGACCGTGACAAGTCCGTGACAAGAAGATTTGTCACGGACTTGTCACGGTCCTTGATCGTGAAATTCTATAAAGTTGTCACGGTCAATGACCGTGACATGACCGTAACAAATCTGTCAGCAAAAAACCCTTTCCTCTCCTTTTTTCCTCACCGCAATGTTCCCTCCAATTTCTCTCTCTCTTTACGCGCTGCTCTCACTCTCTCTCTCTACTTTGATGCCGATTTCTCCCTCTCTCTCTCTCTCTCTTCCATTTATATATATATATATATATATATATATATATATATATATATATATATATATGTGTGTGTGTGTGTGTGTGTGTGTGTGTGTATGTGTGTGTGTGTGTGTGTGCATGTGTGTGTGTGCGTGGTGGGGGAAGGGGGTGGGGGTGGGGAGGGGGTGGGGCTGTTTGTGTGGGGGGGAACGGGTGGGGAAGGGATGGGGGGTGGGGGGTAAGGAGTGGGGCTGCGTGTGTGTGTGTGTGTGTGTGTGTGTGTGTGTGTATGTGCGCGTGTGTGTATATGTGTGTGTAGTGTGCGTGTTTGTGCATATGTTGGAGAGAGGAAAATGATGTGGGGGGTGTGACGGGGGGTGGAGCTGTGTGCGTGTGAGTGTGGGGGTTAATTTTAGTAATTAGTGTCCCTTGTAAACGAATTGATTGATTATTAATTTTTTTTGTAAAATAATATATGAAAGTAGGATTGGCCCTCATTGTAAATTAGTAAATTAATAATTGTATACTTTAATTGTTAGTTTAATTGATAAAAATAATTAATTGAGTAGATGTGTCAGGACACAAATTTCCAATTGAGTCCATATATAGTTTTGGCTCAATTCCGGACAAAAACATTTATTCATAGGATAGTATGTAATTGTAATATTCTCAAGCCTATGAAGTGTTTGTTGAAGACGTAGCGGCAAAAAGTATAAAGCTTCATCAAATAATGCCGGTTTGCGTGACTCGTTTCTACGTCATCAACTATGGTTCCATGCTCCCAAGGTATGAATGCAATATTATATATATAGGAGCTTGGAACAAGTTTATTGGGTGTTAGGTTTAATAAAAACTGTGTTTTACTTTCAGAAAAATTTCATTAGAACTTTAAAATAAAGTATATAAAGTTTCTGGGCCAAAATCGAATTTTATACAAAAATTCTGGAAGTCGTTTGAAATGTCATTCGAACGAGTTTGCCAACGAGTCTAAACTGGTCTGTCGTTCGATATGTCGTTCGAACGAACTTTCTGTTCGAACGAGGTATCTAACGAGATTTCTAACGAGTCCATACTGGAGCGTCGTTAGAAGTCTCGTTCGAACGAGACTTCGTTCGAACGAAATGTCGTTCGAACGAGTTGACCAGGCGGGAACAGTTATTGGCAGTTTTTCACCCACTTCCCCACTTGGTTTTTAACCAACTTTTTCAGACTTAATAATGTGCGGGAATCACATTTTCCAAACTAACATTTCCATAACTTTTCCAACCTAGTTTATCTCTTAGAGAGAATTTGAGAGCAAAAATTGTTTAGGAAAATGTTCATGTTTTGAGTGAGATTCTTAGAGAAATATTTTCATCACTCTAGTGTTTACACCCAATTGAGTTTATTCCAAGTTCTATATACTTATCAATTGCGTGGAGTTTGGCACCGGTTTTCTCTACACCGAATTGAAGAGATGTTTTGGGTTTTGCTTCCACCACCCACAAAGAAAGAAGAAGTGTTTCCATGTTGATTTACCCACATGGAGAAAGGCTCCATGCTTGGGTGACGGTGACCATATAAAGTCCTATCGGTGGATTCCGAGACCGCCGTGGTGTTCCAAGGTTATCCGCTAGGAAGAGGTGTCTACAAGAAGAAGCGTCGAGGCTTGAGAGGGATCGAGTCAGTCGTTGTAAATCTATATGTCTTGTAATTATAATTCCGTATCAAGTGGATTTGTGGCTAGGTCCGTCCGAGGTTATTTCCCGTCTTGGGTTTTTCCTCGTACATCGCGGCGTAGTGTGATTGATTTATTTTATCTTGCATAACAACATAGAACGCATGGTTAGAATAATTCAAGATAAAATTTGGTTTAAATCATCACACTCATTTAATTTGGACTTATATTAAATATTGGGTAAAGTCTATTTAATTCAAGTCATTTGCTAAAATTTGATTTCGCCTAACTTTGAAATATTGATAAATATGACTTAGGAAAATTCTAGGACTTGGATTGAATTAATTGGTTTAAGTGAATATATTAATTGTTTAATTTTACTTCACTAGGTTTAAGTTTAATTTGTTTGAGAAATTAAAGTTTGTTGTTGTTCATGTTGAACCATCACTTTATAACGCTTCCGCATCGATTTACATGAAAAGGAAAATTTCCGCATTTTCAAATTGGTATCAGAGCCAAAAATGATAAATTATTTCGTTAAGATCCTTTAAATTTTTGGCTAAAATGGAACTTTTCCCATTTTCAAAATTTCCTATTTTTGATGGTTCAAACTACGCGTATTGGAAAGCGCGAATGAAATCGGCACTAAAATCTATCGACGAGAGAGTTTGAATGTCTGTTGTTAACGGGTACTCCCCACCAACTTATTTAGTTGAAAATGAACGTGTTATCAAACCCGCCGATAGATGGACTGAAAATGAGTTTAAACTTGCTAATTTTAATTCCCGTGGTTTAAATGCCATGTTTAGCACTGTCACACCGGATGAATTCCGACGTATTATGACGTGTGATACCACTAAAGAAGCTTGGGATATTTTACAAATAACTCATGAAGGAACTAGTGTCGTTAAAGCTTCAAAACTCCAAAACCTCACCACTCAATTTGAAACTATCAAAATGAATGAAAAAGAAACCTTTGATGAATTCTATGCTAGACTTTCAGATATTGTTAATTCATCGTTTAACTTGGGAGAGAAAATACCTAACGACCGTGTTGTAAAGAAAATTTTAAGGTCCCTACCCGATAGATTTATTCCAAAGGTGACCGTTTTAAATTCTTTACCCACTTTAGCCTCTACGAAATTAGAAGAGCTTGTAGGTGATTTACAAACCTATGAACTAGATATGTTTCCCTCTAAAACTGAAAAGAAAATCGAAAAGGGCATTGCTTTAAAAGCCCGAAAATAGGTCAAACAAGTAGTAGAGAGCGATAGTGATAGTGACTCGGAAGATATGGCTTTGTTTGCTCGTAAATTTAGAAAATTTCTTAAATTTAACAAAGATAAATTTAAAAATGATTTTAAGAAATTTGATACTTCTAAACATAAAAAAAGAGAGAAGATTTCTAAAGCCGAGAAGTTCCCTAAAACTAGTAATGACAATTTAGATAGGGACGAGTCTAACAAGTGTTTTGGTTGTGAAGGTTATGTCCATAGGGCTTACGAGTGCCCCACTAAACTAAGGAAAGAGGGTAAACAACCCACTGCATATAATGCGACCCTTAGTGATAGTGATAAGGAAGAGAAGCCCGATTCCCCCACTAAGAAAAATTTTGTGGCTATTATGGCGAGTCATGTGAGTGATAGTGAGAACTCATCGATTGATGAAACGATAGCACATGCCACTTCCAAGGTCATTGTACATGATTCTCTTATTTATGATGATAGTGAGAGTGAAGAAGAAAGAGAGAGTGAAAATGAAGATGAGGTTGATATGAGTGAACTTCAAAATGCTTTTCAAGAACTTTATACAGAATCTATTAAATTGAAAAGAGCTAACTTGAAGTTAGAAGCTAGTTTAAGAGAGAGTGTCAAGGTCGTTGATGAAAATGCTTTAATAGAAGACCTTAGGACACATGAGAGGACTCTTCAAGAGAAGCTTCAATATGTAGAAGGCGAGAAAGATAGCCTTAGGGGTTTAATGGAATCCTTGAAAAAGGAGTTTCTTGCGTTTGAAGAGCGAAATATTTTATTAGAGTCTAACATTTTAGAATTACAAGATAAATTAAAAGAATCTAGTAATGTCAAATTTGATTTGGAGTGTCGTTGGGAAAAACTAGATAAAATGTTAGGAGCGGTCCAAATTAAAAATGACACTTGTGGTTTAGGCTTCAATACTTGTAATGAATTTACTCATAATGCCAAAACCAATGTTTTAGGAGAATCGTCTAGGAAAGATTTTAGAGATCACTCCTTAGGAAAATCTTTTCGACATGTTTTTACTTGTACTCATTGTGGTCGAAAAGGTCATCTTAGGAAATTTTGTTTTGATCTTAAACGTATTCCTAGAAAATCCCATAGTAAAGTAACCATGGTAGTTAACATTCCAACACCCCAAGATAGTCATTCTTCATTAATTTGGGTTAGGAAATCCGACTTGGTTGCCTTGGAAAATAGGGTTTTTGATTCTCATTTACTTTCACATGCTTCCTCCCTTGGTAAATCTAAAGGATAAATGTGTTAGTATTTGCATACTTTAGCTTTTGTACTTCATGCTATATTCACATGCTAAATGTATGCTTGTTTAATCATTTTCTAGTCTATAATCCATGCTTATCACATACTAGAATTATGATGTTTGTCTGTCTTTTGAGTATATATTTTTTTTGTTAAAAATGTTAAAAGCTCAAATAGATTTTCTTGTGTGTATATTTTTGTTTGACACACTTTATGTGGCATATATTTGTGTTTGAATCCCATCAATTACGCTCCCACGTGGCTAGAACTTTTGGTTTAGATTTTCAATCCTTAAAACGTTCTTTACCATGTTTTATATGGAGTAGTTGGATTTTGTATTGTTTAAATGGATTCTATTTTTATATGCCTCTTTTCACACATGCACGAGCTCTTTTGAAATCTTAATGTCACATGTTATATTTGAGCTTTTTGAGGTGTTCTCCTACCAATCTAGTCATTTACAAATATATGACCTAGGAGGACGAGTGCATGTCAAAATCCGTTGCATGTGAGATTTGTGTGAAAAATCAAAAACATGATAAATAAATGTGCACGGGGAAGGGCTCCGAAAGGATGAATTAAATCCTTTGCGATAGTAAGCCACCGTTTATTGGATCTCAAAGAAATACGTGATCCAAAGGCCTAAAAACAGAATATTTGGCACTAAAAAGAGAATAATTGGCAAGGCCTATGTTTGCTTGTTATATTCATTCAAAAGCAAAAGAATATATATGAATATTGAGGGAGAATTGGATGGTATATCAACGGTTTGCACAATGTCCGTTTATCCTTGTTGTCTTTAATGTCATGACTCTATTTGGTTTGTAGAATCATCATCATGCTAGGCTTGTATGCATTGTGTATGTTTGTTCATTGAGTTCAATCTATATTGTCACATGAGGTTATGTTTAAATGTGATGAAGTTTGCAATCAAATGAGAACTCCGTGAACGAAATTAAGTGTTTGGGTCTAAATTTAATTGTTGCTAGTTCACACCCCTACACTTCCGTTTCCATATGACAAATTTTTGCCATACATGTGTGCAAACTTATTGTATTTTGTGTTATATGTGTGTTTATATCTATATATATATATATGCAAGTGATTCATTGATATATTTCTAGTTTATATATATCTGATATTTGTTTGTCTTTGCCTTGCTTTTATTGCCCATATGCTTTCATGTCTTATCACTCTACGCATCAATATAGTGTTTATTAGTTCTTTATCCTTTGCCTATTCCTGAACAAAAAGGGGGAGAATGATAGGGGGTGAAATGGTATCTAATCTATCTAATCCTATCATTATCGTATCTTAGTTTGGGGGAGATTTATCTTAGGGGGAGACGTCTTTCTAAGTAGGTCATGTGTTTGATAAAGGGGAGAATTAATTTAAAATATTTTGATATTCCCTATGCATTTGATGAGTTTGCTTAAGTGTGCAGGAATTATTCTAAAGCGGCATCTTTCAATGGCAAAGCGTTTGATCCTTAGGTTGAGTCAAGTTTGGGTGGGTTATGTTTTTGAGTCTAGTGAGCTTGACGGCCCTTTAGGATTTTTGTTTGGTTTTTGTCCCGGAATAGCCAAAGGGGGAGATTTGTAAGGACACAAATTTCCAATTGAGTCCATATATAGTTTTGGCTCAATTCCAGACAAAAATATTTATTCATAGGATAGTATGTAATTGTAATATTCTCAAGCCTATGAAGTGTTTGTTGAAGACATAGCGGCAAAAAGTATAAAGCTTCATCAAATAATGCCGGTTTGCGTGCCTCGTTTCTACGTCATCAACTATGGTTCCATGCTCCCAAGGTATGAATGCAATATTATATATATAGGAGCTTGGAACAAGTTTATTGGGTGTTAGGTTTAATAAAAACTGTGTTTTACTTTCAGAAAAATTTCATTAGAACTTTAAAATAAAGTATATAAAGTTTATGGGCCAAAATCGAATTTTATACAAAAAATTCTGGAAGTCGTTCGAAATGTCTTTCGAACGAGTTTTTCGTTCGAACCACGTTTTGTTCGAACGAGTTTGCCAACGAGTCTAAACTGGTCCGTCGTTCGATATGTCGTTCGAACGAACTTTCTGTTCGAACGAGGTATCTAACGAGATTTCTAACGAATCCATACTGGAGCGTCGTTAGAAGTCTCGTTCGAACGAGACTTCGTTCGAACGAAATGTCGTTCGAACGAGTTGACCAGGCGGGAACAGTTATTGGAAGTTTTTGGCAGTTTTTCACACACTTCCCCACTTGGTTTTTAACCAACTTTTTCAGACTTAATAATGTGTGGGAATCACATTTTCCAAACTAACATTTCCATAACTTTTCCAACCTAGTTTATCTCTTAGAGAGAATTTGAGAGCAAAAATTGTTTAGGAAAATGTTCATGTTTTGAGTGAGATTCTTAGAGAAATATTTTCATCACTCTAGTGTTTACACCCAATTGAGTTTATTCCAAGTTCTATATACTTATCAATTGCGTGGAGTTTGGCACCGGTTTTCTCTACACCGAATTGAGGAGATGTTTTGGGTTTTGCTTCCACCACCCACAAAGAAAGAAGAAGTGTTTCCATGTTGATTTACCCACACGGAGAAAGGCTCCATGCTTGGGTGACGGTGACCATATAAAGTCCTATCGGTGGATTCCGATACCGCGGTGGTGTTCCAAGGTTATCCGCTAGGAAGAGGTGTCTACAAGAAGAAGCGTCGAGGCTTGAGAGGGATCGAGTCAGTCGTTGTAAGTCTATCTGTCTTGTAATTATAATTCCGTATCTAGTGGATTTGTGGCTAGGGCCGTCCGAGGTTGTTTCCCATCTTGGGTTTTTCCTCGTACATCGCGGCGTAGTGTGATTGATTTATTTTATATTGCATAACAACGTAGAACGCATGGTTAGAATAATTCAAGATAAAATTCGGTTTAAATCATCACACTCATTTAATTTGGACTTATATTAAATATTGGGTAAAGTCTATTTAATTCAAGTCATTTGCTAAAATTTGATTTCGCCTAACTTTGAAATATTGATAAATATGACTTAGGCAAATTCTAGGACTTGGATTGAATTAATTGGTTTAAGTGAATATATTAATTGTTTAATTTTACTTCACTAGGTTTAAGTTTAATTTGTTTGAGAAATTAAAATTTGTTGTTGTTCATGTTGAACCATCACTTTATAACGCTTCCGCATCGATTTACATGAAAAGGAAAATTTCCGCGTTTTCATGTGTTTGATAAAGGGGAGAATTAATTTAAAATATTTTGATATTCCCTATGCATTTGATGAGTTTGCTTAAGTGTGCAGGAATTATTCTAAAGCGGCATCTTTCAATGGCAAAGCGTTTGATCCTTAGGTTGAGTCAAGTTTGGGTGGGTTATGTTTTTGAGTCTAGTGAGCTTGACGGCCCTTTAGGATTTTTGTTTTGTTTTTGTCCCGGAATAGCCAAAGGGGGAGATTTGTAAGGACACAAATTTCCAATTGAGTCCATATATTGTTTTGGCTCAATTCCAGACAAAAACATTTATTCATAGGATAGTATGTAATTGTAATATTCTCAAGCCTATGAAGTGTTTGTTGAAGACGTAGCGGCAAAAAGTATAAAGCTTCATTAAATAATGCCGGTTTGCGTGCCTCGTTTCTACGTCATCAACTATGGTTCCATGCTCCCAAGGTATGAATGCAATATTATATATATAGGAGCTTGGAACAAGTTTATTGGGTGTTAGGTTTAATAAAAACTGTGTTTTACTTTCAGAAAAATTTCATTAGAACTTTAAAATAAAGTATATAAAGTTTCTGGGCCAAAATCGAATTTTATACAAAAAATTCTTGAAGTTGTTCGAAATGTCGTTCGAACAAGTTTTTCGTTCGAACCAGGTTTCGTTCGAACGAGTTTGCCAACGAGTCTAAACTGGTCCGTCGTTCGATATGTCGTTCGAACGAACTTTCTGTTCGAACGAGGTATCTAACGAGATTTCTAACGAGTCCATACTGGAGCATCGTTAGAAGTCTCGTTCGAACGAGACTTCGTTCGAACGAAATGTCTTTCGAAGGAGTTGACCTGGCGGGAACAGTTTTTCGCAGTTTTTCACACACTTCCCCACTTGGTTTTTAACCAACTTTTTCAGACTTAATAATGTGTGGGAATCACATTTTCCAAACTACCATTTCCATAACTTTTCCAACCTAGTTTATCTCTTAGAGAGAATTTGAGAGCAAAAATTGTTTAGGAAAATGTTCATGTTTTGAGTGAGATTCTTAGAGAAATATTTTCATCACTCTAGATTTACACCCAATTGAGTTTATTCCCAGTTCTATATACTTATCAATTGCGTGGAGTTTGGCACCGGTTTTCTCTACACCGAATTGAGGAGATGTTTTGGGTTTTGCTTCCACCACCCACAAAGAAAGAAGAAGTGTTTCCATGTTGATTTACCCACACGGAGAAAGACTCCATGCTTGGGTGACGGTGACCATATAACGTCCTATCGGTGGATTCCGATACCGCGGTGGTGTTCCAAGGTTATCCGCTAGGAAGAGGTGTCTACAAGAAGAAGCGTCGAGGCTTGAGAGGGATCGAGTCAGTCGTTGTAAGTCTATCTGTCTTGTAATTATAATTCCGTATCTAGTGGATTTGTGGCTAGGGCCGTCCGAGGTTGTTTCCCATCTTGGGTTTTTCCTCGTACATCGCGGCGTAGTGTGATTGATTTATTTTTATCTTGCATAACAACGTAGAACGCATGGTTAGAATAATTCAAGATAAAATTCGGTTTAAATCATCACACTCATTTAATTTGGACTTATATTAAATATTGGGTAAAGTCTATTTAATTCAAGTCATTTGCTAAAATTTGATTTCGCCTAACTTTGAAATATTGATAAATATGACTTAGGCAAATTCTAGGACTTGGATTGAATTAATTGGTTTAAGTGAATATATTAATTGTTTAATTTTACTTCACTAGGTTTAAGTTTAATTTGTTTGAGAAATTAAAATTTGTTGTTGTTCATGTTGAACCATCACTTTATAACGCTTCCGCATCGATTTACATGAAAAGGAAAATTTCCGCGTTTTCATGTGTTTGATAAAGGGGAGAATTAATTTAAAATATTTTGATATTCCCTATGCATTTGATGAGTTTGCTTAAGTGTGCAGGAATTATTCTAAAGCGGCATCTTTCAATGGCAAAGCGTTTGATCCTTGGGTTGAGTCAAGTTTGGGTGGGTTATGTTTTTGAGTCTAGTGAGCTTGATGGCCCTTTAGGATTTTTGTTTGGTTTTTGTCCCGGAATAGCCAAAGGGGGAGATTTGTAAGGACAATAATTTCCAATTGAGTCCATATATAGTTTTGGCTCAATTCTGGACAAAAATATTTATTCATAGGATAGTATGTAATTGTAATATTCTCAAGCCTATGAAGTGTTTGTTGAAGACGTAGCGGCAAAAAGTATAAAGCTTCATCAAATAATGTCGGTTTGCGTGCCTCGTTTCTACGTCATCAACTATGGTTCCATGCTCCCAAGGTATGAATGCAATATTATATATATAGGAGCTTGGAACAAGTTTATTAGGTGTTAGGTTTAATAAAAACTGTGTTTTACTTTCAGAAAAATTTCATTAGAACTTTAAAATAAAGTATATAAAGTTTATGGGCCAAAATCGAATTTTATACAAAAAACTCTAGAAGTCGTTCGAAATGTCGTTCGAACGAGTTTTTCGTTCGAACCAGGTTTCGTTTAGAACGAGTTTGCCAACGAGTCTAAACTGGTCCGTCGTTCGATATGTCGTTCGAACGAACTTTCTGTTCGAACGAGGTATCTAACGATATTTCTAACGAGTCCATACTGGAGCGTCTTTAGAAGTCTCGTTCGAACGAGACTTCGTTCGAACGAAATGTCGTTCGAACGAGTTGACCAGGCGGGAACAGTTATTGGAAGTTTTTGGCAGTTTTTCACCCACTTCCCCACTTGGTTTTTAACCAACTTTTTCAGACTTAATAATGTGTGGGAATCACATTGTCCAAACTAACATTTCCATAACTTTTCCAACCTAGTTTATCTCTTAGAGAGAATTTGAGAGCAAAAATTGTTTAGGAAAATGTTCATGTTTTGAGTGAGATTCTTAGAGAAATATTTTCATCACTCTAGTGTTAACACCCAATTGAGTTTATTCCAAGTTCTATATACTTATCAATTGTGTGGAGTTTGGCACCGGTTTTCTCCACACCGAATTGAAGAGATGTTTTGGGTTTTGCTTCCACCACCCACAAAGAAAGAAGAAGTGTTTCCATGTTGATTTACCCACACGGAGAAAGGCTCCATGCTTGGGTGACGGTGACCATATAAAGTCCTATCGGTGGATTCCGAGACCGCGGTGGTGTTCCAAGGTTATCCGCTAGGAAGGAGTGTCTACAAGAAGAAGCGTCGAGGCTTGAGAGTGATCGAGTCAGTCGTTGTAAGTCTATCAGTCTTGTAATTATAATTCTGTATCTAGTGGATTTGTGGCTAGGGCCGTCCGAGGTTGTTTCCCGTCTTGGGTTTTTCCTCGTACATCGCGGCGTAGTGTGATTGATTTATTTTATCTTGCATAACAACGTAGAACGCATGGTTAGAATAATTCAAGATAAAATTCGGTTTAAATCATCACACTCATTTAATTTGGACTTATATTAAATATTGGGTAAAGTCTATTTAATTCAAGTCATTTGCTAAAATTTGATTTCGCCTAACTTTGAAATATTGATAAATATGACTTAGGCAAATTCTAGGACTTTGATTGAATTAATTTGTTTAAGTGAATATATTAATTGTTTAATTTTACTTCACTAGGTTTAAGTTTAATTTGTTTGAGAAATTAAAATTTGTTGTTGTTCATGTTGAACCATCATTTTATAACGCTTCCGCATCGATTTACATGAAAAGGAAAATTTCCGCGTTTTCAAGATGAATTAGAAGGAGTACGGGATACACATTTGTTGTTGACATTGCGATTGGATTATAGTGGATTGATGTTGGGTTGGTTAATTTTAAAAGTGGCAGGACCACTCGATTATTGTCCATATGGTGGTGGGATTTTTTAACTTTTTCTGAAAATTACTTTGTATAACGAACAATATTTATATAGTATGATAATTAAATGAAACATACATGAAATTATAAATAGTGCGCATAGGTACTAGCCTTCTAGTTCTTATACGTACACATTAAATAACCCTTAAACCCGTTCGAGAGTCATTACCCCTGTAATGAGATCTCTCGAATTTTCCCGTTTGTACAGTTTGGGACAGCATAATTTTTGTATAATAATATTTTTAGTGGCTTAAAGTTGTTACTTTTGGAGGAAGTTTTGTAGTCGTATCCTAATGTTCTCTGGGTACATACTAGATTGACAAGTGTGACTGTTATTTCAATTGATCAATTGAAATAACACTCACACTTACCAATCTACATCGTGTACTTGGAGAGCTACAGAGATATGCAATCGAATTTTTCTCAAATCATAACAATGTGCGTGAGCTGTTAAGTATATTACAGAAAAATGCGGTCTTGAATGGGATAGGACCACTCACCCTTTAGAGGAGATGGAGGAAATAGAAATTTCTATTATAAATTGAATTTGAATTTGAAATTTAAAAATCGAATATAAATAAGACATAATTAAATGAAACATACTATTAATCTAAGTTTTGTTTATACTAATCCATGAATATATGCTTCTTACCTTTAATAGGTGATTAGTTGTGGTAGCTGTGATGGATTATCCGAAATACAAAGAGTGGATGGGTGAGACAAATAGAATGGAGGATGTGTTTCGCAGAGGTGCGAATGAATTTGTGAAATACGCAAAGAGATGTCATAATGATGAAGTGTTTCCGTGTCCGTGTGCTAGTTGTAAGAATGGTAAGGTGTTTTAGTGGAAAACATTTGAACTACATTTGTTAAGATCGGGTATGCAAGATATTTATAAATTTTGGAGTTTTCACGGTGAATTGAAAGTTCCTTTTGTCCCCGACCAACTTTCACAACAACCTTCAACAAGTAGGATAGATGTAGAAGGGGACGACGTAGATCATAATATGTTAGAGGATTTAGTTGATGATGCGTACTGAGTTTATGAAGCAGAGGAGAATGAGGTTACTGATGATGTAAAAGGCTCAAGTACTCGTGCAGATATCACAATAAACCTTGACGATGACTACCAAAGTTTAAAATTTAAGGCGACCCAACTGTTATACTCTGGCTGTGAGAAAGATCAAATAACTTTACATGTCATGGTTGGTTTGCGCAGTTTGGTCGGAGTATATCAACAACGAGATGTGGTCAATTGTCCAACACGCGCCAAAGCATCTAAATAGTAGTGTGGATGACTTGGCTGCTCCTACCGAATATCAATCCATTTTTTATGATAACCCGAATTTTAAACAATTTTTCAATTTGTTATAAATATTACAATTTGTACCGAAACATCCATTTTTAATGCTTTTAATTGATTTGCACTTTATCATTTTCACTCTTTTGTAGTGTGCGTGTGTGTGGGCAGTAGGGCTGGGGGTGGAGATGTTTTAATAGTAAAAATTCATTTTTATTTGTAGTAATTGTATATATTTATAGTAAAAATTCATTTTGATTTGTACATATTTTCTCTCTCACACTCTCTCTACTTTCAGGTTGGTTTATCTCTCTCTCTCTCTCTCTCTCTCTCTCTCTCTCTCTCTCTCTCTCTTCCATTTCTAATTCATTTTGATTTGTACTAATAACATTTTGTTACAGCAAATGTCTCCTTCAGGTATTAAGGCAAGGGTGATGATGCTGGTTATGATGATGTCGTCTAGGCTCGGTGGTAGCGGAGGCGATGAGGGCTCCTCGACCCCTAGGCTCCCAAAATATGGAAAATTGGGGATGGCCATCAAGAATAAGTCGGGGCTATTAGCGAGATCCCTCGATCTAGTAAAGATGATCATCGACCTGGGGTACATTAGTTGGAAGGAGGTGCCATATGAGCTCAAGTTAGTTGTTTGGGTGGCACTACAGGTAATGTATTTATATTTATATTTATATTTATACGAATATTTCAATTTCGATTACGATTTTGATTTCGATTTCGATTTCAATTTCATTTTATATTTATATTTATTCTCAACTAACATTGTATTTATTAGACAGGAACAATTCAGCCTGGATCCAAAGCTACACGATTCTGTCTTGGAGCAGTTGAGGGAGCAACAAAAGACGTGGAAGAAAAATCAGCAGACCGGGTACTTTGGGAAGACACGAGTGTGACACCCCGACTAATTAAATACCGGGTAGATACTCCTTTATAAATTAATACAAAATGCCAAGTTGGTTCAATTCATAGCATCACTGTCGAAAACGTTTTAACAATTACTAGCCACCTAATATTTAAAAGTGAGTTGCCAATTTTAATTAAATTCGATTAACATGTAATAAGTAGATTATGAAATGCTAACATAAACACCACAACATAGCCACAATAGAATAACCATAAAATAATAATGAATCTGGAGGAATACTCCTCCCAACAATCCGAATACTGAAATAAACAAATACCAAGTCTGCATCACTAAATTAATTACAACCCAAAATCTGAAATAACTGAATAGATAAAGTGTCTCTAAAAGAAATGGGGCGACATGCCCAACAGATGAGCAAATCTAATAATATAGAGTCAAGATCGAAAGTGGAGGCATCTACTGTCAAGGTCCTGTAACTTCCACAGCAGCTACAGTTGGTCACCGAAATGGAACTCCTATGCTTGGTGTCCTTGTGGTTGGGCACCTAAAAGATTTTTACAAGAAAATAGATTTGAAAGAAAATGGGTCAGAACCCGATTGTGAAAACAATTTAAAAGTAGCAAGTGTTTAATCTCATTAAAAAGTGAATATAAAGTACACGATAGTGTGTGCACTCACATGAGTTCCTCACCTCTCAACTAATTGTGCACTCCTATCGTACCCGTACCCATTCTAGCTATTCCCATTTCTAACTAGTCCAATACAAAATCTAACATTACTATAGGATTAATGATTTAATTCTGGCATCTTCATTTAAACAAAGAGTTTTACTTTTCTTCTCAGTTTCATATTAGTAATACCAATTACTAGATATTTTCCATTTTATCTTTACAAAAACGTTGCTATTATTTATACTCACATTTATACATGAACGTTCATTTCAATTAACAGTATATTATTATCATCATAAATATACAATACTGGCACCCCGAGACTATGTTGGGGTGCACACATACTTTGCTATCCAATTTCGGTACATCACGTACATAAGGACCACACAGTCCGAATCTCTCAGGACTCATTCTCAAATAACAACAATCACACATAATGGAGGCGAACATAGTTCACATCACATGGGTCACGCACATACCTACGCTCCCATGATCAGCAGACTTATTAACTTCTCAATAAGTCCTTCTCTGACCTATGTCCTCGAGGTACCAATCTAAATCCCCCTGTAGGCACACAAAGATTAGATGGCCCTGATCGAACGCCGACCTCCCATGATAGCAAGTATGGTAGGTATGTTATATACAGATAACCACATATACTAAGCATTCTCACATCTTAGATATCTCAAAATATTAATAGAGGCGTACTTCTCGTTCTTATACCATCATTTAGTGTTATACGTTTACAAGTCCCCGATTTATATACATTAAAGTTGTCAACTCTTCTCACGTCGTAACTAGGTACTCGTTTCCAAATCCACAAATGTCATCTGATTTACTACAAGATTCTAAGTTCTACTCCTCAACGTACCCCAAATATCACAATTATACCCACTAGTCGATAAGGGAAGGTTATTTCTCCATTTATTAAGTCTACGGGACATTTGAAATAAAATCAGGCCAAAAAGGCCATTCTGTCAACTCCTTAGAAGTCTCGTTCGAACGAGGTCGTTCGAATGAAAGGCTTCGAATGAACTACCAAATCATTAGAAGGGATACTATCATCTCGTTAGAAGCTCATTCGAACGAGGTCGTTCGAACGACCTGGGCAGGTCTTTTAACGAGATGGTAGATTGCGCCCAGAAATCTCCAAAAATCGTTTTTCTTCCTTTTTCTCTTTTCTAAATCCACCCTAAGACTATCAAAATTACGTTTTAATGTTTGTCAACTAATTTTAGTCACCCTAGATCATTCCTTAACATACTTTTGAGGTCAAACCTTACAAATTAACATGCCAAAATCATAAATCCCCAATTATTGTCCCAAACCCTTTGAACTTAAACTCATAATTTAATTTCATAAAAAGACTCCTTATAAATCCGTTTTCACATCATCAAAAGTTATGTTTTGTATATTGAATTCATCCATTATTGTTCTACATGCAAATTCCTACCCAAAACCACAAGTTTCACAATAATTCCGTTGGGTATGCTTCATCAAAATTTCAAGACATAAACAGTTTTCTACACTACACATGGAGGAAATATTCAATGCAAATAATGACATCAAAACACTTGCCTTAGATTTCTTCTTCTGAATTGATGTTGGTGAATGAAGGCTGATTTTTCCCTTTCTCTACAGAATTCTCCCAAGGATGGTGATAGTGGTTGGAGGTTTATTTTGGAACCTCTTCAAACTCTCCCTTAAACTTTCGTAGCCCACTAACTTACCAAATGATGATAATGGCCTTAGTGGGTCTTTTAAAATATCTAAATTAACACTAAAATTCGTGGGTCTTAATTCCTTAATTTTTGAAATTACCAAAAATACCCTTCTAGGTTGCTGGTTTGGCCTAAAAGTGCCCCGGGACCCAAACTAAACCCCCGACTAGTGTTTTCTGACTATTTCGACCCTTCTGGACACGTTGGCGCACTCAAAATGATCATTCGGTTGATAAAAATATAATTCATTTTTTTTAATTTAAATAATTTCATTCCTGATGCGTCTGACACGCGCGTCCCAACTTAAGTTTCCAAATTATCGTATTTCAGTCTCGCGACAACTTTAATATTTTCAATACTCATGAAATTTTCAATTTTAACATCATAATCAAATACCAACTCACATCTCGCTAGTATTTATATTCGGATTAATTCCCAATTAATTCTCATTTAATTTAATTAATCCCTTAAATAAAAATCAATAAAATTACGGGGTATTCAACAAGAATCCGTTATCCGAATGCGTGAACCCATCCCGCCGAAGGAGCCGATCTCATTGGCACAATGGCAAAAGTTCATTGGCAATGAAATCAGGGATCTGAAATAGCGTTGCCAAGGCCGTTTATGAAAATAAACTATTTAAGCAACTCCGAAAGTTTGTTGAAGAAACTCTTTACTTAAATCAAACTGATTTTGAACACAAGATGTGTTAACAAAATTATGTACGAGATATGGACAAGATTTGATAACAAGTTTTAGTAAACAGTTTAAAATGTTTTAAACTTAGCACACATCAGAATGGGATGAGAAGATGTAGAAATATTGATACTCAGAATTTTTAACGTGGTAAAACCTCAACCTTGAGGAAACATCCACGACTCCCTCTACGGAGTAAAACAAAAATAATCACTAAAACAAATATGCGAGTTACAATCTATTTAACTAACATGCACACAAAAACAAATCTATACAAGTTCAGGATTGTACCCTCTGGCGTCCTTAACTTTTCTGCAGATCTTGTTTGTTGATGTAGTTGTCTCAGTTTGTCAACTCTTCCTTTGTTTCAGCAGTAACCGTCGACTTATTGTTCACCAAATCTTATAGCCAACACTTCCAGTGTTTGTAGTGTGAGATTGTTTGTGAAAAGTGTTCTAAAACACATGCATGCACACACACACACACACTTATTAGTTACAGACAATCCTAACAAATCACATATAAAGTCTATATGGAGTGAGATTGTTAATTTTCTTTCTTACAAAACCAAAAACCTTTTTGACCTTTCAAGATAACCCAGATTCCACGGAAATCTCGCTTAAAAATCGGACAAGACCTAATCAATCTCTTTTTGAAAACATTTATGAGATTGACAATCTTCCAAGTGCGAATCCAACTAGGTCAGGTTAAGTTTTGTAAAAACAGAAACTAGAAAACATTTATTTGTTGATTCTGAAGTAAGAAAATGTCTTAACAGAAAACAATCAACAATGAAATTCTCAAGATGAGAAATAAATGCAACTAAGTGTATTATGACATGCAAAACTTTAGATCTATGATTTCTATAGAATCAGAAACAAGATCTGAGTCTATGTCTAAGTTGGAAATAAGATTTTATGAACACAAGGATTCAGCAACCCAAGATCACTCAACTCGAACTCTCATAAACTCAAGAAAACAATAAGGATGGTGTTTATTTGGTTATGGTGTTTATGGAGAGGTAAGTGGTTTGGGCTTGAGAAGTTTTTAGACGACGTTAGGGTTTCTAACTTGGATCTGGTTTCTCTCTCTAACTTCTCTCTTCTCTCTTCTCTCTCTCTCTCTCTCTATTCTCTGAGACTTTTCAAAATGGCAAAAATCTTTCGAAGGCTGAGATGAGAGGCCTTTAAATAGGAAGAGAAGAAGATTCTAGAGCATCGTTCAAAAACAATGGCTGAGATTGAGTCAAGGTCCTTTGACTGCAATCCAAGGGCTCACAACAGGCGGTGGATTAAACAGGCTGTGATTGGCTTAAGGGTTTACACGGGGATTCACTCAGGCGACATGCAGGCCATTGATAAGAGTTGATCCAAGGGCTGAAAGCACACGATGGTTTGTCTCTGTAAAGAAACACACCTTGGGCCAATCAGAGAACAGCAAGTGTTGGCCATAGGACGAATGTAATCGCGCGTCCCAAATTTATTACAAAGCCAACCCTAGAGTCTCTAGCGCTTTCGGTTTCTACCCAGAGTAACTTTAGGCCAATAATCACAACAATCCATATTATATATTAACCCCAAAACTTTTTAAATCAAGTTTTAATTAAATAAAACCTTGTTTAAAATATGTTTAAAATTCCCAAAAAATTAATAAAAATCAAATTAAGGGATTTAAACACACTCACCACATTAATACACATAAAGGTGCAATATGAAATGCAAGAATAAAATTCTAAGTGTGTGAGTGATGGCTATAGTCTCAGGATCATCACAAGATGAATAGAAGAAGAAGCAACCCAATCTCTGAAGCTCTTTGGTTTCTAGGATGGACTCTATTTTGTCACTATTTCCAAACTAGATGAGCTCTTATACAGTCTAGACTCAAATGAGTCAAAAGTATAAGGGCTTCAGGATCGACAATTGACATCTCGCCAATCGGGGCAGGAAAATCTTGCAAAAAAGATGGACGTGCACTACTCCGGCTGGACGTCTTACGCCGAGGTGGAGCATAGGATGATGGTAAAATTTAATTTTTCTATAACTATAAAAAAATATTATTCTGCATTATTTTACTTTGCGGGGCCGATACTAATTTTACTTTATTTTATTTCAAGGAACAAGGAGTGGCCCTGGGGGTAGGATACATAGGCTCGATACTTATGTGACTCTTCGGACGAAGAAGGGGAAGGATAAGGAGGTATCCCTGACCATCGTGGCGACAATTGTAAGTCATCCGACAATATACTTTTTATTAATTATGTTATAATTTTTTAATTTACTTATTTTACTAATCATGTGTTTTTTGTCTGTAGACACCCCATTCTGTTACCCCTCCACTCTCCTTAGGTCACTAGTACCTCCCTTCATCACTATAAACCCAGGTCACGTCCCGAGTACTGACCTGGAAGCCATCAAGCACCCCCCCCTCGGCTCAGTTTGACCCAAAAGTCAAACTCCTCATCTCGACCGTGGTTTAATGAATCTTTGAAGGGTACTGAATACCCTTTCCAACGGTCCATCCCGTGCGTAATTCTGACTTTCCATGCAGACGAACGATCCGTTTGACTCTGGAAAGCCACCGAGCGCTTCCCGGGCCCGGTTGACCAAAGTCAACTCTCCAAACTGGGTCAGACTCTTTGGAATTTCGAAGTACATCTCCTAACCTTTCCAACGGTATGCCGCGTGCGCGATTCAGACTTACCATGCGGACGAACGATCCATTTGTGTCCGCACGATTCCCCGTCTAATGGACCGACAAACGCTTCCGAGCCACATTTGACCCAAAGTCAACTCCCAAACTCGGGAGCGGTCCAAAGGACTTTCAAAGGTATCTGAATTAACTTTCCAACGGTATGCTCCGTGCGCGATTCTGACCAACGGTTTCCCCTCGGTGGCCAATTTTCTAAAAAAGCCTGAGGCGCACTGCCAAATGGCAGGTCCCAGATCCTACCTATCGGCACCTGCCGATAGGCAGTGCCATGATAGGGCCGATCGGTAGTCCCCTGGGGTTATAAAAGGAGGCCTTGGCCTCATTTGCAAAGGGAACCCAGATCTGATAGAAACCTCTCTGAACGAATCCCAGAAACCTCTATCGAAGGCAGCGTGATTTCAACTTCCAAATCCCTCTTTTACCTTCACTTTTCATCATCCTTTTCATCAAACTTGGTGAATTAACCACTATCCATCATCATCCAAGCTCAAGGGATGCTCTCCAACATTCAAAGTCAAGCTCAAGATCTTCAAGAAGGTCCAACTTTCTCAAATTCTCTCTTAAATTCTCTTGAATTCCCAATAACTTGTTTTCTTACTTAGCACTTTTATTATCTCATCTCACACATCCTAATATATTTTTTTATTTTAGTATTATTGCACCTCTCTTATTTTCATATAAATAAAAACCCCAAAACAAGAAAAAGAGGGTTTGCTCATAAATTCCAAGTAGGGATTCTCACACTTTTTCGCACTTCTCTCACAACTAAAACACCTTTTCTACACAGACATACACACTTACAAATAAGAGATACCACATTTGGATTTATGGGATAAACCCCACTCCTTTGCTTGTATGCGAACTACGTGGACTTTGATGCCTTTATAGGCTACGTAGGCATCTCGGGGTAAAACCCGAGACTCGAATAATTTTTCTCACTTTTTCTCTCATTTCATTTTTTCTCTAAATCCATTTTTCCTATATATATCCTCAAGTCTTAGTGACACATTACTCCATGTGCGTTATCGTTCCCTTATAGCGATCAACGTAAGGGTAACCACGTAAATCTTATTTTTCTAATGTTACTTTTATAATCTTCCTATGGATGACTCGCTTTATCTTTTCCATGATACAAGACGAGGATTCCTACCTCCATTCTATATATATACACATGCACACATCTCACGGGGGGAAACATAAAGGAAAATAGCAAATATCCATGAGAGACCGAAAGGGCGGAATGGGTGCCTAACACCTTCCCATTTTGTAACTAAGCCTCCGAACCCTTTTCGAATCATTTTGATTTCGTACGCACCAGTATGTCTTTGGATGCCATCCTTCGGGGTGGCTTCCTCTTTTTCTTTTGTCTGTTTTGAGTAAAATAGACTGTCGACTCTGAATCTCTCTATATTTTTCACACTTCTCAAATTCGACGCCGGTCGAAGCGCTCTCCCGAGAGGGGACGCGCGGGACCCGAAGGATTCCTCCTCCCTTCGCGGCGGGGATGGCCACAGTGACGACTCTGCTGGGGACACTCTATTTATTTTGTGGGATTGACTCTATTTACATGGATGCTATATTTGTTTATGCTTCCCCCCCCCCCCCCCCATATCTGCATGTTCCCCTTTCTCATATGTGTATCCCATGCTTATGCTTATGTTCACACACTTGTAGAAAATCCTCCATGTACACCTCACACCACGTACACCTAGGATCACGTATATCCCAATGTTGCACGCATCACCTATCCATACTTGGCATACCTATTGGGGTACTTGTACTTCGTTCCTGGTTAGGCATAATCAAAGAAAGGCATTCTCATCATAAGCTACTAATAAGAGAATCATGCATGATTCATACGACATCACCAAAGAGCATGGATATTGACCAAATCTTACCCAGTAACTGGAGGGTCACTTCGTTATGGACGCTGGTCCGGCAGGTCGCAGTTAGCCTAAGCGATATGACTCTCACCTTCCACTGGACAAGTACCTTCGACGTATATTGAATGGTTCCCCCGCATCGTACCGCTTGACCGAAGTCATGACGGGAGGTATATCGCAGGGAATTCGTTCACGTACGCCGAGTATATCGAATTTGCTCTCACACGTACCGTCCTCACGAGGTATATGGTGAGGCAATTCACGTACACTCAGGTATATCAAATGGCTTGTCCACACGTACCGATTGCCCGCAAGAGCAAGACGTATATCGTGGAAGTCACGCCAAAGGGGGGAACCCATGCCGATTCACCCAACCAACGGCATACCCGCATATAGGAGTCAAACCTAGGACACGCACTTCAAATTCTCGGTTTTGACCCGAAACTCTACAGAAATTCCGGGTCGATCTTTTGCCCAATTTTTGCGCATTTTTAAAATGGGACTCTGTCCGTGAGCCTGGTTACAAGTCCAAACCGTAGCTTTGCATATACTAAAAACCCCACTTTTCCAGGCTCGGGTCCCGTCCGGCATTGCATTTAGGAGAATTAAATACAAGTGAGAACATAATAATCATAATAATCATGCTGAGTTCCGTCTCCAAAAACATTTCCCCCTTTTTATCAAAAATCCAAAAACATTTCCCCCTTTTTGTCAAAAATCCAAAAACATTTCTCCCTTTTTATCAAAAATTCAAAAACATTTCTCCCTTTTTATCAAAAATCCAAAAACATTTCTCCCTTTTTATCAAAAATCCAAAAATGGTTCCTTCCCTTTTTTCAAAAATAAATCTTATCCTGCGTGTTCTCAGGTTGATCGTACGCCCTTGGCTTGGCTCCCTATTGGCTTAGGTCTTCAGTCAAATCACCCCGGAGTTTCTTTCGCTCTTCTACTACTTCTTTCGAATCCAAAATCCATCCATATTTCATGGAGAATACAGATTAAGCACCAGTCATACAACCATATCTGCCAACAGTCCTAGCTCAGCTCGTGGCCAAGATTGACAACCTCCAAGATGAGGTCCGAGAAATACAACGAAACCAATTCCCTATTCCTCAAGAGCCCGAGACCCTTTTCCCTCGTGCTATGGGTCCACTCGAGCCCATCTGGGTCCCGGAAGAATATCAGCACGCTCCGCGTGCCCCTCCTGCTAATGGGCCTCCACCTGCCCAGCTTCCAATGCCAAACATTTCCCAACCTATGGCCAACTTGCACGTGGTTGTTGATCTGGGAGACATTACCAAATTCCAAACCACTACTAGCAAATGACAAGGGGAAGGGCGTTGAAGACCTTCCTATGCCAGAAATGACCCTCGAGGAGAGCAAGATCCTCGATCAATTAAAGAAAACTCAAGCTAACATCACTCTATGGGGGATTTTCATGTCTTCCCAGCTACATAAAAATTCTTTGATCAAATTGCTCACTGGACCCATAGTTCCTCCCTCTACCACACCAGAAGAAGTGGTGAACCTGGTCGGATCCTTGACCTCTACCCGAATGCTGTCCTTTTCTGAAGAAGAAATCCCCAAAATTGGGCCAAATCACAATCATGCACTCAACATCTCTGTCGAAATTATGGGGAAGGTGGTACCACTTTCTCTCATTGATAACGGATCCGCTTTAAATGTTTGCCCACTGAGAACCTTCAAATGTTTAGGTCTGAAAGAAAGTGACCTCGCTCCAACATCCACTGCCGTGCGTGCCTACGATAATACCCGCCATGAGGTGATGGGATCCATAAAACTTGTAATAGGGGCTGGTCCTATAAACCCTGTTGTCGAATTCCAAGTCATCGATATCCCAACCTATTGCTCGGACGACCCTGGCTCCACAGTATAAAGGGTGTCTCTTCCTCATTCCATTAGAAATTGAAGTTCTTCGCCGATGGGTGCGTCATCACCATCCTGGGTGACGACGATAACACCGAGGGTGCAGGCGCCAGCAGCCCAATTCTTGAGATACAGCAGGGGTCAAATGATATGCTCCTATCAGGTTTTCGAGTTGAACCATCCCTACTCCCGGCAGGGGACGGTTTCAAAGAAAGGGTTTATCCAGAATATGACCCTCATGGCAATGTCAATGTAATTCAGATGTTCAGAAACATGCACTTCATGCCCGGACTGGGGCTAGGACAAAAACAACAGGGGATATTTGAGCCCATTGAACTGAAGAATGCTTTCCCTCCTTGCGACTTGGGATATCAACCATCAGAACCAGAACTCAAAATGATCCGCCAGACTCGATCAAAGAGAGGGTTAGACTTCGTCCGAACTATCTCGGGAGATTCTTTAAATGGACGTTTCATCAAAGAGGGCAAGGATTTCCCCTTTTGCGGTTTTCCAGAACCGTGGTATGACCATACAGATAAGAAGATGAAGCCTGGAATGGAGATCTTCTTCGAAGATAGCTACCCCTGGGCTGAAAGTTACCAATACCAGGTGCCACCGCTTATCAAAGATACTAAAGAAATTGAGGAAAGTGACTCCGAAGATTCCTTCAACCTGCAGATACTGGGGCTGACACTCTGCATGGTTCATTCAGGCACTACATCAAGGGACCCATCCCATCTGATTAATGCTGCTGATACACCTCTCCTCAACTGGCATGCCGGGCCAATTCTACCTCTTGAAATCTCCCCTAACCCCAATGTTTACCCTATTTTATCTACTATTGTCCATCCTTGCTCAGATGTAATCGAGACCTCTTTTGATGAGGTTCTCAATGTTGTTTTTCCTATCAATGAAATAAACGAAGGTTTTGAGTATCTTCCTGTGCCTTACATTAATTGTGTAGATTCTAATCAAACTTTTGATGATGATGATTTTGCAAATGAACAATTCTTAATTGATCTAAATAAGGTTAATAATAAACAACATAACCACGTTCAAGTTAATGAGGAAGAGACTGTTGTTATTAATCTCGATTCTAGTAGCCAACTGCGCGAGATTAGGATAGGGGCCACCCTTGACGAGCATGAGTGCGCACAACTCGAAGAATTACTAAAGGAGTTCATGGATCTCTTCGCATGGTCCTACGACGACATGCCCGATATTGATCCCGAAGTATCGCAGCATGAGATCCCCATTCTCCCGGATGCTAAGCCAGTTAAACAAAAGTTGAGAAAGCTCCGCACCGAATGGTCGCTTAAGGTCAAAGAAGAGGTGATCAAATAGTTAAACGTGGGTTTCATTCGAGTAATCGAATATCCCACGTGGCTGGCCAACATTGTACCTGTACCGAAATCTGGAGGAAAGGTTCGAATGTGTGTGGATTACCGAGATTTAAATAAAGCCTCTCCGAAGGATGATTATCCGCTACCCAACATTGACATGATCGTGGACAACACAGCCAGTCATGTTCTCAAGTCATTTGTCGACGGATTTGCCGGAGACAACCAAATCAAGATGCACCCCGACCATCAAGAGAAAATCGCATTCATCACCCCATAGGGAACCTTTTGCTACACCGTTATGCCATTCGGTCTCAAGAATGCTGGGGCTACTTACCAAAGGGCCGACACAACCATCATGCACGATTTTATTCACAAGGAGGTCAAGGTTTATGTGGATGATATGATTATCATGTCCAAAACTAAAGAAGGTCATGTTCCCGCTCTCCGGAAGTTCTTCGAATGACTGAGGCAGTATCAGATGAGACTTAATCCACAGAAGTGCGTCTTCGGTGTTACGAAGGGAAAACTCTTAGGATTCATGGTCAGTGAGAAGGGGATAGAAGAAGATCCCGCCAAGCTGAAGGCCGTACTTAAGATTCCACCTCCCCAAATAGAGAAGGAAGTCTGAGGCTTCCTGGGTAAATTACAATATATCAGTCGATTCATCAGCCAGCTAACCTCCATCTGTGAACTAATGTTTAAGCTCCTACAAAAGGATTCAACCAGGGTTTGGAACGAGGCCTGCCAAGAAGCTTTTGATTGAATCAAACAATACCTAACCCAACCTCCAGTTCTCATGCCACCACAGCCTAGTCCCCCTTTACTCTTATACCTAACCATAACAGACACTGCAGCCAGGGCTTTGCTAGCCCAGTACCTCGAGGACTCCCGTAAAGAAAGGGCCATCTATTATGCCAGTCGCAAGTTGGTCGGATACGAGGTCAACTACACTGCTTTGGAAAATGCATGTGTCGCACTTGTCTGGGTCACCCAAAAGTTGCGACATTACATGCTCGCCTTCCCCATTAAACTAGTATCCCGAATGGATCCCATCAAATACCTGCTTGAGAAACCCACCTTATCTAGCCGAATGGACCGATGGTTGATGCTCCTAACCGAGTTTGATATCGTGTACGTCACACAGAAAGCCGTTAAAGGAAGAGCCATCTCTGACTACCTCGCTGACTACCCTGTACAAGAAATAGATGTCTGGATCTCCGAGTTCCCAGATGAAAATGTCCTCTGCACCACTCAAGACTGCCTCCGATGGAAAATGTTCTTTGATGGAACTGCCAACAAAGAAGGATATGGCATTGGGATACTCCTGGTCGCCCCGGATGACTCCCACACTCCTATCGCCATAAAATTGGATTTCCCTTGCACCAACAACATGACAAAATACGAGGCATGCACAGTGGGCCTCTAGGTCGCTCTCGAGAAAGGTATTCAATACCTTGATGTATACAGGGATTCTTCCCTTATCATCGGTCAAGTGCTCAGAAAGTGGAAAGTCAAGGACGAAAAGATCCAACCCTTTCATGCCCAATTAGAAGAGTTGGCCTCCCAATTTCGAGATATCACCTTCCATTACCTACCTCGAGCAAAGAATAACCTAGCCGATGCTCTCGCTACTTTGGCCTCCATGGTCGACATGCCCGAGGGAATAACAATGACCCCCTTCCTAGTTCAAAAGCAAGACAAACCAACCCATTACTACCACATTGAGCTTGTCTCCACTGAAGAGCCTGAACTAGCCGATTGCTGGTACTATGATATTTGGCGCCTCCTCAAACACGGTAGGTATCCCGAGGGTTCCAACAAGAACGACCGAGCTACCCTCCAGAGGCTGGCCGCTCAGTACATCATCTTCCATAAAGCACTACTCAAGAGGAATTTTGATGGAACTCATTTGCACTGTATCGGAGGGGCTAACATTGAAAAAATAATGCAAAAAATCCACAGCGGGGAATGCGAACCTCACATGAATGGTCACATGCTTGCCAAGAAGATCATCCAACAAGGCTATTACTGGACCACCATGGCCCAGGATTGCACCGCCTATGTTCGGAGGTGCCCTAAATGCCAACAGTTCTCCAATCTCCAACATTTACCTGCGCGAGAATTATACAACATGACTTCTCCCTAGCCGTTCTCCACCTGGGGTATCGACATCATAGGGAAAGTTACACCAAAAGCGTCAAACGGGCATGAGTTCATCCTAGTCGCCATTGATTACTTCACCAAATGGGTCGAAGTTGAGTCATACGCAGTATTAAATGCCAAGAAGGTGGCCAAATTCATCAAGAAGAATATCATCTGTCGTTATGGGGTCCCGCACGAGCTAGTGTCGGATAATGGTTTGCACTTTGAGGCAGAAGTCACAGAAATAGTCAACGAATACGGGATTCAAAGACACAAATCTTCTCCCTACCGACCTCAGACCAATGGTGTAGTTGAGGCCGCAAATAAAAACCTCAAAGCCATTATCAGCAAGATGACCGAAAGTTGTAGGGATTGGGCCGATCGGATCCCCTACGCCCTCTGGGGCTATCGAACCTCAATTCGAACCTCTACTGGGGCTACCCCTTACTCCCTGGTGTACGGCATGGAGGAAGTCCTACCTGTGGAGTTGGAAATACCCTCTTTACGTGTCATGCTCGAAAGCAAGGTCACCAAAGAAGACTGGTGCCAAGGCCGTCTTGATGAGCTGACCCTCCTAGATGAACGGAGATTAAAAGCTCTTTACCACATAAAAGGGTATCATCGCCGAATAGCGCATTCGTTCAACAAGAAAGTCAAGGACTGCAGTGTTCGGGAGGGATATTTAGCCCTCAAGGAGATAATAGAACCCATCTGGGACCCCAGAGGAAAGTTCAAGCCCAATTGGAGCGGCCCGTACATTGTGAAGAAAATCTTATCTGGCGGTGCCGCCTTGCTCACTGACCTAGATGGTTAAGAGATGGCTCGTCCAGTCAATCTGGACCGTCTCAAGAAATTCTACCCCTAGTCCAAAATCTCGGCGCGCTACGACTCTTCTCATCCCCCTTCTATTCCAACAAAAAAAAATCTCTCCATTTCCCTCTACCCAGAACTATGTGGGCCTAATCCTCTGCAAAAACTATTTTTAAACAGACAAGAACATTTAAAAAAAACAGAGGTACGTAGGCAGCTCATACTCCTCACATGAGCACGGCCCCTTCTTTTTCACAAAATACCATTCTTTTCTTACCTCCGAGAACGACAGTTCATTCTAAACATCTACTTGAACAAAAGGATTATGTATGCCTTAGCGATTGGTATAGATAATTCAAAATGCAATATTCATCGAAAGGCACAACTGGATGATCAGAAACTTATTTATTTCATTAAATAGGAAACTAAAGTACATATTGCATAAGAAAAAGGAACAGATAACTCCCTTCCCCCCTACTACCATAAAAACCAGACAAAATCCCCCACATCTGTTACATAAATAAACTCCCAGGAGTCCTACCCACAGCTACCCGAAGAGCCTGCACCCTCATCATCCACGTCCTGAGGCCCCCAATTTTCTCCCGCCTGAATGGAGTGCCGCGAACACTCCATGGACCGATGAGCCTTAACCATCTTCGAAAAGACCACAACACCCCCTTACATGGAGTCAGATAAAACAAACCACCTCCGACCGGTCTCTACTGCCAACATGTTGCTGACTACTTCCCTCCACAACCACTTCATATAATCTTTGGGGACATGGCAAACCTTCCCAACAGACTGAGAGGGACGGGTCGACGGACGCCGATTTTCCCATAGAGATCCTAGCAACAGACGCAAGCGCTCAGTCAAATCTTCTACCGGAAAGAAATTTGAGGTCCGAAGGGGCACGACCTGTGCCCAGCCAAATTGATGCAAAAGCCGCCAAGGGAAATAAAAAGAGGACTGCCTGAGGCCAACCAGCCGCACATATGAATATTCTCCTAGCTCCAGAATAGGCTGCAACTGTCCCCACCAAGGCGCTGACCAATACAGTCCACGAGCCCCGTACTCCACAAGCCAATTCTCCCAGTTCTCAACATACAGGCCCATGCGGATGAAGAGCGCGAAAAGAAGTTGGGTACAGCCAGCAAAGGATATTCTGGAGGAGTCGACAAGTGGAATCTTGTAGTCAACCACATGAACAGCATCACAGGGCTATCCCTCAAAAAGTCTGAACGACCTTCTCTCCAAGCATCCAGGTCATTCAGAGCCTTCGCTAATATCACCGCCGCAGGATTGCGATGGTATGACATCCATGAGGTAATGGCTGCAAATTGTGGGTCCACGCGCACCTCCCTAGTCACCAACAGCAATTTTGAAATAAGGCCCAGAACAACGGCTCCAGCATAGCCAGCATCACTTACTTCCCGCGAACGCACGGACTGCAACACCGTCGGGAGGGAGATCATTCCTCCGGTAACCAATGACCTGGTTGCCGAAGGAGAAATATGGAGAAGCCCGGACAATAGATCCCTAGGAGAACGGGAGAATTAGGGTAAAGCCGCGGTAACACTAGGATTCACGCCCAGTATGGAAGAAAACTCCTCGTAGGTAGGACAAACTTCTTCCAACCCAAAGCGAAATACATGGTCTTCGGGGTACCAAAATTGTACTGCCGCCATCAGCATATATATTCCACTCAAAAGGTCGATTACGCCACAATGAGACTCGACGCATGTTGAAAATATCATAGTCGACATTATAAGAGCACATGGCTTCCAAGGCTTTGAGGTAGTTGACAAACTCAATGCTACCAGGGAGAGCCATCTCGCAAGACTAAAAGATGGGTGGGTATGTGAGGATGCAAAAGGTGTGAGGAAAACACTCCACCGTTCTCCCTTTTTATACTTAAAAATCCTCACAAAAGACATAATCCCTGCAGAAATCGGACGGTATCCTACCCCACAAGGTACAAAAGGCTGAAGAGGGTACCAATCAAAGCCTTTAAATGATGGCACCTCTCAGTCTATGCCGACCGGCACCCCTCTTAAAATTTCGTACAAAATTTCCAGAAAATACCAGAAAGCCTCGAAAAATCCCCAAAAAATTCCTAAAAATCCCAGGAAGGATTTAGGACGTTTTCATCAAGGAAATTTTTCACTCCTTCGGGCGACCCCCCGTTTTCCCCAACGGAGCCCTCAAAATTCAAGCGATTGATCTCTCAGGCAAGGCGCCCGGACCACCTAATCACCTCCTCATCAGACTTCACAACCATCGACTATCCGGTGCGGTACAATATCACATGGTATTTTTTTCCAACGGAAATCAGAAGAACCACTCACCCCGAGCGATCTCTCCCAAAGGACAATCCAAATTTTCCCCGGCCCATTCATCATTTCCCGGCAGAATCTCAAATCCAAATTCTTATTCCCAGCGGAACCCCTCTTCCCCAGCGGAATCCTCGAAAACTAAGTGAAATCTCCTCCCGGTAAAACTCTGGAGTATCTCTAAGGATCATCTGATTACTTCCCCAGCGGAATTCTCTCACAACACCCAAAATAGGTTGTTCCCCCCTGCAAGGCCTCCTATAAAGCTTCCCCCAGCTAGCAGCTCCCCAGCTCAAATCGGAATCACAAAGCTATTTCTCCAGCAGAATCAAAATACAATCTTTATCCACTCTTGGGTCAGAATTGGCCCCGATTTTGGATCGTCACCTTAGTTAGGTCAGAATTGACCTCGATCCTCGGTCGTCACTACTCTTGGGTCAGAATTGGCCCCGGTCTTGGATCGTCACCTTTGTTAGGTTAGAATTAACCTCGGTCCTCGGTCGTCACCACTCTTGGGTAAAAATTGGCCCCGATCTTGGATCGTCACCTTAGTTAGGTCAGAATTGACCTCGGTCCTCGGTCATCACCACTCTTGGGTCAAAATTGGCCCCGATCTTGGATCGTCACCTTAGTTAGGTCAGAATTGACCTCGGTCCTCGGTCGTCACCACTCTTGGGTCAAAATTGGCCCCGGTCCTGGATCGTCACCTTAGTTAGGTCAGAATTGACCTCTGTCCTCGGTCATCACCACTCTTGGGTCAGAATTGGCCCCGGTCTTGGATCGTCACCTTAGTTAGGTCAGAATTGACCTCGGTCCTCGGTCGTCACCACTCTTGGGTTAGAATTGGCCCTCGTCTTGGATCATCACCTTAGTTAGGTCAGAATTGACATCGGTCCTCAGTCGTCACCACTCTTGGGTCAGAATTGGCCCCGGTCTTGGATCGTCACCTTAGTTAGGTCAGAATTGACCTCGGTCCTCGGTCGTCACCACTCTTGGGTTAGAATTGGCCCCGGTCTTGGATCGTTACCTTAGTTAGGTCATAATTGACCTCAGTCCTCAGTCGTCACCACTCTTGGGTCAGAATTGGCACCGGTCTTGGATCATCACCTAAATTAGGTCAAAATTGACCTCGATCCTCGGTCGTCACAACTCTTAGGTCATAACTAACCTCGACCCTCTGAATCGGTCATCCTCATCTCCTTAGGTCCTCAGAACTGACCTCGATCCTCCGAATTGATCATCCCCAGCATACTTCTTAGGTCCTCAGAATTGACCTCGACCCTCTGAATCAGTCATACTCCCTCAAAAGCATCATGCGGTGTCTAATCGACGGCTATCATTTGTTCCAAACTCACCCGTCGAGGGGCTCTATAGAAATCCCATTATGTTACCCCTCCACTCTCCTTAGGTCCCTAGTACCTCCCTTCATCACTATAAACCCACGTCACGTCCCGAGTACTGACTTGGAAGCCATCGGGCACCTCCCGGCTCAGTTTGACCCAAAAGTCAAACTCCTCATCTCGATCGAGGCTCAATGAATCTTTGAAGGGAACTGAATACCCTTTCCAACGGTCCATCCCGTGTGCAATTCTGACTTTCCATGCGGACGAACGATCCGTTTGACTCTGAGAAGCCACCGAGCGCTTCCCGGGTCCAGTTGACAAAAGTCAACTCTCTAAACCGGGTCAAACTCTTTGGAATGTCGAATTACATCTCCTAACCTTTCTAACGGTATGCCCCGTGCGCGATTCAGATTTACCATGCGGACGAACGATCCGTTTGCGTCCGCACGATTCCCCGTCCAATGGACCGACAAACGCTTCCGAGATACATTTGACCCAAAGTCAACTCCCAAACTCGGGAGCGGTCCAAAGGACTTTCAAATGTCTCTGAATTACCTTTCCAACAGTATGGCCCGTGCGCTATTCTGACCAACGGTTTGCCCTCGGTGGCTGATTTTCTAAAAAAGCCTGAGGCGCACTCCCAAATGGTAGGTCCCAGATCCTGCCTATCAGCACCTGCCGATAGACAGTGCCATGATAGGGACAATCGGCAGTCCCCTGGGGTTATAAAAGGAGGCCTTGGTCTCATTTGCAAAGGGATCCCAGATCTGATAGAAACCTCTCTGAAGGAATCCCAGAAACCTCTGTCGAAGGCAGCGTGATTTCAACTTCCAAATCCCTCTTTTACCTTCACTTTTCATCATCCTTTTCATCAAACTTGGTGAATTAACCACTCTCCATCATCATCCAAGCTCAAGGGATGCTCTCCAACATTCAAAGTCAAGCTCAAGATCTTCATGACGGTCCAACTTTCTCAAACTCTCTCTTAAATTCTCTTGAATTCCCAATAACTTGTTTTCTTACTTTCCACTTTTATTATCTCATCTCACACATCCTAATATTTTTTTTTATTTTAGTATTATTGCATATCTCTTATTTTCATATAAATAAAAACCCCAAAATAAGAAAAAGAGGGTTTGCTCATAAATTCCAAGTACGGATTCTCACACTTTTCCGCACTTCTCTCACAACTAAAACACCTTTTCTACACACACATACACACTTACAAATAAGAGATCCCACATTTGGATTTATGGGATAAACCCCACCCCTTTGCTTGTATGCGAACTACGTGGACTTTGATGCCTTTATAGGCTACGTTGGCATCTCGGGGTAAAACCTGAGACTCGAGTTACTCCATGTGCGTTATCGTTCCCTTATAGCGATCAACGTAGGGGTAACCGCGTAAATCTTATTTTTCTAATGTTGCTTTTATAATCTTCCTATGGATGACTCACTTTATCTTTTCCATGATACAAGCCGAGGACTCCTACCTCCATTCTATATATATACACATGCACACATCTCACAGTGGGGAAACATAAAGGAAAATAGCAAATATCCATGAGAGACCGAAAGGGCGGAATGGGTGCCTAACACCTTCCCATTTCGTAACTAAGCCTTCGAACCCTTTTTGAATCATTTTGGTTTCGCACGCACCAGTATGTCTTTGGATGCCATCCTTCGGGGTGGATTCCTCTTTTTCTTTTGTCTGTTTTGAGTAAAATAGACTGGCGACTCTGAATCTCTCTACATTTTTCACACTTCTCAAAATCGACACCGGTCGAAGCGCTCTCCCGAGAGGGGACGTGTGGGACCCGAAGGATTCCTCCTCCCTCTGCGACGGGGATCGGCGGGGATGGACACATTATCATTTCAAGCAAGGCTTAAGGAAGGGCATGAGTCGCAGTCTGATGCCGATAAGGCATATTTTTCCACCGGTGCACTCATCCAAGTGATTGGAACTGATCACAAGGGGAGGATAAGGGAGGTGAGCTCGCGGGTGGCCAAATCTTGGATCATTGGATTGGAGATGAGCGACACCGGGTCGGCCCGAACGGTGAACTCGCATGATGCGAAGCTGTCCCGTTTGGAGGCGACGGTCCAAGATATGTTCTCATTAATTAAGCTTTCGTTGGACAAAAACTGTAAGGGGAAAGGGTAGGAGAAGGTGGTGGAGGAGGAGGTACTGGAGGACGAGGTGCAGGATGACGAGGATGTGGACCTCGTTGCTTCATCACCGATACGTGCGGACTTTAATGATCCACTTACCTATTTGGCTCCCTTCGACCGATCGATGTCGACATTTGGTTGGCCGAGTGTATTTATACTGGACATATTTGATGGCCAGCGGATAGGGCGGGGGTTAAGGGACCCGAATATCGTCCATGGTGCACTAGTTCATGGACGTGAGCTTCAAGACATCGAGTTTAAGGTGATCGTCACGCATGTGATACCCGGGAAGAAGAACTCCCCATTGTGGTTGTGCGAATAATGTGGCACGACGTATATTAGTGGGTGTTTCAATTCGTATATCCTGTGGCCTACTCACCTCCTCATAGTTAACCTTACCCAAGACATGTAGTGACATTATTTGAATTGAATTGTTTTTGATTTGGTACATTTGAATTATATTTGGATTATATCGTGATGCATATTGTCTCTATTTTGAATGTATATTTGCATTATCTCTACTTTATTTGTATATATGATGCTTCAACAGGTACAACGTTGCTATAACAGGTACAAATATACTGCTGGACAGTGGCAGTGGCCAAACTGCCTAGCAGATTTTTTTTCAATTCTGCCCAGAATTGTCACAGTAATTGACCGTGATAATTTTTTATTAAATGTCATGGGTTTGTCACAGTCCTTAACCATGACAAACTTGTCAAGGTCAAGGACCGTGATATGACTGTGACAAATCTAACGAACTTGTCACGGTCATTGACCGTGATAAGCCCGTGACAAAAAAAGTTGTCACCCCAGGAATTGTCACGGTCATTGACCTTGACAAGTTCAACTTGTCAAGGTAAATGACCATGACAATTCGACCGATTTGGTTTAGTGTTTGATCTTAAAAGAAGTCCTAGGAAGTCTATGTCTAGCATTTCATTAGTTTCCAAATCCCATCATTGTAAATATACATCTATATGGGTTAGGAAATCATTTTTAGATGCACTAGATATTAGATTTGTTTATTCTCATTTTCTTTCACATGAAACCCCCTTGCTAAATTTAAAGCTTGAATGAGTTAGTTTTTGTTTGCATACTCTAGATTTTTGTTCTTCATATTATATATCATTGCTACGTGTATGCATGTTTAGTCATGTTCTAGTCTATGCTCCATGCTTAATCACATGCTAGAATAATGACTTTTGTTTATATTTTGTATTATACTTATTTCATTTTAGTTTGCATTAAATGAAAAATACAAAAAGATTTTTGTTTATCTTTTATGTTTTACCTTTTTAGTAATTTAAGATTTATAAAAAAATACAAATGATTTTTGTTTGTCTTTTGAGTACATAATTTTATTTTTGGTTAAAAATTGTCAAAAACTCCAAAAGATTTTTTTTGTGTGTGTAATTTAGTTTAACACACTCTATGTGGCATATACTTGTGTTTGAATCACTTCTTTTTTTCTCTCGTGTGGCTAGAAATTTTGGTTTATATTGTCAATCCTTAAAATGTTCTTTACCATGCGTACATGTTGTAGTTGGATTTTGTGTTGATATAATGGATTCTATTTTTATATGCCTCAATTCACACATGCACAGGCTCTCTTGAAATTTTAACTTCATTTGTGTAATTGAGCTTTGTGAGGTGTTCTCCTACCAATCTTGTCATCTACATGTTATCTGACCAAGGAGGACTAGTGCATGTTAAAATCCGTTGCACGTGAGTTATGTGTGAGACATAAAAAATATATATAAATGTGCACGGGGAAGGGCTCTGAAAGGAAATATCATCCTTTCCGAGTAAGCCACCGTTTGGAATGGACCTAAAAGAAATACGTGGTCCAAAGGCCTAAAAGAATAAAATATGGCATTAAAAAGAAAAATAATTGCCAAGGCCTAGTTTTTAGTGATATATTCATTCAAAATTATTATATGCTTATTGAAGGAGATTGAATGGTATATCAACGGTTTGCATAATGTCCATTTATCCTAGTTTTACTTTCAATGGCATGACTCTGTTGGTTTGTAATCATCAACATTCTAGGCTTGTATGCATTGTGTATGGTTATTCATTAAGTACAATCTATATTGTCACATGAGGTTATATTCAAATGTGATGAAGTTTTCAATCAAATGACAACTCCGTGAACATATTTTAAGTGATTGGGTCTAAATTTAATTGTTTCTAGTTCACACCCCAACACTTCCGTTTCCATATGACACATTTTTTCCATACGGGTGTGAAAAGCTTATTTTATTTTGTGTCATGTGTGGTATTTATACCTAGTATATGTGTGTGTGCATTAATGATATTTATTATGTTCTCATATACGAGGTTTTCTATTTGTCTTTGCCATGCTTTCTAGTCCATCTATGCTTCTACTTCATGATTGGTATCTATCTTGTTTCATTCTTTGTTGATATCACATGCTTAATACTTTATGTATCATATTGGTATCATTTTCTTGCATCTTAGTTGGTATCCGTTATTATTTGTTGGATTAGTTATGATTTTGTTGCCCATATGGTTTCATGCTCTTATCACTCTAAGCTTCATGTTTAAATTAACTTTTATCCTTTGTTTGTTCCTGAACAAAAAGAGGGAGAATGATAGTATCTATTCCTATTGTAATCGCCTTTTAGTTTAGGAGATTGGTCATAGGGGGGGACGTCTTTATAAGTAGGTCATTTGTTTGATAAAGGGGAAAAATTAATTTAGGGGGAGTATTTATTTTATGCATTTAATTTAATTTAGGGGGGAGTATTTATTTTATACATTTAAAGTTCCTGATATTCCCTATGCATTTGATAGTTTGCTAAAGTGTGCAGGAATTATTTTAAGTGGAAACTTTCTTCATCGGCAAAGATATTGATCCTTGGGTTGTTTCATTCAAGCTATGTATTTTTATTTTGTGAGGGATATTGTTTTAAGTCTAGTAGAGCTTGGCGGCCCTTTAGAATTTTTGTTTGGTTTTTCTCCCGGAATAGCCAAAGGGGGAGATTTATAAGGACACAAGTCTCCAATTGAGTCTTAATGTAGTGTTGGCTCAATTCCGAACAAAAACATTTAAGTCATAGGATAGTGTTCTTGTGTATCCATCCAAGCCTATGATGTGTGAGTTGAAGACGTAGCGGACAAGAGTATAAAGCTTCATCTTATGTCGAGTTTAGTGTGCCTCGTTTCTACGTCAACAACAATCTCCTAAGGTATGAATACAATTTATATATATATACAGGAGCTTGAAAAATTTATTGGGTGTAATTTATAAATCTTTTATAAATTGTTTTAATGACTTTTTGTTACTCAAAAAATATTTTTTTAGAACTTGTCATAAAAAGTTTTGGACTTAGAATGAATATTTTATTTCCTGATTTTCTGGAACGATGTTGGAATCACACTGGAATCTCGTTCGAACGAGATTACCATGTCGTTCGAATGAACTGGCATCTCGTACGAACAAGGTTGTCAGGTCGTTCGAACGAGACTTCTAACGAAATTCCTTTTTCACCTCTGAAACATCTTTAGTAAAGTCGTTCGAACGAGATGTCGTTCGAACAAAAAGTCGTGCGAACGAGATTTGGCAGGAACAGGTATTTTGGGCGTTTTTTACGGTTTTCCCACTTTTCCCACTTCTTTTCCCCACTATCGTTTGCCAGATTTATAAAGTGTGGGGACCAACATTTTGGAAGTAACTTTTTCACATACTACAATCTCCAAGAGAGAGTTTGAGAGCAAAAATTCCAAAAAGAAATAGTTCAAGTTTTTAGTGTTTGTTTTTCAAGAAAATTCCAAAAACACTTTTGTTTCACCCAATTGTTTAGTTTATCCTAGTTCCTTAGTATATATATACTTGAAGTTTTTACCACCAGTTTTATCTCTACCATTTGAAGAGTGTTTGGGTTTACTTCTATATCCCACAAAGAAGAAGTTCGTTGTTTTTGTTTTTGCGGCATTCTGATATGGTGAAAGGCACCGTGTGTGGTTGATGAGTTCCTAAAAGTTCGATCGGTGGATTCCGAGACCGCGGTGGATCTCCGTGGTTATTCGCTAGGTAGAGGTGTGTACAAGAAGGAGCATCGGGGCTTGGACGGAGTCAAGTCGAGTGTTGTAAGTCTTTTTGTCTTGTATTTGTAAAACCGTACTTAGTGGATTTGAGGCTAGGGCCGCCTGAGGTTTTTTTCAGTTGTGGGTTTTTCCTCATACATCGCGGCGTAGTGGTTTGCCTCTTTATTTTTTCTTTTGTAAAATCACATTAGATGCATGTTTAGGTAAAAAGATATAACTGGGATATTTAATTTGGTGCATGCGTAATATATTGGGTAAAGTTAATTTAATTTAAGCCATTAATTTTATTGGATAAAATCTAGTTTGGCCTAATTTGCAAAATTGAATATATATTGTTAGGAAAATTTCTAGGACTTGGGTTGAGTTAATATGTTTAAGTGAATAATTAATTTGTTGATTAATTTAATGTGACTTTGAGTTTTGTTTAATTTTAATTTGAATTAAAATTTGGTTTATGTAAAATTTGTTGAGCCATCTCTATTCCGCACCTAAAAGGAAATCACTTTGTAAGATTTTCAAAATTGGGGGTCCGACATATATATATATATATATATATATATATATATATATATATATATATATATATATATATATATATATATATATATATATATATATATATAATAAATTCAGTTATCCATTGCTGAACACCAGTAGCACTAGCCCATAATCCCCGAGTCTATTTCCCCAACTCTCAATTTATTTAATTTAACATCCATTAAATAATTAATGTAGCTCCACTTTCTAAAATACTAGAACTCATGAAACCGTCCCTTATTTAAATATTAATGAATTTATCTCACTTAATTCCTTCTTAAGTTACTAATTATTTCACACTTCTCCAACCCACATATATCCACCCATTATCACTAGGTAGTAGGTTTCCATTTTTATTTCATTAAATAATTATTCCTTGAGCATTCCACAACCAAACTAGAGTCAAGAAAGTGAAATAAGTCTACATGCCTGAAAACAGGCATCGTCGTTCGATCGATCCCGTCACACAGGCAGCTCCTTTCCCATTCGTTTTCTCCATTGTTATTCACCCAAACCTCCATGGATTCTTCCCAAATCTTACCCCAATGTTTATCACACAGTAAAATAGGCATTAATCACGATTTAAACCCTTAATCATCACTGATTTCTCATCAAAATTCAATATTTCACGAATTGGGTTTTCTCAGTTTAATACAATTCTCACATTCAATTTGATTGCATAATCCAAATTAAATGAAATTAACTACTGGGTTTCAACTATAAATTGAATTCCAACAATTTATTGTAGTATTTCAACATTAGTTGCACATTAATTCTTCATCTAATGTCCAAATCCCGCAAAACCCATTTTTCATGTGACAAGCCTCCCCAAAAACCAGTTTGTCTACACACACCATGATATGAACGTGCTTTTTTGTAATTTAAAGCAGAAGCACATTAATTACTTGCCTTTCTAGGCTCGTAAGGTCTGATTACACGTTGTAGAAGATGGATTTGAAAAAGCACATCCAATGTGTTACACCAATACATTGTAAAAAGTCGACAACTATCTTTGAAACAGGCGATTTCATATTTTTAGTTTTACATTTCTTATTTAGTTAATCATTTTTTCTCTTATTGCTGAGTTTTAAATATTTTCAGAATCCATATACTATAGCTAAACTAACAAATAAACTATCAAATGAAATATATACTAATAAGCATGATTTCTTCTTTATATCAATTACATATACTCTGTTAAAAACAACACTTGTCCCTAAGAAAAGAAAAATTATTCCAGAGTATCTAAATCTAAGAGAAAAATAATTATTAAGATCCATATGAATATTAACGGATATGATAATTGAGTCCAATCAATAATATAAATTAATAGATATAATATGAATTTTTTAATTCTAGTCAATTAAATTGGTATTTTGTGATGTTCATTTTGTTATTTTAATTTTCATGTCATAATATTGGTAAATCAATTTTCAAATGTCTAAACAAATACTAACTACAAATTTTTTAGTGATTTGGTTTTCGCATCCAGTAATTAAAATTAGTAAACAAAAATTTTACTTTTTCAAACCAAAACGGTTATCTATGGTAAAGAAAATTGTACTATAACCACCCTGAAATTAACATGTGATGGTAAGGAAACTTTACATGGCCCATCATTTTGAAATAAATTTAAAACATATGTGTATGTGGCAAACATAAGTTGTTGGTGACCCCGCTTTTTGTGTAAACACATAAACATTTTGTCTCAATTTGGTTCAAAACGTTGGGTTGTGTAGAAGTACTCTGGTGGTAAATCTAATTGTTAGAGTGAATAATAAGATGGATGTTTGATAATAACATTCACAATATTTTTTTACTAATTTAAATGGTATCTTGTCTCAAATCTTTTGGAGTAATGTTTAATTACAAAGAAAATATACCTAAACGATGTGTGTATGATGTAAAAATTAGGGTGAGATAAAAGACTTAGGAATTTTTAGTTTGAACTTTTTTTTTTTTTGGGGGGGGGGGGGGAATCGAATAACTATATTTTGCTAACATTGTATTATTTTTGTCTGTGGTCACTTCCATAACATTTGTTTAGTATGTAGAGAGATTGATTTTATCTTTTTTGCTTTTATTTTAACTTATGCCATAATGTTGCTTTTTGGGCAAGATTAAGGCCCCGTTTGGTTGTTCCCAAAATTTTAAATTAGCCCACTTAGAATTGTCCCATTTACGAATTGTCTTAGATTTGTTGTTTGGTTGCAAAAATTCTCATATTCAAAAATTAACCAAGTCAAGTGAATACATAAAAACTCCAATAATCCTATTTCATCAAAAAACTTAAAATTTCACAATTTAAATTCACAACACTAGCCTTTAATGGACTACTTCTGTCACACCCCAAAACCCAATATCCATACTAATCATTTGTTATTGGAATAATTAGATCATAATCTTGAGCCCATTGGAAATATGATCCATTCATCAATATTTTCCTACGTAATGAACATAATATTATTCTTAAATCATAAAATTCAATATCAGAGTCATAATTAAGCAAACATGCAATAATGTGATTAACTATGATCAACCCAATCCATACTAAATCAATATATAAAATGTGTGAGTATATTAAAATCTTCAGTGTGACAACGATAAAATCCCATTTTTAAATCCCATCTCTCTCCAACGGTGCAACTCTCAAAGCTACCGGTCATATGGTATCCTAGCTGGCAGCGTGTGAACCTGAAATTGTTAAAATATAAACCGTAAGCATTAAGCTTAGTGAGGTACTCGTTCCCTGCAATAGAATAACAATTATATATCGAATATGTAGATATAAAATCCGAACAATCCTGCCCATTGGCAATAACAAATCCTGGATCATAAGATCCAAATAATTATGCCCGTTGGCAATAACAAATCCTGGATATTTGAATATCCAAACAAATCCTGAATACCGAAGTATTCAAACCAATCCTGGATCATGAGACCCAAACAAATCCTGGATATTTTAATATCCAAAAAAATCCTGAATACCGAAGTATTCAAACAAATCCGCTCTTAGAGCTATATTCATATTTATATATGAAACAAATCATAAGTACACTCACCTTGGCAGTTTAACTAGATTTGCCCTTGCCTTTATCCAGTACTTGTTCAATCAGATCTTCTTCCCTTCCTATCATTCTTAAAATATTAGTATCATCATAATAATATCAATAATCCAAAGAACGATTTAAACATAATTCAATCCATAACCATCACATGATTCCATTCAAATCATTTATCACAAGTGAAGTTCCATCCAAATCCATGCTAGCATATTCAACATATCCAAATCATAGACCAAATATAAATTCATTTATTCTTGGAAATTAAATCCTTGTCATATTAGTATTCCAATACAAAATACGGTACGTCATTTTAGGTCTCGTAGAGCAAGATATGCTCATTTCTTTACCACATGGCAAATCTGCCCTATAGGCCCTCTTATCGTTCATTCAACTTCCACGAATTTCCAAAATTTTTCTATATAATAAATTTATGTGATATTTCACCCAACATCAGTAAACATATTGAAAAATACAAAATTAAAGTTTCATAATTTTTAAGGTTCGTTTGCTATGTCAAGCAAAACACCGAACACATGGCGGGCATATTTTCACCCTTAGGGCAGATTTCATACCCGAACTTCAAACTCTCACCAAGGTCTCATTTCTTGGTATTTTCACATGATTTTCGGATATGTCATACATATATGAGTCCAGGTTAATCTCCAATTGGAATCAATCGATTCCAGTAACTACACAAAAATATATGGAAGTTTGAATAAACAGAGTTTCTAAACAAAGCAATTTTAGGGTTTTGTACATTCAACTTAACATAAACTTGCATATATCCATACATATGCACCCAAGCATGAAAGGTCAATAAACAATCAAGGATTTATATAATATAAATCATAAATGAAATAAAAATAGCAAGATTCATGGTTGGAATTACCTTAGGGGCTTTTTCGTAATTTTCTATGAATTTTTTTGAATGTTTCTCCTCACTTTCTTCTTCCTAACCATCACAATTGTTTTTCCTCAACTTAAAACTCTCCCCAAACTGAGTTTGCTGAAGAAAGGATAATATCTCAAGGGTTTAAGTAGGCCAAAACAACCTCCACCTCCAACCAATCAATTTATAACATGTGGCATCATATAAAACAAAATATCATTTAAGGCTAAATGACTACTTTAGCCCCTGTTCGTAAAAAGACAATATCTTCCCACTCGGATGTCCGTTCGATGGACCGTTTGTTGTGTTACAACCATAACTCACTTGTCTACACTATGTAGTTTTCACCTCAAGTCAATTGTTATGTCATAAAGGTCAAAACTAGCCTTAAACATGAACATTCCTACCGAAACCTTCAAAATTTTGTATTTGCAACTAATCCGACATTTTATGATTTTTGAAGGTAGGATTAGACTAAACATAGTAAGTTAACATCATATATATTAATAACACACTAATCATATCACATAAGCTAAGCATGATTTAAGCATAATTAATCGTAATTATATTCGGGTTGTCACAATTCTCCCCCTGTTAGGAAATTTCGTCCTCGAAATTGACATACCTTGGTTGTCCGAATCAAACAAATACGGATAACGCATTTTCATGCTATCTTAACTCTCCCATGTAGCTTCTTCCATGGAATGCCTTCTCCACACAACTTTCACAAGTGGGATCACCTTTGATCTCAATATTTGTTCTTTCCTATCGACGATATCAAGCGGTTCTTCCACGTAGCTCAAATCTTCCTTCAACTCAATAGGTTGTTCCACCAATACATGTGAAGGGTCCGCTACATACTTTCTCAACATAGAAACATGGAAAACATCATGTAATCGAGCTAACTCCTGTGGTAACGCTAACTTGTAGGCAACCATTCCGATTTTCTCAAGAATTTCATAAGGTCCAATGTAGCGTGGACTTAATTTACCTTTCTTTCCAAACCTCATAACTCCTTTCCATGGAGATATCCGAAGAAACACATAATCCCCTTTCTGGAATTCCAAATCTTTTCGTCGTTTATCCGCATAACTTTTCTGTCTGCTTTGAGCTGTTCTCATTCTATCTTGAATAATCTTCACTTTTTCAGTGGTGACTTCAATCAATTCTGGACCCTCTATCTTCCTTTCACCAACTTCACCCCAACATATTGGTGTACGACATCGTCTACCGTACAATACTTCATATGGAGCCATACCAATAGTAGACTGAAAACTATTGTTATATGCAAATTCTATCAAAGGCAAATATTCATCCCAATTACCCTTGAAATCAAGCACACAGGCTCTAAGCATATCTTCCAAAATCTGTATTGTCCTTTCAGACTGCCCATCTGTCTGGGGATGAAAAGCCGTACTAAACTTTAAGTTGGTACCCATAGCATACTGCAAACTATCCCAAAATCTGGATGTAAAAGTAGGGTCCCTATCTGAAACAATAGAAACAGGCGCCCCATGCAATCGAATAATTTCATTAACATACAATCTAGCATACCTATCAACTGTATATGTAGTCTTGACTGCTAGAAAATGAGCGGACTTGGTCAATTTGTCCACCACTACCCAAATCGAATCTGACCCCTTCTGAGATCGAGGAAGCCCAACCACAAAATCCATCGTTACATGATCCCATTTCCATTCCGGTATTGGCAATGGCTGAAGCAGACCAGTAGGTTTCTGATGCTCCACTTTCACTTGCTGACATATAAGGCATCTAGCAACAAAATCAGCTATTTCCTTCTTCATATTATTCCACCAATAATGCTCCTTTAAATCCCTATACATTTTAGTACTACCAGGATGCATAGTATAAATGGAATTATGAGCCTCATCTAAAATTTCCTCTTTCAATCCACCCACATTAGGCACACACAACCGCTGCTTATACAATAAGGTTCCATCATTCACAATACAAAAATCTTCAGACTTACCATCTTGGACATCTTATCGTTTCTTCTCAAGGAAAGGATCTTGACTTTGCAAATCACGAATACGGGTAGCTAATAAAGGCCTCACGCTTACATGAGCAAAGAATCTATCCCCATCTACTAGTTGCAATTCTACTCCCATCAATCTTAACTCCATAATATGAGCAACTCTAGCACATCGAATGCAAGATAATCTGCCTGAAGCCTTTCTACTCAAAGCATCTGCAACTACATTTGCCTTTCCTGGGTGGTAGTGAATTGTACAATCATAATCTTTAATTAACTCCATCCACCGCCTCTGCCTCAAATTCAACTCCTTCTGAGTAAATAAATACTTAAGGCTTTGATGGTCAGTAAAAATTTCACATACCTCACCATATAGATAATGACGCCATAACTTCAATGCAAACACAATAGCAGCAAGTTCCAAATCACGTGTAGGATAATTACGTTCATGTGTACGTAACTGCCTAGAAGCATAAGCAATGACTTTACCATGATGCATAAAAACACAACCCAACCCCTGGTGTGAAGCATCGGTATAAACAACAAAACCATCTCCACCGTGCGGAATAGTAAGAACAGGTGCAGTTACCAACCTCTTTTTCAATTCATCAAAACTATTTTCGCAATCAGAATTCCATTCAAACTTAACATCTTTCCAGGTTAGTTTAGTCATTGGTAAGGCAATCAAGAAAATCCCTTAATAAACCTTCTATAATACCTAGCTAAACCCAGAAAACTCCTCACCTCAGTCACATTATTGGGCCTCTCCCATTTTACAATAGCCTCTACCTTTTTAGGATTAACACGTATACCATTTCCCGAAACAACATGGCCTAAAAATACAACTTGTGATAGCCAAAATTCACACTTGATAAACTTGGCATACAACTTCTTATCTTTCAACAGATTCAAAATAATTGTGAGATGCTTTTCATGTTCAACCATATCACGTGAATAAATCAGAATATCATCAATAAAAACTATCACAAATGAATCAACAAAAGGATGCAGTACCCGGTTCATAAGATCCATAAATACAGCTGGAGCATTAGTCACCCCAAAAGGCATCACCAAAAACTCAAAATGACCATACCGAGTGCGAAAAGCAGTTTTAGAAATATCACTCTCCTTCATCCTCAACTGATGATACCCTGATCGCAAGTCTATTTTTTAAAACACTTTAGCACCCTGTAACTGATCAAACAAATCATCTATATGAGGTAAAGGGTATTTGTTCTTAATTGTAGCTTTATTCAGTTGCCTATAATCAATACACAAACGCATGGTACCATCTTTCTTCTTCACAAATAAAACTGGCGCACCCCATGGAGATACACTAGGCTGTATGAACCCCCTATCAAGTAAATCTTGCAACTGAATCTTGAGTTCTTTCAACTCAGCAGGTGCCATTCTATACGGTGCCATAGAAATAGGGGTTGTCCCTGGTGCTAATTCAATACTAAATTCAACTTCTCTTTCTGGAGGTAACCCTGGCAACTCACTAGGAAACACTTCAGGAAAATCCCTTACAATAGGAACATCAACTAATTGTAAAGCCCCCTTCCCAGTGTCAAGAACATATGCAATAAAACCCTCACAACCCTTACTCAATAATTTCCTCATCTGAATAACTGAAATGATGCAACTGAGAACAATTTTCCTTTCCCCCACAATTTTAAATTCAGGCTCACCAGGCATATTAAAAACAACTTCCTTACAGAAACAATCCATAGATGCATGATATTTAGATAACCAATCCATTCCCAGAATTATATCAAAATCAGAAATATCCAATGGAAGTAGATCTATAACTGTATCTCTAGCCCCCACAGTCAAAACACAATCACAAAAAGCATATTCAGCTACAACCATTTCCCCCATAGGCATATAAATACCCAACCCCACATCTAAACGAGTACATGGTCTATTCAGGTATACAGCAAAAGCATAGGACACAAAAGAATGCGTGGAACCAGGATCAATCAAAACATAAGCACTTCTATCAGTAACAAAAAGTGTACCTGTCACCACATCTGGAGTAATCTGAGCTTCTTTCATTGTAAAAACTCGTCCACCTGGCCTGGAACTACTAGCTTGTCCTCTGCCCATACTTTTCACTGCACTGCCCGGAGATAACATTCTGCTAGCTACTTCACTATGTGCTGCTGGAGTCTCTGCCAATTGCGGACAATTCTTCTTAATATGCCCCACTTGATGACAATGGTAGCATTCCAATCCCTTAAGCTTAGGACACTCAGATTTATAATGCCCTTCCTCTTTACAAAAGAAACATGTAACAACTCTTGTCGGTGCCTCACCCTTTCCTGACCTCCTAACCAGACTAGAAGATCCTCCACCCCTAGTATCTCTGCCAAATCTCCCCAGACCTCTACCAATATCTCCACCACCTCTCTGAAATTTATGAGGTTCCATCTTGACACTTCCACCCTCACCTCCCTTAAAGTGAGATGCGTCGAATCTACTCTTCTTAAAACTCTCTCTACTTGCCACCCCTTGGTTCATTTGCCTTTCTGCTATCATGGCTTTGTTTACCAGAGAAGCATAATCTTCTAACTCATAAGTGGCCACTCTATTTTGAATAGGCCAAATCAGTCCATCTTGAAATTTACTACATTTATCTTCTTCCTCCTGCACATACTTAGTAGAAAATCTAGACAAAGCAGTAAATTTAGCATCATACTCCCTCACAGACATGTTCCCTTGGGTTAAATTTATAAACTCCCTCAGCTTCTCCCTCCTATAGACCTTAGGGAAATACTTAAAATACAAAGCTTTAATAAATTCAGCCTAAGTAATGACATCAGTACCTTCCATCCTTGGCACCAAATGGTTGCTGGCTTCCCACCAATACTTCGCCTCTCCTTTGAGCTTAAACACAGCTAGATTCACTTTCTGGTTATCTGGAACCTTCATAACTGCAAAGATAGTTTCTAGATCCCTGACCCACATCTCAGCTTCTGTAGGTTCAACTGACCCTGTATATTCTGGAGGATTCAACTTCAAAACTTCTCATGCATGGAATCTTTCATTTCCTTCCTTGCCTCTTTCTCAATCCTGGCCACAGTCTTGGATTCTAGATATCTAGCCTGTTGTTCTGCCATTTGCGCCATATTTCTTTCTTGTTGCTCTGCCATCCTCATCATTGCCTGTGCCATTATTTGCATCTCTGTAGGCTGCTCTTGATCTCTAGCCCTTTCAGCAACACTTTGCTCTACTTCAGTATTCTCTGCACGAGAAGCCACTCCCTCTTCTCTATGTTGTCCATTCCCAGGTTCCATACGGAATTATCTGTAATACAACAAAGTTCTAACAACCAATATAAACAGTTTATACTACTAAACTATTGGTTAGTACATAAACAATTCATAAATACCAAATCAACTCGATACAGCCATCTAACCGTCACACACGTCCAGAATTGATAACCACGCTCTGATACCACTAATTGTCACACCCCAAAACCCAATATCCATACTAATCATTTGTTATTGGAATAATTAGATCATAATATTCAGCCCATTGGAAATATGATTCATTCATCAATATTTTCCTACGTAATGAACATAATATTATTCTTAAATCATAAAATTCAATATCAGAGTCATAATTAAGCAAACATGCAATAATGTGATTAACTATGATCAACCCAATCCATACTAAATCAATATATACAATGTGTGAGTATATTAAAATCTTCAGCGTGACAATGATAAAATCCCATTTTTAAATCCCAGCTCTCTCCAACGGTGCAACTCTCAAAGCTACCGGTCATATGGTATCCTAGCTGGCAGCGTGTGAACCTGAAATTGTTAAAATATAAACCGTAAGCATTAAGCTTAGTGAGGTACTCCTTCCCTGAAATAGAATAACAATTCTATATCGAATATGTAGATATAAAATCCGAACAATCCTGCCCATTGGCAATAACAAATCCTGGATCATAAGATCCAAATAATTCTGCCCGTTGGCAATAACAAATCCTGGATATTTGAATATCCAAACAAATCCTGAATACCGAAGTATTCAAACCAATCCTGGATCATGAGACCCAAAAAAATCCTGGATATTTTAATATCCAAACAAATCCTGAATACCGAAGTATTCAAACAAATCCGCTCTTAGAGCTATATTCATATTTATATATGAAACAAATCATAAGTACACTCACCTTGGCAGTTTAACTAGATTTGCCCTTGCCTTTATCCAGTACTTGTTCAATCAGCTCTTCTTCCATTCCTATCATTCTTAAAATATTAGTATCATCATAATAATATCAATAATCCAAAGAACGATTTAAACATAATTCAATCCATAAGCATCATATGATTCCATTCAAATCATTTATCACAAGTGAAGTTCCATCCAAATCCATGCTAGCATATTCAACATATCCAAATCATAGACCAAATATAAATTCATTTATTCTTGGAAATTAAATCCTTGTCATATTAGTATTCCAATACAAAATACGGTACGTCATTTTAGGTCTCGTAGAGCAAGATATGCTCATTTCTTTACCACATGGCAAATCTGCCCTATAGGCCCTCTTATCGTTCATTCAACTTCCACGAATTTCCAAAATTTTTCTACATCATAAATTTATGTGATATTTCACCCAACATCAGTAAACATATTGAAAAATACAAAATTAAAGTTTCATAATTTTTAAGGTTCATTTTCTATGTCAAGCAAAACACCGAACACATGGCGGGCATATTTTCACCCTTAGGGCAGATTTCATACCCGAACTTCAAACTCTCACCAAGGTCTCATTTCTTGGTATTTTCACATGATTTTCGGATATGTCATACATATATGAGTCCAGGTTAATCTCCAATTGGAATCAATCGATTCCAGTAACCACACAAAAATATATGGAAGTTTGAATAAACAGAGTTTCTAAACAAAGCAATTTTAGGGTTTTGTACATTCAACTTAACTTAAACTTGCATATATCCATACATATGCACCCAAGCATGAAAGGTCAATAAACAATCAAGGATTTATATCATATAAATCATAAATGAAAGAAAAATAGCAAGATTCATGGTTGGAATTACCTTAGGGGCTTTTTCGTAATTTTCTATGAATTTTTCTCCTCACTTTCTTCTTCCTAACCCTCACAATTGTTTTTCCTCAACTTAAAACTCTCCCCAAACTGAGTTTGCTGAAGAAAGGATAATATCTCAAGGGTTTAAGTCGGCCAAAACAACCTCCACCTCCAACCAATCAATTTATAACATGTGGCATTATATAAAACAAAATATCATTTAAGGCTAAATGACTACTTTAGCCCCTGTTCGTAAAAAGACAATATCTTCCCACTCGGATGTCCGTTCGATGGACCGTTTGTTGTGTTACAACCATAACTCACTTGTCTACAACTATGTAGTTTTCACCTCAAGTCAATTGTTATGTCATAAAGGTCAAAACTAGCCTTAAACATGAACATTCCTACCGAAACCTTCAAAATTTTGTATTTGCAACTAATCCGACATTTTATGATTTTTGAAGGTAGGATTAGACTAAACATAGTAAGTTAACATCATATATATTAATAACACACTAATCATATCACATAAGCTAAGCATGATTTAAGCATAATTAATCATAATTATATTCGGGTTGTCACAACTTCAATAGCCTCTCTCTCTCTCTATCTATCTATCTATCTATCTCTCTCACACACACACGCACGAGTTGGTGTGCACGTGAGCACACACATTTGGTTCATTCTTAGCATCACGATCGAAAACTTTTTAAATTTCTGACCACTTATGTTAAATAAGCCAATGCGAAATCTTATATTTTTATTAAATAACAAAACCCACAAAAATAGGTGGAACTAAAATAATATGAACCATTCACACAATAACTAAAGTCTAGAGCATCACATAATTAAATAAATAAATGCCAAATAAACTATCAGTTCCTAATCCAACAACCAAATCATAAATCTAACTAAAATGAAATAAATCTAAATACAAAGTTTGATACTGAAAGGAATAAATTCAATGACAAATCTGAACTTAACGGACATCATGCCCAACTAAAATCACTGAATATGAGTCCTAGACTAGGAAAGAAATTATTGAGGCCTCTACTCATGTTTTGTATTCCTCCCCAAGTACTTCAGTTATGCATCCCTAGTATGAATCATCATGCTTGATGTCCCACTGGCTGGACACCTAAAAGTTTTGAAAATATATTTAATACGGGTCATATCCCAAAACCTTTGAAAAATATTTAGCAAGTATTTAAAATGCAATAAGAGTAGTTATTATAAACATGGTAGTTTCGCGCGCACTCCCTTGAGTTCCTCACCTCTCAACTATGGTACACACCTAACATCTCTTATTTAACCCACCTAGTTATACTACCCAACCTCGCTAGTCCCAATAAGCATCTATTTAACCACTAATATGCTTACCTCACCCGTACCGCCCATACGATACTCTACTATGAAACCAATAATCAATATTAGTCGAATATTACTACTGAATCATGAATTAGGTTTCTATATATCTTCTACTACAACACAAGAGTAGAACAAATCACATGTGTATATTTATCACACTCTTTGTATATACAATTTACATCATTCCCGGACTGTGAACAGTGAATGCCTGCATACTCTGCTATCGAGTCCATGTACCTCACGTACTAATCAAAGGCTACTTGTTCAGAGATCTCCCTCGAACCATAAATCAAATATACACATAATGGATGTGAACATAGTCTTAAGCCTTTGGTATATGCACATATCCAATGAACCCAATTGATCGATCACACTATCGTACACCCACATAGTGATTCCCTAAGTCCTATATTATGGGGCACACATCCAGAACTCGCTGGCATCACCTAGGTTGGATCGCCCACTGCATGTGACCTCCCGTGATAGTAGTCAACGTAGGTATGCTTGCACATATATAATGCGTATACCCACAAACAATAAATATCTCCAGTATAGGTATACACACAATCCATAAATACATTCATTACGTAGTATATATCTCTTGAATACCCAATGTACTAATAATTTACACTTAATTTTTATTCATTTTACTATGAATATCACTCGCTATTCGAAGAGTTGTAATCATCCCCTTAATGATTTCAGTAGTTAATATCAAATTATTACTATTCCAAATCTCGGGTTCATCTCAATTCTCTACGTATCTCCATGTGATTTCCGTACGCTAATGTGTTCAATAATTTTGACTCCTCGACTACCGCTATATCTCTATCATATATGATATCTTTGTTTTTTTGTGTGTAGTCATTGTTGCAAGCCAAGTTAATCAAAATGTCAATTACCTACAAAATATAACAAACTCAAGTGTAGAGGTAAGTAAAGGTATCAATCCACATCAAGAGGCTGAAACTAGAGACAAACTCAATTGTAATTCTCTTTTTATTTTCATTTTGGGCTTTTTTGCTTTTTCTATTTTTTTAGCCTTTTTTTAATATTAAACCAATTTGTTGAAGTGAGGTGAAACTAAAACTAAACTAAATCAAAGATTAAATGACAAACTAAAAAGCAACTAAAAATGATGAACAAAGTCTAACACTAAAATAAGAGAACGGGTGAGGAAGTAAATGTGAGAACAATCAAGGAATGGGATTACACCACAAATTTTAGCTATTCTAACAAATTAATTTAATTATTTGAATTCTCCCAAATTAATATCAAAATTAAAACCAACTCTCGTTGGAAGTGTAATTTTAATAGTAATTTTTTTGAAAATTAAGTTTAACCCCACACAACTCTAGAAAATAGATCTACACTCCTTTTAATTAATCACCTACTAAGATCGATTCATCAAAATTTATGTACATCTGGGAAAATGAAAATAGAGTTGAAATTCAAGTAATAATACCACACTTAAGAAACCCCTATCTCTAGTTCGAATCTAAAATGGGTATTATAACTAGAATATCGATTTTCTCTCGAAAATCATTTACCCTCTCTCAAGGCGTAAATTTAAGGGTGAGGGATCAAAATTAACATTCAAAGGGAATTTTCAATTAATCAAACTAATTAAATCAAAATAACATCAAATAAGGGTTAACCCCACCCCTTGAAAGGGGATTTAGCCTAACATCATATTTAACATGATAATCAAATAAACTAGGCAATTAAAATAAATCTAGAGAAGAGAACAATCAAACCAAATCTCTTTGAGTGAAATTTAACTCCAATCCTTGAATTTGCACATCATACATTCACTTTGAGTATCCAAATGATTTTTTTAATAATAAGAACACACTCAATTTAATTTCTCACAAATTTATCGCTCACTAATCTCTAATAAAAAAATTAAAATAAAACTATTTACAAGACAATTCTACCTAATTTATTATAACCTAAAAAAACAAAAATGGTGTTTCTCTCTCTAAAATTTTCTCTCTAAAAGTCTAGATGGGTCTTCAAATGGCTTTGAGGTCTTCTTTTATATGCACATGAAGCTAACGGGTTAAATTAAGAAATATACTTGGGTGAGCATGTGTTTTGGGTGTGTCATGTGAGAATAAAAATTTGATTTGGTAATGGGGTATTTTGGGTATAAAGGTTAAAAGATGTAGGTTGGAGGTAAAATGGGTAAGGGGTAAATGAGGTTTATTAGGCATGTGGATTTTATTTGTTTTGGGCTTGGTTTGTTTATGTTTATGTTTATGCTGGTAAAAAACACACACGATTTGACTTGATGAAATGGAGAAATGGGTTTTGAATGGAAATGGGTTTAAAGGCTTTGGACGTGGTGTTTCGGGTTGGTGGTCATACAGGTGCGGCAAGGGTCTGATTGGGTTTGAATCGTTTCGGGTTCGCTGCGTGTTCTCAGAGGCAGTTTCAGTTTTGATACTAGCGGGGATGGCATCCGGGTTTTATTCCCGGGTAGCTAGCTGTTGGGTTCGGTCGAGTAGGTGGCCGACCAAAATATATGGGTCAACGGTTTGAAGTGGTAAGCGGGTCGAACGCTGATAGAATAAGGATGGTCGTCGACCGGAACAAGCTGACAAGTCTTATTGAAGTCGCTGGAGGGTTTGGGTGGAAATCCAGGCAGAAAACGCAGGAGGTTTCAGCTCGGGTTGAGATGGAAACAAAGTCAGGTGGTTCCAGTGGCCGAAAATGTTATCGGGTTTAGCTGGGTATGGGGGAATTTGGAGTTTGTTAATGGTCGTAGAGGAGAGAGAGAGAGGGTGTGAGGTTGAAGATGATGGGGGAGGGGTTAGAGTATGGTGAGGGTGTATGGCATAAGGTTAGGTTGAGTGAATAGTTTATGTGCATTAGTGTGTAGGGGAGTTAGGGTGTGTGTGAGTGAGTTGATTTTGGTGATGGTGTGTGTGTTTAATTTGGACACCTAAAAATAAAGTAAACCAAAATAACTAACTCAAAATAAAACTAATAAACTAAAAAAAATAACTAAAAAAATTCCTAATCTAAAAAAAAGTAAAATAATAAAACAAAAGAAATAAAAACTAAAAATCTAATAAAAATGAAAATAAAAGTCCTAACAAATATAAAATCTAATAAACTAAAAATAAATAAATTCCCTAAAAAAACTAATCCTAATAAAATAAAACTAAAAACTAATAAAAATAAAAATAAAAATAAAATTATACTAAATAAAAATAAGTATGAAAATAGAAAATAAATTGTACAAATTCTAAATAAATCCAAAATAAATCCTAAAAATAAAAACGACTCAAACTAAAAATTAAAAATATAAAATAAAATAATAAAATGAAACAAATCAAACACATACGGCTTGGGATAGGGTTTAGACTAGGGTAGGGTAGGCTAAGGTTACGGGATTGGTAATTAGCTCCATTCTTGATGCAAATTTCCTTGAAATAACACTTTTGACACCGTAATTGAAATCAAGCCTGCACATTAAATATTTACGCGCATAAGACCAAAATTGTCGAGAATTAGGAACTAAAATACGTCTATTCGGGGTATAAAATGTACACTTTTGGGTGCTTATCACACCACCCCCAAATAGAGCGTTGCTAATCCTCGAGAAATAAGATAGAGATAAAGAAAGATAAGAAACCAAAAGTGTACCACTTTCGCGGGCGCTTGCGATTGCATTTAGCATGTGTAACAATCCTTTAAACCTATAGGTTGCCCTACAGGACGAGTTGTGTCTCGTGAGGGTTTGCAAGGAATATACCCACAAAATTCTTTATTTAAAAAGATTTATTAAAAGGAAGTAAATCTCTTATTAGTCGTAGAATAATCGTACAATCCATCATAAGAGAAATATTTTCACAAATTCAAGCTAGAATGTGTAAAAAGTTTAGCTATGTGAATACTCAAGGCACATCCTTCCTAGAACTCAACGTGTGTAGTGTGAATCAGTCAAAACGGGTTGAGCATCACGAGAGTAATTCCTCGATAGCCTCTTGGAATCAACACTTCAACTTCAAATCTCACTAGATATAACTCTCTCAAATGAACTCTCGAGATTAGGGTAATTGTATCGCTCTTGTGTGTGAGGAGGTGAGTAAATGTAAGAAAGAAAGAACATTTAAAAAGAAAAATGATCTCATGAAAGAATGCTAATCACTATAGTGAGAACGTCGAGTTATTCACCACGTTGATTTTCATTTGCCCGAACACCTAGGGGAAAACATGGATGATTGTGGGTGAGGGGGAAATGAAATAGGAAGGATGGAATGAGATGAGGTAGGTATGATGGAATGGGTGATGTATGGATGGTGGATGAAAACTGGATGCGATAAGAGTGTAAACATGAGGAACAAATGTCTTTATTTTACAATAACTAACTACAAACACTTTTTTTTCAATTTTTTTCTTCCCCTTTTTTTTCGATTTTTTTTCTCTTTTTTTTATAGTCTTTTTTATTTTCCTTATATTTTTTTTCTATTTTTTTCTTTTGCTATTTTTTTTTTTTTATCTTTTTCTCTCTTTTTTTCTATACTCTCAATACTGAAGACATTTAAATTGAAAAAACACTATTTTTCTAAAAAATTGATGGATGATATATAAATGGAGTGAGGAATGTGCATGGATGGTGAGGGAAATAGATGGGAATATTGAAGAATATGGTAATGTAATGGCTGCAGAATGGTAAATGGTATGTGTATGGATGAAAGTCTGGTGATCGGGACAAACTTCAAGACACACATTTCTTACAACTAGAAAGTGATGTCATTCTCGGTGATCAAGCCAAAAATTTTAATAATGAATAATGAGATCATACAACGATTTAAGGTGCGGACCCAAAAGAAGGTGAATCAACTTGTGACTCGGAGATTGCGTAAAACACTCTAAAAGGGTGAAAGGCATGAATCTAACAAGCTAAAGTCTCTAGTAGTGATCCTTAAAGTTTTCTTGTGAATTGTAGTACTCTTCAACTCTAAACTACAATGACGTGATAAGTGCGCAAAATTTGTTGACTCTAGAAATTCATAGTGCAGCATGCCTTGTTACGTATTACATAAGCTATTTATAAAAAATAAATCCTCTAGCTTGATTCCTAGACTTAAAAAGATGGATGATAGAAAACTCACATCAATGTGTGAGATGAAAGAAACTGCGCGAAATTTTAAAAAATCAGGTTTAAAAATAAAAAAAATAAAAAGAGGTACGATTTTGATAAAATTCCCCACCCCAAACAAAAAGGAACATCGTCCTCGATGTTAAGTAAAATGATTTTTAAAATTGAGAGAAGAAGAGAGGAAAGATATTACCAGAATCAATTGCTAATGAAGTGGACGGATGTAGCCAAGATGAAACCTGAATGAGTGATAAGAAAAAAAATGCGTACAAGTCTATAAACATGGAAAAACATAGGGTGATGTGAAACACCGCCCCCAAATAGGATAAGAATCATACAAGAAACAACAGGTTACCTCCCGGTAGTGCTAAGTTTAATGTCTTCAGCCAGGCTAAAGGGTTCTCACCCTAAAGATAAGATCTATGAAAGCACCGGTTGTAAAAAAAAATGGGGTGATGTGAATCACCCCCAAACAAGACTGAAGCATCAGTCTTGTTGGATAAAGGCGAAAGGGGTCAATGCACTTGTATGGCAAAGTTCATCACATGGAGAAAAGCATCGGTGGACCATGGGTGAGTGGGCATTAGGGTAAGGGTGAAGAGGAATCGGTCTCGGGCTTTATTGAGCCGGAAGGTAAGGGCAATAAGGGCCTTGTAAGTATGGTGCTCAAGTTGGTGAGGTAGGCGAAATGGTGTGAAAATAGTAATAGGGTGGGAGTCATAGAAATGACACCACCGTTCTATGAATGGGAGATGATAATGGTTGCGCCGTGACACGCCAGGGAGCTGTCGTGGGAAAAAATCAACACTACAATAGAGTGGCGGGCATAGGGTAACAATCTCGATGTCATGGAAGTGGAGAGTATCATCACATATACTCTCATGGAAGGTGGAGGGTGGTTTCAGATTAGGATCCAAATATATAGTTGGGAACATGAATGGTGTAAAATCAAGATCCAAACCAGGTGGGAGGGTAGATGGAACAATGGGTGGGTCGGGTTATATAAATGGTGTATCGGGTGGGATAAACGGTGGGGGAAGATTATCCAACTCAAGAGTGGGGGACACACACTCACCGGGAGGAGTAAAGGAATACTCACTAGAGAGTGTAGTTTCTAAATATGGAGTGGCCAAGTTCTGGACCAGAGTATCACCAAGTAATGTGGTGGGTGGTTCAAATGAGGCACCAAGATCGGAGATAGAGGAATAACTATAAATAATGGGCTCAAGATGAGCCATGCATGGTGGAATATGATTCATATCCGGATAGTTAGGAACTGTCACGGATTCTATCTCGGGAAAATGGTGAGCACTCATAGCCGGATCTAACCGAGGATAAATTTGTTCCTTGGGAATACAAGGGTGAAGCTCGATAGGTGTAGACTCGGGCATATTTTTGGATATTACGGGAGTGGGAATGGGAGCCTCAATGATGGGTTCACGCATAAATGGTGGGAGGTGATCAGGCTCACTATCATTGGGTAAATCAACACAAGTGTCAACTTGAGGCCCAAACCATGGAATTGTCTTAACGTCGAGATTGTCGGGGTGATAGTGTTGGTCACACTCACAGCCAATATCACAAGAGGACCCACCATCATCACACTCGGGTGAAACAATGGGTAGATCCATGGGAATGTCCGACTCTCTCACACACTTAAATTTATTTAATCGTTGTTCAAAACTTTGGAGAGCTTGAGTTTCAATTTGAGTATCATGCTCTTGCTCGAGTATGAACTTTTGCAAGAGGTGTTAGAGAGTGGAGGTGGAGGATTGTGGTGGATTGATGGGTGGTGGAGGTGGACACAACTCGCTACTATCATTACTATACGGAGAATACTCGAAGGAAGTGTGGGAACAGGGTCAAGTGCATCATACACGAAAGGATCGCCTTCGTGATGGACAAATGGTTGATACTCATGGGGTGAGTAGTGAGGGAGCTGATCATGAACGGGTGCACAAGGTTGCCATGATGATTGTTGGAACGTGTGAGGATGCACAACATCGGGTTGGGATTCGTATTGCATGAAAGGGTGATCAGGACTCCACGAATAACTAGGGTACTCATACCACTTGGTATTGGGTATACCATGACAATGGGCCGAGGTGGGTTCCGGAACAGTGTCATATGGATACACATTTTCCATGGTAGGTTCGTAGGGATATGAAAAGTAAGGTCACTCATGGGACACGTGATCGGCATAAGAACAATGGGTGCATTACAATATTTATGATAGGTCGACACTTGACACCGAGGGTGATGGAATAGGATGTGCGTGCATAGATGGCTCAAGAGTACCAACGCTACTCGTGAGAGAGGTGAAACCACTAAGAATATGATAAAGAGATGGCTCGGGATCAATCTCACATGTGTTGAATGTCAATGGAAAATAACCAAAGTACTCCCGTAAAGGACGTTCTTCAGCCATGATGAAAAAATATTTTTTTTTATTTGTTTAAATTTTTTCAAAAGGAAAGAAAATATTTTTGGATTTTTCTAAAAATGAATGACAGAAAATATTTTTGCATTTTTTTGTTTTTATAAAAATAAAGAAAGAAAATATTTTTGGATTTTTTTTGGAAGAAAAGAGCTGGAAAAATAGGTGGACTCTTTGAATGAACGAACTAACTAAAACCGACTACCAAAAAATGAATTGGACACGCACACAAGTTAAGGAGAATTCCTAACTAGCACATAGCCAATTTGTATCTCAAAATTTAGTGAAAGGGGTAGTCAAACTTTATTTAAGTCCGCGGGCGATAAAAAATCATGAAAATATCTTTGTGATCGCCTTTGCAAAAATGTTCACCTATTGGGCTACCTAGTTGATTGATTTTAAATTTAGTGATGGCTAGGGTAGCACACAATGGTAAGAGAGTGAGTCGGGTGATGAAAATCATTTTCATGAGTGACCGGGTGTAGGACTTAGTCTTTTATTTCAACACACCATTCGAAAATAAATGCGAGAATAAAATCAAACAAGAGCACATAATTGTAACACCCCGTGTTTTATTAATTAATTTAATTAATTAATTGGAATACTTGAGAAAAATAAAGTTTTGAATTTAATAATGTTTATTTGCTAAATATGTTTTTTAGGATTTTAGAAGAATAAAACTTCAAGCGGAATTGAAATCGGAGTTAAAATGGATTTTATATGATTTTTTGAAATATTTGTCCCTTATAATTTTTAAGCAAAACCGTCAGTTTTTCTGGCCAATCGATTCCTTCAGAAAACGTGCGCTGATGTTGTTTTTAATTAGAATTTGTGTAGGATTAGGACTCATAATCACTATATAACCTTTTTAATCCGTAGGGGGGGCTTCTCATAATCACTTTTTCTCAAGTTTTTCACCATAGAACACTTCCAAATATTTTTCCTCTCACTCATAATCATCAACCTTCTTCATAATCAAGTTTTTTGTCAAAATTTTTAAGAGGCTTAAGTGGGTCTTAATCAAGTTAGAACAGTTATTTGCTAATTTTTCGAGAGGAATCCATATTTCTAATCATATTTTCAACACGATCTTCACAGGCATGAATATTCTATTCTTTTCCTTTAGTACTATGCGTTTTAAGTATCGCCTAAACACTTAATTACATGTTTTCTTAAAAATAATTAGTAACTTAATTAGAAAAAAAGTGGACACTAACTATGGGGATGCTTTTATAAAATCTTTTAATCTGAATAATATTCATAACCCTTTGGGTGGGTAGGATTCGTGATATATTTTGGGTTTTATTGGTGTAGGTTGCATGTAGAAAAACCCTAGTTTTAAAATAAATGGATTTGGGGGCGTATAACTCATGTAATTTTTGTTGGAACACTGAAATTCGAATTTTGAAGATTTAAATGATTAGATATCGGTATATTTAAATTAAATAATTAAATGGGATTAATTGGATGTTTATGTCGAGATGATAATTAAATTCAGGTTTAATTGAATTGGCCTATCATGCGTAGTTTTATACGTTGATTAATTATGCTTGTTTGTGTGACTTGTTGGTATTATTATATTGCCTTTGTGACGACGGGTTGTTGGGTAATTTTTACTCTCGCTATATTTTAGGATGCCTTCTAGGTGTGGGACTAGTGGTAGGCCTTTTGATGATTTGCGCTTTCTAGGTATGGGACTAGTGAGGGTAGATTGTCGCGTTTTAATTATCTTGGGGGTGGGCTGATTTTTGGTACTTTATCGTCATTACGCAAGACTAGGCATGAGACTAGGTCAAAGTTTAGGATAGAAATTCTTCCTATACATATGGTATGACATAATAATAACTTGGGGACCCTTAGTTATGGGACTAGGAGGTATTTTGAGGATCTCACATCGATTAAAAGGGTGGGGTTATTATAAATTAAGAAATTGAGAATTAATGCCTAAGATAAAAATGGGTATTAAAATTTATGGCGACATAATGTGTCGGGGCCGACAGTTTAAACGGGTCAGAGGGAAATTTATGTCGTGTCGTGTGTGGAACCTTGTCATGTGTCGGGGCCGACAGTTTATACAAGTCAGAGGGCGATTGACAAGGGGATGTGTGGCACTTTAATAAAAAGTATGAACAATAATAAAAATTGGTTAATTTAATAATTTAACATCGTGGGACTTGGGAATTTTAAAATCATATTGGTGTGCCTTTTAAATGGGGATTCCTACGGGTACTTAGTAATTTGTATTTATCGCATTTAATTTATCGCGTTTAATTTAAAATATTTTATTGTGATATTTATTGCGTATAATGCTACTGTCTGGATTCAAGGATCCTATTTGAGGGGAGTAATATGTATTCTTGCTTGGGGCTTTGGCTCTGACCCATGCGTTGACTAATCTTTTTGCAGGATTAGAATTAGAGAAGTTGCATAAGTTTATCGGAGTTATCCTTTGGAGGTGCAACTGGAGTTATTTATTTTATGGCATAGTTTAGTTAGACTTTCTTTTCCAGTCGTATTTAATTATAAGACTTCATTGGAGTTTTATTGGGCCATTCGGTTCCAAAGTTATTTAGAGGATTTATTTTAGATTATTCAGATCTTTATTATTCCGATTTTATTTAATCATTTTTGGAGATTGGATTTATGCGAAGTTAGCATGTGATGGATCTTTTATCGCATAGTGGTTTATGATCATTTGAGATTGATTCAATTATTTACCTTATGGACTGATTATTTATGTCTCATATCTTTCTCATGCTAAGAATGGTATTTATTTAATTCACACCCAGCATAGTTCGGCGGCGGTGGCTGGCCACCCCGTCTGTCGGATTTTGCAGGGTGTGACAGATGGTATTCGAGTATGGTCTTAGGTCTCTTAGGTTAAGAGTCCGTTTTAGCTTCCGCGTTGCTTATCATTGATTTCGTTTTGATGATTTGTACTCTTAGTCATTCCGAGTCTGATGTTGTTTTGTTCCTATCTTCACAGATGGCGAACACAAGGAGAGTTGGGAATAGGAGAGAGGAGTCTATTTCTGGTCCCGCAGCTCAGGATAGGCGACGTCAGATTACTTTGGCGGCCGAGGAGTTAGAGGCTATCATTCATGAGGCAATGGTGGCTGGTCTGGAGATGGGGAGATAGAGATGGGTGACTTTAGAGGCTCAGCAGCAGGGTACACCCATCTCAGCTTGGGATAGGGTGAGAACGAATTTCCTTAAGGGAAATCCTCCCACCTTTGGAGGGGGATCTGATCCAATGGTTGCTCACCAGTGGAGGAGAGATATGGAGAGGAATTTGAGGATGGTGGATTGTACGGATGTTCAAAATCATATGTTAGAAATATTTAAGCTGACAGGTAATGCATTGCAATGGTGGGAGAGTGCCACCACATCAGATGAGGGAGATCAGTTAGGATATGCAGAGTTTTTGATCAAGTTCACTAATAAGTACTTTCCGTATGCGATTAGGAACGCAAAGAATAGAGAATGTAGGGATTTGGAGCAGGGTTCAAAGTCGATTGTCGACTATGAACAGGAGTTCACCAATTTATCTATGTTTGTACCAGAGGAGGTTAGCACTGAGATTAAGAAGATGGAGTGTTTCATTAAGGGATTGTCATGGTTAATTAGGCAAATGGTGTTGGGGAATCCAGCATACACTACTTATGCTCAGATGGTGGATGTCGCAATGTTGCTATGGCAAGAGAAGGCCAGTTATAAAAAGAATTTGGGAAAGAGACAAGAGTCTAATGGACAGGGAGGTGAGAATAAAGGTCGCAATGATCAAACATGGAAGAGGCAGTGGACCAATCAGGAACAACAAGGTCATGGAGAGGAGCAAGCCAATACTAGGAGTTTTGGACCTTTTAGAAGTGAATGCTTTGTGTGTGGAAAAGTAGGGCATCCCGCAGAAAAGTTTTACAAGATAGTGGGCCAAAAATACCATGGAGAACTAGCCCAACAAGGTCAAGGTACGCAAGAACAACAAGGGCAAGGAGTTCAGGGGCAACTAGGACTGAGGCCTCTAGTCTTAGCATCAGCTAGCGTTTAGGGAACGCCAGCAGCACCGGTAGCGTCAGGTGCGCAGGGGGTGGTCACTGCACCAACCAATCTCAGTTATGGGAGGTGCTATATACGTGAGGTTCAGTCGGAGCAGGATAGATTGCGTGGCTAGTGGCATATTCTGGTACGTTATACCTTCTTAGATACAAATATATATATTATTTTGTTGCTCGTGGGGTTGATGCGTGTAGAATTAGGTGTATGGCCGCCTAATTGTGTTATTTTACGATGTAGCCATATGTGAGCCTTATTTCCTTTTGTGAGATTGACGCGATGATGAGTATGCTTCGTCTAATTCCGAGGACTAAATTCTTTTCTATTGGGGAAGTATGTAACACCCCGTGTTTTTATTAGTTAATTTAATTAATTAATTAGAATATTTGAGAAAAATAAAATTTTGAATTTAGTAATTTTTATTGGCTAAATATGTTTGTTATGATTTTAGAACAATAAAACTTCAAGCGGAATTGAAATCAGAGTTAAAATGGATTTTATATGATTTTTTGAAATATTTGTCCCATAAAATTTTTAAGCAAATGTGTCAGTTTTTCTGGGCGATCGATCGATCGACTCCTGGGCATCAATCGATCGGTTCCTTCAGAAAACGTGCGATGATGTTGTTTATAATTAGAATTTTTGTAGGAATGGGACTCCTAATCACTATATAACCTTGTTAATCTGTAGGGGGAGTTCTCATAATCAATTTTTCTCAAGTTTTTCACCAGAGAACACTTCCAAATATTTTTCCTCTCACTCATAATCATCAACCTTCTTCATAATCAAGTTTTTTGTCACAAGTTTTGGGAGGCTTAAGTGGGGCTGAATCAAGTTTCTTCAAGAACACTTCTTTGCTAATTTTTCGAGAAGAATCCAGATTTCTAATCAGATTTTCAACACGATCTTCCCAGGCAAGAATACTCTATTCTTTTCCTTTAGTATTATGCGTTTTAAGTGTCCCCTAAACACTTAATTACTAGTTTTCTTAAAAATAATTAGTAACTTAATTTGAAAAAAAATGGACACTAACTATGGGGCTGTTTTTATAAAATATTTTCATCTGAATAATATTTATAACCCTTTGGGTACGCAGGATTCGTGAGCTATTTTGGGTTTCATTAGTGTAGGTTGCATGTAGAAAAATCCTAGTTTTAAAATAAATGGATTTGGGGGCGTATAACTCATGTAATTTGTGTTGAAATAATGAAATTAGAATTTTGATGCTTTAAATGATTAAATAGCGGTATATTTAAATTATATAATTCAAGGGGATTAATTGGATGTTTATGTCGAGATGATAATTAAATTAAGGTTTGATTGAATTGGACTATCATGCATAGTTTTATATGTAGATTAATTATGCTTGTTTGTGTGACTTGTTGGTATTATTATATTGCCTTTGTGATGATGGGTTGTTGGGTAATTTTTGCTCTCCATATATTTTAGGATGCCTTCTAGGTATGCGACTAGTGGGTAGGCCTTCTGATTATTTACGCCTTCTAGGTATGGGACTAGTGAGGGTAGATTGTCGCGTATTTATTATCTTGGGGGTGGGCTGATTTTTGGTACTTTGTCGTCATTATGCTAGCCTACACATGAGACTGTCGAAGTTTAGGATAGAAATTCTTCCTATACATAGGGTATGGCATAATAATAATAACTTGGGGATCCTTAGTTATTGGACTAAGGGGTATTTTGAGGATCTCGCAACGATTAAAAGGGTGGGGTGATTATAAATTAAGAAATTGAGAATTAATGCCTAAGATAAAAACGGGTACTAAAATTTGTGGCGACGTAATGTGTCGGGGTCGATAGTTTAAACGGGTCAGAGGGCAATTTATGTCGTGTCCTGTGTGGAACCTTGTCATGTGTCGGGGCCGACAGTTTAAACGGGTCAGAGGGCGATTGACAAGGGGAAGTGTGACACTTTAATAAAAAGTGAGAACAACAATAAAAATTGGTTAATTTAATAATTTAACATAGTGGGACTTGGGAATTTTTAAAATCATATTGGTGTCCCTTTTAATTTGGGATTCCTACGGCTACTTAGTAATTTATATTTATCACGTTTAATTTATCGCGTTTAATTTAAAATATTCTATTTGATATTTATTGCGTATAATGCTACTGTCTGGATTCAAGGATCCTATTTGAGGGGTGTAGTGTGTATTCTTGCCCGGGACTTTGGCTTTGACCCATGCATTGAGTAATCATTTTCAGGATTAGAATTGGAGAAGCTGCATAAGTTTATTGGAGTTATCATTTGGAGGTGTAGCTGGAGTTATTTATTTTATGGCATAGTTTAGTAAGACTTTCTTTTCCAGTTGTATTTAATTATGATACTTCATTGGAGTTTTATTGGGCCATTCGGTTCCAAAGTTGTTTAAACGATTTATGTTGGATTATTCAGATCTTTATTATTCCTGTTTTATTTAATCGTTTTTGGAGATTGGATTTATTCGGAGTTAGCTTGTGATGGATCTTTTATCACTTAGTGGTTTATGATCATTTGAGATTGATTCAATTATTTATCTTATGGACTGATTATTTATGTCTCATATCTATCACATGCTAAGAATGGTATTTATTTAGTTCACGCCCGGCATAGATCAGTGGCGGTGGCTGGCCACCTCGTCTGTCGGATTTTGCGGGGTGTGACAGATGGTATCAGAGCATAGTCTTAGGTCTCGTAGGTTATGAGTCTGTTTTAGCTTCCGTGTGGTTTATATTTGATTTCATTTTGATAATTTGTACTCTTAGTCATTCCGATTCTGATGTTGTTATGTTCCTATCTTCACAGATGGCGAACACAAGGAGAGTTGGGAATAGGAGAAAGGAGTCCGTTTCTGGTCCCGCGGCTAAGGAGAGGCTACGTCAGATTACTTTGGAGTCCGAGGAGTTAGAGTCTATCATTCTTGAGGCTACGACGGCTTTCCTGGAGATGGGGAGACAGAGATGGGTGACTTTAGAGTCTCAGCAGCAGGGTACACTGGTCTCAACTTGGGATAGGGTGAGAACTAGTTTCTTTAAGGGAAATGCTCCCACCTTTGGAGGGGGATCTCACCCAACGGTTGATCACCAGTGGAGGAGAGATATTGAGAGGCATTTGAGGATGGTGGATTGCACGGATGTCCAGAAGAAGATGTTAGCAACATTTAAGCTGACAGGGGATGCGTTGCAATGGTAGGATTTTTTTATCAAGTTCACTAATAAATACTTTTCGTATGTGATTAGGAACGCAAAGAAGAGAGAATTTACGAATTTAGAGCAGGGATCAAAGTCGATTGTCGAGTATAAATACGAGTTCACCAATTTATCTATGTTTGTACCAGAGGAGGTTAGCACTGAGATTAAGAAGATGGATTGTTTCATTAAGGGATTTTATTGGTCAATTAGGCAAATGGTGTTGGGTAATCCGGCATACACTACTTATTCTCAGGTTGTGGATGTCGCAATGTTGCTATGGCAAGAGAAGTCCAGTTATAAAAAGAAGTTGGGAAAGAGACAAGAGTCTAATGGATAGGGAGGTGAGAATAAAGGTCGCAATGATCAAACATGGAAGAGGCAGAGGACCAATCAGGAACAATAAGGTCAAGGAGAGGAGCAAGCCAATACTAGGCGTTCGGACCTTTTAGAGGTGAATGATTTGTGTGTGGAAAAGTAGGACATCCAGCGGCAAAGAGAGCGGGCCAATAAAACCAAGGAGAACCAGCCCAACAAGGTCAAGGTACGCAAGAACAACAAGGGCAAGGAGTTAAGGGGAAACTAGGACTGAGGCCTCTAGTCTTAGCATCAGCTAGCGTTCAGGGAATGCCAGCAGCACTGGCAGCGTCAGGTGCGTAGGGGGTGGTAACTGCACCAACCAATCTCAGTTATGGGAGGTGCTCTGTACGTCAGGTTCAGTCGGAGGAGGATAGATTGCGTGGCCAGTGGCATATTCTGCTATGTAATACCTTCTTAGATGCATATATATTATTTTGTTGCTCGGGGTGTTGATGCGTGTAGAATTAGGTGTATGGGCGCCTAATTGTGTTATTTTATGGTGTAGGAATGTGTGAGCCTTATTTCCTTTTGTGAGATTTACGTGTTGATGAGTATACTTCGTCTAAATTCGAGGATGAAATTCTTTGCTAGTGGGGAAGTATGTAACACCCCGTGTTTTTATTAGTTAATTTAATTAATTAATTGGAATATTTGAGAAAAATAAAATTTTGAATTTAGTAATTTTTATTTGCTAAATATGTTTGTTATGATTTTAGAACAATAAAACTTCAAGCGGAATTGAAATCGGAGTGAAAATGGATTTTATATGATTTTTTGAAATATTTGTCCCTCAAAATTTTTAAGCAAAACTGTCAGTTTTTCTGGGCGATCGATCGATCAACGCCTGGGCATCGATAGATTGATTCCTTTAGAAAACGTGCGATGATGTTGTTTTTAATTAGAATTTGTGTAGGATTGGGACTCCTAATCACTATATAACCTTGTTAATCCGTAGGGGGAGTTCTCATAATCACTTTTTCTCAAGTTCTTCACCAGAAAACACTTCCAAATATTTTTTCTCTCACGCATAATCATCAACCTTCTTCATAATCAAGTTTTTTGTCACAAGTTTTGGGAGGCTTAAGTGGGGCTTAATCAAGTTTGTTCAAGAACACTTCTTTGCTAATTTTTCGAGAGGAATCCAGATTTCTAATCAGATTTTCAACACGATCTTCACAGGCAAGAATACTCTATTATTTTCCTTTAGTATTATGCGTTTTAAGTGTCGCATAAACATTTAATAACTTGTTTTCTTAAAAATAATTAGTTTCTTCATTAGAAAAAAAAAAGCGGACACTAACTATGGGGCTGTTTTTATAAAATCTTTTAATCTGAATAATATTCATAGCCCTTTTGGTACGTAGGATTCGTAAGCTATTTTGGGTTTTATTGGTGTAGGTTGCATGTAGAAAAACCCTAGTTTTAAAATAAATGGATTTGGGGGCGTATAACTCATTTAATTGGTGTTAAAACAATGAAATTTGAATTTTGATGCTTTAAATGATTAAATAGTGGTATAATTAAGTTAAATAATAAAATGGGATTAATTGGATGTTTATGCAGAGATGATAATTAAATTAAGGTTTAATTGAATTGGACTATCATGCGTAGTTTTATACGTTGATTAATTATGCTTGTTTGTGTGACTTGCTGGTATTATTAGATTGCCTTTGTGACGACGAGTTGTTGGGTAATTTTTTCTCTCCCTATATTTTAGGATGCTTTCTAGGTATAGGACTAGTGGGTAGGCCTTTTGATGATTTACGCCTTATAGGTATGGGGCTAGTGAGGATAGATTGTCGCGTTTTTATTATCTTGGGGGTGGGCTGATTTTTGTACTTTATCGTCATTATGTTAGCCTAGGCATGAGACTAGGTCGAAGTTTAGGATAGAAATTCTTCCTACCATAGGGTATGACATAATAATAACTTGGGGACCCTTAGTTATGGGACTAAGGAATATTTGGAGGATCTCATATCGATTAAAAGGGTGGGGTGATTATAAATTAAGAAATTGAGAATTAATGCCTAAGATAAAAACGAGTATTACAATTTATGGCGACATAATGTGTCGGGGCCGATAGGTCAGAGGGCAATTTATGTCATGTCATGTGTGGAACCTTGACATGTGTCGGGGCCGACAGTTTAAACGGGTCAGAGGACGATTGACAATGGGAAGTGTGACACTTTAATAAAAAGTGAGAACAATAATAAAAATTGGTTAATTTAATAAATTAACATTGTCGGACTTGGGAATTTTTAAAATCATATTGGTGTGACTTTTAAATGGGGATTCCTATGGGTACTTAGTAATTTATATTTCTCGCGTTAAATTTATCGCGTTAAGTTTAAAATGTTCGATTGTGATATTTATTGTGTATAATGCTACTGTCTGGATTCAAGGATCCTATTTGAGGGGAGTAGTGTGTATTCTTGCTCGGGTCTTTGGCTCTGACCCATGTGTTGACTAATCTTTTTCAGGATTAGAATTGGAGAAGCTGCATAAGTTTATTGGAGTTATCATTTGGAGGTGCAACTAGAGTTATTTATTTTATGGCATAGTTTAGTTAAACTTTCTTTTTCAGTCGTATTTACTTATGAGACTTCATTGGAGTTTTATTCGGCCATTCGGTTCCAAAGTTGTTTAGAGGATTTATGTTGGGTTATTCAAATCTTTATTATTCCGGTTTTATTTAATCGTTTTTGGAGATTGGATTTATTCAGAGTTAGCTTGTGATGGATCTTTTATCGCTTAGTGATTTATGATCATTTGAGATTGATTCAATTATTTATCTTATGGACTGATTATTTATGTCTCATATCTATCTCAGGCTAAGAATGGTATTTATTTAGTTCACGCCAGGCATAGATTGGTGGCGGTGGCTGGCCACCTCGTCTGTCGGATTTTGCGGGGTGTGACAGATGGTATCAGAGCATGGTCTTAGGTCTCGTAGGTTATGAGTCTGTTTTAGATTCCGTGTGGCTTATATTTGATTTCATTTTGATAATTTGTACTCTTAGTCATTCCGAGTCTAATGCTGTTTTGTTCCTATCTTCACAGATGGCGAACACAAGGAGAGTTGGCACTACACCAAAATGGGAAAATTTTTACCTTTCAGCCGGCCAGCCTTGTCAAGGTCATTGACCGTCACAAAAAAACACGCGTTTTATGTCACGGTCATTGACCTTGACACGACCGTGACAACCAATTGTCACGGTCATTGACCGTGACAATTCTTGTCACGGTCAATGACCTTGACACGACCGTGACAACTTTTCCAGCAAAAACCCTTTCCCCCTTCTTTTTTCCCTCCCACCGTTCCCTCCCTCTCTCTCTCTCTCTCTCGACGCTGCTCTCTCTCTCTCTCTCTCTCAGATCCAATTTCTCTCTCTCTCTCTCTCTCTCTCTCTTCCATTTATATATATATATTTGTCTGTATATTTATGTGTGTATGTGTATATATATATGTGTGTATGTGTGTGCGTGTGTGGGGGGTGGGGCAGGGTGGGGCGGGGTGGGGCAGGGTGGGGGAGGGGGTGGTGGAGGGAGGCAGGGGGTGGGGAGGGGTGGGGCAGGGTGGTGGAGGGGGGCAGGGGGTGGGGTAGGGTGAGGTGTGTGTGTGTGTGTGGTGGTGTGTGATGGGGGAGGGGGTGGTGGTGGGGGGGTGTGGTGTTATGGCCGAAAAACACAACCCAAACTCTCCCTAAGATTTAGAAAGGATTAAAATGTAATTTTTAAAGAGTTAAAAATGTGTATATATTCAATTAAAAATACCCCTAAATAATTTTCAGTTAAATAAAAAATCATAAAACAAATTTTCACACATTATTATCTCAAAATATCATTTTTCATAATTTTAGCATTAGTAAACATAGGATAAAAATATCTGATTAATTCCTAGGTTAAATTAAATTAAATTAATTTTAGTGCTTAAATATTATTAAATGGTTTTGAATTTTTTAAATATTATTAAATGGTTCTGGGGGAGGAGGTGGTGGAGGGGGCAGGGGTGGGGTGGGGTGGGGTGCGGTGTGTGTGATGGAGGGGGGCAAGGGGTGGGGTGGGGTGGGGTGTGTGTGGTGGTGTGTGGTGGGGGAGGGGGTGGTGGAGGGGGGCAGGGGGTGGGGTGGGGTGGGGTGGGGTGGGGTGTGTGGGGTGTGTGTGGTGTGTGGTGGGGGAGGGGGTGGTGGAGGGGGGCAGGGGGTGGGGTGGGGTGGGGTGTGTGTGTGTGTGTGTGTGTGTGTGTGTGGTGTGTGGTGGGGGAGGGATAATTCACGGGCTTTAGCTAAAATAGGGTTTTATAGAGTTTCGCTCCTACTACTTGGGCAATGACTTTACTAGGGACCAAAGATAAATAAATAAACTGGATTCAAAGTAAATACTAGGAAATCCCAATTTATAACCGTCTAATTTATATCCTTTATTTATTTAATCACGATTCATTCCACTAAATAATCATGATTGCACTCAAATTTAATTATTTATAAATCACTCGAAAGAATGTGTTCTTATTATTAAAGTTGATTACGGTATATTATGATTCCCCACGTTATGTTTTCGATACCCTCTTGGTTAAATAAATTTTCTACTAACCGATTTTAATGAATATCTGATCAATTCCTTGATTCTAAAACTTAATTCTATAGGATTATAAAATAGTTCATCGGTCGGGTAAACAAAACATATAAGTCTATCAAGGGGTATCACAATCCAAATTATTTCTTGGACGTGAATTCCTCCAAATTATGATCTCATACCTATTCACACAATGATTGACCAACTTGCGAGGATCTATTGTTCTAACATATAATTGAACTTCACCCATCGCAATCGAAGAAATAATTGTGAAAGAAATTTGATATCCATAACCCTAGGGATTAAGAATCTATGAACTTTTTGCAAATGATATGAGATTTCCCATTTTTAATCAAGAACATCCTTAGACTTGTAGGGGGTGGGGTGGGGTGGTGTGTGTGTGTGTGTGTGGTGGTGTGTGGTGGGGGAGGGGGTGGTGGAGGGGGGCAGGGGGTGGGGTGGGGTGGGGTGTGTGTGTGTGTGTGTGTGTGATGTTCAATTTAGTTGGTTCACAAACTAACGGTCAAAGTAATAGTATATAATTCCAACATTTCAAACTACTTGAACATCACAAATGGATACAAACTTAAAATATAAATTGAGATAACCTTAGAATCTAATTAGGGTAAAAATATAATGGCATCAACTAACATATATGTAGGGGTGGGGTGGGTAGGGGTGGAGGTGGCGTGTGTGTGTGGCGGTGGGTGGGGGTGGGGGTGGGGCACCCATTTAATAACTCTTTAAATATTTGAAAAAAACATAATATTACAAAATTGAAATGAAATGGTATTGACGGAACTTACACATATGTTATAATATAGATGGAACATTTTTTTATCTGTACTATTAATTCAATTAATTCAATTAGGTAAAATGAAATGTGTACTATTAACATTTTTTTTTATCTGTACTAATAACATTTTTTTTACAGCAAAAATGTCTCCTTCAGATGTTAAGGCGAAGATGATGATGCTGTTTATGATGATATCATCTGGGTTCGGTGGTAGAGGAGGCGACGAGGGCTCCTCCGCCGCTAGGCTCCCCAAATATGGAAAATTTGGGATTACCGTCGAAAACAAGTCGGAGCTTTTAGCGAGATCCCTCGAGCTTCTAAAGACGGTCATCGGCCCGGAGTTTATGAGTTGGAAGGAGGTGCCGTATGATCTCAAGTTAGCTATTTGGGCGGCACTACAGGTAATATTTATATGAATATTTCAATTTATATTTATATTTATATTTATTCGCAACTAACATTGTATTTGTTGGACAGGAACAATTCAACTTGGATCCAATGCTACGCGATTCCGTCTTGGAGCAGTTGAGGGAGCAACACAAAACGTGGAAGAAAAATATGCGGACACGGTACTTTGGAAAAACACGAGAGTCCATTTTACAATGGCGCGGATCCGTCCCGACCAAGGAGCCGATCTCATTGGCACAATGGCAAAAGTTCATTGACAATGAGATCGAGGATCGACAATTGGCATCTCGCCAATCGGGGAGGGAAAATCGGGCTAAAAAGACGGACGTGCACTACTCCGGTCGGACCTCTTACGCTGAGGTGAAGCATAGGATGCAGGTAAGATTTAATTTATCTATAACTACAGAAATATATTATTGGATATTATTTTACTTTACGGGGCCGATACTAATTTTACTTTACTCTATTTTATTTCAGGGGGTAGGGAGTGGGCCAGGGGGTAAGCCACATAGGCTCGATACTTATGTGGCTCTTCGGACGAAGAAGGGGAAGGACAAGGAGGTGTCCCCGAGCATCGCGGTCACGATTGTAAGTAATCCAACAGTTTAATTATTGTTAATTACGTTATAATTTTTTAGTTTACTTATTTTACTAATCATGTGATTTTTGTCGTTTCAGGCAAAGCTTAAGGAAGTGCATGAGTCGTAGTCTGATGCCGACAAGGCATCTTTGTCCACAGACGCACTCAGCCAAGTGCTTGGCTCTGATCGCAAAGGGAGGACAAGGGGACTGAGCTCGTGGGTGGCCAAATCTAGGATCATCGGATTGGAGACGAGTGACACCGGGTTGTCTCGAACGGTGGATTCACACGACGCGAAGCTGTCCCGTTTGGAGGCGACGGTCCAAGATATGTACGCATTCATGAAGCGTACGTTGGGCGGAGACCGTAAGGGGAAGGGGAAAGGGAAGGAGAAGGCAGTGGAGGAGGAGGAGGTGCGGGAGAATGAGGCGCAGGAGGACGAGGATGTGGACCTCGCTGCTTCATCACCGACACGTTCGTACTTCGACGATCCGCTTCCCTATTTGACGCCCTCCAACAGACCATTGTCGACAATTGGTTGGCCGAGCGTGTTCATATTGGACGTATTTGATGTCCAGCGGATAGGGCGGGGGTTGAGGGACCTGAATATCGTCGAGGGTGGAATAGTCCATGGACGTGTGCTTCAAGAGATGGAGTCCAAAGTGCTCGTCACGCATGTCATACCCGGGAAGGAGAACTCCCTATTGTGGTTGCGCGAACAATGCGGCACGACGTATATTAGTGGGTGCGTCAATTCGTATGTCGTGTGGCCTACTCACCTCCTCAGTTTTATCCAAGACATGTAGTAACATTATTTTTAAGTTTGTCCATTTTAATTAAATTTGGATTATATCGTCATGTATATTGTTTTTACTTTGAATATTTGGATTATATCGTCATGAATATATATTTGCATTATCTTTAGTTTGTGTTGGATATATGATGTTTGGAACAGGTACAACGTTGCTATAACAGGTACAAATATACTGCTGGGTAGTGGCGGTGGCCATCCTGCCTAGCAGATTTTTTTTAAATTCTGCCCAGAATTGTCACGGTCATTGACCGTGACAAGTCCGCGACAAAGTTGTCACGGACGTGTCACGGTCATTGACCGTGACAATTGGGGTCACGGTTTATAACCGTGATAAACGTGTCACGGTCATTGACCTTGACACGACCGTGACACAAAACGCGAGTTTTTTGTCAAGGTCAACGACCGTGACAAAAAAATTTGTCTCGCCTCGAAATGTCACTGTCATTGACCTTGACAAGGTGAATTTGTCAAGGTCAATGACCTTGACAAATGGGCAGATTTGGTGTAGTGTGGGAATAGGAGAGAGGAGTCCGTTTTTGGTCCCGCGGCTAAGGAGAGGCTACGTCAGATTACTTTGGAGTCCGAGGAGTTAGAGTCTATCATTCGTGAGGCCACAACGGCTTTCCTAGAGATGGGGAGACAGAGATGGGTGACTTTAGAGGCTCAGCAGCAGGGTACACTGGTCTCAACCTGGGATAGGGTGAGAACTAGTTTCTTTAAGGGAAATCCTCCGACCTTTGGAGGGGGATCTCACCCAACGGTTGATCACCAGTGGAGGAGAGATATTGAGAGGCATTTGAGGATGGTGGATTGCACGGATGTCTAGAAGCAGATGTTAGCAACATTTAAGCTGACAGGGGATGCGTTGCAATGGTGGGAGAGTGCCACCACATCAGATGAGAGAGATCAGTTGGGCTATGCAGATTTTTTGATCAAGTTCACTAAGAAGTACTTTTCGTATGTGATTAGGAACGCAAAGAAGAGAGAATTTATGGATTTGGAGCAGGGTTCAAAGTCGATTATCGAGTATAAATAGGAGTTCACCAATTTATCTATGTTTGTACCAGAGGAGGTTAGCACTGAGATGAAGAAGATGGAGTGTTTCATTAAGGGATTTTCTTGGTCAATTAGGCAAATGGTGTTGGATGTCGCAATGTTGCTATGGCAAGAGAAGGCCAGTTATTAAAAGAAGTTAGGAAAGAGACAAGAGTCTAATGGATAGGGAGGTGAGAATAAAGGTCGCAATGATCAAGCATGGAAGAGGTAGAGGACCAATCAGGAACAATTAGGTCAAGGAGAGGAGCAAGCCAATACTAGGCGTTCGGACCTTTTAGAGGTGAATGCTTTGTGTGTGGAAAAGTAGGACATCCAGTGACAAAGTGTTACAAGAGAGCGGGCCAATAAAACCAAGGAGAACCAGCCCAACAAGGTCAAGGTACGCAAGAACAACAAGGGAAAGGAGTTCAGGGGAAACTAGGACTGAGGCCTCTAGTCTTAGCATCAGTTAGCGTTCAGGGAACGCCAGCAGCACCGGCAGCGTCAGGTGCGTAGGGGGTGGTCACTGCACCAACCAATCTCAGTTATGGGAGGTGCTATGTACGTCAGGTTCAGTCGGATCAGGATAGATTGCGTGGCTAGTGGCATATTCTGGTACGTAATACCTTCTTAGATGCATATATATTATTTTGTTGCTCGTGGGGTTGATGCGTGTAGAATTAGGTGTATGGGCACCTAATTGTGTTATTTTACGGTGTAGGAATGTGTGAGACTTATTTCCTTTTGTGAGATTTACGTGTTGATGAGTATACTTCGTCTAATTTCGAGGATGAAATTCTTTGCTAGTGGGGAAGTATGTAACACCCCGTGTTTTTATTAGTTAATTTAATTAATTAATTGGAATATTTGAGAAAAATAAATTTTTGAATTTAGTAATTTTATTGGCTAAATATGTTTGTTATGATTTTAGAACAATAAAACTTCAAGCAGAATTGAAATCGGAGTGAAAATGGATTTTATATGATTTTTTGAAATATTTGTCCCTCAAAATTTTTAAGCAAAACTGTCAGTTTTTCTGGGCGATCGATCGATCAACGCCTGGGGATCGCTCGATTGATTCCTTTAGAAAATGTGCGATGATGTTGTTTTTAATTAGAATTTGTGTAGGATTGGGACTCCTAATCACTATATAACCATGTTAATCCGTAGGGGGAGTTCTCATTATCACTTTTTCTCATGTTTTTTACCAGAAAACACTTCCAAATATTTTTCCTCTCACTCATAATCATCAACCTTCTTCATAATCAAGTTTTTTGTCACAAGTTTTGGGAGGCTTAAGTGGGGCTTAATCAAGTTTGTTCAAGAACACTTCTTTGCTAATTTTTCGAGATGAAACCAGATTTCTAATCAGATTTTCAACATGATCTTCACAGGCAAGAATACTCTATTATTTTCCTTTAGTATTATGCGTTTTAAATGTCGCCTAAACACTTAATTACATGTTTTCTTAAAAATAATTAGTTTCTTAATTAGAAAAAAAAAGCGGACACTAACTATGGGGCTGTTTTTATAAAATCTTTTAATCTGAATAATATTCATAGCCCTTTTGGTACGTAGGATTCGTAAGCTATTTTGGGTTTTATTGGTGTAGGTTGCATGTAGAAAAACCCTAGTTTTAAAATAAATGGATTTGGGGGCGTATAACTCATTTAATTGGTGTTAAAACAATGAAATTAGAATTTTGATGCTTTAAATGATTAAATAGCGGTATAATTAAATTAAATAATAAAATGGGATTAATTGGATGTTTATGCAGAGATGATAATTAAATTAAGGTTTAATTGAATTGGACTATCATGCGTAGTTTTATACGTTGATTAATTATGCTTATTTGTGTGACTTGCTGGTATTATTATATTGCCTTTATGACGACGGGTTGTTGGGTAATTTTTGCTCTCCCTATATTTTAGGATGCCTTCTAGGTATAGGACTAGTGGGTAGGCCTTTTGATGATTTACGCCTTATAGGTATGGGGCTAGTGAGGATAGATTGTCGCGTTTTTATTATCTTGGGGGTGGGCTGATTTTTGTACTTTATCGTCATTATGTTAGCCTAGGCATGAGACTAGGTCGAAGTTTAGGATAGAAATTCTTCCTACCATAGGGTATGACATAATAATAACTTGGGGACCCTTAGTTATGGGACTAAGGGGTATTTGGAGGATCTCACATCGATTAAAAGGGTGGGGTGATTATAAATTAAGAAATTGAGAATTAATGCCTAAGATAAAAACGAGTATTAAAATTTATGGCGACATAATGTGTCGGGGCCGATAGGTCAGAGGTCAATTTATGTCATGTCGTGTGTGGAACCTTGCCATGTATCGGGGCCGACAGTTTAAACGGGTCAGAGGGCGATTGACAATGGGAAGTGTGACACTTTAATAAAAAGTGAGAACAATAATAAAAATTGGTTAATTTAATAAATTAACATTGTCGGACTTGGGAATTTTTAAAATCATATTGGTGTGACTTTTAAATGGGGATTCCTATGGGTACTTAGTAATTTATATTTCTCGCGTTAAATTTAAAATGTTCGATTGTGATATTTATTGTGTATAATTCTATTGTCTGGATTCAAGGATCCTATTTGAGGGGAGTAGTGTGTATTCCTGCTCGGGGCTTTTGCTCTGACCCATGTGTTGACTAATCTTTTTCAGGATTAGAATTGGAGAAGCTGCATAAGTTTATTGGAGTTATCATTTGGAGGTGAAGCTAGAGTTATTTATTTTATGGCATAGTTTAGTTAAACTTTCTTTCCAGTCGTATTTACTTATGAGACTTCATTGGGGTTTTATTGGGCCATTCGGTTCCAAAGTTGTTTAGATGATTTATGTTGGATTATTCACATCTTTATTATTCAGGTTTTTTTAATCATTTTTTTAGATCGTATTTATTCGGAGTTAGCATGTGATGGATCTTTTATCGCTTAGTGGTTTATGATCATTTGAGATTGATTCAATCATTTATCTTATGGACTGATTATTTATGTCTCATATCTATCTCATGCTAAGAATGGTATTTATTTAGTTAATGCCCAGCATAGTTCGGTGGCGGTGGATGGCCACCCCGTCTGTCGAATTTTGCAGGGTGTGACAATAATCATACACAAGAATTGACTCGCTAACAGGAGAGGCGAGAGAGTTCAAGAGATGTACCTCCCACGGTTTTGACGTCGTGGGGTGCAGAAAAATTTGCGTCGACCGGGGGGAGATTATGCCTATCTCAGTCGACCCCGGGAGTCCTACCGACCCAAAGTTGAGAGGATTATTTTCCTCTCCTTGGATGCCCTCTCTCCACCTTGTCCGGTTTCCCTATCACGCTCATATTCTTTTTATTACAAATTCAAAATAAAAAAGAATTGTGTCTCTATTCACCGCAATACAAGCATGGTAATAAGCTCTAAATAAAAGCCTTCTAATAAAATGCAAAAATGGTACTAAAAAAAATGACAATGTGCGAAAAATAAATAAACTACAAGATGAAATCCGCTCCAAGTGCTGCACGCTCCCAAGACCGGCAACAACGCCATTTGATAACTTTGCTTTTTTGTGCTTCGTCATTGTTTGAAGCCAAGTTAATAAAAAACCTCAATTACCTACAAAATATAACAAACTAAAGTGTAAATGTAAGTAAGGGTATCAATCCACATCAAGGGGGTGAAACTAGAGATAAACTCAATTGTAATTCACTTTTTTTTCTCTTTTTGGGCTTTTTTACTTTCTCTATTTTTTAGCCTTTTTTTAATATTAAAATAATTTGGTGTGCTGAGGTGAAACTAAAAGTAAACTAAAATCAAATATCAAATGAAAAACTAAAAAGAAACTAAAAATAATGAACAAAGTCTAACACTAAAATAAGAGAATAGGTGAGGAAGTAAATGTGAGAATAGTCAAGGAATTGGATTACACCACAAATTTTAGCTACTCGAACTAATTAATTTAATTATTTGAATTCTTCAAAATTAATATCAAAATTACAAACCAATTCTCATTGCAAGTGTAATTTTAATAGTAATCTTTTAGAAAATTAAGTTTAACCCCCCACAACTCTAGAAAATAGATCTACACTCCTTTTAATTAATCACTCGCTAGGATCGATTCATCAAAATTTATGTACATCTGGGAAAATGAAAATAGAGTTGAAATTCAAATAATAATACCACACTTAAGAAACCCCTATCTCTAGTTCGAATCGAAAATGGGTATTATAACTAGAATTTCGATTTTCTCTCGAAAATCATTTACCCTCTCTCGAGGTGTAAATTTAAGGGTGAGGGATCAAAATTAACATTCAAAGGGAATTTTCAATTAATCAAACTAATTAAATCAAAATAACATCAAATAAGGATTCACCCCACCCTTATAAGGGAATTTAGCCTAACATCATATTAAACATGATAATCAAATAAACTAGGCAATTAAAATAAAAGTAGAGAAGAGAACAATTAAACCAAATCTCTTTGAGTGAAATTGAACTCCAATCCTTGAATTTGCACATCATCCATTCACTTTGAGTATCCAAATGATTTTTTTAATAATAAGAAAACACTCAATTGAATTTATCACTCACTAATCTCTAATAAAAAAATTAAAATAAAACTATTTACAAGATAATTATACCTAAGTTATTCTAACCTAAAAAAACTAAAATGGTGTTTCTCTCTAAAAGCCTAGATGGGTCTTCAAATGGCCTTGAATTCTTCTTTTATATGCACATGGAGCTAAGGGGTTAAATTGGGAAATATACTTGGGTGAGCATGTGGTTTGGGTGTGTCATGTCACTACACCAAATCGTGAGAATGGTCACGCCTAGTGGGTTACGGTCCAAGTCCGTGACCAGCTGGTCGCGGACTTGGACCGTGACCCACTCAATATTTGGCGTGACCATATTTATTACCATGCTAAATTATCGATGCTTTGGAAGTGATCACGGACAAAATTCGTGACCACTGTGTGTCACGGACTTTGGCCATGACCAAGTCGTGACCATCTTAGCACGAAACTCATGCCAAAATTCCATCCAAGCTTGGTCGCAGATGGGTCACGGCCCAAGTCCGTGACCCATGTCATGACGAAGAAGAGAGTACACGTATTGAGGGTCATGGCTTAGGGTCGTGACCATTTCTGGGTGTGGGTCACGGCTATGGGTCGTGACCATAGCTCATTTAAGCACTAGTATGGATGAAAAAGGGTCGCGCATCACAGATTGAGTCATGTCTTGGGGCCGTGACTATACCTCATTTGACAGTTGTTGTTGGTCGCACATGGGGGTCATGGCTATAGGCCGTGACCATTTTTTGTCAATCGGGTAGAAGTAGGAGCTCAAGGGGGTGGTGCGTTGCGATGGTGGGTCACGGATCTAGGCCGTGACCATGTCATTCCTTAAAAAAAATAAGGCACGCTGATTTTCACTTTCATTTGCTCGCTTCTCTCTCTCTCTTGTCAAACACTGATGTTGATGACCAAAGGTTCTCTCTCTCGTCAATCATGTAGCAGTAGGAGCTCTAAGGAGGTTAGTCAATTTTCCTTTTGCTAGTTGTTTCATTTTTCTTTTTACTATTTGTTGATGTATGAAAGACTCACCATCTCCTACTATATAAATCCCAGCTGTGCCCTAGTAGCAGCAGCCTCAGCTCTACCCTTATAGCAGTCGCCCCAGCTCCGCCCTAGCAGCATCCGCCCCAGTCCCAGTCTCTCTCCCGGGTAAATTTTATTCTTTTTCTCCATTAATTTATGTAGATTCCATTAATATATGTATATACAGTTTATATATGTCTTTACAATTTATATATAGATAATTTATATGATTTGAATTTGGGATACTATTGTGGCAGAGCTAATGTAAAAGTAAAAATAGGGTGAGATAATGTTTTTGAAACTTTAGTCTTACAACCTACTAGGTTGTTAATATTAGTAAAAAAAACTTTGGGTAAGCTAATTTATATCACATATTTAGATTTTAGGATGTTAATATTCATATTAATCGATTTCAGCTGAACTTCTAGAGCTATTTTAGTATATTTGGTATTTTAGTCCGAATTTTTATTGTTATCATTTTTTTTCCTTTTTGTATTATATGGTTAATGGAAAGCCTCGTAGAAAGTACATTATAGGAAATGGTAGCATAGTTGATTACTCAAGTTCCTGAATCTACTAGGTCTCTTTTGAGGCAGATTGAAGCTATGCAGGTTCATAAGTAAATTATATTTATATTTGTTTCTTGAAAATTATAATCTACTACACTAACTTTACAGACATTTTCTTTGTCTCGTGTTCCTGACTTGAGTCCTTTCTCTACTGGATTAACCAGACCCTCATAGTGCCCCTGAAATTCACCAGACCCTCATAGTCCCCTCACAGTTTGTGACAACCCGCTCCAAATAATAAAGGGTGGCCAACCCTATACTATAATAAATCAGGTATCTCAGATGGCCGAGTCTCAACATCAACATACAAAACACTATAATATAAGGCTAACTACCCGAAATCATTAAGAGCGAATTGTCAAAAATTTTAAAACTTTTTTTTTAACAACAACAACAAAACCAATCATGCATATAACCAACAATATACATCTAACTAAGATGAGTGAAATATGCAATCTCCAACAAGATGAAAGAGTACAATACAATGTACAACATAATCTCAACAATGAAATACCCGAATATGCTGTCGGGTAACAGACAGTACAATAATTTTAGAAATGAAATAAGAAAGTGTTAATCTACAACACTTGAATACTAACTCAATATACAACTGAATCCTAATCTAGATATACAAAGATAGGAATCGACTAAAGCAAAGTGCCGCAACAGTCCGCTACTTCCACAACTCCACGAATCCTGAATGGAGGAACATCAAAGGCGTCCTTGCGGAGGAACACCTGAAGTAATACAATATATACATGGAGGAGAAAATATAAACGGGTCAGAGCCCGAGTTTAAAAAACATTTTATAGAAAGTGTATTAAAATGCATAATAATTATAAATGCATTATTACATGATTTAGTTGGAATCGAGCTCTCCGTAAAATCCATCTCACCTCTCAACTAAAGCGCGCACTAAGCGTATGCACGTGATCTCCAAACGGATGCCCGATTCTATTTTAGGTAAGAGGATTCTAACTTGAACCCAATTGAAGTATTTAAGTTAAATCATCCAACCTATCTCCCAATCTACATTTATTTAAATTATCTTTAAGTTATATACACTAACTTTAAATAAATAGTTACAGTTATCTTTATAATGTTCATTTGTTGAACATATAAAGTTACATGATCCAATGATGTCCACATCATCGCAATACATCAACAATCTCATTTACTAGAATTTTGTATTCTAGTGATGCCCTTATAAGGCATGAAACCATATATATAATTATTATAGTAATTATATATGAGTTATTAGCATCATGAATTTAAAGACTAAACTCCTCTCGATTCTCAACACGGCACTGCATTTCGTGCGTGGGACGTCTCACCGAGGCGAAATCCAAACAAGGAACCCCCCGTTACACTACTCCTGACCGTATTAATCCTCGAGGCTCATTATCCCCTCAATGCATGATGCATGTAACCCAAATTACTTTCCAATTTTAATTAATTAATATTCCCAATTCTCAACAGTACATGGCGTTTCATGCGTGGGACGTCTCGCCGAAGCGAAATCCAAACAAGGAACCCCTCCCCCCCCCCCCCCCCCCCCCGTTACACTACTCCTGGCACTGTTGATTGTCGGGATAGGTGATATATAAAAATAATTATGAGCATAAAGGACTAAACTTATCCCCAAGTTCCAACATTACACTGCGGTTCGTGCGTGGGACGTCTCGCCGAGGCGAAATCAAACAAGGAACCCCCCGATACACTAATCCTGGCAATGTAGGTTGTTGAGGTCCATTATGCCCTTGATACCCAAGTACAAACACAAGCAATAATAACAATCCAACCGAGCTATAACTCGAAGGACGCAGGCTCACATGCTATCATCTTCCAGCAGCCCATATACGTAGCAAACTGGGGCCACCTGGTGGGGTTCAACGACACCCCCTCGTGATCAACTCACGCACACAACGTCCGGGAAGCGGTCATAGTTCCTAACCGGCAAGTGAGAGCGACACATACCCACGACCTCTCACCCCCAAAATAAATGTATATCATAAATAACATTTGCTGACCACAAAGGACGACTATGACCTGGGGAATATCCACACCCTGCTTTATTTGCTAGGATGCTCACCCTCTACGCACGAAACTTCCCAATGATAGCAAGGAGGGGGTATGCTTAACATTCATATACACCATCATATAAGGTATACATACATCCCACATAATAAAGATATACCATTTTATAAGGTATACCTGCAACATCATATTTATCTTCATTTTCATTATACGCCCATTGGCGCAATTTGATTAACATCAGTGTTTAGTATATTTCTCTCAAGATATACTAATCGTCAATTCTCACACATCTTCCCCACTTAGTATACACTATATTATTTCTCGCTTGAAGCTCACATGTCGCTTCTAATAATGAATTGCCTATAAATTCAATTCAAGTTAAGGATATTCTTGATCCTAATAAACATCAATTAGCATACGCGGTTCTCCATCCATAATATGGTTCAATTTATTTTATGAACCTTTAAAGTTATCCCATTTGGGTTGGATCCTAAGATCTGGTATCTCTAAGTTATTCTCATTCTCAAATCGTGAAATTGTTATTATCACCAAATAAAATCCCAAATAAAAGTGGGCTTCCCCACTTAGAAAAATACCAAAATCTCTAATCGGTATTCCTCAAATTTAGTCCATATGACTCCAAAATTTCTTATAAGGGAAACTCGCTAAAAGTCTCCAAAACATACTCCAATTATCTCCTATAGAGATCCTCTATCGTTGACCTCGAACAAAACGGGATGAAATTTCTATTAGAAAAACAATCCCTCAAAAGCCATGTTTCCGAATCGATTCGGGCCTATTCTGAATAGATTCAGCCCAGCGAATCGATTCAGCCTAGCGAATCGATTCGGCCAGGAATGCGAATCGATTTGGTTCATAAGACCTAGGATTCTGTCTCAGGCCGAATCGATTCGGCTGGAGTCCGAATCGATTCGGTCACTCAGACCTGGGCACCTGCATAATTCCGAATCGATTCGGTAGGAGGCCGAATCGATTCAGCCCTTCAGAATCTCGAAAATGGCTACTTTTTAAGTAAGCCAAAATACCCAAAATCCATTTTAATGGTTTTCTCTCCATTTCTCTTCAACCCAATCACAAATATATCATCAATAATCATCCTAGAATACATATAAACTAGTTTATATCCTCAAATCAAATATCTACATATTAAATCTAAGATTATACCCAAAAGTTAGGTTTTTGTTAAACTAAACCTAAAATCCAAAATATCAATCCACAAATCATGCAATAAATGTACACAACAATTATGTAGCAAGTTTAATCACTTGCCTCGGGTTCGTAGGGTCTGAATCAGCCTTGAGATCGCGTATTGCTCGGAAATCTCCACTTTCTCTCTCTTTTCTCCTTCCTTTTTGTCTTCTTTCTTCTTCTCTATTTCTTTCTTTCTTTTTCTCTTTCTCTCTTTGGAGAAATATCTCGCCTAGGCTTTTTAAGCCTAAGCTCCCAAGGTACACATATTTAAATGATAATACACACTTTAAATGACCCGGTAACATTAATTCGAGTCAAACGGTCCTAATTTATTTCAGAACCCAAATAGACCCCAAGTACAGTCATTTCGACTTTCTCGACCCTTCCGAAAACGATGGTACCCTCAGAATCTCCATTCAAGACACTTTCTAACGACTCTAAATTTTGACCTCAATTGCCAATTTAATTATTCTCCAATCAAATATTATTTATTTCTCCCAAAATAAATTAATTACTGTTCCAAAAGTCTTGGGGTGTTACAATATTCCCCACTTACAAAAATTTCATCCTCAAAATTTAGCTTAGCCTAATTCTCCAAAGCTCAACTACTTCAAATCTACCCATTATCACTAATCCTATCTCCAAACTTCTTACCTCCCACGACGAATTAATTTAATTTATTTTATTTTAAGTTAATTCTTAGTTAAATAGAACCAATTTCCACAACTAGGGCGCCCATACACCCTTTATATTCGAGCTTTGTGCTCATAGTAATCATAATGAAGCTTTATTTCCCTCCAAAGTTCCACATCACCATAAATGTAATACTAGCATTTTAATAGTTAGAAAAATTTTGAAAGGTCCGAAGAAATAACTCCTCTCAATTCCTAACATTCGCCACTTTCGTGCGAGGGACGTCTCGCGAAAGCGAAATCCAAACAAGCAACCCTCCCAATACACTATTGTGTGGCGACGTCGGGGATTGAGAGTTTGTTAAATCCGGACTAGAATTTGAAAAGTTAAATTTTATGAAAATCATTTTGAAAGGGCCCGAAGGTCGGTAAAAGTTTTATTTTGGAAAATAGTTTATTTTGAAAACGGTTCATATATTATAATATATATAAAATGCCTTATGTCCAACACAAGATCTTTTTAGATCATCATCTATATAACATGTAGCTGACAAATATTATCATACTCTAGAGCTAAAATTTTACCTGCGTCCCATCAATCCACAATCTCAACTTCAAACATAAACAACAACTTACATCATTTCAATATATTGCCATTTATAAGGCACATCCATATCTGGAATACAAAAATTTTAATAGTCTATCATGACTATATAAAAGAAGTAGCTTTTATCATAACTACTTATCATCATTACCATTCTTACATTTACCACAAGGTTTAAAGCTCTTTTTTTTAACACCTTGCAAAATCATCTATCCTTTTACAAAATAATAGAATAAGAGCCTATCTTGCTCAAAATTCCCCTTTAGGGTCATTACATTCCATCTATAAACAAAAAGGGCTATAGCACTACCCATTCACAATATCTCATATACGATATTTCCAAAACTTTACATATTAATTATCCTATTTTAAAGGAAAATTAACTTACATTACCCATCTCTAGTCCGATTGCCCATCCTCATCAACGGGCTCCCGAACAAAGTCCCCCGGTCTAAAACGACCTCGAATTTGCTGTAGGGGTTGCACTTCCAACATTTCATCAAATTGCGGTCCTTTACCTCTTTGAGGACAATCTCTCTTCTTATGACCTATTTCCTTACAAAAGAAACACTTACCCATAAATCCTTAATTCCCACTCACATTACTGGCACTCTCCTTGCCAAACTCACTTGATGAACTCGAATCTTCAAAGTTCTTACCCTCTCGCCAACGAAAATGATATTCTTGACACTTTAATAGTGCCGCATTCACTACCTCAACGAAAGTCACTAACCTAGGACTCCCTAACAATTGTTGTTGGATTTTCCAATCTAAACCTCGAACAAACTTCGATATACATTTCTCTTCAGTATTTACCTCATCAGGTACTAGCTTTTCCCATCTAGAAAAGTCTTCCTCATATTCCTCCACCGTTCCATTTCCTTGAAAAACCTTTATATTTTGAGTCAGGGAAGCCAAATACCTTCGATCAAAAAGTTCCCAAAATTCTTTTATAGGTAAAGTATCTCTCTATTCAGATGTGGTGACAGACACCCACCAATGGAGAGCCCCACCCGATAACCTAAAGGTGGCTAAAAATTGTTTCTGCACCTCACTACACTCAACCATACGAAAGTGCCTCTGTCTATTTTTCTTCCATTGACTTGCAGCCATTGCATCAACTCCCCCTACAAACTCGGGAGGATGCCCCTTACTAAAATCTTCCTTCACTCTCTCCCATAAAGACAATCCTAAATGGGTTGGGGATGCTCGAGCGGTAGATTGCTGAGCCATCATAGAAATGGCAGTAGTTACTACTTGCGCCACAATATTGGCAACATCATCCGTAGTCATGTTCCTTTGAGGCATTTGGGGTTGCACATTCCCTTTATTTGCCCTGACTGAACGACCTCCCTTCGGTGGCATCTGAAACAAGAACAATTGTATCAGAACGCCTTTCAAATATTTTTAAATCACAGAAATATATGGACATATGAATGCAATCGTCCTAATAATAAGGCTCTACATCAAGAACACTTACGGAAGATCGTAGTAACGCACACAGATCCTAAAGACACTAGAACCTGATGCTCTGATACCATCTGTGACAACTCGCTCCAAATAATAAAGGGTGGCCAGCCCTATACTATAATAAATCAGGTATCTCAAATGGCACAGTCTCAACATCAACATACAAAACACTATAATATAAGGCTAACTACCCGAAATCATTAAGAGCGAATTGTCAAAAATTTTAAAACTTTTTTTTAACAACAACAACAAAACCAATAATGCACATAACCAACAATATACATCTAACTATGATTAGTGAAATGTGCAAGCTCCAACAAGATGAAAGAGTACAATACAATGTACAACATAATCTCAACAATGAAATACCCGAATATGCTGTCGGGTAACAGACAATACAATAATTTTAGAAATGAAATAAGAAAGTGTTAATCTACAACACTTGAATACTAACTCAATATACAACTGAATCCTAATCTAGATATACAAGATAGGAATCGACTAAAGCAAAGTGCCGCAACAGTCCGCTACTGCCACAACTCCACGAATCCTGAATGGAGGAACATCAAAGGCGTCCTTGCGGAGGAACACCTGAAGTAATACAATATATACATGGAGAAGAAAATATAAAACGGTCAGAGCCCGAGTTTGAAAAACATTTTATAGCAAGTGTATTAAAATGCATAATAATTATAAATGCATTATTACATGATTTAGTTGGAATCGAGCTCTCCATAAAATCCATCTCACCTCTCAACTAAAGCGCACACTAAGCGTATGCACGTGATCTCCAAATGGATGCCCGATTCTATTTTAGGTTAGAGGATTATAACTTAAACCCAAGTGAAGTATTTAAGTGAAACCATCTAACCTATCTCCCAATCTACATTTATTTAAATTATCTTTAAGTTATATACATTAACTTTAATGTAATAGTTACAGTTATCTTTATAATGTTCATTTGTTGAACATATAAAGTTACATGATCCAATCATGTCCACATCATCGCAATACATCAACAATCTCATTTACTAGAATTTTGTATTCTAATGATGCCCTTATAAGGCATGAAACCATATATATAATTATTATAGTAATTATATATGAGTTATTAGCATCATGAATTTAAAGACTAAACTCCTCTCGATTCTCAACACGGCACTGCATTTCGTGCGTGGGACGTCTCGCCGAGGCGAAATCCAAACAAGGAACCCCCCGTTACACTACTCCTGACCTTATTAATCCTTGACCTCATTATGCCCTCAATGCATGATGCATGTAACCCAAATTATTTTCCAATTTTAATTAATTAATATTCCCAATTCTCAACAGTACACGGCGTTTCATGCGTGGGACGTCTCGGCAAAGCGAAATCCAAACAAAGAACCCCCCTGTTACACTACTCCTGGCACTGTCGATTGTCAGTATAGGTGATATATATATAAATAATTATGAGCATAAAGGACTAAACTTATCCCCAAGATCCAACATTACACTGCGGTTTGTGCGTGGGACGTCTCGTCGAGGCGAAATCCAAACAAGGAACCCCCCCGATACACTAATCCTGGCAATGTAGGTTGTTAAGGTCCATTATGCCCTTGATACCCAAGTACAAACACAAGCAATAATAACCATCCAATCGAGATATAACTCGAAGGACGCAGGCTCACATGCAATCATCTTCCAGCAGCCCATATACGTAGCAAATTGGGGCCACCTGGTGGGGTTCAACGACACCCACCTCGTGATCAACTCACGAACACAACGTCCGGGAAGCGGTCATAGTTCCTAACCGGCAAGTGAGAGTGACACATACCCACGACCACTCACCCCCAAAATAAATAAATGTATATCATAAATGTCATTTGCTGACCACAAAGGACGACTATGACCTGGGGAATATCCACACCCTGCTTTATTTGCCAGGATGCTCACCCTCTACGCACGAAACTTCCCAATGATAGCAAGGAGGGGATATGCTTAACATGCATATACACCATCATATAAGGTATACATACATCCCACATAATAACGATATACCATTTTATAAGGTATACCTGCAACATCATATTTATCTTCATTTTCATTATACGCCCATTGGCACAATTTGATTAACATCAGTGTTTAGTATATTTCTCTCAAGATATACTAATCGTCAATTCTCACACATCTTCCCCACTTAGTATACACTATATTATTTCTCGCTTGAAGCTCACATGTCGCTTCTAATAATGAATTATCTCTAAATTCAATTCAAGTTAAAGATATTCTTGATCCTAATAAACCTCAATTAGCATACGCGATTCTCCATCCATAATATGGTTCAATTTATTTTATGAACCTTTAAAGTTATCCCATTTGGGATTGGATCCTAAGATCTGGTATCTCTAAGTTATTCTCATTCTCAAATCGTGAAATTGTTATTATCACCAAATAAAATCCCAAATAAAAGTGGGCTTCCCCACTTAGAAAAATACCAAAATCTCTAATCGGTATTCCTCGAATTTAGTCCATACGACTCCAAAATTTCACATAAGGGAAACTCGCTAAAAGTCTCCAAAACATACTCCAATTATCTCCTATAGAGATCCCCTATCATTGACCTCGAACAAAACGGGATGAAATTTCTTTTAGAAAAAAAATCCCTCAAAAGCCCTGTTTTCGAATCGATCGGGCCTATTCTGAATCGATTCGGCCCAGCGAATCGATTCGTCCAGGAAGGCGAATCGATTCGGGTCATAAGACCTGGGATTCAGTCTTAGGCCGAATCGATTCGGTTGGAGTCCGAATCGATTTGGCCCTTCAGAATCTCGAAAATGGCTACTTTTTAAGTAAGCCAAAATACCCAAAATCCATTTTAATGGTTTTCTCTCCATATCTCTTCAACCCAGTCACAAATATATCATCAATAATCATCCTGGAATACATATAAACTAGTTTCTATCCTCAAATCAAAGATCTACATATTAAATCTAAGATTATACCCAAAAGTTAGGTTTTTGTTAAACTAAACCTAAAACCCAAAATATCAATCCACAAATCATGCAATAAATGTACACAACAATTATGTAGCAAGTTTAATCACTTGCCTCGGGTTTGTAGGGTCTGAATCAGCCTTGAGATCGCGTATTGCCCGGAAATCTCCACTTTCTCTCTCTTTTCTCCTTCCTTTTCTTCTTCTTTCTTCTTCTCTATTTCTTTCTGTCTTTTTCTCTTTCTCTCTTTGGAGAAATATCTCCCGTAGGCTTTTTAAGCCTAAGTTCCCAAGGTACACATCTTTAAATGATAATACACACTTTAAATGACCCGTAACTTTAATTCGAGTCAAACGGTCCTAATTTATTTCGGAACCCAAATAGACCCCAAGTACAGTCATTTCGACTTTCTCGACCCTTTCGAAAATGATGGTACCCTCAGAATCTCCATTCGAGACACTTTCTAACGACTCTAAATTTGACCTCAATTGTCAATTTAATTATTCTCCAATAAAATATTATTTATTTCTCCCAAAATAAATTAATTACTGTTCCAAAAGTCTTGGGGTGTTACACAGTTCTCCTGGAATTAACGGTTCAGGGGAAACATGTCGTCATAGTGACCCTCAATTTTTTCCTTTATTCACTTTTCTCTTTAAGTTTGACAATGTGTAAATATTTTTTCAGATTTGGTATTTCACAGTGAGTGAGCATCCGGATAGGTGTCCAACGCTACTACCTTCACATATCATGGTAAACTTTATGATATTTTTTATTTGTTCATCCAATTTTATAGAAATTGAATGATTACATACATTATTACATACCAATTAGATACCAGTTCTTCATTACATACCAGTTCTTCATTACACACCAGCTACTCTTTGCTTTAACTAAAAATATGATTCGATTATGGGGTATTTTGGGTATAAAGGTTAAAATATTAAGGTTGGGGGGGGGGGGGGGTAAATGAGGTATATTAGGCATGTGGATTTTATTTGTTTTGGTCTTGGTATGTTTTGTGTTTATGCTGGTAAAAAAACACATGATTTGGCTTGATGAAATGGAGAAATGGGTTTTGAATGGAAATGGGTTTAAAGGCTTTGGACATGGTGTTTCGGGTTTTTGGTCGCACAAGTGGGGAAGGGTCTGATTGGGTTTGAATCGTGTCGGGTTCGCTGCGGGTTCTTGGAGGCAGTGCCAGTTTCGGTACTAGTGGGGATGGCATCCGAGTTTTATTCTCGGTTTGCTGGCTGTTGGGTTGGGTCGAGAAGGTGGTTGATCGGAATATATGGGTCGACGGTTTGAAGTGGTAAGCGGGTTAAATACCAGCGAAATAAGGATGGTCGTCGTCCGGAGCAAGCTAACAAGTCTTATTGAAGTCACCGACGGGTTTGGGTGGAAATTCGAGCCGAAAATGCAGGAGGTTTCAGCTCGGGTTGAGATGGAAGCAAAGTCCGGTGGTTCCGGTGAGTGGCAGGAAATGTTGTAGGGTTTAGCTGGGTATGGGGAAATTTGGGGTTTGTTAATGGTGGTAGAGGAGAGAGAGAGGGTGTGAGGTTGAAGATGATGGGGAGGGGTTATAGTGTAGTGAGGGTGTATGGCATAAGGTGGGGGTGAGAAAATAGTTTAGGTGCATTAGTGTGTAAGGGAGTTAGGGTGTGTGTGAGTGAGTTGATTTGGGTGATAGTGCGTGTGTGTAATTTGGACACCTAAAAAAATAAAATAAACCTAAATAACTAACTCAAAATAAAACTAGCAAACTAAAAAAAAATTAACTAAAAATAAAATCCTAATCTAAAAAAAGTAAAATAATAAAACAAAAGAAATAAAAACTAAAAATCTAATAAAAATGAAAGAAAAATTCCTAACAAATATAAAATCTAATGAACTAAAAATAAATGAATTCCTAAAAAACTAATCCTAATAAAATAAAATGAAAAATAAAATTATACTAAGTAAAAAGAAATATAAAAATAGAAAATAAATCTTAGAAATTCTAAATAAATCTAAAATAAATCCTAAAAATAAAAACAACTCAAACTAAAAATATAAAATAAAATAAAAAAGGGAACAAATCAAACACACATGGCTCGGGATAGGGTTTAGGCTAGGTTAGGGTAGGCTAGGGTTACGGAATTGGTAATTAGCTCCATTATTCATACAATTTGCCTTGAAATAACACTTTTCACACCGTAACTGCAATCAAGCCTGCACATTAAACATTTACGCGCATAAGACCCAATTTGTCGAGAATTAACAACTAAAATACGTCTATTCGAGGTATAAAATGTACACTTTTGGCTGCTTATCAATATACTACTGGTATTCCCTTATTTTTTCATAATACCAAAATAATCAAGTTATGGTTCTAATATTTTATTCCAAGTTTTACACCTAAACTTAAAAAAGTGTCATTTTCTAAGCAACCGAATTGGGTCTTAAATTTGCTGGCACATTAAACACCTTGTAGTAAAAATTTTGTTTTCTCCCTCTACCGAAGTCCATATGAACTCATTAAAGATAATTGGAAATCTAAGACGTAGACCTTTCCATAAAAATAAGGCATGTAATCTAATTCTAAGTAAAATTAAAATGGGATACGTTTAAAGTAACGGCAAAAATTTCGACAGATTGATATGCTGACGGATTAGACACCATATAGTAAAAGGTCGATTTCTACCTATATAGAGTTCCAAATAACCTCATTCAAAGCTCATTGGAAATCTAAGACCTAGAAATTTGTAGAAATCTATGTCACACGATCTAGTTCTAACTACAATTAAAATGGCATGTATTTAAAGTAACGTAAAAATTATTACAAATTGGCATCTTATGTTCATCAATGAAACCGTAAGCTATTCAAGATTCATGTTCTTCAACCAAGAACCCAACAAGATTTAATCTTTATGTCTCTCAAAAATAGAATTTGGAAATATAATCCCAGGAGGTTAGTGATAAGGCGTACACAAAAAAAATACCATAACTTGGTATTTTTTTAAATCACGTCATTGGGTGTTTATGCCCTCCACAAAATAATACTTTAACTTGGCACACAATAAATGGAAGTGTAGAAGCAAGTAGGGATCAAATCCACAGGGAACGTTATTTAGGATCATATTAGTTTAATACTTAGAAAAGGGGAATGTGTAAAAGATGATAGGTTTGAGAAAGTTCTAAAGACTAATGCAATTTGATTAACTACTATGAATAAGATGATATTGGAATACACTCCCCCGAACCTTCGGTAATTTTGTTGGATACAAAATGTTCAAAAAATGTATTTATAATTAGAAGAAAACATTAATGTTTTCAAAGTACTAAACATATGAGAATATTACTCCACTCAATGTTTAGTAAATAAATAATTTAATGTGAATGACAAGATTGTCGATATGCACAATATACCTTCAAACACTCAAATTACCTAGGGAAAATGAAGTTAAGAGACCAATAGTACTTGTTTTTATCAAAATATCAAACTTATGAATTATCTATACAATTTCAACAAATTTTAGATCCAACTCATTATCCTAGGTTGGGTTCATGTACCCCAACTCTTTAATTATCTAGTTGGGCATGATATTATAAATCTCTACATAACAACCCATTAACATGCATGGAAACATAATGAAATAGTAATGAAATATCTAGAATTTAAGGTTACCAAGATAGAATACGATAAGCATGCAAGAAGAAATCAAAGCTTGAAGAAGTGCCAAAAAAGCTTTTGAGTTGATGATGCAAAACATGTAAATTATTCTCCTAGATGTTCATCATTGATTATTATATTTTCCATGAATGAAATACCCCTTAAGAGAATCCTAATGACTAAATATATATGTTAGAAGTCATTTAGAAGAGTCCTTAAAACGTAAAACTATCTAGGCTAAAAAATAGGGCCAGAATAAAAATCCCGCTTTAGATAATTTGTCACGGTTCTAAAGCATGATAAATTTTTTCATCGTTCTAGTCCATTACTAATGACGAACTTGTTCCCTTATGAACCAAACCTGTTTCATTTTCCAGTGATGCCTTGTGTGCTCGAAGTTCTCTATTTTATAATTCTGCCACTAGATTTTCTTCTCAACTTCAAACGCATATAACTTGTTAACCCTAGATCAGATTGAGGTGACATTTTTTCCAATATTCTTCCAACTTCAGTCTCTTCAACTTTCTAGCTGGCTCCTCCTCCAGGTTTCAACTGGAAAATTACGAAAATACACTTGACTTCCCTTTCTTGGATTTCTTTCACTATTTTGGTGTTTCCCTTGCACCCACTTGCACGAATTACCTGTAAAATAAGATATTAATACAAAAAATAAGAAATAATTTCCAAAAAGGGTTAGTAGCATAAATATGAGATAAACTGGGGTTAATTACAATGCACGGGACCACAAATGAACCAAAATTAAGGAGATAAATATGAAATATCTATGCGTAATAAAAACCCCTTAACTTAGAACGTTGCTCATCCCGAGCAATGTAAAATAATAAGAGCATAAGTTTAAGTGGAATTATAAACAACTAATGTGGTAGGGTGCCTCTTTCATGGACAAGCGATTGCATTTAGTCTATTCAACAACCCGTTAAACCTCAAGATTACCCTAATAGGACCAGTGGTGTCTCGTGAGGGTTTGCAATGAATATACCCACAAAATTCATTTTTCATTTCAAAGAAAAATTAAAATACTTAAATATTGTACAACTTAATTTCCTGAAAAAATAGTCACCTTAAATTCAAATTCAAGAGTCTCAAATCATAGTGTGTGTGTGTGTGTGTGTGTGTGTGCGAAGCTGAGAATTAAACCGCTAACTTCCACCGATTGATCATTATGTTACTTTTTAAAAATTCATTTTTATTCAATTCTCACGGGATACTCTCACAAACGAATCACTAGAAATGTGTATAGTTCTCTCCTTGTGCATGATTTAAAGAGTAAGTATAATGGAACACGAAGTCACGCACAGAAATTTGAAAGACGAAATTTATTTGGTGAAAAGATCTTGTCATCAGAATACGGTCATTGGAAAATGGGAAATATCACCTATTATCCTCACCAATTATTCTCTCTTATGATATTTTAATATCTTACGCTCTCCATGTGGTAATTAATGTGGTTATTTAGAGTCAGTTAGGACGCTTTTGGGTTATATGGTGCATTGGGTTAAATGGGAATGATTGGGAAATTCTGAGTTGGAAAATTTTCTTGTGATGTCCCTTGGAACTTTTTCGAGCAATTGCTCAATTTTTTTTCTCATATTTTTTTTCATTTTTTCTTTGTATGTTTGTTTGAACATTTTTTTCATGCCCCTTTTTATATACCGTATGGACTTAATTGATGAATTTTTCTATTTTCATAACTCCAGGCCAATTGGGCTGGGATTAATCAAACGAAATTGACAAATTTAATTGGGCTCAAATTGGTTTGCAAAAGGGATCTTTTTCACAATTTTTTATGGCTCATATTTTTCGGCAACAAATGATAGCCTAACATCACTTTTTCAAATTAATAATTATTTTAGCATATCCGTATTGAGAATATATTTAATTTATCGATATTTTTAGTGCAGTTTTCAAGACAACCTCTCACTCATTTCCCATAACCGACCAAAACAAAGGAATAGAGATCCTCAAAGACTTATTTACATCTAAATTGAACTTTGAGTTAATTTTAACTCGGATTCATTTAATTACTCACAAAATTGAAAGACTTGAAATCTCACCGGGTTAATCAATCTCCACACTTATTCGTAAAGTCATCAATTTTCATTCAATTTCCATCTTTGGTCAATTTCGACTTAGTGTTGTTGATTTTTTTTTTCCAAATTAAGACTTTAAATAAATTTTTGTGACATTTTTGAAGATTTTAACTTCCAATTTTTATTTATTTTAAAGAAAAATATTTTTTCCTTTTTTTCAATTTTTTAAACAAAAGCATACTTGGAACGAACATGTGATCAAATCAATGAAACTAAACAATAAATGAGAGGAATATCCCACACTCCCTGACTTAAATGTTACATTGCCCTTAATGCAAATCAAGAACACAACATAAAGAGAGGAAAAAGAAAGTTATCACCCAATAATGAAGCAATCCCCGAGAAGTATGAGTCCATTGAACCTACAATACATGTTAGAACCAAGCAAAACAAAAAGAATAACAAAAACTGTAACTAATTACACTAAACTACAATTAAAAAGAGGGAAAAAGAAATAAAGAAAAACAACTATCTATTTGTAACCTAAAATTTGAACTTCTAATTGACAATGCACTAGAAGTAGAAATTTTTAAGGGTCCACCCAAAATACAATTTGGCTTTGAGGGATTAATGGCGTTCCTTTATTTTAATGTACTCCTAAAAAAAAATAGTAATTCGGTTTGTACAACGGAAGGCATGTGTAAGGCCTAAGAAATGAACCATCATCAATTAAAAAATTTAGGGGGATAATGGGGGTTTTGATGCTAAGGGGGACAAGACCAAATTAATCTTAAGAAAATTAAAATCACCTCCCTAAGGTTTTTAAATTTGATCAAGAGGTGGAGCAAGTGCAAGTAAATAGCCCATGTGATGAAGCATCTCAAAATAACATTTTCGTTTAAGAATTGGGTAAAAGTTCTTAAGACTTTAATCCGATTTTTGCGAGAGATTTAATGGTTAGTAATAGTGGGGAGCCAAGGAAATGAAGGACCTTAAACCTCAATAGAATTTGAAATATTGATAAGAGGTTGATATTCGAAAACGCTTGGATAACTCTCAATGATTTATTCGAAAATGCTTGGATAACTCTCAATAGAATTTCGATTTAAGTTTAATTCCTTAAGGTCTCTCCTAATAATTCCTTCCCACGATAACTTAGGGTGACCTCTTTTTCTTTTACCCTCTATTTCCAATGATCTTCCTCTTGTTATAAGGGCATCTACTGGTCTACAAAACGCATGTATGTACCATCTAAGTCTATGTTCTCTTAATTTATGATTAATGGGAGTTACTCCTAAATTTTATCTCACATAATGGTTTTTAATTTTGTCCTTTCTAGTAATTCCTATCATCCACTAGAGCATCCTCACCTCAGTAACATGGAGACTTTGTTCATGTTTCTTCTTTAATTCCTAACACTCTGCTCCATAACAATTAAATCCATCAAAAGTGTGAGGATAAGACATTTCAAAGTGGGCAATTCAAAAATGTGACAAGCATCAAAATTTCAAGTTTCTCGAAACAATTTAGTACAAATTAAAAAGAAAGTAAAAAAGAATAAACAATATATATAGAAAGTATTAAAGCACTAAAATCCTAAAATAAACCGTACCCCGACAGTGACGCCATTTTTTGATGAGGCATAAACTTTGTATTTAAATCACGTCATTGGGTATTTACGCCTTATACAAAGATATACCAAAACTTGGCATACTATCAATGGAAGTGAAACAGCAAGTAGGGATCGAATCCACGGAAAACATTATTTAGGATTGTATTAATTTAACACTTAGTAAAGGGGAAAGTGTAAAAGACCATAGGTTTGAGAAAGTTTTGAAGAATATGCAATTTTATTAACTACTATGAATAACATGGGATTGGAATACACTACTCTGAACCTTCAATTATTTCGATGGATCCACAATGTTCAAAACTGTATTTATAATTAGAAGAAAACATTAAAGTTTTCAAAGTACTAAACATATGAGAATTTTTCTCCACACAATGTCTTGTCAACAAATAATTTAACGTTAATGACAAGATTGTCAACAAGCGTATTATACCCTCAAACACTTATGTTACCTAGGGAAAATGAAGTTAAGAGACCTATAGTACTTATTTTGACAAAATATCAAACCTGCCAAATATTTATACAATTTCATTCAATTTTAGATCCTACTCATTAACCTAAGTTGGGTTCATGTACCCCAACCCTCTAAATATCTATTCAAACATAATATTACAAATTTCTATATAAGAACCCATTAAAATGCATGGAAACATAATGAAATAATAATAATAGTGCTGGAATTTAAGGTTACCGAGATAAAAGAAGATAAGCGTGCAAGAAGAAATCAAAGCTTGAAGAAGTACTGAAAGATATTTTGAATTGATGATGTAAAACTTGTAAATTATTCTCCTAGATGTTCCTCCTTGATTAGGAGATTTTCCATGAATGAAATCCCCCTTACGAGAACCTATTGACTAAATATAAAGGTTATAAGTCGTTTAGAAGAGTCATTAAAATGTAAAATTTAGTCTAAAAAATAGTTATAAAATAAAAATCCTACTTGAGATAATTTATCACGGTTCTAAAGCGTGACAAATTTTATCACTGTTCTAGTCCGTCACTAATGACGAACCGGTTTCCTTAAAATTAGAACCTTTTTCATTTTCTAGTGTTACACAGGTGATGCCTTGTGTGCTCGAAGTTCTCTTATTTACAATTCTTCCACAAGATTTTCTTCTTAGCTTCAAATGCACATAACTTCTTCTCCGTAGCTCGGATTAAGGTGCCATTTTTTCCAGTATTATTATGACTTCAATAGATTCAACTTTAAAATTGACACCTCCTCCAAGTTCCGACTGAAAAATTATGAAAACACCCTTGACTTCCCTTTCTTGCATTTCTTTCTCTATTTCAGAATTTCTCTTCCACCCACTTGCACGAATTGCCTGTAAAATAAGAGAGAAATACACAAAACATGAAATACTTGCCGAAAAGGGTTAGTACCATAAATATGAGATAAATTCGGGTAAATTAAAATGTGTGGGGCCGTAAAAGAACCAAAATTAAGGGTATAAATATGAAATATTTATGCCAGGTCAGTTAGATTCTAATTTTATTCCCAATCAAAACCATAGTTAAATCCTATGAAATCACCCAACCTAACATTTTTTTCATTGTAGAGATATTTATAGACTATCATGAGAATTATAAATACTCAATTTATGCATGTTTAAACACTTGACTTTGATTATGAAGGTCTGATTTCAGTAGTTTTGTGATGGAGTTTGCTTCTCCTTGTGCCCCTCTCAATTTAGACAGAAATGGTGGTGTTAGGTGGTGGTGAATGGCCTAAAAACCCTTTCATCTCCCTCTCCTATGGCCTCTCTTATTTCTCACTAGTTCTAACCCTAGCTTCCAAAATATATTAGCTGATATAGCCTTCATAAATTCGTAGGTCTTCTAACCCTATTTTCCCAAAAGACCATACTACTGTAACGTATTGCTGATTTGGTCTAAAAATGCCCCGGGACCTAATTATGACCCCTGAGTATACTTTTCTGACTATCTCGACTCATCCGGATACATTAACACACTCGAAATGACTAGGTGGATGACCTACATACCATTCTCATTTTATTTTATATATTAAGTTCCCACACGACTCACACGCGCGTCCCGACTAAATTATCATTAAATGTCGTATTTCTCACTCATGACTTAATATAGTTCATTCTTAATATTTTATTACTTGTTCACTAAGTAATATTTTATTTAGTTCATATCCCTAAATATTAACTCTTATCACATTAATTAATATTTATTTTAACTCGGATTCATTTTTTATTTTAAATCAAATAATCCTAGTATAAAAATCACTTAAAATACGGGGTGTTACATACTCTCCCCCCATAACGAAATTCGTCTCAAAATTCGAACGCTCCTGCAGTAAAAGATCTAGATACTACTCTCGCATATCATCATCCTTCTCCCATGCTGACTCATCTGCATTATGGTGTCCCCATTGAGCCCGAAATAGGGGCACCACCTTTGATCCCATCTTCTAATCACTACGATCGAGAATAGAAATCGATCTCTCCTTATATTACATGTCTGGCTTCAAGTCTATCTCCTCAAGTGGAATGTGCCAATGCGCCACATCACTCCTCCTGTATCTTTTGAGCGTCAACATGAGGAACACATCATAAATTCTCTGTAAATGCTCCGACAAACCTGATGACCTATAGATAACTGGACCCACACTCTCAATAATCAGAAAAGATCTTGTGTACCTCGACTCTAGCTTCCCTTTTTTACTGAACCTCATGACCTCCTTCATAGGAGACACCCACACCAAAATCTGGTCACCCTTTCTATCTATTCCTCAGTCTCTGGGGAATACGCTTTTCTCAAAATGCAAATTCTTCCCTATTGACTCATCCTAGTCTACAACAACATTGTGTTGCACTATATGTCGGTTCATTCCATTTCTTCTATCAAATAGTGGGAACATTTCCTAATAAGTAAACCACCAAAAATTCAATTTGTTTTCATCTTATCCAACCAATTCCACCACTCAAAGAAAACTTTGATCCTCCCGTGATGTTGGTAACCTATCACTGATTTCATCAGTTTTACAACTCATCTCATCATTGCAATTCCAAAGTCTTGCAAAATTTCTGGTAAATCATCTCGGGCTAACCCGTTCTCATACATATTACTCTCATATCCCGAGGTATGCCAAAAAGAAATTATTGATGCATGTGTTTTCTCCATAATTTATCCTTTTGCAGGTCTTTCTCGTTTAGTAAAATTATCCTTCCATTCATGTGTAAGGCCTCCGTAGAACTTACCCGTCCGTGACTTTGCTTAAATTCCTAAAACTATTGGATCCTCCCTTAGCCAGTGAAATCCCCCATATGTATCTTAACAGTCTTCCAATCCTTCTCGATTGTGATGGCTCTCTTTGTATTAAATAATCGGATTGCCTCCTTCCTCAAACGAAGTTCAGTTCAACTTACTTTCAAAATTCTACTACTAACTTCCTTTCTGGCACACGATTAAACATATTAATTATTCGTTCCTCTTATCACGATTGGTTCTCAAAATCAAAATACCCAGGGTGCCCATACACCCTATATTGCGTGCATATATGCACAATTATACCAAACGTAACATATCTATGTCAAACTGGTCCTTACTTACTTGGCATGACTATACAGTAAGGGTATACTCAATTACCCTACTAATCGCATCTTAATTATTCTCGAGGTTGCACCATCGATCCACTAGTGGTGCAAATGTTGCGCAATGCTTCCTACCTAACAATACCCAGTTTCACAAGCCTTAAATCATAAAATAATTCTCAACTCATAGTTTTATCCGCATACACGTGCAATAACTAAAGAACTAAGTCCTTGACCTAATGATCACACATCTCCCAACTTTTGACGCTCACTAAGGTTCATGCGTGGGACGTCTCGCAAAAAAAATCCAAATAAGGAACCCCCCAATACACAAATATCTAGCATTGTCGATCATCGATATCCATAGGCCCCAAAGCACATAACCGGGGAAACCCAAAATCCCGTCCCCCAGATGTATAAGTCTAATTCTCAACTCCTACATCTCTAAAGGAGTCATACAACACTGTGTTCATCCTATCCTTAGGTCATCAATGCTAAATCAATAACGAGATCGATCTCTCGCTCAATGGTAAACCCGATATACCTCGAATCATATCGATAAAAGTCCCTATACACTGGGATCAAATATGACAAGATAAATATATTCTTCGAAGTCTCTTTTACAATATAATGTATGTACGAGCCTGATACTCTTCCAGGAGATACTTTGCAACACAATACATCATACCCAGCAAATACGATGGTTTTTCTATAACAGTCCACTATCGATCAGACCTACGCTAACTAATTACTACTCAGAATAATAATATGTTATACCCTCATAACTCTTAAAAGGGTCAAAACTATCATACGATATAAAAATCCCTTTAGTGTCCCTAACTGATCACTTGTAAGCGGAACCCAAGGGTGTTGCTACCCAACGTGTGTGTGTGTGTGTGTATGTGTGTGTGTGTGTATATATAATAAAGTTGATACTACCAACTCACCCACTAAACTGGACTCACCCACGAATTTTAGTGTTAATAATCATATACGCGATGCAACCACTTCACACGAAATTTATAACCTTAGTCATAAGGATAAAACAAAATTTTTATCTTTAATTGCTAACTGCCTTGCCTGGTCAACGGGTTTCTAAACGTGATTCTCGCGTCGAAACTGACACCATAATTTATGTAATGGTTGTACCTATTGGATACCATCATCTAGTTTCCTTCTGCCTCGCTTTGGGCATTCCCTCTTCCTATGGCCAATCTCCCAATAAGTGAAACAACGGCCAAAAAAATCTCCCTCTGGCCCTGTTGAAATCCGCATTCACTCGGTCGGAATTTCCTTGATCTGAATCTCTTAAATGCATCGTTCTGTTAGTTATTCTCCCAGGTGGTGCCCCACTAGCACCAATTGCATTCATTCTTGCTCTGCTGACTAAACTCCCCAATCTCTTAGCTTCCTTCACATGGAAGTGTTGATATTGCCCTTATAAAATTATGACATTTATGACATTACTATAAGTCGTCCAATCCGAATTTCCCCCTTAAGCGTATCCTACCCATGATACCATCATCAACTCAAATATCCTTTTTATCCTCCGAATCTACCTCATCGGGTACGAAGTTCGCTAAACAAGCAAATTATCCCTCATGTTCAACCGATGTCTTCCCATCCTGTAATAAGTACTAAAATTTCCCTACATTTTTATTTAAACAGTTGATGGAAGGATTTATGATCAAACCGCACCCCAAATTCCTCGATATTCCTGGTATCTCTTCTCGAATATGGTGAATGACTCCCATTACTACAACGTTGCTCCTATGAGCTAAAAAAATTTCTCAAAATTTAAATTATGAGTGTCACTGTACTCAACTATATGCAATTTCCTTTGAATGATCTCCTTCTAGTGGCCAATCACACTTTGGCACTTTCTCTAAACTCTTTTTAATAGCCCTTCTGAAAGGCCCCTCCAAATCTTTCCCTTACCGACTGCAGTGGGTGAGTCTGAATTTGCGTAATCATCTTCTATGGCGGTAATTGGAAAAACTACTGTGCCCCAGTGGTTATCACAACGTCAACCGCCTAATCAATAATAGTGATGACTTCTACCACGGTCACCGTCTCCAGAATACTCTATGGCATTGGCTAAGCCCCTCTTCCTACAGTCCTTCTAATGGCCTTTGTCGATCGTCTTATATTATTCGGTATACAAAACCCTACCAAACTCGTATATGATTCGCGTCAACTATACTTAGTAGTAACAGAACATCAGTCGCATTATAAATTAACAGTCCTAAGCATAGGTCTCTATATCAAAGAAAAACAATGCTGAAAATGTAATAATATCCACATATCCTATAGGACACTAGCCCCTGATGCTCTGATACCAATTGTAACACCCTGCCAATTTTAACCATGGGTGATCAATCCTTTACCAAAATAAACAGGAATCTCAGTTAGTTCATTCTTAGCATCACCGTATAAAACTTTTTAAATTATTTGACCACCTAAGTTAAATAATCCACTACCAAATTTTATCTTTTCATTAAATAACAATACTCATGACAATTAGCGGAACTAAAATAATATAAACCATTCCCACAATAATTGAAATCTAGAACATCACCGGATTAAATAAATAAATGTCGAATAAACTATCGGTTCCAAATCCAACATCCAAATCATAAATCTAACTGAAATGAAATAAATATAAATATGACATTCGCTAGTTTGTTCAATTAATAGTTTCGTACCCACTCTTTTTCTTTACATAGGTTTGGCACCCATTTTGGATGGAAATGGTTAGGTCAACATAGTTGACGGTTAACTCTAACCACTTTTTGGCATATATCCAAAAATACACTTCGATTTAATAAAATAATATATTACCTTTAACCCTCAATTTTTTTTAATAACCAATAGCCTTTTCTTTTGAAGTTAAATATTTAACATATATATATATATATATATATATATATATATATATATACAAAAAAACATATATATATTAATATTTTAGAAGAAAAATTTTAATTAAAAAATGTTTATTTTAAAAAATTAATTTTTTAATTAAAAGGGGAGTTTAAAAAAATGTTTTTTAACTTTAAAAAAAACTTTTGCTCATTTTAATAAAAACTATTTTTATTAGTATAAAATCGTTTTATTTACGAAAATAACTTTTCAACGTTTTATTTACAAGAAAACTATCTTAATAAACTATGTTAAGTGTTTTTAAGATTTTTAATCAAATGATTCAATTTATGATATAGCACAAATAATGGAGGGAGTTACTATATATTAAAATTATTGTTCTAAACTAATATGAAAGATCTATTATTTTTTATTCCCCGCAGCCATAAAGTGTGGAACCAAAATTTTCATCTTAGTAAAGTTGAAGTGATGGTGCTTTGTGGATAAAAGGTTTAAATGGATAATATAGGTGCTTAGTGTTGGAATATTTATTTAATTATTTATTAATTACGAAATTCAACCAAATTTAGTAATTACAAATTAAATAAATTATTGCTCTTATTAGTGTGGTTCATATAAGGGGACAAATTTGATTATAAATTATTGGACATATGTCTTAGAAAATATTTCAAGAGACACATGACTCTGGGAATCCATGTGAGTCCCTTAAGCTACTTTTGTTTAGAGTAGATGATGAGACATAAGGGAATTTCGGGTCTCCTTTCCCCCTATATATAGTGAGTCGTTCTCCACCAAATGGTTCACTCAAAACACACAAATATATCTTGGCTAGGAAGAAAAAAATTCGAATTTCCAATTACCCCAATTTCGTGCAATTTTGTGTTGCTTTGGAATGATTGTTCAGGAGCTTTGCAAAGAAGTGTTAAGGAGCCTTAAGGAGTCATTTAATGATACATCAACAACAACAAATATATCAACAAGAGATGGATAAAGGTATTTTTTTCATAATTGTTTGTAGTCAAATTTATATGGTGATTACATGAAGAAATTAAAGGTCCTATAAGAACTAATAATATTTTTATATATCATTCTTATTCATGTTTATAATATTTTACACATGGTATCATAGCATTGATTGAATATTCTCATGCTATCCCTTTACGGATTTGACTGATCAAACTATTATTGTTGATATACCCAGTATTAGTGATTAATTTCGTAATTTTTTTTAAGCTGCAAATGATTTTTTTGGGACAATTTTGTCTTATGTAAAGGGACCATGTATGTTGTTTTGATGATATTTTAGTGGTTTTCTAATCCGTTTCTATCAACCCTACAATTGTCAAGAAATTCTGGGACAAAAACAATTCAAAAGCGCTTATAGTGAATAGTGTTTTTCCACCGAACTTGTTACAAAAGCGATGAAATTTAGTATTCTGATTAGAAACAGGTCAAAGACCAATTTCCACGACCTTTCATCATGACGTAAACTCTTTTTCAGCGATCCGAGATCGTTTAGGTCCTCAAAACTCTAATTTTGCCATTTATGGTAATAATCTCGATGGGGGGTATATCTCACTCCAGAAAAATTATTTTTGAATTCCGTCGAATGTTTTTGAGATTCTGGAGTAAGTTTCTACAGCTTCATGATGCTACCTCAGTTTCTGTTTTTGGCAAAAAGTTATGTTTTTACATATTTCATGAGTGTTACATCTGGAACTGTTTTAAAACCTTCTTCTAACGATAATTTTTTTGTTGAATATTCGTGCCAAATACAGGCCATCATATTTCATATAAGAGGATATTAGACTTGTGTTACTTTTAATATTCATATTTTTTATGAATCTCGTGCCAAACACATGCTAATGATTCATAACATTGAATATTAAATATATTATGTTTTAATATATATTTTGTATGAATCTCGTGCCAAACACATGTCAATGATTCATAACATTAAATATAAAATATTTTTTATTCATCTTTTTTATGAGTCTCATTCCAAACATACGCCAATGACTCAAATTGTTGATATTCATGTTTTAATGCGTCTCGTGCCAAACAACATAGGCCAACGACTCCTAAAGTAGAATATAAAAATTATTGTCTATTTAAAATTTTGTTATTATTAATGAGAAGTGGAGGAAAAAATATCAACTTAGAATTATTGATTGAATGTTAAATTGTCACATAATGTGTTTGTCAAATCACAATTTTCTATGTTGGACATTCAATACAAATTCTTCGTTTATAGTTTTGTGATTTACTAAATTTAAAGGGCAAATTATGATAATTAAATAAACAATGTGACACAATTTATTATAATTCTTCCATTAAAATTTTGACAGTTATATATATTCATTCCCTAGAAAATATCAGTTATGTTTTTTTTATTAATTAGAGTGAGCATTTTGCAGCAAATCTTAACTTGTTTTATCAAGCCTCAACCCTTTAGAAATTTGACGAAACAAATTTGTCGGAGTGGTGCGAGCAAATTGAATTTAGCCTTTTGGTGTCTTGGACATTGATTAGGACTCCTTATTGATGGACCCATTGTTATTACAGAACAAAGCAGTGAGGATGATGTTCTCGTTCACAGTACATGGTCAAGATCGAACATGCTTTGTCTGATATTCATTAGAATGTGCAGTGCAACAAATGTGAAAACTTTCCTACCTGAAACCACCAATGCGAAACAGTATCTAAAAAATATGAAGGATAGGTTTTTCACTACTGACAAATTCCTGGCTGGAAAACTTATGGCTGACCTGACCACTATGAGGTTTGATGGCACTCGGACCATGAATGAACAGATAATTTAGATGATCAATATTGCTGCTAAACTGAGGGCTTTAGGCCTGACAGTGGGCAATTTTTTCTTAGTCCAATTTGTCATGTACTTCTGGCCTACTGATTATGGGTCTTTCCAGATTAATTACAATACTATCAAAGATAAATTAAATATTAATGAACTACAAAGCATGTTTGTTAAGGAGAAATGACGTATCAAGCAACAAGGTGGTAGGGTGTCCAAATTGCAAGTGACCAATATAGTGGTCAATAAAGGAGTTGGTAAGAAAAAAAAAGGAAAGGGCATGAAGCAAGGTCTTGGTCCTTACAACAATGAACCTAGTCTTTCCCACCAAAAGAAGGATAAAGCAGTCACATGCCACCTTTGTCATAAGAAAGGGCATATTCATAAAGACTGCATTAAGAGTAAACTTGGTTTGAAAAGAAAGGTAAGCCTTGTGCTTCTGTTTGTTTCGAATAAAAACTTAATTTATGTTCCTTATAACTCATGGTGGATTGATTATGGCTCTACATGTCATGTTTCAAATTCTATGCTAGGATTCCTTTCAATTCAGAAAATATAGCTACATGAAGATTTTCTTTACATGGGAAATCGGGCAAAAGAAAAAGTTGAAGCAACAGGATTTTTTCGGTTAAAATTACAATATGGGTTTTATTTAGATCATGAAGATACTCTTATTGTACCCACAGTTTATAGAAATTTAATTTCCTTGTCTAAACTCTTAATAAAAGGATTTATTTTTACCTTTAAGGATAATAGTTTTACTTTATATAAGAATAAGTTTGATTTTGGCTCTGGTTTCTTATCCAATGGCTTGCTTCAAAATAATCTTGATCACAATTTTTTGAAATACTTATTATCAATGCGTACTAATGTTGGAACTAAATGTGCCTCATCCAATGAGATTATGCTTACCCGTGGCATAAAAGATTAGGACACATATCCAGAGAAAAAATTGAAAGGCTTATTAAAGAGGGAATTATCCCTGATTTGAATTAGTCCGATTATAGTATGTGTGGACTGTATTAAGGGCAAACAAATCTAACACACAAAGAAAGGAGACAAAAGAAGCACACAACTTCTTGAAATTATACATACAGACATTTGTGGTCCTTTTGATGTTCCATCCATTGGTGGAGAAAAATACTTTATCACTTTAGTAGATTATTTTTATAGTTGTTGCACATTGTATCACGTGAATGATAAATCTCAATATGTTAATGTCGTGGAAGTCTATATTTCAGAAGTAAAACGACAATTAGGCAAAAAGATGAAAATTATTAGATCGGATAGAGGTTGAGAGTTTTATGGAAAATATTATGAATCGGGGCTAAACTCCTTGAACGTTTAGATATTATCACACAATACACAATGCCAGGTTCACCTTAGCAGAATGGTGTATCTGAAAGGACCAAGCGTACTCTTATTGAAATGGTTAGGAGTCTGATAAGTAGAAACAATTTACCTATATTTTTGTGGATGCATGCTCTTATTACTGCTGAGCATATCTTTAATAGGGTTCCTAGTAAGGAAGTTCAAATGACTCCTTTTAAGATGTGGAAAGGATGGAAACCCTCTTTAAATCATTTTCGTGTTTGGAGATGCACAACAGAAGCAAGAATTTATAATCCACGTGAAAAGAAATTGGATCCTTGAACATTAACTTGTTATTTTATTGGGTATCGAGAAAAATATAAAGGTTATAAATTCTACTGTCCTAACCATACACCAATAATTATTGAAACCGAAAATGCAAAATTTATTGAACATGGTGAAGTTAGTGGGAGTAGTGAAGTTAGGAATGTGATTATTCAAGAAGTCACGGAAAATACTCATCTTCTAAGAATTCAGGATGATAACAATTTTTTACTTGACGTTCATAATGTTCCCATTGTTCATAATGGTGTTGTTGAACCGATTATTGATCTGACCAACAACGGAGAACAAATGAATGAACCACATAATGAATAACCACATAATGAGACTATTGTTGAAACACCACAAGACATGGCCTTAAGGAGATCTCGAAGAAATCGGAGATCAACTATTTCGAAAGACTGTGGCTTATCTACAAGATAATGAATTTTAGATTAGAGATATTGATGATCCGATATCCTATGAAAAAGTTGTTTCTGGCATAGATTCTAATAAATGGATTGATGCCATGAATGAAGAAAGTCTAGAAGTTAGTCGATTTTCCTTAAGGTTATAAAACATACGGGTCTAAGTGGATATATAAGACCAAACGCGACTCACATGGCAAAATTAAATGACGTAAATCTACACTTATTGCCAAAGATTTTACTCAAAGGGAATACATTCATTATAGTGAAACCTTCTCCCCTGTTTCAAAGAAGGATTCTTTTAGAATCATATTAGCGCTCGTAGCTCCTTATCACTTAGAGCTACACTAAATGGATGTTAAAACAGCTTTTCTTAGTGGGAGTTTAGAGGAATAAGTCTATATGGACCAACCAAAGAGATTCATTAAGGAAGGAAAGGAACAAAAAGTTTGTTTGTTTATGAAATCAATATATAGATTGAAACAACCTTCTCGTCAATGGTATTTTAAGTTTCACAATACTATTACATCCTTTGGGTTTAAAGAAAACACTGTTGATCGGTGTATATACCTAAAGATCAGTGGGAGTAATTTTGTATTCTTGGTTCTATATGTTGATTACTTGCTTATAGCCAGCGGTGATATTGGTTTATTAAAGGAAGTTAAGAAGGACATTTCATAAAACTTTGAAATGAAAGATCTCGATGAGGAATCCTTCGTGATCGAGATAGAGATTTATCGTGATCGATCACGTGAATTGATAGGATTTTCTTAGAAGGCTTACATTAACTAAGTTTTATAAAGCTTGGGCATGCAAAATTGTAATTCCATTAATGTTGCAACTCAAAAAGGGGGAGAATTTAGCTTAAGTTAATGTCCACAAAATGTATTGGAAAGGGATAACATGAAAGGTGTGTCGTATGCTTCTCTTGTAGGGAGTTTACAATATGCACAGGTTTGTAATAGATCGAAAATCAGTTTTGCTATTAGAATATTAGGCAGATATCAAAGCAATCGAGTGACTTCCATTGAAAGGTTGCAAAGAAAGTGTTAAGTTACTTGCAAGGGACCAAAGACAATATGCTTACTTATATGAGAACTGATCACCTTGAGATTGTTGGTTATTAAGACTCATATTTTGGAAGATGCCTTGATAGCATATCGATTATGTTTACCCTCCGGCAGGAGGGGCCATTTCATACAAAAGTTCTAAGCAAAGTGTCATCACTTCTTCCACTATGGAAGCTAAGTTTGTGTCTTGTTTTGAAGCTACAAATCATGACCTATGGCTGCAAAATTTTATTTCTGGACATAGTATTATGGGTTCAGTATCTAAGTCGCTGAAAATTTATTGTGATAATGTCGTAACAGTCTTTTTTTTCAAAGAATGATAGATACTCTAAAGTAGCTAAGAATATTGAGATGAAGTATCCATCTATTAGTGTCAATTTAACACATTTGTACTAGTGTTAACATAGCAGACCCTTTAACGAAAATGTTATCTCCGAAGATATTTTGGCAACGTACTAAAGAGATCGGTCTCGAATAGTTTATTGTGTAATTGATATTTTCTTAGTTAGTTGACACAACTTTTCATATCAATAAAGAGTTTCTAAATTCTAAATTTCTGTCTTAATTGCAATATGACATTGGTGGCATGGTACATGGAAGGAATATTGCTCTTGAATTAGTATGGAACCTCCATGACTCACATTAATGAAGTATTTAGTTAAGGTAATTGATGATTGTTCTAAGACACTTGCGCAACTTATGTTAATCAAATCATTAGGTATGGCCTTATTTATACCAAGTGGGAGACTATTGGAATTATAATTTAATTATTTATTAATTACGAAATTTGGCCAAATTTTGTAATTAAAAATTAAATAAATTATTGCTCCTATTAGTGTGGTCCATATAAGCGGATGATTTTGATTATAAATTATTAGAAATAAGTCTTAGAAAATATTGCAAGAGACACATGAGTCTAGGAATCCATATAAGTCTCTTAAGCTACTTTTTTGGAGAGTAGATGATGAGACACAAGGATTTCGGGTCCTCTTTCACCCTATATATAGGGAGACATTCTCCACCAAATGGTTCACTCAAAACACACAAATATATCTGGGCTAGGAAGGGAAAATTACGAATTTCCAAATGACCCAAATTTCGTGCAATTCGGGGCAGTTTTGGAATGAGTGTTCAGGAGCTTTGGGAGGAAGTGTTAATGAGCCTTTAGGAGTCATTCAAGGATACATCAACAACAACAAACATATCAAAAATCAATGGACAACGGTATTTTTCCATAACTGTTTGTAGTCAATTTTATATGGTAATTGGATGAAGAAATTAAAGATCCTATGAGAACAAATAATATTTCTACATATTGTTCTTATTCATGTTTATAATATTTTACACTTAGGACCATAAACAATGTTTAAAAAAAATAGTTCAAAATTAGTGTTTCTATGCATTGTTGAACTCACTCCCCGACACTAACAATTTACATTGCACAGAGTTATGTTAAAGACTGCGCTGAAATTTTATAATAGCAATAATAATTTATAATAGCTACAAACTAAAATTTAAAACATAATTTTTCAAAAAACAATACATTTTTTTATAGTTTTAGGCGATGCAGTTGTGTTTATAATTTGTAAGTGATTTTTTTAAAACAGTTGTCTTTGATAAATAACAAACATTTAGAGTAGTTATTAAAATTAAAACATTAAAAATGTTACTAAAAACACAAAAATTAGTTCAAATCATTCATTAAAATTTAAAACGTTAAAAACACTTTAGAAGATTTATTAAATCAAATTTGTAGAAAATAAAAACATTAAAAAGTTGTCGTTCATATTACAACTAACCAAAAACTATTTTTTAATATAAAAACCCATTATTTTAAAAAATAAACTATTTTTTAATTAAAATTTGACTTCCAAAAATATATATATATATATATATATATATATATATATATATATATATATATACTAGGGTATGCCCGTGTCTGAAGGCACGACGCTAACTTTCAAAAGTGTACATCGTTGATTGAACCACACGTCCTGTTTAGTTCGCAACAGATAAACAATTTTTGAAATAACCTATGGTACGAACCTATTAGTTAAAAAAATGGGCAATGATTCCTTTGTTTATGAGACAATCCACCCCATTTAAGAACAAAAATACCAACTATATGTTAATTTAAAAAAATTGGGCAGATGGCAAGGTAAAAATATTTTAGTAATTTATTATTCCTCAAATTTATTAATTTTAATCATTATAGAGTAGTTGAGAATTTTACATACGGGAGTAAAATCAGCACATTGATACGAAATTGATATTTTTGAAGACGTATATATATATATCAAGATTTACTTTCATGAACGTGTTATATTCGTTCAAAATTTTGACTTATGTTAGTGATGTAAAAGAGTTTGTATTTTAAATAGATCAAAGTTTTGTGATGATTATAAATGCAAAGGAGGTACAAAAATTAAATATTTTAAAAATAATTAAGAACATAGGGTAATCCACTACGACAACTCAATTACCCAAACATAAATACAAACAGGGTCAATCTGCATAAAGCTTAAAAAATTATGTTACATTATTTTTTTTTAATTAAAATGGACATTAATAAAAAAAACTTTCATAATTTATTTTCAAAAATAAATGTTATTATTATCGAATTTTTTTTACATTGCTTATATTAAACTTTCATTAAATGATTTCTGGAAAAAAAATTCAAAATTTTTCAAAAAAAAAATAGTATTTACCTTCTCAATTATTGTTCTAAAATAATACCCAAAGAACAAACAACATATTTACACATTAAAAAACTAATTCACATTTGATAAACCCATATGAAAGAATAAAAAATATAACACTATTACACTTGAAAAATTCAATCCACCAAATTGTACCGATTACTATTTGAATATATTAAACCAACATTTACAAAAACACTTGAAAAATTTGGCATCCTAAAGCTAGCCATACTGAATATGTCACTTTAGTAAAATGATTAATAAAGCAACAGAGACATACTCACACATTTGCAATACCAACTTCAATTCGTAATTCAAGCATTCCAAAAAAAACCAAACATTAATAAAAACAATGAAAAAACTCTGATACCAACTCATACTTTTTTTGCTAAAAAATTGTACCTACCACCTACCATTGGTACTATCCCATAAATTTATTCTAGAAAAGAGTACCTACCAACTACCATTGGTACTATCCCAAAAATTGCAGAGCCCAGCAACCATAATTGGCATTCCCCAAACCTACGAAAACAACAAAACTATATTATGCACACGTAAAAAACTTTAACTGAAGTACAAACCTATGGACATTAGCATATTTACTGCACAAAAATTAATTGAAGTATAAACCTATAGACAAAACTGAAGTATAAACCTATAGACTGGATAATAAAAATTTAATTGGCGTCTCATGTCACATTATCTAAGACAACAGATACGCGTCAATCAGCCTCTCTCAGTTGGAAGAGCCATTGTTTTTCTTTATTAGCCTTTATTGGCGTCACTGTTTTACTCCCCACCGCCTTAGCCACCTTCACGGGCTTCGCTGCTTTCTTGTCGGTCCCAGATTTCTCTATAGGCAGTGGTAAATATGGCTGCACATGCAAAACCATTTTTAATTTAATTTATTAAATGCCCAATTACCTTGTAAATGTAACACAATAGAGTAAATGATGATCTATAGTGATCACATTTACTCCTATGTAACAGTTAGACACCATAACAGGGGATTTATAACAATATAGTGCAACTATCTCAACACTCATAAAACATGAATCACATATGAGAGAAGACAACTATAACCAACCTGTAAGAACCCCCTTAAGATACGGAATTTGAGCCTCGAAATGGCATGATTGCCTCCTTCCCTCGCAACTGAATCGATACCCAAATAATTCAGTAAACATAAATGATCAAGAACTGTGATTCATAATTAATTTAGTTCACATATTGATAACAAAAAAATTAAGTTGAATGACCAAGCAATATAAGTCATAGCTAAACAGAGATAATTGGAAAAACATAGATGCCAAAGTTTACAAATCCTATCAAATCCAAATAAATGGCCAAGGTTTACAAATCCTAATAAACTCGTGTTTTCCTTAGCCTCTAATGAATCAGTGCCTCTTCAAGATCAAAAGAAAGATATGTTAAAAAACATGTTAGGACAATTAATAATCTGCAATTAAAAACATGTTAAGAGAATTAAGACAATTACTAAGGAAAATATTATCAGTAGAATTTTCTAAGAAGTAAATTATCAGCAAAAATGAAAATCCCAAAAAATGAGGCCTATATGTGGTGGTGGTGGTGGTGGTGGTGGTGGTGGTATTGCTGATCCAGCTATGCTCCGCACACAATTGATGATTGTGATCATAGAACTTTTATTGTAGAGACCGAAACAATAACAAAAAAGCAAAAAAAGGTAAATTCGTCATCCAAGCCAATTGATGGTTGAAATAATCAAAACATAATAAACATTGAAATAACCACGGAGATGAAAGAATAGAGAAGGGGAATGCCTAAAAAGTTTTCAGTAGTGAGCATTCGTAAAACTGAAACTCCAATAATAGAGCAAAATCTTTAAGGAACTAAAATTCTTTAAAAATTCTATAAAGAACAATTAATAAATGAACTAAGCTTAGCAAACCCATTAAACTAAGCAACATATTCAATCCAACAACGGCAAACCATGCGTTAATGGCTTCTAGTAATTTGTTTAAGGATTTAGGTTCGAGAACCTGCAAATTTCAAAACAAATGTGGAGTCGGTCAATTAGTATCTTAAACAAATTAAAATAAGGTTAACTGAATCAATAACAAACTACATACATAGTGAAAACTTGGTGAGGAAATCCTTAAGAGGTCTGCTTGAATATATCTTGAAATCGAAATACTATTAACAATAATTTTTAAGCCAAGAAGATGAATCCACAAAAGAAAAAATAAGTAAATATTTAAATCCAACGGGTGGATTAACCTATCACTCCACCAGCTCCTTATGGGGGGTGCAAAAAAGAAAACCCAAATCAAAAGAACTCGGTATAAATAAACAGGAAAAAGGAAATTGAACAAAAGATAAACCAAATCAAAATAAAATGTAAGCTGCTATAACAAAAGTAACCTGCTATATAAAATGTTAGCATCCAAAAGATTCAACAAAGATTAAGAAAAGGCACATTAAAATAACCTGCTATAACAAATGTGCATAAAAACATAGAAGAATAGTTGGGTTTGCAATTAAACATGAAAATCGCTGAAATGTCCAAACCCAAGAAACCCAACACCTGAGTTTGCAATTAATAATAAGCATTAAAGCATAAAATATAAAATAGTAAACTGAATTTGTAAAAAATGTAAGAAAATGAGTTTGGTAATGAATAAGCGCAACCTCCGAAATGTAAAAAATAAAAGAATACCTGAGTTTGCCAAGCACAACCTCCAAACTGTACAATCTGAGTATGTAATGAATAAAATAAGCATACTTGAGCCAAGAAATCCAAAATTTACTAAATCTAAAACCTAATAATGTATATAAGATCTGAGTTTGTAATCAATAAAAAAATACATGAGTAAAGAAACCCAAAATCAAAGAAATAAAAAAAAACCATGAAATCCAAAGCCCCCAAAACCGAACCTTGACAGGTGAAAGGTGAGCGGTTGAACCACCATAACCACGTAAACAACAGAACCACTATAACCACGTAAATATGCTTACACGTAAACAGAAGAACCACCATAACCACCAGAAATAACCCCAACACACCACCATCGACACTCTTACAGAACGATCAAACCCTCCATCAGAAGAAGAACAAAAAAATCAAATAAAGAAGAATTGTAAGAAGAAAGATGACCTATGCCGTCAACTAAAAAATAGTTTGGGTAGCTTCAATCTTTCTCTAGAAGCTACCAGAAATTGGAAATAATATACACCCATACCCCGAAAGCTATAATTTAAATTAGAGATAGAGTTTACCATAGAGATCCACGATTCCCGAACCTAAGAAGCAGAAAAATCGAACATAATAATATGAGATGAAAGAGGGGGGTATTTTCTTGGATGAGAAAAATTAACAATATTAGGCAAAGGTTTGTGCAATGGGGAGAAAGAGGGTTGTGCCTTAGGGAGTGTGAATGAAAGAGTGATGGAGAGTTTGAGTGAGAGAGAGATTGAATTAATGTTAAAATGTCAGATGGATCGGCTCTGATAGCGTGTAAATGTTCTAAAAATTTCCTTCCCAATGTTGTGTATAGTTGATTAAGTCTCATTTCAGTCGTCCATTTGATGCCTTGTTGGCTTCAATCTCAACCACAAACTATCTCATCATCTTATGAACAGTAAAAACACCATTGCTCCTTATTATATAGATATATGAATGTGTTAAAGATTTAAATTCAAAAGCCAAAGCCATTAGCTATCTAAAAAATAGTTAAGGGTTAAAGGTAACATATTATTTTGCTCCATAGAAGGTTATTTTCGAATTTATACCAAAAAGTGGTTAGAGGTAACAGTTAATTATGTTGGCGTAACGGTTTGCATTCAAAATAGGTGCCAAACCTGCATAAAAAAAGAGTGGATACTAAATTATAAACCAGAGAAATTAACGGGTGTCAAATGACCCTCTTTTTTAAAAGCATCATAAAAATGGGATTTTCTTGTAGTGACACTACATAAGTACTGCCGGTGCATTTGATGTCACAGTTAAAAATGATAAAACAATTCATTTTTATGAAATTAAAAAAAATTATAAAAGACGAGAATACTCTTCTTATCATTATGATTTTTTATGGAATAATTTTTTTTCTGGTAAGTGTATTTTATTTAATGAAAGTAAAAATAGATATAGCAAGTGAGGTCAAATTTAATACTATTGTTGCAATGAAAAAAATTTGAGAACATGAACTACAAATAGTAATCCTTTACATATTAGCGCTTATAATATTTATAGTACCTAATTGCCCTTAATTTAAACAAGTTATATCCCAAGTTGGGTCCCCAACTCGGATCAATGTTCCTATGTATTTATTCTACATTGTAAGAATTCTTTGTTGATTTTGATTTTATGTATAACATGTGCTCGAGCGAAATTTTTATGATGTTTTTAAAGCAAGCGTCTACTTTTAATGTTAGATCACCAAATGTCATGACATTTGAATAAGATAGAATGTTGTTTTCTCGCTATTAAATTTTGTTTTTTCTTAAAAGGCGTATATCAATTTGCTAGACTTGAATTTACTTGATTAGAGAAACCCTTATGGGTATGCTAAAAGTGTAAAAATGGGGTTTTGATGTATGCTATGGGTACCACATATAGTCATATATACAATTTGGCAGGGTAAAATTTAGTAAATATAGAATTACACTATTTGGTTTTAAGTGGGGCCTCTCTAAAACGGAAAATGATGTTTCGCGGAAGAAAAAATAAAAAATAAAAAATGGCCTAAAACGGAACATCATGTTTCGCTTAGGGCATTCCATATTTTTCCAAAAATCCACTTTCTACCTCCGATTGTTTTGTTACTCCAAACTGTTAACAACGAGTGTTATTTTTTTTCCCGGCGGTTTTATTCTCAATGGTTATTTTTTTTATAAATAGATGTTGTCTCTTTTTAAATAATTTACCCACCCCACTCCCAAATATTGTTTATACAAATTCAAAATTCATTTGTTTCTTGCAATTTATATTCATTTGGGGCTAAACATAATAACATAGGAATTTTGGGGAGGAAAAATGAAAATTGGACAACCCTTAAGCGGAACATGATGATCTGCCCAAGGGTGTTGTTCTTTCAACTAAACGACGTCCTTTGTTGCCTTTATGCTATATTTTGTTTTGCCCATAGCAGTTTCGTCAGTTTGGGTAGGTTATATTTGGACTAGTTTAGTGTATTTTTACTCTGTTCATAAGGGTTGCTCTTAGAGGCCCATAAAATGGTGTGAACAATCCTCATTTATATTCTTTTATTACAAATATTGTTATTTACCCGCCTTCATTTCAACAAACTAAGGACACAATGGCTATGGTGTTAATTAATTTACTGTTGGAATTTAGCTATGCCATTGTCAGAATGAACATTCAAGCCTTGGTTACAAGGCTATAATGTTAGAATTATCAAATAATTCATAAGACTATATAGTGGTTCATTATTAAATTACAAAATAAATCATATTGGGTAAATAAAAGGTCACTCTAATATACCGAAGAGTAAAAAAAAATTGGTTAATAAATTAACAAATTATTGATTAAAAAATAAATTAAGGAAAGCTCTTTATCTAACCGTGATGGATGGTCAATATCGCATGACTTTTGGGATATAGGACCTATCGCTGCCTATAAATTGTGGCCTAAACCCCATCATTTAGCCACCAAAACTTAGCAACAAATTATAGAAAGGCTGGAGGAGAGATACCTATAATCTATAACAATTTTTTATCTCAAGTTGGAGGCACCAATGGCACTTTCTTCACTCATCAAATCTAATGCTAACTCAAGTATGTTTTTCAATCCTATTTTGGACACATGTGATAATTATGTAGATTAAGGTCCTATATTTACGTAACAATTTATATGAACATGTATTGTATTATTGGTCTATAAAAACTGTTAATTGATTTATTAATTTTAAATCTAACATGTGGTATCAGAGCATATGGTTTAGATCACATAATTATCCTTCATGTCTAAACATGAAAATTATAAAACCTTAAGAGCCCAAACATGAGTGTCAAGATTCATAAGGGTCAACCCAAAGACAATCTAGACTTAAAAGAATGAGATATTCAATCCACAAGTTTGAAAAGCTACTTTGAAGTTCAACATTATGATATAGGATCATAATCATTTTTCTTGCAAATTTTTTATCAAAAATATAATTATTCAACCCACCAATGAGAACACTATGATGAAGAAAATATATTCTCATATAAACAAAAAATCTTTTGTATACTTAAGAGAAATATTTGGAAAGGCCGTTGAGGGGTCTTTTTGAAATGATTCCAAAATAACATAAGAAAAGGAATCCAAGAGTTTATGATTTGTCTGGCGGTTTTTCTTGTAACGATCCTCACATCGAATTAAATTATGTTACGCAACACTTTAGTTTTTTTTCAAATGAAATAAATTTGTTCCTTCATATCGAATGACACATCATAATTCACACAATGTATATCACATAATGGGTATTAATTTATTTTAATCTCCAACATTATGAGATTTTACATAAATTTTATGCTCAATCAGTTTAATAATTCTTCAACATTATGAATATGTTTTTCACCCAAACTTTTTTTGCCTATTACGGACTTTGTATTTCAAGCAATAATTTTTTTTCTCACCAACAAAAAGAAAGAAAATGATTTGGAAATAACGTTTACTTTTATATCTCTCTCATGAAAACTACACTTTCGATACTGCGAATTGGAGAGTGATTCTTTGGCAATTCTAAACGTATTTGTGGTGAAAATTAATTTTTCCATTTTCTGGACATTTTGTATTATTCTATATTTTATGCGATTTTTTTCACTACATATGAATGCTTGTATTGTTTAGATGTTCTTATGTACATTATATCATTCCAAATCATTTTATGGATATTTTTCATGTTAATAATCTCATGTGTTAATATTCTCATAAAGATAGGATATGTGTCCACAAAAGTGCCCTACCCTATGTTAGCTTCTATTAGATTAAAGAGTACATTCTATTTGGTTGGAAAAAATTATAAAATAATTGAGACATAATATTTATATGATGTTAGATTAGGAGGAAAGTGTATTAATCTATAGTCATAAATATTAAATTACTCTGTACACATCTATATTTGGACCTCTAATTATCCATCAAGAATTGTGTATATCCATTACCTAATTTGTGTGTGTATGTATGTTCCATGAAAGTAATTTTTTTTTGCACACTTTATGAATTAAAGATTTAAGCACAATTAAGGATAAATCAATTTAGGATATGTGTGAATGAAACCAAAAGAATTAATTGGTGTATCAATATAATCACATAAAAGAAAAAGTCATAAAATGAGATTTTGTTTACCAAAATTTTTATGACCAAATTAAAATTGGTTTTTGTTCCCTAATTATGAGTTTTTTTTGTGACAATTTTAATTACGTGTTAAAGCCGCTTATTTTATAAAACTGTAAATCTAAATATTTTGAGATATTTTCAGTAACAGTTTTCTTATGCCTATAATAAGCAATAATTGAGATTACAATTATCGACTTACTCGGGATTGATAAAAAAAATTATGTCAATCCGAGAGGATTTAATGATGAAAAGTCACAATTGTTTTAGTGATAAACGTTGTTATGACTATATGAGCACGTTTAAGCTCTCAAAACCTTAAATTTGCCATCTTTGGTAATAAAGTTGACGGTTATTTCTTTCTCAATTTTTTTTTAATTTTTCTTATTGGGAAAATTATTTTATTAGAGTTTTCTTATAGTGATTATTCAAATTTCCATTATTTAAAATTATGGATTTCTCCATCTTATGTGTTTTAATAAATACATCCGTTGTCTTATGTTATTTGGCTGTCATAATATTTTCGTCATATACCAAATATGGTTATGACAATTATAGTAGTGGTTAAGGTTTTGATATTAATATTTATATTAGATTAGATCAGGTACCTATTAAGGTGCACCAATCTATGATTATATATATTAAATTACTATGTATAAATTTGACTCTTAGAAGGTCTAAATATAAATATGAATTATTGATACAATGATAATGTGACTTGTCATTGTAAGATTGCCCAATGGGACAATTTTTATCAAATGAACATTAATGAGCAATATATTTTTTTTATGCTTCAACTTAACCTCCATTGATTCAAATTTTCTTTGAGACTAATATTTGCATGAAGTTTAATCGGTACTCAAAATAGTAAATATTAGATTAAATATGTATATGCTTATTATGTCCAATATGAATAATGGAATATTAAAAGCAGGCCTTAAGGTTTTCATATCAATATTTATTAGGTTATGATTACACCAAAGTAGTCTACTCTAATAAATTGTAAACGCTGAATATTGCGATAACATTCAAAACTATGTCTCGGCTGCTCCAAAGAGTCCGGATATGATTTTGAGTGTTCGGATTATTAATGATTAAGCCATTATGATTTGGTTGCTCCAAAGAGTCCGGTTGTAATGATGAAGTTAATATTAAGGGCCAATATATTTATTTATTAAGGTTGGTATCGGTTACTCCAAAGAGTCCATAACCTTCCTTAATTTATAAGTACAGTCTCCATTTATGACTTTTGGAAATATTAATGCTTGTCAAATTATTATACAATCCATAAAATAATGTAATATTCATATAATGGATAATTTGGTAGTCACAAAGTGACCCAGTTGGAATGCTTGTGAATAATAAATTTAGAGCTAAAAGTGGTATTAATAACTTATCATAGAAAAAATCATTAATAGGTCACATTTGATTTAATTCGTCAAGCGAGATAATATCCTAAATGAAATTTATTTTGAGTAACTGAAATAAATATTAAGAAATTATGGAATTAGGTTGTAAAAGGTTATTCTAGATAAAATGCCCATCTAAATTACGTAATATAGTACACACTAAAGTCATATATATAAATATTCAAAGTTATTACGAAAGAAAGTTCACATTTATAAATGTAATTCATGTACATGTTGTCAACTCATAACTTTAATGTAGTGAGCTATTTACCTCATTAATTATATATTACTTTATTTCTCTAAAATTGCATATTTTATTCATTTTAATGTTCTTGAGACTGACTTCTTAGAATGAAATAAAGAAGTTAAATTTCACTTAAAAATGTTAAATCGTTATAATTCAGCTTTACTTGAGGAACGCAATCTTAATAGATGAGAGTGTGAAACCCTTTTATAAATTTTGAAGAATTATTAAACTAATTGAGAATAAAATGTATGTAAAATATCATAATGTTGGAGATTAAAATAAATGAGTACACATTATGTGATATACATTGTGTGAATTATGATGTGTCGTTCGATATGAAGGAAATAATTTATTTCATTTAAAAAAAATAAAGTGCTACGTAACATAATTTAATTCGATATGAGGATCATTACAAGACAAACTGTCAAACAAATCATAAACTCTTGGATTCCTTTTCTTATGTTATTTTGGAATCATTTCAACAAGACCCTCAATGGCCTTTCCAAATATTTCTCTTAAGTATACAGAAGATTTTTTGTTTATATTAGAATATATTTTCTTCATTATAGTGTTTTCATTGGTGGTTCGTATAATTATGTTTTTTTATAAAACTTTCAAAAGAAAAATGATTATGATCTTATATCATAATGTTGAACTTCAAAGTAGCTTTTCGAACTTGTGCATTGAATATCACATTCTTTTAACTCCAGATTGTCTTTGGGTTGACACTTATGAATCTTGACACTCATGTTTGAGCTCTTAAGATTTTATAATTTTAGAATGCTCTACGCGGTCCAAGTGGAATAATTATAATAGTTCTTAGATAGTGGACCTACATAGAACATGTCATTATAAAACAACAAGTAAAACACAACAAGACAATATTGCCACAATATTTATTCACACAAAAATGAATATATATGGTAAAAGTGCCCATATGATTGGGAGTGTCTAGTACATGCATGGATTTCTAATCCACTAAAAGAATTAGAATTTATAATTATTTTTACACTTGAAGGAGGGTACACTAATTACTTTCGAAATTGAAAATATCAAATGTCAAATTCTTTAAAGAATGGTGAAATTAGTGGGAGTATCAAATCACCTAATGTGGATATAAAAGAATTTAAGATACTCATGTCATTCCTTTAACGTCCAAAGTAATTGTTATTTTGGTTAATGGATACGCATGGTTTTAAGAAACTCTTAAATGAGTTTGCTATTCTGAATGATTGTGAGATTTATCCCAAGAATGCGATTTTGACGGAGAAGTAAGAAAAAATTCGGTTTTGATAATCAATGATATAAAACTAGACTTATGGTCAAAGTTTTCAGTACGAATTGAGAAAGGTGTGTAAATAAATATTTTTACCTATATAATGGAATATTAAAATTTTATTGCTCTCTTTTTTAGTAAGAGTTATATTTAGTGTGAAAACTTACGAGAGTTTAAGAAAAAAAACTGTATACGTTGAGAAATCACTATATAAACTTATGTAAGTTTTCCATCAATGGTATTTGAAGAATACTTTAGGTATTTTGATTAAGTATATATATACCTTGAGTTGGTGGGAATAAATTTATATATATCTTGAATTTCTCGTAGTAGTGAATCGGAGAGAAATAAAGTAGTTTAAGAGTATGAAGTAATGAGATGTTTTAATTATTATATGCTCACACTTATGATCATTGTTCTCTCTTGATTAAGTAGACTTGTTTTGGCCTAGTGACCAATATTATGAAAGAGTGAAAAATAATTAAATATTATGTGTAGCATGCTTTGGGGCTATAACTTATGGATTATAGTTGGGAAAAATTTATTTTGGGACTTGAAGTTGTCGACACTATTATCAAGTCGCTGAAATATTATGATAATTCTGCTATCTCTTCGTTATGAAAAAACGATAGGTATTTTAAAGAACCTAGGTACGTTAGAATACAATACCTATATGTGAACGAAGAAGTTCAGAAGTCACAAGTGTCAGTCGAACACATTAGTTTAAGTGTTAACGCAACATATTCACTAATAAATGAGCTATCACCAAAGGACATTCATGAAACATACTTAATATATGAGTCTTGAGTTTAGCCAATTAAGTATAAGTGTTGTATAGTGTTTAGTGCTTAATATTTGACACTATATTTGATATCAATTAAACTGTGTTCTGAGCATTTCAATTTTTGTCATGCAATATAAGTTTACATGTATGTTGATTGATTAAAGTGATAGAAATAGTCTTTATAAGACGATTATTGGTCAATTATGATAGACCTTATTATAGACCTTGTTAAATAAACTGTTAGTCGCGTAGTACATAGAAGGAACCTTACTCGTGTATTAATGTGGAACCGCTATGACTCACATTGATGTTTTGTTTAATAAAGGTGTTCATGAAAAACCATTAAAGATGACTGAAAGTTTGAAAGCGCGCTTTATATTAATTATGAACCAAGGGGGAGGGAGAATGTTAGAATTATCAAATAAGTAATAACCTATTAAGTGGTTCATTATTAACTTACAAAATAAGTCATATTTGGGTAAAGAAAAGGTTACTCTAATATACCCAAGAGTCAAAAAACATTTTTGGTTAATAAATTAACCAATTATTTATTAAAAAATAAATTAAGAAAAACTCTTGATCTAACCGTGATGGACAGTCAAAATCGCATGACTTTTAGGGTATAGAACCTCTCTCTGCCTATAAATTGTGGCCTAAACTCCAACATTTAGCCACCAGAAATAAGCAACAAATTATAGAAGAGCTAGAGGAGAGAAACATATAATCCATAATAATTTTTTATCTCAAGTTGGAGGCACTAATGACAACTTCTTCACTCACCAAATCAACTGTTGACTCAGGTATGTTTTTCAATCCTATTTTAGACACATATTATAATCATGTAGATTAAGGTCCTATATTTACATAACAGTTTATATGTTAATATATATTATATTATTGGTCTATAAAAACTGTTAATTGATTTATTCATTTTAAATCTAACATATAATGCAATCTGTTGTATGTTTGATGTTATTTGGCGGTATTTTTAAAAAGTTTCTTATTAATATTTAAATTTGCACTTATTTTCTTATAGATTAAAATACTATTGAATCGACTCTTTTGTGTAGATAAAAGTTTGTGATTTACTTAGTATTAATGAATAAATTAGTAGGACAAACTTGACACTCCAAACTACAAATTTTACTTTGCAAGCCAAACTTGGTTGAACGTAGGAGATAAAAAATCAGTCGATAATTCGTGCGATAGTGGTTGAGACGAAATATGGGTTTGCGCCTCATACTCGCAAATACAAATGCAAATGCAAATCGGTTATGCATCTGAATTTTTTATTTTGTTTATATATGGGATTTTATGTTTTTAATATATACCAAGGAATAAACATGTTTTGTATTTAGGAAAATAAAAATAAAAAGAAATACCGCATTTGAATAGCATAAAAATAAGGAATGCACCCTTATATCAAGTACAGATGGCCGCCAATTCCAAGCGCAAAAAAATCATCGTATATTTTATTATATTTGGCATTCACACACATTTTCAAAGAGAGGAAAAAAGAAAACATGATGTTAGAAATTCAATGCCTAAGTAAGGACAAAGCTCAAGTAGTACTTTGCATTTTATTCTTTTGCTTAACAGCTTGCAGCCTGTAGAATAATGTACAGATGCCAACAACTACACAATACAAAACTCACTCAAGTCAAACGTACGTTTATATATGCATTACCTCAAATCTTTTACAAAGGTATTACAGCCACTTTTTACGTATATTAGTTTAAGGGTTAAAGAGTAAAGAGGAGATGTATATAAAGGGAGGAGAGGGCTGCCTTAGAATATATCAAAAACCCATTTTAGTAGTAAACATGGGAACAAAAGGGAAAGGGTCTCCAATGATCTCTCTCCTTGCCACTCTTGTAGTGGTATTAGTGTCTCTGAACTTCCCATCAGAAACAACTGCAGATTACGCTTACTCCTCTCCTCCACCGCCGCCCAAAAAGTCCCCACCACCACCCAGCCCTACTTACCACTACACATCTCCGCCACCACCTACCCCAGTTTACAAGTCTCCACCACCACCTCCCACCAAACCTTACAAGTACAAGTCTCCTCCACCACCACCGGTTCACAAATCTCCACCACCACCAACTCCGGTATACAAATACAAGTCTCCTCCCCCACCCACTCCCGTCTATAAGTACAAGTCCCCCCCTCCACCCACTCCCGTCTATAAGTACAAGTCTCCCCCTCCACCCACTCCCGTCTATAAGTACAAGTCCCCCCCTCCACCCACTCCCGTCTATAAGTACAAGTCTCCCCCACCCCCAGCTCCAGTTCACAAGTCCCCACCACCTCCCACAAAGCCCTACAAATACAACTCTCCACCACCTCCTCCGGTTCACAAGTCGCCACCACCTCCCACGAAACCCTACTTATATAAGTCCCCACCACCACCTCCTACTCCAGTTTACAAATATACATCACCGCCTCCACCCCCCCATTACTGATACTCTTCACCTCCTCCTCGGCAATGAAGTTTAATGGTAATCTTCTTTACAAACTAATCATATCCAATCTTTGAATCAAGCATTTCACGTTCTTTTGTTACTTTATAATAGATAAAATCCTTCTTCACTTGACATTTATATTTTATGTTGTTAATTTAAGAAACTTTATATGTTGAACGTTTTTCACCACATAACCCAATGCATTCTTGCAGGATCGAGGATGTCCGAATAAAGAAACCAATTGTTTTCGAAAGACAGAAAGCGACCATGAAGATGGAAGAAGAATAACTAAATGCCAAAAGATAGATGATGTGTTCACTTTTTCATGTATAAGTATTATTTTTTATGCAACAACCGATTACGCGCTAAGGTTTTGAACTCTTGGAATATAGAGAGGCTATTGTGTACCAAAATAAATAAATTTCTCATTACCTCTACTCGTGAAATATATATTTTTTTGTATTTTCTGTTAATTGTGAGCGTGAATAGTTTTAATAATATTTAGATTTGTTATGCTCTATGCCGTGTGAAAACGAATTAATTTATCTTTTATATATATATATATATATATATATGAAAACAATCCGAATCCTTAATCCAAAAGGAGTCTACCATGCATTTACCGAAGTTCATCCTCACCCTTAATTTTATTAATTGTCAAAACAGTCCTAATTCTTAATCTATTTTTAAAAAAAAATACATAATATCTCTACACTTATTATTTATTTTAAACAAAAATAGATACTCTTAAATTAATAATATCCTTAATGAATGCAAGAGTCAAATAGATACTCTTAAATTGGAACAAATACAATAATCTATAATTACTTTCAAAACTAGTATATAATTAGATTATGGATCGTTTGGTTGTCTAAATTATTTAATTATTTAATTATTAAATTGATAAATTTAAAATTATGAGATTATGAAAGTATTTATTTGAAACGGATTTAAATTCCTTTTTTTGTCTTTAATTGCATCAATTAGTGTTCACCTAATGGCAAAATGACCTACTGACACACCCCAACCCCGTTACTTATAATTAAGTTTGAAAGTCAAAGTGAGTCAAATTATAATTACCTTAATCAAATCATAAACACGAGTATCATTTTTCAGTTATTAACATGAATCACTAAAACTAATACTTTTTACAATTTTAAAGTAATTATACGTATTCAAACATACTAAAAGGATAAGTAGGCTTAAATTAGCCCATTTACATTTGACCAAAATCATGATTTTATGCGTCCCTTGCTAACCCAACCTGATCTCCTAGATTTGACAGTGACATCACATTACCTGAAAACATAAACATAGACAACATGAGAAAAATAGCTCAACAAATGCATCACTACCACACTAGTGCATAAATTTAAATGCAATAAATCATATCCATGTGATGATATACGTATACTTATCTGACTCATTTATAAAGAATGATCAATCATATACTTATCTGGCTCATTCATAATGAACGACCTAACACTTTCGAATCATGATTCACATATCCTGTCTATAATAGATAATTCTCCCCCATTCCTCGTCGAGGAGTAACCCCTGTCTGTAACAGGCAATTCTTCCCCATTTCAGGTCGGGGAGTAACATTCCATTTCAGTAATCTGACATGAACAATTTCATATTAAATATTATTATCATCATATCCGTATCCATGTATAATACATATTTCCAGTAAGTGATATTTAGATCCTATCCATAACCATGTACAATACATCTTACTAGTGAGTGATATTCAGATCGTATCCATAACCATGTGTAAGACATCCTACCCATGCGTGATATTTAGATCGTGTCAGTAACCATGTATAATACATCTCTTTCCACTGAGTACACTCACCTTGGCCATTTAATAGGTTTTTCCCCTTGCCTTTGTGTGGCACTTGTTCAATCGATGCTTTTTCCCTTCCTATCATTCTTACAATATTTGTGTCATCATAATAATATTACCAATAAAAAAATCACTTAAACCTAATTCAATTCATAAGCACCATGTGATCATATTCAAATCATTTATCATAAATGAAGCTTCATCCAATTTCATGTTAAAATATTTAACATATCCAATTCATAGTCCAAACATACTTTAATTCATTCTTAGAAATCCAATTCTTATCATATTAGGTTGCCAATACAAAAGACGACACATCATTTCAAGTTTTCTACAGCAAGATATGTCCATTTCTTTATTACAATACAGATCAGCCCTATAGGCTCCTCTATCATTTATTCAATTTCTAAGAATTTTCATAACTTTTCTATGTCATAACTTTCCATGATATTCCACCAAATTTCAATAAGCATATTGAATAATACAAAATTAATGTTTCAAAATGTTTAGAGTTCATTTTCTATGATAAGAAAATCGTCAAACACATGGTATGCATACTTATACTTTCTAGGCAGATATTATACCTAGACTTCAAACTATCCCTCAAGATTCATTTCTTGGTATTTTTACATAAGTTTCAGATATATTATGCTAATATATGTTGTCTAACATATCCAAATGGATTATCTTGATTTCGATAAGTATTCCATGATTTATGCTATTTTTACCACAACTATGTCGGAATAGAACATTAAGGCACACCTTAACATTTTTAAGCATACATAACCTCCTCCTCGGGCATCAATTGTGAAAATGTATACTAAACATGTTTTTAACATACAAACACATCATATACAAGAATTTACAACATCAAAAAGCTTCACGAGAAGAGAATCCAAATTTGGGACTTTAATGTAAACATTTACTATCCTAACACGCGTTCTTACATATGTTCTTAAGTCATCCCTGTTTTAACACAATTTGGCGATATGGGTATCATTAAAATCTTTATCAAAATCCGAAAAAAAATATACCAATTTTAGAACCCATTCATGTGACCAATTTTAACAAAGAAGTAATTACCTTATAAGATCGCCTCGATTTATGGTAATTTTCTAAAGCAATTCTCTCTTAACTTTCTTTTTCTCTCTCCATAAGCATATTTCTTCCCAAGCTTCTCATTTCACATGTGGAAGAATATTCAAATCTGATTTATAATAAGGAAATAAGTACTAATGGGTCCAATGGTACTTATCCTTGTGCATACATACGATTGGTTGGACAAGAGGTCCAATAAGATAATTTCACTAATGACATATTTGTCCCACCTTGATAAAATTACCATAACTCTCTATTAATTTTAAATGGATTTAAATTTAATTTTTTTGTGTTTGGTTGCATCAATTGGTGTTCACCTAATGGAGAAATTGCCTATAATGAAATTTTATGGAGAAAGAAATAATAAGTGGGAAATGGGACTTATAATCGCCTTAACATATAAATAGTGGGAACACATTCATGGGAGGGTGTGATATCTTTTTATTTAATAGTTTCTCTTTTATTTTTCTCATCTAATTTATGGATAAAGTTTTCAAAAGTTTATTTGGTCCGAGCACAAGTTGTTTGGATTTAATTTTTTGAGTGGATGTTCCAGAATTTTCAAAAGTTTGGAAACTCGTGCCATATGAGTTCAATCAAAAATTTAAAATTTTACTTGGGTTTAGTTTTAGTGAGTAAATTTTAATCCAAACTTCAACATGTTATATAATTTCTAATTGTGACACCCTGCTTATCTTAATTACTGGTGATCAATCCTTTAATTAAATAAAAATGAATCTCATTTGGTTCATTCTTAGCATCATTGTCGAAAATAATTTTTTTAATTACTAATTTCTTATGTTAATTAAGTCGGTGTCAATTTTATCTTTCATTAACGTAACAATATGCAGAAAAATGGAAATATAACAACTAATCTAACACAAATATAAGAGTTTGAATCATCACACGATAAATAGATAAATAATGAATTCCAAATAATCCATTGGTTCACAAAGAAGAATCTAAACCGTAAGTCTACAGAGATAAAATTGAATCTAAGTACATTGTCTGCCAAATAAAAACAAAAGGTATAGATTTTAGCTTCCTCAATCCTTCAAAGATTTGTAGCGGTATACGACATAATTAATTGTGACGGACAATATCCTTACAGTATATGGCAAACTTAAGTTGTTGGTGACCCCGCTTTTTGTGTAGACACATAAATATTTTGTCTCAATTTGGTTCAAAACTTTGGGTTGTGTAGAAGTACTCTGGTGGTAAATCAAATTGTTAGAGTGAATAATAATATGGATGTATTATAATAACATTCACAACATATTTTTTTTAATTCGAAATGGTATGTTGTCTCAAAATCTTTTGGAGTAATGTTTAATTACCAAAAAAATGTACCTAAACGATGTGTGTATGATGTAAAAAATAGGGTGAGATAAAAGACTTAAGAATTTTTAGTTTGAACTTTTTTTGGGGGTGGGGGGTGTTGAAATTGAATAACTATATTTCGTTGACATTGTATTATTTTCTTATGTGGTCACTTTCATAACATTTGTTTAGTATGTAGAGAGATTGCTTTTATCTTTTTTATTTTTATTTTGACCTATGCCTAAATGTTGATTTTCGATCATGATTAAGGCTCCGTTTGGTTGTTCCCAAAATTTTAAATTAGCCCACTTAGTATTGGCCTAATTATGAATTGTTGTAGATTTGTCGTTTCGTTACAAAAATTATCATATTCAAAAATTAACCAAGTCAAGTGAATACATAAAAACTCCAATAATCCTATTTCACCCAAAAAAAACATAAAATTTCACAATTAAAATTTACAAGACTACCTTTAATGGACTACTTCAATTGTCTCTCTCTCTCTCTCACACACACACACACACACATAAACGCGCCCGTGCGTGCACAGACATTTGGTTGATTCTAAGCATCACAGTCGAAAACTTTTTAAATTACTGACAACCTATGTTAAATAAGCCAGTGCAAAATCTTATCTTTTTATTAAATAACAAAACCCACAACAATTGGCAGAAGTAAAATAATATAAACCATTCACACAATAACTGCAGTCTAGAGCATCACGTAATTAAATAAATAAATGTTGAATAAACTATCAGTTCCAAATCCACCATCCAAATCATAAATCTAAGTGAAATGAAATAAATCTAAATACAAAGTCTGATACTGAAAGGAATAAATCCGACGACAAATCTGAACTTAATGGACATCATGCCCAACTGAAATAACTGAATATGAGTCCTAGACTATGAAAGAAATGACTGAGGCCTCTACTCATGTCCTGCATGCCTCCACAAGCGCTACAGCTACGCATCCCTGGAATGAATCATCGTGCTTGGCGTCCCATTGACTAGACACCTAAATTGTTTTAAAATAGATTTAATACGGGTCATAGCCCAAAACCTTTGAAAAATATTTAGCAAGTATGTAAAATGCAATAAGAGCAGTTATTAGAAACATGTTAGTTTCACGAGCACTCCCTTGAGTTCCTAACCTCTTAACTATGGTAGACACCTAACATCTCTTATTCAACCCACATAATTATACTACCCAACCTCACTAGTCCTAATAAGCATCTAATAAACCACTAATATGCCTACCTCACCCGTACCGCACATACGATACTCTACCGTGGAACCAATATCAATATTAGTCGAATATTATTATTGAATCATGAATTAAGTTTCTCTCTATATTCTACTACAACACAAGATTAGAAAAAATCGCATGTGTATAAATATCACACTATTTATATATACAATTTACAGCATTCCCAGACTATGAACCGTGAATGCATGCATACTCTGCTACCGAGTCCATGTAACTCATGTACTAATCAAGGGCTACCGGTTCAGAGATCTCCCTTGAACCATAAATCAAATAGACACATAATGGAGGTGAACATAGTCTTAAGACTTTGGGATACGCACATACCCAATGCACCCAAATGACCGATCACACTATTGTACACTCAGATAGTGATTTCATAAGTCATATGTTATGGGGTACACATATAGAACTTGCTGGCATCCCTAAGGTGGGATCACCCACTTCAGGTGACCTCTCGTGATAGTAGGCAACATAGGTATTCCTGCACATGTATAATATGTATACCCACAAACAATAAATATCTCCAGTATAGGTATACACACAATCCATAAATACATCCAGTACGTAGTATATATCTCTCGAATACCCAACGTACTAATAATTTGCACTTAACTTTTATTCATTTTATTATGAATACCACTCGCTATTCGAATATTTATAATAATCTCTTTAATGATTTCAGTAGTTAAAATCATATTGTTCTACTAATCCAAATCTCAGGTTCATCTCAATTCTCTACGTATCTCCATGTGATTCTCGTACGCTAATGTGTTCAATAATTTTTGATAGGTTATAGTCTATAATTTTGACTCCTCGAGTACCACTATATCTCTATCATATACTACTGGTATTCCCTTATTTTTTCATAATCCCAAAATAATCAAGTTATGGTTCTAATATTTTATTCCAAGTTTTATGCCTAAACTAACAAAATTATCATTTTCTAAGCAACCATATTGGGTCATAAATTTTCTGGCACATTAAACACCCTGTAGTAAAATTGTGATTTCTCCCTTTACCGAAGTCCAAATGAGCTCATTCAAAGCTAATTGGAAATCTAAGACGTAGAGATTTCCATTAAAATATGGCATGTAATCTAATTGTAAGTACAATTAAAATGGGATACGTTTAAAGTAACGTAAAAAATTATGGTAGATTGATATGCTGACAGATTAGACACCCTATAGTAAAAAGTCGATTCTCCCTCTATAGAACTCCAAATAACCTCATTCAAAGCTCATTGGAAAGATAAGACCTTGAACTTTCTAGAAATATATGGCACGCAATCTAATTCTAAGTACAAATAAAATGGCATATGTTTAAAGTAACGTAAAAAATTCTTACAAATTGTCATCTTATGTTCATCAATTAAACCTTAAGCTATTTAAGATTCATGTTCTTTAACCAACAACCCAACATGATTTCATCTTTATGTGACTTAAAAATAAAATTTTGAAATATAATCCCAGGAGGTTAGTGATGAGGCGTAAACTTTTTTTCAAATCATGTCGTTGGGTGTTTACACCCTACACAAAATAATACCACAACTTGGCACATAATAAATGGGAGCGTAGCGTCAAGTAGGGATAAAATCCACAACGAACGGTATTTAGGATTATATTGGTTTAATAGTTAGGAAAGGGGAAAGTGTAAAATATGATAGGTTTGAGAAATTTCCAAAGACTAATGCAATTTAATTAACTACTATGAATAAGATGATATTGGAATACACTCCCCCGAACCTTCGGTAATTTTGTTGGATACAAAATGTAAAAAAAAAATATATTTATAATTAGAAGAAAAAATTAATGTTTTCAAAGTACTAAACATATGAGAATATTACTCCACTCAATGTCTAGTCAATAAATAATTTAATGTGAATGGCAAGATTATCGATACGCATATTATACCCTCAAACACTCTGGTTACCTAGGGAAAAGGAAGTTAAGGGACCAATAGTATTTGTTTTATTAAAATATTAAACCTATGAATTATCTATACAATTTCAACAAATTTTAGATCCAACTCATTATACTAGGTTCGGTTCATGTACCCCAACTCTTTAAATATTTAGCTGGACATGATATTATAAATCTCTATATAAGAACCCATTAACATGCATGGAAACATAATGAAATAAGAATAAAAGATCTCGAATTCAAGGGTTACCTAGATAGATGATAAGAATTTAATAAAAAATCAAAGCTTGAAGAAGAACCGAAAAAGATTTTTAATTGATGATGCAAAACATGTAAATTATTCTCCTAGATGTTCCTCGTTGATTACGATATTTTACATGAATGAAATCCCCCTTAAGAGAACCCTAATGACTAAAAATGTATATGCTAGAAGTCATTTATAAGAGTCCTCAAAACGTAAAACTATCTAGGCTAAAAAATAGGGCCAAAATAAAAATCCCGCTTCAGATAGTTTGTCACGGTTCAAAAGCATGATAAATTTTATTATCGTTATAGTCCATTACTAATGACGAACCTGTTCCCTTAAGAACCGAACCGGTTCATTTTCTAGTGTTTCCCAAGTGATGCCTTGTGTGCTCGAAGTTCTCTTGTTACGATTCTGCCACTAGACCTTCTTCTCAACTTCACATGCGTATAACTTCTTCATCGTAGCTCGGATTGAGGTGCCATTTTTTCCACTATTCTTCCAAATTCAATCTCTTCAAATTTATAGTTGTCTCCTCCTCTAGGTTTCGACTGGAAAATTATGAAAATACACTTGACTTCTCTTTCTTGGATTTCTTTCACTATTTCGGCGTTTCCCTTGCACCTACTTGCACGAATTACCTGTAAAATAAGAAATTAATGAAAAAAATAAGAAATAGTTGTTGAAAAGGGTTAGTAGTATAAATATGAGATAAATTAGGGTTACTTACAATGCACGGGACCATAAATGAACCAAAATTAAGGAGATAAATATGAAATATCTACGCATAATCAAACCCCATAACATAGAACATTGCTCATCCCGAGCAATGTAAAAGAATAAGAGCATGAGTTTAAGTGGACTTATAAACAACTAATGTCGTAGGGTACCTCTTTCACGAACAAGGGATTACATTTAGTGTATGCAACAACTCGTTAAACCCCTGGTTTACCCTAATAGGATGAGTGGTGTCTCGTGAGGGTTTGGAGTGAATATACCCACAAAATTCATTTTTCATTTCAAAGAAAAATCAAAATACTTACATATTATACAACTTAAATTTTGGAAAAAATTATCACCTTAAATTCATATTCAAGAGTCTCAATTCGTAGTGTGTGTGTGTGTGTGCGAAGCTGAGAATTAAATCGCTAACTTCCACTCATTGATCATTATGTTACTTTTTAAAAATTCATTTTGATTCAATTCTCGCGGGATACTCTCATAAACGAATCACTCGAAATGTGTATAGTTCTCTCGGTGTGCGTGATTTAATGATTAAGTATAATGGAACACGAAGTCACGCACATAAATTTGAAAGATGGAATTTGTATGGTGAAAAGATCTTGTCATCAGAATACGATCATTGGAAAATGGGAAATATCGCCTCTTATCCTCGCCAATTATTCTCTCTTGCTATCTTTTTGTGTCTTAGGCTCTCCACGTGGTAATTAATGTCGTTATTCAGAGTCAGTTAGGACTTTTTTGCGTTATAAGGTGCATTGGGTAAAATGGAAATGATTGGGAAATTCAGAGTTGGAAAATTTTCTTCCGATGACCCTTGGCACTTTTTCGGGCAATTGCTTAATATTTTTTTCATTTTTTCTTTGTATATTTGTTTGAACATTTTTTTCTTTCCCCTTTTTATGTACCGAATGAACTTAATAGATGAATTTTACGATTTTCACAACTCCGGGCCAATTGGGCTCGGGTTAATCCGACGAAATTGACAAATTTAATTGGTCTCAAATTGATTTGCAAAAGGGATAGTTTTTCGCATTTTTTTATGGATCATATTTTTGGGCAACAAACGATGGTCTAACATTATTTATTCGAATTAATAATTATTTTACCATATGCGTCTCCAGAATATATTTAATTTTGCGATATTTTTAGCGCGTTTTTCAAGACAACATCTCACTCATTTCCCATAACCGATCAAAATAAAGGAATAACAAAAAAATTAACTAATTACACTAAACTACAATTGAAAAGAGAGAAAGAGAAATAAAGAAACAAAACTAACTATTTACAACCTAAAATTTTAACTTCTAATTGACATTACACTAGAAGTAGAAATTATTGAGGGTCCACCCAAAATATAATTTGACTTGGAGGGATTAATGGTGTTCCCTCGTTTTCATACACTCCCGAAAAAATAGTAATCCTGTTTGAACAACGGAAGGCACGTGTAAGGCGAAAGAAATGAACCATCATAAATTAAAAATTTTAGGGGGATAATGGGGGGTTGGATGCTAAGGGGGATAAGACCAAATTGATCTCAAGAAAATTAAAATCACCTCCCTAAGGTTTTTCAATTGGAACGGTAGGTGGAACAAGTGCAACTGAATAGCCCATGTGATGAAGCATCTCAAAATAATATATTCGTTCAAGAATTGGGTCAAAGTCCTCAAGACTTTAATTCAATTTTTCTGATAGATTTAATGGTTCGTAATAGTGGGGAACCAAGTAAATGAAGGACCTTCAACCTCAATAGAATTTGAAATATTAATAAGAGGTTGAAATTGGAAAATGCTTGGATCACTCTCAATGATTTCTTCTTCAAAAAAGGGGGGAGGCGAAAAGCAAGTTTCAACCTCAACTAAGCTCTTGGAAGAAGAAGAAGTTATTTCATTGAGCTGGACATTTTATTTATTTATTCAATCTTCATAAATCTCGACTGCATCATTTGATTCCTTATTACCACTTTGCAAACTTTATTTTCAAGTGCTTTGTTGAATTCTCTCATTTTCCAGAATTTTCATGTAATCACCCATCATCATAGGTGGAGGACAATTTATTTCATGCTCAATTCTTTTATTTTTCAGAATTTGGAAGTTGTCACGTATAGTCTTGGGAGTGTAACTTAGAGAACTATTATCATAATATTTAAAAATATTTTTCAAGGTTTGTTCCTAAGCGCTTTGTTGAATTCTCTCATTTTTCAGAATTTTCATGTAATCACCCGTTGTCATAGGTGGTGGAGAATTTTTTTCACGCTCAATTCTTTCATTTTCAAGAATTTGGAAGCATTCACGCTTAGTGTTGGGAGTGTAACTTTGATAACTATCATCATCATCCTTGCCTTAATCCCATCATATGGGGTCGGTCACATGGACTCTCCTTTTTCATTATAATCTATTATATGCATTATTATCATTTAAGTTCAATTCCTTTTGGTCTCTTCTAATAATTTCTTCCCACAATAACTTAGGGCAACCTCTTTTTCTTTTATCCTCTATTTCCAACGATCTTCCTCATGTTATAAGGGCATCTACTGGTCTACGAAATACATGTCTGTACCATCTAAGTCTACCTTCTCTTAATTTATCATTAATGGGATCTACTCCTAACTTTTCTCTCACATAATGATTTTTAATTTTCTCATTTCTAGGAATTCCTATCATCCACTGGAGCATCCTCATCTCACTAACATGGAGACTTTGTTCATGTTTCTTCTTTAATGCCCAACACTCCGCTCCATAACAATTAAAGCAATCAAAAGAGTGAGGATGAGACACTTCAAAGTGGGCAATTCAAAAACGTTACAAGCATCAAAATTTCAAGTTTCTAGAAAAAATTTAGTACAAATTAAAAAGAAAGTAAAAAGGATAAACAATATATATGCAAAGTATCAAAACACTAAAATCCTAAAAGAAACCGTTCCCCAGAAATGGCGCCATTTTTTGATGAGGCGTAAACTTTGTATTTAAATCACGTCATTGGGTGTTTACGCCTTATACAAAAAAATACCACAACTTGGCATACTATAAATGGAAGAGTACCAGTAAGTAGCGATCAAATTCACGAAAAATGTTATTTAGGATTACATTGGTTTAACACTTAGGAAAGGGGGAAGTGTAAAACTCCATAGGTTTGAGAAAGTTTTGAAGAATATGTAATTTTATTAACTACTATGAATAAGATGGGATTGGAATGCACTCCTCTGAACCTTCGATAATTTCGATGGATACACATTGTTCAAAACTGTATTTATAATTAGAAGAAAACATTCAAATTTTTAAAGTACTAAACATATGAGAATTTTTCTTCGCATAATGTCTAGTCAATAAATAATTTAACGTGAATGACAAGATTGTCGACACGCGTGTTATACCATCAAACACTTATGTAACCTAAGGTAAACGAAGTTAAGAGACCTATACTACTTATTTTGACAAAATATCAAACCTACAAAATATCTATACAATTTCATCCAATTTTAGAACCTACTCATTAACCTAAGTTGGGTTCATGTACCCAAACCCCCTAAATATCTATTCAGACATGATATTATAAATCTCTACATAAGAACCCATTAACATACATGGAAACATAATGAAATAATAATAAAAGTGATGGAATTTAAGGTTACTAAGATAGAACAAGATAATCATGCAAGAAGAAATCAAAGCTTGAAGTACCCAAAAAGATTTTGAATTGATGATATAAAACTTGTAAATTATTCTCCTACACGTTCCTCCTTAATTAGGAGATTTTCCATGAATGAAATCCCCCTGAAAAGAAACCAAATGACTAAATATACAGGTTAGAAGTCGTTTAGAAGAGTCCTTAAAACGTAAAACTTAGGCTAAAAAATAGTTACAAAATAAAAATCCCGCTTCAGATAATTTTTCACGGTTCTAAAGCGTGACAAATTTTATCAATGTTCTAGTTCGTTACTAATGACGAACCGGTTTCCTTAAAAACTGAACCTTTTTCGTTTTCTAATGTTACTTAGGTGATGCCTTGTGTGCTCGATGTTCTCTTATTAATAATTCTGCCACAAGATTTTCTTCTCAACTTTATACGCATATAACTTTCTTGCCGTAGCTCGGATTGAGGTGCCATTTTTTCCAATATTCTTGTGACTTCAATATCTTAACTTTACAATTGGCTCCTCCTCCAAGTTTCGACCGAAAAATTACAAAAATACCTTTGACTTCCCTTTCTTGCATTTCTTTCTCCATTTCAGCATTTCTCTTCCACCCACTTGCACGAATTACCTGTAAAATAAGAGAGAAATACACAAAATAAGAAATACTTGCCGAAAAGGGTTAGTAGCATAAATATGAGATACAATCGAGTTAATTACAATGCATGAGGCCGTAAAAGAACCGAAATTAAGGAGATAAATATAAAATATTTATTCCAAATGAGTTAGATTCTAATTTGATTCCTAATCAAAACCATAATTAAATCCCATGAAATCGCCCAACCTAACATTTTTTTCATTGTAGAGAGAAGTACAGACTAGCATAAGAATTATAACTACTCAATTTATGCATGTTTAAACACTTGACTTTGATAATGAAGGTCTGATTTCAATAGTTTGGTGATGGAGGTTGCTTCTCCTTGTGCCCCTCTCAATTTTGGCAAAAATGGTGGTGCTAGGTGGTGATAAATGGCCTAAAAATCCTTTCCTCTTCCTCTCCTATGGCCTCTCTTGTTTCTCACTTGTTCTAATCCTAGCTTCCAAAATATATAATTGATATAGCCTTCATAAATTAGTAGGTTTTCTAACCCTATTTTCCCAAATGGCCATAATACCCTTACGTAGTGCTAATTTGGTCTAAAAATGCCCCGGGAGCCAATTACGACCCTCGAGTATACTTTTATGACTATCTCGACTCGACCGGATATATTAACACACTCAAAATGACTAGTTGGATGACCTATATACCATTCTTATTTTATTTTATATATTATGTCCCAAACCGACTCACACGCGTGTCCCGACTAAATCATCATTAACTATCGTATTTCTCATTCACGACATAATATAGTTCATTATCAATATTTTATTACTTGTTCACTAGAAAATATTAAATCTAGTTCACATCCCTAAATATTAACTCTTATCACACTAATTAATATTTATTTTAACTCGGATTAGTCTTTTATTTTAATTCAAATAATCCAAATATGAAAATCCCTTAAAATATGGGGTGTTACATACTCCCCCCACAACAAAATTTTGTCCTCAAAATTCAGACATTCCTATAGTAAAAGATGTAGATACTACTCTCGCATATCATCATCCTGCTCCCACACCGACTCATCTACATTATGGTGTCCCCACTGAACCCGAAACAGGGGCACCACCTTTGATCGCAGCTTCCGACCACTACGATCCAGAATAGCAGTCGGTATCTCCTCATATTAGATGTCTGGCTGCAAGTCTATTTTCTCAAGTGGAATGTGCCACATTACAACTCCTGTATCTCTTGAGCATCGACATGAGGAACACGTCTCTGTAAATGCTTCGACAAACCCGACCTATAAATATCTGGCCTCACACTCTCAATAATAAAAAAAGATCGTGCGTACCTCGATACTAGCTTCCCTTTCTTATCGAACCTCATGACTTCCTTCATATGAGACACCCACACCAAAACTTGGTCACCCTTTTTATCTAGTCCTCAGTCTCTAGGCAATACGCCTTTCTTAAAATGCAAATTCATCCCCATTGTCTCATCCTAATCTACAATAAAATTGTGTTGCACTATGTTCCAGTTCATTCCATTTCTTCTATCAAACAGTGGGTACATTGCCCAATAAGTAACTCACCATAAATTCTCCATAGTTTTCGTCTTAGTCAACTAATTCCACCACTCAAAGAAAACTTTGACCCTCCCGTGATATTGGTAACCGATCACTGATTTCATCAGTTTGCCAACTCATCTCATCATTGGAATTCCAAAGTCTTGCAAAATTTCTGGTAAATCACCTCAGACTAACCCCTTCTCATACATATTACTCTCCCATCCCGAGGTATGCCAAAAAGAAATTATTAATGCATTTGTTTGCTCCATAATTTTTCCCTTTGTGGGTCTTTCTCGTTTAGTAAAATCATCCTTCCATTTATGTGTAAGGACTCTATAGAACTTACCTGAGTGCGACTTTGGTTAAATTCCTAAAACTATTGGATCCTCCCTTAGGCAGAGGAATCCCCCATATGTATCTTCACAGTCTTCCAACCCTTATCGATTGTGATGGCTCTCTTTTCTTTACATAATCGGACTACCTCCTTCCTCAAACGAAGTTTAATCCGTCTTACTTTAAAAACTCTACTTCTAACTGCCTTTCTGGAAGGCGGTTAAACATATTAACTATATGTTCCTCTTATCACGTTCTGTTCCCAAAATCGAAATACCCAAGGTTCCCATACACCCTATATTGCGTGCATATGTGCACAATTATACCAAACGTAACATATTTATATCAAACTGGGTCGTACTTACTTGGCATGACTATACAGTAAGGGTATACTCAATTACCCTACTAATGACAAATTAATTATTCTCTAGATTGTCCCACCGATCCACTAGTGGTGCAAACATTCCACAATGCATCCTACCTAACAATACCTGGCTTCCCTAGCCTTAAATCATAAAATAATTCTCAACTCATAGTTTTATCCTTATACACATGCAATAATTAAAGAACTAAGTCCTTGCCCTAATGATCACAAATGTCCAAACTCTCGACGCTCACTAAGGCTCACTTGTGGGACGTCTCGCAAGCGAAATTCAAATAAGGAAGCCCCCCCCCCCCCCCCCCCCCCAATACATTACTATCTAGCATTATTGATCATAGATATTCGTAGGCCCTAAAGCACATAACTGAGGAAACCCAAAATACTATCCCCAAACGTATAAGTCTAATTTTTAACTCCTACATCTATAAAGGAGTCATACAACATTGTGTTTCTCCTATCGTTAGGTCCTCGATGCTAAATCAATGACGAGCTCGATCTCTCGCTCAATGGTAAATCAGATATACCCCGAATCACATCGATAAAAGTCCCTATAAACCGGGATCAAATATAACAAGACAAATTTATTCTTCGAAGCATCTTTTATAATATAATGTATGTTCGAGCCAGAGCCTCTTATAGGAGATATTTTGCAACACAATACATCATACCCAGCAAATATGATGGTCTTACTATAACAGTTCACTATCAATTAGACCTACGCCAACTAGTTAATACTCAGAATAATAATATGTTCTACCCTTATAACTCTAAAAAAGGTCAAAATTATCACACGATATAAACATTCCTTTAGTGTCCCTAACCGCTCATTTGTAGGTGGAACCCTAGGGCGTTCCTACCTAATGGTAACTATATATATATATATATATATATATATATATATATATATATATATATATATATAATAAAGTTGATACTGCCAACGCACCCACCCAACCGGACTCACCCACGACTTTTAGTGTTAATAATCATATACGTGACGCACCCACTTCACTCGAAATTTACACCCATATTCATAAGGATAAAACAAAAATTTTACAGTTAATTGCTAACTACTTTGCCTGGTCAACGGGTTTCTAAACGTGATTTTAGCACCGAAACTGACCCAGAATTTCTATAATGGTTATACCTATTGGATACCATCCTCTAGTTTCCCTCTGCCTTGCTTTGGGCATTCCCTCATCATATGACCAATTTCCCAACAAGTGAAACAACGACTAGAAAAATCTCCCCCTGGCCCTGTTGAAATCCCCATTCACTCGGTCAGAATTCCCTTGATCTGAATCTCTTAAATGCATCCCTCTCTTGGTTATTCTCATAGGTGGTTCCGCACTAGCACCAATTGCATTCATTCTTGCTCTGCTGACTAAACTCCCCAATCTCTTAGTTGCCTTCACATGGAAGCATTGATATTGCCCTTATAAAATAATGACATTTATGACATTACTATAAGTCGTCCAATCTGGATTTCCCCCTTAAGTGTATCTTACCCATGATACCATCATCGACTCAAAGATCCTTTTTATCCTCCGCATCTACCTCGTCGGGTACGAAGTTCGCTAAAGAAGAAAATTCTCCCTCATGTTCAGCCACTATCTTCCCATCCTACAATAAGTACTAAAATTTCCTTGCATCTTTATTTAAACAGTTGATGGAAGGATTAACAATCAAACCGCACCCCAAATTCTTCCATATTCCTAGTATCTCTCCTCAAATGTTGTGATTGACTTCCATTACTACAACGTTGCTCCTAAATTTTTTCTTAAAATTTAAATCCCGATTTTCACTGCACTCAACCATATGCAATTGCCTTTGGATGATATCCTTCCAGTGGCCAATCACACTTCTGCACTTTCTTCGGACTCTTATGGATGGCCCTTCTGAAAGGCCCTTCTGAATCTCCCCCTTACCGATTGCAGTGGGTGAGTCTGAATTTGTGTCGTCGTCTTCTATCGAAGTACTTGGAAAAACCATTGTGCCCTAGAGGTTATCACAACATCAACTGCCTAAACAATAATAGTGGTGACTTCTACCACGATCATCGTTTCCAGAATACTCTATGGCTTTGGATGAGCCTCTCTTCCTGCAGTCCTTCTAATGGCCTTCGTTAACCCTACCAAACTAGTATATGATTCGCATCAACTATACTTAATAGTAAGAGAACATCAGTCGCATTATAAATTGACAGTCCTAAGTGTAGGGCTCTCTGTATCAAAGAAAAACAATGATGAAAATGCAATAATATTCACATATTCTATAGGACACTAGACCCTGATACTCTGATACCATTTGTGACACCCCGCCTATTTTGATCCCGGGTGATCAATCCTTTACCAAAATAAGCAGAAATCTTAGTTAGTTCATTCTTATCATCACTGCAGATAACTTTTTAAATTATTTGACCACCTAAGTTAAATAAGCCACTGCCAAATTTTATCTTTTTTTATTAAATAACAATACTCACAACAATTAGCAGAACTAAAATAATATAAACCAATCACACAATAATTGAAGTCTAGAACATCACATGATTATATAAATAAATTTCGAAAAAACTATCGATTTGAAATCCAACATCCAAATCATAAATCTAACTGAAATGAAATAAATCTAAATATGACATTCGCTCATTTGTTCAACTAATAGTTCTGTACCCACTCTTTTTGTTTATATAGGTTTTGCACCCATTTTGGATGGAAATCGTTAGGTCAACATAGTTGACGGTTAACTCTAACCACTTTTTGGTATTTATCCGAAAATATACTTCTATTTAACAAAATAATATATTACCATTAACCCTCAATTTTTTTTAATCACCAATAGCCTTCTCTTTTGAAGTTAATTATTTAACATAGTCATATATATATATATATATATATATATATATATATATATATATACACACACACACACAAAAATAAAAAAATATGTTAGTATTTTAGAAGAAATTTTTTAATTAAAAAATGTTTATTTTAAAAAAAGTAGATTTTTTTTCTTTAAAAAAGGAGTTTAAAAAATAGTTTTTTAACTTTTTTTTAAAAAATTTGGTCAGTTTTAATAAAAAATGTTTTTATGAGTATAAAATTGTTTTATTTACGAAAACAACTTTTCAACATTTTATTTACTAGAAAACTATCTTAATAAACTTTGTTAAGCGTTCTTAAGGTTTTTAATCAAATGATTCAATTTATGATATAAGACAAACAATGGACGGAGTTACTATATATTAATATTACTGTTTTACACTAATATAAAAGATCTATTCCTTTTTATTCCCCCCAGCCATAAAGTGTGGAATCAAATTTTCATCTTAGTAAAGTGAAGTGATGGTACTTTGTGGATAAAAGGTTTAAATGAATAATATACAGGTGCTTAGTGTTGGAATATTTATTCAATTATTTATTAATTACAAAATTCGACCAAATTTTGTAATTAAATAAATTATTGCTCTTATTAGTGTGGTCTATATAAGGGGACGAATTTGATTTTAAATTTTTGGACATATGTCTTTGAAATTATTTCAAGAGACACATGACTCTAATAATCCATGTGAGTCCTTTAAGCTACTTTTGTGGAGAGTAAATGATGAGACATAAGGTAATTTCGAGTCTCCTTTCCCTCTATATATAGTGAGCCATTATCCACCAAATGGTTCACTCAAAACACATAAATATATCTGGGCAAGGAAGAAAAAATTTTGAATTTTCAAATTACCCCAATTTCGTGCAATTTTGGGTTGCTTTGGAACGACTATTCAGAAGCTTTGCGATGAAGTGTTTAGGAGCCTTTAGGATTCATTTAATGATACATCATCAACAACAAATATATCAACAAGAAATAGATAAAGGTATTTTTTCATAACTGTTTGTAGTCAATTTTATATCGTGATTGTATGAAGAAAATAAAGATCCTATAAGAACTAATAATATTTGTATATATTGTTCTTATTCATGTTTATAATAATTTACACGTGGTATCATAGACTTGTTTAAATATTCTCATGTTATCCCTATACGGATTTGACTGATCAAAATATTATTGTTGATATACCTAGTATTAGTGATTAATTTTGCAATTTTTTTTCAGCCGCAAATGATTTTTTTGGGGAAATTTTGTCTTATGTAATGGGATCGTGTATTTTGTTTTGATGATATTTTAGTGGTTTTATAATATGTGTCTCTCAACCGTACAAATGTCAAACAATTATGGGACAAAAAATTTCAAAAGCGCTTGTAGTGAATAGTGTTTTTTTTCACCGAACTTGTTCTGAAAGCGATGAAATTTTGTAGTCTAATTAGAAACGGGTCAAAGATAAATTTCTACGACCTTTGGTCAAGATGTAAACAGTTTTTTGGCGATCCGAGATCATTTAGGTCCTCAAAACTCTGATTTTGCCATTTATAGTAATAATCTCGATGGGGTATATCTTTCACTCCAGAAAAATTATTTTTGAATTCCATCGAATGTTTTTGAGATTCTGGTGTAAGTTCTATAGTTTGGTGATCCTAACTCATTTTTTCTATTTTTGGCAAAAAAATTATGTTTTTACATATTTCATGAGTGTTACATCTGAACTAGTTTAAAACCTTCTTCTAATGATAATGTTTTTGTTGAATATTCGTGCCAAATACAAGACAATATATTTCATATAGTAGGATATTAGACTTGTTACTTTTAATATTCATATTTTTTATGAATCTGGTTCCAAACACACGCCAATGATTCATAACACTGAATATTAAATATATTTTGTTTTAATATATATTTTGTATGAGTCTCGTGCCAAACATATGTCAATGATTCATAACATTAAATATTAAATATTTTTTATTCATCTTTTTTATGAGTCTCATGCCAAACCTTGGCCAATGACTCAAATTGTTGATATTCATGTTTTAACGCATCTCGTGCCAAACAACATAGGCCAACGACTCATAAAGTAGAATATTAAAATTATTGTTTATTTTAAAGTTTATTATTATTAATGTGAAGTGGATCCTAAAATTTCAACTTATAATTATTGATTGAATGTTAAATTGTCACATAATGTGTTTGTTAAATCACAATTTTCTATGTTCGACATCCAATACAAATTTTGCTTTTATGATTTTGTGATTTACTAAAAAATAAAGGACAAATTATGATAAATAACAAAATAATGTGACACAATTTATTATAATTATTCCATTAAAATTTTGACAATTATATATATTCATTCCCTTGCGAATATCAGTTATGTGAATTTTTCTTAATTAGAGTGAGCATTTTGTAGCAAATCTTAACTTGTTTTCTCAAGCCTCAACCTTTTCGAAATTTGACAGAATTAATCTGTCGGAATGGTGCTATCAAATTGAATTTAGCCTTGGTGTCTTGGACCTTGATGTAGCACTCCTTACTGACGAACCCGTTTTTATTACTCAACAAAGTAGTGAAGATGATGTGCTCGTTTACAGTACATGGTCAAGATCAAATAGGCATTGTCTTATATTAATTAGAATGTGCATTGCAACAATTGTGAAAAGTTCCCTACCTAAAACCACCAACACAAAGCAGTATCTGAAAAATATTAAGGATAGATTTCGCACTGCTAACAAATTCCAGGCTGGAAAACTTATGGCGGTCTGGCCACTATGAGGTTTGATGGCAGTCGGACCATGAATGAACACATAATTGAGATGATCAACATTACTGCCAAACTGAGGACTTTAGGCACAATGGGGGACGATTATATCTTAGTCCAATTTGTCCTATACTCCTTGCCTGCTGATTATGGGTCTTTCCACATTCATTACAATACCATCAAAGATAAATTAAATGTTAATGAACTACAAAGCATGTGGTTAACGAGAAAGGACATATCAAGAATCAAGGTGGTAAGGTGTCCGAATTGCAAGTGACTAATGTGGTGGTCAATAAAGGAGCTGGTAAGAAAAATAAAGGAAAGGGAAGGAAGCGAGGTCCTGGTCCTTCCAACAATGAACCTAGTCCTTCCCACCAAAAGAAGGATAAAGCCGTCAGATGTCACCTTTGTCACAAGAAAGGGCATATTCAGAAAGACTACATTAAGTTAAACTTGGTTTGAAAAGAAATGTAGCCTTGTGCTTTTGTTTGTTTTGAATAAAAACTTAATTCATGTTTCTTATAACACATGGTTGATTGATTATGGTTATACATGTCATGTTTCAAATTCTATGCAGGGATTCCTTTCAATTCAGAAAATATAGCTAAATGTAGATTTTATTTACATGGTAAACCCGACAAAAGTAAGAGTTGAAGAAATAGGAGTTTTTCGGTTAAAATTAAAATATGGGTTTTATTTAGATCTTGAAGATACTCTTCTTGTACCCACAGTTTATAGAAATTTAATTTCTTAATCTATACTCTCAATAAAAGACTTTACTTTTACTTTTAGGGATAATGGTTTTACTTTATATAAAAATAATTTTGTTTTGGGCTCGGGTTTCTTGTCTAATGGTTTGCTTCAAATTAATCTTGATCATAATTTTTTGGAGTCCTTATTATCTATGCGTACTAATGTTGGAACTAAATGTGCCTCATTCAACGAGAATTTTGCTTACCCATGGCGTAAAAGATTAGGACACATATCAACAAAAATAATTGAAAGGTATATTAAAGAGGGAATTATCCCTGATTTGGATTAGTCCAGTTATAGTGTATGTGTGGAATGTGTTAAGGGCAAAAAAATCAAACACATAAATAAAGGAGACAAAAGAAGCACACAACTTCTTGAAATTATACATACAGACATTTTTGGTCCTTTTGATGTTCCATCCATTGGTGGAGAAAACTACTTTATCACTTTTATAGATGACTTTCATAGTTGTTGCACATTGTATCACTTGAATGATAAATCTCAATCTGTTAATGTCGTTGAAGTTTATATTATAGAAGTAAAACGATAATTAGGAAAAAAGGTGAAACTTATTAGATCGGATAGAGGTGGTGGGTTTTATGGAAAATATGATGAATCGAGGCAACGCCCTGGTCCTTTAGCAAAACTCCTTGAACATTTAGATATTTTCATACAATACACAATGTCAGGATCACCTTGGCAGAATGGTATAGCTGAAAGGCGCAATCGTACTCTTATTGAAATGGTTAGGAGTATGATAAGTAGAAACAATTTATCTATATTTTTGTGGATTCAAGCTCTCATAACTGTCGCGCATATCTTAAATAGGGTTCCTAGTAAGGAACTTCAAACGACTCCTTTTAAGCGGTGAAATGGAAAGAAACCCTATTTAAATCATTTTTGTGTTTGGGGATGCGCAACACAAGCAAGAATTTATAATCCATATGAAAAGAAATTGGATCCTTGAACATTAACTTGTTATTTTAATGTGTATCTAGAAAAATCTAAAGGGTATAAATTCTACTGTCCTAACCATACAACAAGAATTATTGAAACCAAAAATGCTAAATTTTTTGAACATGGTGAAGTTAGTGGAAGAAGTGAAGTTAGGAATGTGATTATTCAAGAAGTCAAGGAAAATACTCATCTTCTAAGAATTTAGGATAATCACAATTTTGCTATTGACGTTCATAATGTTCCTATTGTTCATAATGATGTTGTTGAATTGATTATTGATCCGACCAACAACGGAGAACAAATGAATGAATCATATAATGAACAACCACATAATGAGACTATTGTTGAAACACCACAAGATATGGACTTAAGGAGATCTCAGAGAAATGAGATATTAACTATTTCGAATGACTATGTGGCATATCTACAAGACAATGAATTTTACATTGAGATATTGATGATCCAATATCCTATGAAAAAGTTATTTCTAGCATAGATTCTAGTAAATGGATTGATGCCATGAATGAAGAAAGTATCGGAGTTAGTAGATTTTCCTTAAGGTTATAAAACAGAGGGTTTAAGTGGATATATAAGACCAAACACGACTCACATGGAAAAATTGAACGACATAAAGCTAGAATTAATGCCAAAGGTTTTACTCAAAGGGAATAGAATGAATATAGTGAAACCATCTCCCCTGTTTCAGAGAATGATTCTCTTAGAATCTTATTAGCGCTCATAGCTCCTTATCACTTAGAGCTATACCAAATGGATATTAAAACAACTTTTCTTAATGAGAGTTTAGAGGAAGAAGTCTATATGGAACAACCAAAGATATTCATTAGGGAAGGAAACGAACAAAAAGTGTGTTTATTTATGAAATCAATATATAGACTGAAACAAGTTTCTCATCAATGGTATTTTAAGTTTCACAATACCATTACATCCTTTGGGTTTAAGGAAAATATTGTTGACTAGTGTATATGCCTAAAGATTAGTGGGAGTAAGTGTGTATTCTTGGTACTATATGTTCGTGACTTTCTTATAGCCAACCATGCTATTGGTTTATTAAAGGAAACTAAGAAGTACCTTTCATAAAACTTTGAAATGAAAGATCTCGACGAGGCATCCTAAGTGATTGGGATAGAGATTTATCGTGATTGATCAAATGGATTGATAGGAGTGTCCTAGAAGGCTTACATTAACAAAGTTTTACAAAGGTTTAGCATAAAAAATTCTAATTTCATTAATGTTGCAATTCAAAAAGGGGAGAAATTTAGCTTAAGTTAATGTCCACAAAATGAATTGGAAAAGGATAACATGAAAGTTGTGTCGTATGCTTCTCTTGTTGGGAGTTTACTATATGCACAGGTTTGTACAAAACCGAAAATCAATATTCTATTGGAATGCTAGGTAGATATCAAAGCAACCGGGTGACTTCTATTGAAAGGTTGCAAAGAAAGTGTTAAGTTACTTGCAAGGGACCAAAGACTATATGCTTATTTATATAATATCTGATCACCTTGAGATGATTGGTTATTCAATCTCAGATTTTGGAGGGTGCCTTGGTAGCAGAAATAACACTATTGATTATGTTTAGCCTCTGGAAGGAGGGGCCATTTCATAAAAAAGTGTTAAGCAAAGTGTCATCGCTTCTTCCACTATGGAAGCTAAGCTTGTGGATTGTTTTGAATCTACAAATCATGGATTGTGGCTGCAAAATTTTATTTAAGGACATAGTATTATGGATTCAGTATCTAAGTCATTGAAAATTTATTATGATAATATCGTAGCAGTCTACTTTTCAAAGAATGATAGATACTCTGAAGTAGCTAAGCATATTGAGATGGAGTATCTATCTATTAAAGAAACAGTTTATAAACAAACTGTGTCAATTGAACACATTAGTACTGGTGTTAACATAGCAGATCCTTTAACAAAAAGGCTATCTCCAAAGATATTTTTGCAACATACTAAAGAGATGGATCTCGAGTAGTTTATTGTGTAATTGCTATTTGCTTAGTTATTTGACATAAGTTTTGATATGAATAAAGAGTTTCTGAATTCTAAATTTCTCTCTTAATTGTATACGTGCATGTGAGTGAGTAAATATGACAGAAATAGTCTTTTATAAAGACATTATGAGACTATTATGATAATTCACATATTTATCCTTATTAAATATGACATTGGTGGCGTGGTACATGGAAGGAATCATGTTCTTGAATTAGTATAGAACCACCATGACTCACATTAATGATGTATTTAGTTAAGGTACTTGATGATTGTTCTAAGACACTTGCGCAACTTGTGTTAATCAAATAATTATGTATGGCCTTATTAGGACCAAGTGGGAGACTCTTGGAAATATTACTTAATTATTTATTAATTACGAAATTCGGCCAAATTTTATAATTAAAAATTAAATAAATTATTGCTCCTATTAGTGTGGTCCGTATACGAGGACGGATTTGATTATAAATTATTAGAAATAAGTCTTAGAAAATATTGTAAGAGTTACATGACTTTAGGAATCCATATGAGTCCCTTAAGCTACTGTTTTTGAGAGTAGATGATGAGAAACAAGGATTTCGAGCCCCTTTCACCCTATATATAGTGAGCCATTCTCCACCAAATGGTTCACTCAAAACACACAAATATATCTGGCTAAGAAGGGAAAATTACAAATCTTCAAATTACCCCAATTTCGTGCAATTCTGGGCTGTTTTGGAAGAAGTGTTTAGGAACTTTGGGAGGAAGTGTTAAGGAGCCTTTAGGAGTCATTCAAGGATACATCAACGACAACAAACATATAAAAAAGCAATAGACAAAGTTATTTTTCCATAATTATTTGTAGTCAATTTTATATGGTGATTAGATGAAGAAATTAAAGATCCCATGAGAACTAATAATATTTGTATTTATTGTTTTTAATCATATTTATAATATTTTACACTTAGGGCCATAAACCATGTTTTAAAAAAATTAGTTCAAAATTAGTTTTTCTATGCATTGTAGAACTCACTCCCGGCACTAACAATTTACATTGCGCAAAGTTATGTTAAAGACTGCATTGAAATTTTATAATACCAATAATAATTTATATTAGCTACAAACTAAAATTTAAAATATAATTTTTCAAAAAAAAATACATTTTTTATAGTTTTAGAAAATGCAGTTGTGTTTATAATTTTCAAGTGATTTCTTTAAAACAGTTTTCTTTTTTAAATAACAAACATTTAGTGCAGTTTATTAAAATTAAAACGTTAAAAATATTACTAAAAATTTAAAAAACACTTCAAAACATTCATTAAAATTTAAAACGTTAAAAACACTTTAGAAAATTTATTAAAACAAATTGCTTGAAAATAAAAACATTAAAAAGTTGTTCATATTACAACTAACAAAAAACTATTTTTTAATATAAAAAACTATTATTTAAAAAGAATAAACTGTTTTTTAATTAAAATTTGACTTGATATATATATATATATATATATATATATATATATATATATGATTGTGTTAAAGATTTAAATTCAAAAGCCAAAGCCATTGGCTATCTAAAAAATAGTTGAGGGTTAAAGGTAATATATTATTTTGTTCCATAGAAGGGTACTTTCGAATTTATACCAAAAAGTGGTTAGAGGTAACAATTAATTATGTTGACGTAACGGTTTACATTCAAAATAGGTGTCAAACCTGCATAGAAAAAAGAGTGGATACTAAACTATAAACCGGAGAAATTTAACGGATGTTAAATGTAAAATGACCCTATTTTTTAAAAGCATCATAAAATTTGGATTTTCTTGTAGTGACACTACATAAGTACTTCCGGTGCATTTGATTTCACAGTTAAAAATGATAAAACAATTCATTTTTATGAAATTTAAAAAAAAAATTAAAAGACGAGAAGAGTTTTCTTTTCATTACGATTTTTCATGTAATAAGCTTTTTTCACGGAAGTGTATTTTATTTAATGAAAGTAAAAAATAGATTGAGCAAATGAATAAAATTTGAGAACATGAAGTACAAATAGTAGTCCTATACATATTAGCCCTTAACATATTTATAGTACCTAATTACCCTTAATTTAAACAAGTTATGTCCCAAGTTGGGTTCGTAACTAGGATCAATGTTCCTATGTATTTATTATATATTGTAAGAATTCTTTGTTGTTTTTTATTTTATGGCTATAGTGTTAATTATTTTACTATTGGAATCTAGCTATGCCATTGTCAGCTTTGGCTACAAAGGCTATAATGCAATATGTCGTATGTTTGATATTATTTGGCGGTATTTTTAACGAAGTTTCTTATTAATATTTAAATTTGCACTTATTTTGTTATAGATTAAAATACTGTTGAATTGATTCTTTTGTGTAGATAAAAGTTTGTAATTTACTAAATATTAATGAATAAATTAGTAGGACAAACTTGACACTCCAAACTACAAATTTGACTTTGCAAACCAAAGTTGGTTGAAAGAAGGACATAAAAAATCAGTCGATAATGCGTGCGATAGTGGTTGAGACGAAAAATGGGTTTGCGCCTCAAATCGGGTATGCATCTGAATTTTTTATTTTGTTTATATCTGGGATTTTATGTTTTTAATATTCATCAAGAAATAAACATGTTTTGTAATTAGGAAAATAAAAATAAAAAGAAATACCGCATTTGAATAGCATAAAAATAAGGAATGCACCCTTATATCAAGTACAGATGGCCGCCAATTCCAAGCGCAAAAAAATCATCGTATATTTTATTATATTTGGCATTCACACACATTTTCAAAGAGAGGAAAAAAGAAAACATGATGTTAGAAATTCAATGCCTAAGTAAGGACAAAGCTCAAGTAGTACTTTGCATTTTATTCTTTTACGGATTGGGTTAAAAATAATATATGGGACAATCCCAAACCGAATGGTGAATTTATATTTATTTCTACTTTATGGAATATCTGGACTGCGCGTAATAAACGCATTTTTGAAAAGATTGATTTCACCCCGGATATGGTTTGTGCCAAGTCCAGAGCCTTGGCTAAAGAATTGGCTGCTTGTACCAAGCCTACGCCTGTCATAAACCATACCCCGGGTAAGATTACTGACAATATTTCGAGCTCTTGTCATGATGCAGGTTATGAGATCTTCACTGATGGAAGTTATGACCCGCTCAGCAAAATGGGTGGATTTGGCGGTAAGGTAAGTAATAATGAACAACGGTGGATTTTGGGTTTCAACGGTAAGATCCGTGGAGAGTGCAGCCCACTAAAAGCTGAGTTCGTTGGCATTCTTCATGGTCTCAACCTGGCTAGAATTAAGGGGTGGAAGGGGTGCGCCATCCGCAGTGACTGTCTCGATGCCGTGCAAATCCTTAATAGACGTGACCACGGAAACCACCCCCTCACCAACATTATCGAGGAGTGCAAGGCTATAATAGAAGAAATGGAGATCAGTGTCAACCACATCAAGCGCACAAACAACATATGGGCTGATGGCCTGGCAAGACTTGGTAGACAACAGGTTCACGACTACACGGAATACGATGAGACTCCAGAGGCTTTATTCTACCTTCTCGAGCATGAGGACCTGAAGAACAGGAAGATTGCGATCCAGGCGAGCGTTGACCCTATCTACCGCATAGCCACTTTTGGGAGCTATGACCTGGATGACAAAGGACAGTGGAAAGGTGGGTGCTACGGAAAACTCAGAGGCACCCCTTCCCTAATTCGTGCTTTGATGGAGGGACTTTTCCACAGCCTGAATATGGCCAGAATGCGAGGATGGAAAGATGTCATGATTGAGACCGACTCCCATGAGCTCATTGATTTGTTCAAGGGGGTCCAATACATTGTGTCGGACTTTGAGAACATAAGGATAGACTGCTATGAACAGATGCGTTTTGTGGGAGCTGACTTCATCTACTCGCATCCGGGGAGGATCCGTGGTGCCGATTGGCTGGCTCGTGAGGCTAAGCTACAGGAAGAGGCGATAGTGGAAATTGACGAGGTTCCGAGTTGCATGCGATGGATTCTCGAGAATCCTATGGCGTAGGGGGGGGGGGATGCTTGATTGTTTATCCTGTCCTTGTTATATGCTATTTTCTGCTTTGCCTCGATGGCTTATGTTTCGTTTTGATGTAAAAGAACCTTAAACCATTTACTTTTCATTGTTAACCAAAAAAAAAAAAATAGCTTGCAGCCTGTAGAATAATGTACAGATGCCAACAACTACACAATACAAAACTCACTCAAGTCAAACGTACGTTTATATATGCATTACCTCAAATCTTTTACAAAGGTATTACAACCACTTTTTACGTATATTAGTTTAAGGGTTAAAGAGTAAATAGGAGATGTATATAAAGGGAGGAGAGGGCTGCCTTAGAATATATCAAAAACCCATTTTAGTAGTAAACATGGGAACAAAAGGGAAAGGGTCTCCAATGATCTCTCTCCTTGCCACTCTTGTAGTGGTATTAGTGTCTCTGAACTTCCCATCAGAAACAACTGCAGATTACGCTTACTCCTCTCCTCCACCGCCGCCCAAAAAGTCCCCACCACCACCCAGCCCTACTTACCACTACACATCTCCGCCACCACCTAACCCAGTTTACAAGTCTCCACCACCACCTCCCACCAAACCTTACAAGTACAAGTCTCCTCCACCACCACCGGTTCACAAATCTCCACCACCACCAACTCCGGTATACAAATACAAGTCTCCTCCCCCACCCACTCCCGTCTATAAGTACAAGTCTCCCCCTCCACCCACTCCCGTCTATAAGTACAAGTCCCCCCCTCCACCCACTCCCGTCTATAAGTACAAGTCTCCCCCTCCACCCACTCCCGTCTATAAGTACAAGTCCCCTCCTCCACCCACTCCCGTCTATAAGTACAAGTCTCCCCCACCCCCAGCTCCAGTTCACAAGTCCCCACCACTTCCCACAAAGCCCTACAAATACAACTCTCCACCACCTCCTCCGGTTCACAAGTCGCCACCACCTCCCACGAAACCCTACTTATATAAGTCCCCACCACCACCTCCTACTCCAGTTTACAAATATACATCACCGCCTCCACCCCCCCATTACTGATACTCTTCACCTCCTCCTCGGCAATGAAGTTTAATGGTAATCTTCTTTACAAACTAATCATATCCAATCTTTGAATCAAGCATTTCACGTTCTTTTGTTACTTTATAATAGATAAAATCCTTCTTCACTTGACATTTATATTTTATGTTGTTAATTTAAGAAACTTTATATGTTGAACGTTTTTCACCACATAACCCAATGCATTCTTGCAGGATCGAGGATGTCCGAATAAAGAAACCAATTGTTTTCGAAAGACAGAAAGCGACCATGAAGATGGAAGAAGAATAACTAAATGCCAAAAGATAGATGATGTGTTCACTTTTTCATGTATAAGTATTATTTTTTATGCAACAACCGATTACGCGCTAAGGTTTTGAACTCTTGGAATATAGAGAGGCTATTGTGTACCAAAATAAATAAATTTCTCATTACCTGTACTCGTGAAATATATATTTTTTTGTATTTTCTGTTAATTGTGAGCGTGATTAGTTTTAATAATATTTAGATTTGTTATGCTCTAGGCCGTGTGAAAACGAATTAATTTATCTTTTATATATATATATATAAATATATATATATGAAACCAATCCGAATCCTTAATCCAAAAGGAGTCTACCATGCATTTACCGAAGTTCATCCTCACCCTTAATTTTATTAATTGTCAAAACAGTCCTAATTCTTAATCTTTTTTTTTTTAAAAATACATAATATCTCTACACTTATTATTTATTTTAAACTAAAACTCATACTCTTAAATTGATAATATTCCTCATGAATGCAAGAGTAGAATAGATACTCTTAAATTGGAACAAATGCAATAATCTATAATTACTTTCAAAACTAGTATATAATTAGATTATGGATCGTTTAGTTGTCTAAATTATTTAATTATTAAATTGATAAGTTTAAAATTATGAGATTATGAAAGTATTAATTTGAAACGGATTTAATTTCCTTTTTTTGAAACAATGGCGGCTACTTCATTAGCGTTCATAGTACCTGGTACCGAAGCTGCTGGCTGCTCGGCCTGGGCACGCCTATCCTTTGGTGCACGTCTCGGAGGCATCTGAAACGTGAAGGAGTTTATTAGTCTACAGTCATTATCAAATCTCAAATAGCTAAAGACGTAAACGAAAAAGCAGGAATACAACAATCCTAAAAATAGGGCTCTATAACAAAAATGTTAAGCTGAAAGCGAAAATAAGCCGTACAGATCCGATGGACACTAGAACCTGATGCTCTGATACGACCTGTGACACCCCGCCTAATTAAATACCGGGCGATCACTCCTTTATTAAATTAAAATCAAGGTGAACAGTTGGTTCATTCTTAGCATCACTGTCGTAAAAATACTTTTCCAATTTAAACACCCTAATTAATTAAGCTAAGTGTCAAAACCATTTTTTTTTAAACATTACATTCCAGATTTTATTTTTGAAAACAAAGATTTAATTATTTACAACAATTTAATATATAACGATTCACACCACAATAATCCATGAACATATAATCCAAATAATTTAAACATTCGACAACTGAATCCCAACATTAGAATTTAAAGTGAAACATCCAGACAATAATAAATCCCAAAGTATCAATACTACAATAACTGAATCACAATGTCCAAATAAAACAACTAAAAATGAAAAGGGCGTCACATGCCCCTCTAAATGAAGATACTAGGAGAGGAATCAAGTAAATGAATTCGTCTAAGCAAGTGACCTGCAACTCCCACCTAAGCTGCAGCACGTTCCTTCCAAATGACCTATGCGAGACGCCCCTGTGGCTGGGCACCTGTAATATATACATATATATACAAGAGGAAAAGAGAAATAGAAACGGGTCAGAGCCCGATAGTGTATATGATTTGAAAATTCATTTAGCAAGTATTTAAATTGTTTACAGGCCAATGCAACAACATATTAGTGCGGCACTCTCTTGAGAAAATCTCACCTCTCTTCTAGTGTGCACGCCTATCGTACTATCCTTCCTAACTGGTTATTTATCTTGTACTGCTCTAAACGTCCCAATGGTTTAACTTATCTTAGGTTACTCGTAAGATTTTAAAACCGAACAGTATAATTGTTTAAAAAGAGAATTTCATTTTAATAGGGGAGCTCTCATTATAACTTTATTTAATAATAAAGTTCCTCAGTGCCATAATATGAGACAAAGATCTTATGAATAGTAACTTATGTATGATAAACATGCATGACATTTTATGTGTTGCATTCTTGCATGCATACATACATTATTATTTTATTTTTATTTTTACTAAAATATTTTTTAAAAAATATTTTTTATTAAATATTTCAAAAAAATATATATTTTTTTAAATATTTTTTTAAAAATATATATTTATTATTTTTTTTAAAAGTTTTTTTTAAAAAGGCGGGTTATTATGGGCTGGGTTTTATCACAGGGGCAAATTTATCGCCGTGCGCTCGGGCACGGGCATCCGCTAGTATATATATATATGAAAACAATCCGAATCCTTAATCCAAAATGAGTCTACCATGCATTTACCGAAGTTCATCCTCACCCTTAATTTTATTAATTATCAAAATAATCCTAATTCTTAATCTATTTTTTTTAAATACATAATATCTCTACACTTATTATTTATTTTAAACAAAAACTGATACTCTTAAATTAATAATATCCCTAATGAATGCAAGAGTAGAATAGATACTCTTAAATTGGAACAAATGCAATAATATATAATTACTTTCAAAACTAGTATATAATTCGATTATGGATCCTTTGGTTGTCTAAATTATTTAATTATTAAATTGATAAATTTAAAACTATGAGATTATGAAAGTATTAATTTGAAATGGATTTAAAATCCTTTTTTGTCTTTAATTGCATCAATTAGTGTTCACCTAATGGCAAAATGACCTACTGACACACCCCGGCCCCGTTACTTATAATTAAGTTTGAAAGTCAAAGTGAGTCAAATCATAATTACCTTAACCAAATCATAAACACGAGTATCCTTTTTCAGTTATTAACATGAATCAATAAAACTAAAACTTTTCACAATTTTAAAGTAATTATACTTATTCAAACATACTGAAAGGATAAGTAGGCTTAAATTACCCCATTTACGTTTGACCAAAATCATGATTTTATGCATCCCTTGCTAACCCAACCCGATCTCCTAGATTTGGAAGTGGCATCACATTACCTGAAAACATAAACATAGACACCATGAGCAAAATAGCTCAACAAATTCATCACTACCACACTACTGCATAAATTTAAATGCAATAAATCATATCCCTGTGATGACTTACGTATACTTATATGACTCATTTATAAAGAATGGACAATCACATACTTATCCGGCTCATTCATAATGAATGACCTAACCCTTCTGAATCATGATTAACATATAATGTCTGTAATAGATAATTCTCCCCCATTCCTCGTCGAGGAGTAACCCCTGTCTGTAATAGACAATTCTCCCCCATTCCGGCTCGGGGAGTAACATCCCATTTTGATAATCTGAAATGAACAATTTCATATTCAATTTTATTATGATCATATCCGTATCCACGTATAATACATCTTACCAGTAAGTGATATTTAGATCCTATCCATAACCATGTACAATACATCTTACTAGTGAGTGATATTCAGATCGTATCCATACCCATATGTAATACATCTTACCCATGAGTGATATTCAGATTGTGTTAGTAACCATGTATAATACATCTCTTTCCAGTGAGTACACTCACCTTGGCTACTTAATAGGTTTCCCCCCATTGCCTTTGCCTGACACTTGTTAAATCGGTTCTTCTTCCCTTCCTATCATTCTTACATTATTAGTGTCATCATAATAATATTACTAATCCAAAAAATCACTTAAACATAATTCAATTCATAAGAACCATGTGATCATATTCAAATCGTTTATCATAAATGAAGCTTCATCCAATTTCATGTTAAAATATTTAGCATATCCAATTCATAGTCCAAACATACTTTAATTCATTCTTAGAAATCCAATTCTTATCATATTAGGTTGCCAATACAAAATACGACACATCATTTCAAGTTTTCTAGAGCAAGATATGCCCATTTCTTTATTACAAAACAAATCGGCCCTATAGGCTCCTCTATCATTTATTCAACTTCTAAGAATTTTCATAATTTTTTTTATGTCATGACTTTCCATGATATTTCACCAAATTTCAATAAACATATTGAATAATACAAAATTAAAGTTTCAAAATTTTTAGAGTTCATTTTCTATGTTAAGTAAATCGTCAAACACATGGTATGCATACTTACATTTTCAAGGCAAATTCTATACCTAGACTTCAAACTATCCCCCAAGATTCATTTCTTGGTATTTTACATAAGTTTCGAATATGTTATACTAATATATGTTGCCTAACACCTCCAAATGGGATATCTTGATTTCAATAAATTTTCCATGATTTATGCCATTTTTACCACAACTAGGTCGGAATAGAACATTAAGGCATAACTTAACATTTTTAAGCATACATAACCTCCTCCTCGGGCATCTATCGTGGAAACATATACTAAACATGTTTTTAACATATAAACACATCATATAGAAGAATTTAGTACATCAAAAAGCTTCACAAGAAGATAATTCAAATCTGGAACTTTAAAATAAACATTTACTTTATCTTAACACGCGTTCTTACATATGTTCTCAAGCCATCCCTGTTTGAACACAATTTTGCGATATGGGTGTCATTAAAATCTTTATCAAAATCCAAAACAAAATATACCAATTTTAGAACTCATTCATGTGACCAATTTTAATGAAACAGTAATTACCTTATAAGATCACCTCGATTTATGGTAATTTCCTAGAGCAATTCTTCCTTAACTTTCTTTTTCTCTCCATAAGCATATTTCTTCCCAAGCTTCTCATCTAACATGTGGAAGAATATAAAAATATGATTTATAATAAGGAAATAAGTTCTAATGGGTTCAATGGCACTTATCCTTGTGCCTACATACGATTGGTTGGATAAGAGGTCCAATAAGATAATTTCACTAATGACAGATTTGTCCCACATTGATAAAATTTCCATAACTCGCTATTACGGACCCCGATTTATTCCAAATTTGCGTCTACTTTTAGATAACTTAGATACATACAACTTTCATATTTTATGTTTTTCCAAAATCATAAAATTAGTATGCCTAATTTGGACTCGAACAGAAGAGTACTAATTTACTCAAAATTTTATAATGTTCACATTTGGCGACCCAACATCGCCAATTTCGCACCAACACCCTAGTTTTATTTTATAAACGTAATGATGAATTAGAAACATATTTTCATGATGAATTTAACTACATGACTAATCATATGCTCTAATCATGTTGTCCTCGATCATACGCTCGATTAACATCTAATGTAAGCAACACATATATCACATGAGTATGCATCCCCTAAATATGATTTATCATAATTATATCCTGGTTGTCACACCTATAATGAAACCTTATGAAGAAAGAATTAATAAGTGGCAAGTACATCTTATAATCGCCTTAACATATAAATAGAGGGGACAAATTCATTGGGGGGTGGGGATCGTGAGTTATTCACCACACACACACACACACACAGATATATATATATATATGTACACTAGCCTATGCCTGTGCCTGAAGGCACGACGAAACTTTCAAAAGTACGTAATAGCGAAACGCAAAAATTTCGAAGTGTAATTTTGAAAAAATTGGCCATAATATCCTTTATTTATAGGACTATTCACCATGCTTAACAAACAACAAATAGTCCAATAACATTCAAATAGTCTAAATTCATCAAAAAATTTCACACATAATACGAAATATACAATATTCATCAATCAAATTCATAGTGTCTCAAAAAAATAAAGTGTCAATTGATAAAAAAAATTGGGCATAGTCTCCTTTGTTTATTCGACTATCCACCCTATTTAAGGGGTAATAACAAATCCAATAATATAAAAAAATCCAAATTCGGAGATGGGAACTAGAAGGTCGGGAAAGGAGAATATGAATTTATTCTTTCTGTGGGGCTTACTCAAAATGTCTGTGCCGTGGTGTTTGACCACCATCTTGGATGGAGTGAGAGAAACTGAGCAGGCCTTTGCGGGAGCATCGGAGAGCGTGTTTTTGGAAATTGCAATTCTTTTAAGTCTTTTGCACTCATATGCTTTTGGATTAGGTGCTACAACTGATGGATTCCTATCCTTCTTCCCACCTCTCGCCATTATCACTCTCTCCCTCTCGGTTTTCTGTATGTTTTGACAAACAGTAAACATAATTAATTAGTTTCTCGAACAAAGATACAATCACATAAGTAAAAATACAATCAGTAGGTTTTTTTCATCCTAATCTTACTTGCATCTAAGGAAAAGAAGATTGATAATAATCTTTTTTTCATCTTAATCTTAGTTGTAATGATTATTAACAAATTTTTCTAGGGAAATAATTAACATTTAAGAAAAATGAATGAAATCATTCATCGAGTTTCACAAAACTAACTATTCGGGCAATATTAATTAAAAGAGACCACTGTGTATTTATATTAGTTGGTCTGTATGTGATGAGTGTAAGATGATAAATAAGAACCATTTGAATCATTTTGAACCAAGATGAGTGTAAGAACAAAACCATTTGTATATTCATAATCAAGAAGGGAAATTCCAAACAATAGGCAGTGGTTTCTACTTAGAACATCAACTTATGAACAAAACATTAAGTGCCATTTTAATAACAATTTGGAACATATGTGACGGGACACTCTTTAGCAAATAGACAATGCCGAAATCAAAATGAGTGCGCAACCATGTCCATACATGTTAGATGAAATATCCATCCAAGAAATTACACAACTAAAAAGATTTGTGTGCTACGAACCTCAGCAAAGCATACAGCGACTTAGAGCAATTTAGGCTTGTGATCGTCCATCGGTATGGAACAATTTGGTTGACTGTATGCTGCTTTAAAGTCATACTGTATTCTACTGCATATGCATACTGTGATCGGACATCGGGCTTCTGGTCGGTCATCGAACACCAATTATATACAACATAGTTGTTAAAGGCGAGCCTAGGCGCTAGGCGTAGGTGGGGTTTCTTGGGAGGACACAGGCAATTTTTCTGCTCATTTTTTCATTTTTCTGCCTATTTTTTTCTTCGGCTGCATTTTTTCTTCTCGGACTTTGCATTTTTTTGCCTTTTTTCTTCTCGGACTCTTCCTTTTTCTGCCTTTCTTCTTCTCTAACTCTGGCTTTCTTCTTTTCTCTGCCTTTTTTCCTATCTTCTCTATTTTTCCCTTCATTCAAAGATCTTCATAATTTCAGTCATGACAACATCAAGCCAGCAACTGAAAATACATCGAACAAATAAGTAAGAATGCAAAAGTAAAACATATTATAGTTGAAACTGATAAGAGAAAACTAAAAAAGGAGAAACTCAGGTACATACTGTTCAGTTAGAAAAAAAACATGTCATGATTTATCCATCATATTCTCCCCATTTCCTGTTTATTAGAGCCACGGTATTTTCTCCTTTGCAAAATGCTCACCAAGAAGGGTTGTAGCAACAGCATTGTAGCAGCACCAAGGAGGGTTGTACCATGGATATTAACATTATAGCAGCACCAAGGAGGGGTTGTAGCAGCAGCAAAAGTTGTACCAAGGAGGGTTGTAGCAGCACCAAGGTTTTTTTTATTTTCTGAACATGAATTTTGAAAAGCACAAAATCACATATCCTTTAAAGACTCCATTGACTGGCAGATTTCATCAAATTGGTTCTAAATGTATAAATTTCCTGCTAAATGAACTTATATTTTAAAAGACCTTTAATTATAAAGTTTATGCACGAAAAGATAATATGAGATAAATATATACCTAAGATAATCAATATGTATGAAGATATTTGCAAGGTATTCTAATTGACCCAACATTCCCACCCACTATAGGGCAGTTCAAGAGAACTTAGGCAGCACTTGAAGCATCACGCCACTTAGTAGAAAACATAGACAAAGGAATAACTTTCCCCAGACACACTGTGCCACTCGGTGAGGCCATTTCCCAAACTCCATCAGGATAAATAAAGCATAATTCTTATTTTCTTGGAGGTTACGTAGAATGAACTTTTACATATTTGTCTGACATGGGAAATCCTAATTAAGCGAACAAAGTAAGTAATTGTACATGGCCTTACTAATAAATTTGTTATAAGTTACATGTGTTATTTAAATTAATACATATAAAGGACCCCTTAAAATATTCATATATTTCAGAAGCACACCTATTTAGGGGATATACTAGTAGTATGGTATGGCCTCTATACCAGTTTATACTATACTACTGATATTTTGAATATGGTGTATCCCTGGCATTAGTAGTGAGAAAAATATATGGAGAGATTTGGTGAGAAAAATTGAAAAGTAAGGAGTGAGATTTGTCTCATATTTTGACCCATTCAACCAATTGAGATGAATTGTCTTCCCATTCGTATTTAGTATAACTGAAAAAGGCTACGAACTGAAGTTTACGCTCTAATACTAAATGTTCTTTCAGTTGAATGTCAACACCATACTTGTTTACGCTCTTTATAACCATTTGTAGTAGGCCTCCATGTAAAACTTGAACTGTTGGTTCAGATAGCCCATAAATCATATGAAATGTGTTATAATGCTCACAAATTAAGACACTCACACATTGATTTGGATAACCACTATCCTCACCTACTTAATAAACGTAAGAAAATAGATTAGGGAAGGGAAAAATTCATATATACAAAAACACATATGGAAAATATGAAAGGCACACACTGTTGTAATGCTCGTCTCCAATTTCGAACAAACCCCAATTTCGAAGAAAAATAACCCCAATTTCGAACAAACCAACAAATCATCTTAGATAAAAAAGTTGCCCCCAAAAAACTCTTATTTTAAAAAAACAAAGTTCCAAAATTGAAAAGATGGGGCATGGTTTTGTGGAGGGAGAGCAGTGGGTAATTGTAGAGTAGTAGAGTGTATGGATTGGGAGGTATGGGTACCAATCGTGAGTGAAGGTCCATGAGGTACGACTACATTAGTTTGCGCAGTGGTAGTGGGGAGGGAAATAGGTCTGGGAGATATTGAAGTGGGCAGCATAAGCTGCGTGGTGAGAGGTGGAGCTGCATGAAGTTAGGCATGTAGGAATATAGCATATAGCTACTGCTATAGCATATAGCTACTGCTATAGCATATATCTAACTCCTTTAACGATCCTTGTATAGCATATAGCATATAGGCATATAACTACTTGTATATCATATATCATATATAGCTATAGCAGCTACTTGTATAGCATATAACATCTACTTGTATAGAATATAGCATATAGCAGCTACTTGTATAACATAGAGAGATTTCAAATGGAATTCTAAGTCCATGTACCTGTTCTATCGTAGTACATATTCATAACATCAAGGTCGTAGTACCTGTTCACAACAATTTAATAAAGATAGAGACAATTAACGGACTGCATAGTGGTCAGAGTATTCATCTTCCCTGACCTGAAGTTCTGTGCAATTGACTGCATAGTGGATGGACGATGAAAGGCCAATGAACCTGCACTAGTTACAGAACATGTGTTATGCATTTAAAATTCAATTAAATGGCCAATGAAAGTCTTGTAACAGTGGTGTTTGGCAGGGAGTCCTCTCTCCCCATGCCCTTTGTCTTGCTGAAAATTATAAAAATAATTGAGAACTTTAGAATAGTAAATAATAATAAAAATTATAATATTAGAGCGAAAAACATTATATTTGCAAACTAAGAGTAGGAGTAAACATAGTGGTGGAAAAAAAATGCAAGAGAAATTAGTTTAATTTTTATTATTAGCCTACCCCCACCCCCATAAAGCAGAGGTTAAAATAACCTATCATTAGTCTACCCCATCCAACACAACTAAAAATAAACCAACAAAATAATAAATATGTGCTCACTTGATAAAGCAATACCCTCAAACTTGATGTTGTGCTAAACGGAAAGGGCACGACGTCAAACTTTCATTGGGTATATGTGTGCCTCTGCCACGTGCCTACAATTCTTCCATGAAAGAAACAAAATAAATGAAAACAAAAAAGTGTTCATTTTTATCATTTGTAGGGACATTTCTAACAACCATCACGCATTATCAATGAGTAAATGACGCGCGTTTGGCAGAAATTACACCCTTGTATGTAATTAATGTCATTTAGATACATTTACATAAGTTATATTGACATGCATATGAGTCACGGATGACCAACTATGTCAAATTTTAAATAAACCAAGATGATGCAGTGCATATGTTCCATGTATTTAGGGTAAAATATGTAAGGTGTAAATAAACTTCGTCCTAAAGGGTATGATATGGTAAAATGAACATGTATCTGATATATGAGTGAGATCCATATTCATAGATATTTATATCTCCATAAGATACTAACCTCAAAATAAGCTCCATCGTTGTTGACGCCATAATTGTTTGAGACATCCTCTCAACCACGAACCCACTGAACTGTTGTGGCTTTGTCCCCCACATACTATGTAAACTAAAACATACATAAATCTGCAGCCAACCATTGGATTTGAGAAGTAGAGAGGTATCCCTTTAACTGAAACAACACTAAAGATCATTTTGCATCCAATATCTCATTCAACATGTTGTAGCACGCTTGTACCGCTTTGTATTCATTAAATTCAAATAATCCTGGAGTAGTTTAAATCTTGTCAAAACATTCGATAGCATCATACTATTAGAAAAATGACATTGAGAAGCATTAAAACACGAATTATGCAGTGAAAAAAATAAGATGCAAATTGAAGCAAGTGTTACCAAATTTAAGGGTACACAATGAACTCTCAATACTAAATACTACTTTTATTGCTCTAAGAAAGGTCATGATGTTAATAACGGTTTAGTTAAAATCCCCTAGTTATGCCAATCACTCCAAGAAAGTTCACAATGAATGCACAAAAAGTAGGGAGCACATAATCCTTAGCAGATTCAGGTAGTGCCTCAAGAATATGCAGAAGTTACGTGTTTCAGAAGTCCTAAAAATGTTGTCAAGAACTGTTAGCCTGAGGATAAGGTAGCAAACCAATCTACAGTAGTTGATATCCTTCCTTATGATCAGAGCCATATTGCAGATCATTTGTATGCCCCTGATGGAGATGTAGAGGAAAAAACAACAATTCCTTACATAGAAGAACTGCAACTTTTTGTACACAGTATTGAAAAGAGGATAAATTTTGATAAGGAGAAGAAAATTGCAACCCTATGAGGAAAGAAGTCTCATCGGATCTTAAAGAACCTATGCCTACCCAAAATCCGCTAATACAATTCCTTATTAGAAGGATACCATGAAATATTAGACAGACGTTCAAATACCTTATACCAGAAAGCATATTGTTCATTGTCTCACTAACATGCCGCATTGTAAAACCTCAAATAATAAGAACCCAAAAGATGACCTTAAGATAGTAGGGAAAGGACATTTATTTGCATGAAACTTGTAAAAATGAAACTCAAAACCCCTTATTCCAATCTGTTTGTATCATAAATCATTGCGTATCAACCGGAAACCATAACATCAAAACAATATGCAAGTGACCAAAAAAAAAAATCAATTAATGGAACCCCCATATTGCCATATAACCATACCTTATTTGTGTCCTTGAAAGAGTTAACACCCGAAAATCTGTCTTCATCAGGGACAAAAATAATGTTTTGATGAATATATCCATTTTTAACCATTCACATCCCAATCTTATTTTCTATTTTAGTAGCTTGCAATCTTGGGGCATCCTTCTTCACTAAAAACCTGTACAGATGGAAGAAGCACATGCCTTATTTAGATAAGAGTGTGCAAATATAAAGAGCCCATATGTCACATATCATATAACTGATCTGGCAAGCACAAAATGAAGTTTTTTGTGAGTAATAATGGTAACTATAGGTTAGGAGGGAGGGGGATCAAGAAATGGTATCGTTAAACAGAGTCTCAAACTTGTTAATGGAAATTTACGTACCAATACACTACCCAAGCTTTCTTTTCAAACATACCTCTTTTTCATTGATTGTGAAGATAAATAATATATATGCATATTCATTTAGTGTGCAATATGCATATATGCATATTCATATATGCCATATGCATATATGCCATATGCATATATGCAATACAACTAAATAATATATATGCATATTCATTTATTGTTCAAAGTGTTGTTTGTCACCAAATGTATTTCATTAGAATGAATAATGAAATTATATAAGATTACCTATTTTGACAAAATTTAAATTTTTTTATCCAAATAAAAAATTATGGCACTCGGTAAATATCGATGTCTTACCAAATGATATACAATTACCCTAGAACCAAGATTAGTCGTAAAAGCACTTGTATGATGGAACACAACGAACTTTAACAAAGAAAGAATCCATAATCATGCTTTTAATAAAGAAGCAAATAAAATCATAGAAAGATGACTATAAGTACCTGTGATTTCAGTTGATTGTGGGTACGATGAGATGATACAAAATTATGGAAGTACCTGTGATGTTAGTTGATTGTGGGTGAGATGGGGTGATAAAAATTATAGAAGAAAACTAAGAAGAACGTATGAGCAATGTTATATAAGTTATATAAGCTACCTGACAAAGAAGAATGTCTGAGTAATGCTGAAGATGCAGATGAAGGTTTCGTCTAACATTAATATTAGAAAATTATCATTATTAACAAAGGCAGAACGCAAGTCCGTCAATTCCCCTGGTTCGATATCTTTGTGGCTCTCGTACAGATGCAAGGTAATCAGTACGTCGAGAACAAACTCACCGAGAAATTCAAGCCTCTGACAAATATTCAGCAAGGAAAGTGAGTGATATTTGTGGGAAGCTTGATTATAAAATAGTATGCAGTACATTATCTAAAATAGTATGCAGTACGCTATATGGCTTGTTTATAAAATAGTATGCAGCACATATAACACCAGTTTTATGAAAAAGCACATACATGACAAAACCATTTTAATCTAGGATGGCAACCATTTTAATAAAACATACAGCACCATTTTAGTGCAACACATATAGCTCATACAACACTTGTTATCCCAAAAAAATTCTAACAACTAAATCATATTGGAAATTATCTGTGTCAAACATGTCGAGTACTTCCTGCATTTGAATCATATTGGACATTATGAAAAAACACCCAATACATTGATCAAATTGGTAATTGAAGAATAAACCGAGTCTCTTTTAAAAACTCCACTGTTTTTAAGAGAAAAAGATCCCAAAACATTGGAAGCATTCATATCATCGGGAAAATATGACAATAAAACTAAAATGAATATCTACTTTTTCAAGATTGTTAGTGAAAAATGGAAATATATTGGTTTATAATTAATATAAAACAAAAAACTAACAAAGGGCAATGTCCACTTGAGTCTTTCTTCAAACATTTGGAGTGCAAGTTACATCCAACTTTTTTTTGGAGTTGCATAAAAGTTTACATCGTCATCAAATACAAATAATCCATGACAATCGAGAAAACAATTAGATCATATCATATCCGGATTCGAAATAATAGCAATGAAGATTGGAAATAAGCATAAACTCGTAACACAACTTGGAAATAAAATCATCAATATAATTAGTAGCAATATAGTCCTCACCCAGTGAGTGATAATTGGTAAATCATCTCCTTTTGTTGCACTTATAATTAGTAAATCAATGAGTATCTTTGTGGTTGTGAAAAGGAATTTTCTCTATAATTCAAGTACAACCATCAAGAAAAATACATCAGATAAATAATAGAGATAAACAATGGGGATGTTTATAAAAGGAAAAGTTAAGAGAGCACAAAAAGAGCCTAAGTCAAGCCCAACATAAATTGAAATGCCAAAAATATATTCCATTAGTCATATAAATTGAAATATCTAAACTATTGTTGATGCGAACTCAAGGAAAAATTACCTTACCTTATAATAACAGCGACTTGGTCAGCGTCTTCCTTATAACACCAACTACTTCCGCCAACCCCAAATAGCTGGAATAAAACTAAGAACCGCATTCCTTCCATTCGTTAGGGCGCGGCTACAAAGTTAAGATTGGAACCTAATAAGAGAAAGACTATTGCTGTAAATACACTTAATTCAGTACAGAACACCTCAAAGACAAATGAATACAACTCAATTTTGTGTAGAATGCAACTCAATTATGTGTAGATCAGTTCTGTATTTAATGGATCATCCTTGAATTTAACACTATTTCCATTATGTATTCTTCATTTGGGATGTTGTGGGATGTCCGAATTTGTTTCCCCTTATCAGCAGATGATCACTGTGACTGCAAAAGTATATAATGAAGTAATTACTTTGAATTTTTCATGGTCACTGAGTTCTGCCCTTGAAACAGAGATGCAATTGAAGGCCATGTGTGGACAACTTGTTTGAAGTGATCCCAAATTTATGGCAAGAAAACAATTGAGATTCCAATCATTAATCAAACAACTCAAAAGATTATTTAAATCATTCCCAAATACCAAATATAATTTATTCTAATTCAGTGTAAACTCCACTAAATTTGCCCAAACATCAAATACCATTGAAAATTTTTCCAAACACCAAACAAAATTTATTCCAATCCAGTGTGAACTCCACCCAATTCAGTGTAAAAGAAATTGCCAGAGGGGAGAAAAGAGGGTTGGAAGGTTGACGGGCTGGAGTGCGGTTTGGTGCGTGCATATAGTAGTAGGAGGGCCAGGTTCCAAAACACTGAAAGATCTTAAATAAAAAACAAAATGATTATAATTTTGTTGAGGCTTTAAAATTATTGACAATAAAAATAAAATAACCTATATATAAAAAAAGATCAACTTGAAAATAAACCCAATACATAAGGAGAAAGAGAGAACTAAAAATATAAACCCCAACGTACTGTCCTAGTGTACTTAAGATCAAAAATAAATAAAAAATTGGATTTTAACTAAATGTTTAGAGAGAGGAAAAAAAATAAATTTTACAAATAATAACTTGAAAATGATTTGTACAATGATTTACTAGATTTAAGCACTCAAAACTATAGGTTAACCAAAAAGAAAATTGAGATAGAGAGAAAGAGAGAGAGGGAGAGGGAGAGTTACCATTTGGAGAGTGGAAAATACCCATGGACCTCATACTGTGAACGAAAAAGCTACATATTGAAATAGCTAAAAACCTGATTTTAATGAATTAGTCCTTTCATATAAACTAAAAACTATTAGCACAAAAACCCATCTTGCAATAGAGGAAATACCTGAGATTACAAAAGTCGGACATAGGTTCGGTCTAACCATCATCATCCTTGAGATTACAAAATAGGATAGATTAAAAAACTCAACTGTAAATTTGTAGAAATCAACAGAGATGTGGCATCGTTGTACCTGCGCCAAAAATAAAAAATAAAAATCACCTCAAAATAGCCCAACAACGAATATCGTGTATAAAATCAAAACCGAGATGAAGAACAGATATTGAAATCACCTAAAAATGAACAGATATTGAAATCACCTAGAAAATGAACAGATCTTGAAATCTCATGTTTAACATCAAAATCGAGATTAAGAACCGAACGACGAACTGATATTTATAACCCTCCTTTTCGAAAATCCAAAATGTAGATAAAGATTCATAAAATCCATGTGAGAGAGGGGTGATAGAATGAGAAAGAGAGGGGGGTTGTTCTTGTGAAATGAGGGTCGGGGGAGAGAGAGTGTGCTTTGGTAATTGGTATTTGACAATAAGTGTGTAATTTCCTCTTTTACCCATGTATTTGAATTTTTGGTAAGAGGAGTAAACAAAATGATGGACTAAAAAAAGGGGGGAACTCAAATTTTTAAGGGGCAAATATGGTAAGAGGTGTATTTTAATCTCAACCATTTTATCGTTGTCTTGTTGGCTTCGATCTGAACCATGAATTGTCCCCCAAACTTATGAATAGTGAAAACACCATTGCTCCTTATTATATATATATATATATATATATATATATATATATATATATATATATATATATATATATATATATATATATATATATATATATATATATATATATATATATATATATATATATATATATATATATATATATATATATATATCTATATGAATTTGTGTGCGTGTGTGTGTATGTGTGTGTGTGTGTGAGAGATAGAGATAGAGAGAGAGAGAGACTGTTAAAGTAGTCCATTAAAGGGTAATTTTGTAAATTCAAATTGTGCAATTTTTAGTTTTTTGGTGAAATGGGCTTATTGGAGTTTTTATGTATACACTTAACTTGGTTAATTTTTTAATGTGATAATTTTGCAACCAAACAGCAGGTCTAAGACAATTCATAAATTAGCTAATTACAATTTGGGGGGCAATCAAATGGACCTTAACCATGCCATAAAATTCTACGTATAGTCACAGGTTAAAAAAAAAGAAGATAAAATCAATCTCTCAACACACACTAAGCAAATGTTGTGCAAGTGACCACCAACCAAAATAATACAATGTTAATGAAATATAATTATTTTTCACTTAACCTCTATTCACCACACACCCACCCACCCACCCACCCACCCACACACACACACACACAAATATATATATATATATATATATATATATATATATATATATATATATATAGAATGGGTGTATTTACATATCATCAACAGGTTCATGAATTTGCTATTTGACCTGAAAGGTACTGTGGTTTTGATGGTTGTTTGCAATATGAACAACCACAATACATACATAAATTAACATTTTAAATACTTTGTGAATTTTTTGGGGGGTGTAGGAGATTTAATAGTTCGGCACTACGCTATTGATTTAACAGTCATCTGCTATAAGTACTATACACGTATATTCATAAGGTGAAACACCTACATTGTATGGTATCATAATTTACTATTCACATATAATACTGTTAGAGTCTCATTTTTTTAGTCGAATATTAATAAATCAAATGTCACTATAGTTAATATACCTTGATCTTAGTCATTAATTAATGACATCCTTAATGAATTACTCTTAAATTGGAACACATATAGTAATCTATAATTACTTTACAAACTAGTATATAATTATGGACCGTTTGGTTGTCTAAATTGTGTAATTATATATATTGATAAATTTAAAATTATGAGATTGTGGAAGTATTAATTTGAAATGGATTTAAATTCAATTTTTTGTGTTTCGTTGCATCAATTGGTGTTCACCTAAGGGAGAAATGGAATATAATTAAATCCTTTGGAGAAAGACTTAATAAGTGGGAAATGGGTCTTATAATCGCCTTAACATATGAATAGTGGGAACAAGGGTGTGATATATTTTTATTTAATAGTTTCTTTTTTATTTTTCTCATCTAATTTATGGATAAAGTTTTCAAAAGTTTATTTGGTCCGAGCACAAGTTGTTTGGATTTAATTTTTGATTGGATGTTCCCGAATTTTCAAAAGTTTGGAAACTCGTGCCATATGAATTCAATCAAAAATTAAAACTTTTACTTGGGTTTAATTTTATTGAGTAAATTTTAATTCAAACTTCAACATGTTATATAATTTCTAATTGTGACACCCTGCTTATCTTAATTACGGGTGATCAATCCTTTATTTAAATAAACATGAATCTCATTTCGTTCATTCTTAGCATCACTGTCGAAAATAATTTTTTTAATTACTAACTTCTTATGTTAATTAAGTCAGAGTCAATTTTATCTTTCATTAACGTAACAAGATGCAGAAAAATAGGAATATAACAACTAATCCAACCCAAATATACGAGTTTAAATCATCACACGATAAATAGATAAATAATGAATACCAAATAATCCCACGGTTCACAAAGAAGAATCCAAACCATAAGTCTATAGAGATAAAATTGAATCTAAGTACATCGTCTGGAAAATAAAAACAAAAGGTATAATAACTGAAGGAAGCAACATACCCAAATGAATTAATGAATCAAAACCTAATCTAGGAATGAATAACGACAGCATCTACTCAAAGTCCTACAAGCCTCCACAATGTTGTAGCTATGCATTCCTATAATGAGTCCTCAAGTTTGGCGAACCTGTGGATGGATACCTAAAATATTTTGACACGGGTCAGAGCCCAAAACCATTTGAAAAATATTTAGCAAGTAATTAAGATGCAATATCTAAATATGCATTCACAATTTTCATATTTAAGCGGGTATCGCACTGTGTTGAAGTATTACTCACCCCTAAATTATTTTTCACACCTAACGCTTACCTTTTAACCCAACTAGTTATAATACCCCGCCTAACTAGTCCGTTTACAAATCCTTCTATCACCCTAATTTATCCCGAGTACTTCCGACCTTTGGTTCCTAAGTTATTTTTCCCTAACTTAGTTAATCATTTCCACTTTAATTGGTTATATAACATTCACACTATTTATATCAATAATGCGTTCAAACTTTACATTTTTAACTCGTATATAATTATCCACTCTATTATATATGTATAATATACTATAACAATCACACACATGTTGCATATAATATATATCCCACCGAATAATAACTCACTGGATGCTTGTCTCTATAATGCAATCATGTCCCAGGCATACTCACTCTAACCTGGTTACCACAAGTCTGTTACCTCACACCGAAATAGGTAAATATATCACAAACTTAATAGAGGCGGTCATATTTCTTTGAGAGTGATACCGAATCATACCCAAAACGTCTCACCTCTATAATAAAGTACACAATAAAATATTAAACGATGTGTGATAATATACAAATATTGCGTATTTTATCCCTCAAACCGATGCATTTTAGCCCCCTCGAGTATCTTATTCCCTATATTTATGCTCGTTAACTAGACAACCTCGAATTTCTATGTTAACATGTTTTGCAGGAGTTAATTGAGCTTTTATAGGTATTTCTATGCTAAGTGTGAAGTTCGGACGTATTTCGCTCGATTTTCGTACGCGATCGCACATTCAAGGGCATTTTAGTCTTTTCATAGTTTGGGAACCTGGCCCAACATCTAAACGGAAGTTGTATCCCCCCTCGCAAGCTTCACATGTTCGTGAACGGTGCACAATTCCGATTTAGAACGAAGAAGTTATGGTGATTTTAGCGGAGGAGAAAAGAAAACATGCCAAAACAGGAGGAAAGGAAAAGCAGCCCTACTTGATCAATCCATCCATCAAAAGGATCGATCCTTCAGTTTTTTCCAATCGTGGGGAGACAGTGGGCTTGGATATTTACCATCGATCGATCGATCACTGAGGATCGATCGATCGATCGATCCCCTGTTTCCAGCTGATATTTTGTCATTTCTTTTCTTTTCTCTTTTCTTTTATATTTTAATTCCACTTACTATATATACCAATTTTGTTGTTATTAAGAGATATAATTCATTTTAGATAGTTTAGGTTAGGGTTTTGGAGGTTTGAGAGCTCATTTCTTCATTTCTTCTTGAATTGACACCCATTTGGGCTTGTAATTTGTGTTATCATCTTCCATCTCCATTAATATAGTATGTATTTCCTTTATTCTTTCATTCTAGTTAATTTACATGTTTCATAATTAGATTCACATGATTTATTTCCTTGCTTTCTAGTGTAACTTTATCGCGGTTATTTACTGCTTTCATTTACCGCGTTTTTATCATGCTTTCTAGATAATTTAAATTAGGTTATGTTTGAATGGAACTCACTCGAGTTGACACATTGCTTTTCTTTGGTAATGGTCTTTACGAGTCTATTTCGGCTGCGTTGTCCTAGTTATTGCGCCTAGGAGATTTGAGGGGGCATATCATGTATGTCCCGTGCTTACGACTTTGCGTGCGTAGGTTCCAGGATATTTGTTGATGCCAAAATCTTATTAGGCTTTTATGCGGATTTAGGGGCGTGATAACCCTTGATTTAATTCATTATCGAAACGAGACACATTCTAAATAACTCGTCGACCCATGTGACCATTTTATACTAATTAACTCGGGTGAGGGATATTCGATGCAACCTATAATTTTTTCCCGCTTTGCTAGTCTAGTTTCAATACACTCGCCTAGATTAACATTTACCTTTTATGCATCTTTTCCTTTTTAGTTTGTAATTCACCTTTTACACTTTTATTTCGGAATATTAAATCGTATAAATTCTAGCATCTCATCTCTGTGGATTTTTATACCCGACTTACCATTGTGCTTGCCTCACAAGTGTAGTCGTAATTTAGGTTTGTTTGTATTATCGCAGTGAAACGAAAACAATGATTGTGTCCTTACACGTGCACACCTTTCAGGCGACGATCAATGTGACCTAGGGAGTATAATCTCCCTGCATTCACTAGCCAGAGGATTCTTGCAAATCGCGTAACCTCCGATGATAGCACTAGAAAGATATGTTTCCACATAAATATCACTCAAACAGATATTTATAAATTGAACACACACACACACACACACACACACACACACACACACACACACACACACATATATATATATATATATATATATATATATATATATATATATATATATATATATATATATATATATATATATATATATATATATAATGAAAATTAATTCATCTATTCTATGGCTAACACGCGTAGCACTAGCCCATAATCCATTAAATAATTACTGTAGCTTCACTAGCTAAAATAACAGGGCTCAATCAATCGGCGTGTATTTAAATATTAATGAATTTATCTCACCTGATTCCTTCTTAAGTTACTCACTATTTCACGCATCTCTAAACCCACATATATATACCCATTATCACTAGGTAGTAGGTTTCCATTTATATTTCACTAAATAATTATTCCTTGAGCAATCCACAACCAAACTAGAGTCGAGAAAATAAAATAAGCTGACCTGCCCGAAAATAGGCATTGTCGATCGATCGATCCTGCCATGCAGGCAACTCCTTTCCTAATAATTTTCTCCATTGATATTCATCCAAACCTCCATGAATTCATCCCAAATCTTACCCCAAGCACATCCAGTGTTTATCACACATTAAAATAGGTTCTAATAATGATTTAAACCCTTAATCGTCACTGATTTCTCATCAAAATTCAATATTTCACGAATTGGGTTTTCTCAATTTATTACAATCCTCCCATTCAATTTGATTCGATAATCCAAATTAAATTAAATTAAATTAACTACTAGGTTTCAACTATAAATCAAACTACAGTAATTTATATCAGTATTTCAACATCAATTGCACAGTAATTCTACATCTAATGTCCAAATCTCCCAAAACCCAATTTTCATGTGACAACACTCCCCAAAAAGGAGTTTGTCTACACCCAGCATAATACGAACATGAGTTTTTTCAATTTAAAGTAGAATAAGGTTAATTACTAGTTTTTCTAGGCTCGTAGGGTCTGATTACATGTTGTAGAAGATGGATTTGACAAAGTACACCTAATTCTCCCTTGAACTTGGTCTCTAAAGTACCTTTCTTCTCTTCCTTCTATTTTTTCTCAATTTCTAGCGTTTTGAATTAGAGTTCTAGCTTCCTCTATCTCTTAAAATTAGGTATAATATCCCTAATCCTGAAATTAGGCTAACGGGCTGTGATACCAGCCTAATTAAATACTGGGTGACCAGTCCTTTATTAAATTAAATAAAACTGTCCGGTTGGTTCATTCTTAGCATCACTGTCGAAAACAATTTTTCTTTATTTATCACCTAATAAATAATTGAGCTGTGTCAAAACATTTAATTTTATAGATTAAGTTCCATTCTTATGAGTTTATATACATAAACCATTTCATGAACAAAGATAATAATATTGAATACCAAACAATCCAAGTGGAATAAACAGGCTAGATTAATCATTCCAAATAAAATATCCCTAAATCGAAGGATAATGTAATAATTAAAACAATCCCAACAAAAACTGAATACTGAAATAAATAAAGAGTACAAAGTCTCTCTGACCTAAATAAAAACTAGAAATGGGTAACAAATGCCCTATTTAAAATGACTAAGTGAAGAGCTGAGATTACAAGGATGAAGTCGTCTAAATGCAAAGACCTGCAACTCCCACAGTAGCTGCAGCATGTCAATTGTCCAAAGATCTAAGTATGACGCCCCTGTATATATACAAGAGAAAGAAGAGATGATAAGAAATGGGTCAGATCCCGAGTTTAAAATAGCTTGAAAATAGTTTAGAAAAAATATAGAATGCTTACCAGTTGATATTACATACATGTTAGTATTTCGACACTCACTTTGAAATTCTCACCTCTCAACCAGTGTGCGTGCCTAACGTACCGCTAAAACCTCCAAGTTAATGCTAACCCAGTTAAGTAGTTCAAATTAAGTTCTCTCTTACATTTCCTCTTTTGTATGATCGTACATATAAAACACTAAATACCTTATCATAATCCTGGAATTTATGAATAAATGTTATTAATCCATTACCGTTGTTAGTTCCCACACACTTATGTTATTCTTTAATTTCATTATATTTCTCATCTTCTCACAAGCACAGTAGATTAAACATAGGTATATATAGTTTATAACTCAATATAGATACTAATAGGGAACCCCACATAAAATATATGGTGCAAGCATACTCTGCTATCAAGTTCCTGTACCTCTCATACAGAAAAGGGAAATACTAGTTCAGAATCACTCTCGAACTGTATTAACACAAAACACACATATTGGAGGCGAAGCATAGTTCCCTGTCTCTAAGTGGTCATCACATACCCTTACGTCTCTTAGGAGCATCTGAATATAATTCTCAGATAGCATGTACCAACGATCCTATGTTCTGAGGTACGAGTCAATATTCCCTATAAAGGTCACATTAGAATAAGATTGTCCCAGCGCCGTAACCTCTATGATAAAAAGTAGCGCGAGTATGATGAAACACGGATATTCATATAATATATATACATACACTCATATATGTGTATTCACATTATTCAGATAGGTAGACCCACGACCCATAACATATTCTAACCATATGTGGCACGTAGCGCCCGAGTTCTACGTATAATTAATTCATTCTTTTATTTTCTCAATTACTGCAAGTTCTTAAGTACTTCTCGACTCTCGAAGTGTATCTTTTTGATAAATATAAAATCAGTAGGTGCACACTCTCTACCCTACTAGTCCACGTCATCCTTAACTCTCACAAGACCTAGTTTAGCATACTCACGATCTGCACCCGATTTTATACCCTCATCAACCCACGGTTAAATCTCATATAAGACCGTACTACTCAAACCTTGCCTACAACCCTACTGGTCCTTACCAAGTCCCATTATTGTAAATAAATTGTGTATAAGGGGTTCCCATGAATCCGCATTGGGTGAATCATTAAAAGGAAATAAGTTTCAAATTCTAGCAGGGGTCGATCGATCGAAGGGAAGGGTCGATCGATCGATAATCTTGAGTCCGTCAATCGATCGATCAGATATTGGTCTCGTTTCTGCAACTATAAGCCTACGGGTTTCTTCTATTTCAATAATCAAAATCTCCATTAGAATGTCCCAAACTCCCAACCAAACATCATAAACATTATATAAATAGGTATGGATGATTTCTAACGTAAAACGTTCATTAATTCTCCAAGAATCATCATTAAATGGGTTTAATCCAAGAAGTTATCATATGGACCCTAGTTTAACCTAGTTTCTTAATAACTCCATAAATTTCCAGATTTCTACTTCTACTGGGCATTCAAATTTTGTGTTTAATGTTTTACATCCATCAAGGAAGTTAACTTAATAAGGTTCTTCTCTATTATGTGAATTAAAATTTCCAAAGGACATTAAACCTTCATGAAAACATGTAATTATTCTTCCTACTCTGACATGGATGTGATATCAACTCAAGAACAGCAAGATAGATACTTGCCTGGGAATCAAAGGTCTGAGTTGTAGAAGATGATGGGTATATCTACCCTCCTCGTTCTCCGATCTACGCATTGGTGGTGGAATTGGGGGGAACGGTGTAGGATTGATGGTTCTCCCCCTTGGAAACCTCCTATCTTCTCCCTTCCTTAACCTCTCTGAAACTCAAGTGTTTATAACAATTGAAGACTCTAACTTCCATTAGATATAACCCAAAATTTTCGTCATTAATTAAGGCCCAAAAATGAAAGGTACCAAAATGCCCTCCCAAGTTGCCGGTTAGGCCTAACATCATCCCGAAAACCAAACTAAACCCCCGGGTACACTTTTTTGACTTACTCGACCCTTCTGGACACATTGGTGCATTCAAAATGACCATACATGTGACCTACAATTAATTTACTTTTTATTTCCTTAAATTAGTCCCGACACGACTAACACGCGCGTCTCGACTTAATTTCTATAACTGTCGTATTTTTTACTCATGACAACTTTAATATTTTTATAACCATATATTACTTTACTCACTAAGCAATATTAAACATAATTATCTCCAATAAATACTAACTATCATCACGCTAGTAATTATTTAATTAAATTCGGATTGATTATAAATATATTCACTCCATTTAAATTAATTAGTCCCAATCCCATGATTCAAATAAAATCTTTCAAAAATACGGGGTATTACATACCTCCACCCTAATAAAGGAATTTCATCCTAAAAGTCATATACAACCACTAATAAGACTGAGGATCTTACAACACCACATTCTCCAGTGCTTAAAGCTAACTTCATAATAAGGCTCGATCACTATAGCCCCCGCTTCACAGTAATATTGTTTAACACTCTTGATACTTTATCAGTCATACAGTCACACTGTAATAACGGCATCTCGAATTGCACTCCTACCAAACGACATTCGTATAAGACGAGCATATATATTATTAGCCCCATTATCTCAATATTATTGGGAGGTCGCACCTCACTACATGCCACTTCCCTTATTTATCTAAACACAAAACTCCCATCCTGAGAGAAACCAGATGAACATATGACCACTCTTGTGAGTTCTTCAAATCTCGATTCCTAGAGACGTAACTCTTACGAAGGTCAAAAACCACCTAAGAGAGTTTATGGTTATTCCACCTTAATCATCGGAGTCTAACTCTCGACCAATCCAAAATTCTGATTATCCGTTCACCTCTAAACAACCATAGGGAGTGCTTACACACAACTCTACCATCATGTAATATCTTCTACCAATTACCATACTATAATTCACTTACCAGCTATATCCGTTGGGTAAATGAAATGATCACAATGAGTACACAATTTATTTTCATACATCTCCACTAGTCGTTAATCACATTTCACCTATTCCTCGGGCTAGAGGTGATGCAACCTGCTCAAAACAAAATGTAATCTCCACTTCTTCCTGAATTTCCATACTGAAGGTGGGGTTCAAGGATCTCATCCTGGTTAACAACAATACTAGGAATGACCACGTATCAAAGTGATCCTTCTTTTCAAAGAAAGAATGGGGCACACTATCTAATAGTGTAAATCACACAAAGGTATAACAATTACTTTCCTTTTGGTCAATTTGTTCCATTCATTCAAAGGAACTTGTGACTTATCTCGAGGTTGGCAACCCATTAAAGAAATTTAGCAACTTGACTCTTCCATTACTATAATCGTAGGCTTGATACAAAATTTTCTAGCTGATCATCTTACTCCAATCGATTTCTATCTATAAGTGGTGCACACGGAGACTACTCACTATGTCTTGATCAACATAGACTTCCATTTATAAGGCCTGACATTAAGTGGTACTTAATACTCCTCTTCTTGCCTCGGCGTATACCAAAAGTTCCGACACGTACACTTTTCGCTATGAGGTGCACTTCTGGACTCTTTATACCTTATTGAGATCATCATTCTATTTGTGCGCAAGTCACTCTCAAAATTTGACTCGGTAGAACTCCACTTAAATTTTTTTATAATAGTTAAATTTTAGTCTTCTCAAGGGATACCCCTTTTTTAATGGCTTCCCATAGCCTTTCAACTAAGTTCGGGTGTGCTACTTAATTTGCACATGTATATATGGATTATCGTCCTTCTCACATGATTCTTAATCCACTCTTCCACTTGCATTTTATTTTATTAGTCCCACAAGCATATATTTCACTCATATATTCCCACGTCCCTTTAACCCGGGCGATTCTGACATCAGCTAACCAGGGTGCCCACACACCCTATAAATTGTGCATAATAGCGTAAACATCACATACGTTTCACACATAACACCCAATTCCTTATTGCCCCTGTATTCATAATGTGGCTATAACACTTGGGCATTCTCAATCACCCCATAATTGAAATTTTTAAATCCTCCTTAACATCGTTCCACCCTTCAACTCGTGGTGATAAAATAAAATTTTCAATGCATCATCACCGCACAACCGGCTCCACTGGTCTTATATTATAATTTAAGTTTCAACTTATAGTTATAACAACATACTTCTATAACGACAGAGGTACCGCACTCATGGACCAGTAACCAAACATCTCCCTACTTCCAACCATAGGCTAAGTTTCATGCGTGGGATGTCTCGTAAAGTGAAATCCAAACAAGGACACCCCCCCCCCCCCGCCGATACACTACTACCTATCCGTTAGGCCCTCAGTCCATAACATGTACCCCTAAATTCTCGTCTCTTGACATAAAATCTATATCTCCTCCCACACTTCACACTTAAACAAGGAACTTCCCCCCCCCCCCAAAGGAACTATCACTCAACATTGGCGGTAATCACATTCCATAAACCTAGTACACATACAATCGGGACTCTCAAAATCCTTTCCCCAGACATATAACTATAAGTCTTAACTCCCACGTCTCTAAAGGATTTATATAACAATGCACTCTTCCTATTACCAAATCTTGAGCGTTAAACATAATAACTTGCTAAATCTTTCTGCTCAACAGTAAACCCAATACACTCTGAATCATATCAATGAAGTCCCTACATACAGCAGGATCGAATATCTTGAGACCACTATACCCTTCGAAGTCTCTATAATATATAAATATAAATGCGAGCAAGACCCTCTTGGAGGTGAGGTTTCACTAGAACAAAACATCCTGCACTAGGGAAGCAGCCCCGATAGACTTGCGATATCCACCCACTATCGGTCTAATCATTACTCTAAACCATAATCAGGATAATATCATACTCGTATAACACATCACTAAAATGAGTAATCTTAATAAAGTATATACCACTATCAATACCCCCATTCATCCTCCGCTAATAACACTAAAAATAACCCCGCTATACCAAGGAAAACATTCACATAATAATAACGTTGTTCATATACACACTAAACTCGTTTCACATCCGAATATAACAATAATCAAAATGTGGTGACTCGTTCATGTACATAAAATACTCCTCATCCTCCGAGGATAAAACTCATACTTCTACCTTGCCAATTGCCCTGGTTGTTCAAACGGTTCCCGTACATAACACGCCTGTCCGAACTAAAACGAAAATTACATTAAGCATTGCCCTTGCTAAGCACCATATCCTTGTCCCTTTACTCGCTTTGGGAAAAATTAACGCTTATGGTTTTACTCTACACAAAATACCTCTAAACATAATCCACATATCTCTGGTCATACTGACCATGTTAGGGTTGTCCTTCTCTCGAACTTTGGTAGTCTCGATCCTGATGGATACCCCCATTGTTCCCTTAGCTTTGTTGGCCCTAAGGAACATGCTACTGGCTTTAACATCCCTTACTGAATTCACCATCGCTTGGTAAGAATTCAGCTATCCAAATCATTTAAATGGGTCCCCTGATGGGTCTCCCCCTTATTGTGCTTCACTAACACCGTTTCACCCAGTCTCATTCTCTGAGTAAATTCTTCGATTCTTTTAGCTTCCCACACAGAGGAGCATTAACATCTCCATCGACAAAGTGCGACTTTGTCACCATCTCGATCGACCGTCCAGCAGAATTGCCATTTAAGTGTTGTTAACTTTTCTTACGAGTCGATCTCCCACTTGAAATCCTCTTCTCATTTGTAGCTACTTCCACCGGTACAAGATTCGCTAAGTAATTAAATTCATTTTCACAAACGGACCTCTGTCCGGCCCTCCTGTGATGAGTTCAGAACAACCTTCACATCTTATCCTGAACATCTAATAAAGGAACTTGCGATCAAACTATACCTAAGATCCTTCCATTGACACAACATTCCACTCCTAAATGTGGTTGTTGACTCCCACCATTGTAGCTTTGCTTCGACTAGCCAAGAAAATATTTACCCAAAATTTTCACTCCCGGTTATCCACACTCCGCCATATGCCCAAGTCTTTGGGTATTTTACCTTCGTTGGCTAACACTCACAGTCTCCGCATTTCCAGAATTTCCATTGATGGTTCTCTTCAATGTTTTGTCTGACTCTCTCCCAATCCAACCACGTTGGGTGAGTCTAATTTGGCACCACTTTCTACAATAGCGGTACCTAAAAATCATATATTGCGCCCTAGCTGTCTTTACAGTCCTAGCTTCTCGCACCATAATAGGGGTGACCTCAACTACGGTCATCATTCTTGAATATACCATACAACCTCAACTGAGCTCTACCTCCTTCTTTCTGCCCAACGACCCTCACCTGTCATACTTCATTGTTTGTCACATGCACACTCCGAACTCAAATAAGATTCACTAATATATAAGTTATAGCAGGAGAACAAAATCTCACAATAGAAATCAACAATCCAAAACATAGGCCTCCATATCAAGAAAGCTAAGCTGGAAGCATAATAAGCCGCATAGATCCTTAGGATTATAGAACCTGATGCTTTGATACCACTTGTGACACCCCGCCTAATTAAATACTGGGTGATCAGTCCTTTATTAAATTAAATCAAAGTGTCCAGTTGGTTTATTCTTAGCATCACTTTCGAAAATAAATTTTCTTTCTTTATCACCTAATAAATAATTAAGATAAGTGTCAAAACATTTAATTTTATAGATTAAGTTCCATTGTTATGAGTTTATGTACATAAACTCTTTTGTGAACACAGATAATAATATTGAATACCAACCGTCCAAGTGGAATAAATAGGCTAGATTAATCATTCCAAATAAAATATCCCCAAATCGAAGGAAAATGTATTAATTAAAACAATCCCAACAAAAACTGAATGCTGAAATAAATAAAGAGTACAAATTCTCTCTGAGCTAAATAAAAACTGGAAATGGGTGACACATGCCCTGTCTAAAATGACTAAGTCAAGAGTTGAGATGAAAAGGATGAAGTCATCTAAATGTAAAGACCTGCAACTCCCACACTAGCTGCAGCACATCAATTGTCCAAAGATCTAAGTCTGACACCATTGTGGCTGGGCACCTGTAATACATATATAAATACAAGAGAAACAAGAGACATCCCACGCATGGAACCAAGAAAATGTCGAAAGTTGAGATAGGCCTTGGGCACTAGGGATATACTTAGGAGTGTACTCTTTTCGCATAGGTGGGGTAACGCATAGACCGTAGCATTATTAGGATGTAAGCTCAATATAGTTAGTGGCGCCGATGTAAGGAGAATTGTATTTCACGGGTTGGAGGACCCATGTGTGATTATTATACCGAAGAAAGGAGACCCTTACTTAGAGAGAGTGTTACATGTCGAGCGTTTACAATGGTTGTGCAGATGTGCACGGGTTAAAGAGGTGTATGGGCACCTTGTTAAGTTTGTTTATATACCACCTGAAATAGAAAGGGCGTAGTATATAAAGTTGGAGTTTATGACGTAAGGCAGTCACAAATGGATTGGAGTGTGTTGGATGGAATGTCATGAGAGGTACGCGATATTCCAATTGTATAAGGGGCAATAAGAGGTAACGTGCCCAATATAGCGACGAGACTATTGGAAGCAGTCAAATCTTAGTAGAGTTTCCTTTTTAAAGGAAATCAGTTGTCTTGCTGTGGACGAGATGTTAGAGCGATAGTTATAGACTCGTTAGCAAGAGAAGCCATCGGAGTAACACATCGTTGTTGTGCGTTAGCGGGAATAAATTCAGATGAGCTTGTGTTGAAGCTAGTAGGTTTGAGTACACCTTGACATAGGTGGAATATGGTAAGGGACTATCGTGTTAGCACCTTTTGATTTTGGGAGTACTAAGACGTAGTGGAAATTTTTAATCCTAGTTCGGTGGTGTAGGTTATATCCGAATTTTGAAGACAAAATTCCATTGTAAGGGGGGAGTATGTAACAACCCGTCCTTTAGGGGATAATTAAATTCCATAATTGGGTATAAATTGGAAATTTGAGGAATTTCTCGAAATAATGATTTTTGGGATTTTTAAAGGATTAGATGATTTTCGATGGGTGTTGTATTTACTTTTGGGATTAAATATGTCGAAGTATTTTAATTATATGTCGCCGTTGAGCAAAGCAACAAAAGGTAGGATTTTTAATTGGAAAACCTGCAGTGAGATGCAATGGGTTAAAATAGTGGATTGAGGTCAAGTACCTCAGATGGAAATTTCAACTGTGCCGTGAGTCTCGGAATGACCGAGATAGTCAGAAAAGCGTGTCCGATGGTCGAAATTGAGTTTCGGAAATTTTTAAACGAATATGGACTTGTAATTCAGTAAACGAGTCATTTTTGGGTTTTAAGGGGTATAAACCCTTTTCTCCCTATATAAGGAGGGAGAGGGGGAGAAAAGAGAAAGAAAAGAGAGGAGAGAGATAGGAAGGAAGAAAAAGAAGAGAAAAGGGAGATTCCGACCAAACTCCGCGGGATTCGGCTCGAGGTCGTCGGATTTTATCCACGAGGCAAGTGTTTACTTGCTTTATTTACTTTTGAGCATCAATCTCCTATTGTTGTTTGGTATCAACAAACCCTAAAGATTTTGGGTTGGGTTTTCATGGATAAAACGGGTTTTCCGGAGTTAAAACGAATAAACCCCAATAATTTTCAAATCGGAGAAACTTAGAAATTAATCGAAATTAATTGTTGGTTTTGGGTTCTAGGATGTTTAGAACCCATTTTATAAACGTGTATATAGTTGGTTGAGGTTGTAGGATGTTAGGAGCGGAGATAAAAGCTTGGGAGAAGCTTTAATGGCCGAAACAGCTTCTCGGAGAAGAAGCTGTCTACCGTGATCAATCAATCGAGGGTAGAGGATCGATCGATCGATCAAAGGCCATGGGTCGATCAATCGACCCTTCAGGAAATTGGACAACTTTTTCTAGTGTTAATTGGATGGGATAAATTCCAATTCTCAATTGATTCGAGGTTAATTATGTATGAAATAAGAAACCTTTTAGGAGTAAATATAGTCCTCCAATGGAGGGAATCTATGGGAACCAATTGAGTGTTTGATGTGAGTGACACTAAAATGATATTTGCGAGGAAAATAAATTAAAGTGCGGAATTAGAGGGTTGGGGTTCCTAAAATAGGGTAGGGACCTCAAAATCTATTATATGGATAAGATGTAGTCCTTGGGTTCATGGAAATGGAATCCACAACCTCCTTAATTTAAGGTTGTTCGGGGAAGAATAATCCCCGGGATATTTCAGTGGGCTTTTAGGCCTATATAATTTATGCATATATGAAAGCATAGTTATATTGATATTGGTTGAGTAAATCCTATGAGGTTATTAGGATGGGAATTGGGAGATATCCAATAAATCCCTAGAGGGGAATAAGGTATTTATTATTTATCAAGTGAGGGAATACTTCCGGTATGGTGTCGTGAGTATATGAACGTATGAATATGATTCTTTGAGATAATCTTTGGGATTATTGGTCATCGCTAGATGTGATTGGCAATTATGGCCATTTATATATATTCGAGGAGGAATATATAGTATATATATACTATGTGATTAAAGTATTTATATGATATGATATAAATACATATGTATCTATATGTGATGCTATATGTGTGTTTAGAGGCTGATTTCCCCGGGCTTCCCCTTTGAGTATAGGGTGGGAACAACCAGATTATTTATATGCTCTAGTGCGATCCAGGGAGGTTGCACGATGTGGGTGAATCCCCTGGATCGAGGAGTAGGGTGAGTATACTCGCCAGGTCATTATCGTCCCGCGTTCGAGTGTGATTTATGTGATTTCCCACTTGCAAGGGGAACATGACCGCCTCCACCATTGTGTATATGTTTACCAAGACCATTGAGTAAGTCTGGCATGTTACCGTGGTATGATGAGTGAACCCTAATTTTTGGATCGGCACTATGAGACCGCATCCTCGAGTTATAGCTCGTTGGGATGGTTATTATGCTTGTGTGTATGGTATATTACTTGTGCATGAGAACAAGGTATTATAAATCTCTAATGAGAATAAAAAGATAAAAATGGAAAAGAATATCCGAAGTCCGAGAGATAGATCCGAATGTGTATATAGTAAACCTCAGTCCGGGAGGTAGATCCGATTGTGTATTATAAAGATGAATATAAAGTAAACCTCAGTCCGGGAGATAGATCCGGATGTATATTGTAATATGTAAATCATTATATAGTATGCATATACGTTATGTACTAAGGGTCTAATGGATCTCGATGATCGACCTTGCCGGGTAGTAGTGTACCGGGGGGGTTCCTTGTTTGGATTTCGCTTTGCGAGACACCCCACGCACGAACATGGCTTAGTGTTGAGACTGGGGAGAAGTTTAGCCCTTAGTACTTGGATTAACTAGGATTGTTAGAAGATGGGTGATGGACTAGTTAGGCGGGGTAGCTTGACTAGGGTATTTTGTTAGGATGCGCTAGGTGTGCACTATTAGAAGAGAGGTGAGGGGTATCTCATGGGAGTGCGATACCAAATTTAAATATGAGATAAAACCTATTTTTAAAAATAAAGCATTTATGCACTTGCAAAATATTTTCACAACTCGGGCTCTGACCCATTTCTATATTTTCCTCTCTTGCTATATATATATTATATATACGCCTGGATGACACTTCCTTCGAGTCAGACGTCAGCTGCAGCAACTGTGGATGCATGCAGGTTTTCGATAGACGCTTCTATCCTTGTAATCTAGATAGGAGGTACTGTATAAATATTCGGGCCAATGGCCCAATTGCATTTATTTATTCTTTTCCGCCTTTTAGTGCGGCATTCGATTTGGTTGTATCATATTTGAACTGAGTTTTCGGTTATTCTATTTCATTTCAGTTTCATTTATATAAACTGTGTGGATGTTTTAATTTAGTAGTTGTTTAAAAAGAGTAGTTAAGTAAAATTTTGACGCCAGCCTAATAGGTTATTAGTAATTAAATTGGTTTTCGACAGTGATGCTAAGAATGATCCATATGCGACTCCTTTTTTAATTTGATAAACGACGAGTGATCGCCCGCTATTTTATTAGGCGGGGTGTCACACTTTCTCGCAAATGAAAGAATGAAATACCTTTCGCAACCCTTTTCCATTTTTGAAAATAAATCACACAAACTCACGAATGATTTATAACATGCACTACTTTCTTGTCAAGTTTTATCGCATTTGGTACGTTGTATAGACATAATTGAGATGAAAACACTCAACCAACATTTGATAGACAAGCACACACATCAAACAAATCCGTGCATGTGTACCACAAAGGACAAATGAGTCAAACATGTAGGTAGCAACACTATATATCATCTCAAAGACTCCAAACTTTGTAAAGCACATGAATGACACAAACATAATGTCTCAAAACACTATCAAACAGTCACATGGATATGGAATGATGTTGTGACTTGGTCATGCTAAATGATCATTCATATATGGTGCAAACAAAATAAAAAAACTCTTTTTGAATTTTATCAAAAAATGAAGATCTTTTTGTATTTTTCAAACACTGTTCAGAATCAACCCAGTAGTACCAAATAATATAACAATATGAACCAGAGGACTGCAAATAGAAAATCTCCAGGGGTAGCTCGAATGAAGCGCCATGTCGCTCGAACGACAAGCGTTCTCATGAGAAGCAATTTCGCACGACATCAGAAGTCTCTCGAACGAGAACTCCTCTCGTTTGAACGAAAAAGTCAATTTTTTACAGTTTACCCAGAATGTCATGCAATTTTGTCCGGTGAATTTTTTTTGTGAAAACAGTTCCTAGAATGGGCAAAAAGATCCAAAATAGTGCTAAAACAGTAGCAAAAATAAGAAAACAATGTAAACTACAAAATGATACATACTAGCAATAGGCAAAAGAGTCATCATGTAAATCATCCCATGCTAGCAAAAGGTCTAGACCTCGTCCAGTAGGTGCGGTGGAGCTTTCCAAAGAGGCTGACATCTTATGAAAAACTTCCATTAAATCATATGAGGCTTTGACTAGAAACTTTACCTCCCCCCCAATATGTGAAAACTCTCTCATGTAATCATCCGGAGAGTCAGGTGTGGGTGTGTGCATGTGGACACGTGTAGTAGCATAACATGGCACATAAACTAACTTAAAACAAAACTTTCTCAGGTGTCCTCTTCTCTTGTAGTGTGTGTAAACATAAACTGGCCTCTGTACACCACGTAAAATGTCTCCTACGCGCACTCCTAATAGGTATGGGACGCCTAGGTGGGTCAGGTCGAGAGTCATGTGGATCCAACACTAAAGTAGGAACCGTCTCAGGTGCAACAAAAGAAGTGGATGCACTGTCATGACTTATTCCTATACTCTCACCGCTACCAAAATAGGATTGAGAACCATCTTTTCAACCGTCTTAGATGCATTATCTAAAGGGACTATGACCTCCCGGGCACATTCAAGATCATTCTCGAGTTAGGATATACGTTTCATTAGACTAGAAAACATGCCGATCAAGTCACACTTTTCCCTCCTTAAAGCTTCTTTCTTTCTCTCCAAATCTAAAACCCGACGACCTGAATTCCTATCATACTTCTTTGTCTTCAAGGTCTCGATGTACAAACCCCTAAAAGCCTTTTGGAGCTCACTTTCATCTCCACTCTCAAACTCGCTCTCACCCCCACTAGAAACACTCGACTCATCATTGTCTCTCTCTTGAGCACAATCATCATGGGACAAAGTGGGTTTGCTCACACAACTCGAAAAAGCTACACACTTCCCATGTGCTAAACCTTTACCTCCCTCATATCCCTCACTATCACTAAGAGTAGCAAGCATGGCTACATTCTTCCCTTTTCTCCTTAGCCTAGTAGGACATTCAAATGCTCTATGTCCTTTGCCTTTACACTCAAAACAAGTCATATCATCTAATTCTTCCTGACTCTTTTCTTCTTTATCACCCCCTCTCTCTTTTTCCAAAACCTCTTTGGCCTTTTCTTTCTTTTTTTTTCTCAAAATAATTTTTATTGGAAAAATTAGTTTTGTACATTTTCAGAAACTTTATAAAAAATTTCACAAACAAGGCCATATCGTCAATACAAAACTCTCCCTCATAATCAAACTCATAAACTCTCTCTTTATTTTTCTTGCTAACTTGAGTCTTTAAAGTAATGACTTTATCCTTAGCCTTAATGGTTTGGGAAAACATGTCAATTTCATAACTTTGTAAGTCTACTATAAGCTCTTATAACTTAAGTGAATTGAACTTTCCCAACAAATTCAAAACAGTGACTTTTGGAATAAAACGTTTCGAGAGAGATCCCAAAATCATTTTAACGACACGCGTGTTGTCAATTGGCTCACCTAAATTAAAACTTGAGTTAACAATGTACGAAAAATGTGCATACAAGTCATCAAAACATTTGGAATCAAACATGGTGACAGTCTCAAACTGGGTGGCCAAATTTTGTAACTTTGATTCTTTAACCGCGTTCGTAACCTCATGTGTCAATTGGAGGACATCGCATGCCTCTTTAGACGTGGTGCATGTCATAATTCGACGGAATTTATCTGGAGTGACGGATCCAGAAATATAACTCAAATCGCGAGGAATTAAAATTAGACATTTTAAAATCATCTTCAGTCCAATCCGACATAGGTTTCAAAGAGGTGATATTATTAGCAGTGAGAGTGGGATGACTCCACCCTCTTTCACAAATCAGCCAAACACGTTCGTCAATGGCTTTTAGATGATATTTCATACTTGGTTTCCAATACGTATAATTGGACCCGTGAAAAATAGGCATTCGATTATATAAGTGATCTATCGAAAAAGTTATGATTTTTCACAAAATAGATTTAAAAAAAAAATCAATATCACACAATTTATGCGGAAAATAAGAATACTCGATAAATTAGCGCAACCTGCTGTGATACCAATTTGTAAAATACCGTGTACGATACTGAGTCAAATGGATTCGCAAATTTCAAAATCAAACTTATTTAATTGGATGTATAAATTTTCTCAAACCAAACGCCAATTTTATTCAGCCCCTAAACATGCATCTACGTGTCAAATCAAATCAATAAACTAAACCATGCGATGATTAAGCTGAAAAATGCAGATTTCAGGTAAAAAAAACTTTCGGTTAAAAACCTTTATTTCACTATAATTTGTAAGAAAGTTACATGGATTACAACGAAATCTGCAGTGGTTCACACTCAGCTATACCACAAGAACCGCAGTTCTAATCATCCCAGGAATACCACAGCACTCCCTATGACACGCAGTCGATCAACCCAGTACCTCCCTCAAGCGGTACCTATTGACAGCCTAGTACATTCAAAGGCACCTAGTTTAGAAGCATAAAATCCTAGGAAAATATGCCATGTGTTCCACAAAAACAACTCACATAAAAGTAAATTGGATTGTGAATTGAAAAATAAAATCTTTGAACCCTAAAATGGTTGGAGAAAATACAAACACTGGGAAAAAGTACTCTGTTAAAAGCAGTGTTTCTCCACGCCTAAAACAAATAGACTAATACACAAAATATAGCAGAAATTGAGTCGATGACATGTCAGCCAAAAAGACCTGTCATTCGAGCGACATACATTGTCATTTGAGCGAGACATTATCTCGTTCGAAAGAGATGCGTCGTCATTTAAACGACAGGGCACTGATCCCAAAAAACTTCGGATTTGAAAATAGTTGGACACCTCAAAAGGAAAACTATTTATGGGATCAGAAAACGTTTTTACAAAAACAAAAAACTTTTATGAGAAAATGTCTCTATAAAAACTATTTATAAAAAAATTCATAAAATATCCCAATACTTTTAATGTGAAATGTAATTGGAACTTAAACATAATTTTAACAAAATCAACTTGTTGGGCATGAATGTTGAAGTCCACTTGAAATTTGGGTCCGTCTTTTATAGATTTTTACTTCCTCAATCCTTCGACGATTTGTGTATACGACATAATTAATTGTGACGTACAATGTCCTTACAGTATGTGGCAAACTTCAGTTGTTGGTGACCCCGCATTTTGTGTAGACACATAAACATTTTGTCTCAATTTGCTTCAAAACTTTGGGTTGTGTAGAAGTACTCTGGTGGTAAATCAAATTGTTAGAGTAAATAATAAGATGGATGTTTTATAATAACATTCACAACATATTTTTTTTAAGTCTCAGAATCTTTTGGAGTAATGTTTTATTACAAACAAAATGTACCTAAATGATGTGTGTATGATGTAAAAATTTGGGTGACATAAAAGACTTAAGAATATTTAGTTTGAACTTTTTTTTGTGTGTGTGTGGGGGGTGGGGGGGGGGGGGGGGGGGTGTTGAAATCGAATAACTATATTTCATTGACATTGTATTATTTTTCGTATGTGGTCACTTTCATAACATTTGTTTAGTATGTAGAGAGATTGCTTTTTATCTTTTATCTTTTTATTTTAACCTATGCCTAAATGTTGATTTTTGGGCATGATTAAGGCCCCGTTTGGTTGTTCCCAAAATTTTAAATTAGCCCACTTAGTATTGGCCTAATTATGAATTGTCTTAGATTTGTTGTTTGGTTACAAAAAATATCATATTCAAAAATTAACCAAGTCAAGTGAATACATAAAAACTCCAATAATCCAATTTCACCAAAAAAAACTTAAAATTTCACAATTAAAATTTATAAGACTACCTTTAATGGACTACTTCAATAGTCTCTCTCTCTCTCTCACACACACACACACACACATACACGCGCACACGCACATTTGGTTCATTCTTAGTATCACGGTCGAAAACTTTTTAAATTACTGACCACCTACGTTAAATAAGCCAGTGCAAAATCTTATCTTTTTATTAAATAAAAAAACCCACAACAATTGTTGAAAGTAAAATAATATAAACCATTCACATAATAACTGCAGTCTAGAGCATCACATAATTAAATAAATAAATGCCGAATAAACTATCAGTTCCAAATCCAACATCCAAATCATAAATCTAACTAAAATGAAATAAATCTAAATACAAAATCTGATACTGAAAGGAATAAATCCGACGACAAATCTGAACTTAATGGACATCATGCCCAACTAAAATAACTGAATATGAGACCTAGACTAGGAAAGAAATGACTGAGGCCTCTACTCATGTCCTGCATGCCTCCACAAGCGCTGTAGCTACGCATCCCTGGAATGAATCATCGTGCTTGTCGTCGCAGTGGCTGGACACCTAAAATTTTTGAAAATAGAATTGATACGAGTCATAGCCCAAAACCTTTGAAAATATTTAGCAAGTATGTAAAATGCAATAAGAGATGTTATTATAAACATGTTAGTTTCGCGCGCACTCCTTTAAGTTCCTCACCTCTCAACTATGGTACACACCTAACATCTCTTATTCAACCCACCTAGTTATACTACCCAACCTCACTAGTCCCAATAAGCATCTATTTAACCACAAATATGCCTACCTCACCGATACCGTACATATGATACTCTACCGTGGAACCAATAATCAATATTAGTCGAATATTATTATTGAATCATGAATTAAGTTTATCTATATCTTCTACTACAACATAAGATTAGAACAAATCACACGTGTATATCTATCACACTATTTATATATACAATTTATAGCATTCCCAGACTATTAACTGCGAATGCATGCATACTCTGCTACTGAGTCCATGTAACTCACGTACTAATCAAGGGCTACTCGTTCAGAGATCTACCTCCAACCATAAATGAAATAGGCACGTAATGGAGGTGAACATAGTCTTAAGACTTTGGTATACGCGCATACCCAATGCACCCAAATGACCGATCACACTATTGTACACTGAGATAGTGATTTCGTAAGTCATATGTTATGGGGTACACATATAGATCTCGCTGGCATCACTAAGGTGGGATCATCCACTGCAGGTGACCTCTCGTGATAGTACGCAACATAGGTATTCCTACACATGTATAATATGTATACCCACAAACAATAAATATCTCTAGTATAGGTATACACACAATCCATAAATACATCCAGTACGTAGTATATATCTCTCGAATACCCAACGTACTATTAATTTTCACTTAATTTTTATTCATTTTATTATGAATATCACTCGCTATTCGAAGATTTATAACAATCTCTTTAATGATTTCACTAGTTAAAATCATATTGTTCTACTAATCCAAATCTCGGGTTCATCTCAATTCTCTACGGATCTCCATGTGATTCCCCTACGCTAGTGTGTTCAATAATATTTGATAGGTTATAGTCTATAATTTTGACTCCTCGACTACCACTATATCTCTATCATATAGTAGTGGCATTCCCTTATTTTTTTCATAATCCCAAAATAATGAAGTTATGGTTCTAATATTTTATTCCAAGTTTTACGCCTAAACTAACAAAATTATTATTTTCTAAGCAACCGAATTAGGTCATAAATTTTCTGGCACATTAACCACCCTATAGTAAAATTGTGATTTCTCCCTTTATTGAAGTCCAAATCACGTCATTCAAAGCTAATTGGAAAACTAAGATGTAGAGATTTCAAGAAAAATATGGCATGTAATCTAATTCTAAGTACAATTAAAATGGGATACGTTTAAAGTAACGTAAAAAATTCTGGCACACAAATAAGACCTAGAAATATATGCCACACAATCTAATTCTAAGTACAAATAAAATGGAATATGTTTAAAATAACGTAAAAAATTCTTACAAATTGTCATCTTATGTTCATCAATTAAACCTTAAGATATTTAATATTCATGTTCTTCAACCAACAACCTAACAAGATTTCATCTTTATGTGACTTAAAAATCAAATTTTGATATATAATCCCAGGAGGTTAGTGATGAGGCGTAAACTTTTTTTCAAATCACGTCATTGGGTGTTTACACCCTACACAACACAATACCACAACTTGGCACACAATAAATGGAAGTGTAGCGATAAGTAGGGATCAAATCCACAGGGAACGGTATTTAGGATTACATTGGTTTAATAGTTAGGAAAGGGGAAAGTGTTAAATATGATAGGTTTGAGAAAGTTCGAAAGACTAATGCAATTTAATTAACTACTATGAATAAGATGATATTGGAATATACTCCCCTGAACCTTCGGTAATTTTGTTGGATACAAAATGTTCAAAAAATATATTTATAATTAGAAGAAAACATTAATTTTTTCAAAGTACTAAACATATGAGAATATTGCTCCACTCAATGTCTAGTCAATAAATAATTTAGTGTGAATGGCAAGATTGTTAATACGTATATTATACCCTCAAACACTCTGGCTACCTAGGAAAAAGGAAGTTAAGATACCAATAGTATTTGTTTTATCAAAATATTAAACCTATGAATTATCTATACAATTTCAACAAATTTTAGATCCAACTCATTATCCTAGGTTCGGTTCATGTACCTCAACTCTTTAAATATTTTGCTGGACATGATATTACAAATCTCTATTTAAGAACCCATTAACATGCATGGAAACATAATGAAATAATAATAATAAAAGATCTGGAATTTAAGATTACCAAGATATAAGATGATAAGCATGCAATAAGAAATCAAAGTTTGAAGACGTACCGAAAACGCTTTTTAATTGATGATGCAAAACATATAAATTATTCTCCTAGATGTTCCTCATTGATTATGATATTTTACATGAATGAAATCCCCCTTAAGATAACCCTAATGACTAAATATGTATATGCTAGAAGTCATTTAGAAGAGTCCTCAAAACGTAAAACTATCTAGGCTAAAAGATAGGGCCAAAATAAAAAATTTGCTTCAAATAGTTTTTCACGGTTCAAAAGCATGATAAATTTTATTATCGTTCTACTCCATTACTAATGAAGAACCTATTCCCTTAAGAACCGAACCGGTTTCATTTTCTAGTGTTGCCCAAGTGATGCCTTGAGTGCTTGAAGTTCTCTTATTACAATTCTACCACTAGATCTTCTTCTCAACTTCACATGCGTATAACTTCTTCACCGTAACTCAGATTGAGTTGATGTTTTTTCCAATATTCTTCCAAATTCAATCTCTTCAACTTTATAGTTGTCTCCTCCTCCAGATTTCAACTGGAAAATTATGAAAATACACTTGACTTTACCTTTCTTGGATTTCTTTCACTATTTTGGCGTTTCCCTTGCACTAACTTGCACGAATTACCTGTAAAATAAGAGATTAATACAAAAAATAAGAAATAGTTGCTGAAAAGGGTTAGTATAAATATGAGATAAATTTGGGTTAATTACAATGCACGGGACCATAAATGAACCAAAATTAAAGAGATAAATATGAAGTATCTATGCATAATCAAACCCCCTAACTTAGAACATTGCTTATCCCGAGCAAAGTAAAAGAATAAGAGCATGAGTTTAAGTGGACTTATAAACAACTAATATTGTAGGGTACCTCTTTCATGAACAAGGGATTACATTTAGTGTATGCAATAACCCGTTAAACCCCTAGTTTATCCTAATAGGACGAGTGGTGTCTCGTGAGGATTTGGAGTGAATATACCCACAAAATTCATTTCTCATTTCAAAGAAAAATCAAAATAATTACATATTATACAACTTAAATTTTGAAAAAAATTGTCACCTTAAATTTGTATTCAAGAGTCTAAATTCGTAGTGTGTGTGTGCGAAGCCGAGAATTAAACCGCTAACTTCCACTGATTGATGATTATGTTACTTTTTAAAAATTCATTTTGATTCAATTCTCATGGGATACTCTCACAAACGAATCACTCGAAATGTGTATAGTTCTCTCGGTGTGCGTTATTTAATGATTAAGTACAATGGAACATGAAGTCACGCACATAAATTTGAAAGACGAAATTTGCATGGTGAAAAGATCTTGTCATCAGAATACGATCATTGGAAAATGAGAAATATCGCCTCTTATCCTCACCAATTATTCTCTCTTATTATCTTTTCGTGTCTTAAGCTCTCCACGTGGTAATTAATGTCATTGTTCAGAGTCCATTAGGACTTTTTTACGTTATAAGATGGGAATGATTGGGAAATTCAGAGTTGGAAAATTTTCTTACGATGACCCTTGGCACTTTTTCGGGAAATTGCTCAATATTTTCTCATATTTTTTTTTCATTTTTTCTTTGTATAATTGCTTCAAGATTTTTTTCTTGCCCCTTTTTATGTATTGAATGAACTTAATCGATGAATTTTTCGATTTTCACAACTCCGGGCCAATTGGGCTCGGGTTAATCAGACGAAATTGACAAATTTAATTGGGCTCAAATTGATTTGCAAAAGGGATAGTTTTTCACAATTTTTAATGGATCATATTTGGGGGCAACAAATGATGGTCTAACATCATTTATTCCAATTAATAATTATTTTACCATGTGCGTCTCGAGAATATATTTAATTTAGCGATATTTTTAGCGCATTTTTCAAGACAACATCTCACTCATTTCCCATAACCGATCAAAATAAAGGAATAACAAAAAATTTAACTAGTTACACTAAACTACAATTAAAAAGATAAATAAAGAAACAAAACTAACTATTTACAACCTAAAATTTGAACTTCTAATTGACATAACACTAGAAGTAGAAATTTTTTAGGATGCACCCAAAATAAAATTTGACTTGGAGGGATTAATGGTGTTCCCTCATTTTCATACACTCCTCCCGAAAAGATAGTAATCATGTTTGAACAACAAAGGCATGTGTAAGGTGAAAGAAATGAACCATCATAAATTAAAAAATTTAGGGGGATAATGGGGGGTTGGATGCTAAGCGGGCCAAGACCAAATTGATCTCAAGAAAATTAAAATCACCTACTTAAGGTTTTTCAATTGGAACGGGAGGTGGAACAAGTACAAGTGAATAGCCCATGTGATGAAGCATCTGAAAATAATATATTTGTTCAAGAATTGGGTCAATGTCCTTAAGACTTTAATCCGATTTTTTTGACTGATTTAATGGTTCGTAATAGTGGGGAACCAAGTAAATAGAGGACCTTGAACCTCAATAGGATTTGAAATATTAATAAGAGGTTGAAATTCTAAAATGCTTGGATCACTCTCAATGATTTCTTCTTCAAAAAAGGGGGGAGGCAAAAAGCAAGTTTCAACCTCAACCAAGCTCTTGGAAGAAGAATAAGCCATTTCATTGAGCTGGACATTTTTTTTATTTGTTCAAGCTTGATAAATCTCGACTGCATCATTTGATTCCTTATTACCACTTTGCAAACTTTATTTTCAAGTGCTTTATTGAATTCTCTCACTTTCCAGCAATTTCATGTAATCACCCATCATCATAGGTGGTGGACAATTTTTTTCATGCTCAATTCTTTTATTTTTCAGAATTTGGAAGTTGTCACGTATAGTCTTAGGAGTGTAACTTAGAGAACTATTATCATAATATTTAAAGATATTTTTCAAAGTTTGTTCCTAAGCGCTTTGTTTAATTCTCTCATTTTTCAGAATTTTCATGTAATCACCCATTGTCGTAGGTGGTGGAGAATTTTTTTCAGTCTCAATTCTTTCATTTTCAAGAATTTGGAAGCATTCACGAACAGTGCTGGAAGTGTAACTTTGAGAACTATCATCATCATCCTTGCCTTAATCCCATAATATGGGGTCGGTCACATGGACTCTCCTTTTTCATTATAATCTATTATATGCATTATTATCATATAAGTTTAATTCCTTATGGTCTCTTATAATAATTTCTTCCCACTATAACTTAGGGCGACCTCTTTTCTTTTATCTTCTATTTCCAACGATCTTCCTCATGTTATAAGGGCATCTACTGGTCTATGAAATACATGTCCGAACCATCTAAGTCTACCTTCTCTTAATTTATCATTAATGGGAGTTACTCATAACTTTTCTCTCACATAATAGTTTTTAATTTTGTCCTTCCTATAATCCACTAGAGCATCCTCATCTCACTAACATGGAGACTTTGTTCATGTTTCTTCTTTAATGCCCAACACTCCGCTCCATAACAATTAAAGCAATCAAAAGAGTGAGGATGAGACATTTCAAAGTGGGCAATTCAAAAACGTTACAAGCATCAAAATTTCAAGTTTCTGGAAACAATTTAGTACAAATAAAAAAGAAAGTAAAAAGAAAAAACAATATATATACAAAGTATCGAAACACTAAAATCCTAAAATAAACCGTTCCCCGGAAGCGGAGCCATTTTTTGATGAGGCGTAAACTTTGTATATAAATTGCGTCTTTGGGTGTTTACGCCTGATACAAAAATATACCACAACTTGGCATACTACAAATGGAAGAGTAGTAGTAAGTAGCGATCAAATTCACGAAAAGCGTTATTTAGGATTATATTGATTTAACACTTAGGAAAGGGGGAAGTGTAAAACACCATAGGTTTGAGAAACTTCTGAAGAATATGTAATTTTATTAACTACTATGAATAAGATGGGATTGGAATGCACTCATCTGAACCTTCGATAATTTCGATGGATACACAATGTTCAAAACTGTATTTAAAGTTTTCAAAGTACTAAACATATGAGAATTTTTCTCCACACAATGTCTAGTCAATAAATAATTTAACGTGAATGATAAGATTATCGACACGCGTATTGTACCATCATACACTTCTGTTACCTAAGGTAAAAGAAGTTAAGAGACCTATAGTACTTATTTTGACAAAATATCAAACCTACAAAATATTTATACAATTTCATCCAAAATTAGAACCCACTCATTAACTTAAGTTGGGTTCATGTACCCCAACCCCCTAAATATCTATTCGGACATGATATTATAAATCTCTACATAAGAACCCATTGACATACATGGGAACAAAATGAAATAATAATAAAAGTGCTGGAATTTAAGGTTACCAAGATAGAACAAGATAATCATGCAAGAAGAAATCAAAGCTTGAAGAAGTACCCAAAAAGATTTTGAATTGATGATATAAAACTTGTAAATTATTCTCCTACATGTTCCTCCTTGATTAGGATATTTTTCATGAATTAAATCCCCCTGAAAAGAAACCAAATGACTAAATATACAGGTTAGAAGTTGTTTAGAAGAGTCCTTAAAACATAAAACTTAGGCTAAAAAATAGTTACAAAATAAAAATCCCGTTTGAGATAATTTTTCACTGTTCTAAAGCGTGACAATTTTTATCAATGTTCTAGTTCGTTACTAATGACGAACCAGTTTCCTTAAAAACTAAACCTTTTCTCTTTTCTAATGTTGCTTAGGTGATGCCTTGTGTGCTCGATGTTCTCTTATTTACAATTTTGCCACAAGATTTTCTTCTCAACTTCAAACGCACATAACTTTCTTGCCATAGCTCGGATTGAGGTGCCATTTTTTCCAGTATTCTTGTGAGTTCAATATCTTCAACTTTACAATTGGCTCCTCCTCCAAGTTCCGACTCGAAAATTATAAAAATACCTTTGACTTCCCGTTCTTGCATTTCTTTCTCCATTTCAGCGTTTCTCTTCCACCCACTTGCACGAATTACCTGTAAAATAAGAGAGAAATACATAAAACAATAAATACTTACCGAAAAGGGTTAGTAGAATAAATATGAGATATATTCGGGTTGATTACAATGCATGAGGCCGTAAAAGAACTGAAATTGAGGAGATAAATATGAAATATTTATTCCAAATGAGTTAGTAACTAATTTGATTCCCAATCAAAACCATAATTAAATCCCATGAAACCACCCAACCTAACATTTTTTCATTATAGAGAGAATTATAGACTAGTATAAGAATTATAACTACTCAATTTATGCATGTGTTAAACACTTGACTTTGATGATGAAGGTCTGATTTCAGTAGTTTGGTGATGGAGGTTGCTTCTCCTTGTTCCCTCAATTTTGGCAAAAATGGTGGTGCTAGGTGGTGATAAATGGCCTAAAAACCCTTTCCTCTTCCTCTCTTATGGCCTCTCTTGTTTCTCACTTGTTCAAATCCTAGCTTCCAAAATATTTTAGTTGATATAGCCTTCATAAATTCATAGGTCTTCTAACCCTATTTTCCCAAATGGCCATAATACCCTTACGTAGTGCTAATTTGGTCTAAAAATGCCCCGGGACCCAATTATGACCCTCGAGTATAATTTTCTGACTATCTCAACTCGTCCGAATATATTAACACACTCAAAATGACTAGTTGGGTGACCTATATACCATTCTCATATTATTTTAGTCATCATTAACTATAGTATTTCTCATTCACGACTTAATATAGTTCATTCTCAGTATTTTATTACTTGTTCACTAAGCAATATTCAATCTAGTTCACATCCCAAAATATTAACTCTTATCACACTAATTAGTATTTATTTTAACTCGAATTAGTGTTTTATTTTAATTCAAATAATCCCAATATAAAAATCACTTAAAATACGGGGTGTTACATACTCCCCCCCACAATAAAATTTCTTCCTCAAAATTCAGACATTACTTTAGTAAAAGATGTAGATACTACTCTCGCATATCATCATCCTTCTCCCACACCGACTCATGTACATTATGGTGTCCCCACTGAGCCCGAAACAGGGGCACCACCTTTGATCGCAGATTATAATCACTACGATCCAGAATAGCAATCGGTCTCTCCTCATATTAGATGTCTGCCTGCAAGTCTATCTTCTCAAATGGAATGTGCCAATGTGCCACATCACAACTCCTGTATCTCTTGAGCATCGACATGAGGAACACGTCTCTGTAAATGCTCTAACAAACCCGACCTATAAATACCTGGCCTCACACTCTTAATAATAAAAAAGATCGTGCGTACCTCGATTCTAGCTTCCCTTTCTTATCGAACCTCATGACTCCCTTCATAGGAGACACCCACACCAAAACTTGGTCAACCTCTCTGTCTAGTCCTTAGTCTCTAGGCAATACGCCTTTCTTGAAATGCAAATTCATCCCCATTATCTCATCCTAATCTACAACAAAATTATGTTGCACTATGTGCCAGTTCATTCCATTTCTTCTATCAAACAGTGGGTACATTGCCCAATAAGTAACTCACCACAAATTCTCCATAGTTTTTGTCTTAGTCAACTAATTCCACCACTCAAAGAAAACTTTGACCCTCTCATGATGTAGGTAACCCATCACTGATTTCATCAGTTTGCCAACTCATCTCATAATTGGAATTCCAAAGTCTTGCAAATTTTTTTGGTAAATCATCTGAGACTAACCCCTTCTCATACATATTAATCTCCCATCCCGAGGTATGCCAAAAAGAAATTATTAATGCATTTGTTTGCTCCATAATTTTTCCCTTTGTGGGTCTTTCTCATTTAGTAAAATCATCCTTCCATTTATGTGTAAGGCCTTTGTAGAACTTACCTGAGTGAAACTTTCCTTAAATTCCTAAAACTATTGGATCATCCCTTAGCCAGAGGAATCCCCCATATGTATCTTCACAGTATTCCAACCCTTCTAGATTGTGATGGCTCTTTGCTTTACATAACCGGACTACCTCCTTCCTCAAACGAAGTTCATTCCATCTTACTTTCAAAACTCTACTTCTAACTGCCTTTCTGGAAGGTGGTTAAACATATTAACTATCTGTTCCTCTTATCACGTTCGGTTCCAAAAATCGAAATACCCAAGGTGCCCATACACCCTATATTGCGTGCATATAAGCACAATTAAACCAAACGTAACATATTTATGTCAAACTGGGCCTTACTTACTTGGCATGACTATACAGTAAGGGTATACTCAATTACCCTACTAATCGCAAATTAATTATTCTCGAGATTTCCACACTGATCCACTAGTGGTGCAAACATTCCACAATTCTTCCTACCTAACAATACCTGGCTTCGCTAGCCTTAAATCATAAAATAATTCTCAACTCACAGTTTTAGCTCATACACATGCAATAACTAAAGAACTAAGTCCTTGCCCTAATGATCACAATTGTCCCAACTCTCGACGCTCACTAAGGCTCACGTGTGGTACGTCTTGCAAGCGAAATCCAAATAAGGAACCGTAGGCCCTAAAGCACATAAAGCACATAATCGAGGACATAACCGAGGAAACCCAAAATCCCATCCCCATATGTATAAGTCTAATTTTTAACTCCTACATTTATAAAGGAGTCATACAACATTGTGTTTCTCCTATCGTTAGGTCCTCGTTGCTAAATCATTGACGAGCTCGATCTCGCGCTCAATGGTAAATCAGATATACCTCGAATCACATCGGTAAAAGTCCCTATACACCAGGATCAAATATAACAAGAAAAATATATTCTCCGAAGCATCTTTTATAATATAATGTATGTACGAGCCTGATCCTCTTATAATAGATAGTTTGCAACACAATACATCATACCCATCAAATATGATGGTCTTACTATAACAGTCCACTATCAATCAGACCTACGCTAACTAGTTAATACTCTGAATAATAATACGTTCTACCCTTATAACTCTTAAAAGGGTCAAAATTATCACACGATATAAACATTCCTTTAGTTTCCCTAACCGCTCACTTGTAGGTGGAACCCTAGGGCGTTCCTACCCAATGGTAAATATATATATGTATGTATATATATATATATATATATATATACAAAATAAATTTGATACTACCAACGCACCCACCAAACCGGACTCACCCATGAATTTTATTGTTAATAATCATATACATGACGCACCCACTTCACTCGAAATTTACACCCATATTCATAAGGATAAAACAAAAAATTTACCTTTAATTACTAACTACTTTGCCTGGTCAACAGGTTTCTAAATGTGATTTCAGCGCCGAAACTGACCCCAGAATTTCATATTATAATAATCATATACATTATAATATAATGTATGTACGAGCCTGATCCTCTTATAATAGATAGTTTGCAACACAATACATCATACCCATCAAATATGATGGTCTTACTATAACAGTCCACTATCATTCAGACTTACGCTAACTAGTTAATACTCTGAATAATAATATGTTCTACCCTTATAACTCTTAAAAGGGTCAAAATTATCACACGATATAAACATTCCTTTAGTTTCCCTAACCGCTCACTTGTAGGTGGAACCCTAGGGCGTTCTATATATATATATATATATATGTATATATATATATATACAAAATAAATTTGATACTACCAACGCACCCACCAAACCGGACTCACCCATGAATTTTATTGTTAACAATCATATACATGACGCACCCACTTCACTCGAAATTTACACCCATATTCATAAGGATAAAACAAAAAATTTACCTTTAATTACTAACTACTTTGCCTGGTCAACAGGTTTCTAAACGTGATTTCAGCACCGAAACTGACCCCAGAATTTCTGTAATGGTTATACCTATTGGATACCCTCCTTTAGTTTCCCTCTGCCTTGCTTTGGGCATTCCCTCATCCTATGACCAATTTCCCAACAAGTGAAACAACGACTAGAAAAATCTCCCTCTGGCCCTGTTCAAATCCCCATTCACTCGATCGGAATTCCCTTGATATGAATCTCTTAAACGCATCCCTCTCTTGGTTATTCTCCCAGGTGGTTCCCCACTAGCACCAATTGCATTCATTCTTGCTCTGCTGACTAAACTCCCCAATCTCTTAGTTGCCTTCACATGGAAGCATTGATATTGCCCTTATAAAATTATGACATTTATGACATTACTATAAGTCGTCCAATCTGGATTTCCCCCTTAAGTGTATCTTACCCATGATACCATCATCGACTCAAAGATCCTTTTTATCCTCCGCATCTACCTCGTCGGGTACGAAGTTCGCTAAAGAAGCAAATTCTCCCTCATGTTCATCCACTATCTTCCCATCCTACAGTAAGTACTGAAATTTCCTTGCATCTTTATTTAAACAGTTGATGGAAGGATTAACAATCAAACCGCACCCCAAATTCTTCCATATTCCTAGTATCTCTCCTCAAATGTTGTGATTGACTTCCATTACTACAACGTTGCTCCTATTAGTTAAAAAATTTTCTTAAAATTTAAATCCCGATTGTCACTGCACTCAACCATATGCAATTGCCTTTGGATGATCTCCTTCCAGTGGCCAATCACACTTCTGCACTTTCTTCGGACTCTTATGGATGGCCCGTCTGAAAGGCCCCTCTGAATATCTCCCTTACCGATTGCAGTGGGTGAGTCAGAATTTGCGTCGTCATCTTCTATCGAAGTACTTGGAAAAACCATTGTGCCCTAGAGGTTATCACAACATCAACTGCCTAAACAATAATAGTGGTGACTTCTACCACGATCATCGTTTCCAGAATACTCTATGGCTTTGGATGAGCCTCTCTTCCTGCAGTCCTTCTAATGGCCTTCGTTAACCCTACCAAACTAGTATATGATTCGCATCAACTATACTTAATAGTAAGAGAACATCAGTCGCATTATAAATTGACAGTCCTAAGTGTAGGGCTCTCTGTATCAAAGAAAAACAATGATGAAAACACAATAATATTCACATATTCTATAGGACACTAGACCCTGATACTCTGATACCATTTGTGACACCCCGCCTATTTTGATCCCGGGTGATCAATCCTTTACCAAAATAAGAAGAAATCTTAGTTAGTTCATTCTTATCATCACTGCAGATAACTTTTTAAATTATTTGACCACCTAAGTTAAATAAGCCACTGCCAAATTTTATCTTTTTTTATTAAATAACAATACTCACAACAATTAGCAGAACTAAAATAATATAAACCAATCACACAATAATTGAAGTCTAGAACATCACATGATTATATAAATAAATTTCGAAAAAACTATCGATTTGAAATCCAACATCCAAATCATAAATCTAACTGAAATGAAATAAATCTAAATATGACATTCGCTCATTTGTTCAACTAATAGTTCTGTACCCACTCTTTTTGTTTATATAGGTTTTGCACCCATTTTGGATGGAAATCGTTAGGTCAACATAGTTGACGGTTAACTCTAACCACTTTTTGGTATTTATCCGAAAATATACTTCTATTTAACAAAATAATATATTACCATTAACCCTCAATTTTTTTTAATCACCAATAGCCTTCTCTTTTGAAGTTAAATATTTAACATAGTCATATATATATATATATATATATATATATATATATATATATATACACACACACACAAAAATAAAAAAATATGTTAGTATTTTAGAAGAAATTTTTTAATTAAAAAATGTTTATTTTAAAAAAAGTAGATTTTTTTTCTTTAAAAAAGGAGTTTAAAAAATAGTTTTTAAACTTTTTTTAAAAAAATTTGGTCAGTTTTAATAAAAACTGTTTTTATGAGTATAAATTTGTTTTATTTACGAAAACAACTTTTCAACATTTTATTTACTAGAAAACTATCTTAATAAACTTTGTTAAGCGTTCTTAAGGTTTTTAATCAAATGATTCAATTTATGATATAAGACAAACAATGGACGAAGTTACTATATATTAATATTACTGTTTTACACTAATATAAAAGATCTATTCCTTTTTATTCCCCACAGCCATAAAGTGTGGAATCAAAATTTTCATCTTAGTAAAGTGAAGTGATGGTACTTTGTGGATAAAAGGTTTAAATAGGTGCTTAGTGTTGGAATATTTATTCAATTATTTATTAATTACAAAATTCGACCAAATTTTGTAATTAAATAAATTATTGCTCTTATTAGTGTGGTCTATATAAGGGGACGAATTTGATTTTAAATTATTGGACATATGTCTTTGAAAATATTTCAAGAGACACATGACTCTAATAATCCATGTGAGTCCTTTAAGCTACTTTTGTGGAGAGTAAATGATGAGACATAAGGTAATTTCGAGTCTCCTTTCCCTCTATATATAGTGAGCCATTATCCACCAAATGGTTCACTCAAAACACATAAATATATCTGGGCAAGGAAGAAAAAATTTTGAATTTTCAAATTACCCCAATTTCGTGCAATTTTGGGTTGCTTTGGAACGACTATTCAGAAGCTTTGCGATGAAGTGTTTAGGAGCCTTTAGGATTCATTTAATGATACATCATCAACAACAAATATATCAACAAGAAATAGATAAAGGTATTTTTTCATAACTGTTTGTAGTCAATTTTATATCGTGATTGTATGAAGAAAATAAAGATCCTATAAGAACTAATAATATTTGTATATATTGTTCTTATTCATGTTTATAATAATTTACACGTGGTATCATAGACTTGTTTAAATATTCTCATGTTATCCCTATACGGATTTGACTGATCAAAATATTATTGTTGATATACCTAGTATTAGTGATTAATTTTGCAATTTTTTTTCAGCCGCAAATGATTTTTTTGGGGAAATTTTGTCTTATGTAATGGGATCGTGTATTTTGTTTTGATGATATTTTAGTGGTTTTATAATATGTGTCTCTCAACCGTACAAATGTCAAACAATTATGGGACAAAAAATTTCAAAAGCGCTTGTAGTGAATAGTGTTTTTTTTCACCGAACTTGTTCTGAAAGCGATGAAATTTTGTAGTCTAATTAGAAACGGGTCAAAGATAAATTTCTACGACCTTTGGTCAAGATGTAAACAGTTTTTTGGCGATCCGAGATCGTTTAGGTCCTCAAAACTCTGATTTTGCCATTTATAGTAATAATCTCGATGGGGTATATCTTTCACTCCAGAAAAATTATTTTTGAATTCCATCGAATGTTTTTGAGATTCTGGTGTAAGTTCTATAGTTTGGTGATCCTAACTCATTTTTTCTATTTTTGGCAAAAAAATTATGTTTTTACATATTTCATGAGTGTTACATCTGAACTAGTTTAAAACCTTCTTCTAATGATAATGTTTTTGTTGAATATTCGTGCCAAATACAAGACAATATACTTCATATAGTAGGATATTAGACTTGTTACTTTTAATATTCATATTTTTTATGAATCTGGTTCCAAACACACGCCAATGATTCATAACACTGAATATTAAATATATTTTGTATGAGTCTCGTGCCAAACATATGTCAATGATTCATAACATTAAATATTAAATATTTTTTATTCATCTTTTTTATGAGTCTCATGCCAAACCTAGGCCAATGACTCAAATTGTTGATATTCATGTTTTAACGCATCTCGTGCCAAACAACATAGGCCAACGACTCATAAAGTAGAATATTAAAATTATTGTTTATTTTAAAGTTTATTATTATTAATGTGAAGTGGATTCTAAAACTTCAACTTATAATTATTGATTGAATGTTAAATTGTCACATAATGTGTTTGTTAAATCACAATTTTCTATGTTCAACATCCAATACAAATTCTGCTTTTATGATTTTGTGATTTACTAAAAAAATAAAGGACAAATTATGATAAATAACAAAATAATGTGACACAATTTATTATAATTCTTCCATTAAAATTTTGACAATTATATATATTCATTCCCTTGCAAATATCAGTTATGTGAATTTTTCTTAATTAGAGTGAGAATTTTGTAGCAAATCTTAACTTGTTTTCTCAAGCCTCAGCCTTTTCGAAATTTGACAGAATTAATCTGTCGGAATGGTGCTATCAAATTGAATTTAGCCTTGGTGTCTTGGACCTTGATGTAGCACTCCTTACTGACGAACCCGTTTTTATTACTCAACAAAGTAGTGAAGATGATGTGCTCGTTTACAGTACATGGTCAAGATCAAATAGGCATTGTCTTATATTAATTAGAATGTGCATTGCAACAATTGTGAAAAGTTCCCTACCTAAAACCACCAACACAAAGCAGTATCTGAAAAATATTAAGGATAGATTTCGCACTGCTAACAAATTCCAGGGTGGAAAACTTATGGCGGTCTGGCCACTATGAGGTTTGATGGCACTCGGACCATGAATGAACACATAATTGAGATGATCAACATTGCTGCCAAACTGAGGACTTTAGGCACAATGGGGGACGATTATATCTTAGTCCAATTTGTCCTATACTCCTTGCCTGCTGATTATGGGTCTTTCCACATTCATTACAATACCATCAAAGATAAATTAAATGTTAATGAACTATAAAGCATGTGGTTAACGAGAAAGGACATATCAAGAATCAAGGTGGTAAGGTGTCCAAATTGCAAGTGACTAATGTGGTGGTCAATAAAGGAGCTGGTAAGAAAAATAAAGGAAAGGGAAGGAAGCGAGGTCCTGGTCCTTCCAACAATGAACCTAGTCCTTCCCACCAAAATAAGGATAAAGCAGTCATATGTCACCTTTGTCACAAGAAAGGGCATATTCAGAAAGACTACGTTAAGTTAAACTTGGTTTGAAAAGAAATGTAGCCTTGTGCTTTTGTTTGTTTTGAATAAAAACTTAATTCATGTTTCTTATAACACATGGTTGATTGATTATGGTTATACATGTCATGTTTCAAATTCTATGCAGGGATTCCTTTCAATTCAGAAAATATAGCTAAATGTAGATTTTCTTTACATGGTAAACCCGACAAAAGTAAGAGTTGAAGAAATAGGAGTTTTTCGGTTAAAATTAAAATATGGGTTTTATTTAGATCTTGAAGATACTCTTCTTGTACCCACAGTTTATAGAAATTTAATTTCTTAATCTAAACTCTCAATAAAAGACTTTACTTTTACTTTTAGGGATAATGGTTTTACTTTATATAAAAATAATTTTGTTTTGGGCTCGGGTTTCTTGTCTAATGGTTTGCTTCAAATTAATCTTGATTATAATTTTTTGGAGTCCTTGTTATCTATGCGTACTAATGTTGGAACTAAATGTGCCTCATTCAACGAGAATTTTGCTTACCCATGGCGTAAAAGATTAGGACACATATCAACAAAAATAATTGAAAGGTTTATTAAAGAGGGAATTATCCCTGATTTGGATTAGTCCAGTTATAGTGTATGTGTGGAATGTGTTAAGGGCAAAAAAATCAAACACATAAATAAACGAGACAAAAGAAGCACACAACTTCTTGAAATTATACATACAGATATTTTTGGTCCTTTTGATGTTCCATCCATTGGTGGAGAAAACTACTTTATCACTTTTATAGATGACTTTCATAGTTGTTGCACATTGTATCACTTGAATGATAAATCTCAATCTGTTAATGTCGTTGAAGTTTATATTATAGAAGTAAAACGATAATTAGGCAAAGAAGCTGAAACTTATTAGATCGGATAGAGGTGGTGGGTTTTATGGAAAATATGATGAATCGAGGCAACGCCCTGGTCCTTTAGCAAAACTCCTTGAACATTTAGATATTTTCATACAATACACAATGCCAGGATCACCTTGGCAGAATGGTATAGCTGAAAGGCGCAATCGTACTCTTATTGAAATGGTTAGGAGTATGATAAGTAGAAACAATTTATCTATATTTTTGTGGATTCATGCTCTCATAACTGTCGCGCATATCTTAAATAGGGTTCCTAGTAAGGAACTTCAAACGACTCCTTTTAAGCGGTGAAAAGGAAAGAAACCCTATTTAAATCATTTTTGTGTTTGGGGATGCGCAACACAAGCAAGAATTTATAATCCATATGAAAAGAAATTGGATCCTTGAACATTAACTTGTTATTTTAATGTGTATCTAGAAAAATCTAAAGGGTATAAATTCTACTGTCCTAACCATACAACAAGAATTATTGAAACCAAAAATGCTAAATTTTTTGAACATGGTGAAGTTAGTGGAAGAAGTGAAGTTAGGAATGTGATTATTCAAGAAGTCAAGGAAAATACTCATCTTCTAAGAATTTAGGATAATCACAATTTTGCTATTGACGTTCATAATGTTCCTATTGTTCATAATGATGTTGTTGAATTGATTATTGATCCGACCAACAACGGAGAACAAATGAATGAATCATATAATGAACAACCACATAATGAGACTATTGTTGAAACACCACAAGATATGGACTTAAGGAGATCTCAGAAAAATGAGATATTAACTATTTCGAATGACTATGTGGCATATCTACAAGACAATGAATTTTACATTGAGATATTGATGATCCAATATCCTATGAAAAAGTTATTTCTAGCATAGATTTTAGTAAATGGATTGATGCCATGAATGAAGAAAGTATCGGAGTTAGTAGATTTTCCTTAAGGTTATAAAACAGACGGGTTTAAGTGGATATATAAGACCAAACACGACTCACATGGAAAAATTGAACGAAATAAAGCTAGAATTAATGCCAAAGGTTTTACTCAAAGGGAATAGAATGAATATAGTGAAACAATCTCCCCTGTTTCAGAGAAGGATTCTCTTAGAATCTTATTAGCGCTCATAGCTCCTTATCACTTAGAGCTATACCAAATGGATATTAAAACAACTTTTCTTAATGAGAGTTTAGAGGAAGAAGTCTATATGGAACAACCAAAGAGATTCATTAGGGAAGGAAACGAACAAAAAGTGTGTTTATTTATGAAATCAATATATAGACTGAAACAAGTTTCTCATCAATGGTATTTTAAGTTTCACAATACCATTACATCCTTTGGGTTTAAGGAAAATATTGTTGACTAGTGTATATGCCTAAAGATCAGTGGGAGTAAGTGTGTATTCTTGGTACTATATGTTCGTGACTTTCTTATAGCCAACCATGCTATTGGTTTATTAAAGGAAACTAAGAAGTACCTTTCATAAAACTTTGAAATGAAAGATCTCGACGAGGCATCCTAAGTGATTGGGATAGAGATTTATCGTGATTGATCAAATGGATTGATAGGAGTGTCCTAGAAGGCTTACATTAACAAAGTTTTAGCATAAAAAATTCTAATTTCATTAATGTTGCAATTCAAAAAGGGGAGAAACTTAGCTTAAGTTAATGTCCACAAAATGAATTGGAAAAGGATAACATGAAAGGTGTGTAGTATGCTTCTCTTGTTGGGAGTTTACTATATGCACAGGTTTGTACTAAACCGAAAATCAATATTCTATTGGAATGCTAGGTAGATATCAAAGCAACTGGGTGACTTCTATTGAAAGGTTGCAAAGAAAGTGTTAAGTTACTTGCAAGGGACCAAAGACTATATGCTTATTTATATAATAACTGATCACCTTGAGATGATTGGTTATTCAATCTCAGATTTTGGAGGGTGCCTTGGTAGCAGAAATAACACTATCGATTATGTTTACCCTCTGGAAGGAGGGGCCATTTCATAAAAAAGTGTTAAGCAAAGTGTCATCGCTTCTTCCACTATGGAAGCTAAGCTTGTGGATTGTTTTGAATCTACAAATCATGGATTGTGGCTGCAAAATTTTATTTAAGGACATAGTATTATGGATTCAGTATCTAAGTCATTGAAAATTTATTATGAAAATATCGTAGCAGTCTTCTTTTCAAAGAATGATAGATACTCTGAAGTAGCTAAGCATATTGAGATGGAGTATCTATCTATTAAAGAAACAGTTCATAAACAAACTGTGTCAATTGAACACATTAGTACTGGTGTTAACATAGCAGATCCTTTAACAAAAAGGCTATCTCCAAAGATATTTTTGCAACATACTAAAGAGATGGATCTGGTGTAGTTTATTGTGTAATTGCTATTTGCTTAGTTATTTGACATAAGTTTTGATATGAATAAAGAGTTTCTGAATTCTAAATTTCTCTCTTAATTGTATACGTGCATGTGAGTGAGTAAATATGACAGAAATAGTCTTTTATAAAGACATTATGAGACTATTATGATAATTCACATATTTATCCTTATTAAATATGACATTGGTGGCGTGGTACATGGAAGGAATCATGTTCTTGAATTAGTATAGAACCACCATGACTCACATTAATGATGTATTTAGTTAAGGTACTTGATGATTGTTCTAAGACACTTGCGCAACTTGTGTTAATCAAATCATTATGTATGGCCTTATTAGGACCAAGTGGGAGACTCTTGGAAATATTACTTAATTATTTATTAATTACGAAATTCGGCCAAATTTTATAATTAAAAATTAAATAAATTATTGCTCCTATTAGTGTGGTCCGTATACGAGGACCGATTTGATTATAAACTAATAGAAATAAGTCTTAGAAAATATTGTAAGAGTTACATGACTTTAGGAATCCATATGAGTCCCTTAAGCTAATTTTTTTGAGAGTAGATGATGAGAAACAAGGATTTCGGGCCCCTTTCACCCTATATATAGTGAGCCATTCTCCACCAAATGGTTCACTCAAAACACACAAATATATCTGGCTAAGAAGGGAAAATTACATATCTTCAAATTACCCCAATTTCGTGCAATTCTGGGTTGTTTTGGAAGAAGTGTTCAGGAGCTTTGGGAGGAAGTGTTAAGGAGCCTTTAGGAGTCATTCAAGGATACATCAACGACAACAAACATATCAAAAAGCAATAGACAAAGTTATTTTTCCATAATTATTTGTAGTCAATTTTATATGGTGATTAGATGAAGAAATTAAAGATCCCATGAGAACTAATAATATTTGTATTTATTGTTTTTATTCATGTTTATAATATTTTACACTTAGGGCCATAAACCATGTTTTAAAAAAATTAGTTCAAAATTAGTTTTTCTATGCATTGTAGAACTCACTCCCGGCACTAACAATTTACATTGCGCAAAGTTATGTTAAAGACTGCATTGAAATTTTATAATACCAATAATAATTTATATTAGCTACAAACTAAAATTTAAAATATAATTTTTCAAAAAAAAAATACATTTTTTATAGTTTTAGAAAATGCAGTTGTGTTTATAATTTTCAAGTGATTTCTTTAAAACAGTTTTCTTTTTTAAATAACAAACATTTAGTGGAGTTTATTAAAATTAAAACGTTAAAAATATTACTAAAAACTTAAAAAACACTTCAAAACATTCATTAAAATTTAAAACGTTAAAAACACTTTAGAAAATTTATTAAAACAAATTGCTAGAAAATAAAAACATTAAAAAGTTGTTCATATTACAACTAACAAAAAACTATTTTTTAATATAAAAAACTATTATTTAAAAAGAATAAACTGTTTTTAATTAAAATTTGACTTGAAATATATATATATGATTGTGTTAAAGATTTAAATTCAAAAGCCAAAGCCATTGGCTATCTAAAAAATAGTTGAGGGTTAAAGGTAATATATTATTTTGTTCCATAGAAGGGTATTTTCGAATTTATACCAAAAAGTGGTTAGAGGTAACAATTAATTATGTTGACGTAACGGTTTACATTCAAAATAGGTGTCAAACCTGCATAGAAAAAAGAGTGGATACTAAACTATAAACCGGAGAAATTTAACGGGTGTTAAATGTAAAATGACCCTATTTTTTAAAAGCATCATAAAATTTGGATTTTCTTGTAGTGACACTACATAAGTACTTCCGGTGCATTTGATTTCACAGTTAAAAATGATAAAACAATTCATTTTTATGAAATTTAAAAAAAAAATTAAAAGACGAGAAGAGTTTTCTTTTCATTACGATTTTTCATGTAATAAGCTTTTTTCACGGAAGTGTATTTTATTTAATGAAAGTCAAAAATAGATTGAGCAAGTGAATAAAATTTGAGAACATGAAGTACCAATAGTAGTCCTATACATATTAGCCCTTAACATATTTATAGTACCTAATTACCCTTAATTTAAACAAGTTATGTCCCAAGTTGGGTTCGTAACTAGGATCAATGTTCCTATGTATTTATTCTACATTGTAAGAATGCTTTGTTGTTTTTTATTTTATGGCTATAGGGTTAATTATTATACTATTGGAATCTAGCTATGCCATTGTCAGCTTTGGCTACAAAGGCTATAATGCAATATGTCGTATGTTAGATATTATTTGGCGGTATTTTTAACAAAGTTTCTTATTAATATTTAAATTTGCACTTATTTTGTTATAGATTAAAATACTGTTGAATTGATTCTTTTGTGTAGATAAAAGTTTGTAATTTACTAAATATTAATGAATAAATTAGTAGGACAAACTTGACACTCCAAACTACAAATTTGACTTTGCAAGCCAAAGTTGGTTGAATAAAGGACATAAAAAATCAGTCGATAATGCGTGCGATAGTGGTTGAGACGAAAAATGGGTTTGCGCCTCAAATCGGGTATGCATCTGAATTTTTTATTTTGTTTATATCTGGGATTTTATGTTTTTAATATTTATCAAGAAATAAACATGTTATGTAATTAGGAAAATAAAAATAAAAAGAAATACCGCATTTGAATAGCATAAAAATAAGGAATGCACCCTTATATCAAGTACAGATGGCCGCCAATTCCAAGCGCAAAAAAATCATCGTATATTTTATTATATTTGGCATTCACACACATTTTCAAAGAGAGGAAAAAAGAAAACATGATGTTAGAAATTCAATGCCTAAGTAAGGACAAAGCTCAAGTAGTACTTTGCATTTTATTCTTTTGCTTAACAGCTTGCAGCCTGTAGAATAATGTACAGATGCCAACAACTACACAATACAAAACTCACTCAAGTCAAACGTACGTTTATATATGCATTACCTCAAATCTTTTACAAAGGTATTACAGCCACTTTTTACGTATATTAGTTTAAGGGTTAAAGAGTAAAGAGGAGATGTATATAAAGGGAGGAGAGGGCTGCCTTAGAATATATCAAAAACCCATTTTAGTAGTAAACATGGGAACAAAAGGGAAAGGGTCTCCAATGATCTCTCTCCTTGCCACTCTTGTAGTGGTATTAGTGTCTCTGAACTTCCCATCAGAAACAACTGCAGATTACGCTTACTCCTCTCCTCCACCGCCGCCCAAAAAGTCCCCACCACCACCCAGCCCTACTTACCACTACACATCTCCGCCACCACCTACCCCAGTTTACAAGTCTCCACCACCACCTCCCACCAAACCTTACAAGTACAAGTCTCCTCCACCACCACCGGTTCACAAATCTCCACCACCACCAACTCCGGTATACAAATACAAGTCTCCTCCCCCACCCACTCCCGTCTATAAGTACAAGTCCCCCCCTCCACCCACTCCCGTCTATAAGTACAAGTCTCCCCCTCCACCCACTCCCGTCTATAAGTACAAGTCCCCCCCTCCACCCACTCCCGTCTATAAGTACAAGTCTCCCCCACCCCCAGCTCCAGTTCACAAGTCCCCACCACCTCCCACAAAGCCCTACAAATACAACTCTCCACCACCTCCTCCGGTTCACAAGTCGCCACCACCTCCCACGAAACCCTACTTATATAAGTCCCCACCACCACCTCCTACTCCAGTTTACAAATATACATCACCGCCTCCACCCCCCCATTACTGATACTCTTCACCTCCTCCTCGGCAATGAAGTTTAATGGTAATCTTCTTTACAAACTAATCATATCCAATCTTTGAATCAAGCATTTCACGTTCTTTTGTTACTTTATAATAGATAAAATCCTTCTTCACTTGACATTTATATTTTATGTTGTTAATTTAAGAAACTTTATATGTTGAACGTTTTTCACCACATAACCCAATGCATTCTTGCAGGATCGAGGATGTCCGAATAAAGAAACCAATTGTTTTCGAAAGACAGAAAGCGACCATGAAGATGGAAGAAGAATAACTAAATGCCAAAAGATAGATGATGTGTTCACTTTTTCATATATAAGTATTATTTTTTATGCAACAACCGATTACGCGCTAAGGTTTTGAACTCTTGGAATATAGAGAGGCTATTGTGTACCAAAATAAATAAATTTCTCATTACCTCTACTCGTGAAATATATATTTTTTTGTATTTTCTGTTAATTGTGAGCGTGATTAGTTTTAATAATATTTAGATTTGTTATGCTCTAGGCCGTGTGAAAACGAATTAATTTATCTTTTATATATATATATGTATATATATATGAAAACAATCCGAATCCTTAATCCAAAAGGAGTCTACCATGCATTTACCGAAGTTCATCCTCACCCTTAATTTTATTAATTGTCAAAACAGTCCTAATTCTTAATCTATTTTAAAAAAAAAATACATAATATCTCTACACTTATTATTTATTTTAAACTAAAACTCATACTCTTAAATTGATAATATTCCTAATGAATGCAAGAGTAGAATAGATACTCTTAAATTGGAACAAATGCAATAATCTATAATTACTTTCAAAACTAGTATATAATTAGATTATGGATCGTTTGGTTGTCTAAATTATTTAATTATTAAATTGATAAGTTTAAAATTATGAGATTATGAAAGTATTAATTTGAAACGAATTTAATTTCCTTTTTTTGAAACAATGGCGGCTACTTCATTAGCGTTCATAGTACCTGGTACCGGAGCTGCTGGCTGCTCGGCCTGGGCACGCCTATCCTTTGGTGCACGTCTCGGAGGCATCTGAAACGTGAAGGAGTTTATTAGTCTACAGTCATTATCAAATCTCAAATAGCTAAAGACGTAAACGAAAAAGCAGGAATACAACAATCCTAAAAATAGGGCTCTATAACAAAAATGTTAAGCTGAAAGCGAAAATAAGCCGTACAGATCCTATGGACACTAGAACCTGATGCTCTGATACCACCTGTGACACCCCGCCTAATTAAATACCGGGCGATCACTCCTTTATTAAATTAAAATCAAGGTGAACAGTTGGTTCATTCTTAGCATCATTGTCGTAAAAATACTTTTCCAATTTAAACACCCTAATTAATTAAGCTAAGTGTCAAAACCATTTTTTTTTAAACATTACTTTCCAGATTTTATTTTTGAAAACAAAGATTTAATTATTTACAACAATTTAATATATAACGATTCACACCACAATAATCCATGAACATATAATCCAAATAATTTAAACATTCGACAACTGAATCCCAACATTAGAATTTAAAGTGAAACATCCAGACAATAATAAATCCTAAAGTATCAATACTACAATAACTGAATCACAATGTCCAAATAAAACAACTAAAAATGAAAAGGGCGTCACATGCCCCTCTAAATGAAGATACTAGGAGAGGAATCAAGTAAATGAAGTCGTCTAAGCAAGTGACCTGCAACTCCCACCTAAGCTGTAGCACGTTCCTTCCAAAGGATCCTATGCGAGACGCCCCTGTGGCTGGGCACCTGTAATATATACATATATATACAAGAGGAAAAGAGAAATAGAAATGGGTCAGATCCCGATAGTGTATATGATTTGAAAATTCGTTTAGCAAGTATTTAAATTGTTTACAGGCCAATGCAGCAACATATTAGTGCGGCACTCTTTTGAGAAAATCTCACATCTCTTTTAGTGTGCACGCCTATCGTACTATCCTTCCTAACTGATTATTTATCTTGTACTGCTCTAAACGTCCCAATGGTTTAACTTATCTTAGGTTACTCGTAAGATTTTAAAACCGAACAGTATAATTGTTTAAAAAGAGAATTTCATTTTAATAGGGGAGCTCTCATTATAACTTTATTTAATAATAAAGTTCCTCAGTGTCATATTATACTTTTCAAACAAGTATTTCCAATTTAAAGTCAAGATTCATTTCTTACTTACCATAACACAGTAATCATTTCCAAATTTCTGAATTTCATATATATATATTCTAACAGAACCCCACATAAAAATTATGGTGCGGGCTTACTCTGCTATCCAATCCCCGTATCACTCGTACTAAGGGAATACAAGTTCGGAATCACTCTCGAACTGTATTAACACATACACAAAAAATATTGAGGTGAAGCATAGTTTCCAAGTCCAAGAGGTCAGTGCATACCCACACGTCTCTTAGGACCGTCCGACTATCGATCCGATAGCCCGTACCTAGGATTCCTATCTTCTAGGGTAAGAGTTAATATCCCCCATGAAGGCCCATTCGAGATAAGACTGTCCCAGCGCGGTAACCTCATGGATAGCAAGTAGCGCGGGCATGATTTTTCACATGTATATAATATATGCATACACGCAGTCATATAAATATACTACTTTTATCATATCAATTTAGGCTCATCCCATAACCCATAATCACAACCTTTATTCTGATCTTTCCATTATTTTTTTTAAACCGTATGACGGTTCGTCCCTAACTTTAATTCGAAGAATTTTTCCAATTTACTACGCGACCCTCGTGGACTCTATCCTTCCAAATGTACAATTCAGAAGGTATTCAATTATATTCCAACGTAACTCTCTTACGTGTCTCTCCCCTTTAATATATACTTACATTGTCCCTTATGTAAAATATCCCAAAAATATAGATTTCGCCTTTCATTAAAGGTCTCTTATTCATTAATGAATCCTACTGGTCATCATTATCTCCCAAATTATTTTAACAAGGATGTCTAAGGAGTTTTCTTCATTTCGAATCAATTCAACAATTTTAAAAGGGGAACTTAAGTCTGCCAGGAGGGGTCGATCGATCGAGGTCTGGGGCTCGATCGATCGAAGCTCTTGGCTCGATCGATCGATCAAGCATGTATGGCGAATTCTGCAGTTACCAGTTACGGGTTTTCTCACAAAACTTCATCCAAATCCTAACTTTCCATACCCAAACGTCCAAAAATTTATACTACCAGTTATATAATTCCATTCCATACATCTTTTACATAAAGCATTCAAATTCCCATTAATAATCATGGATTAACAAGCCCAAAATTCATGTAAATATCAAGAACCCTAGAAATCTCTTAAACATGGTTCTAATAAATCTTTTCCAGAGTTTTCTTCTTCTAAAACATCAAAATTTCATGGTTTAATCCTCTACATGTGAAAGAGTTTCCAGAATATCATTTAAGTCATCACTACATGCAATTTCCTATCTCAAATTGGGTTTTTCTTCCATACAACTCATCCTAATCATTCCTAAACTAATATGAGTGATGCATCAACGAAATAAGCAAGATAAACACTTGCCTGGGATTTTAGACGTTCTGGTTTGCGGATGATTTTGGTGTGGTTGCGTTCTCCGTCGCGCGATTTACGCGTTGGTAGTGGTGGCGGTGCAAACGGATGGGTTTTGAGCCTTGGATTGCCTTGGGAGCTCTCTCCTTTCCTCTCCTATGGCCGTCACTTGTCTTTGGTTGTTCTATCCCTAGAAGACAACCTTAGACATCTGATATAACCCTTAAAATTTCGTGGGTTTAACTACCCAAAAATGTGAAATGTCCAAAATGCCCTCCCGGGGTACTAATTAGGCCTAAAAACGCCCCAAGACCCAAACTAAACCCCCGGGTACACTTTTCTGACTATCTCGACCCTTCCGGACGCGTTGGCCCACTCAAAACGACCATATGAATAACTTATAAAATATTCATTTTTATTTATCAATATTTAGTCCCGACGCGACACGGGCGCGTCCCGCTCAAATTTTCAAGATTGTCATTTTATTCACTCGTGACATTTAATATAACCACTATTTTATATTACTTCGCTCATTAATAATATTCAACAAATTTTCCATAATTACTAACTCTTATCACGTTAATAATTATAACTTAATTAATTTTCGGATTTTTATTAAATAATTAATTCACATTAAATTTAATAAATCCCCAAATTAATATAGCATAAAAATACGGGGTATTACATACTTCCCCCCTAATAATGGAATTTTGTCCCGAAATTCAAAAAAAAAAGGCGTACCTGGTAAGAATAATTCTGGATATCTCTCGCGTATATCTGTCTCGCGCTCCCAAGTGGATTCCTCCACATTATGATGCTCTCACTGGACCCGTACAAGTGGAACTATCTTCGACCTCAATCTCCTCTCACTATAGTCTAGGATAGCCACCGGTCTCTCCTCGTAAGAGCTGTCAGGCTGTAAGTCTATCTCATCTATCACGATGTGAGTATGGGCCATATCATCCCGAAGATATCGTCTCAACGACGAGATGTGGAATACATCGTGTATGCGATGTAAATGTTCTGGCAGTCCCAATCTGTATGCTACCGGCCCAATCCTCTCGATAATGGGAAATAGTCCCACGTACCTTGGGGCCAATTTCCCTTTTTTCCCGAACCTCATTACTCCTTTCATAGGAGACACACGTAGTAACACCTGGTCCTTCACATTAAACTCCCGGAAGAACCGTTTCGCATCAGCGTAGCTCTTCTGCCTGTCCTGGGCTACTCGAATGCGACTCGTGATCATCTCAATCCTCGCAGAGGTTTCCTGAATCACCTCTGGTCCTAGCAACTTGTTATCTCCCACCTCGAGCCAACAAGTTGGGGAACGACAAGGCCTGCCGTACAAAGCTTCGAATGGAGCCATGCCAATAGTGAACTGATAAGAGTTATTATAAGCAAACTCTACCAGTGGAAGATGTGGATCCCAACCTCCCCCAAAATCAAGAACACAAATGAATAGCATATCCTCCAACATCTGATTAGTACGCTCTGTCTGTCCATCTGTCTGTGGGTGATAAGCTGAACTTAACCTCAACTCAGTACCCATAGCCTCCTGAAAGCTTTCCCAAAAACGCGACACGAAAATCTTATCTCAATCTGACATAATATTCAGGGGCACCCCATGTAATCTGACAATCTCAACAATGAACAACTGAGCATACTGACCCGTGGTATAATCTGTCCGCACTGGTAGAAAATGATCCACCTTGGTCAAACGGTCTACAATCACCCAGATAGAGTCGTGGCCCCGCTGTGATGTAGGAAACCCTGTAATAAAATCCATGGAAATACTCTCCCACTTCCACGCGGGTATTTCCAATGGTTGAAGAAACCCTGACGGTTTCTGATGGTCCACCTTTACCAGCTGGCAGGTAGCACACTTGGACACGAACTCAGCAAGGTCCTTCTTCATCCCACTCCACCAGTATTGCCGCCTCATATCCTGGTACATCTTATCTCCTCCAGGATGTACTGCAAATCGGGACCCGTGAGACTGGGTCGTCACTGCATGACGTAATTCTGCTCCTTCTGGAACCACCAATCTCCCATTAAACCTCAAACCCCCATTAGAACTAACAAAATAGGACTCAGCACCCTCGGCTAAAAGTTGTACAATCTGCTCCTGGCAAAACGGGTCTGTGGTCTGTGCCTGTATCACCCTCGTAACAATCTCGGGTGTCACTGTCATAACAAATATGAAGGAATGGGCTATTGCATCCTGGTGACCCAACTCCTTCCACTTTTCTTTCCAGACGTCCGCTACCTCGTTTACCGGTCTACGACTCAACGCATCAGTAACTACGCTGGCCTTCCCCGGATGATACTGTATATCGAACTAATAGTCCTTCACAAACTCTAACCATCTGCGGTGACGCATATTCAGCTCTCGCTGAGTGAACAGGTACTGCAGTGACTTGTGGTCTGTGAACAAGCGGAATTTCTCCCCCAACAAATAGTGCCTCCATATCCTTAATGCAAAAATGACCGCTGCTAACTCCAGGTCATGAGTGGGGTAATTCTTTTCATGCGGCTTAAGCTTGCGGGAGGCAAAAGCTATAGCCTTCTCCTCCTACGGAAGTACTCCCCCAAGTCCCCGTAAAGAGGCGTCGGTGTAAACCAGGTACTCCACACCCGGCTTCGATAAAGCAAGGACTGGCGCTGAAGTAAGCTTGTCTTTCAGCTCGTCGAAAGACAACTGACAAGCATCATCCCGAACATATGGTACCCCTTTGCGAGTTATATTCGTCAATGGACCCGCTATTTTGGGGAATCCTCGAATGAATCTCCTGTAGTATCCGGCTAACCCCGAGAAACTATGCACTTCCGTCGGTGTCGTGGGCTGTCCCCACTCCCTCACCGCTGACACTTTACTAGGGTCAACTGCTATCCCCTTCTCAGAAACAACATGCCCCAAGAACTGTACTTCTCGCAACCAGAATCCGTACTTCTCATACTTAGCATACAACTGATGCTCTCGTAGAGTCTGAAGGACCTGTCTCAAGTGATCGGCATGCTCCTCCTCGGAGTGTGAATATATCAAAATGTCATCTATGAAGATGATGACAAACTGATCCAAGAACTCTCTGAACACTAGGTTCATTAAGTCCATGAACACGGCTGGAGCATTTGTGAGGCCGAATGGCATCACTCTGAACTCCTAAGACCCATATCTCGTCAAGAAAGCAGTCTTTGAAACATCCTGCTCCCTAATACGTAGCTGATGGTACCCCGACCTCAGATCTATCTTCGAAAAGAAAGTTGCTCCCCTCAGTTGGTCGAACATATCATTGATTCGAGGCAACGAGTATTTATTCCGTATCGTGACCTTGTTCAACTCCCGGTAGTCCACACACAACCTCAGTGAACCATCTCTCTTCTTCACAAACAATACTGGAGCGCCCCAAGGTGAGGTACTCCTGCGAATGAAGCCCTGTCCTAACAGCTGCTCTATCTGATCTTGCAACTCTCGCATCTCTGCCGGAGCCATACGGTATGGAGCGCGTGCTATCGGTCTAGTATCCGGTAATAAGTCTATGACAAAGTCTATCTCTCGACTGGGGGGTAGGCCTGGTATCTCCTGAAACACATCGGAATACTCACGAACAACTGGAATCGAGTCTAAAGGAATCACAACCTCTTTATAGGTATCCTCCTCTATGTAATACAAATGAGCGGTCGAACCTCCCTCTGGGCGAGGCATCGCCACTACAAACATCTCTTTCCTCGGAATGGCTAAAATAATGCTTCCACCGAAACAATCAATCATGGATCTATAGGCTGTGAGCCAATCCATACCGATAATAACATCGTGCTCATGCATATCTAAGACTAACATGTCTGCCGGTAATACCAAACTACCAATCTGTACCCCCACTCCCTGGCATATAAAGAAAATAAGCGACCCACTCCCCAGTGGTGAGTCTACACACGTCACTGTGCTTTCTGCTGTGGCTAACAACCCTAAGGCCTTCGTAAAATGCGTAGCTATAAAATAATGCGTCGCCCCAGTATCAAACAAAACCCGACCCATAGTACCATGGATAGGAAACATACTCTCAATCGCGGGTAATGCCTGTGGAGCTGCTGCCTGGTGGACGTTATAGACACATCCATACTGTAACTGCCCCTGCTGCACTGGAGTTGCTGGAACGGCTGGTAGGGCTGGCACCTGGGCTGGAGCTGGGAGGGCAGCTGGAAAAAGTGGTCTCTGTGGCTCATTACGGGAACCCTACTGCTGTGGGTCCCTATCAACCTCTGGGCAGTCCTGGAACTTATGGCCATGCTTGCCACACACAAAACATCGGCCTCTGAAGTTACCTCCCCTTTGACCCTGCTGACCACGGCCATACTGGCCGTTACCTCCCCGCCACTGGCCCTGTTGGCCCTGATGAGTACGTTGTTGGCCCAGTTGGCCCTACTGCTGACCCTGCTGTCGATGTTGGCCTTACTGGCCCTGCTGATTAGGTTGGCCCTTCTGGCCCTGCCTATAACCCCCAAATCCCAGTCTAGAATCACCTGAACGGAATCGCTTAGCAGGGTCCCCCCCCCCTGATGGAAACTCTGCTCGTGATGACGAGTTTGTCCTTGAGATGGTGCTCCACTAGCACTACTACCCCTGGTCCTGCCCTGCTGGCTGGACTCTCCTGCTCTCTTGCTTCCCTGCAGATGGAAGCGGTGATCCTAACAATGTAGTAAAGCAGCATTGAGTACATCAGTGAAAGTACTCAGAGACAGATTCCCTATAAGGTGCTGACGGATCCTCCAAGCTAACCCATCCACAAACAGCATTATCTTCTTACTCTCAGTAGGTGCCTCATCTGGCACTATGGTGAGAAGCCTCGTGAACTCCTCCTCATACTCAGCAACGATAGAATTTTCCTGTTTCAAGTTCAGTAGTTTCTGCCTCATCTCAGTCTGCACCGCGGGTGGAAAGTATTTGCGGTCAAACCGCTCCCAAAACGACTGAATCGGGATCGTGTCCCTCTCCTCCAAGGTGGTGGTGGATTCCCACCACTGCAAAGCGGCTCCCACCAGCTTAAAGGAAGCCAACAACTTCTTCTGCACGTCGGTGCACTCATACATACGAAGATGCCGCTAGATGTCTTTCTTCCATTGGCTGATTGTGATGATATCTGAACTAGCAGAGAACTCAGGGGGATGCGGCTTCTGAAAAGCATCCCTAACCCGCTCCCATGCATATGGAAGCTGTGCAGGTACTGGTGCCACTGCCTGAACTTGGGGTGGAGCCTGCTGAACCACCGCTAGCGCGGCATTTACCGCCTGAGCAACCATGGCGGCTACTTCATTAGCATTCATAGTACATAGTGCCGGAGCTGCTGGCTGCTCGGCCTGGGCATGCCAATACTTTTGTGCACGTCTCAGAGGCATCTAAAATGTGAAGGAGTTTATTAGTCTACAGTCATTATCAAATCTCAAATAGCTGAAGACGTAAACGTAAAAGCAGGAATACAACAATCCTAAAAATAGGGCTAAATAACAAAAATGTTAAGCTGAAAGCAAAAATAAGCCGTACAGATCCTATGGACACTAGAACCTGATGCTCTGATACCACCTGTGACACCCCGCCTAATTAAATACCGGGCGATCACTCCTTTATTAAATTAAAATCAAGGTGAACAGTTGGTTCATTCTTAGCATCACTGTCGTAAAAATACTTTTCCAATTTAAACACCCTAATTAATTAAGCTAAGTGTCAAAACCATTTTTTTTTAAACATTACTTTCCAGATTTTATTTTTGAAAACAAAGATTTAATTATTTACAACAATTTAATATATAACGATTCACACCACAATAATCCATGAACATATAATGCAAATAATTTAAACATTCGACAAGTGAATCCCAACATTAGAATTTAAAGTGAAACATCCAGACAATAATGAATCCCAAAGTATCAATACTACAATAACTGAATCACAATGTCCAAATAAAACAACTAAAAATGGAAAGGGCGTCACATGCCCCTCTAAATGAAGATACTAGGAGAGGAATCAAGTAAATGAAGTCGTCTAAGCAAGTGGCCTGCAATTCCCACCTAAGCTGCAGCACGTTCCTTCCAAAGGATCCTATGCGAGACGCCCCTGTGGCTGGGCACCTGTGATATATACATATATATACATGAGGAAAAGAGAAAAAGAAACGGGTCAGAGCCCGATAGTGTATATGATTTAAAAATTCGCTTAGCAAGTATTTAAATTGTTTACAGGCCAATGCAACAACATATTAGTGCGGCACTCTCTTGAGAAAATCTCACCTCTCTTCTAGTGTGCACGCCTATCGTACTATCCTTTCTAACGGATTATTTATCTTGTACTGCTCTGAACGTCCCAATGGTTTAACTTATCTTAGGTTACTCGTAAGATTTTAAAACCGAACAGTATAATTGTTTAAAAAGAGAATTTCATTTTAATGGGGAGCTCTCATTATAACTATATTTATTCATAAAGTTCCTCAGTGTCATATTATACTTTTCAAACAAGTATTTCCAATTTAAAGTCAAGATTAATTTCTTACTTACCATAACATAGTAATCATTTCCAAATTTCTGAATTTCATATATATATATATATATATATATATATATATATATATATATATATAAAATACTCGTATAATATATATATTCTAACAGCACCCCACATAAAAATTATGGTGCGGGCTTACTCTTCTATCCAATCCCCGTATCACTCGTACTAAGGGAATGCAAGTTCGGAATCACTCTCGAACTGTATTAACACATACACAAATAATATTGAGGCGAAGCATAGTTTCCAAGTCCAAGAGGTCAGTACATACCCGCACGTCTCTTAGGACCATCCGACTATCGATACGATAGCCCGTACCTAGGATTCCTTTCTTCTAGGGTACGAGTCAATATCCCCCATAAAGGCCCATTCGAAATAAGACTGTCCCAGCGCGGTAACCTCAGGGATAACAAGTAGCGCGGGCATGATTTTTCACATGTATATAATATATGCATACACGCAGTCATATAAATATACTACTTTTATCATATCAATTTAGGCTCATCCCATAACCCATAATCACAACCTTTATTATGATCTTTCCATTATTTTTTTAAACCGTATGACGGTTCGTCCCTAACTTTAATTCGAAGAATTTTTCCAATTTACTACGCGACCCTCGTGGACTCTATCCTTCCAAATGTACAATTCAGTAGGTATTCAATTATATTCCAACGTAACTCTCTTATGTGTCTCTCCCCTTTAATATATACTTACATTGTCCCTTATGTAAAATATCCCAAAAATATAGATTTCGCCTTTCATTAAAGGTCTCTTATTCATTAATGAATCCTACTGGTCATCATTATCTCCCAAATTATTTTAACAAGGATGTCTAAGGCATTTTCTTCATTTCGAATCAATTCAACAATTTTAAAAGGGTAACTTAAGTCTGCCAGGAGGGGTCGATCGATCGAGGTCTGGGGCTCGATCGATCGAAGCTCTTGGCTCGATCGATCGATCAAGCAGGTATGGCGAATTCTGCAGTTACCAGTTACGGATTTTCTCACAAAACTTCATCCAAATCCTAACTTTCCATACCCAAACGTCCAAAAATTTATACTACCAATTATATAATTCCATTCCATGCATCTTTTACGTAAAGCATGCAAATTTCCATTAATAATCATGGATTAACAAGCCCAAAATTCATGTAAATATCAAGAACCCTAGAAATCTCTTAAACATGGTTCTAATAAATCTTTTTCAGAGTTTTCTTCTTCTAAACCATCAAAATTTCGTGGTTTAATCCTCTACATGTGAAAGAGTTTCCAGAATATCATTTAAGTCATCACTACATGCAATTTCCTATCTCAAATTGGGTTTTTCTTCCATACAACTCATCATAATCATTCCTAAACTAATATGAGTGATGCATCAACAAAATAAGCAAGATAAACACTTGCCTGGGATTATAGACGTTCTGGTTTGCGGATGATTTTGGTGTGGTTGCGTTCTCCATCGCGCGATCTATGCGTTGGTGGTGGTGGCGATGCAAACGGATGGGTTTTGAGCCTTGGATTGCCTTGGGAGCTCTCTCATTTCCTCTCCTATGGCCGTCACTTGTCTTTGGTTGTTCTAACCCTAGAAGACAACCTTAGACATCTGATATAACCTTTAAAATTTCGTGGGTTTAATTACCCAAAAATGTGAAATGTCCAAAATGTCCTGCCGGGGTACTAATTAGGCCTAAAAACGCCCCGAGACCCAAACTAAACCCCCGTGTTCACTTTTTTGACTATCTCGACCCTTTCGGACACGTTGGCACACTCAAAACGACCATACGAACAACTTATAAAATATTCACTTTTATTTATCAATATTTAGTCCCGACGCGACACGGGCGCGTCCCGACTCAAATTTCCAAAATTGTCATTTTATTCACTCGTGACATTTAATATAACCACTATTTTATATTACTTCGCTCATTAGTAATATTCATCAAATTTTCCATAATTACTAACTCTTATCACGTTAATAATTATAACCTAATTAATTTCTGGATTTTTATTAAATAATTAATTCACATTAAATTTAATAAATCCCCAAATTAATATAGCATAAAAATACGGGGTATTATATGTGATGATATACGTATACTTATCTGACTCATTTATAAAGAATGACCAATCATATAGTTATCTGTCTCATTCATAATGAATGACCTAACCCTTTCGAATCATGATTAACATATCCTGTCTATAATAGATAATTCTCCCCCATTCCTCGTTGAGGAGTAACCCCTGTCTGTAACAAACAATTATTCCCCATTTCAGGTCGGGGAGTAACATTCCATTTCGGTAATTTGAAATGAACAATTTCATATTAACTATTATTATAATCATATCCGTATCCATGTATAATACATATTTCCAGTAAGTGATGTTTAGATCCTATCCATAACCATGTACAATACAACTTACGAGTGAGTGATATTCAGATCGTATCCATAACCATGTGTAAGACATCTTACCCATGAGTGATATTCAGATCGTGCCAGTAACCATGTATAATACATCTCTTTCCATTGAGTACACTCACCTTCCCCTTGCCTTTGTCTGGCACTTGTTCAATCGGGGCTTCTTCCCTTCCTATCATTCTTACAATATTAGTGTCATCATAATAATATTACCAATCCAAAAAATATACTACAGCAATAACACACATGTCCCGTATAATAACCATCTTCCCGAGTAATTACTCGCTTGATGCTTGTCTCTATAATGCTATCATATCCCTGGTATGCTTACACTAATCCGGTTATCATAAGTCGATTAACTCACACTGAAATAGGTGAATAAAATCGTAAACGTAGTGGATGTGGTCATATTTCCTCAAGAGTGAGACCAAATCATACCCAATACGTCTCACCTCGAAAATAGTGCACACAATAAAGTACTGAATGATATGACCTGGGGATTATACTCTCCCGGCATTCACTAGCCAGGGGATTCACCCACATCCCGCAACCTCTGATGATAGCATTAGAGTGGTATGTTTCCACATAAATATCATTCATACCGATATTTAAAAATTACACGCATATATACTTACTTTAATTCCAAATATACATATTTAATAAATCTGGTTATCCCTTGTCGAACACCAGTAGCACTAGCCCATAATCCCCGAGTCTATTTCCCCGACACTCAATTTATTTAATTTCACATCCATTAAATAATTAATGTAGCTTCACTCGCTAAAATACCCGAACACATCAAACTGTCTCATATTTATATATTAATGAATTTATCTCACTTAATTCGTTCTTAAGTTACTCATTATTTCACACCTCTCTAAACCCATATATATCCACCCATTATTACTAGGTAGTAGGTTTCCATTTGTATTTCTCTAAATAATTATTCTTTCAGCAGTCCACAACCAAACTAGAGTCAAGAAAATGAAATAAGACGACCGGCTTGAAAACAGCATCGTCGTCCGATTGATGGAATCGATCAATCAATCGATCCTGCCACGCAGGAAGCTCCTTCCCCGTTCGTTTTTTCCATTGTTATTCACCCAAACCTCCTCGATTCTTCCCAAATCTTACCCTAAGCACACCCAATGTCTATCAAACATTACAATACGTGTTAATCACGATTTAAACCATAATCATCACTGATTTCTCATCAAAATTGAATATTTCACGAATTGGGTTTTCTCAATTTAATACAATCCTCACATTCAATTTGATTGCATAATCCAAATGAAATGAAATTAACTACTGGGTTTCAACTATAAATCGAATTCCAACAATTTATAGTAGTTTTTCAACATTAGTTGCACATTAATTCTTCATCTAATGTCCAAATCCCGCAAAACCCATTTTTCATGTGACAACCATCCCCCAAAACGAGTTTGTCTACACCCACCATGATATGAACTTGATTTTTTGCAATTTAAAGTAGAAGCACATTAATTACTTTCCTTTCTAGGCTCGTAAGGTGTGATTACACATTATAGAAGAAGGATTTGACAAAACACGCCCAATGTGTGACACTAATACAATGTAATAAGTCGACAGCTATCTTTGAAACATGCGATTTCATATTTTTAGTTTCATATTGCTTGTTTAGATAATCATTTTTTCTCATAAAGTTGAGTTTTAAATATTTTCAATTTCCGTATACTACAGCTAAACTAACAAATAAACTATCAAATGAAATATAGACTAATAAGCATGATTTCTTCTTTATATGAACTACATATACTTTGTTAAAAACAACACTTGTCCCAAAGAGAAGAAACATTGTTTGATAGAATGTAAATCTAATAGAAAAATAATTATTAAAATCCATCTGAATATTAATGGATATGATAATTGAGTCCAATCAATAATAAAAATTAATAAATATAATATGATTTTTTTAATTCTAGTTGATTAAAATGGGATTTTGTGATGTTCGTTTCGTTATTTGAAATTTCATGTGATAATATTGTTAAATCGATTTTTAAATGTCTAAACAAATACTAACTACAAATATTTCGGTGATTCGGTTTTGGTATCCGATAATGAAAATTAGTAAACAAAAATTTTACTTTTTCAAACCAAAACGGTAAGCTATGGTAAAAAAAATCGCCCGAAATTAACATGTGATGGTAAGGAAACTTTACATGGCCCATCATTTTGAAATAAATTTAAAACATATGTGTATGTGGCAAACATAAGTTGTTGGTGACCCCGCTTTTTGTGTAGACACATAAACATATTAACTCAATTTTGTCCAAAACTTTGGGTTGTGTAAACGTACTCTGGTGGTAAATCTAATTGTTAGAGTGAATAATAAGATGGATGTTTGATAATAACATTCACAATTTATTTATTTTTAAATGGAATTTTGTCTCAAAATCTTTTAGACAAATGTTTAATTATAAAGAATATATACCTAAACGATGTGTGTATGATGTAAATTTTTTTAATTTGAACTTCTTTTTTGGTGTGTGGAGGGGGGGGGGGGGTAAATCAAATAACTATATTTCGTTGACATTGTATTATTTTCGTCTGTGGTCACTTCCACAACATTTGTTTAGTATGTAGAGAGATTGCTTTAATCTTTTTTGTTTTTATTTTAACCTATGCCCAAATGTTGATTTTTGGGCATGGTTAAGGTCCCGTTTGGTTGTTCCCAAAATTTTAAATTAGCCCACATAGAATTGGCCCAATTATGAATTGTCCTAGATTTGTTGTTTGGTTGCAAAAATTATCATATTCAAAAATTAACCAAGTCAAGTGAATGCATGAAAACTCCAATAATCCTATTTCACCAAAAAACTTAAAATTTCACAATTTAAATTTACAACACTAGCCTTTGACGGAGTGCTCTCTCTCTCTCTCTCTCTCTCTCTCTCTCTCTCTCTCTCTCTCACACACACACACACACACACACACACAGACACACACACACACACACACACATAAAGACACTCGTGCGCGCACACATTTGGTTAATTCTTAGCATCACCATCGAAAACGTTTTAACTTTCTGACTACCCATGCTAAATAAGCCAGTGCAAAATATTATCTTTTTATTAAATAACAAAAGGCCACAACAATGGGAAGAACTAATATAATATAAACCATTCACACAATAACTAAAGTCTAGAGCATCACAGAAATAAATAAATAAATAAATAAATAAATAAGTGCCGAATAAACTATCAGTTCCAAATCCAACATCCAAATCATAAATCTACCTAAAATGAAATAAATCTAAATCCAAAGTCTGATACTGAAAGGAATAAATTCAATGAAAAATCTGAACTTCATGGACATCATGCCCAACTGAAATAACTTAATATGAGTCTTAGACTAGGAAGAAAATAACTGAGGCCTCTACTCATGTTATCCATGCTTCCACATGCACTGCAGCTACGCATCCCTAGAATGAATCATCATGCTTGGCATCCCAATGGCTGGACACCTAAAAGTTTTGAAAATAGATTTATTATGGGTCATATCCCAAAACCTTTGAAAAATATTTAACAAGTATTTAAAACACAATAAGAGCAGTTATTATAAATATGTTAGTTTTGCGCACACTCCCAAGTCAAGTGAATACATAAAAACTCCAATAAAACTATTTCACCAAAAAAACTTAAAATTTCACTATTTAAATTTACAAAACTAGCCTTTGACGGAGTACTCTCTCTCTCTCTCTCTCTCTCACACACACACACACACACACACACACACACACACACACATAAAGACACGCGCGCGCACACACATTTGGTTAATTCTTAGCATCATCATCGAAAACTTTTTAACTTTCTAACTACCCATGCTAAATAAGCCAGTGCAAAATATTATCTTTTTATTAAATAACAAAATCCACAACAATATGAAGAACTAATACAATATAAACCATTCACACAATAACTGAAGTCTAAAGTATCATATAATTAAATAAATAAATGCCGAATAAACTATCAGTTCCAAATCCAACATCCAAATCATAAATATACCTAAAATGAAATAAATCTAAATACGAAGTCTGATACTGAAATGAATAAATTCAATGAAAAATCTGAACTTCACGGACATCATGCCCAACTGAAATAACTGAATATGAGTCTTAGACTAGGAAGGAAATAACTGAGGCCTCTACTCATGTTCTGCATGCCTCCACATGCACTGCAGCTACGCATCGCTAGAATGAATCATCATGCTTGGCGTCCCATTGGCCGGACACCTAAAAGTTTTGAAAATAGATTTATTATGGGTCATATCCCAAAACCTTTGAAAAATATTTAACAAGTATTTAAAATACAATAAGAGCAGTTATTATAAATATGTTAGTTTTGCGCACACTCCCAAGCCAAGTGAATACATAAAAACTCCAATAAAACTATTTCACCAAAAAAACTTAAAATTTCACTATTTAAATTTCCCTATATCTTCTACTATAACACAAGAGTAGAACAAATCACATGTGTATATATATCACCCTATTTATATATACAATGAATAACATTCTCGGACTGTGAACCGCAAATGCATGCATACTCTGCTACCTAGTCCATGTACCTCACGCACTAATCAAGGTCTACCAGTTCAGAGATCTACCTCGAACCATAAATCAAATATACACATAACGGAGGTGAACATAGTCTTAACCCAATGCATTCTTGCAGGATCGAGGATGTCCGAATAAAGAAACCAATTGTTTTCGAAAGACAGAGAGCGACCACGAAGATGGAAGAAGAATAATTAAATGCCAAAAGGTAGATGATGTGTTCACTTTTTCATGTATAAGTATTATTTTTTGTGCAACAACTGATTATGCGCTAAGGTTTTGAACTCTTGGAATATAGAGAGGCTATTGTGTACTAAAATAAATAAATTTCGCACTTTCCTCTACTCGTGATATATATATATATATATATATAAATGAAAACAATCCGAATCCTTAATCCAAAAGGAGTCTACCATGCATTTACTGAAGTTCATCCTCACCCTTAATTTTATTAATTGTCAAAACAATCCTAATCCTTAATCTATTTTTGAAAAATAATACATTATATCTCTACACTTATTATTTATTTTAAACAAAAATAGATACTCTAAAATTAATAATATCCCTAATGAATGCAAGAGTCAAATAGATACTCTTAAATTGGAAAAAATGCAATAATCTATAATTACTTTCAAAACTAGTATATAATTAGATTATGGATCGTTTGGTTGTCTAAATTATTTAATTATTAAATTGATAAATTTAAAATTATGAGATTATGAAAGTATTAATTTGAAATGGATTTAAATTCCTTTTTTTGTCTTTAATTGCATCAATTAGTGTTCACCTAATGGCAAAATGACCTACTGACACACCCCAACCCAGTTACTTATAATTATGTTTGAAAGTCAAAGTGAGTCAAAGCATAATTACCTTAACCAAATCATAAACACGAGTATCCTTTTTCAGTTATTAACATGAATCAATAAAACAAAAAAATTTCACAATTTTAAAGTAATTATACTTATTCAAACATACTGAAAGGATAAGTAGGCTTAAATTACCCCATTTACGTTTGACCAAAATTATGATTTTATGCTTCCCTTGCTAACCCAACCCAATCTCCTAGATTTGGCAGTGACATCACATTACCTGAAAAGATATACATAGACACCATGAGAAAAATAGCTCAGCAAATGCATCACTACCACACTACTGCATAAATTTAAATGCAATAAATCATATCCCTGTGATGATATACGTATACTTATCTGACTCATTTATAAAGAATGACCAATCATATACTTATCCAGCTCATTCATAATGAATGACCTAACCCTTCCGAATCATGATTCACATATCCTTTGTGTAATAGATAATTCACCCCCATTACTCGTCGAGGAGTAACCCCTGTTTGTAACGGATAATTCTCCCCCATTCCGGGTCGGGGAGTAACATCCCATTTCGATAATCTGAAATGAACAATTTCATATTTAATATTATTATGATCATATCCGTATCCATGTATAATACATCTTACTAGTAAGTGATATTTATATCATATCCATAACCATGTACAATACGTCCTACCACTGAGTGATATTCAGATCGTATCAATAACCATATGTAATACATCTTAACTATGAGTGATATTCAGATCGTGTTAGTAACCATGTATAATACATCTCTTTACAGTGAGTACAGTCACCTTCCCCTTGCCTTTGTCTGGAACTTGTTCAATCGGGGCTTCTTACCTTCCTATCATTCTTACAATATTAGTTTCATCATAATAATATTACCAATCCAAAAATTACTTAAACATAATTCAATTCATAAGCACCATGTGATCATATTCAAATCATTTATGATAAATGAAGCGTCATCCAATTTCATGTTAAAATATTTAACATATCCAATTCATAGTCTAAACATACTTTAATTAATTCTTAGAAATCCAATTCTTATCATATTAGGTTGCCAATACAAAAGACGACACCTCATTTCAAGTTTTGTAGAGCCAGATATGCCCCTTTCTTTATTACAAAACAAATCGGCCCAAAAGGATCCTCTATCATTTATTCAACTTCTAAGAATTTTCATAATTTTTCTATGTCATAACTTTCCACGATATTCCACCAAATTTCAATAAACATATTAAATAATACAAAATTAAAGTTTCAAAATTTTTAGAGTTCATTTGCTATGTTAAGAAAATCGTCAAACACATGATATGCATACTTACACTTTCGAGGCAGATTCTATACTTAGACTTCAAACTATCCCCCAAAATTCATTTCTTGGTATTTTTACATAAGTTTAGAATATGTTATACTAATGTATGTTATCTAACACCTCCAAATGGAATATCTTGATTTCGATAAATTTTTCATGATTTATACCATTTTTACCACAACTAGGTCGGAATAGAACATTAAGGCATAACTTAACATTTTTAAGCATACATAACCTCCTCCTCGGGCATCAATCGTGGAAACGTATAATAAAAATGTTTTTAACATTCAAACATATCATATAGAATAATTTACTACATCAAAAAGCTTCACGATAAGAGAATTCAAATCTGGGACTTTAAAGTAAACATATTTTATCCTAACACGCGTTCTTACATATGTTCTTAAGCCATCCCTGTTTTATCACAATTTGGCGATTTGGGTATCATTAAAATATTTATCAAAATCCAAAACAAAATATACCAATTTTAGAACTCATTCATGTGACCAATTTTAACGAAGAAGTAATTACCTTATAAGATCGCCTCGATTTATGGTAATTTTCTAAAGCAATTCTTCCTTAACTTTCTTTTTCTCTCTCCATAAGCATATTTCTTCCCAAGCTTCTCATTTCACATGTGGAAGAATATACATATATGATTTATAATAAGGAAATAATTTCTAATGGGTCCAATGGCACTTATCCTTCTGCCTACATACGATTGGTTGGACAAGAGGTCCAATAAGATAATTTCACTAATGACAGATTTGTCTCACCTTGATAAAATTACCATAACTCCCTATTACGGACCCCGATTTATTCCAACTTTGCGTCTACGTTTAGATAACTTAGATATATACAACTTTCATATTTTGTGTTTTCCCAAAATCATAAAATTAGTACGCCTAAGTTGGGCTCGAACATAAGAGTACTAATTTACTCAAAATTTCATAATGTTCACATTTGGCAACCCAACATCGCCAATTTCGCACCAACACCCTAGTTTTCTTTTATAAACATAATGATGAATTAGAAACTTATTTTCATGATGAATTTAACCACATTACTAATCATATGCTCTAAACGTGTTATCCCCGATCATACGCTCGATTAACATCTAATGTAAGCAACACATATATCACATGAGTATGCATCCGCTAAACATGATTTATCATAATTATATCCGGGTTGTCACACCTATAATGAAACCTTATGGAGAAAGAATTAATAAGTGGAAGGTATATCTTATAATAGCCTTAACATATAAATAGAGGGGACAAATTCATTGGGGGGGGGGGGGGGGATCGTGAGTTATTCACCATATATATATATATATATATATATATATATATATATATATATATATATATATATATATATATATATATATATATATATATATATATATATATATATTTGTGTGTGTATGTGTGTGTGCGCGCGCTGCGCGCCTGTGTGTGTGTGTGTGAGAGAGAGAGAGAGACTGTTAAAGTAGTCCATTAAAGGGTAATTTTGTAAATTCAAATTGTGCAATTTTTAGTTTTTGGTGAAATGGGCTTATTGGAGTTTTTATGTATACACCTGACTTCGTTAATTTTTTAATGTGATAATTTTGAAACCAAACAACAGGTATAAGACAATTCATAAATTAGCTAATTACAATTTGGGGGGCAATCAAATGGACCTTAACCATGCCATAAAAATCTACATATAGTCACAGGTTAAAAAAAAAGATAAAATCAATCTCTCAACACACACTAAACAAATGTTGTGCAAGTGACCACCAACCAAAATAATACAATGTTAATGAAATATAATTATTTTTCACTTAACCTCTATTCACCACACACACACACACACACACATCTATATAATAAAGGAGGAGGGTTTTTTGTCTAGACCAACTGATGGCTGAGATTAAATCTTGGAGGATTTGGTCTTTATCAACTCACGGTTCAGATTTAATATTTGTAAGGGTTCAAGCTGATGAAAAGGGAAGAAATCTAACGGTTGAGAAGACACACACATACACATTAGCCTGCATAAAACTGATACACTAATATGTAAAGTCTCTGCACACATGATGATGATGACAGAGCAGAAGGCTCGAGAAAACAGAGTTATTCTCTTCCTCCCTTTGTCATCTCACTTTTATTTCCTCAACTCATTTCACATCCTTCCTCCTCTCTCAACAAAAAAGACCCATTTGTGCACAATCTTCTCCTCATCTCACTATGGTTCAGTCCACCGCTCTCCCCCGTCCTCTACCTCTCACTCCGGTTCAGTCCACCACCTCCTCCTTTCACTACGGTTCAGTCCATCGCCACCTACGTTCTCCACCGCCATCAACGTTCTCGGCCGCCACCTCCTCATTTCACTAAGGTACTTGAAATGGAATCATTTAGAGCTCTAGAGGTAAACCAAATCGACTTCAGATTTGAACATACTCACCGATTTCAGATCTGAACCAACCCAGTGATTATAGCACCTGTGTGAGGTTTAAAAGCAAGGGTTTGTGCCTCCACTGTGCCGATTTTAGATCTGAACCAACTCGGTGATTACAGCACCCGTGCGACGGTTAAAAGCAATGGTTTGTGCCTGCACTGTGATTGTAATGGAGAGTGAAAAAGCCCCCGAAATCGAAATGGTAATGGAGAGTGAAAATGCCAACCCAAAGATGAGAAGAACGACGCTGCCAAAGATGTTAAAATCATCAGTTCCTTTCCACTGGAGGTAGAGTGCAAGATGGGGTGAGTCAAGAGTTTAAAATCCGGTTTAGTGCCTTTACAATCCGATTTCAGCCAGTATTAACTTTACTTCATCTAGCCGAGTGTATGTTTGAATCGATTTTGAGATTTGATTAGAAAGGATCTAAACCAACCCCAATTTGCATAAACGGTTTTGAGATTTTATTTTGGTTTGAATCGATTGAGGATTTGGATTTGCCGATAGTTTGATTTAGTTTTCTGATCGGGTTTCACACGATAATACCCACTTCACTGTTTTTCTCATCCTATATTTTTCTAATAGTATAGTTGGTTAATATGTCTTTTATTTTTCCTCCCCTTGGAGACTTTATATTCATGTGTTGCTTTTTAGTGTTTTAGTTTGAAAATTCTCTAAGAATCAATTTTTGTAGCTTTTCAATTTTTTTTATTACGATTTGTTTTTTTTATTGTGTATATGTTTTATTCGTGATTTGTTTCATGTGTATATATATATATATATATATAATTATATATATATATATATATATATATATATATATATATCAATTGATGGTAGAAGATGAAGTGCAAGATTATTGTGAACATGTTTGTGTAATGGCTCTCAGGTGCTTTCCATTCAGAATTTACGCGCTCTGAAGTTTTTGTTGTGATCATGTCTGTGTAATGGCAATATGGCTATGTCAAAGGATTCCTTTAGTTGGTATAAATGGTCTGTATTTGTGGAAACTATATGGCTTGGCAAATGGTTCAGAAAAGTGAATATTGTAATTGAGCCAAAATTAATAAATTAGAATTTATAGCTTTTTTATTTCTTTTTTGGCAACTAACATTTTCTTTTTTAAGCCATTAAAATCTAAATATTTGACTTTTTTATTTTAAAAACAAAATTTCACTTTTTGTTGTTTGGCTCGAGTGATAATCTCTATTGGAATAGGCTGACATTGAATTGACACGAGAATCCAAAAAAAATCGGGCCCAAGGTAAATAGGAAGACAGGTTATGACATAAAGATTTAACTTTAACGAATAATGTTAGGCTACCCGGGTGTTAACCCCGCGCTAGCACAGGGATGCCCTTTTTTTTTCTTTTTTTTCTTTCTCATGTAAAATGAGTTAAAAACAATTATAAAAAATATTTTTTTATTAGAATAGTTTTTTTTTTCAATTATTTTTTTTAACTCATTTTATCCCTCAAACACCCATTTACTCAATATTCTTTTATTTTTAAAGGTCTGCGCTAGCGGCACCCGTAATTTTTGAACTTTTTTTTTATTTTACAACATTTGAAATAATTTTTGTATTTCTGCATTAAATAATTAATCTAATATTTTTTTAACTCATTTAGTCCCTCAAACACCCATTTACCCAATATTCTCTTATTTTTAAAGGTCTGCGCCAGCGGCACTCGTTATTTTTAATTTTACAACATTTAAAATAATTTTTGTATTTTTGCATTAAAAAACTAATCTAATAAAAAATTATGTTTTTAATTATTTTCAACTTATTTAGTCCCTCAAACACCTATTTACCCAATATTCTCTTGTTCTTAAAGGTCCGCGCCAACGGCACTCGTTATTTTTAAACTTAATTTTTAAAATTTAAAACATTTAAAATAATTTTTTTATTTTTTCATTAAAAAACTAATCTAATAAAAATTATGTTTTTAATTATTTTCAACTTATTGAGTACCTCAAACACCCATTTACCCAATATTCTCGTATTTTAAAAGGTTCGCGCCAGCGACACTCGTTATTTTTAATTTTTTTTTTAACTTTACAACATTTAAAATAATTTTTGTGTCTTTGCATTAAAAAACTAATTTAATAAAAAATATGTTTTTAATTATTTTCAACTTATTTAGTCCCTCAAACACCCATTTACCCAATATTCTCTTGTTTTTAAGGGTCCGCGCTAGCGACACCCCTTATTTTTAAACTTAATTTTAAAAATTTAAAACAGTTTAAAATTTTACAAAAAAGTTTTTTTTTTGTATTAAACTAACTTTTATTTTTTTTAAACAGTTTTTTTCAAAAAAAAAATATTAAAATAGTGTTTTTTAACTATACAATTTTTCTAATTTATAAAAAAAAAGTCATAAAAAAGTTTTTTTTCTAAATAAAAAAAAGTTAAGTAACCTTATTAAAAACTCACCATACTTCTTCAAAAAAAAAAAAAACAGCGAATAAAAAAATGACAACAAGGCACCTGGTACTAGCTTGTTGCTAGTTCCCGGTAAGGCTATCACTACTGAACTTTAACAGCTCACTGTTAAAAGTTTACCGTTGTGTGGCTCAATGTTTAAATGGAAGGGACACGCAATGTGTGGGTGGCTCGAGAATGTGAATGTTGATTGTAAATGGGCTTTAAAATAAACGAACTTTGTAAAAAAAATTGTAAAAAAATCATTTTTTATATAAAACTATTTATTTATAAAAACTAAGTTAAAAAAATCATTTAACAAAAGAAAACACATAAAAGTGATTCAAAAAAAGTAATATTTTAATTTGTAAAAAATAATTCTTTCTTTATCATAAGATATTCAATGATAAAAAAAATTCATTATAAAAAGTCAGTTTATAAAGAAAATGTTTTATAATTTTTTTATTTTCATGAAAAAGTTAGTATTTATAAAAAAAAAAAAAATTATTTCAACTTTTTTATTGCACTTTTTGTTTGTAAAAAAACACCAATCATCAACTTTTTTGTTAAAAATTATAAAAAAATAGTCTTATGAAATAGTTATAAGAGCACTTTTGGCGAAACAAACTAACGGGTTTGTAACAACATTAGACATTTTGGGCGTCGAATAATTAAATGACAAATGTGAGGTTAAGTTTAAATGAACTTAAATTGAAAAGTGTGTAATTAGTTCAACCACAAATATAAAATATACAAAAATAGTCACGATAAAAGACAATTAAGAACAGGAACTATTAAATCTTAATGATAGGTTGCAAATGGAAATGCATTGGGATAAAATTACGAGTGTGCCATCGGTACGGGCACATCCTACCATAAGTGTATTATGGGATGATCAACCGTATTTATATTTGCACTATTGACCACAAGAGAACAAATTAATCGTCGTGCCATCGGCACGGGTACACTCTAGTATATATATATATATATATATATATATATATATATATATATATTAGAATGGGTGTATTTTTATATCATCAACAGGTTCATGAATTTGCTATTTGACCTGAAAGGTACTGTGGTTTTGATGGTTGTTTGCAATATGAACAACCACAATACATACATAAATTGACATTTGAAATACTTTGTGAATTTTTTTGGGGGTGGAGGAGATTTAATAGTTCGGCACTACGCTATTGATTTAACAGTCATCTGCGATAAGTACTATACACGTATATTCATAAGGTGAAACACCTACATTGTATGGTATCATAATTTACTATTCACATATAATACTGTTAGAGTCTCATTTTTTTAGTCGAATATTAATAAATCCAATGTCACTATATTTAATATACCTTGATCTTAGTCATTAATTAATGACATCCTTAATGAATTACTCTTAAATTGGAACACATATAGTAATCTATAATTACTTTACAAACTAGTATATAATTATGGACTGTTTGGTTGTCTAAATTGTGTAATTATATATATTGATAAATTTAAAATTATGAGATTGTGGAAGCATTAATTTGAAATGGAGTTAAATTCAATTTTTTGTGTTTCATTGCATCAATTGGTGTTCACCTAAGGGAGAAATGGACTATAATGAAATCCTATGGAGAAAGATTTAATAAGTGGGAAATAGGTCTTATAATCGCCTTAACATATGAATAGTGGGAATAGGGGTGTGATATCTTTTTATTTAATAGTTTTTCTTTTATTTTTCTCATCTAATTTATGGATAAAGTTTCAAAAGTTTATTTGGTCCGAGCACAAGTTGTTTGGATTTAATTTTTGATTGGATGTTCCCGAATTTTCAAAAGTTTGGAAACTCGTGCCATATGAATTCAATCAAAAATTAAAAATTTTACTTGGGTTTAATTTTATTGAGTAAATTTTAATTCAAACTTCAACATGTTATATAATTTCTAATTGTGACACCCTGCTTATCTTAATTACGGGTGATCAATCCTTTATTTAAATAAACATGAATCTCATTTGGTTCATTCTTAGCATCACTGTCGAAAATAAGTTTTTTAATTACTAACTTCTTATGTTAATTAAGTCAGAGTAAATTTTATCTTTCATTAACGTAACAAGATGCAGAAAAATAGGAATATAACAACTAATCCAACACAAATATAAGAGTTTGAATCATCACACAATAAATAGATAAATAATGAATACCAAATAATCCCTCGGTTCACAAAGAAGAATCCAAACCATAAGTCTATAGAGATAAAATTGAATCTAAGTACATCGTCTGGCAAATAAAAACAAAAGGTATAATAACTGAAGGAAGCAATATACCCAAATGAACAAATGAATAAAAACCTAGTCTAGGAATGAATAACGAAAGCATATACTTAAAGTCCTGCAAGCCTCCACAATGTTGTAGCTACGCATTCCTAGAATGAGTCCTCAAGTTTGGCAATCCTGTGGATGGACACCTAAAATATTTTGACATGGGTCAGAGCCCAAAACCATTTGAAAAATATTTATCAAGTAATTAAGATGCAATAGCTAAATATGCGTTCACAATTTTCATATTTAAGCGGGTGTCGCACTCTGTTGAAGTACTACTCACCCCTAAAGTATTTTTCACACCTAAGGCTTACCTTCTAACCCAACTAGTTATAATACCCCGCCTAACTAGTCCGTTTACAAATCCTTCTATCACCCTACTTTATCCCGAGTACTTCCCACCTTTGGTTCCTAAGTTATTTTTCCCTAACTTAGTTAATCATTTCCACTTTAATTGGTTATATAACATTCACACTATTTATATCAATAATGCGTTCACACTTTACATTTTTAACTCGTACATAATTATCTACTCTATTATATATGTATAATATACTATAACAATCACACACATGTTGCATATAATATCTATCCCACCGAATAATAACTCACTGGATGCTTGTCTCTATAATGCAATCATATCCCAGGCATACTCACTCTAACCTGGTTACCATAAGTCGGTTAACTCACATCGAAATAGGTAAATAAATCACAAACTTAATAGAGGCGGTCATATTTATCTGAGAGTGATACCAAATCATACCCAAAACGTCTCACCTAGATAATAAAGTACACAATAAAATATTAAACGATGTGTGATAATACACAAATATTGCATATTTTATCCCTCGAACCGACGCATTTTAGCCCCCTCGGGTATCTTATTCCCTATATTTATGTTCGTTAACCAGACAACCTCGAATTTCTATGTTAACATGTTTTGTAGGTGTTAATTGAGCTTTTATACATATTTCTATGCTGTGTGAAGTTCGGACACATTCCGCTCGATTTTCTTACGCGATCGCACATTCGAGGTCATTTTAGTCTTTTCATAGCTTGGGAACCTGGCCCAACATCTAAATGGAAGTTGTATTCCCCCTTGCAAGCTTCACATGTTCATGAACGGTGTGCAATTCTGACTTAGAACGAAGAAGTTACGGTGATTTTAGCGGAGGAGAAAAGCAAACATGCCAAAATAGGAGGAAAGGAGAAGCAGCCCTACTTGATCGATCCATCCATCAAAAGGATCGATCATTCATTTTTTTCCAATCGTGGGGAGACAATGGGCTTGGATATTTACCATCGATCGATCAATCACTGGGGATCGATCGATTGATCCCCTGTTTCCAACTGATATTTTGTCATTTCTTTTTTTTTTCTCTTTTCTTTTCTATTTTAATTCCACTTACTATATATACCAGTTTTGTTTTATTAAGAGATATAATTCGTTTTAGATAGTTTAGGTTAGAGTTTTGGAGGTTTGAGAGCTCATTTCTTCATTTCTTCTTGAATTGACACTCATTTGGGCTTGTAATTTGTGTTATCATCTTCCATCTCCATTAATATAGTATGTATTTCCTTTATTCTTGCTTTCTAGTTAATTTACATGCTTTCATAATTAGATTCACATGATTTATTTCCTTGCTTTCTAGTGTAACTTTATCGCGTTTATTTATCGCTTTCATTTACCACGTTTTTATCATGCTTTTTAGATAATTAAATTAGGTTGTGTTTGAATGGAACTCACTCGTGTTGACACATTGCTTTGCTTTGGTGATGGTGTTTACGGGTCTATTTCGGGTGCATTGTCCTAGTTATTGCGCCTAGGAGATTTGAGGGGGCATATCATGTATGTCCCGTGCTTACGACCTTGCGTGCGTAGGTTCCGGAATATTTGTTGATGCCAAAATCTTATTAGGCTTTTATGCGGATTTAGGGGCGTGACAACCCTTGATTTAATTAATTGTCGAAACGAGACACATTCTAAATAACTTGTCGACCCATGTGACCATTTTATACTAATTAACTCGGGTGAGGGATATTCGATGCAACCTATAGTTTTTCTCGCTTTGTTAGTCTAGTTTCAATACACTTGCCTAGATTAACATTTACCTTTTATGCATCATTTCCTTTTTAGTTTGTAATTCACCTTTTACACTTTTATTTCGGAATATTAAATCGTATAAATTCTAGCATCTCATCTTTGTGGATTTTTTATACCCGACTTACCATTGTGCTTGCCTCGCAAGTGTAGTCGTAATTTAGGTTTGTTTGTATTATCGCAGTGAAATGAAAAAAATTATTGTGTCATTACACGTGCACACCTTTCAGGCGACGATCAATGTGACCAAGGGAGTATACTCTCCCTTCATTCACTAGCCAGGGGATTCTTGCAAATCATGTAACCTCCGATGATAGCACTAGAAGGGTATGTTTCCACATAAATATCACTCAAACATATATTTATAAATTGCACACACACACACACACACACACACACACACACACAGAGACACACGCACACACACACACACACACACACACACACACACATATATATATATATATATATATATATAATGAAAATTAATTCGTTTATTCTGTGGCTAACACGCGTAGCACTAGCCCATAATCTATTAAATGATTACTGTAGCTTCACTAGCTAAAATACCCGGGCTCAATCAATCGGCGTGTATTTAAATATTAATGAATTTATCTCACCTGATTCCTTCTTAAGTTACTCACTATTTCACGCATCTCTAAACCCACATATATATACCCATTATCCCTAGGTAGTAGGTTTCCATTTATATTTCACTAAATAATTATTCCTTGAGCAATCCACAACCAAACTAGAGTCGAGAAAATTAAATAAGCTGACCTGCCCGAAAACAGGCATTATCGATCGATCGATCCTACCATGCAGGCAACTCCTTCCCTAATAATTTTCTCCATTGATATTCATCCAAACCTCCATGGATTCATCCCAAATCTTACCCCAAGCACATCCAGTGTTTATCACACATAAAAATAGGTTCTAATAATGATTTAAACCCTTAATCGTCACTGATTTCTCATCAAAATTCAATATTTCACGAATTGGGTTTTCTCAATTTATTACAATCCTCCCATTCAATTTGATTCCATAATCGAAATTAAATTAAATTAAATTAACTACTAGGTGTAGGTGCAAAAAGTCTCACCCGTAGGAGGGAGTCAATTCATCACAATACAAGTATATAAATAAATACGAGAGAGACAGAGATTTACGTGGTTCGACCATGAATGGCCTACGTCCACGGGGCTGCTGGTGTGTTTCATTAGAAGATCAGAGAGTTTTACATGAGAGTGTTTCTCTAACTTCTAAGCCCCCTTTCACAATGAGGGGTGTCCCCTTTATATAGAGTTAGGGGTTACATTAGGGTTACAAATACGGATGAGTAACAAATATGGATGAGTAACAAATTCGTGGAGTTTTATCCCAATCCGATACTGCTCCTCGGTTTTCTCGTTTATTAAGGACTTTATTCGTCCCTATATTGCTGGCATGTCGCCATCTTCACCGGGGTTCTCTCCACACGTCATGCTATTCCGTAGGCATATATTTTCCCCCACAATAGCCCCACAGGTCGCAGTTCAGCTGAGTTGATTCTGAGATGAGTTGGGAGCTGGTCCACAATCTCTTTAAACATATGCAGTTGGTGGTGTGAACTGGACTGGCATTCTTTGATCTGTCGTTCAACTTTTAAGCCTTCTTTGGTTGATCTTCTCGCCTTCATAGGTTTTTAGATGAATGCTTGGCTTGAGTTGATAGGCGTTTAATCGATATGGGAACCGGACTCGAGAGTGTCGAGCTGCCTACGTACCCTCTTGGGATCAGGTCGGACGTAGTTCATTGTCTATTTTATTGTATAGCCCAATTTGTGAGGCTGACCACAGGCCTATTCAGAATTTGTTTACTGAGGCTTTATCGAGCGTGCATCATGTTTAGGGTGTCTCCCTGTATTTTGGTCTCGTATGGTCCATTTGTTGAGGCCGACCACAGGCCTATGCGTCGAGTCTTGCTCGAGCCTGTACCTAGTAGGGGTAAGACCCTGCCTTAGGTTTTTCATATGGTCCAATTGGAGAGGCCGACCAGAAGCCTATGCATCGAGCCTTGCTCGAGCATGAACCTAGTAGGGTAAGACCCTGCCTTAGGTTTTTCATATGGTCCAATTGGAGAGGCCGACCAGAAGCCTATGCGTTGAGCCTTGCTCGAGCATGTACCTAGTAGGGGTAAGGCCCTGCCTTAGGTTTTTCATATGGTCCAATTAGAGAGGCCGACCAGAAGCCTATGCGTCGAGCCTTGCTCGAGCATGTACCTAGTAGGGGTAAGACCCTGCCTTAGGTTTTTCATATTGTCCAATTGGAGAGGCCGACCAGAAGCCTATGCGTCGAGCCTTGCTCGAGCATGTACCTAGTAGGGGTAAGACCCTGCCTTAGGTTTTTCATATGGTCCAATTGGATAGGCCGACCAGAAGCCTATGCGTCGAGCCTTGCTCGAGCATGTACCTAGTAGGGGTAAGACCCTGCCTTAGGTTTTTCATATGGTCCAATTAGAGAGGCCTACCAGAAGCCTATGCGTCGAGCCTTGCTCGAGCATGTACCTAGTAGGGGTAAGACCCTGCCTTAGGTTTTTCCCACAATTTAATGTAATACCAATTACGTTTGCATTTTTCCATTTTCTAATGCCTCGCATGTAAATATCCGCCTATTTTACCTTTTAGGTTGTGCCGTCGCACTCTCTTAGGCCTAAAAGGCGATGGCAATAATGCACCTGGTTTGAGGGTCATCCACCCGTTCAGGATTTTAACTGACCAACATAGTTGGCGACCAACCTGAGTTGGCTTTTTGCCTAGGGATCCCCCATAGGGCTTTTATTGTTGCCTGGGCAACTCATGAGGCCATTTGTGTTTGGAGATAACAAAGGCCTGTAGACGTACTTAATTTAGTGGGAACAAGCAAGAAGGCCATTGTAACTAAATCAAGCTAGATCATGATCATCATTTAAAACACTAATTTCGGTGTTAACCATGTTGGCATCTGTCCTGAGTTGACCTCTTCTATTTGGCTTTAAATGTTGTAGTGAATCTATTCACGTGTCATCGCTGCTTTAGAGCCCCCAATCGGGCTTGTGAAGGGAAGGCTACCTGACTGTCCATCGGGTCATCTGATCTGTATAACCAGGATGATAAGTGTGCTCGATCGCTCCTCGAGGCTTCGTTGATTTGAAGAGTATCGCGTTGATCATTCGTCGAGGTGGATATATTTAAGGATTACCTTGCTCGTATAGCTTCATGTATTGTATCGTTCCTTGGGGCACACTTGTTCGCTGACCATGCATAGTGGTTCCAGGAGGCCGTGGAAGATTCCATATAGCTTGTGCACCTAAAGAAATTGATATGAGTTTAAAGCGTTCTTTGTGCAGAAATGCGCTGATCTGATATGGCATTCAAGAAACGTTGTTCCTCTTGAGTGGATATCTTAGTGTTGATGGCGTATTAATTCGTTGCTTGGTGATCGTCGATCACCGTGGGTTGTCTGACGATGTTGCTCGATACATTCAAGGCGGTCTAGTGTTGTTATCAACATGTCTTGCTCATTGACTGTGATCTTGCTGGATGTGTGACTTCTTACAAGTTGGATTCGTCCTTGTTGATAAATATAGATAATCGTTGCTCTTCATGCTGCTTTATGTGTTATTGGATCTTTGTGGTACAGATCGCCCAACTTTTCATTCAACGAGGTTGAATTAAATAAGAATTGTATTGCCTAACTATTTATTGGAGCTTGAGACATGATCACACAATGTCAACTATCCATCAAAGTTGGGGGTCCGTCGAGTTAAAATTGCAAAGGACCTAGTAGATGTTGCGAACGAGCATGCTCGAGCATCTGTTGGAGTATTGATAAGATAAATGATGCCTGAATGCATGTCGAGGCAAAAACTATAAAGGATCTGGTAGATATTGCGGGTGATACATGCTCGAGCATTCGTCGAGGCAAAAAGGACCGAGAAAGTATTACGAATGATCCCGTACTGTTTAGTGAAAACTAACCTTCCAATAAATGCAATGTTGATTATTAATCGACTGTGCCAACCATCTGTTGGGACTGAATATAAGAATTATCCAAACCAATCATTTGTTGGGGATAAGACACGACATATGTGGAAAATATATTCGGGACTAAATATATAGAAATATTTTGCCGATCATTTGCCGAGATGAGCCTTGAATATTCCTGACCATCCTGCAGGTCAAGAATCATAGAGCCAAATAACCCTTTCTGAAATTCAAGAAATATCAACATCCGAGCATCTGTCTGTTATAAATAATATTGCCCAAGCATGTGTTGGGTCCAAAGTGGTGTACAGTGCTCAACCATCTGTCGGAGCATTAACAAAATAAGTGGTGCCAGACTGGTTTGCCGGGGCGAAGTTGTACAGGTCCGGGTAGATATAGAGAGCGATCTGCGCTCGAGCATCTATCGGTGTGTTCGTAAGATTTCCAAGATCTTAAGATTGTTGCCGAGCATCCGTCGGGACTGAATCTTATACCTGTAGAAGTTAATAAGTTGCTCGACCATTTGTCGAGGCTAATTCAAATAGAATTTATCATGCAATATGATGTGCATCAGTTCAGGCATGTGCCGAGGAAAATATTCATAGTATTAAATGAATAACATGAGTTATCCCATAATTTTTGTGATAAAATCTCGTGAGGATGGCCGCGCCCGAGCATCTGTCGGGGCTATGCTAAGTATGAGTAAAGTTATTACACCGACCATTCATTGGTATGACCAATAATAGCTAGACGAAAATATTGAAATTAAATGACCGGAAAAATGACATGAGTGCTCTTTAAGTGCGCCCCAATATTTATGTGGACAAAATAATTGTAATAAAGTCGAATGAAAGATGCAAAATTTATCAAATATATCTAGATGTATGGCACATGAGTTAATTTGGAGTTTGTAAAAGTAGATTTAAGCAAACACTTAAAATTAAGTTGGTTTCAAAAAATTATTTTCACAGAAAATTTGTGTAGTGGCAATCAATTGTTTTTCTCATGTGAAGTATAGAGTATAGATAGCCCCCTACTAACAAATATATGATGATAAAAATCGTGAGCATAATTTGTGAGCTAATGAAGTATTATGATATGGAAACAAACAATGTACAAATAAATGTGTGTATCCATCAAGTGGGGTTGTGCTAAATACAAGAATTATCCTGACCAGCTATCCACTGGGGATAAAATGCGACATGCGAGGCAAATATCTTCGGGACTAAATATATAGAAATATTTTTTCGATTATCTGCCAAGATGAATCTCGAATGTGCGTGACCGTTCTCCAGGTTACTGAATCATAGAATCCAAGCTTCAGTCGGAGTAAAAATAATTTTGCCCAAGTGTTTCTTTGGGTATAAGATGTTATAATGTGCTCGACTATCTGTCGGAGCATTAATAAAATGAATGGTGCCTGGATAGTCCGTCGGGGAAAAGTTTTAGAATACCAAGTAGATATAACGAGCAATTCGTGCTCGAGCATTCGTCAAAACATCGATGAGATTTCCAAGGACTTAAGATTATTGCCAAGCATCCGTCGAGACTGAATCTTGTACCTATGGAAGTTAGCAAATTCCCCGACCATCTGTTGAGGCTAAATCAAAATAGAAGTTATTATGAAAATGATATGTTCAACAAAGTATATAGGATATGCATACGCTCGGCCTTTTGTCGAGGAAAAAATTCATAGTCGCGTATGAATGTAATAATGATCCAATGATTTTTATCATAAAAATCTTACTGAGATAACTGTGCCCGAGCATCCGTCGGGGCAGAGCTAAATAACCAGTAATCTCGCTCTGGTGAGATTAAATTGTTGTAGCTGGATGACAATATTGAAAATTAAAATGTTCGAATAAATGACATGAATGCTATATCACTGCGCCCCACTTATTTATGTGAGCAAAATAATTTGTAATAAGGTCGCATAAAAGTGCCAATTAAAATCGTTGTAATAAAATTGAATGGTTCCTAAAAATAATTTTATTTTTAGGGAGAACCGAGCAATGCAAACATTAGTCAAATATATTCCAAGTGTAAGACAAGGATTAATTTGTGATAAGCCCGGTGTCTTACATTTAAGATATATATTTGACTACTTTTTGCAAATTATTTGAAGTCCATTAGTGAATACAAGTTTGGTTTCAAACATTTATTCACAAAAATTGTAAAGCATGAAAGTATAGGGAGGTGAACTGAAATCCTCTAAACTGTAAGTTATGTTTTAGAGAAGTTAAATGGGTCTGGGGACCTAATCCCCAGAGGTGCTATATTCGCGTTTTACCCACACACGTTAAGGGTGCTGAGCCGAAACGACGCTCATCGCTGCTTTCTTCTGCTCGCCGACCAGCTGGGGCGGAGCCGATGATCAGAAATTGTGATGGGAAATTCTTGGGTTTCTTTACTGGTCATCATCGCCGAAAAGAGAACCAAAGAAGAATCTCTATTAGTTCCTCGGTAGGTCGCCGACCATAGGGGTTTCTTGATCATGTAGGTTGCTGGTCGGAGGTGAGCTCGACCACACGGAGGTGAGATCGCTTGATGCTCAGTCACAGGAGGTGAGCTCGACTATAGAGGGTGAGCTCGCTTGATGCTCGAGCACAGGAGGTGAGCTCGACTGTAGGAGGTGAGCTCGCTGATGTGATAATCGCCGGAGAGTAGCCGGAGGTGAGATGGGAGAGAAAATTACATTAGGTTTTTTCTTTCTTTTTTTTTTGTCGCCGACCAGCAAAATTGGTCGGAATTTGAAGAAATCCCCTCCTGGCTCCTCGCTGTAGCATATTTGTTGTCACCGGCCAAGAAGGGTGGTAGGGAAGGTCGCTGACGCGTGGACGCCTCTGTATGGTGGTTGCCGACCATGGATAGATTCCTACGACCCTATCATGCAGTCCTCGATCAATTTCCAAAATACATCACATGAGTTTTTGTTGCGAGAGTCCGCGATTTCCATAATACATTTGGTGATTAATTGCCTGATGGGTTAAAAATGGTCAAAACCCTAAATGGGTCTCGCTACTCCCAGCATGCTTTGTGAGAGTTATTGTATAGAGATTGTAGATTGATGTGAACTATTTGCTCAGGTGGGTGGTAGTCCCAAGTTATAGGTTGGGGAAAATTGTTGACCGGAAGAGATAATCAGAAAATTGCTGTCTCCCATGATTTCATTCAGATCGCAGAAATTGTATGGATGGAGACCGAAATTGATGACTCATCATGTGCCCAGATTTTTGTGTATCTTTGTCAAAAATATCTTCTTGGAAGAGAATCATCAGTTATTTTCATAAAGACGTGGTCAACATCTCTGAGAGAGAGAGGGTCGCTTTTAACGCTTATCTCGTGCCACAAAATATGGGATGTGGGAATCATAACATATGATGTAACCCATAAAATAACGTGTATACGCATAAAAACATCAAAAGAATTCATATATTTGCAGAGTTTTCATAGACATCAACGATAGTGAATTTTATCTGAATCAAACAATGAAAATTGTTTGGAATCAAAGCTATTTATGCAGATTTGCGGATGCTTAAAAATTAAATACACAAAATGCAAGAACACAAATGTGTAGAGAATTGTGCATCAATAGAACGATGTTTATATAAAATATATAATTATTCATATGGAGAGAAAAGAAAAGTAAACTTAGCTCTTGATTATCGTGCGTGTACACCTTGAGGTCGCAACGTAAATCTCCATCTCGTAAACAGGAAGGAAAGACTTTTTGTGTCATTTCCCACAGACGACGCCAATTGTAGGTGCAAAAAATCTCACCCGTAGGAGGGAGTCAATTCATCACAATACAAATATATAAATAAATACGAGGGAGACAAAGATTTACGTGGTTCGACCATGAATGGCCTACGCCCACGGGGCTGCTGGTGTGTTTCATTAGAAGATCAGAGAGTTTTACATGATAGTGTTTCTCTAACTTCTAAGCCCCCTTTCACAATAAGGGGTGTCCCCTTTATATAGAGTTAGGGGTTACATTAGGGTTACAAATACGGATGAGTAACAAATATGGATGAGTAACAAATTCGTGGAGTTTTATCCTAATCCGATACTGCTCCTCGGTCTTCTCGTTTATTAAGGACTTTAGTCGTCCCTATATTACTGCCACGTCGCCATCTTCACCGGGGTGCTCTCCACACGTCATGCTATTCCGTAGGCATATATTTTACCCCCACACTAGGTTTCAACTATAAATCAAACTACAATAATTTATATCAGTATTTCAACATCAATTGCACAGTAATTCTACATCTAATGTCCAAATCTCGCAAAACCCAATTTTCATGTGACAACACTCCCCAAAAAGGAGTTTGTCTACACCCAGCATAATACGAACATGATTTTTTTCAATTTAAAGTAGAATAAGGTTAATTACTAGTTTTTCTAGGCTCGTAGGGTCTGATTACATGTTGTAGAAGATGGATTTGACAAAGTACACCTAATTCTCCCTTGAATTTGGTCTCTTAAGTACCTTTCTTCTCTTCCTTCTATTTTCACTCAATTTCTAGCGTTTTGAATCAGAGTTCTAGCTTCCTCTATCTCTTAAAATTAGGTATAATATCCCTAATCCAGAAATTAGGCTAACGGGCTGTGACACCCCGCCTAATTAAATACTGGGTGACCAGTCCTTTATTAAATTAAATAAATCTGTCCGGTTGGTTCATTCTTAGCATCACTGTCGAAAATAATTTTTCTTTATTTATCACCTAATAAATAATTGAGCAAAGTGTCAAAACATTTAATTTTATAGATTAAGTTCCATTGTTATGAGTTTTTATACATAAACTATTTCATGAATAAAGATAATAATATTGAATACCAAACCATCCAAGTGGAAAAAACAGGCTAGATTAATCATTCCAAATAAAATATCCCCAAATCGAAGGATAATGTAATAATTAAAACAATCCCAACAAAAACTGAATACCGAAATAAATAAAGAGTACAAAGTCTCTCTGACCTAAATAAAAACTGGAAATGGATGACACATGCCCTATTTAAAATGACTAAGTGAAGAGCTGAGATTACAAGGATGAAGTCGTCTAAATGCAAAGACCTGCAACTCCCATAGTAGCTACAGCATGTCAATTGTCCAAAGATCTAAGTCTGACGCCCCTGTATATATACAAGAGAAAGAAGAGATGATAAGAAACGGGTCAGATCCCGAGTTTAAAATAGCTTGAAAATAGTTTAGAAAAAATATAGAATGCTTACGAGTTGATATTACATACATGTTAGTATTTCGACACTCATTTGGAAATTCTCACCTCTCAACTAGTGTGCATGCCTAACGTACTGCTAAACCCTCGAAGTTAATGCTAACCCAGTTAACTAGTTCGAATTAAGTTCCCTCTTACATTTCCTCTTTTGTATGATCGTACATACTAAAAACTAAATACCTTATCGTAATCTTGGAATTTATGAATAAATGTTATTAATCCATTACCTTCGTAAGTTCCCACATACTTATGTTATTCTTTAATTTCATTATCTTTCTCATCTGCTCACAAGCACAGTAGATTAAACATAGGTATATACAGTTTATCACTCAATATATATACTAATAGGGAACCCCACATAAAATCTGTGGTGAAAGCATACTCTGCTATCAAGTTCCTGTACCTCTCGTACAGAAAGGGAAATACTACTTCAGAATCACTCTCGAATTGTATTAACACAAAACACACATATTGGAGGCGAAGCATAGTTCCCTGTCTCTAAGTGGTCATCACATACCCTTACACCTCTTAGGAGCATCTGAATATAATTCTCAGATAGCCTGAAACAACGATCCTATGTTCTGGGGTACGAGTTAATATTCCCCATAAAGGTCACATTAGAATAAGATTATCCCGGCGCCGTAACCTCTGTGATAAAAAGTAGAGCGAGTATGATGAAACACGGACATTCATATAATATATATACATACACTCATATATTTGTATTCACATTATTCAGATAGGTACACCCACGACCCATAATATTTTAACCATACGTGGCACGTAGCGCCCGAGTTCTACGTATAATTAATTCATTCTTTTATTTTCTCAATTACTACAAGTTCTTAAGTACTTCTCGACTGTCGAAGTGTATCTTTTTGATAAATATAAAATCAGTAGGTGCACACTCTCTACCCTACTAGTCCACGTCATCCTTAACTCTCACAAGACCTAGTTTAACATACACACGATCTGCACCCGATTTTATACCCTTATGAACCCACGGTTAAATCTCATATAAGACCGTACTACTCAAACCTTGCCTATAACCCTACTGGTCCTTACCAAGTCCCATTATTGTAAATAAATTATGTATAAGGGGTTCCCATGAAGCCGCATTGGGTGAATCATTAAAAGGAAATAAGTTTCAAATTCTAGGAGGGGTCAATCGATCGAAGGGAAGGGTTGAACGATCGATAATCTTGAGTCCATCGATCGATCGATCAGATAATGGTCTCATTTCTGTAACTATAAGCCTACGGGTTTCTTTTATTTTAATCATCAAAATCTCCATTAGAATGTCCCAAACTCCCAACCAAACATCACAAACATTATATAAATAGGTATGGATGATTTCTAACGTAAAACGTTCATTAATTCTCCAACAATCATCATTAAATGGGTTTAATCCAAGAAGTTATCATATGGACCCTAGTTTAACATAGTTTCATAAGAACTCCATAAATTTCCAGATTTCTACTTCTACTGGGCATTCAAATTTTGTGTTTAATGTTCTACATCCATCAAGGATGTTAACTTAATAAGGTTCTTCTCTATTATGTGAGTTAAAATTTCCAAAGGACATTAAACCTTCATGAAAACATGTAATTATTCTTCCTACTCTGACATGGATGTGATATCAACTCAAGAACAGAAAGATAGATACTTGCCTGGAAATCAAAGGTCTGAGTTGTAGAAGATGATGGGTATATCTACGCTCCTCGTTCTCCGATCTACGCATTGGTGGTGGAATTGGTGGGAACGGTGTAAGATTGATGGTTCTCCCCCTTGGAATCCTCATCTCTTCTCCCTTCCTTAACCTCTCTGAAACTCAAGTGTTTATAACAATTGAAGACTCTAACTTCCATTAGATAGCCCAAAATTTTCGTCATTAATTAAGGCCCAAAAATGAAAGGTACCAAAATGCCCTCCCAGGTTGCCAGTTAGGCCTAACATCATCCCGAAACCCAAACTAACCCCCCGGGTACACTTTTCTGACTATCTCGACCCTTCTGGACACATTGGTGCACTCGAAATGACCATACAGGCGACATATAATTAATTTACTTTTCATTTCCTTAAATTAGTCCCGACACGACTAACGCGTGCGTCTCTACTTAATTTCTATAACTGTCGTATTTTTCACTCATGACAACTTTAATATTTTTATAACCATATATTACTTTACTCACTAAGCAATATTCAACATAATTATCGCCAATAAATACTAACTATCAGCACGCTAGTAATTATTTAATTAGATTCGGATTGATTATAAATATATTCACTCCATTTAAATTAATTAGTCCCAATCCCATGATTGAAATAAAATCTTTCAAAAATACTTTCAAAAATACGGGGTATTACATACTTCCCCCCTAATAAAGGAATTTCCTCCTAAAATTCATATACAACCAATAATAAGACTGAGGATCTTACAACACCACATTCTCCAGTGCTTAAAACTAACTTCAGAGTAAGGCTCGATCACTATAGCCCCCGCTTCACAGTAAGATTGTTTAACACTCTTGATACTTTATCAGTCATACGATCACACTGTAATAACGGCATCTCAAATTGCACTCCTACCAAATGATATTCGAATAAGACGAGCATATACATTATTGGCCCCATTATCTCAATATGATTGGGAGGTCGCACCTCACTACATGCCACTTCCCTTATTTATCTAAACACAAAACTCCCATCCTGAGAGAAACTAGATGAACATATGACCACTCTTGTGAGTTCTTCAAATCTCGATTCCTGGAGACGTAACTCTTACGACAGTCAAAAGCCACCTAAGAGAGTTTATGGTTATTCCACCTTAATCATCGGAGTCTAACTCTCGACCAATCCAAAATTCTGATTATCCGCTCACCTCTAAACAACCATAGGGCGAATATTTAAGGTTTTTCCACACGAAATCTCAATAAGAACATTGTCCACAATAAACGGGTACGAGTGCTTACACACAACTCTACAATCATGTAATATCTTCTACCAATTACCATACTATAATTCACTTACCAGCTATATCCGTTGGGTAAATGAAATGATCACAATGAGTACACAATTTATTTTCATATATCTCCACTAGTCGTTAATCACATTTCACCTATTCCTCGGGCTATAGGTGATGCAACCTGCTCAAAATAAAACTTCATCTCCACTTCTTCCTGAATTTCCATACTGAAGGTGGGGTTCAAGGATCTCATCCTGGTTTAGAACAATACTAGGAATGACCACGTATCAAAGTGATCCTTCTTTTCAAAGAAAGAATGGGGCACACTATCTAATAGTGTAAATCACACAAAGGTATAAGAATTACTTTCCTTTTGGTCAATTTGTTCCACTCATTCGAAGGAACTTGTGACTTATCTTGAGGTTGGCAACACATTAAAGAAATTTAGCAACTTGACTCTTCCATTACTAGAATCGTCGGCTTGATACAAAATTTTCTAGTTGATTGTCTTACTCCAATCGATTTCTATCTACGAGTGGTGCACACGGAGACTACTCACTATGTCTTGATCAACACCAACGTCCATTTATAAGGCCTCACATTAAGTGGTACTTAATACTCCTCTTCTTGCCTCGGCGTATACCAAAAGTTTCGACACGCGCACTTTTCGCTATGAGGTGCACTTTTGGACTCTTTATACCTTATTGAGATCATCATTCTATTTACGCGTAAGTCACTCTCAAAATTTGACTCGGTAGAACTCCACTTAAAAAATTTCATAATAGTTAAATTTTAGTCTTCTCAAGGGATACCCATTTTTTAATGGCTTCCCATAGCCTTTCATCCAAGTTCGGGTGTGCTACTCTGTTCGCACATGTATATATGGATTATCGTCCTTCTCACATGATCCTTAATCCACTCTTCCACTTACATTTTGTTATATTCGTCCCACAAGCATATATTTCACTCATATATTCCCACGTCCCTTTAACCCGGGCGATTCTGACATCAACTAACCAAGGTGCCCACACCCCTATAAATTGTGCATACTAGCGTAAACATCACATACGTTTCACACATAACACCCAATTTCTTATTGTCCCTGTATTCACAATGTGGCTATAACACTTGGGCATTCTCAATCATCCCATAATTGAAATTTTTAAATCCTCCTTAACATCGTTCCACCCTTCAACTCATGGTGATAAAATAAAATTTTAAATGCATCATCACCGCACAACCGGCTCCACTAGTCTTATATTATAATTTAATTTTCAACTTATAGTTATAACGACATACTTATATAACGACAGAGGTACCATACTCATGGACCAGTAACCAAACATCTCCCTACTTCCAACCTTAGGCTAAGTTTCATGCGTGGGATGTCTCGCAAAGTGACATCCAAACAAGGACCACCCCCCACCGAGACACTACTACCTATCCGTTAGGCCCTCAGTCCATAACATGTACCCCTAAATTCTCGTCTCTTGACATAAAATCTATATCTCCTCCTGCACTTCACACTTAAACAAGGAACTTCCCCCCCAAAGGCACTATCACTCAACATTGGCGGCAATCACATTATAAAAACCTAGTACACATACAATCGGGACTCTCGAAATCCTTTCCCCAGACATATAACTATAAGTCTTAACTCCCATGTCTCTAAAGGGTTTATATAACAATGCACTCTTCCTATTACCAAATCTTGAGCGTTAAACATAAGAACTAGCTAAATCTTTCCGCTCAACAGTAAACCCAATACACTCCGAATCATATCAATAAAGTCCCTACATACACCAGGATCGAATATCTTGAGACCACTATACCCTTCGAAGTCTCTATAATACATAAATATAAATGCGAGCAAGACCCTCTTGCAGGTGAGGTTTCACTAGAACAAAACATCCTGCACTAGGGAAGCAACCCCGATAGACTTGTGATATCCACCCATTGTCGGTCTAATCATTACTATAAACCATAATCAGGATAATATCATACTCGTATAACAAATCACTAAAATGAGTAATCTTAATAAAGTATATACTAGTATCAATACCCCCATTCATCCTCCGCTAATAACACTAAAAATAACCCCGCTATACCAAGGAAAACATTCACATAATAATAATGTTGTCGATATACACACTAAACTCGTTTCACATCCGAATATAGCAATAATCAAAATGTAGTTACTAGTTCATGTACATAAAATACTCCTCATCCTCTGAGGATAAAACTCATACTTCTACCTTGCCAATTTCCCTGGCTGTTCAAACAGTTCCCGTACATAACACGCCTGTCCGAACTAAACCGAAAATTACATTACGCATTTCCCTTGCTAAGCACCATATCCTTGTCCCTTTACTCGCTTTGGGAAAAATTAACGCTTGTGGTTTTACTCTCCACAAAATACCTCTAAACATAATCCACATATCTCCGGTCATACTGACCATTTTAGGGTTGTCCTTTTCTCGGACTTTGGTAGTCTCGATCCTGATGGATACCCCCATTGTTCCCTTAGCTTTGTTGGCCCTAAGGAACATGCTACTGGCTTCAACAGCCCTTACTGAATTCACCATCGCTTGGTAAGAACTTAGTTATTCGAATCATTTAAATGGGTCCCCTGATGGGTCTCCCCCTTATTGTGCTTCACTAACACCGTTTCACCCAGTATCATTCATTGAGTAAATTCTTCGATTCTTTTAGCTTCCCACACAGAGGAGCATTAATATCTCCATCGACAAAGTGCGACTTTATCACCATCTTGATCGACTGTCCAACAGAATTCCCATTTAAGTGTTGTTAACTTTTCTTACGAGTCGATCTCCCACTTGAAATCCTCTTCTCATTTGTAGCTACTTCCCCCGGTACAAGATTCGCTAAATAATAAAATTCATTTTCAAAAATAGACCTCTGTCCGGCCCTCCTGTGATGAGTTCAGAACAACCTTCACATCTTATCCTGAACATCTAATAAAGGAACTTGCGATCAAAATGTACCTAAGATCCTTTCATTGACACAACATTCCACTCCTAAATGTGGTGGTTGACTCCCACCATTGTAGCTATGCTCCGACAAGCCAAGAAAATATTTACCCAAAATTTTCACTCACGGTTATCCACACTCCGCCATATGCCCAAGCCTTTGGGTATTTTACCTTCGTTGGCTAACACTCACAATCTCCGCATTTCCAGAATTTCCACTGATGGTTCTCTTCAATGTTTTGTCTGACTCTCTCCCAATCCAACCATGTTGGGTGAGTCTAATTTGGCACCACTTTCTACAATAGTGTTACCTGAAAATCATATATTGGGCCCTAGTTGTCTTTACATTCCTAGTTTCCCGCACCATAATAGGGGTGACCTCAACTACGGTCATCATTCTTAAATATACCCTACAACCTGAACTGAGCTCTACCTCTTGCTTTCTACCCAACGACCCTCACTTGTCATACTTCATTGTTCATCACATGCACAATCCTAAGTCAAATAAGATTCACTAATATATAAGTTATAGCAGGAGAACAAAATCTCACCATAGAAATCAACAATCCTAAACATAGGCCTCCATATCAAGAAAGCTACGCTGGAAGCATAATAATCCGCATAGATCCTAAGGATTATAGAACCTGATGCTTTGATACCACTTGTGACACCCCGCCTAATTAAATACCGGGTGATCAGTCCTTTATTAAATTAAATCAAAGTGTCCAGTTGGTTTATTCTTAGCATTACTCTCGAAAATAATTTTTCTTTCTTTATCACCTAATAAATAATTAAGATAAGTGTCAAAACATTTAATTTTATAGATTAAGTTCCATTGTTATGAGTTTATATACATAAACTCTTTTATGAACACAGATAATAATATTGAATACCAAACCGTCCAAGTGGAATAAATAGGCTAGATTAATCATTCCAAATAAAATATCCCCAAATCGAAGGAAAATGTAATAATTAAAACAATCTCAACAAAAACTGAATGCTGAAATAAATAAAGAGTACAAATTCTCTCTGAGCTAAATAAAAACTGGAAATGGGTGACACATGCCCTGTCTAAAATGACTAAGTCAAGAGTTGAGATGAAAAGGATGAAGTCGTCTAAATGTAAAGACCTGCAACTCCCACACTAGCTGCAGCACATCAATTGTCCAAAGATATAAGTCTGGCACCATTGTGACTGGGCACCTGTAATACACACACACACACACACACACATATATATATATATACAAGAGAAAGAAGAGACGTCCCATGCCTGGAACCAAGCAAATGTTGAAAGTTAAGAGAGGCCTTGGGCACTAGGGATATACTTAGGAGTGTACTCATTTCGCGTAGGTGGGATAACGCATAGACCATAGCCTTATTAGGATGTAAGCTCAATAGAGTTAGTGGCGCCGATGTAAGGAGAACTGTATTTCACGGGTTGGGAGGACCCATGTGTGATTATTATACCGAAGAAAGGAGACCCTTACTTAGAGAGAGTGTTACGTGTCGAGCGTTTACAATGGTTGTGCAGATGTGCACGGGTTGAAAAGGTCTATGGGCACCTTGTTAAGTTTGTTTATATACTGCCTGAAATAGAAAGGGCGTAGTATATAAAGTTGGAGTTTATGACGTAAGGCAGTCACAAATGGATTGGAGTGTGTTGGATGGAATGTCGTGAGAGGTACGCGATATTCCAATTGTATAAGGGGCAATAAGAGGTAGCGTGCCCAATATAGCGACGAGACAATTGGAAGTAGTCAAATCTTAGTAGAGTTTCCTTTTTAAAGGAAATCAGTTGTCCTGCTGTGGACGAGATGTTAGAGCAATAGTTATAGACTCGTTTCTCTTATTGGCAGCAAGAGAAGCCATCGGAGTAACGCATCATTATTGTGCGTTAGCGGGAAGAAATTCAGATGAGCTTGTGTTGAATCTAGTAGGTTTGAGTACACCTTGACATAGGTGGAATATGGTAAGGGACTATCGCGTTAGCACCTTTTGATTTTGGGAGTACTAAGACGTAGTGGAAATTTGTAATCCTAGTTCAGTGATGTAGGTTATATCCGAATTTTGAGGATGAAATTCCGTTGTAAGGGGGGGAGTATGTAACAACCCGTCCTTTTGGGGATAATTAAATTCCATAATTGGGTATAAATTGGAAATTTGAGGAATTTCTCGAAATAATGATTTTTGGGATTTTTAAAGGATTAGATGATTTTCGATGGGTGTTGTATTTACTTTTGGGATTAAATATGTCGAAGTGTTTTAATTATATGTCGCCGTTGAGCAAAGCGATAAAAGGTAGGATTTTTAATTGGAAAACCTGCGGTGAGATGCAATGGGTTAAAATAGTGGATTGAGGTCAAGTACCTCGGATGGAAATTTCAACTGCGCCGTGAGTCTCGGAATGGCCGAGATAGTCAGAAAAGAGTATCCGATGGTCAAAATTGAGTTTCGGGAATTTTTAAACGAATAGGGACTTGTAATTGAGTAAACGAGTCATTTTTTGGTTTTAAGGGGTATAAACCCTTTTCTCCCTATATAAGGAGGGAGAGGGGGAGAAAAGATAAAGAAAATAGAGGAGAGAGAGAGGAAGGAAGAAAAAGAGGAGAAAAGGGAGATTCCGACCAAACTTCTCGGGATTCGGCTCGAGGTCGTCGAATTTTATCCACGAGGCAAGTGTTTACTTGCTTTATTTACTTTTGAGCATCAATATCCTATCGTTGTTTGGTATTAACAAACCCTATATATTTTGGGTTGGGTTTTCGTGGATAAAATGGGTTTTCGGGAGTTAAAAATGAATAAACTCCAATAATTTTCAAATCAAAGAAACTTAGAAATTAATCGAAATTAATTGTTGGTTTTGGGTTCTAGGATGTTTAGAACCCATTTTATAAACGTGAATATAGTTGGTTGAGGTTGTAGGTTGTTGGGAGAGGAGATAAATGCTTGGGAGAAGCTTTAATGGCTGAAACAGCTTCTCGGAGAAGAAGCTGTCTGCCGTGATCGATAGATAGAGGGTAGAGGATCGATCGATCGAACCATCGATCGATCGAAGGCCATGGGTCGATCGATTGACCCTTCAGGAAATTGGAAAACTTTTTCTAGTGTTAATTGGATGAGATAAATTCCAATTCTAAATTGATTCGAGGTTAATTATGTAGGAAATAAGAAACCTTTTAGGAGTAAATATAGTTCTCCAATGCAGGGAATCTATCGGAACCAATTGAGTGCTTGATGTGAGTGACACTAAAATGATATTTGCGAGGAAAATAAATTAATGTGCGGAATTAGAGGGTTGGAGTTCCTAAAATAGGGTTGGGACCTCAAAATCTATTATATGGATAAGATGTAGTCCTTGGGTTCGTGGAAATGGAAACAACAACCTCCTTAATTTAAGGGTGTTCGGGGAAGAATAATCCCCGGGATATTTCAGTGGGCTTTTAGGCCTATATAATTTATGCATATATGAAAGCATAATTATATTGATATTGGTTGAGTAAATCCTATGAGGTTATTAGGATGGGAATTGGGAGATATCCAATAAATCCCTAGATGGGAATAAGGTATTTATTATTTATCAAGTGAGGGAATACTTCTGGTATGGTATCGTGAGTATATGAAAGTATGAATATGATTCTTTGAGAGAATCTTTGGGATTATTGGTCATCGCTAGATGTGATTGGCAATTATGGCCATTTATATATATTCAAGGAGGAATATATAGTATATATATACTATCTGATTAAAGTATATATATGATATGATACAAATACATATGTATCTATATGTGATGGTATATGTGTGTTTAGAGGATGATTTCCCCGGGCTTCCCCTTTGAGTATAGGGTGGGAACAACCAGATTATATATATGCTCTAGTACGATCCAGGAAGGTTACACGATGTGGGTGAATCCCCTGGATCGAGGAGCAGGGTGAGTATACTCCCCAGGTCATTATCGTCCCGCATTCGAGTGCGATTTATGTGATTTCCCACTTGCAAGGGGAACATGACCGCCTCCACTATTGTGTATATGTTTACCAAGACCATTGAGTAAGTCTGGCATGTTACCGTGGTATGATGAGTGAACCCTAATTTTTGGATCGGCACTATGAGACCGCATCCTCGAGTTATAGCTCGTTGGGATGGTTATTATGCTTGTGTGTATGGTATATTACTTGTGCATGAGAACAAGGTAATATAAATCTCTAATGAGAATAAAGAGATAAAAATGAAAAATAATATCCTCATTCCGAGAGATAGATCCGGATGTGTATATAGTAAACCTCAGTCTGGGAGGTAGATCCGGTTGTGTATTATAAAGATGAATATAAAGTAAACCTCAGTCCGGGAGATAGATCCGGATGTATATTGTAAGATGTAAATCATTATATAGTATGCATATACGTTATGTACTAAGGGTCTAATGGATCTCGATGATCGACCTTGCCGAGTAGTAGTGTATCGGGGGGGGGGGGGGTCCTTGTTTGGATTTCTCTTTGCGAGACACCCCACGCACAAACATGTCTTAGTGTTGAGACTGGGGAGAAGTTTAGCCCTTAGTACTTGGATTAACTAGGATTGTTAGAAGATGGGTGACGGACTAGTTAGGCGGGGTAGCTTGACTAGGGTATTTTGTTAGGATGCGCTAGGTGTGCACTATTAGAAGAGAGGTGAGGGGTATCTCATGGGAGTGCGATACCAAATTTAAATATGAGATAAAACCTATTTTTAAAAATAAAGCATTTATGAACTTGCAAAATATTTTCACAACTCAGGATCTGACCCATTTCTATATTTTCCTCTCTTGCTATATATATATATATTATATACACCTGGATGACACTTCCTTCGAGTCAGACGTCAACTGCAGTAGCTGTGGATGCAAGCAGGTTTTCGATAGACGCTTCTATCCTTGTAATCTAGATAGGAGGTACTGTATAAATATTCGGGCCAATGGCCCAATTTCATTTATTTATTCTTTTCCGCCTTTTAGTGCGGCATTCGATTTGGTTGTATCATATTTGAACCGAGTGTTCAGTTATTCTATTTCATTTCAGTTTCATTTATATAAACTATGTGGATGTTTTAATTTAGTAGTTGTTTAAAAAGAGTAGTTAAGTAAAATTTTGACGCCAGCCTAATAGGCTATTAGTAATTAAATTGGTTTTCGACAGTGATGCTAAGAATGATCCATATGCGACTCCTGTTTTAATTTGATATACGAGTGATAGCCCGGTATTTTATTAGGCGGGGTGTCACACTTTCTCGCAAAGTAAAGAATGAAATACTTTTCGCAACCCTTTTCCATTTTTGAAAATAAATCACACAAACTCACGAATGATTTATAACATGCATTACTTTCTTGTCAACTTTTATCGCATTTGGTTCGTTGTATAGACATAATTGAGATGAAAACACTCAACCAACATTTCATAGACAAGCACACACATCAAACAAATCCGTGCATGTGTACCACAAAGGACAAATAAGTCAAACATGTAGGTAGCAACACTATATAGCATCTCAAAGACTCTAAACTTTGTAAAGCACTTGAATGACACAAACATACTGTCTCAAAACACTATCAAACAGTCACATGGATATGGAATGATGTTGTGACTTGGTCATCCTAAATGATCATTAATATATGGTGCAAACAAAATACGAAAACTCTTTTTGAATTTTTCAAACACTGTTCAGAATCAACCCAGCAGTACCAAATAATATAACAATATGAACCAGAGGACTGCAAATAGAAAATCTCCAGGGGTAGCTCGAACGAAGCGCCATGTCACTCCAACGACAAGCATTCTCGTGAGAAGCAATTTCGCACGACATCAGAAGTCTCTCGAACGAGAACTCCTCTCGTTTGAACGAAAAAGTTAATTTTTTACAATTTTCCCAGAATGTCATGCAATTTTGTCCGGTGAATTTTTTTTGTGAAAACAGTTCCTGGAATGGGCAAAAAGATCCAAAATAGTGCTAAAACAGTAGCAAAATTAAGAAAACAATGTAAACTACAAAATGATACATACTAGCAATAGGCAAAAGTGTCATCATGTAAATCATCCCATGCTAGCAAAAGGTCCAGACCTCGTCCAGTATATGCGATGGAGCTTTCCAAAGAGGCTGACATCTTATGAAAAACTTCCATTAAATCATATGAGGCTTTGACTAGAAACTTTACCTCCTCCCCAATATGTGAAAACACTCTCATGTAATCATCCGGAGAGTCAGGTGTGGGTGTGTGCATGTGGACATGTGTAGTAGCATAACATGGCACATAAACTAACTTAAAACAAAACTTTCTCAGGTGTCCTCTTCTCTTGTAGTATGTGCAAACATAAACTGGCCTCTGTACACCTCTTAAAATGTCTCCTACGCGCACTCCTAATAGGTACGGGACGCCTAGGTGGGTTGGCTCGAGAGTCATGTGGATCTAACACTAAAGTAGGAACCATCTCAGGTGCAATAAAAGAAGTGGATGCACTGTCATGACTTATTCCTATACTCTCACCGCTACCAAAATCGGATTGAGAACCAACATTTTAACCATCTTAGATGCATACTCTAAAGGGACTTTGACATCCCGGGAAGGTTCGAGATCATTCTTGAGTTAGGATATACGTTTCATTAGACTAGAAAACATGCCGGTCAAGTCACACTTTTCCCTCCTTAAACCTTCTTTCTTTCTCTCCAAATCTAAAACCCGACGACCTGAATTCCTATCATACTTCTTTGTTTTCAAGGTCTCGATGTACAAACCCATAATAGCCTTTTGAGCTCACTTTCATCTCCACTCTCAAACTCGCTCTCACCCCCATTAGAAACACTCGACTCATCATTGTCGCTCTCTTGAACACAATCATCGTGGGACAAAGTGGGTTTGCTCACACAACTCGAAAAAGCTACACACTTCCCATGTGCTAAACCTTTACCTCCCTCATCTCCCTCACTATCACTAAGAGTAGCAAGCATGGCTACATTCTTCCCTTTTCTCCTTAGCCTAGTAGGACATTCAAATGCTCTATGTCCTTTGCTTTTACACTCAAAACAAGTCATATCATCTAATTCTTCCTGGCTCTTTTCTTCTTTATCTCCCCCTCTCTCTTTTTCCAAACCCTCTTTGGCCTTTTCTTTCTTTTTATTTTTCTCAAAAGATTTTTTATTGGAAAAATTAGTTTTGTACATGTTGAGAAACTTTATAAAAAATTTCACAAACAAGGCCATATCATCAATACTAAACTCTCCCTCATAATCAGACTCATAAAATCTCTCTTTCTTTTTCTTGCTAACTTGAGTCTTTAAAGCAACACCTTTATCCTTAGCCTTAATGGTTTGGGAAAACATGTCAATTTCATAACTTTGTAAGTATACTATAAGCTCTTATAACTTAAGTGAATTTAACTTTCCCAACAAATTCAAAATAGTGACTTTTGGAATAAAACGTTTCGAGAGAGATCCCAAAATCATTCTAACGACATGCGTGTTGTCAATTGGCTTACCTAAATTAAAACTTGAGTTAACAATGTACGAAAAACGTGCATACAACTCATCAAAACATTTGGAATCAAACATGGTGATAGTCTCAAACTGGGTGGCCAAATTTTGTAACTTTGATTCTTTAATCGCGTTCGTATCCTCATGTGTCAATTGGAGGACATCGCATGCCTCTTTAGATGTGGTGCACGTCATAATTCGACGGAATTTATCGGGAGTGATGGATCCAGAAATATAACTCAAACCGCGGGAAATTAAAATTAGACATTTTAAAATCATCTTCAGTCCAATCTGACATAGGTTTCAAAGAGGTGATATTATTAGCAGTGAGAGTGGGATGAGTCCACCCTCTTTCACAAATCAGCCAAACACGTTCGTCAATGGCTTTTAGATGATATTCCATACGGGCTTTCCAATAGGTATAATTGGACCCGTAAAAAATTGGCATTCGATTATATAAGTGATCCATAAAAAAAGTTACGATTTTTTACAAAATAGATTTAAAAAAAAAATCAATATCACAATTTATGCGGAAAATAAGAATACTCGATAAATTAGCGCAACCTGCTGTGATACCAATTTGTAAAATACCGTGTGCAATAATGATTCAAATGGATTCGCAAATTTCAAAATCAGACTTATTTAATTGGATGTCTAAATTTTCTCAAACCAAACGCCAATTTTATTCATCCCCTAAAAATACATCTACGTGTCAAATCAAATCAATAAATTAAACCATGCGATGATTAAGCTGAAAGACGCTGATTTCAGGAAAAAAAACCTTTCGGGTAAGAACCTTTATTTCACTATAATTTGTAAGAAACTTACATGGATTACAACGAAATCTGCAGTGGTTCACACTCAGCTATACCACAAGAACCGCAGTTCTAATCATCCCAGGAATACCGCAACACTCCCTATGACACGCAGTCGATCCACCCAGTACCTCCCTCAAGCGGTACCTATTGACAGCCTAGTACATTCAAAGGCACCTAGTTTAGAAGCATAAAATCCCAGCAAAATATGTCATGTGTTCCACAAAAATAACTCACATAAAAGTAAATTGGATTGTGAATTGAAAAATAAAATCTTTGAACTCTAAAATGGTTGGAGAAAATACAAACACTACGAAAAGTACTCTGTTAAAAGCAGTGTTTCTCCACGACTAAAACAAATAGACTAATACACAAAATATAGCAGCAATTGAGTCGGTGATGTGTCAGCCTAAAAGACCTGTCATTCGAGCGGCATACATTGTCATTTGAGTGAGACATTATCTCGTTCGAAAGAGATGCGTCGTCGTTTGAACGACAGGGCACTGATCCCAATAAACTTCGGACTTTGAAAATAGTTGGACACCTAAAAAGGCAAAACTATTTATGGGATCAGAAAACCTTTTTACAAAAAAAAAACTTTTATGAGAAAATGTTTTTATAAAAACTATTTATAAAAAAATCAAAAAATATCCCAATACTTTTAATGTGAAATGTAATTGGAACTTAAACATAATTTTAACAAAATCAACTCGTTGGGCATGAATGTTGAAGTCCACTTGAAATTTGGATCCGTCTTTTATAGATTTTAGCTTCCTCAATCCTTCGACGATTTGTAACGGTATACGACATAATTAATTGTGACGGACAATGCCCTTACAGTATGTGGCAAACTTAAGTTGTTGGTGACCCCGCTTTTTATGTAGACACATAAACATTTTGTCTCAATTTGCTTCAAAACTTTGGGTTGTGTAGAAGTACTCTGGTGGTAAATCAAATTGTTAGAGTGAATAATAAGATGGATGTTTGATAATAACATTCACAACATATTTTTTTTAATTGAAATGGTATGTTGTCTCACAATCTTTTGGACTAATGTTTAATTACAAACAAAATGTACCTAAACGATGTGTGTATGATGTAAAAATTAGGGTGACATAAAAGACTTAAGAATATTTAGTTTGAACTTTTTTTTTTTTGGGGGGGGGGGGGGGGGGGGTTGAAATCGAATAACTATATTTCATTGACATTGTATTATTTTCGTATGTGGTCACTTTCATAACATTTGTTTAGTATGTAGAGAGATTGCTTTTTTATATTTTATCTTTTTATTTTAACCTATGCCTAAATGTTGATTTTTGGGCATGATTAAGGCCCCGTTTGGTTGTTCCCAAAATTTTAAATTATTCCACCTAGTATTGGCCTAATTATGAATTGTCTTAGATTTGTTATTTGGTTACAAAAATTATCATATTCAAAAATTAACCAAGTCAAGTGAATACATAAAAACTCCAATAATCCTATTTCACCAAAAAAAACTTAAAATTTCACAATTAAAATTTAAAAGACTACCTTTAATGGACTACTTCAATATTCTCTCTCTCTCTCTCTCACACACACACACATAAACGTGCACACGCGCGCACACACATTTGGTTCATTCTTAGCATCATGGTCGGAAACTTTTCAAATTACTAACCACCTATGTTAAATAAGCCAGTGCAAAATCTTATCTTTTTATTAAATAAAAAAACACACAACAATTGGTGAAAGTAAAATAATATAAACCATTCACATAATAACTGCAGTCTAGAGCATCACATAATTAAATAAATAAATGCCGAATAAACTATCAGTTCCAAATCCAACATCCAAATCATAAATCTAACTAAAATGAAATAAATCTAAATACAAAGTCTGATACTGAAAGGAATAAATCTGACGACAAATCTGAACTGAATGGACATCATGCCCAACTGAAATAACTGAATATGAGTCCTAGACTAGGAAAGAAATGACTGAGGCCTCTACTCATGTCCTGCATGCCTCCACAAGCGCTGCAGCTACGCATCCCTGGAATGAATCATCGTGCTTGTCGTCCTAGTGGCTAGACACCTAAAATTTTTGAAAATAGATTTAATACGTGTCATAGCCCAAAACCTTTGAAAAATATTTAGCAAGTATGTAAAATGCAATAAGAGAAGTTATTATAAACATGTTAGTTTCGCGCGCACTCCCTTGAGTTACTCACCTCTCAACTGTGGTACACACCTAACATCTCTTATTCAACCCACCTAGTTATACTACCCAACCTCACTAGTCCCAATAAGCATCTATTTAACCACAGATATGCCTACCTCACCCGTACCGCACATACGATACTCTACCGTGGAACCAATAATCAATATAAGTCGAATATTATTATTGAATCATGAATTAAGTTTCTCTATATCTTCTACTACAACACAAGATTAGAACAAATCACACGTGTATATCTATCACACTATTTATATATACAATTTATAGCATTCCCAGACTATTAACCACGAATGCATGCATACTCTGCTACTGAGTCCATGTAACTCACATACTAATCAAGGGCTACTCGTTCAGAGATATCCCTCCAACCATAAATGAAATAGACACGTAATGGAGGTGAACATAGTCTTAAGACTTTGGGATACGCACATACCCAATGCACCGAAATGACCGATCACACTATTGTACACTAAGTTAGTGATTTCGTAAGTCATATGTTATGGGGTACACATATAAAACTCGCTGGCATCACTAAGGTGGGATCACCCACTGCAGGTGACCTCTCATGATAGTAGGCAACATAGGTATTCCTGCACATGTATAATATGTATACCCACAAACAATAAATATCTCTAGTATAGGTATACACACAATCCATAAATACATCCAGTACGTAGTATATATCTCTCGAATACCCAACGTACTATTAATTTTCACTTAATTTTTATTCATTTTATTATGAATATCACTTGCTATTCGAAGATTATAACAATCTCTTTAATGATTTCACTAGTTAAAATCATATTGTTCTACTAATCCAAATTTCGGGTTCATCTCAATTCTCTACGTATCTCCATGTGATTCCCCTACGCTAGTGTGTTTAATAATTTTTGATAGGTTATAGTCTATAATTTTGACTCCTCGACTACCACTATATCTCTATCATATACTACTGGCATTCCCTGGTTTTTTCATAATCCCAAAATAATCAAGTTATGGTTCTAATATTTTATTCCAAGTTTTACGCCTAAACTAACAAAATTATTATTTTCTAAGCAACCGAATTAGGTCATAAATTTTCTGGCACATTAAACACCCTATAGTAAAATTGTGATTTCTCCCTTTACTGAAGTCCAAATCACCTCATTCAAAGCTAATTGGAAATCTAAGATATAGAGATTTCAAGAAAAATATGGCTTGTAATCTAATTCTAAGTACAATTAAAATGGGATACGTTTAAAGTAACATAAAAAATTCTGGCAGATTGATATGCTAACAGATTAGACACCCTATAGTAAAAAGTCAATTTCTCCATCTATAGAATTCCAAATAACATTATTCAAAGCTCATTGGAAAGATAAGACCTAGAACTTTCTAGAAATATATGTCACACAATCTAATTCTAAGTACAAATGAAATGGAATATGTTTAAAATAACGTAAAAAATTCTTACAAATTGTCATCTTATGTTCATCAATTAAACCTTAAGATATTTAAGATTCATGTTCTTCAACCAACAACCCAACAAGATTTCATCTTTATGTGACTTAAAAATCAAATTTTGAAATATAATCCCAGGAGGTTAGTGATGAGGCGTAAACTTTTTTTCAAATCACGTCATTGGGTGTTTACACCCTACACAACATAATACCACAACTTGGCACATAATAAATGGAAGTGTAGCGGCAAGTAGGGATCAAATCCACAGGGAACGGTATTTAGTATTACATTGGTTTAATAGTTTGGAAAGGAGAAATTGTTAAATATGATAGGTTTGAGAAAGTTCGAAAGACTAATGCAATTTAATTAACTACTATGAATAAGATGATATTGGAATATACTCCCCTGAACCTTCAGTAATTTTGTTGGATACAAAATGTTCAAAAAATATATTTATAATTAGAAGAAAACATTATTTCTTTCAAAGTACTAAACATATGAGAATATTGCTCCACTCAATGTCTAGTCAATAAATAATTTAATGTGAATGGCAAGATTGTTGATACATATATTATACCCTCAAACACTCTGGCTACCTAGGAAAAAGGAAGTTAAGATACCAATAGTATTTGTTTTATCAAAATATTAAACCTATGAATTATCTATACAATTTCAACAAATTTTAGATCCAACTCATTATCCTAGGTTCAGTTCATGTACCCTAACTCTTTAAATATTTTGCTGTACATGATATTACTAATCTCTATTTAAGAACCCATTAACATGCATGGAAACATAATGAAATAATAATAAAAGATCTGGAATTTAAGGTTACCAATATATAAGATGATAAGCATGCAATAAGAAATCAAAGTTTCAAGAAGTACCGAAAAAGCTTTTTAATTGATGATGCAAAACATGTAAATTATTCTCCTAGATGTTCCTCATTGATTATGATATTTTACATGAATGAAATCCCCCTTAATATAACCCTAATGACTAAATATGTATATGCTAGAAGTCATTTAGAAGAGTCCTCAAAACGTAAAACTATCTAGGCTAAAAGATAGGGCCAAAATAAAAAATTTGCTTCAAATAGTTTTTCACGGTTCAAAAGCATGATAAATTTTATTATCGTTCTACTCCATTACTAATGACGAACCTATTCCCTTAAGAACCAAACCGGTTTCATTTTTTAATGTTTCCCAAGTGATGCCTTGTGTGCTCGAAGTTCTCTTATTACAATTCTGCCACTAGATCTTCTTCTCAACTTCACATGCGTATAACTTCTTCACCGTAGCTCAGATTGAGTTGTTGTTTTTTCCAATATTCTTCCAAATTCAATCTCTTCAACTTTACAGTTGTCTCCTCCTCCAAGTTTCGACTGTAAAATTACGAAAATGCACTTGACTTCCCTTTCTTGGATTTCTTTCACTATTTTTGTGTTTCCCTTGCACCAACTTGCACGAATTACCTGTAAAATAAGAGATTAATAAAAAAAAAATAGTTACTGAAAAGGGTTAGTATAAATATGAGATAAATTCAGGTTAATTACAATGCACAGGACAATAAATGAACCAAAATTAAAGAGATAAATATGAAATATCTATGCATAATCAAATCCCCTAACTTAGAACATTGCTCATCCCGAGCAATGTAAAAGAATAAGAGCATGAGTTTAAGTGGACTTATAAACAACTAATATTGTAAGGTACCTCTTTCATGAATAAGGGATTACATTTAGTGTATGCAATAACCCGTTAAACCCCTAGTTTATCCTAATAGGACGAGTGGTGTCTCGTGCGGATTTGGAGTGAATATACCCACAAAATTCATTTTTCATTTCAAAGAAAAATCAAAATACTTACATATTATACAACTTAAATTTTGGAAAAAGTTGTCACCTTAAATTTATATTCAAGAGTCTCAATTCGTAGTGTGTGTGTGCGAAGCCGATAATTAAACCGCTAACTTCCACTGATTGATCATTATGTTACTTTTTAAAAATTCATTTTGATTCAATTCTCATGGGATACTCTCACAAAAGAATCACTCGAAATGTGTATAGTTCTCTCGCTGTGTGTGATTTAATGATTAAGTATAATGGAACACGAAGTCACGCCCATAAATTTGAAAGACGAAATTTTCATGGTGAAAAGATCTTGTCATCAGAATACGGTCATTGGAAAATGGGAAATATTGCCTCTTATCCTCACCAATTATTCTCTCTTATTATCTTTTCGTGTCTTAGGCTCTCCACGTGGTAATTAATGTCGTTATTCAGAGTCAGTTAGGACTTTTTTACGTTATAAGATTGGAATGATTGGGAAATTGAGAGTTGGAAAATTTTCTTGCGATGACCCTTGGCACTTTTTTGGGAAATTTCTCAATATTTTTTTCATTTTTTCTTTATATAATTATTTGAACATTTTTTTCTTGCCCCTTTTTATGTACCGAATGAACTTAATCGATGAATTTTTCGATTTTCACAACTCCGGGCCAATTGGGCTCCGGTTAATCAGACGAAATTGACAAATTTAATTGGGCTCAAATTGATTTGCAAAAGGGATAGTTTTTCATAATTTTTAATGGATCATATTTTTGGGCAACAAACGATGGTCTAACATCATTTATTCGAATTAATAATTATTTTACCATGTGCGTCTCGAGAATATATTTAATTTAGCGATATTTTTAGCGCATTTTTCAAGACATCTCACTCATTTCCCATAACTGATCAAAATAAAGGAATAACAAAAAATTTAACTAGTTACACTAAACTACAATTAAAAAGAGAAAAAGAGAAATAAAGAAACAAAACTAACTATTTACAACCTAAAATTTGAACTTCTAATTGACATTACATTAGAAGTAGAAATTTTTTACGATGCACCCAAAATACAATTTGACTTGGAGGGATTATTGGTGTTCTCTCATTTTCATACAGTCCTCCCGAAAAAATAGTAATCCCGTTTGAACAACAAAGGCATGTGTAAGGTGAAAGAAATGAACCATCATAAATTAAAAAATTTAGGGGGATAATGGGGGGTTGGATGCTAAGGGGGCCAAGACCAAATTGATCACAAGAAAATTAAAATCACCTCCTTAAGGTTTTTCAATTGGAATGGGAGGTGGAACAAGTGCAAGTGAATAGCCCATGTGATGAAGCATCTGAAAATAATATATTTGTTCAAGAATTGGGTCAAAGTCGTCAAGACTTTAATCCGATTTTTTGATAGATTTAATGGTTCGTAATAGTGGGTAACCAAGTAAATAAAGGACCTTGACTTTAATCCGATTTTTTGATAGATTTAATGGTCCTCAAGAGGTTGAAATTCGAAAATGCTTGGATCACTCTCAATGATTTCTTCTTCAAAAAGGGGCGAGGCGAAAAGCAAGTTTCAACCTCAACCAAGCTCTTGGAAGAAGAAGAAGTCATTTCATTGAGCTGGACATTTTATTTATTTATTCAAGCTTCATAAATCCCGACTGCATCATTTGATTCCTTATTACCACTTTTCAAACTTTATTTTCAAGTTCTTTGTTGAATTCTCTCACTTTCCAGAATTTTCATGTAATCACCCATCATCATAGGTGGTGGACAATTTTTTTCATGTTCAATTCTTTTATTTTTCAGAATTTGGAAGTTGTCACGTATAGTCTTAGGAGTGTAACTTAGAGAACTATTATCATAATATTCAAAGATATTTTTCAAAGTTTGGTCCTAAGCGCTTTGTTGAATTCTCTCATTTTTCAGAATTTTCATGTAATCACCCATTGTCGTAGGTGGTGGAGAATTTTTTTCAGGCTCAATTCTTTCATTTTCAAGAATTTGGAAGCATTCACGCATAGTGCTGGAAGTGTAACTTTGAGAACTATCATCATCATCCTTGCCTTAATCCCATCATATGGGGTCGGTCACATGGACTCTCCTTTTTCATTATAATCTATTATATGCATTATTATCATTTAAGTTTAATTCCTTATGGTCTCTTCTAATAATTTCTTCCCACTATAACTTAGGGTGACCAATTTTTCTTTTATCTTCTATTTTCGATGATCTTCCTCATGTTATAAGGGCATCTACTGGTCTACGAAATACATATCTGAACCATCTAAGTCTACCTTCTCTTAACTTATCATTAATGGGAGTTACTCATAACTTTTCTCTCACATAATAGTTTTTAATTTTGTCCTTCCTATAATCCACTAGAGCATCCTCATCTCACTAACATGGAGACTTTGTTCATGTTTCTTCTTTAATGCCCAACACTCCGCTCCATAACAATTAAAGCAATCAAAAGAGTGAGGATGAGACATTTCAAAGTGGGCAATTCAAAAACGTTACAAGCATCAAAATTTCAAGTTTCTCGAAACAATTTAGTACAAATAAAAAAGAAAGTAAAAAGAATAAACAATACATATACAAAGTATCAAAACACTAAAATCCTAAAATAAACCGTTCCCCGGAAGCGGCGCCATTTTTTGATGAGGCGTAAACTTTGTATTTAAATCGCGTCATTGGGTGTTTACGCCTGATACAAAAGTATAGCACAACTTTGAATACTACAAATGGAAGAGTAGCAGTAAGTAGAGATGAAATTCACGAAAAACGTTATTTAGGATTATATTGATTTAACACTTAGGAAAGGGGGAAGTGTAAAACACCATAGGTTTGAGAAACTTTTGAAGAATATGTAATTTTATTAACTACTATGAATAAGATGGGATTGGAATGCACTTATCTGAACCTTCGATAATTTCGATGGATACACAATGTTCAAAACTGTATTTATAATTAGAATAAAACATTAAAGTTTTCAAAGTACTAAACATATGAGAATTTTTCTCCGCACAATGTCTAGTCAATAAATAATTTAACGTGAATGATAAGATTGTCGACACACGTATTGTACCATCAAACACTTCTGTTACCTAAGGTAAAAGAAGTTAAGAGACCTATAGTACTTATTTTGACAAAATATCAAACCTACAAAATATTTATACAATTTCATCCAAAATTAGAGCCCACTCATTAACCTAAGTTGGGTTCATGTACCCCAACCCCCTAAATATCTATTCGGACATGATATTATAAATCTCTACATAAGAACCCATTAACATACATGGGAACATAATGAAATAATAATAAAAGTGCTGGAATTTAAGGTTACCAGGAGAGAACAAGATAATCATGCAAGAAGAAATCAAAGCTTGAAGAACTACCCAAAAAGATTTTGAATTGATGATATAAAACTTGTAAATTATTCTCCTACATGTTCCTCCTTGATTAGGAGATTTTTCATGAATGAAATACCCCTAAAAAGAAACCAAATGACTAAATATACAGGTTAGAAGTCGTTCAGAAGAGTCCTTAAAATGTAAAACTTAGGCTAAAAAATAGTTACAAAATAAAAATCCCGCTTCAGATAATTTTTCACGGTTCTAAAGCGTGACAAATTTTATCAATGTTCTAGTTCGTTACTAATGACGAACCGGCTTCCTTAAAAGCTAAACCTTTTTCGTTTTCTAATGTTTCTTAGGTGATGCCTTGTGTGCTCGATGTTCTCTTATTTACAATTCTAGCACAAGATTTTCTTCTCAACTTCAAACGCACATAACTTTCTTGCCGTAGCTCGGATTGAGGTGCCATTTTTTCCAGTATTCTTGTGACTTCAATATATTCAACTTTACAATTGGCTCCTCGTCCAAGTTCCGACTCAAAAATTACAAAAATACCTTTGACTTCCCTTTCTTGCATTTCTTTCTCCATTTCAGCGTTTCTCTTCCACCCACTTGCACGAATTACCTGTAAAATAAGAGAGAAATACATAAAATAATAAATACTTGCCGAAAAGGGTTAGTAGCATAAATATGAGATATATTCGGGTTAATTACAATGCATGAGGCCATAAAAGAACTGAAATTAAGGAGATAAATATGAAATATTTATTCCAAATGAGTTAGATTCTAATTTGATTCCCAATCAAAACCATAATTAAATCCCATGAAACCACCCAACCTAACATTTTTTCATTGTAGATAGAATTATAGACTAGTATAAGAATTATAACTACTTAATTTATGCATGTTTAAACACTTGACTTTGATGATGAAGGCCTGATTTCAGTAGTTTGGTGATGGAGGTTGCTTCTCCTTATTCCCCTCTCAATTTTGGCAAAAATGGTGGTGCTAGGCGGTGATAAATGGCCTAAAAACCCTTTCCTCTTCCTCTCTTATGGCCTCTCTTGTTTCTCACTTCTTCTAATCCTAGATTCCAAAATATTTTAGTTGATATAGCCTTCATAAATCCATAGGTCTTCTAGCCCAATTTTCCCAAATGGCCATAATACCCTTACGTAGTGCTAATTTGGTCTAAAAATGCCCCGAACCAATTATGACCCTCGAGTATAATTTTCTGACTATCTCAACTCGTCCGAATATATTAACACACTCAAAATGACTAGTTGGGTGACTTATATACCATTCTCATTTTATTTTATATATTAAGTCCCGAACCGTCTCACACGCGCGTCCCGACTAAATCATCATTAACTATCGTATTTCTCAATCACGACTTAATATAGTTCATTCTTAGTATTTTATTACTTGTTCACTAAGAAATATTAAATCTAGGTCACATCCCTAAATATTAACTCTTATCACACAAATTAGTATTTAATTTAACTCGGATTAGTGTTTTATTTTAATTCAAATAATCCCAATATAAAAATCACTTAAAATACGGGGTGTTACATACTCCCCCCACAATAAAATTTTATCCTCAAAATTCATACATTCCTTTAGTAAAATATGTAGATACTACTCTCGCATATCATCATCCTTCTCCCACGCTGACTCATCTACATTATGGTTTCCGCACTGAGCCCGAAATAGGGGCACCACCTTTGATCGCAGATTATGATCACTACGATCCAGAATAGCAATCAGTCTCTCCTCATATTAGATGGCTGCCTACAAGTCTATCTTCTCAAGTGGAATGTGCCAATGCGCCACATCACAACTCCTGTATCTCTTGAGCATCGACATGAGGAACACGTCTCTGTAAATGCTCCGACAAACCCGATCTATAATTACCTGGCCTCACACTCTCAATAATAAAAAAGATCGTGTGTACCCCGATTCTAGCTTCCCTTTCTTATCGAACCTCATGACTCCCTTCATAGGAGACACCCACACCAAAACTTGGTCACCCTTTCTGTCTAGTCCTTATTCGCTAGGAAATACGCCTTTCTTAAAATTTAAATTCATCCCCATTGTCTCATCCTAATCTACAACAAAATTATGTTGCACTATATGACAGTTCATTCCATTTCTTCTATCAAACAGTGGGTACACTACCCAATAAGTAACTCACCACAAATTCTCCATAGTTTTTATCTTATTCAACTAATTCCACCACTCAAAGAAAACTTTGACCCTCTCGTGATATAGGAAACCCATCACTGATTTCATCAGTTTGCCAACTCATCTCATTATTGGAATTCCAAAGTCTTGCAAAATTTTTGGTAAATCATCTCAGACTAACCCCTTCTCATACATATTAATCTCCCATCCCGAGGTATGCAAAAAAGAAATTATTAATGCATTTGTTTTCTCCATAAGTTTTCCCTTTGTGGGTCTTTCTCATTTAGTAAAATCATCCTTCCATTTATGTGTAAGGCCTCTGTAGAACTTACCTGAGTGCGACTTTGCTTAAATTCCTAAAACTATTGGATCATCCCTTAGCCAGAGGAATCTCCCATTTGTATCTTCACAGTCTTCCAACCCTTCTCGATTGTGATGGATCTCTTTGCTTTACATAACCGGACTACCTCCTTCCTCAAACGAAGTTCGGTCCATATTACTTTCAAAACTCTACTTCTAACTACCTTTCTGGAAGGCGGTTAAACATATTAACTATCTATTCCTCTTATCACGTTCGGTTCCCAAAATCAAAATACCCAAGGTGCCCATACACCCTATATTGCGTGCATATATGCACAATTAAACCAAACGTAATATATTTATGTTAAACTGGGCCTTACTTACTTGGCATGACTATACAGTAAGGGTATACTCAATTAGCCTACTAATCGCAAATTAATTATTCTCGAGATTTCCCCACCGATCCACTAGTGGTGCAAACATTCCACAATTCTTCCTACCTAACAATACCTGGCTTCGCTAGCCTTAAATCATAAAATAATTCTCAACTCACAGTTTTAGCTCATACACATGCAATAACTAAAGAACTAATTCCTTGCCCTAATGATCACAAATGACCTAACTCTCGACGCTCACTAAGGCTCACGTGTGGGACGTCTTGCAAGCGAAATCCAAATAAGGAACCGTAGGCCCTAAAGCACATAAAGCACATAACCGAGGACATAACCAAGGAAACCCAAAATCCCATCCCCATATGTATACGTCTAATTTTTAACTCCTACATTTATAAAGGAGTCATACAACATTGTGTTTCTCCTATCGTTAGGTCCTCTTTGCTAAATCATTGACGAGCTCGATCTCGCGCTCAATGGTAAATTAGATATACCTCGAATCACATCGGTAAAAGTCCCTATACACCAGGATCAAATATAACAAGAAAAATATATTCTCCGAAGCATCTTTTATAATATAATGTATGTACGAGCCTGATCCTCTTATAGGAGATAGTTTGCAACACAATACATCATACCCAGCAAATATGATGGTCTTACTATAACAGTCCACTATCAATTAGACCTGTGCTAACTAGTTAATACTCTGAATAATAATATGTTCTACCCTTATAACTCTTAAAAGGGTCAAAATTATCACACGATATAAACATTCCTTTAGTGTCCCTAACCGCTCACTTGTAGGTGGAACCCTAGGAGTTCCTACCCAATGGTAAATATATATATATATATATATATATATATATATATATATATATATATATATATGAAGTTGATACTACCAACGCACCCACCAAACCGGACTCACCCATGAATTTTATTGTTAATAATCATATACGTGACGCACCCACTTCACTCAAAATTTACACCATTATTCATAAGGATAAAACAAAAAATTTACCTTTAATTGTTAACTACCTTGCCTGGTCAATAGGTTTCTAAACGTGATTTCAGCGTTGAAACTGACCCCAGATTTTCTGTAATGGTTATACCTATTGGATACCCTCCTCTAGTTTCCCTCTGCCTTGCTTTGGGCATTCCATCATCCTATGACCAATTTCCTAATAAGTGAAACAACGACTTGAAAAATCTCCCTCTGGCCCTGTTGAAATCCCCATTCACACGATCGGAATTCCCTTGATCTGAATCTCTTAAACGCATCCCTCTCTTGGTTATTCTCCCAGGTGGTTCCCCAGTAGCACCAATTGCATTCATTCTTGCTCTGCTGACTAAACTCCCCAATCTCTTAGTTGCCTTCACATGGAAGCAATGATATTTCCCTTATAAAATTAAGACATTTATGACATTACTATAAGTCATCCAATTTGGATTTCCCCCTCAAGTGCATCTTACCCATGATACCATCATCGACTCAAAGATCCTTTTTATCCTCTGCATCTACCTCTTCGGGTACGAAGTTCACTAAACAAGCAAATTCTCCCTCATTTTCAGCCAATATCTTCCCCTCATACAATAAGTACTAAAATTTCCTTGCATCTTTATTTAAACAGTTGATGGAAGGATTAACAATCAAATCGCACCCCAAATTCTTCCATATTCCTAGTATCTCTCCTCAAATGTGGTGATTGACTCCCATTACTACAACGTTGCTCCTATTAGTTAAAAAAAATTCTTGAAATTTAATTCCCGATTGTCACTGCACTCAACCATATGCAATTGCCTTTGGATGATCTCCTTCCAGTGGCCAATCACACTTCTGCTCTTTCTTCAGACTCTTATGGATGGCCCTTCTGAAAGGCCCATCTGAATCTCTCCCTTACCGATTGCAGTGGGTGAGTCTGAATTTGCGTCGTCGTCTTCTATCGAAGTACTTGGAAAAACTATTGTGACCTAGATTATATCACAACATCAACTGCCTAAATAATAATAGTGGTGACTTCTACCACAATCATCGTTTCCAGAATACTCTATGGCTTTGGATGAGCCTCTCTTCCTGCAGTCCTTCTAATGGCCTTCGTCGGTCGTCTTATATTATTCGGTATACAAAACCCTACCAAACTAGTATATGATTCATATCAACTATACTTAATAGTAAGAGAACATCAGTCGCATTATAAATTGACAGCCCTAAGCGTAGGGCTCTGTATCAAAGAAAAACAATGATGAAAACGTAATAATATTCACATATCCTATAGGACACTAGACCCTGATACTCTGATACCATTTGTGACACCCCGCCTATTTTAATCCCGAGTGATCAATCATTTACCAAAATAAGCAGAAATCTCAATTAGTTCATTCTTATCATCACTGCAGATAACTTTTAAATTATTTGACCACCTAAGTTAAATAAGCCACTGCCAAATTTTATCTTTTTTATTAAATAACAATACTCACAACAATTTGCAGAACTAAAATAATATAAACCAATCACACAATAATTGAAGTCTAGAACATCATAGGATTATATAAATAAATGTCGAATAAACTATCGATTCGAAATCCAACATCCAAATCATAAATCTAACTAAAATGAAATAAATCTAAATATGACATTCGCTCATTTGTTCAACTAATAGTTTCGTACCCACTCTTTTCGTTTATTTAGGTTTTGTACCCATTTTGGATGGAAATCGTTAAGTCAACATAGTTGACGGTTAACTCTAACCACTTTTTGGTATTCATCCGAAAATATATTTCTATTTAACAAAACAATATATTACCATTAACCCTTAATTTTTTTTAATAACCAATAGCCTTCTCTTTCGAAGTTAAATATTTAACATAGTCATATATATACAAAAAAAAAACTATGTTAGTATTTTAGAAGAAAAATTTTAATTAAAAAATGTTTATTTAAAAAAAATAGATTTTTTTCTTTAAAAAGGGAGTTTAAAAAATATTTTTTTAACTTTTTTTAAAAAAATTTGGTCATTTTTAGTAAAAACTGTTTTTATGAGTATAAAATTGTTTTATTTACGAAAATAACTTTTCAACATTTTATTTACTAGAAAACTATCTTAATAAACCTTGTTAAGCATTCTTAAGGTTTTTAATCAAATGATTCAATTTATGATATAAGACAAACAATGGAAGGAGTTACTATATATTAATATTATTGTTCTATACTAATATAAACGATCTATTCCTTTTTATTCCCCACAGCCATAAAGTGTGGAATCAAAATTTTCATCTTAGTAAAGTTGAAGTGATGGTAATTTGTAGATAAAAGGTTTAAATGAATAATATACAGGTGCTTATTGTTGGAATATTTATTCAATTATTTATTAATTACGAAATTCGACCAAATTTTGTAATTAAAAAAAATTATTGCTCTTATTAGTGTGGTCTATATAAGGGGACGAATTTGATTATAAATTATTGGACATATGTCTTAGAAAATATTTCAAGAGACACATGACTCTAGGAATCCATGTGAGTCCTTTAAGCTACTTTTGTGGAGATTAAATGATGAGACATAAGGGAATTTCGAGTCTCCTTTCCCCCTATATATAGTGAGTCATTAGCCACCAAATGGTTCACTCAAAACACATAAATATATCTGGGCAAGGAAGAAAAAATTTTGAATTTTCAAATTACCCCAATTTTGTGCAATTCTGGGTTGCTTTGGAACGACTATTCAGAAGCTTTGCGATGAAGTGTTAAGGAGCATTTAGGATTCATTTAATGATACATCATCAACAACAAATATATCAACAAGAAATTGACAAAGGTATTTTTTCATAACTGTTTGTAGTCAATGTTATATCGTGATTGTATGAAGAAAATAAAGATCCTATAAGAACTAATAATATTTGTATATATTGTTCTTATTCATGTTTATAATAATTTATACGTGGTATCATAGACTTGTTTAAATATTCTCATGTTATCCCTCTACGGATTTGACTGATCAAAATATTATTGTTGATATACCTAGTATTAGTGATTAATTTTGCAATTTTTTTTAAGCCGCAAATGATTTTTTTGGGGAAATTTTGTCTTATGTAATGGGATCGTGTATTTTGTTTTGATGATATTTTAGTGGTTTTATAATATGTGTCTCTCAACCGTACAAATGTCAAACAATTATGGGACAAAAAATTTCAAAAGCGCTTGTAGTGAATAATGTTTTTTTTCACTGAACTTGTTCTGAAAGCGATGAAATTTTGTAGTCTAATTAGAAACGGGTCAAAGATAAATTTTTACGACCTTTGGTCAAGATGTAAACAGTTTTTTGGCGATCCGAGATCATTTAGGTCCTCAAAACTCCGATTTTGCCATTTATAGTAATAATCTCGATGGCGTATATCTTTCACTCCAGAAAAATTGTTTTTGAATTCCATCGAATGTTTTTGAGATTCTGGTGTAAGTTTCTATAGTTTCATGATGCTAACTCATTTTTTCTATTTTTGGCAAAAAAATTATGTTTTTACATATTTCATGAGTGTTACATCTGAACTAGTTTAAAACCTTCTTCTAATGATAATGTTTTAGTTGAATATTCGTGTCAAATACAAGACAATATATTTCATATAGTAGGATATTAGACTTGTTACTTTTAATATTCATATTTTTTATGAATCTGGTTCCAAACACACGCCAATGATTCATAGCACTGAATATTAAACATATTTTGTTTTAATATATATTTTGTATGAGTCTCGTGCCAAACATATGTCAATGATTCATAATATTAAATATTAAATATTTTTTATTCATCTTTTTTATGAGTCTCATGCCAAACGTAGGCCAATGACTCAAATTGTTGATATTCATGTTTTAACACATCTCGTGCCAAACAACATAGGCCAACGACTCATAAAGTAGAATATCAAAATTATTGTTTATTTTAAAGTTTATGATTATTAATGTGAAGTGGAGGCTAAAATATCAACTTAGAATTATTGATTGAATGTTAAATAATCACATAATGTGTTTGTCAAATCACAAATTTCTATGTTCGACATCCAATACAAATTCTGCTTTTATGGTTTTGTGATTTACTAAACAATAAAGAACAAATTATGATAAATAACAAAATAATGTGACACAATTTATTATAATTCTTCCATTAAAATTTTGACAATTATATATATTCATTCCCTTGCAAATATCAGTTATGTGAATTTTTCTTAATTAGAGTGAGCATTTTGCAACAAATCTTAACTTGTTTTCTCAACCCTCAACCTTTTCAAAGTTTGACAGAATTAATCTGTCAGAATGGTGCTATCAAATTGAATTTAGCCTTGGTGTCTTGGACCTTGATGTAGCACTCCTTACTGAGGAACCCGTTGTTATTACTCAACAAAGTAGTGAAGATAATGTGCTCGTTTACAGTACATGATCAAGATCAAATAGGCATTGTCTTATATTAATTAGAATGTGCATTGCAACAAATGTGAAAAGTTCCCTACCTAAAACCACCAACACAAAGCAGTATCTGAAAAATATTAAGGATAGATTTCACACTGCTAACAAATTCCTGGCTGGAAAACTTATGGCGGTCTGGCCACTATGAGGTTCGATGGCACTCGGACCATGAATGAACACATAATTGAGACAATCAACATTGCTGCCAAACTGAGGACTTTAGGCACAATAGGGGACGATTATATCTTAGTCCAATTTGTCCTATACTCCTTGCCTACTGATTATGGGTCTTTCCACATTCATTACAATACCATCAAAGATAAATTAAATGCTAATGAACTACAAAGCATGTGGTTAACGAGAAAGGACATATCAAGAATCAAGGTGGTAAGGTGTCCAAATTGCAAGTGACCAATGTGGTGGTCAATAAAGGAGCTGGTAAGAAAAAGAAAGGAAAGGGAAGGAAGTGAGGTCCTGGTCCTTCAAACAATGAACCTAGTCCTTACCACCAAAAGAAGGATAAAGCAGTCATATGTCACCTTTATCACAAGAAAGGGCATATTCAGAAAGACTACATTAAGTTAAACTTGGTTTGAAAAGAAATTTAGCCTTGTGCTTTTATTTGTTTTGAATAAAAACTTAATTCATGTTCCTTATAACACATGGTTGATTGATTCTGGTTATACATGTCATGTTTCAAATTCTATGCAGTGATTCTTTTCAATTCAGAAAATATAGCTAAATGAAGATTTTCTTTACATGGGAAACCCGCCAAAAGTAAGAGTTGAAGAAATAGGAGTTTTTCGGTTAAAATTAAAATATGGGTTTTATTTAGATCTTGAAGATACTCTTCTCGTACCCACAGTTTATAGAAATTTAATTTCTTAATCTAAACTCTCAATAAAAGACTTTACTTTTACTTTTAGGGATAATGGTTTTACTTTATATAAAAATAATTTTGTTTTTGGCTCGGGTTTCTCGTCTAATGGTTTGCTTCAAATTAATCTTGATCATAATTTTTTGGAGTCCTTATTATTTATGCGTACTAATGTTGGAACTAAATGTGCCTCATTCAACGAGAATTCTGCTTACCCATGGCGTAAAAGATTAGGACACAAATCCACAAAAATAATTGAAAGGCTTATTAAAGAGGGAATTATCCCTGATTTGGATTAGTCCAGTTATAGTGTATGTGTGGAATGTGTTAAGGGCAAAAAAATTAAACACATAAATAAAGGAGATAAAATAAGCACACAACTTCTTGAAATTATACATACAGACATTTGTGGTCCTTTTGATGTTCCATCCATTGGTGGAGAAAACTACTTTATCACTTTTATAGATGACATTCATAGTTGTTGCACATTGTATCACTTGAATGATAAATCTCAATCTGTTAATGTCGTTGAAGTTTATATTATAGAAGTAAAACGACAATTAGGCAAAAAGGTGAAAATTATTAGATCGGATAGATGTGGTGAGTTTTATGGAAAATATGATGAATCGAGGCAACGACCTGGTCCTTTAGCTAAACTCCTTGAACATTTAGATATTTTCATACAATACACAATGTCAGGATCACCTTGGCAGAATGGTATAGCTGAAAGGCGCAATCTATATTTTTATCTATATTAGATAATTTATCTATATTTTTGTGGATGCATGCTCTCATAACTGTCGCGCATATCTTAAATAGGGTTCCTAGTAAGGAACTTCAAACGACTCCTTTTAAGCTGTGAAAAGGATAGAAACCCTATTTAAATCATTTTTGTGTTTGGGGATGCGCAACAGAAGCAAGAATTTATAATCCACATGAAAATAAATTGGATCCTTGAACATTAACTTGTTATTTTAATGTGTATCTAGAAAAATCTAAAGGGTATAAATTCTACTGTCCTAACCATACAACAAGAATTATTGAAACCAAAAATGCTAAATTTTTTGAACATGGTGAAGTTAGTGGGAGTAGTGAAGTTAGGAATGTGATTATTCAAGAAGTCAAGGAAAATACTCATCTTCTAAGAATTTAGGATAATCACAATTTTGCTATTGACGTTCATAATGTTCATATTGTTCATAATGATGTTATTGAATTGATTATTGATCCGACCAACAACGGAGAACAAATGAATGAATCATATAATGAACAACCACATAATGAGACTATTGTTGAAACACCACAAGATATGGCCTTAAGGAGATCTCATAGAAATGAGATATTAACTATTTCAAATGACTATGTGGCATATCTACAAGATAATGAATTTTACAATGAGATATTGATGATCCAATATCCTATGAAAAAGTTGTTTCTAGCATAGATTCTAGTAAATGGATTGATGCCATGAATGAAGAAAGTATGGGAGTTAGTAGATTTTCCTTAAGGTTATAAAACAGTCGGGTTTAAGTGGATATATAAGACCAAACACGACTCACATGGAAAAATTGAACGACATAAATCTAGAATTAATGCCAAAGGTTTTACTCAAAGGGAATGGAATGAATATAGTGAAACCATCTCCCCTGTTTCAGAGAAGGATTCTCTTAGAATCTTATTATCTCTCATAGCTCCTTATCACTTAGAGCTACACCTAATGGATATTCAAACAACTTTTCTTAATAAGAGTTGAGAGGAAGAAGTCTATATGGAACAACCAAAGAGATTCATTAAGGAAGGAAACGAACAAAAAGTGTATTTGTTTATGAAATCAATATATGGACTGAAACAAGTTTCTCATCAATGGTATTTTAAGTTTCACAATACCATTACATCCTTTGGGTTTAAGGAAAATATTGTTGATCAGTGTATATACCTAAAGATCAGTGGGAGTAAGTTTGTATTCTTGGTACTATATGTTCGTGACTTTCTTATAGCCAACCATGCTATTGGTTTATTAAAGGAAACTAAGAAGTACCTTTCATAAAACTTTGAAATGAAAGATCTCGACGAGGCATCCTAAGTGATTGGGATAGAGATTTATCGTGATTGATCAAATGGATTGATAGGAGTGTCTCAGAAGGCCTACATTAACAAAGTTTTACAAAGGTTTGGCATAAAAAATTCTAATTTCATTAATGTTGCAATTCAAAAATGGGAGAAATTTAGCTTAAGTTAATGTCCACAAAATGAATTGGAAAGGGATAACATGAAAGGTGTGTCGTATGCTTCTCTTGTTAGGAGTTTACTATATGCACAGGTTTGTACTAAGCCGAAAATCAATTTTTCTATTGGAATGCTAGGTAGATATCAAAGCAACCGGGTGACTCCTATTGAAAGGTTGCAAAGAAAGTGTTAAGTTACTTGCAAGGGACCAAAGACTATATGCTTACTTATATAATAAACTGATCACCTTGAGATGATTGGTTATTCAATCTCAGATTTTGGAGGATGCCTTGATAGCAGAAATAACACTATCGATTATGTTTACCCTCTGGCAGGAGGGGCCATTTCATAAAAAAGTGTTAAGCAAAGTGTCATCGCTTCTTCCACTATGGAATCTAAGCTTATGGATTGTTTTGAATCTACAAATCATGGATTGTGGCTGCGAAATTTTATTTTAGGACATAGTATTATGGGTTCAGTATCAAAGTCACTGAAAATTTATTATGATAATATCGTAGCAGTCTTCTTTTCAAAGAATGATAGATACTCTAAAGTAGCTAAGCATATTAAGATGGAGTATCTATCTATTAAAGAAGTAGTTTAGAAACAAACTGTGTCAATTGAACGCATTAGTACTGGTGTTAACATAGCAGATCCTTTAACAAAAAGGCTATCTCCAAAGATATTTTGCAACATACTAAAGAGATGGATCTTGAGTAGTTTATTGTGTAATTGCTATTTGCTTAGTTATTTGACATAAGTTTTGATATGAATAAAGAGTTTTTGAATTCTAAATTTCTCTCTTAATTGTATATGTGCATGTGAGTGAGTAAATATGACAGAAATAGTCTTTTATAAAGATATTATGAGACTATTATGATAATTCACATATTTATCCTTATTAAATATGACATTGGTGGCATGGTACATGGAAGGAATCATGCTCTTGAATTAGTATAGAACCACCATGACTCACATTAGTTAAGGTACTTGATGATTGTTCTAAGACACTTGCACAACTTGTGTTAATCAAATAATTATGTATGGCCTTATTAGGACCGAGTGGGAGACTCTTGAAAATATTACTTAATTATTTATTAATTACGAAATTCGGCCAAATTTTATAATTAAAAATTAAATAAATTATTGCTCCTATTAGTGTGGTCCATATACGAGGACGGATTTGATTATAAATTATTAGAAATAAGTCTTAGAAAATATTGTAAGAGACACATGACTTTAGGAATCCATATGAGCCTCTTAAGCTACTTTTTTGGAGAGTGGATGATGAGAAATAAGGATTTCGGGCCCCTTTCACCCTATATATAGTGAGCCATTCTCCACCAAATGGTTCACTCAAAACACACAAATATATCTGGGCTAAGAAGGGAAAATTACAAATTTTCAAATTACCCCAATTTCGTGCAATTCTGGGCTGTTTTGGAAGAAGTGTTCAGGAGCTTTGGGAGGAAGTGTTAAGCAGACTTTAGGAGTCATTCAAGGATACATCAACGACAACAAACATATCAAAAAGCAATAGACAAAGTTATTTTTCCATAACTATTTGTAGTCAATTTTATATGGTGATTAGATGAAGAAATTAAAGATCCCTTGAGAACTAATAATATTTGTATATATTGTTTTTATTCATGTTTATAATATTTTACACTTAGGGCCATAGACCATGTTTAAAAAAAATTAGTTCAAAATTAGTTTTTCTATGCATTGTGGAACTCACTCCCGGCACTAGCAATTTACATTGCGCAAAGTTCTGTTAAAGACTGCATTGAAATTTTATAATACCAATAATAATTTATATTACCTACAAACTAAAATTTAAAATATAATTTTTCAAAAAACATATATTTTTTATAGTTTTAGAAAATGCAGTTGTGTTTATAAATTTCAAGTGATTTCTTTAAAACAGTTTTCTTTTTTAAATAACAAACATTATGTGTAGTTTATTAAAATTAAAACGTTAAAAATATTACTCAAAACTTAAAAAACACTTTAAAACATTCATTAAAATTTAAAACGTTAAAAACATTTTAGAAAATTTATTAAAAAAAATTGCTAGAAAATAAAAACATTAAAAAGTTGTTCATATTACAACTAACAAAAAACTATTTTTTAATATAAAAAACTATTATTTAAAAAGAACAAACTGTTTTTTAATTAAAATTTGACTTGAAAAAAAAAATATATATATATATAGGGAGAGGTTCATACGTGAACTTAAAAGATGAACTTTATAATAAAATAACACCTAACAACTCATTAATTTTAATTTCTATGTTGTAATTGGTCTGCACCAGCGGCAACAAACACGCGTGTCGATCGATCCCCAACTCCCTCCCCCCCCCCCCCCCCCCCAAACCACCACCATCACCATGGTAGCCCTTGTAGCAACCTTTATGGTAGCAGGGCTGCCATGGGGGGGGGGGGGGGAGGGGTATGGGGATCAATCGACACACGTATCCATTGTCGCTGGTGCGGATCAATTACAACATAGAAATTAGAATTAATTAATTGTTAAGTATTTTTTGTTAAGGTTCATTAAAAATTTCATCTTTTAGGTTCGCTTGCGAACATATATATATATGATTGTGTTAAAGATTTAAATTCAAAAGCCAAAGTCATTGGTTATCTAAAAAATAGTTGAGTGTTAAAGGTAATATATTATTTTGTTCCATAGATGGGTATTTTCGAATTTATACCAAAAAGTGGTTAGAGGTAACAATTAATTATGTTGACGTAACGGTTTACATTCAAAATGGGTGTCAAACGTGCATAGAAAAAAGAGTGGATACTAAACTATAAACCGGAGAAATTAATGGGTGTTAAATGTCAAATGACCCTATTTTTTAAAAGCATCATAAAATTTGGATTTTCTTGTAGTGACACTACATAAGTACTTCCGGTGCATTTGATTTCACAGTTAAAAATGATAAAACAATTCATTTTTATGAAATTTATAAAAAAAAATAAAAGACGAGAAGACTTTTCTTTTCATTATGATTTTTCATGGAATAAGCTTTTTTCACGGAAGTGTATTTTATTTAATGAAAGTAAAAAATAGATTGAGCAAGTGAATAAAATTTGAGAACATGAACTACAAATAGTAGTCCTATACATATTTATAGTACCTAATTACCCTTAATTTAAACAAGTTATGTCCCAAGTTGGGTTCGTAACTAGGATCAATGTTCCTATGTATTTATTCTATATTGTAAGAATTCTTTGTTGTTTTTTATTTTATGGCTATAGTGTTAATTATTTTACTATTGGAATCTAGCTATGCCATTGTCAGCTTTGGCTACAAAGGCTATAATGCAATATGTCGTATGTTAGATATTATTTGGCGGTATTTTTAACCAAGTTTCTTATTAATATTTAAATTTGCACTTATTTTGTTATAGATTAAAATACTGTTGAATTGATTCTTTTGTGTAGATAAAAGTTTGTAATTTACTAAATATTAGTGAATAAATTAGTAGGACAAACTTGACGCTCCAAACTACAAATTTGACTTTGCAAGCCAAAGTTGGTTGAATGAAGGACATAAAAAATCAGTCGATAATGCGTGCGATAGTGGTTGAGACGAAAAATGGGTTTGCGCCTCAAATCGGGTATGCATCTGAATTTTTTATTTTGTTTATATCTGGGATTTTATGTTTTTAATATTTATCAAGAAATAAACATGTTATGTAATTAGGAAAATAAAAATAAAAAGAAATACCGCATTTGAATAGCATAAAAATAAGGAATGCACCCTTATATCAAGTACAGATGGCCGCCAATTCCAAGCGCAAAAAAATCATCGTATATTTTATTATATTTGGCATTCACACACATTTTCAAAGAGAGGAAAAAAGAAAACATGATGTTAGAAATTCAATGCCTAAGTAAGGACAAAGCTCAAGTAGTACTTTGCATTTTATTCTTTTGCTTAACAGCTTGCAGCCTGTAGAATAATGTACAGATGCCAACAACTACACAATACAAAACTCACTCAAGTCAAACGTACGTTTATATATGCATTACCTCAAATCTTTTACAAAGGTATTACAGCCACTTTTTACGTATATTAGTTTAAGGGTTAAAGAGTAAAGAGGAGATGTATATAAAGGGAGGAGAGGGCTGCCTTAGAATATATCAAAAACCCATTTTAGTAGTAAACATGGGAACAAAAGGGAAAGGGTCTCCAATGATCTCTCTCCTTGCCACTCTTGTAGTGGTATTAGTGTCTCTGAACTTCCCATCAGAAACAACTGCAGATTACGCTTACTCCTCTCCTCCACCGCCGCCCAAAAAGTCCCCACCACCACCCAGCCCTACTTACCACTACACATCTCCGCCACCACCTACCCCAGTTTACAAGTCTCCACCACCACCTCCCACCAAACCTTACAAGTACAAGTCTCCTCCACCACCACCGGTTCACAAATCTCCACCACCACCAACTCCGGTATACAAATACAAGTCTCCTCCCCCACCCACTCCCGTCTATAAGTACAAGTCCCCCCCTCCACCCACTCCCGTCTATAAGTACAAGTCTCCCCCTCCACCCACTCCCGTCTATAAGTACAAGTCCCCCCCTCCACCCACTCCCGTCTATAAGTACAAGTCTCCCCCACCCCCAGCTCCAGTTCACAAGTCCCCACCACCTCCCACAAAGCCCTACAAATACAACTCTCCACCACCTCCTCCGGTTCACAAGTCGCCACCACCTCCCACGAAACCCTACTTATATAAGTCCCCACCACCACCTCCTACTCCAGTTTACAAATATACATCACCGCCTCCACCCCCCCATTACTGATACTCTTCACCTCCTCCTCGGCAATGAAGTTTAATGGTAATCTTCTTTACAAACTAATCATATCCAATCTTTGAATCAAGCATTTCACGTTCTTTTGTTACTTTATAATAGATAAAATCCTTCTTCACTTGACATTTATATTTTATGTTGTTAATTTAAGAAACTTTATATGTTGAACGTTTTTCACCACATAACCCAATGCATTCTTGCAGGATCGAGGATGTCCGAATAAAGAAACCAATTGTTTTCGAAAGACAGAAAGCGACCATGAAGATGGAAGAAGAATAACTAAATGCCAAAAGATAGATGATGTGTTCACTTTTTCATGTATAAGTATTATTTTTTATGCAACAACCGATTACGCGCTAAGGTTTTGAACTCTTGGAATATAGAGAGGCTATTGTGTACCAAAATAAATAAATTTCTCATTACCTCTACTCGTGAAATATATATTTTTTTGTATTTTCTGTTAATTGTGAGCGTGATTAGTTTTAATAATATTTAGATTTGTTATGCTCTAGGCCGTGTGAAAACGAATTAATTTATCTTGTATATATATATGAAAACAATCCGAATCCTTAATCCAAAAGGAGTCTACCATGCATTTACCGAAGTTCATCCTCACCCTTAATTTTATTAATTGTCAAAACAGTCCTAATTCTTAATCTATTTTTTTAAAAAAATACATAATATCTCTACACTTATTATTTATTTTAAACAAAAATAGATACTCTTAAATTAATAATATCCCTAATGAATGCAAGAGTCAAATAGATACTCTTAAATGGGAACAAATGCAATAATCTATAATTACTTTCAAAACTAGTATATAATTAGATTATGGATCGTTTGGTTGTCTAAATTATTTAATTATTAAATTGATAAATTTAAAATTATGAGATTATGAAAGTATTAATTTGAAACGGATTTAAATTCCTTTTTTTTGTCTTTAATTGCATCAATTAGTGTTCACCTAATGGCAAAATGACCTACTGACACACCCCAACCCCGTTACTTATAATTTTATTAATTGTCAAAACAGTCCTAATTCTTAATCTATTTTTTTTTTTAAAATACATAATATCTCTACACTTATTATTTATTTTAAACTAAAACTCGTACTCTTAAATTGATAATATTCCTAATGAATGCAAGAGTAGAATAAATACTCTTAAATTGGAACAAATGCAATAATCTATAATTACTTTCAAAACTAGTATATAATTAGATTATGGATCGTTTGGTTGTCTAAATTATTTAATTATTAAATTGATAAGTTTAAAATTATGAGATTATGAAAGTATTAATTTGAAACGGATTTAATTTCCTTTTTTTGAAACAATGGCGGCTACTTCATTAGCGTTCATAGTACCTGGTACCGGAGCTGCTGGCTGCTCGGCCTGGGAATGCCTATCCTTTGGTGCACGTCTCAAAGGCATCTGAAACGTGAAGGAGTTTATTAGTCTACAGTCATTATCAAATCTCAAATAGCTAAAGACGTAAACGAAAAAGAAGGAATACAACAATCCTAAAAATAGGGCTCTATAACAAAAATGTTAAGCTGAAAGCGAAAATAAGCCGTACAGATCCTATGGACACTAGAACCTGATGCTCTGATACCACCTGTGACACCCCGCCTAATTAAATACCGGGCGATCACTCCTTTATTAAATTAAAATCAAGGTGAACAGTTTGTTCATTCTTAGCATCACTGTCGTAAAAATACTTTTCCAATTTAAACACCCTAATTAATTAAGCTAAGTGTCAAAACCATTTTTTTTTAAACATTACTTTCCAGATTTTATTTTTGAAAACAAAGATTTAATTATTTACAACAATTTAATATATAACGATTCACACCACAATAATCCATGAACATATAATCCAAATAATTTAAACATTCGACAACTGAATCCCAACATTAGAATTTAAAGTGAAACATCCAGACAATAATAAATCCCAAAGTATCAATACTACAATAACTGAATCACAATGTCCAAATAAAACAACTAAAAATGAAAAGGGCGTCACATGCCCCTCTAAATGAAGATACTAGGAGAGGAATCAAGTAAATGAAGTCGTCTAAGCATGTGACCTGCAACTCCCACCTAAGCTGCAGCACGTTCCTTCCAAAGGATCCAATGCGAGACGCCTCTGTGACTGGGCACCTGTAATATATACATATATATACAAGAGGAAAAGAGAAATAGAATCGGGTCAGAGCCCGATAGTGTATATGATTTGAAAATTCGTTTAGCAAGTATTTAAATTGTTTACAGGCCAATGCAACAACATATTAGTGCGGCACTCTCTTGAGAAAATCTCACCTCTCTTCTAGTGTGCACGTCTATCGTACTATCCTTCCTAACTGATTATTTATCTTGTACTGCTCTAAACGTCCCAATGGTTTAACTTATCTTAGGTTACTCGTAAGATTTTAAAATCGAACAGTATAATTGTTTAAAAACATAATTTCATTTTAATAGGGGAGCTCTCATTATAACTTTATTTAATAATAAAGTTCCCCAGTGTCATATTATACTTTTCAAACAAGTATTTCCAATTTAAAGTCAAGATTCATTTCTTACTTACCATAACACAGTAATCATTTCCAAATTTCGGAATTTCATATAGAAATATATATACATATATATATATATATATATATATTCTAACCGCACCCCACATAAAAATTATGGTGCGGGCTTACTCTGCTATCCAATCCCCGTATCACTCGTACTAAGGGAATACAAGTTCGGAATCACTCTCGAACTGTATTAACACACACACAAACAATATTGAGGCGAAGCATAGTTTCCAAGTCCAAGAGGTCAGTGCATACCCACACGTCTCTTAGGACCGTTCGACTATCGATCCGATAGCCCGTACCTAGGATTCCTATCTTCTAGGGTACGAGTTAATATCCCCCATGAAGGCCCATTCGAGATAAGACTGTCCCAGCGCGGTAACCTCATGGATAGCAAGTAGCGCGGGCATGATTTTTCACATGTATATAATATATGCATACACGCAGTCATATAAATATACTACTTTTATCATATCAATTTAGGCTCATCCCATAACCCACAATCACAACATTTATTCTGATCTTTCCATTATTTTTTTAAAACCGTATGACGGTTCGTCCCTAACTTTAATTCGAAGAATTTTTCCACTTTACTACGCGACCCTCGTGGACTCTATCCTTCCAAATGTACAATTCAGTAGGTATTCAATTATATTCCAACGTAACTCTCTTACGTGTCTCTCCCCTTTAATATATACTTACATTGTCCCTTATGTAAAATATCCCAAAAATATAGATTTCGCCTTTCATTAAAGGTCTCTTATTCATTAATGAATCCTACTGGTCATCATTATCTCCCAAATTATTTTAACAAGGATGTCTAAGGAGTTTTCTTCATTTCGAATCAATTCAACAATTTTAAAAGGGGAACTTAAGTCTGCCAGGAGGGGTCGATCGATCGAGGTCTGGGGCTCGATCGATCGAACCTTCGATCGATCGAAGCTCTTGGCTCGATCGATCGATCAAGCAGGTATGGTGAATTCTGCAGTTACCAGTTACGGGTTTTCTCACAAAACTTCATCCAAATCCTAACTTTCCATACCCAAACGTCCAAAAATTTATACTACCAGTTATATAATTCCAGTCCATACATCTTTTACATAAAGCATGCAAATTCCCATTAATAATCATGGATTAACAAGCCCAAAATTCATGTAAATATCAAGAACCCTAGAAATCTCTTAAACATGGTTCTAATAAATCTTTTCCAGAGTTTTCTTCTTCTAAAACATCAAAATTTCATTATTTAATCCTCTACATGTGAAAGAGTTTCCAGAATATCATTTAAGTCATCACTACATGCAATTTCCTATCTCAAATTGGGTTTTTCTTCCATACAACTCATCCTAATCATTCCTAAACTAATATGAGTGATGCATCAACGAAATAAGAAAGATAAACACTTGCCTGAGATTTTAGACGTTCTGGTTTGCGGATGATTTTGGTGTGGTTGCGTTCTCCGTCGCACGATCTACGCGTTGGTAGTGGTGGCGGTGCAAACGGATGGGTTTTGAGCCTTGGATTGCCTTGGGAGCTCTCTCCTTTCCTCTCCTATGGCCGTCACTTGTCTTTGGTTGTTCTAACCCTAGAAGACAACCTTAGACATCTGATATAACCCTTAAAATTTCGTGGGTTTAATTACCCAAAAATGTGAAATGTCCAAAATGCCCTCCCGGGGTACTAATTAGGCCTAAAAACGCCCCAAGACCCAAACTAAACCCCCGGGTACACTTTTCTGACTATCTCGACCCTTCCGGACGCGTTGGCGCAATCAAAACGAACATACGAACAACTTATAAAATATTCACTATTATTTATCAATATTGAGTCCCGACGCGACACGGGCGCGTCCCGACTCAAATTTTCAAAATTGTCATTTTATTCACTCGTGACATTTAATATAACCACTATTTTATATTACTTCGCTCATTAGTAATATTCAACAAATTTCCCCTAATTACTAACTCTTATCACGTTAATAATTATAACCTAATTAATTTTTGGATTTTTATTAAATAATTAATTCACATTAAATTTAATAAATCCCCAAATTAATATAGCATAAAAATACGGGGTATTACATACTTCCCCCCTAATAACGGAATTTTGTCCCGAAATTCGAAAAAAAAATAAGGCGTACCTGGTAAGAATAATTCTGGATATCTCTCGCGCATATCTGTCTCGCACTCCCAAGTGGATTCCTCCACATTATGATTCTCCCACTGGACCCGTACAAGTGGAACTATCTTCGACCTCAATCTCCTCTCACTATAGTCTAGGATAGCCACCGGTCTCTCCTCGTAAGAGCTGTCAGGCTGTAAGTCTATCTCATCTATCACAATGTGAGTATGGGCCATATCATCCCGAAGATATCGTCTCAATGACGAGATGTGGAATACATCGTGTATGCGATGTAAATGTTCTAGCAGTCCCAATCTGTATGCTACCGGCCCAATACTCTCGATAATGGGAAATGGTCCCACGTACCTTGGGGCCAATTTCCCTTTTTTCCCGAACCTCATTACTCCTTTCATAGAAGACACACGTAGTAACACCTGGTCCCTCACATTAAACTCCCGGAAGAACCGTTTCGCATCAGCGTAGCTCTTCTGCCTGTCCTGGGCTACTCGAATGCGACTCCTGATCATCTCAATCCTCGTGGAGGTTTCCTGAATCACCTCTGGTCCTAGAAACTTGTTATCCCCCACCTCTAGCCAACAAGTTGGGGAACGACAAGGCCTGCCGTACAAAGCTTCGAATGGAGCCATGCCAATAGTGAACTGATAAGAGTTATTATAAGCAAACTCTACCAGTGGAAGATGTGGATCCCAACCTCCCCCAAAATCAAGAACACAAATGAATAGCATATCCTCCAACATCTGATTAGTACGCTCTGTCAGTCCATCTGTCTGTGGGTGATAAGCCGAACTTAACCTCAACTCAGTACCCATAGCCTCCTGAAAGATTTCCCAAAAACGCAACACGAAAATCTTATCTCAATCTGACACAATATTCAGGGGCACCCCATGTAATCTGACAATCTCAGCAATGAACAATTGAGCATACTGACCCGTGGTATAATCTGTCCGCACTGGTAGAAAATGAGCCACCTTGGTCAAACGGTCTACAATCACCCAGATAGAGTCGTGGCCCCGCTGTGATGTAGGCAACCCCGTAATAAAATCCATGGAAATACTCTCCCACTTCCACGCGGGTATTTCCAATGGTTGAAGCAACCCTGACGGTTTCTGATGGTCCACCTTTACCAGCTGGAAGGTAGCACACTTGGACACGAACTCAACAAGGTCCTTCTTTATCCCACTCCACCAGTATTGCCGCCTCATATCCTGGTACATCTTATCTCCTCCAGGATGTACTGCAAATCGGGACCCGTGAGACTGGGTCGTCACTGCATGACGTAATTCTGCTCCTTCTGGAACCACCAATCTCCCATTAAACCTCAAACCCCCATTAGAACTAACAAAATAGGACTCAGCACCCTCGGCTAAAAGTTGTACAATCTGTTCCTGGCAAAATGGGTCTGTGGTCTGTGCCTGTATCACCCTCGTAACAATCTCGGGTGTCACTGTCATAACAGATATGAAGGAACGGGCTATTGCATCCTGGTGACCCAACTCCTTCCACTTTTCTTTCCAGACGTCCGCTACCTCGTCTACCAGTCTACGACTCAACGCATCAGTAACTACACTGGCCTTCCCCGAATGATACTGTATATCGAACTAATAGTCCTTCACAAACTCTAACCATCTGCGGTGACGCATATTCAGCTCTCGCTGAGTGAACAGGTACTGCTGTGACTTGTGGTCTGTGAACAAGCGGAATTTCTCCCCCAACAAATAGTGCCTCCATATCCTTAATGCAAAAACGACCGCTGCTAATTCCAGGTCATGAGTGGGGTAATTCTTTTCATGCGGCTTAAGCTTGCGGGAGGCAAAAGCTATAGCTTTCTCCTCCTACTGAAGTACTCCCCCAAGTCCCCGTAAAGAGGCGTCGGTGTAAACCAGGTACTCCACACCCGGCTTCGGTAAAGCAAGGACTGGCGCTGAAGTAAGCTTGTCTTTCAGCTCATCGAAAGACAACTGACAAGCATATGGTACCCCTTTGCGAGTTAGATTCGTCAATGGACCCGCTATTTTGGGGAATCCTCGAATAAATCTCCTGTAGTATCCGGCTAACCCCAAGAAACTATGCACTTTCGTCGGTGTCGTGGGCTGTCCCCACTCCATCACCGCTGACACTTTACTAGGGTCAACTGCTATCCCCTGCTCAGAAACAACATGCCTCAAGAACTGTACTTCTCGCAACCAGAATCCGTACTTCTCATACTTAGCATACAACTGATTCTCTCGTAGAGTCTGAAGGACCTGTCTCAAGTGATCGGCATGCTCCTCCTCGGAGTGTGAATATATCAAAATGTCATCTATGAAGACGATGACAAATTGATCCAAGAACTCTCTGAACACTCGGTTCATTAAGTCCATGAACACGGTTGGAGCATTTGTGAGGACGAATGGCATCACTCTGAACTCGTAAGACCCATATCTCGTCAAGAAAGCAGTATTTGAAACATCCTGCTCCCTAATACGTAGCTGATGGTACCCCGACCTCAGATCTATCTTCGAAAAGAAAGTTTCTCCCCTCAGCTGGTCGAACAGATCATCGATTCGAGGCAACGAGTATTTATTCCGTATCGTGACCTTGTTTAACTCCCGGTAGTCCACACACAACCTCAGTGAACCATCTCTCTTCTTCACAAACAATACTGGAGCGCCCCAAGGTGAGGTACTCCTGCGAATGAAGCCCTGTCCTAACAGCTGCTCTATCTGATCTTGCAACTCTCGCATCTCTGCCAGAGCCATACGGTATGGAGCGCGTGCTATCGGTCTAGTATCCGGTAATAAGTCTATGACAAAGTCTATCTCTCGACTGGGGGGTAGGCCTGGTATCTCCTGAAACACATCGAAATACTCACGAACAACTGGAATCGAGTCTAAAGGAATCACAACCTCTTTAGAGGTATCCTCCTTTATGTAATACAAATGAGTGGTCGAGCCTCCCTCTGGGCAAGGCATCGCCACTACAAACATCTCTTGCCTCGGAATGGAAAAATCAATGCTTCCACCGAAACAATCAATCATGGCTCTATAGGCTGCGAGCCAATCCATACCGATAATAACATCGTGCTCATGCATATCTAAGACTAACATGTCTGCCGGTAATACCAAACTACCAATCTCTACCCCCACTCCCTGGCATATAAAGAAAATAAGCGACCCACTCCTCAGTGGTGAGTCTACACACGTCACTGTGCTTTCTGATGTGGCTAATAACCCTAAGGCCTTCGCAAAATGCATAGCTATAAAATAATGCGTCGCCCCAGTATCAAACAAAACCCGACCCATAGTACCATGGATAGGAAACATACTCTCAATCGCGGGTAGTGCCTGTGGAGCTGCTACCTGGTGGACGTTATAGACACGTCCATACTGTAACTGCCCCTGCTGCACTGGAGCTGCTGGAACGGCTGGTAGGGCTGGCACCTGGGCTGGAGCTGGGAGGGCAGCTGGAAAAAGTGGTCTCTATGGCTCATTACGGGCACCCTGCTGCTGTGGGGCCCTATCAACCTCTGGGCAGTCCTGGCACTTATGGCCATGCTTGCCACACACAAAATATCGGCCTCTGAAGTTACCTCCCCTCTGACCCTGCTGACCACGGACCTGCTGGCCGGTACCTCCCCGCCACTGGCCCTGTTGGCCCTGATGAGTACGCTGTTGGCCCAGTTGGCCCTACTGCTGACCCTACTGTCGATGTTGGCCTTACTGGCCCTGCTGATTAGGTTGGCCCTGCTGGCCCTGCCTATAACCCCCAAATCCCTGTCTAGAATCACCTGAACGGAATCGCTTAGCAGGGTCCCCCTGATGGAAACTCTGCTCGTGATGACGAGTTTTTCCTTGAGATGGTGCTCCACTAGCACTACTACCCCCGGTCTTGACCTGCTGGATGGACTCTCCTGCTCTCTTGCTTCCCTGCAGATGGAAGCGGTAATCCTGACAATGTAGTAAAGCAGCATTGAGTACATCAGTGAAAGTACTCAGAGACAGATTCCCTATAAGGTGCTGACGGATCCTCCAAGCTAACCCATCCACAAACAACATTATCTTCTTACTCTCAGTAGGTACCTCATCTGGCACCATGGTGAGAAGCCTCGTGAACTCCTCCTCATACTCAGCAACGGTAGAATTTTCCTGTTTCAAGTTCAGTAGTTTCCGCCTCATCTCAGTCTGCACGGCGGGTGGAAAGTATTTGCGGTCAAACCGCTCCCAGAACGACTGAATCGGGATCGTGTCCCTCTCCTCCAAGGTGGTGGTGGATTCCCACCACTGCAAAGCGGCTCCCACCAGCTTAAAGGAAGCCAGCAACTGCTTCTGCACGTCGGTGCACTCATACATATGAAGATGCCGCTAGATGTCTTTCTTCCATTGGCTGACTGTGATGATATCTGAACTACCAGAGAACTCAGGGGGATGCGCCTTCTGAAAAGCATCCCTAACCCGTTCCCATGCAGATGGAAGCTGTGCAGGTACTGATGCCACTGCCTGAACATGGGGTGGAGCCTGCTGAACCACCGCTAGCGCGGCATTTACCGCTTGAGCAACAATGGCGGCTACTTCATTAGCATTCATAGTACCCAGTGCCGGAGCTGCTGGCTGCTCGGCCTGGGCACGCCAATCCTTTGGTGAACGTCTCAGAGGCATCTAAAATGTGAAGGAGTTTATTAGTCTACAGTCATTATCAAATCTCAAATAGCTAAAGACGTAAACGTAAAAGAAGGAATACAACAATCCTAAAAATAGGGCTAAATAACAAAAATGTTAAGATGAAAGCGAAAATAAGCCGTACAGATCCTATGGACACTAGAACCTGATGCTCTGATACCACCTGTGACACCCCGCCTAATTAAATACCGGGCGATCACTCCTTTATTAAATTAAAATCAAGGTGAACAGTTGGTTCATTCTTAGCATCACTGTCATAAAAATACTTTTCCAATTTAAACACCCTAATTAATTAAGCTAAGTGTCAAAACCATTTTTTTTTAAACATTACTTTCCAGATTTTATTTTTGAAAACAAAGATTTAATTATTTACAACAATTTAATATATAAAGATTCACACCACAATAATCCATGAACATATAATGCAAATAATTTAAACATTCGACAACTGAATCCCAACATTAGAATTTAAAGTGAAACATCCAGATAATAATAAATCCCAAAGTATCAATACTACAATAACGGAATCACAATGTCCAAATAAAACAACTAAAAATGGAAAGGGCGTCACATGCCCCTCTAAATGAAGATACTAGGAGAGGAATCAAGTAAATGAAGTCGTCTAAGCAAGTGGCCTGCAATTCCCACCTAAGCTGCAACACGTTCCTTCCAAAGGATCCTATGCGAGACACCCCTGTGGCTGGGCACCTGTGATATATACATATATATACATGAGGAAAAGAGAAAAAGAAACGGGTCAGAGCCCGATAGTGTATATGATTTAAAAATTCGTTTAGCAAGTATTTAAATTGTTTATAGGCCAATGCAACAACATATTAGTGCGGCACTCTCTTGCGAAAATCTCACCTCTCTTCTAGTGTGCACGCCTATCGTACTATCCTTCCTAACTGATTATTTATCTTGTACTGCGCTAAACGTCCCAATGGTTTAACTTATCTTAGGTTACTCGTAAGATTTTAAAACCGAACAGTATAATTGTTTAAAAAGAGAATTTCATTTTAATAGGGGAGCTCTCATTATAACTTTATTTATTCATAAAGTTCCTCAGTGTCATATTATACTTTTCAAACAAGTATTTCCAATTTAAAGTCAAGATTCATTTCTTACTTACCATAACACAGTAATCATTTCCAAATTTCAGAATTTCATATATATATATATATATATATTAAATACTCGTATAATATATATATTCTAACAGCATCCCACATAAAAATTATGGTGCAGGCTTACTCTTCTATCCAATCCCCGTATCACTCGTACTAAGGGAATGCAAGTTCGGAATCACTCTCGAACTGTATTAACACATACACAAATAATATTGAGGCGAAGCATAGTTTCCAAGTCCAAGAGGTCAGTACATACCCGCACGTCTCTTAAGACCGTCCGACTATCGATACGATAGCCCGTACCTAGGATTCCTTTCTTCTAGGGTACGAGTCAATATCCCCCATGAAGGGCCATTCAAGTTAAGACTGTCCCAGCGCGGTAACCTCAAGGATAACAAGTAGCGCGGGCATGATTTTTCACATCTATATAATATATGCATACACGCAGTCATATAAATATACTACTTTTATCATATAAATTTAGGCTCATCCCATAACCCATAATCACAAGCTTTATTCTGATCTTTCCATTATTTTTTTTAAACGGTATGACGGTTCGTCCCTAACTTTAATTCGAAGAATTTTTCCAATTTACTACGCGACCCTCGTGGACTCTATCCTTCCAAATGTACAATTCAGTAGGTATTCAATTATATTCCAACGTAACTCTCTTATGTGTCTCTCCCCTTTAATATATACTTACATTGTCCCTTATGTAAAATATCCCAAAAATATAGATTTCGCCTTTCATTAAAGGTCTCTTATTCATTAATGAATCCTACTGGTCATCATTATCTCCCAAATTATTTTAACAAGGATGTCTAAGGAGTTTTCTTCATTTCGAATAAATTCAACAATTTTAAAAGGGGAACTTAAGTCTTCCAGGAGGGGTCGATCGATCGAGGTATGGGGCTCGATCGATCGAACCTTCGATCGATCGAAGCTCTTGGCTCGATCGATCGATCAAGCAGGTATGGCGAATTCTGCAGTTACCAGTTACGGATTTTCTCACAAAACTTCATCCAAATCCTAACTTTCCATACCCAAATGTCCAAAAATTTATACTACCAATTATATAATTCCATTCCATACATCTTTTACGTAAAGCATGCAAATTCCCATTAATAATCATGGATTAACAAGCCCAAAATTCATGAAAATATCAAGAACCCTAGAAATCTCTTAAACATGGTTCTAATAAATCTTTTCCAGAGTTTTCTTCTTCTGAAACATCAAAATTTCATGGTTTAATCCTCTACATGTGAAAGAGTTTCCAGAATATCATTTAAGTCATCACTACATGCAATTTCCTATCTCAAATTGGGTTTTTCTTCCATACAACTCATCCTAATCATTCCTAAACTAATATGAGTGATGCATCAACAAAATAAGCAAGATAAACACTTGCCTGGGATTTTAGACGTTCTGGTTTGCGGATGATTTTGGTGTGGTTGCGTTCTCCGTCGCGCGATCTACGCGTTGGTGGTGGTGGCGGTGCAAACGGATGGGTTTTGAGCCTTGGATTGCCTTGGGAGCTCTCTCCTTTCCTCTCCTATGGCCGTCACTTGTCTTTGGTTGTTCTAACCCTAGAAGAAAACCTTAGACATCTGATATAACCCTTAAATTTTGTGGGTTTAATTACCCAAAAATGTGAAATGTCCAAAATGTCCTTCCGGGGTACTAATTAGGCCTAAAAACGCCCCGAGACCCAAACTAAACCCCCGTATTCACTTTTCTGACTATCTCGACCCTTTCGGACACGTTGGCGCACTCAAAATGACCATATGAACAACTTATAAAATATTCACTTTTATTTATCAATATTTAGTCCCGACGCGACACGGGCGCGTCTCGACTCAAATTTCCAAAATTGTCATTTTATTCACTCGTGACATTTAATATAACCACTATTTTATATTACTTCGCTCATTAGTAATATTCAACAAATTTCCCATAATTACTAACTCTTATCACGTTAATAATTATAACCTAATTAATTTCTGGATTTTTATTAAATAATTAATTCACATTAAATTTAATAAATCCCCAAATTAATATAGCATAAAAATACGGGGTATTATATGTGATGATATATGTATACTTATCTGACTCATTTATAAAGAGTGACCAATCATATACCTATCTGGCTCATTCATAATGAAAGACCTAACCCTTTCGAATCATGATTAACATATCCTGTTTATAATAGATAATTCCCCCCCATTCCTCGTTGAGGAGTAACCCCTGTCTGTAACAGACAATTCTTCCCCATTTCAGGCCGGGGAGTAACATTCCATTTCGGTAATCTGAAATGAACAATTTCATATTAACTATTATTATGATCATATCCGTATCCATGTATAATACATATTTCCAGTAAGTGATGTTTAGATCCTATCCATAACCATGTACAATACATCTTATGAGTGAGTAATATTCAGATCGTATCCATAACCATGTGTAAGACATCTTACCCATGAGTGATATTCAGATCGTGCCAGTAACCATGTATAATACATCTCTTTCCACTGAGTACACTCACCTTCCCCTTGCCTTTGTCTGGCACTTGTTCAATCGGGGCTTCTTCCCTTCCTATCATTCTTACAATATTAGTGTCATCATAATAATATTACCAATCCAAAAAATATACTACAACAATAACACACATGTCCCGTATAATAACCATCTTCCCGAGTAATAACTCGCTTGATGCTTGTCTCTATAATGCTATCATATCCCTGGTATGCTTACACTAATCCGGTTATCATAAGTCGATTAACTCACACTGAAATAGGTGAATAAAATCGTAAACGTAGTGGATGTGGTCATATTTCCTCAAGAGTGAGACCAAATCATACCCAATACGTCTCACCTCGAAATAGTGCACACAATAAAGTACTGAATGATATGACCTGGGGATTATACTCTCCCGGCATTCACTAGCCAGGGGATTCACCCACATCCCGCAACCTCCGATGATAGCATTAGAGTGGTATGTTTCCACATAAATATCATTCATACCGATATTTAAAAATTACACGCATATATACTTACTTTAATTCCAAATATACATATTTAATAAATCCGGTTATCCCTTGTCGAACACCAGTAGCACTAGCCCATAATCCCCGAGTCTATTTCCCCGACTCTCAATTTATTTAATTTCACATCCATTAAATAATTAATGTAGCTTCACTCGCTAAAATACCCGAACACATCAAACTGTCTCGTATTTATATATTAATGAATTTATCTCACTTAATTCGTTCTTAAGTTACTCATTATTTCACACCTCTCTAAACCCATATATATCCACCCATTATTACTAGGTAGTAGGTTTCCATTTGTATTTCTCTAAATAATTATTATTTCAGCAGTCCACAACCAAACTAGAGTCAAGAAAATGAAATAAGACGACCGGCTTGAAAACAGCATCGTCGTTCGATTGATGGAATCGATCAATCGATCGATCCTGCCACGCAGGCAGCTCCTTCCCCGTTCGTTTTTTCCATTGTTATTCACCCAAACCTCCTCGATTCTTCCCAAATCTTACCCTAGGCACACCCAATGTTTATCAAACATTACAATACGTGTTAATTACGATTTAAACCCATAATCATCACTGATTTCTCATCAAAATTGAATATTTCACGAATTGGGTTTTCTCAATTTAATACAATCCTCACATTCAATTTGATTGCATAATCCAAATGAAATGAAATTAACTACTGGGTTTCAACTATAAATCGAATTCCAACAATTTATAGTAGTTTTTCAACATTAGTTGCACATTAATTCTTCATCTAATGTCCAAATCCCGCAAAACCCATTTTTCATGTGACAACCATCCCCCAAAACGAGTTTGTGTACACCCACCATGATATGAACTTGATTTTTTGCAATTTAAAGTAGAAGCACATTAATTACTTTCCTTTCTAGGCTCGTAAGGTGTGATTACACGTTATAGAAGAAGGATTTGACACAACACGCCCAATGTGTGACACTAATACAATGTAATAAGTCGACAGCTATCTTTGAAACATGCGATTTCATATTTTTAGTTTCATATTGCTTGTTTAGATAATCATTTTTTCTCATAAAGTTGAGTTTTAAATATTTTCAATTTCCATATACTACAGCTAAACTAACAAATAAACTATCAAATGAAATATAGACTAATAAGCATGATTTCTTCTTTATATGAACTACATATACTTTGTTAAAAACAACACTTGTCCCAAAGAGAAGAAACATTGTTTGATAGAATGTAAATCTAATAGAAAAATAATTATTAAAATCCATCTAAATATTAATGGATATGATAATTGAGTCCAATCAATAATAAAAATTAATAAATATAATATGATTTTTTTAATTCTAGTTGATTAAATTGGGATTTTGTGATGTTCGTTTCGTTATTTGAAATTTCATGTGATAATATTGTTAAATCGATTTTTAAATGTCTAAACAAATACTAACTACAAATATTTCGGTGATTCAGTTTTGGTATCCGATAATGAAAATTAGTAAACAAAAATTTTACTTTTTCAAACCAAAACGGTAAGCTATGGTAAAAAAAATCGCCCGAAATTAACATGTGATGGTAAGGAAACTTTACATGGCCCATCATTTTGAAATAAATTTAAAACATATGTGTATGTGGCAAACATAAGTTGTTGGTGACCCCGCTTTTTGTGTAGACACATAAACATATTGACTCAATTTTGTCCAAAACTTTGGGTTGTGTAAACGTACTCTGGTGGTAAATCTAATTGTTAGAGTGAATAATAAGATGGATGTTTGATAATAACATTCACAATTTATTTATTTTTAAATGGTATTTTGTCTCAAAATCTTTTAGACAAATGTTTAATTATAAAGAATATATACCTAAACGATGTGTGTATGATGTAAATTTTTTTAATTTGAACTTCTTTTTTGGTGTGTGGAGGGGGGGGGGCTAAATCAAATAACTATATTTCGTTGACATTGTATTATTTTCATCTGTGGTCACTTCCACAACATTTGTTTAGTATGTAGAGAGATTGCTTTAATCTTTTTTGTTTTTATTTTAACCTATGCCCAAATGTTGATTTTTGGGCATGGTTAAGGTCCCGTTTGGTTGTTCCCAAAATTTTAAATTAGCCCACATAGAATTGGCCCAATTATGAATTGTCCTAGATTTGTTGTTTGGTTGCAAAAATTATCATATTCAAAAATTAACCAAGTCAAGTGAATACATAAAAACTCCAATAATCCTATTTCACCAAAAAACTTAAAATTTCACAATTTAAATTTACAACACTAGCCTTTGACGGAGTGCTCTCTCTCTCTCTCTCTCTCTCTCTCTCTCTCACACACACACACACACACACACACACACACACACATAAAGACACTCGTGCGCGCACACATTTGGTTAATTCTTAGCATCACCATCGAAAACTTTTTAACTTTCTGACTACCCATGCTAAATAAGCCAGTGCAAAATATTATCTTTTTATTAAATAACAAAAGGCCACAACAATGGGAAGAACTAATATAATATAAACCATTCACACAATAACTAAAGTCTAGAGCATCACAGAAATAAATAAATAAATAAATAAGTGCCGAATAAACTATCAGTTCCAAATCCAACATCCAAATCATAAATCTACCTAAAATGAAATAAATCTAAATACAAAGTCTGATACTGAAAGGAATAAATTCAATGAAAAATCTGAACTTCATGGACATCATGCCCAACTGAAATAACTGAATATGAGTCTTAGACTAGGAAGAAAATAACTGAGGCCTCTACTCATGTTATCCATGCTTCCACATGCACTGCAGCTACGCATCCCTAGAATGAATCATCATGCTTGGCATCCCAATGGCTGGACACCTAAAAGTTTTGAAAATAGATTTATTATGGGTCATATCCCAAAACCTTTGAAAAATATTTAACAAGTATTTAAAATACAATAAGAGCGGTTATTATAAATATGTTAGTTTTGCGCACACTCCCAAGTCAAGTGAATACATAAAAACTCCAATAAAACTATTTCACCAAAAAAACTTAAAATTTCACTATTTAAATTTACAAAACTAGCCTTTGACGGAGTACTCTCTCTCTCTCTCTCTCTCTCTCTCTCACACACACACACACACACACACACACACACACACACACACACATAAAGACGCGAGCGCACACACATTTGGTTAATTCTTAGCATCACCATCGAAAACTTTTTAACTTTCTGACTACCCATGCTAAATAAGCCAGTGCAAAATATTATCTTTTTATTAAATAACAAAAGCCACAACAATATGAAGAACTAATACAATATAAACCATTCACACAATAACTGAAGTATAAAGTATCGCAGAATTAAATAAATAAATGCCGAATAAACTATCAGTTCCAAATCCAACATCCAAATCATAAATCTACCTAAAATGAAATAAATCTAAATACGAAGTCTGATACTGAAATGAATAAATTCAATGAAAAATCAGAACTTCACGGACATCATGCCCAACTGAAATAACTGAATATGAATCTTAGACTAGGAAGGAAATAACTGAGGCCTCTACTCATGTTCTGCATGCCTCCACATGCACTGCAGCTACGCATCGCTAGAATGAATCATCTTGCTTGGCGTCCTAATGGCCAGACACCTAAAAGTTTTGAAAATAGATTTATTATGGGTCATATCCCAAAACCTTTGAAAAATATTTAACTAGTATTTAAAATACAATAAGAGCAGTTATTATAAATATGTTAGTTTTGCGCACACTCCTAAGCCAAGTGAATACATAAAAACTCCAATAAAACTATTTCACCAAAAAATCTTAAAATTTCACTATTTAAATTTCCCTATATCTTCTACTATAACACAAGAGTAGAACAAATCACACGTGTATATATATCACCCTATTTATATATACAATGAATAACATTCTCGGACTGTGAACCGCAAATGCATGCATACTCTGCTACCTAGTCCATGTACCTCACGCACTAATCAAGGTCTACCAGTTCAGAGATCTACCTCGAACCATAAATCAAATATACACATAATGGAGGTGAACATAGTCTTAACCCAATGCATTCTTGCAGGATCGAGGATGTCCGAATAAAGAAACCAATTGTTTTCGAAAGACAGAAAGCGACCACGAAGATGGAAGAAGAATAATTAAATGCCAAAAGGTAGATGATGTGTTCACTTTTTCATGTATAAGTATTATTTTTTATGCAACAAATGATTATGCGCTAAGGTTTCGAACTCTTGGAATATAGAGAGGCTATTGTGTACTAAACTAAATAAATTTCGCACTTTCCTCTACTCGTGATATATATATATATATATATATGTATATATATATGTATATATATATGTATATATATATATATATGTATATATATATGTATATATATATATATGTATATATATATATGTATATATATATATATGTATATATATATATGTATATATATATATATATGTATATATATATACGTATATATATATATATATATGTATATGTATATATGTATATATATATATGTAAATGAAAACAATCCGAATCCTTAATCCAAAAGGAGTCTACCATGCATTTACTGAAGTTAATCCTCACCCTTAATTTTATTAATTGTCAAAACAATCCTAATCCTTAATCTATTTTTGAAAAATAATACATTATATCTCTACACTTATTATTTATTTTAAACAAAAACAGATACTCTAAAATTAATAATATCCCTAATGAATGCAAGAGTCAAATAGATACCCTTAAATTGGAAAAAATGCAATAATCTATAATTACTTTCAAAACTAGTATATAATTAGATTACGGATCATTTGGTTGTCTAAATTATTTAATTATTAAATTGATAAATTTAAAATTATGAGATTATGAAAGTATTAATTCGAAATGGATTTAAATTCCTTTTTTTGTCTTTAATTGCATCAATTAGTGTTCACCTAATGGCAAAATGACCTACTGACACACCCCAACCCAGTTACTTATAATTATGTTTGAAAGTCAAAGTGAATCAAAGCATAATTACCTTAACCAAATCATAAACACGAGTATCCTTTTTCAGTTACTAACATGAATCAATAAAACAAAAACTTTTCACAATTTTAAAGTAATTATACTTATTCAAACATACTGAAAGGATAAGTAGGCTTAAATTACCCCATTTACGTTTGACCAAAATTATGATTTTATGCATCCCTTGCTAACCCAACCCAATCTCCTAGATTTGGCAGTGACATCACATTACCTGAAAAGATAAAAATAGACACCATGACCAAAATAGCTCAGCATATGCATCACTACCACACTACTGCATAAATTTAAATGCAATAAATCATATCCCTGTGATGATATACGTATACTTATCTGACTCATTTATAAAGAATGACCAATCATATACTTATCCAGCTCATTCATAATGAATGACCTAACCCTTCCGAATCATGATTCACATATCCTTTGTGTAATAGATAATTCACCCCCATTCCTCGTCGAGGAGTAACCCCTGTTTGTAACGGACAATTCTCCCCCATTCCGGGTCGGGGAGTAACATCCCATTTCGATAATCTCAAATGAACAATTTCATATTTAATATTATTATGATCATATCCGTATCCATTTATAATACATCTTACTAGTAAGTGATATTTAGATCATATCCATAACCATGTACAATACGTCCTACCACTGAGTGATATTCAGATCGTATCCATAACCATATGTAATACATCTTAACTATGAGTGATATTCAGATCGTGTTAGTAACCATGTATAATACATCTCTTTACAGTGAGTACACTCACCTTCCCCTTGCCTTTGTCTGGCACTTGTTCAATCGGGGATTCTTCCCTTCCTATCATTCTTACAATATTAGTTTCATCATAATAATATTACCAATCCAAAAAATTACTTAAACATAATTCAATTCATAAGCACCATGTGATCATATTCAAATCATTTATGATAAATGAAGCGTCATCCAATTTCATGTTAAATATTTAACATATCCAATTCATAGTCTAAACATACTTTAATTAATTCTTAGAAATCCAATTCTTATCATATTAGGTTGCCAATACAAAAGACGACACATCATTTCAAGTTTTGTAGAGCCAGATATGCCCGTTTCTTTATTACAAAACAAATCGGCCCTAAAGGATCCTCTATCATTTATTCAACTTCTAAGAATTTTCATAATTTTTCTATGTCATAACTTTCCATGATATTCCACCAAATTTCAATAAACATATTAAATAATACAAAATTAAAGTTTCAAAATTTTTAGAGTTCATTTGCTATGTTAAGAAAATCGTCAAACACATGATATCCATACTTACACTTTCGAGGCAGATTCTATACTTAGACTTCAAACTATCCCCCAAAATTCATTTCTTGGTATTTTTACATAAGTTTAGAATATGTTATACTAATATATGTTATCTAACACCTCCAAATGGAATATCTTGATTTCGATAAATTTTTCATGATTTATACCATTTTTACCACAACTAGGTCGGAATAGAACATTAAGGCATAACTTAACATTTTTAAGCATACATAACCTCCTCCTCGGGCATCAATCGTGGAAACATATAGTAAAAATGTTTTTAACATTCAAACATATCATATAGAAGAATTTACTACATCAAAAAGCTTCACGAGAAGAGAGTTCAAATCTGGGACTTTAAAGTAAACGTATTTTATCCTAACACGCGTTCTTACATATGTTCTTAAGCCATCCCTGTTTTATCACAATTGGGCGATTTGGGTATCATTAAAATATTTATCAAAATCCAAAAAAAATATACCAATTTTAGAACTCATTCATGTGACCAATTTTAACGAAGAAGTAATTACCTTATAAGATCACCTCGATTTATGGTAATTTTCTAAAGCAATTCTTCCTTAACTTTCTTTTTCTCTCTCCATAAGCATATTTCTTCCCAAGCTTCTCATTTCACATGTGGAAGAATATACATATATGATTTATAATAAGGAAATAGTTTCTAATGGGTCCAATGGCACTTATCCTTGTGCCTACATACGATTGGTTGGACAAGAGGTCCAATAAGATAATTTCACTAATGACAGATTTGTCTCACCTTGATAAAATTACCATAACTCCCTATTACGGACCCCGATTTATTCCAACTTTTCGTCTACTTTTAGATAACTCAGATATATACAACTTTCATATTTTGTGTTTTCGCAAAATCATAAAATTAGTACGCCTAATTTGGGCTCGAACAAAAGAGTACTAATTTACTCAAAATTTCATAATGTTCACATTTGGCAACCCAACATCGCCAATTTCGCACCAACACCCTAGTTTTCTTTTATAAACATAATGATGAATTAGAAACTTATTTTCATGATGAATTTAACCACATTACTAATCATATGCTCTAAACGTGTTATCCCCGATCATACGCTCGATTAACATCTAATGTAAGCAACACATATATCACATGAGTATGCATCCCCTAAACATGATTTATCATAATTATATCCGGGTTGTCACACCTATAATGAAACCTTATGGAGAAAGAATTAATAAGTGGAAGGTATATCTTATAATCGCCTTAACATATAAATAGAGGGGACAAATTCATTGGGGGGGGGGGGGGATCGTGAGTTATTCACCATATATATATATATATATATATATATATATATATATATATATATATATATATATATATATATATATATATTTGTGTGTGTATGTGTGTGTGCACGCGCGCGCGCGCGCGTGTGTGTGTGTGTGTGTGTGTGTGAGAGAGAGAGAGAGAGACCGTTAAAGTAGTCCATTAAAGGGTAATTTTGTAAATTCAAATTGTGCAATTTTTAGTTTTTTGGTGAAATGGGCTTATTGGAGTTTTTATGTATACACCTAACTTCGTTAATTTTTTAATGTGATAATTTTTAAACCAAACAACAGGTCTCATAAATTAGCTAATTACAATTTGGGGGGCAATCAAATGGACCATAACCATGCCATAAAAATCTACATATAGTCACATGTTAAAAAAAGAAGATAAAATCAATCTCTCAACACACACTAAACAAATGTTGTGCAAGTGACCACCAACCAAAATAATACAATGTTAATGAAATATAATTATTTTTCACTTAACCTCTATTCACCACACACACACACACACACACACATCTATATAATAAAGGAGGAGGGTTTTTTGTCTAGACCAACTGATGGCTGAGATTAAATCTTGGAGGATTTGGTCTTTATCAACTCACGGTTCAGATTTTATATTTGTAAGGGTTCAAGCTGATGAAAAGGGAAGAAATCTAACGGTTGAGAAGACACACACATACACATTGGCCTGCGTAAAACTGATACACTAATATGTAAAGTCTCTGCACACATGATGATGATGACAGAGCAGAAGGCTCGAGAAAACAGAGCTATTCTCTTCCTCCCTTTATCATCTCACTTTTATTTCCTCAACTCATTTCACATCCTTCCTCCTCTCTCAACAAAAAAGACCCATTTGTGCACAATCTTCTCCTCATCTCACTATGGTTCAGTCCACCGCTCTCCCCCATCCTCTACCTCTCACTCCGGTTCAGTCCACCACCTCCTCCTTTCACTACGGTTCAGTCCATCGCCACCTACGTTCTCCACCGCCATCAACGTTCTCGGCCGCCACCTCCTCATTTCACTAAGGTACTTGAAATGGAATCATTTAGAGCTCTAGAGGTAAACCAAATCGACTTCAGATTTGAACATACTCACCGATTTCAGATTTGAACCAACCCAGTGATTATAGCACCTGTGTGAGGTTTAAAAGCAAGGGTTTGTGCCTCCACTGTGCCGATTTTAGATCTGAACCAACCCGGTGATTACAGCACCCGTGCGACGGTTAAAAGAAATGGTTTGTGCCTGCACTGTGTTTGTAATGGAGAGTGAAAAAGCCCCCGAAATCGAAATGGTAATGGAGAGTGAAAATGCCAACCCAAAGATGAGAAGAACGACGCTGCCAAAGATGTTAAAATCATCAGTTCCTTTCCACTGGAGGTAGAGTGCAAGATGGGGTGAGTCAAGAGTTTAAAATCCGGTTTAGTGCCTTTACAATCCGGTTTCAACCAGTATTAACTTTACTTCATCTAGCCGAGTGTATGTTTGAATCGATTTTGAGATTTGATTTGAAAGGATCTAAACCAACCCCAATTTGCATAAACGGTTTTGAGATTTTATTTTGGTTTGAATCGATTGAGGATTTGGATTTGCCGATAGTTTGATTTAGTTTTCTGATCGGGTTTCACACGATGATACCCACTTCACTGTTTTTCTCATCCTATATTTTTCTAATAGTATAGTTGGTTAATATGTCTTTTATTTTTCCTCCCCTTGAAGACTTTATATTCATGTGTTGCTTTTTAGTGGTTTAGTTTGAAAATTCTCTAAGAATCAATTTTTGTAGCTGTTTAATTTTTTTTATTACGATTTGTTTTTTTTATTGTGTATATGTTTTATTCGTGATTTGTTTCATGTATATATATATATATATATATATATATATATATATATATATATATATATATATATATATATATATATATATATATATATCAATTGATGGTAGAAGATGAAGTGCAAGATTATTGTGAACATGTTTGTGTAATGGCTCTCAGGTGCTTTCCATTCAGAATTTACGCTCTGAAGTTTTTGTTGTGATCATGTATGTGTAATGGCTATATGGCTATGTCAAAGGATTCTTTTAGTTGGTATAAATGGTCTGTATTTGTGGAAACTATATGGCTTGGCAAATGGTTCAGAAAAGTGAATATTGTAATTGAGCCAAAATTAATAAATTAGAATTAATAGCTTTTTTATTTATTTTTTATCAACTAACATTTTCTTTTTTAAGCCATTAAAATCTAAATATTTGACTTTTTTATTTTAAAAACAAAATTTCACTTTTTGTTGTTTGGCTCGAGTGATAGTCTTTATTGGCATAGGCTGACTGTGAATTGACACGAGAATCCAAAAAAAATCGGGCCCAAGGAAAATAGGAAGACAGGTTATGACATAAAGATTTAACTTTAACGAATAATGTTAGGCTACCCGGGTGTTAACCCCGCGCTAGCACAGGGATGCCCTTTTTTTTCTTTTTTTTTTTCTTTCTCATGTAAAATGAGTTAAAAACAATTATAAAAAATTTTTTTTTATTAGAATAGTTTATTTTTTTTTCAATTATTTTTTTTAACTCATTTTATCCCTCAAACACCCATTTACTCAATATTCTTTTACTTTTAAAGGTCTGCGCTAGCGGCACCCGTAATTTTTGAACTTTTTTTTTATTTACAACATTTGAAATAATTTTTGTATTTCTGCATTAAATAATTAATCTAATATTTTTTTAACTCATTTAGTCCCTCAAACACCCATTTACCCAATATTCTCTTATTTTTAAAGGTCTGCGCCAGCGGCACTCGTTATTTTTAATTTTACAACATTTAAAATAATTTTTGTATTTTTGCATTAAAAAACTAATCTAATAAAAAATTATGTTTTTATTTATTTTCAACTTATTTAGTCCCTCAAACACCTATTTACCCAATATTCTCTTGTTTTTAAAGGTCCGCGCCAGCGGCACTCGTTATTTTTAAACTTAATTTTTAAAATTTAAAACATTTAAAATAATTTTTTTATTTTTTCATTAAAAAACTAATCTAATAAAAAATATGTTTTTAATTATTTTCAACTTATTTAGTACCTCAAACACCCATTTACCCAATATTCTTGTATTTTTAAAGGTCCGCGCCAGCGGCACTCGTTATTTTTAATTTTTTTTTTTAATTTTACAACATTTAAAATAATTTTTGTATCTTTGCATTAAAAAACTAATTTAATAAAAAATATGTTTTTAATTATTTTCAACTTATTTAGTCCCTCAAACACCCATTTACCCAATATTCTCTTGTTTTTAAGGGTCCGCGCTAGCGACACCCCTTATTTTTAAACTTAATTTTAAAAATTTAAAACAGTTTAAAATTGTACAGAAAAAGTTTTTTTTTTTGTATTAAACTAACTTTTATTTTTTTTAAACAATTTTTTTCAAAAAAAAAATATTAAAATAGTGTTTTTTAACTATAAAATTTTTCTAATTTACAAAAAAAAAAATCATAAAAAGTTTTTTTTCTATATAAAAAAAAGTTAAGTAACCTTATTAAAAACTACACCATACTTTTTCAAAAAAAAAAAAAAAAAAACAGCGAATAAAAAAAATGACAACAAGGCACCTAGTACTAGCTTGGTGCTAGTTCCCGGTAAGCCTATCACTACTCAACTTTAACAGCTCACTGTTAAAAGTTTACCGTTGCGTGGCTCAATGTTTAAATGGAAGGGACACGCAATGTGTGGGTGGCTCGAGAATGTGAATGTTGATTGTAAATGGGCTTTAAAATAAACGAACTTTGTAAAAAAATTTGTAAAAAAATCATTTTTTATATAAAACTATTTATTTATAAAAACTAAGTTAAAAAAATCATTTAACAAAAGAAAACACATAAAAGTGATTCAAAAAAAGTAATATTTTAATTTGTAAAAAATAATTCTTTCTTTATCATAAGATATTCAATGATAAAAAAAATTCATTATAAAAAGTCAGTTTATAAAGAAAATGTTTTATAATTTTTTTATTTTCATGAAAAAGTAAGAATTTATAAAAAAAAAATTATTTCAACTTTTTTATTGCACTTTTTGTTTGTAAAAAAACACCAATCATCAACTTTTTTGTTAAAAATTATAAAAAAAATAGTCTTATGAAATAGTTATAAGAGCACTTTTGGTGAAACAAACTAACGGGTTTGTAACAACATTAGATATTTTGGGAGTCGAATAATTAAATGACAAATGTGAGGTTAAGTTTAAATGAACTTAAATTGAAAAGTGTGTAATTAGTACAACCACAAATATAAAATATACAAAAATAGTCACGATAAAAGACAATTAAGAACAGGAACTATTATATCTTAATGATAGGTTGCAAATGGAAATGCATTGGGATAAAATTATGAGTGTGCCATCGGTACGGGCACATCCTACCATAAGTGTATTATCGGATGATCAACCGTATTTATATTTGCACTATTGACCACAAGAGAACAAATTAATCGTCGTGCCATCGGCACGGGTACACTTTAGTCTGTGTATATATATATATATTAGAATGGATGTATTTCTATATCATCAACAGGTTCATGAATTTGCTATTTGACCTGAAAGGTACTGTGGTTTTGATGGTTGTTTGCAATATGAACAACCACAATACATACATAAATTGACATTTGAAATACTTTGTGAATTTTTTGGGGGGTGGAGGAGATTTAATAGTTCGGCACTACGCTATTGATTTAACAGTCATCTGCTATAAGTACTATACACGTATATTCATAAGGTGAAACACCTACATTGTATGGTATCATAATTTACTATTCACATATAATACTGTTAGAGTCTCATTTTTTTAGTCGAATATTAATAAATCCAATGTCACTATAGTTAATATACCTTGATCTTAGTCATTAATTAATGACATCCTTAATGAATTACTCTTAAATTGGAACACATATAGTAATCTATAATTACTTTAGAAACTAGTATATAATTATGGACTGTTTGGTTGTCTAAATTGTGTAATTATATATATTGATAAATTTAAAATTATGAGATTGTGGAAGTATTAATTTTAAATGGAGTTCAATTCATTTTTTTGTGTTTCATTGCATCAATTGGTGTTCACCTAAGGGAGAAATGGACTATAATGAAATCCTATGGAGAAAGATTTAATAAGTGGGAAATAGGTCTTATAATCGCCTTAACGTATGAATAGTGGGAACAGGGGTGTGATATCTTTTTATTTAATAGTTTTTCTTTTATTTTTCTCATCTAATTTATGGATAAAGTTTTCAAAAGTTTATTTGGTCCGAGCACAAGTTGTTTGGATTTAATTTTTGATTGGATGTTCCCGAATTTTCAAAAGTTTGGAAACTCGTGCCATATGAATTCAATCAAAAATTAAAAATTTTATTTGGGTTTAATTTTAATGAGTAAATTTTAATTCAAACTTCAACATGTTATATAATTTCTAATTGTGACACCCTGCTTATCTTAATTACGGGTGATCAATCCTTTATTTAAATAAACATGAATCTCATTTGGTTCATTCTTAGCATCACTGTCGAAAACAATTTTTTTAATTACTAACTTCTTATGTTAATTAAGTCAGAGTCAATTTTATCTTTCATTAACGTAACAAGATGCAGAAAAATAGGAATATAACAACTAATCCAACACAAATATAAGAGTTTGAATCATCACACAATAAATAGATAAATAATGAATACCAAATAATCCCTTGGTTCACAAAGAAGAATCCAAACCATAAGTCTATAGAGATAAAATTGAATCTAAGTACATCGTCTGGAAAATAAAAACAAAAGGTATAATAACTGAAGGAAGCAATATACCCAAATGAACAAATGAATAAAAACCTAGTCTAGGAATGAATAACGAAAGCATCTACTTAAAGTCCCGCAAGCCTCCACAATGTCGTAGCTACGCATTCCTAGAATGAGTCCTCAAGTTTGGCAACCCTGTGGATGGCCACCTAAAATATTTTGACATGGGTCAGAGCCCAAAACCACTTGAAAAATATTTAGCAAGTAATTAAGATGCAATAGCTAAATATGCATTCACAATTTTCATATTTAAGCGGGTGTCGCACTCTGTTGAAGTACTACTCACCCCTAAAGTATTTTTCACACCTAAGGCTTACCTTCTAACCCAACTAGTTACAATACCCCGCCTAACTAGTCCGTTTACAAATCCTTCTATCACCCTACTTTATCTCGAGTACTTCCCACCTTTGGTTCCTAAGTTATTTTTCCCTAACTTAGTTAATCATTTCCACTTTAATTGGTTATATAACATTCACACTATTTATATCAATAATGCGTTCACACTTTACATTTTTAACTCGTACATAATTATCTACTCTATTATATATGTATAATATACTATAACAATCACACACATGTTGCATATAATATCTATCCCACCGAATAATAACTCACTGGATGCTTGTCTCTATAATGCAATCATATCCCAGGCATACTCACTCTAACCTGGTTACCATAAGTCGGTTAACTCACATCGAAATAGGTAATTAAATCACAAACTTAATAGAGGCGGTCATATTTCTCTGAGAGTGATACCGAATCATACCCAAAACGTCTCACCTAGATAATAAAGTACACAATAAAATATTAAACAATGTGTGATAATACACAAATATTGCGTATTTTATCCCTCGAACCGACGCATTTTAGCCCCCTCGGGTATTTATTCCCTATATTTATGCTCGTTAACTAGACAACCTCGAATTTCTATGTTAACATGTTTTGTAGGGGTTAATTGAGCTTTTATACATATTTCTATGCTGTGTGAAGTTCGGACACATTCCGCTCGATTTTCGTACGCGATCGCACATTCGAGGTCATTTTAGTCTTTTCATAGCTTGGGAACCTGGCCCAACATCTAAATGGAAGTTGTATTCCCCCTCGCAAGCTTCACATGTTCGTGAACGGTGTGCAATTCTTACTTAGAACGAAGAAGTTACGGTGATTTTAGCGGAGGAGAAAAGCAAACATGCCAAAACAGGAGGAAAGGAGAAGCAGCCCTACTTGATCGATCCATCCATCAAAAGGATCGATCATTCATTTTTTTCCAATCGTGGGGAGACAATGGGCTTTGATATTTACCATCGATCGATCAATCACTGGGGATCGATCGATTGATCCCCTGTTTCCAGCTGATATTTTGTCATTTCTTTTTTTTTCTCTTTTCTTTTCTATTTTAATTCCACTTACTATATATACCAGTTTTGTTTTATTAAGAGATATAATTCGTTTTAGATAGTTTAGGTTAGGGTTTTGGAGGTTTGAGAGCTCATTTCTTCATTTCTTCTTGAATTGACACTCATTTGGGCTTGTAATTTGTGTTATCAGCTTCCATCTCCATTAATATAGTATGTATTTCCTTTATTCTTGCTTTCTAGTTAATTTACATGCTTTCATAATTAGATTCACATGATTTATTTCCTTACTTTCTAGTGTAACTTTATCGCGTTTATTTATTGCTTTCATTTACCGCGTTTTTATCATGCTTTCTAGATAATTTAAATTAGGTTGTGTTTGAATGGAACTCACTTGCGTTGACACATTGCTTTGCTTTGGTGATGGTGTTTACGGGTCTATTTTGGGTGCGTTGTCCTAGTTATTGCGCCTAGGAGATTTGAGGGGGCATATCATGTATGTCCCATGCTTACGACCTTGCGTGTGTAGGTTCCGGAATATTTGTTGATGCCAAAATCTTATTAGGCTTTTATGCCGATTTAGGGGCGTGACAACCCTTGATTTAATTAATTGTCGAAACGAGACACATTCTAAATAACTTGTCGACCCATGTGACCATTTTATACTAATTAACTCGGGTGAGGGATATTCGATGCAACCTATAGTTTTTCTCGCTTTGTTAGTCTAGTTTCAATACACTTGCCTAGATTAACATTTACCTTTTATGCATCCTTTCCTTTTTAGTTTGTAATTCACCTTTTACACTTTTATTTCGGAATATTAAATCGTATAAATTCTAGCATCTCGTCTTTGTGGATTTTTTATACCCGACTTACCATTGTGCTTGCCTCGCAAGTGTAGTCGTACTTTAGGTTTGTTTGTATTATCGCAGTGAAACGAAAACAATGATTGTGTCATTACACGTGCACACCTTTCAGGCGACGATCAATGTGACCTAGGGAGTATACTCTCCCTTCATTCACTAGCCAGGGGATTCTTGCAAATCGTGTAACCTCCGATGATAGCACTAGAAGGGTATGTTTCCACATAAATATCACTCAAACATATATTTATAAATTGCACACACACGCACACACACACACACACACATATATATATATAATGAAAATTAATTCGTCTATTCTGTGGCTAACACGCGTAGCACTAGCCCATAATCTATTAAATGATTACTGTAGCTTCACTAGCTAAAATACCCGGGCTCAATCAATCGGCGTGTATTTAAATATTAATGAATTTATCTCACCTGATTCCTTCTTAAGTTACTCACTATTTCACGCATCTCTAAACCCACATATATATACCCATTATCCCTAGGTAGTAGGTTTCCATTTATATTTCACTAAATAATTATTCCTTGAGCAATCCACAACCAAACTAGAGTCGAGAAAATTAAATAAGCTGACCTGCTCGAAAACAGGCATTATCGATCGATCGATCCTACCATGCAGACAGCTCCTTCCCTAATAATTTTCTCCATTGATATTCATCCAAACCTCCATGGATTCATCCCAAATCTTACCCCAAGCACATCCAGTGTTTATCACACATAAAAATAGGTTCTAATAATGATTTAAACCCTTAATCGTCATTGATTTCTCATCAAAATTCAATATTTCACGAATTGGGTTTTCTCAATTTATTACAATCCTCCCATTCAATTTGATTCCATAATCCAAATTAAATTAAATTAAATTAACTACTAGGTGTAGGTGCAAAAAATCTCACCCGTAGGAGGGAGTCAATTCATCACAATACAAGTATATAAATAAATACGAGAGAGACAAAGATTTACGTGGTTCGACCATGAATGGCCTACGTCCACGGGGCTGCTGGTGTGTTTCATTAGAAGATCAAAGAGTTTTACATGAGAGTATTTCTCTAACTTCTAAGCCCCCTTTCACAATGAGGGGTGTCCCCTTTATATAGAGTTAGGGGTTACATTAGGGTTACAAATACGGATGAGTAACAAATATGGATGAGTAACAAATTGGTGGAGTTTTATCCCAATCCGATACTGCTCCTCGGTCTTCTCGTTTATTAAGGACTTTATTCGTACCTATATTGCTGGCATGTCGCCATCTTCACCGGGGTTCTATCCACACGTCATGCTATTCCGTAGGCATATATTTTCCCCCACAATAGCCCCACAGGTCGCAGTTCAGCTGAGTTGATTCTGAGATGAGCTGGGAGCTGGTCCACAATCTCTTTAAACATATGCAGTTGGTGGTGTGAACTGGACTGGCATTCTTTGATCTGTCGTTCAACTTTTAAGCCTTCTTTGGTTGATCTTCTCGCCTTCATAGGTTTTTAGATGAATGCTTGGCTTGAGTTGATAGGCGTTCAATCGATATGGGAACCGGACTCGAGAGTGTCGAGCTGCCTACGTACCCTCTTGGGATCATGTCAGACGTAGTTCATTGTCTGTTTTATTGTATAGCCCAATTTGTGAGGCTGACCACAGGCCTATTCAGAATTCGTTTACTGAGGCTTTATCGAGCGTGCATCATGTTTAGGGTGTCTCCCTGTATTTTGGTCTCGTATGGTCCATTTGTTGAGGCCGACCACAGGCCTATGCGTCGAGTCTTGCTCGAGCCTGTCTCTAGTAGGGGTAAGACCCTGCCTTAGGTTTTTCATATGGTCCAATTGGAGAGGCTGACCAGAAGCCTATGCGTCGAGCCTTGCTCGAGCATGTACCTTGTAGGGGTAAGACCCTGCCTTAGGTTTTTCATATGGTCCAATTGGAGAGGCCGACCAGAAGCCTATGCGTCGAGCCTTGCTCGAGCATGAACCTAGTAGGGGTAAAACCCTGCCTTAGGTTTTTCATATGGTCCAATTGGAGAGGCCGACCAGAAGCCTATGCGTCGAGCCTTGCTCGAGCATGTACCTAGTAGGGGTAAGATCCTGCCTTAGGTTTTTCATATGGTCCAATTAGAGAGGCTGACCAGAAGCCTATGCGTCGAGCCTTGCTCGAGCATGTACCTAGTAGGGGTAAGACCCTACCTTAGGTTTTTCATATGGTCCAATTGGAGAGGCCGACCAGAAGCCTATGCGTCGAGCCTTGCTCGAGCATGTACCTAGTAGGGGTAAGACCCTGCCTTAGGTTTTTCATATGGTCCAATTGGATAGGCCGACCAGAAGCCTATGCGTCGAGCCTTGCTCGAGCATGTACCTAGTAGGGGTAAGACCCTGCCTTAGGTTTTTCATATGGTCCAATTAGAGAGGCCGACCAGAAGCCTATTCGTCGAGCCTTGCTCGAGCATGTACCTAGTAGGGGTAAGACCCTGCCTTAGGTTTTTCCCACAATTTAATGTAATACCAATTACATTTGCATTTTTCCATTTTCTAATGCCTCGCATGTAAATATCCGCCTATTTTACCTTTTAGGTTGTGCCGTCGCACTTCCTTAGGCCTAAAAGGCGATGGCAAAAATGCACCTGGTTCGAGGGTCATCCACCTGTTCAGGATTTTAACTGACCAACATAGTTAGCGACCAACCTGAGTTGGCTTTTTGCCTAGGGATCCCCCGTAGGGATTTTATTGTTGCCTGGGCAACTCGTGAGGCCATTTGTGTTTGGAGATAACAAAGGCCTGTAAAGGTACTTAATTTAGTGGGAACAAGCAAGAAGGCCGTTGTAACTAAATCAAGCTTGATCATGATCGTCATTTAAAACACTAATTCCGGTGTTAGCCATGTTGGCATCTGTCCTGAGTTGACCTCTTATATTTTTCTTTAAATGTTGTAGTGAATCTATTCACGTGTCATCGCTGCTTTAGAGCCCCCAATCGGGCTTGTGAAAGGAAGGCTGCCTGACCGTCCATCGGGTCATCTGATCTGTATAACCAGGATGATAAGTGTGCTCGATCGCTCCTCGAGGCTTCGTTGATTTGAAGAGTATCGCGTCGATCGTTCGTCGAGGTGGATATATTTAAGGATTACCTTGCTCGTATAGCTTCATGTATTGTATCGTTCCTTGGGGCACACTTGTTCGCTGACCATGCATAGTGGTTCCAGGAGGCCATGGAAGATTCCATATAGCTTGTGCACCTAAAGAAATTGATATGAGTTTAAAGCGTTCTTTGTGCAGAAATGCGCTGATCTGATATGGCATTCAAGAAACGTTGTTCCTCTTGAGTGGATATCGTAGTGTTGATGGCGTATTAATTCGTTGCTTGGTGATCGTCGATCACCGTGGGTTGTCTGACGATGTTGCTCGATACATTCAAGGTGGTCTAGTGTTGTTATCAACATGTCTTGCTCATTGACTGTGATCTTGCTGGATGTGTGACTTCTTACAAGTTGGATTCATCCTTGTTGATAAATATAGATGATCGTTGCTCTTCATACTGCTTTATGTGTTATTGGATCTTTGTGGTACAAATCGCCCAACTTTTCATTCGACGAGGTTGAATTAAATAAGAACTGTATTGCCCAACTATTTATTGGAGCTTGAGACGTGATCACACAATGTCAACTATCCATCGAAGTTGGGGGTCCGTTGAGGCAAAATTGCAAAGGACCTAGTAGATGTTGCGAACGATCCATGCTCGGGCATCTGTTGGAGTATTGATAAGATAAATGATGCCTGAATGCATGTCGAGGCAAAAACTATAGAGGATCTGGTAGATATTGCGGGTGATCCATGCTCGAGCATTCGTCGAGGCAAAAAGGACCGAGCAAGTATTACGAATGATCCCGTACTGTTTAGTGAAAACTAACCTTCCAATAAATGCAATGTTGATTATTAATCGAGTGTGCCAACCATCTGTTGGGACTGAATATAAGAATTATCCTAAACAATCATTTGTTGGGGATAAGATACGACATATGTGGCAAATCTATTCGGGACTAAATATATAGAAATATTTTACCAATCATTTGCCGAGATGAGCCTTGAATATGCCTGACCATCCTACAGGTCAAGAATCATAGAGCCAAATAACCCATTCTGAAATTCAAGAAATATCAACATTCGAGCATCTGTCTATTATAAATAATATTGCCCAAGCATGTGTTGGGTCCAAAGTGGTGTAAAGTGCTCAACCATCTGTCGGAGCATTAACAAAATAAGTGGTGCCAGACTGGTTTGCCGGGGCTAAGTTGTACAGGTCCGGGTAGATATAGAGAGCGATCTGCGCTCGAGCATCTATCCGTGTGTTAATAAGATTTCCAAGAGCTTAAGATTGTTGCCGAGCATCCGTCGGGACTGAATCTTATACCTGTAGAAGTTAATAAGTTGCTCGACCATTTGTCGAGGCTAATTCAAATAGAATTTATCATGCAATATGATGTGCATCAGTTCGGGCATGTGCCGAGGAAAATATTCATAGTATTAAATGAATGACATGAGTTATCCCATAATTTTTGTGATAAAATCTCGCGAGGATGGCCGCGCCCGAGAATCTGTCGGGGCTACGCTAAGTATGAGTAAAGTTATTACACCGACCATTCATTGGTATAACCAATAATAGCTAGACGACAATATTGAAATTAAATGACCGGATAAATGACATGAGTTTTCTTTAAGTGCGCCCCAATATTTATGTGGACAAAATAATTGTAATAATGTCGAATGAAAGATGCAAAATTTATCAAATATATCTAGATGTATGGCACATGAGTTAATTTGGAGTTTGTGCAAGTAGATTTAAGCAAACACTTAAAATTAAGTTGGTTTCAAATAATTATTTTCACAGAAAATTTGTGTAGTGGCAATCAATTGTTATTCTCATGTGAAGTATAGAGTATAGATAGCCCCCTGCTAACAAATATATGATGATAAAAATCGTGAGCATAATTTGTGAGCTAATGAAGTATTATGGGATGGAAACGAACAATGTACAAATAAATGTGTGTATCCATCAAGTGGGGTTGTGCTAAATACAAGAATTATCCTGACCAGCTATCCACTGGGGATAAAATGCGACATGCGAGACAAATATCTTCGGGGCTAAATATATAGAAATATTTTGCCGATTATCTGCCAAGATGAATCTCGAATGTGCCTGACCGTTCTCCAGGTTACTGAATCATAGAATCCGAGCTTCAGTCGGAGTAAAAATAATTTTGCCCAAGTGTTTCTTTGGGTATAAGATGCTATAGTGTGCTCGACTATCTGTCGGAGCATTAATAAAATGAATGGTGCCTGGATAGTCCGCCGGGGAAAAGTTTTAGAATACCAAGTAGATATAACGAGCAATTCGTGCTCGAGCATTCGTCAAAACATCGATGAGATTTCCAAGGACTTAAGATTATTGCCAAGCATCCGTCGAGACTGAATCTTGTACCTGTGGAAGTTAGCAAATTCCCCGACCATCTGTTGAGGCTAAATCAAAATAGAAGTTATTATGAAAATGATATGTTCAACAAAGTATATAGGATATGCATACGCTCGGCCTTTTGTCGAGGAAAAAATTCATAGTCGCGTATGAATGTAATAACGATCCAATGATTTTTATCATAAAAATCTTACTGAGATAACTGTGCCCGAGCATCTGTCGGGGCAGAGCTAAATAACCAGTAATCTCGCTCTGGTGAGATTAAATTGTTGTAGCTGGATGATAATATTGAAAATTAAAATGTTCGAATAAATGACATGAATGCTATATCACTGCGCCCCACTTATTTATGTGAGCAAAATAATTTGTAATAAGGTCGCATAAAAGTGCCAATTAAAATCGTTGTAATAAAATTGCATGGTTACTAAAAATAATTTTATTTTTAGGGAGAACCGAGCAATGCAAACATTAGTCAAATATATTTCAAGTGTAAGACAAGGATTAATTTGTGATAAGCCCGGTGTCTTACATTTAAGATATATATTTGACTACTTTTTGCAAATTATTGGAGGTCCATTAGTGAATACAAGTTTGGTTTCAAAGATTTATTCACACAAATTGTAAAGCATGAAAGTATAGGGAGGTGAACTGAAATCCTCTAAACTGTAAGTTATGTTTTAGAGAAGTTAAATGGGTCTGGGGACCTAAGCCCCAGAGGTGCTATATTCGCGTTTTACCCACACACGTTAAGGGTGCTGAGCCGAAACGACGCTCATCGCTGCTTTCTTCTGCTCGCCGACCAGCTGGGGGGGAGCCGATGATCAGAAATTGTGATTGGAAATTCTTGGGTTTCTTTACTGGTCATCATCGCCGAAAAGAGAACCAAAGAAGAATCTCTATTAGTTCCTCGGTAGGTCGCCGACCATAGGGGTTGCTTGATCATGTAGGTTGCTGGTCGGAGGTGATCTCGACCACACGGAGGTGAGATCGCTTGATGCTCGGTCACAGGAGGTGAGCTCGACTATAGAGGGTGAGCTCGCTTGATGCTCGAGCACAGGAGGTGAGCTCGACCGTATGAGGTGAGCTCGCTGATGTGATCATCGCCGGAGAGTAGCCGGAGGTGAGATGGGAGAGAAAATTACATTAGGTTTTTTCTTTCTTTTTTTTTTGTCGCCGACCAGCAAAATTGGTCGGAATTTGAAGAAATCCCCTCCTGGCTCCTCGCTGTAGCATATTTGTCATCACCGGCCAAGAAGGGTGGTAGGGAAGGTCGCTGACGCGTGGACGCCTCTGTATGATGGTCGCCGCCCATGGATAGATTCCTACGACCCTATCATGGGGTCCTCGATCAATTTCCAAAATACATCACATGAGTTTTTGTTGCCAGAGTCCGCGATTTCCATAATACATTTGGTGATTAATTGCCTGATGGGTTAAAAATGGTCAAAACCCTAAATGGGTCTCGCTACTCCCAGCATGCTTTGTGAGAGTTGTTGTATAGTGATTGCAGATTGATGTGAACTATTTCCTCAGGTGGGTGGTAGTCCCAAGTTATAGGTTGGGGAAAATTGTTGACCGGAAGAGATAATCAGAAAATTGCTGTCTCCCATGATTTCATTCAGATCGCAGAAATTGTATGGATGGAGACCGAAATTGATGACTCATCATGTGCCCAGATTTTTGTGTATCTTTGTCAAAAATATCTTCTTGGAAGAGAATCATCAGTTATTTTCATAAAGACGTGGTCAACATCTCTGAGAGAAAGAGGGCCGCTTTTAACGCTTATCTTGTGCCACAAAATATGGGATGTGGGAATCATAACATATGATGTAACCCAGAAAATAACGTGTATACGCATAAAAACATCAAAAGAATTCATATATTTGCAGAGTTTTCATAGACATCTCCGATAGTGAATTTTATCTGAATCAAACAATGAAAATTGTTTGGAATCAAAGCTGTTTATGCAGATTTGCGGATGCTTAAAAATTAAATACACAAAATGCAAGAACACAAATGTGTAGAGAATTGTGCATCAATAGAACGATGTTTATATAAAATATATAATTATTCATATGGAGAGAAAAGAAAAGTAAACTTAGATCTTGATTATCGTGCGTGTACACCATGAGGTCGCAACGTAAATCTCCATCTCGTAAACAGGAAGGAAAGAATTTTTGTGTCGTTTCCCACATACGACGCCAATTGTAGGTGCAAAAAATCTCACCCGTAAGAGGGAGTCAATTCATCACAATACAAATATATTAATAAATACGAGAGAGACAAAGATTTACGTGGTTCGACCATGAATGGCCTACGTCCACGGGGCTGCTGGTGTGTTTCATTAGAAGATCAGAGAGTTTTACATGAGAGTGTTTCTCTAACTTCTAAGCCCCCTTTCACAATAAGGGGTGTCCCCTTTATATAGAGTTAGGGGTTACATTAGGGTTACAAATACGGATGAGTAACAAATATGGATGAGTAACAAATTCGTGGAGTTTTATCCTAATCCGATACTGCTCCTCTGTCTTCTCGTTTATTAAGGACTTTAGTCGTCCCTATATTACTGCCACGTCGCCATCTTCACCGGGGTGCTCTCCACACGTCATGCTATTCCGTAGGCATATATTTTACCCCCACACTAGGTTTCAACTATAAATCAAACTACAGTAATTTATATCAGTATTTCAACATCAATTGCACAGTAATTCTACATCTAATGTCCAAATCTTGCAAAACCCAATTTTCATGTGACAACACTCCCCAAAAAGGAGTTTGTCTACACCCAGCATAATACGAACATGATTTTTTTCAATTTAAAGTAGAATAAGGTTAATTACTAGTTTTTCTAGGCTCGTAGGGTCTGATTACATGTTGTAGAAGATGGATTTGACAAAGTACACCTAATTCTCCCTTGAATTTGGTCTCTAAAGTACCTTTCTTCTCTTCCTTTTATTTTCACTCAATTTCTAGCGTTTTGAATCAGAGTTCTAGCTTCCTCTATCTCTTAAAATTAGGTATAATATCCCGAATCCATAAATTAGGCTAACGGGCTGTGACACCCCGCCTAATTAAATACTGGGTGACCAGTCCTTTATTAAATTAAATAAAACTGTCCGGTTGGTTCATTCTTAGCATCACTGTCGAAAACAATTTTTCTTTATTTATCACCTAATAAATAATTGAGCAAAGTGTCAAAACATTTAATTTTGTAGATTAAGTTCCATTGTTATGAGTTTTTATACATAAACCATTTCATGAACAAAGATAATAATATTGAATACCAAACCATCCAAGTGGAAAAAACAGGCTAGATTAATCATTCCAAATAAAATATCCCCAAATCGAAGGATAATGTAATAATTAAAACAATCCCAACAAAAACTGAATACTGAAATAAATAAAGAGTACAAAGTCTCTCTGACCTAAATAAAAACTGGAAATGGATGACACATGCCCTATTTAAAATGACTAAGTGAAGAGCTGAGATTACAAGGATGAAGTCGTCTAAATGCAAAGACCTGCAACTCCCACAGTAGCTGCAACATGTCAATTGTCCAAAGATCTAAGTCTGACGCCCTTGTATATATACAGGAGAAAGAAGAGATGATAAGAAACGGGTCAGATCCCGAGTTTAAAATAGCTTGAAAATAGTTTAGAAAAAATATAGAATGCTTACCAGTTGATATTACATACATGTTAGTATTTCGACACTCATTTGGAAATTCTCACCTCTCAACTAGTGTGCATGCCTAACGTACTGCTAAACCCTCCAAGTTAATGCTAACCCAGTTAACTAGTTCGAATTAAGTTCCCTCTTACATTTCCTCTTTTGTATGATCGTACATACTAAACACTAAATACCTTATCGTAATCTTGGAATTTATGAATAAATGTTATTAATCCATTACCGTCGTAGGTTCCCACATACTTATGTTATTCTTTAATTTCATTATGTTTCTCATCTTCTCACAAGCACAGTAGATTAAACATAGGTATATACAGTTTATCACTCAATATATATACTAATAGGGAACCCCACATAAAATCTATGGTGCAAGCATACTCTGCTATCAAGTTCCTGTACCTCTCGTACAGAAAGGGAAATTCTACTTCAGAATCACTCTCGAATTGTATTAACACAAAACACACATATTGGAGGCGAAGCATAGTTCCCTGTCTCTAAGTGGTCATCACATACCCTTACGTCTCTTAGGAGCATCTGAATATAATTCTCAGATAGCTTGTACCAACGATCCTATGTTCTGGGGTACGAGTTAATATTCCCCATAAAGGTCACATTAGAATAAGATTGTCCCGGCGCCGTAACCTCTGTGATAAAAAGTAGTGCGAGTATGATGAAACACGGATATTCATATAATATATATACATACACTCATATATTTGTATTCACATTATTCAGATAGGTACACCCACGACCCATAATATTCTAACCATACGTGGCACGTAGCGCCCGAGTTCTACGTATAATTAATTCATTCTTTTATTTTCTCAATTACTGTAAGTTCTTAAGTACTTCTCGACTGTCGAAGTGTATCTTTTTGATAAATATAAAATCATTAGGTGCACACTCTCTAACCTACTAGTCCACGTCATCCTTAACTCTCACAAGACCTAGTTTAACATACACACGATCTGCACCCGATTTTATACCCTTATGAACCCACGGTTAAATCTCATATAAGACCGTACTACTCAAACCTTGCCTATAACCCTACTGGTCCTTACCAAGTCCCATTATTGTAAATAAATTGTGTATAAGGGGTTCCCATGAAGCCGCATTGGGTGAATCATTAAAAGGAAATAAGTTTCAAATTCTAGGAGGGGTCAATCGACCGAAAGGAAGGGTCGAACGATTGATAATCTTGAGTCCATCGATCGATCGATCAGATATTGGTCTCATTTCTGTAACTATAAGCCTACGGGTTTCTTCTATTTTAATCATCAAAATCTCCATTAGAATGTCCCAAACTCCCAACCAAACATCACAAACATTATATAAATAGGTATGGATGATTTCTAACGTAAAACGTTCATTAATTCTCCAAGAATCATCATTAAATAGGTTTAATCCAAGAAGTTATCATATGGACCCTAGTTTAACATAGTTTCTCAAGAACTCCATAAATTTCCAGATTTCTACTTCTACTGGGCATTCAAATTTTGTGTTTAATGTTCTACATCCATCAAGGATGTTAACTTAATAAGGTTCTTCTCTATTATGTGAATTAAAATTTCCAAAGGACATTAAACCTTCATGAAAACATGTAATTATTCTTCCTACTCTGACATGGATGTGATATCAACTCAAGAACAGAAAGATAGATACTTGCCTGGAAATCAAAGGTCTGAGTTGTAGAAGATGATGGGTATATCTATGCTCCTCGTTCTCCGATCTACGCATTGGTGGTGGAATTGGTGGGAACGGTGTAAGATTGATGGTTCTCCCCCTTGGAAACCTCATCTGTTCTCCCTTCCTTAACCTCTCTGAAACTCAAGTGTTTATAACAATTGAAGACTCTAACTTCCATTAGATATAACCCAAAATTTTCGTCATTAATTAAGGCCCAAAAATGAAAGGTACCAAAATGCCCTCCCAGGTTGTCGGTTAGGCCTAACATCATCCTGAAACCCAAGCTAAACCCCCGGGTACACTTTTCTGACTATCTCGACCCTTCTGGACACATTGGTGCACTCGAAATGACCATACAGTCGACATATAATTAATTTACTTTTCATTTCCTTAAATTAGTCCCGACACGACTAACGCGCGCGTCTCTACTTAATTTCTATAACTGTCGTATTTTTCACTCATGACAACTTTAATATTTTTATAACCATATATTACTTTACTCACTAAGCAATATTCAACATAATTATCGCCAATAAATCCTAACTATCAGCACGCTAGTAATTATTTAATTAGATTCGGATTGATTGTAAATATATTCACTCCATTTAAATTAATTAGTCCCAATCACATGATTGAAATAAAATCTTTCAAAAATACTTTCAAAAATATGGGGTATTACATACTTCCCTCCTAATAAAGGAATTTCCTCCTAAAATTCATATACAACCACTAATAAGACTGAGGATCTTACAACACCACATTCTCCAGTGCTTAAAACTAACTTCAGAGTAAGGCTCGATCACTATAGCCCCCGCTTCACAGTAAGATTGTTTAACACTCTTGATACTTTATCAATCATACGATCACACTGTAATAACGGCATCTCAAATTGCACTCCTACCAAATGATATTCGAATAAGACGAGCATATACATTATTTGCCCCATTATCTCAATATTATTGGGAGGTCGCACCTCACTACATGCCACTTCCCTTATTTATCTAAACACAAAACTCCCATCCTGAGAGAAACTAGATGAACATATGACCACTCTTGTGAGTTCTTCAAATCTCGATTCCTGGAGACGTAACTCTTACGACAGTCAAAAGCCACCTAAGAGAGTTTATGGTTATTCCACCTTAATCATCGGAGTCTAACTCTCGACCAATCCAAAATTCTGATTATCCGCTCACCTCTAAACAACCATAAGGCGAATATTTAAGGTTTTTCCACACGAAATCTCAATAAGAACATTGTCCAAAATAAACGGGTACGAGTGCTTACACACAACTCTACCATCATGTAATATCTTCTACCAATTACCATACTATAATTCACTTACCAGCTATATCCGTTGGGTAAATGAAATGATCACAATGAGTACACAATTTATTTTCATATATCTCCACTAGTCGTTAATCACATTTCACCTATTCCTCGGGCTATAGGTGATGCAACCTGCTCAAAACAAAACTTCATCTCCACTTCTTCCTGAATTTCCATACTGAAGGTGGGGTTCAAGGATCTCATCCTCGTTTAGAACAATACTAGGAATGACCACGTATCAAAGTGATCCTTCTTTTCAAAGAAAGAATGGGGCACACTATCTAATAGTGTAAATCACACAAAGGTATAAGAATTACTTTCCTTTTGGTCAATTTGTTCCACTCATTCGAAGGAACTTGTGACTTATCTTGAGGTTGGCAACACATTAAAGAAATTTAGCAACTTGACTCTTCCATTACTAGAATCGTCGGCTTGATACAAAATTTTCTAGTTGATCGTCTTACTCCAATCGATTTCTATCTATGAGTGGTGCACACGGAGACTACTCACTATGTCTTGATCAACACCGACTTCCATTTATAAGGCCTCACATTAAGTGGTACTTAATACTCCTCTTCTTGCCTCGGCATATACCAAAAGTTTCGAAACGCGCACTTTTCGCTATGAGGTGCACTTCTGGACTCTTTATACCTTATTGAGATCATCATTCTATTTACGCGTAAGTCACTCTCAAAATTTGACTCGGTAGAACTCCACTTAAAAAATTTCATAATAATTAAATTTTAGTCTTCTCAAGGGATACCCATTTTTTAATGGCTTCCCATAGCCTTTCAACCAAGTTCGGGTGTGCTACTCTGTTCGTACATGTATATATGGATTATCGTCCTTCTCACATGATCCTTAATCCACTCTTCCACTTCCATTTTGTTATATTCGTCCCATAAGCATATATTTCACTCATCTATTCCCACGTCCCTTTAACCCGGGCGATTCTAACATCAGCTAACCAAGGTGCCCACACCCCTATAAATTGTGCATACTAGCGTAAGCATCACATACGTTTCACACATAACACCCAATTTCTTATTGTCCCTGTATTCACAATGTGGCTATAACACTTGGGCATTCTCAATCACCCCATAATTGAAATTTTTAAATCCTCCTTAACATCGTTCCACCCTTCAACTCATGGTGATAAAATAAAATTTTAAATGCATCATCACCGCACAACCGGCTCCACTGGTCTTATATTATAATTTAATTTTCAACTTATAGTTATAACGACATACTTATATAATGACAGAGGTACCATACTCATGGACCAGTAACCAAACATCTCCCTACTTCCAACCTTAGGCTAAGTTTCATGCGTGGGATGTCTCGCAAAGTGAAATCCAAACAAGGACCACCCCCCACCGATACACTACCACCTATCCGTTAGGCCCTCAGTCCATAACATGTACCCCTAAATTCTCGTCTCTTGACATAAAAGGTATATCTCCTCCCGCACTTCACACTTAAACAAGGAACTTCCCCCTCAAAGGCACTATCACTCAACATTGGCGGCAATCACATTATATAAACCTAGTACACATACAATCGGGACTCTCGAAATCCTTTCCCCAGACATATAACTATAAGTCTTAACTCCCATGTCTCTAAAGGATTTATATAACAATGCACTCTTCCTATTACCAAATGTTGAGCGTTAAACATAAGAACTAGCTAAATCTTTCCGCTCAACAGTAAACCCAATACACTCCGAATCATATCAATAAAGTCCCTACATACACTAGGATCGAATATCTTGAGACCACTATACCCTTCGAAGTCTCTATAATATATAAATATAAATGCGAGCAAGACCCTCTTGCAGGTGAGGTTTCACTAGAACAAAACATCCTGCACTAGGGAAGCAACCCTGATAGACTTGCGATATCCACCCATTGTCGGTCTAATCATTACTATAAACCATAATCAGGATAATATCATACTCGTATAACAAATCACTAAAATGAGTAATCTTAATAAAGTATATACCAGTATCAATACCCCCATTCATCCTCCGCCAATAACACTAAAAATAACCCTGCTATACCAAGGAAAACATTCACATAATAATAACATTGTCGATATACACACTAAACTCGTTTCACATCCGAATATAACAATAATCAAAATGTAGTTACTCGTTCATGTACATAAAATACTCCTCATCCTCTGAGGATAAAACTCATACTTCTACCTTGCCAATTTCCCTGGCTGTTCAAACGGTTCCCGTACATAACACGCCTGTCCGAACTAAACCGAAAATTACATTAAGCATTTCCCTTGCTAAGCACCATATCCTTTTCCCTTTACTGGCTTTGGGAAAAATTAACGCTTGTGGTTTTACTCTCCACAAAATACCTCTAAACACAATCCACATATCTCCGGTCATACTGACCATTTTAGGGTTGTCCTTTTCTCGGACTTTGGTAGTCTCGATCCTGATGGATACCCCCATTGTTCCCTTAGCTTTGTTGGCCCTAAGGAACATGCTACTGGCTTGAACAGCCCTTACTGAATTCACCATCACTTGGTAAGAATTTAGTTATTCGAATCATTTAAATGGGTCCCCTGATGGGTCTCCCCCTTATTGTGCTTCACTAACACCGTTTCACCCAGTATCATTCATTGAGTAAATTCTTCGATTCTTTTAGCTTCCCACACAGAGGAGCATTAATATCTCCATCGAAAAAGTGCGACTTTATCACCATCTTGATCGACTGTCCAACAGAATTCCCATTTAAGTGTTGTTAACTTTTCTTACGAGTCGATCTCCCACTTGAAAATCCTCTTCTCATTTGTAGCTACTTCCCCCGGTACAAGATTCGCTAAATAATAAAATTCATTTTCACAAATGGACCTCTGTCCGGCCCTCCTGTGATGAGTTCAGAACAACCTTCACATCTTATCCTGAACATCTAATAAAGGAACTTGCGATCAAACTGTACCTAAGATCATTTCATTGACACAACATTCCACTCCTAAATGTGGTGGTTGACTTCCACCATTGTAGCTTTGCTCCGACAAGCCAAAAAAATATTTACCCAAAATTTTCACTCACGGTTATCCACACTCCGCCATATGCCCAAGCCTTTGGGTATTTTACCTTCGTTGGCTAACACTCACAATCTCCGCATTTCCAGAATTTCCACTGATGGTTATCTTCAATGTTTTGTCTGACTCTCTCCCAATCCAACCACGTTGGGTGAGTCTAATTTGGCACCACTTTCTACAATAGTGTTACCTGAAAATCATATATTGGGCCCTAGCTGTCTTTACAGTCCTAGTTTCCCGCACCATAATAGGGGTGACCTCAACTACGGTCATCATTCTTAAATATACCCTACATCCTCAACTGAGCTCTACCTTTTGCTTTCTACCCAATGACCCTCACCTGTCATACTTCATTGTTCATCACATGCACACTCCGAACTCAAATAAGATTCACTAATATATAAGTTATAGCAGGAGAACAAAATCTCACCATAGAAATCAACAATCCTAAACATAGGCCTCCATATCAAGAAAGCTACGCTGGAAGCATAATAATCCGCATAGATCCTAAGGATTATAGAACCTGATGCTTTGATACCACTTGTGACACCCCGCCTAATTAAATACCGGGTGATCAGTCCTTTATTAAATTAAATCAAAGTGTCCAGTTGGTTTATTCTTAGCATTACTCTCGAAAATAATTTTTCTTTCTTTATCACCTAATAAATAATTAAGATAAGTGTCAAAACATTTAATTTTATAGATTAAGTTCCATTGTTATGAGTTTATATACATAAACTCTTTTATGAACACAGATAATAATATTGAATACCAAACTGTCCAAGTGGAATAAATATGCTAGATTAATCATTCCAAATAAAATATCCCCAAATCGAAGGAAAATGTAATAATTAAAACAATCCCAACAAAAACTGAATGCTGAAATAAATAAAGAGTACAAATTCTCTCTGAGCTAAATAAAAACTGGAAATGGGTGACACATGCCCTGTCTAAAATGACTAAGTCAAGAGTTGAGATGAAAAGGATGAAGTCGTCTAAATGTAAAGACCTGCAACTCCTACACTAGCTGCAGCACATCAATTGTCCAAAGATCTAAGTCTGACACCATTGTGACTGGGCACCTGTAATACATATATATATATATATACAAGAGAAAGAAGAGATGTCCCATGCATGGAACCAAGCAAATGTCGAAAGTTAAGGGAGGCCTTGGGCACTAGGGATATACTTAGGAGTGTACTCATTTCGCGTAGGTGGGGTAACGCATAGATCGTAGCATTATTAGGATGTAAGCTCAATAGAGTTAGTGGCGCCGATGTAAGGAGAATTGTATTTCACGGGTTGGGAGGACCCATGTGTGATTATTATACCGAAGAAAGGAGACCCTTACTTAGAGAGAGTGTTACGTGTCGAGCGTTTACAATGGTTGTGCAGATGTGCACGGGTTAAAAAGGTCTATGGGCACCTTGTTAAGTTTGTTTATATACTGCCTGAAATAGAAAGGGCGTAGTATATAAAGTTGGAGTCTATGACGTAAGGCAGTCACAAATGGATTGGAGTGTGTTGGATGGAATGTCGTGAGAGGTACGCGATATTCCAATTGTATAAGGGGCAATAAGAGGTAGCGTGACCAATATAGCGACGAGACTATTGGAAGTAGTCAAATCTCAGTAGAGTTTCCTTTTTAAAGGAAATCAGTTGTCTTGCTGTGGACGAGATGTTAGAGCGATAGTTATAGACTCGTTTCTCTTATTGGCAGCAAGAGAAGCCATTGGAGTAACGCATCATTATTGTGCGTTAGTGGGAAGAAATTCAGATGAACTTGTGTTGAATCTAGTAGGTTTGAGTACAACTTGACATAGGTGGAATATGGTAAGGGACTATCGTGTTAGCACCTTTTGATTTTGGGAGTACTAAGACGTAGTGGAAATTTGTAATCCTAGTTCAGTGGTGTAGGTTATATCCGAATTTCGAGGATGAAATTCCGTTGTAAGGGGGGGAGTATGTAACAACCCGTCCTTTTGGGGATAATTAAATTCCATAATTGGGTATAAATTGGAAATTTGAGGAATTTCTCGAAATAATGATTTTTGGGATTTTTAAAGGATTAGATGATTTTTGATGGGTGTTGTATTTACTTTTGGGATTAAATATGTCGAAGTGTTTTAATTATATGTCGTCGTTGAGCAAAGCGACAAAAGGTATGATTTTTAATTGGAAAACCCGCGGTGAGATGCAATGGGTTAAAATAGTGGATTGAGGTCAAGTACCTCGGATGGAAATTTCAACTGCGCCGTGAGTCTCGGAATGGCTGAGATAGTCAGAAAAGAGTATCCAATGGTCGAAATTGAGTTTTGGGAATTTTTAAACGAATAGGGACTTGTAATTGAGTAAACGAGTCATTTTTGGGTTTTAAGGGGTATAAACCCTTTTCTCCCTATATAAGGAGGGAGAGGGGGAGAAAAGATAAAGAAAATAGAGGAGAGAGAGAGGAAGGAAGAAAAAGAGGAGAAAAGGGAGATTCCGACCCAACTTCCCGAGATTTGGCTCGAGGTCGTCGAATTTTATCCACGAGGCAAGTGTTTACTTGCTTTATTTACTTTTGAGCATCAATCTCCTATCGTTGTTTGGTATTAACAAACCCTATATATTTTGGGTTGGGTTTTCATGGATAAAATGGGTTTTTGGGAGTTAAAATGAATAAACCCCAATAATTTTCAAATCGAAGAAACTTAGAAATTAATCGAAATTAATTGTTGGTTTTGGGTTCTAGGATGTTTAGAACCCATTTTATAAACGTGTATATAGTTGGTTGAGGTTGTAGGTTGTTGGGAGAGGAGATAAAAGCTTGGGAGAAGCTTTAATGGCCGAAACAGCTTCTCGAAGAAGAAGCTGTCTGCCGTGATCGATCGATCGAGGGTAGAGGATCGATCGATCGAACCATCGATCGATCGAAGGCCATGGGTCGATTGATTGACCCTTCAGGAAATTGGAAAACTTTTTCTAGTGTTAATTGGATGAGATAAATTCCAATTCTAAATTGATTTGAGGTTAATTATGTAGGAAATAAGAAACCTTTTAGGAGTAAATATAGTTCTCCAATGCAGGGAATCTATCGGAACCAATTGAGTGCTTGATGTGAGTGACACTAAAATGATATTTGCGAGGAAAATAAATTAAAGTGCGGAATTAGAGGGTTGGAGTTCCTAAAATAGGGTTGGGACCTCAAAATCTATTATATGGATAAGATGTAGTCCTTGGGTTCGTGGAAATGGAAACAACAACCTCCTTAAATAGGGTGTCCGGGGAAGAATAATCACCGGGATATTTCAGTGGGCTTTTAGGCCTATATAATTTATGCATATATGAAAGCATAATTATATTGATATTGGTTGAGTAAATCCTATGAGGTTATTAGGATGGGAATTGGGAGATATCCAATAAATCCCTAGATGGGAATAAGGTATTTATTATTTATCAAGTGAGGGAATACTTCTGGTATGGTATCGTGAGTATATGAACGTATGAATATGATTCTTTGAGAGAATCTTTGGGATTATTGGTCATCGCTAGATGTGATTGGCAATTATGGCCATTTATATATATTCGAGGAGGAATATATAGTATATATATACTATGTGATTAAAGTATATATATGATATGATACAAATACATTTGTATCTATATGTGATGGTATATGTGTGTTTAGAGGATGATTTCCCCGGGCTTCCCCTTTGAGTATAGGGTGGGAACAACCAGATTATATATATGCTCTAGTACGATCCAGGGAGGTTGCACGATGTGGGTGAATCCCCTGAATCGAGGAGCAGGGTGAGTATACTCCCCAGGTCATTATCGTCCCGCGTTCGAGTGCGATTTATGTGATTTCCCACTTGCAAGGAGAACATGACCGCCTCCACTGTTGTGTATATGTTTAACAAGACCATTGAGTAAGTCTGGCATGTTACCGTGGTATGATGAGTGAACCCTAATTTTTGGATCGGCACTATGCGACCGCATCCTCGAGTTATAGCTCGTTGGGATGGTTATTATGCTTGTGTGTATGGTATATTACTTGTGCATGAGAACAAGGTAATATAAATCTCTAATGAGAATAAAGAGATAAAAATTAAAAATAATATCCTCATTCCGAGAGATAGATACGGATGTGTATATAGTAAACCTCAGTCTGGGAGGTAGATCCGGTTGTGTATTATAAAGATGAATATAAAGTAAACCTCAGTCCGGGAGATAGATCCGGATGTATATTGTAAGATGTAAATCATTATATAGTATGCATATACGTTATGTACTAAGGGTCTAATGGATATCGATGATCGACCTTGCCGAGTAGTAGTGTATCGGGGGGGTCCTTGTTTGGATTTCTCTTTACGAGACACCCCACGCACAAACATGGCGTAGTGTTGAGACTGGGGAGAAGTTTAGCCCTTAGTACTTAGATTAACTAGGATTGTTAGAAGATGGGTGACGGACTAGTTAGGCGGGGTAGCTTGACTAGGGTATTTTGTTAGGATGCACTAGGTGTGCACTATTAGAAGAGAGGTGAGGGGTATCTCATGGGAGTGCGATACCAAATTTAAATATGAGATAAAACCTATTTTTAAAAATAAAGCATTTATGCACTTGCAAAATATTTTCAAAACTCAGGCTCTGACCCATTTATATATATATATATATATATATATATATATATATATATTATACACCTGGATGACACTTCCTTCGAGTCAGACGTCAACTGCAGTAGCTGTGGATGCAAGCAGGTTTTCGATAGACGCTTCTATCCTTGTAATCTAGATAGGAGGTACTGTATAAATATTCGAGCCAATGGCCCAATTTCATTTATTTATTCTTTTCCGCCTTTTAGTGCGGCATTCGATTTGGTTGTATCATATTTGAATCGAGTGTTCAGTTATTCTATTTCATTTCAGTTTCATTTATATAAATTATGTGGATGTTTTAATTTAGTAGTTGTTTAAAAAGAGTAGTTAAGTAAAATTTTGACGCCAGCCTAATAGGTTATTAGTAATTAAATTGGTTTTCGACAGTGATGCTAAGAATGATCCATATGCGACTCCTGTTTTAATTTGATATACGAGTGATAGCCCGGTATTTTATTAGGCGGGGTGTCACACTTTCTCGCAAAGTAAAGAATGAAATACTTTTCGCAACCCTTTTCCATTTTTGAAAATAAATCACACAAACTCACGAATGATTTATAACATGCATTACTTTCTTGTCAACTTTTATCGCATTTGGTTCGTTGTATAGACATAATTGAGATGAAAACACTCAACCAACATTTGATAGACAAGCACACACATCAAACAAATCCGTGCATGTGTAACCCAAAGAACAAATAAGTCAAACATGTAGGTAGCAACACTATATATCATCTCAAAGACTCTAAACTTTGTAAAGCACACGAATGACACAAACATACTGTCTCAAAACACTATCAAACAGTCACATGGATATGGAATGATGTTGTGACTTGGTCATCCAAAATGATCATTAATATATGGTGCAAACAAAATACAAAAACTCTTTTTGAATTTTATCAAAAAATGAAGATCTTTTTGTATTTTTCAAACACTGTTCAGAATCAACCCAGCAGTACCAAATAATATAACAATATGAACCAGAGGACTGCAAATAGAAAATCTCCAGGGGTAGCTCGAACGAAGCGCCATGTCACTCCAACGACAAGCGTTCTCGTGAGAAGCAATTTCGCACGACATTAGAAGTCTCTCGAACGAGAACTCCTCTCGTTTGAACGAAAAAGTTAATTTTTTACAGTTTTCCCAGAATGTCATGCAATTTTGTCCAGTGATTTTTTTTTGTGAAAACAGTTTTTGGAATGGGCAAAAAGATCCAAAATAGTGCTAAAACAGTAGCAAAAATAAGAAAACAATGTAAACTACAAAATGATACATACTAGCAATAGGCAAAAGTGTCATCATGTAAATCATCCCATGCTAGCAAAAGGTCCAGACCTCGTCCAGTAGGTGCGATGGAGCTTTCCAAAGAGGCTGACATCTTATGAAAAACTTCCATTAAATCATATGAGGCTTTGACTAGAAACTTTACCTCCTCCCCAATATGTGAAAACTCTCTCATGTAATCATCCGGAGAGTCAGGTGTGGGTGTGTGCATGTGGACACATGTAGTAGCATAACATGGCACATAAACTACCTTAAAACAAAACTTTCTCAGGTGTCCTCTTCTCTTGTAGTGTGTGTAAACATAAACTGGCCTCTGTACACCCCTTAAAATGTCTCCTACGCGCACTCCTAATAGGTACGGGATGCCTAGGTGGGTCGAATCGAGAGTCATGTGGATCTAACACTAAAGTAGGAACCGTCTCAGGTGCAATAAAAGAAGTGGATGCACTGTCATGACTTATTCCTATACTCTCACCGCTACCAAAATCGGATTGAGAACCATCATTTTAACCATCTTAGATGCATTCTCTAAAGGGACTTTGACATCCCGGGCACGTTCGAGATCATTCTTGAGTTAGGATATACGTTTCATTAGACTAGAAAACATGCCGGCCAAGTCACACTTTTCCCTCCTTAAACCTTCTTTCTTTCTCTCCAAATCTAAAACCCGACGACCTGAATTCCTATCATACTTCTTTGTTTTCAAGGTCTCGATGTACAAACCCATAAAATCCTTTTTGAGCTCACTTTCATCTGCACTCTCAAACTCGCTCTCACCCCCACTAGAAACACTCGACTCATCATTGTCGCTCTCTTGAACACAATCATCGTGGGACAAAGTGGGTTTGCTCACACAACTCGAAAAAGCTACACACTTCCCATGTGCTAAACCTTTACCTCCCTCATCTCCCTCACTATCACTAAGAGTAGCAAGCATGGCTACATTCTTCCCTTTTCTCCTTAGCCTAGTAGGACATTCAAATGCTCTATGTCCTTTGCCTTTACACTCAAAACAAGTCATATCATCTAATTCTTCCTGGCTCTTTTCTTCTTTATCTCCCCCTCTCTCTTTTTCCAAACCCTCTTTGGCCTTTTCTTTCTTTTTATTTTTCTCAAAAGAATTTTTATTGGAAAAATTATTTTTGTACATGTTGAGAAACTTTATAAAAAATTTCACAAACAAGGCCATATCGTCAATACTAAACTCTCCCTCATAATCAGACTCATAAACTCTCTCTTTCTTTTTCTTGCTAACTTGAGTCTTTAAAGCAACGCCTTTATCCTCAGCCTTAATGGTTTGGGAAAACATGTCAATTTCATAACTTTGTAAGTCTACTATAAGCTCTTATAACTTAAGTGAATTTAACTTTCCTTTAAATTCAAACACAGTGACTTTTGGAATAAAACGTTTCGAGAGAGATCCTAAAATCATTCTAACGACACGCGTGTTGTCAATTGGCTTACCTAAATTAAAACTTGAGTTAACAATGTACGAAAAATGTGCATACAACTCATCAAAACATTTGGAATCAAACATGGTGATAGTCTCAAACTGGGTGGCCAAATTTTGTAACTTTGATTCTTTAACCACGTTCGTATCCTCATGTGTCAATTGGAGGATATCGCATGCCTCTTTAGATGTGGTGCACATCATAATTCGACGGAATTTATCGGGAGTGATGGATCCAGAAATATAACTCAAACCGCCGGAAATTAAAAGTAGACATTTTAAAATCATCTTCAGTCCAATCCGACATAGGTTTCAAAGAGGTGATATTATTAGCAGTGAGAGTGGGATGAGTCCACCCTCTTTCACAAATCAGCCAAACACGTTCGTCAATGGATTTTAGATGATATTCCATACGGGCTTTCCAATAGGTATAATTGGACCCGTAAAAAATTGGCATTCGATTATATAAGTGATCCATAAAAAAAGTTATGATTTTTTACAAAATTTATTTTAAAAAAAAATCAATATCACAATTTATGCGGAAAATAAGAATACTCGATAAATTAGCGCAACCTGCTGTGATACCAATTTGTAAAATACCGTGTGCAATAATGATTCAAATGGATTCGTAAATTTCAAAATCAGACTTATTTAATTGGATGTCTAAATTTTCTCAAACCAAACGCCAATTTTATTCATCCCCTAAAAATACATCTACGTGTCAAATCAAATCAATAAATTAAACCATGCGATGATTAAGCTGAAAAACGCAGATTTCAGGAAAAAAAACCTTTCGGGTAAAAACCTTTATTTCACTATAATTTGTAAGAAACTTACATGGATTACAACGAAATCTGCAGTGGTTCACACTCAGCTATACCACAAGAACCGCAGTTCTAATCATCCCAGGAATACCGCAGCACTCCCTATGACACGCAGTCGATCAACCCAGTACCTCCCTCAAGCGGTACTTATTGACAGCCTAGTACATTCAAAGGAACCTACTTTAGAAGCATAAAATCCCAGCAAAATATGTCATGTGTTCCACAAAAATAACTCACATAAAAGTAAATTGGATTGTGAATTGAAAAATAAAATCTTTGAACTCTAAAATGGTTGGAGAAAATACAAACACTAGGAAAAGTACTCTGTTAAAAGCAGTGTTTCTCCACGACTAAAACAAATAGACTAATACACAAAATATAGAAGAAATTGAGTCGGTGATGTGTCAGCCTAAAAGACCTGTCATTCGAGCGACATACATTGTCATTTGAGCGAGACATTATCTCATTCGAAAGAGATGCGTCGTCGTTTGAACGACAGGGCACTGATCCCAATAAACTCGGACTTTGAAAATAGTTGGACACCTCAAAAGGAAAAACTATTTATGGGATCAGAAAACCTTTTTACAAAAAAAAACTTTTATGAGAAAATGTTTTTATAAAAACTATTTATAAAAAAATCAAAAAATATCCCAATACTTTTAATGTGAAATGTAATTGGAACTTAAACATAATTTTAACAAAATCAACTCGTTGGGCATGAATGTTGAAGTCCACTTGAAATTTGGATCCGTCTTTTATAGATTTTAGCTTCCTCAATCCTTCGACGATTTGTAACGGTATACGACATAATTAATTGTGACAGACAATGTCCTTACAGTATGTGGCAAACTTAAGTTGTTGGTGACCCCTCTTTTTATGTAGACACATAAACATTTTGTCTCAATTTGCTTCAAAACTTTGGGTTGTGTAGAAGTACTCTGGTGGTAAATCAAATTGTTAGAGTGAATAATAATATGGATGTTTGATAATAACATTCACAACATATTTTTTTTAATTGAAATGGTATGTTGTCTCACAGTCTTTTGGACTAATGTTTAATTACAAACAAAATGTACCTAAACGATGTGTGTATGATGTAAAAATTAGGGTGACATAAAAGACTTAAGAATATTTAGTTTGAACTTTTTTTTGGGGGAGGGGGGGGGTGTTCAAATCGAATAACTATATTTCAATGACATTGTATTATTTTCGTATGTGGTCACTTTCATAACATTTGTTTAGTATGTAGAGAGATTGCTTTTTATCTTTTATCTTTTTATTTTAACCTATGCCTAAATGTTGATTTTTGGGCATGATTAAGGCCCCGTTTGGTTGTTCCAAAAATTTTAAATTAGTCCACCTAGTATTGGCCTAATTATGAATTGTCTTAGATTTGTTGTTTGGTTACAAAAATTATCATATTCAAAAATTAACCAAGTGAAGTGAATACATAAAAACTCCAATAATCCTATTTCACCAAAAAAACTTAAAATTTCACAATTAAAATTTAAAAGACTACCTTTAATGGACTACTTCAATATTCTCTCTCTCTCTCTCTCTCACACACACACACACATAAACGTGCACACGCGCGCACACACATTTGGTTCATTCTTAGCATCATGGTCGAAAACTTTTCAAATTACTGACCACCTATGTTAAATAAGCCAGTTCAAAATCTTATCTTTTTATTAAATAAAAAAACCCACAACAATTGGTGAAAGTAAAATAATATAAACCATTCACATAATAACTGCAGTCTAGAGCATCACATAATTAAATAAATAAATGTCGAATAAACTATCAGTTCCAAATCATAAATCTAACTAAAATGAAATAAATCTAAATACAAAGTCTGATACTGAAAGGAATAAATCCGACGACAAATATGAACTTAATGGACATCATGCCCAACTGAAATAACTGAATATGAGTCCTAGACTAGGAAAGAAATTACTGAGGCCTCTACTCATGTCCTGCATGCCTCCACAAGCGCTGCAGCTACGCATCCCTTGAATGAATCATCGTGCTTGTCGTCCTAGTGGCTAGACACCTAAAATTTTTGAAAATAGATTTAATACGGGTCATAGCCCAAAACCTTTGAAAAATATTTAGCAAGTATGTAAAATGCAATAAGAGAAGTTATTATAAACATGTTAGTTTCGCGCGCACTCCCTTGAGTTCCTCACCTCTCAACTGTGGTACACACCTAACATCTCTTATTCAACCCATCTAGTTATACTACCCAACCTCACTAGTCCCAATACGCATCTATTTAACCACAAATATGCCTACCTCACCCGTACCGCACATACGATACTCTACCGTGGAACCAATAATCAATATAAGTCGAATATTATTATTGAATCATGAATTAAGTTTCTCTATATCTTCTACTACAACACAAGATTAGAATAAATCACACGTGTATATCTATCACACTATTTATATATACAATTTATAGCATTCCTAGACTATTAACCACGAATGCATGCATACTCTGCTACTGAGTCCATGTAACTCACATACTAATCAAGGGATACTCGTTCAGAGATCTCCCTCCAACCATAAATAAAATAGACACGTAATGGAGGTGAACATAGTCTTAAGACTTTGGGATTCGTACATACCCAATGCACCCAAATGACCGATCACACTATTGTACACTGAGTTAGTGATTTCGTAAGTCATACGTTATGGGGTACACATATAGAACTCGCTGGCATCACTAAGGTGGGATCACCCACTGCAGGTGACCTCTCATGATAGTAGGCAACATAGGTATTCCTGCACATGTATAATATGTATACCCACAAACAATAAATATCTCTAGTACAGGTATACACACAATCAATAAATACATCCAGTACGTAGTATATATCTCTCGAATACCCAATGTACTATTAATTTTAACTTAATTTTTATTCATTTTATTATGAATATCACTTGCTATTCGAAGATTTATAACAATCTCTTTAATGATTTCACTAGTTAAAATCATATTGTTCTACTAATCCAAATCTCGGGTTCATCTCAATTCTCTACGTATCTCCATGTGATTCCCCTACGCTAGTGTGTTTAATAATTTTTGATAGGTTATAGTCTATAATTTTGACTCCTCGACTACCACTATATCTCTATCATATATGACTGGCATTCCCTTGTTTTTTCATAATCCCAAAATAATCAAGTTATGGTTCTAATATTTTATTCCAAGTTTTACGCCTAAACTAACAAAATTATTATTTTCTAAGCAACCGAATTAGGTCATAAATTTTCTGGCACATTAAACACCCTATAGTAATATTGTGATTTCTCCCTTTACTGAAGTCCAAATCACCTCATTCAAAGCTAATTGGAAATCTATGATATAGAGATTTCAAGAAAAATATGGCATGTAATCTAATTCTAAGTACAATTAAAATGGGATACGTTTAAAGTAACGTAAAAAATTCTGGCCGATTGATATGCTGACAGATTAGACACCCTATAGTAAAAAGTCGATTTCTCCATCTATAGAACTCCAAATAACATTATTCAAATCTAATTGGAAAGATAAGACCTAGAACTTTCTAGAAATATATGTCACACAATCTAATTCTAAGTACAAATGAAATGGAATATGTTTAAAATAACGTAAAAAATTCTTACAAATTGTCATCTTATGTTCATCAATTAAACCTTAAGATATTTAAGATTCATGTTCTTCAACCAACAACCCAACAAGATTTCATCTTTATGTGACTTAAAAATCAAATTTTGAAATATAATCCCAGGAGGTTAGTGATGAGGCGTAAACTTTTTTTCAAATCATGTCATTGGGTGTTTACACCCTACACAACATAATACCACAACTTGGCACATAATAAATGGAAGTGTAGCGGCAAGTAGGGATCAAATCCACAGGGAACGGTATTTAGGATTACATTGGTTTAATAGTTTGGAAAGGGGAAAGTGTTAAATATGATAGGTTTGAGAAAGTTCGAAAGACTAATGCAATTTAATTAACTACTATGAATAAGATGATATTGGAATATACTCCCCTGAACCTTCGGTAATTTTGTTGGATACAAAATGTTCAAAAAATATATTTATAATTAGAAGAAAACATTAATGCTTTCAAAGTACTAAACATATGAGAATATTGTTCCACTCAATGTCTAGTCAATAAATAATTTAATGTGAATGGCAAGATTGTTGATACATATATTATACCCTCAAACACTCTGGCTACCTAGAAAAAAGGAAGTTAAGATACCAATAGTATTTTTTTTATCAAAATATTAAACCTATGAATTATCTATACAATTTCAACAAATTTTAGATCCAACTCATTATCCTAGGTTCAGTTCATGTACCCCAACTCTTTAAACATTTTACTGGACATGATATTACTAATCTCTATTTAAGAACCCATTAACATGCATGGAAACATAATGAAATAATAATAAAAGATATGGAATTTAAGGTTACCAATATATAAGATGATGAGCATGCAATAAGAAATCAAAGTTTCAAGAATTACCGAAAAAGCTTTTTAATTGATGATGCAAAACATGTAAATTATTCTCCTAGATGTTCCTCATTGATTATGATATTTTACATGAATGAAATCCCCCTTAAGATAACCCTAATGACTAAATATGTATATGCTAGAAGTCATTTAGAAGAGTCCTCAAAACGTAAAACTATCTAGGCTAAAAGATAGGCCAAAATAAAAATTTTGCTTCAAATAGTTTTTCACGGTTCAAAAGCATGATAAATTTTATTATCGTTCTAGTCCATTACTAATGACGAACCTATTCCTTTAAGAACCGAACCGGTTTCATTTTTTAATGTTTCCCAAGTGATGCCTTGTGTGCTCGAAGTTCTCTTATTACAATTCTGCCACTAGATCTTCTTCTCTACTTCACATGCGTATAACTTCTTCACCGTAGCTCAGATTGAGTTGTTGTTTTTTCCAATATTCTTCCAAATTCAATCTCTTCAACTTTACAGTTGTCTCCTCCTCCAAGTTTCGACTGGAAAATTACGAAAATACACTTGACTTCCCTTTCTTGGATTTCTTTCACTATTTTGGTGTTTCCCTTGCACCAACTTGCACGAATTACCTGTAAAATAAGAGATTAATACAAAAAAAAAAAATAGTTACTGAAAAGGGTTAGTATAAATATGAGATAAATTCGGGTTAATTACAATGCACGGGACCATAAATGAACCAAAATGAAAGAGATAAATATTAAATATCTATGCATAATCAAATCCCCTAACTTAGAACATTGCTCATCCCGAGCAATGTAAAAGAATAAGAGCATGAGTTTAAGTGGACTTATAAACAACTAATATTGTAGGGTACCTCTTTCATGAACAAGGGATTACATTTAGTGTATGCAATAACCCGTTAAACCCCTAGTTTATCCTAATAGGACGAGTGGTGTCTCGTGCGGATTTGGAGTGAATATACCCACAAAATTCATTTTTCATTTCAAAGAAAAATCAAAATACTTACATATTATACAACTTAAATTTTGGAAAAAATTGTCACCTTAAATTTATATTCAAGAGTCTCAATTCGTAGTGTGTGTGTGTGAAGCCGAGAATTAAACCGCTAACTTCCACTGATTGATCATTATGTTACTTTTTAAAAATTCGTTTTGATTCAATTCTCATGGGATACTCTCACAAAAGAATCACTCGAAATGTGTATAGTTCTCTCGGTGTGTGTGATTTAATGATTAAGTATAATGGAACACGAAGTCACGCCCATAAATTTGAAAGACCAAATTTGCATGGTGAAAAGATCTTGCCATCAGAATACGATCATTGGAAAATGGGAAATATTGCCTCTTATCCTCACCAATTATTCTCTCTTATTATCTTTTCGTGTCTTAGGCTCTCCACGTGGTAATTAATGTCGTTATTCAGAGTCAGTTAGGACTTTTTTACGTTATAAGATGGGAATGATTGGGAAATTCAGAGTTGGAAATTTTTCTTGCGATGACCCTTGGCACTTTTTTGGGAAATTGCTCAATATTTTTCTCATATTTTTTTCATTTTTTCTTTATATAATTATTTGAACATTTTTTTCTTGCCCCTTTTTATGTACCGAATGAACTTAATCGATGAATTTTTCGATTTTCACGACTCCAGGCCAATTGGGCTCGGGTTAATCAGACGAAATTGACAAATTTAATTGGGCTCAAATTGATTTGCAAAAGGGATAGTTTTTCATAATTTTTAATGGATCATATTTTTGGGCAACAAACGATGGTCTAACATCATTTATTCGAATTAATAATTATTTTACCATGTGTGTCTCGAGAATATATTTAATTTAGCGATATTTTTAGCGCATTTTTCAAGACATCTCACTCATTTCCCATAACTGATCAAAATAAAGGAATAACAAAAAATTTAACTAGTTACACTAAACTACAATTAAAAAGAGAAAAAGAGAAATAAAGAAACAAAACTAACTATTTACAACCTAAAATTTGAACTTCTAATTGACATTACACTAGAAGTAGAAATTTTTGACGATGCACCCAAAATACAATTTGACTTGGAGGGATTATTGGTGTTCCCTCATTTTCATACACTCCTCCCGAAAAAATAGTAATCCCGTTTGAACAACAAAGGCATGTGTAAGGTGAAAGAAATGAACCATCATAAATTAAAAAATTTAGGGGGATAATGGGGGGTTGGATGCTAAGGGGGCCAAGACCAAATTGATCACAAGAAAATTAAAATCACCTCCTTAAGGTTTTTCAATTGGAATGGGAGGTGGAACAAGTGCAAGTGAATAGCCCATGTGATGAAGCATCTGAAAATAATATATTTGTTCAAGAATTGGGTCAAAGTCGTCAAGACTTTAATCCGATTTTTTGATAGATTTAATGGTTCGTAATAGTGGGTAACCAAGTAAATAAAGGACCTTGACTTTAATCCGATTTTTTGATAGATTTAATGGTCCTCAAGAGGTTGAAATTCGAAAATGCTTGGATCACTCTCAATGATTTCTTCTTCAAAAAGGGGGGAGGCGAAAAGCAAGTTTCAACCTCAACCAAGCTCTTGGAAGAAGAAGAAGTCATTTCATTGAGCTGGACATTTTTTTTATTTATTCAAGCTTCATAAATCCCAACTGCATCATTTGATTCCTTATTACCACTTTTCAAACTTTATTTTCAAGTTCTTTGTTGAATTCTCTCACTTTCCAGAATTTTCATGTAATCACCCATCATCATAGGTGGTGGACAATTTTTTTCATGTTCAATTCTTTTATTTTTTAGAATTTGGAAGTTGTCACGTATAGTCTTAGGAGTGTAACTTAGAGAACTATTATCATAATATTCAAAGATATGTTTCAAAGTTTGTTCCTAAGAGCTTTGTTGAATTCTCTCATTTTTCAGAATTTTCATGTAATCACCCATTGTCGTAGGTGGTGGAGAATTTTTTCCAGGCTCAATTCTTTCATTTTCAAGAATTTGGAAGCATTCACGCATAGTGCTGGAAGTGTAACTTTGAGAACTATCATCATCATCCTTGCCTTAATCCCATCATATGGGGTCGGTCACATGGACTCTCCTTTTTCATTATAATCTATTATATGCATTATTATCATTTAAGTTTAATTCCTTATGGTCTCTTATAATAATTTCTTCCCACTATAACTTAGGGTGACCTCTTTTTCTTTTATCTTCTATTTCCGACGATCTTCCTCATGTTATAAGGGCATCTACTGGTCTACGAAATACATGTCTGAACCATCTAAGTCTACCTTCTCTTAACTTATCATTAATGGGAGTTACTCATAACTTTTCTCTCACATAATAGTTTTTAATTTTGTCCTTCCTATAATCCACTAGAGCATCCTCATCTCACTAACATGGAGACTTTGTTCATGTTTCTTCTTTAATGCCAAACACTCCGCTCCATAACAATTAAAGCAATCAAAAGAGTGAGGATGAGACATTTCAAAGTGGGCAATTCAAAAATGTTACAAGCATCAAAATTTCAAGTTTCTCGAAACAATTTAGTACAAATGAAAAAGAAAGTAAAAATAATAAACAATACATATACAAAGTATCAAAACACTAAAATCCTAAAATAAACCGTTCCCCGGAAGCGGCGCCATTTTTTGATGAGGCGTAAACTTTGTATTTAAATCGCGTCATTGGGTGTTTACGCCTGATACAAAAATATAGCACAACTTTGAATACTACAAATGGAAGAGTAGCAGTAAGTAGCGATCAAATTCATGAAAAACATTATTTAGGATTATATTGATTTAACACTTAGGAAAGGGGGAAGTGTAAAACACCATAGGTTTGAGAAACTTTTGAAGAATATGTAATTTTATTAACTACTATGAATAAGATGGGATTGGAATGCACTTATCTGAACCTTCGATAATTTCGATGGATACACAATGTTCAAAACTGTATTTATAATTAGAATAAAACATTAAAGTTTTCAAAGTACTAAACATATGAGAATTTTTCTCCGCACAATGTCTAGTCAATAAATAATTTAACGTGAATGATAAGATTGTCGACACGCGTATTGTACCATCAAACACTTCTGTTACCTAAGGTAAAAGATGTTAAGAGACCTATAGTACTTATTTTGACAAAATATCAAACCTACAAAATATTTATACAATTTCATCCAAAATTAGAACCCACTCATTAACCTAAGTTGGGTTCATGTACCCCAGCCCCCTAAATATCTATTCGGACATGATATTATAAATCTCTACATAAGAACCCATTAACATACATGGGAACATAATGAAATAATAATAAAAGTGCTGGAATTTAAGGTTACCAAGAGAGAACAAGATAATCATGCAAGAAGAAATCAAAGCTTGAAGAACTACCCAAAAAGATTTTGAATTGATGATATAAAACTTGTAAATTATTCTCCTACATGTTCCTCCTTGATTAGGAGATTTTTCATGAATGAAATCCCCCTGAAAAGAAACCAAATGACTAAATATACAGGTTAGAAGTCGTTTAGAAGAGTCCTTAAAATGTAAAACTTAGGCTAAAAAATAGTTACAAAATAAAAATCCCGCTTCAGATAATTTTTCACGGTTCTAAAGCGTGGCAAATTTTATCAATGTTCTAGTTCGTTACTAATGACGAACCGATTTCCTTAAAAGCTAAACCTTTTTCGTTTTCTAATGTTTCTTAGGTGATGCCTTGTGTGCTCGATGTTCTCTTATTTACAATTCTAGCACAAGATTTTCTTCTCAACTTCAAACGCACATAACTTTCTTGCCGTAGCTCGGATTGAGGTGCCATTTTTTCCAGTATTCTTGTGACTTCAATATATTCAACTTTACAATTGGCTCCTCGTCCAAGTTCCGACTCAAAAATTACAAAAATACCTTTGACTTCCCTTTCTTGCATTTCTTTCTCCATTTCAGCGTTTCTCTTCCACCCACTTGCACGAATTACGTGTAAAATAAGAGAGAAATACATAAAATAATAAATACTTGCCGAAAAGGGTTAGTAGCATAAATATGAGATATATTCGGGTTAATTACAATGCATGAGGCCATAAAAGAACTGAAATTAAGGAGATAAATATGAAATATTTATTCCAAATGAGTTAGATTCTAATTTGATTCCCAATCAAAACCATAATTAAATCCCATGAAACCACCCAACCTAACATTTTTTCATTGTAGATAAAATTATAGACTAGTATAAGAATTATAACTACTCAATTTATGCATGTTTAAACACTTGACTTTGATGATGAAGGCCTGATTTCAGTAGTTTGGTGATGGAGGTTGCTTCTCCTTATTCCCCTCTCAATTTTGGAAAAAATGGTGGTGCTAGGCGGTGATAAATGGCCTAAAAACCCTTTCCTCTTCCTCTCTTATGGCCTCTCTTGTTTCTCACTTCTTCTAATCCTAGATTCCAAAATATTTTAGTTGATATAGCCTTCATAAATCCATAGGTCTTCTAGCCCTATTTTCCCAAATGGCCATAATACCCTTACGTAGTGCTAATTTGGTCTAAAAATGCCTCGGGACCCAATTATGACCCTCGAGTATAATTTTTTGACTATCTCAACTCTACCGAATATATTAACACACTCAAAATGACTAGTTGGGTGACTTATATACCATTCTCATTTTATTTAATATATTAAGTCTCGAACCGTCTCACACGCGCGTCCCGACTAAATCATCATTAACTATCGTATTTCTCAATCACGACTTAATATAGTTCATTCTTAGTATTTTATTACTTGTTCACTAAGAAATATTCAATCTAGGTCACATCCCTAAATATTAACTCTTATCACACTAATTAGTATTTAATTTAACTCAGATTAGTGTTTTATTTTAATTCAAATAATCCCAATATAAAAATCACTTAAAATACGGGGTGTTACATACTCCCCCCACAATAAAATTTTGTCCTCAAAATTCATACATTCGTTTAGTAAAAGATGTAGATACTACTCTCGCATATCATCATCCTTCTCCCATGCCGACTCATCTACATTATGGTTTCCCCACTGAGCCCGAAACAGGGGCACCACCTTTGATCGCAGAATATGATCACTACGATCCAGAATAGCAATCAGTCTCTCCTCATATTAGATGTCTGCCTACAAGTCTATCTTCTCAATTGGAATGTGCCAATGTGCCACATCACAACTCCTGTATCTCTTGAGCATCGACATGAGGAACACGTCTCTGTAAATGTTTCGACAAACCCGATCTATAATTACCTGGCCTCACACTCTCAATAATAAAAAAGATCGCGTGTACCCCGATTCTGGCTTCCCTTTCTTATCGAACCTCATGACTCCCTTCATAGGAGACACCCACACCAAAACTTGGTCACCCTTTCTGTCTAGTCCTTAGTCTCTAGGAAATACGCCTTTCTTAATATTCAAATTCATCCCCATTGTCTCATCCTAATCTACAACAAAATTATGTTGCACTATGTGACAGTTCATTCCATTTCTTCTATCAAACAGTGGGTACACTGCCCAATAAGTAACTCACCACAAATTCTCCATAGTTTTTGTCTTAGTCAACTAATTCCACCACTCAAAGAAAACTTTGACCCTCTCGTGATATAGGAAACCCATCACTGATTTCATCAGTTTGCCAACTCATCTCATCATTGGAATTCCAAAGTCTTGCAAAATTTTTGGTAAATCATCTCAGACTAACCCCTTCTCATACATATTAATCTCCCATCCCGAGGTATGCCAAAAAGAAATTATTAATGCATTTGTTTTCTCCATAAGTTTTACCTTTGTGGGTCTTTCTCATTTAGTAAAATCATCCTTCCATTTATGTGTAAGGCCTCTGTAGAACTTACCTGAGTGCGACTTTGCTTAAATTCCTAAAACTATTGGATCATCCCTTAGCCAGAGGAATCTCCCATATGTATCTTCTCAGTCTTCCAACCCTTCTCGATTGTGATGGATCTCTTTGCTTTACATAACCGGACTACCTCCTTCCTCAAACGAAGTTCGGTCCATCTTACTTTCAAAACTCTACTTCTAACTACCTTTCTGGAAGGTGGTTAAACATATTAACTATCTGTTCCTCTTATCACGTTCGGTTCCCAAAATCGAAATACCCAAGGTGCCCATACACCCTATATTGCGTGCATATATGCACAATTAAACCAAATGTAACATATTTATGTCAAACTGGGCCTTACTTACTTGGCATGACTATACAGTAAGGGTATACTCAATTACCCTACTAATCGCAAATTAATTATTCTCGAGATTTCCCCACCGATCCACTAGTGGTGCAAACATTCCACAATTCTTCCTACCTAACAATACCTGGCTTCGCTAGCCTTAAATCATAAAATAATTCTCAACTCACAGTTTTAGCTCATACATATGCAATAACTAAAGAACTAATTCCTTGCCCTAATGATCACAAATGACCTAACTCTCGACGCTCACTAAGGCTCACGTGTGGGACGTCTTGCAAGCGAAATCCAAATAAGGAACCGTAGGCCCTAAAGAACATAAAGCACATAACCGAGGACATAACCGAGGAAACCCAAAATCCCATCCCCATATGTATAAGTCTAATTTTTAACTCCTACATTTATAAAGGAGTCATACAACATTGTGTTTCTCCTATCGTTAGGTCCTCGTTGCTAAATCATTGACGAGCTCGATCTCGCGCTCAATGGTAAATCAGATATACCTCGAATCACATCGGTAAAAGTCCCTATACACCAGGATCAAATATAACAAGAAAAATATATTCTCCGAAGCATCTTTTATAATATAATGTATGTACGAGCCTGATCCTCTTATAGGAGATAGTTTGCAACACAATACATCATACCCAGCAAATATGATGGTCTTACTATAACAGTCCACTATCAATTAGACCTATGCTAAGTAGTTAATACTCTGAAGAATAATATGTTCTACCCTTATAACTCTTAAAAGGGTCAAAATTATCACACGATATAAACATTCCTTTAGTGTCCCTAACCGCTCACTTGTAGGTGGAACCCTAGGGGTTCCTACCCAATGGTAAATATATATATATATATATGAAGTTGATACTACCAACGCACCCACCAAACCGGACTCACCCATGAATTTTATTGTTAATAATCATATACGTAACGCACCCACTTCACTCAAAATTTACACCATTATTCATAAGGATAAAACAAAAAATTTACCTTTAATTGTTAACTACCTTGCCTGGTCAATAGGTTTCTAAACGTGATTTCAGCGTCGAAACTGACCCCAGATTTTCTGTAATGGTTATACCTATTGGATACCCTCCTCTAGTTTCCCTCTACCTTGCTTTGGGCATTCCATCATCCTATGACCAATTTCCCAACAAGTGAAACAACGACTAGAAAAATCTCCCTCTGGCCCTGTTGAAATCCCCATTCACTCGATCGGAATTCCCTTGATCTGAATCTCTTAAACGCATCCCTCTCTTGGTTATTCTCCCAGGTGGTTCCCTAGTAGCACCAATTGCATTCATTCTTGCTCTGCTGACTAAACTCCCCAATCTCTTAGTTGCCTTCACATGGAAGCAATGATATTTCCCTTATAAAATTATGACATTTATGACATTACTATAAGTCGTCCAATTTGGATTTCCCCATCAAGTGCATCTTACCCATGATACCATCATCGACTCAAAGATCCTTTTTATCCTCTGCATCTACCTCTTCGGGTATGAAGTTCACTAAACAAGCAAATTCTCCCTCATTTTCAGCCACTATCTTCCCATCATACAATAAGTACTAAAATTTCCTTGCATCTTTATTTAAACAGTTGATGGAAGGATTAACAATCAAATCGCACCCCAAATTCTTCCATATTCCTAGTATCTCTCCTCAAATGTGGTGATTGACTCCCATTACTACAACGTTGCTCCTATTAGTTAAACATTTTTCTTGAAATTTAATTCCCGATTGTCACTGCACTCAACCATATGCAATTGCCTTTGGATGATCTCCTTCCAGTGGCCAATCACACTTCTGCACTTTCTTCAGACTCTTATGGATGGCCCTTTCGAAAGGCCCATCTGAATCTCCCCCTTACCGATTGTAGTGGGTGAGTCTGAATTTGCGTCGTCGTCTTCTATCGAAGTACTTGGAAAAACTATTGTGACCTAGATTATATCACAACATCAACTGCCTAAATAATAATAGTGGTGACTTCTACCACGATCATCATTTCCAGAATACTCTATGGCTTTGGATGAGCCTCTCTTCCTGCAGTCCTTCTAATGGCCTTCGTCGGTCGTCTTATATTATTCGGTATACAAAACCCTACCAAACTAGTATATGATTCGCATCAACTATACTTAATAGTAAGAGAACATCAGTCGCATTATAAATTGACAGCCCTAAGCGTAGGGCTCTGTATCAAAGAAAAACAATGATGAAAACGTAATAATATTCACATATCCTATAGGACACTAGACCCTGATACTCTGATACCATTTGTGACACCCCGCCTATTTTAATCCCGAGTGATCAATCATTTACCAAAATAAGCAGAAATCTCAATTAGTTCATTCTTATCATCACTGCAGATAACTTTTTAAATTATTTGACCACCTAAGATAAATAAGCCACTACCAAATTTTATCTTTTTTATTAAATAACAATAGTCACAACAATTAGCAGAACTAAAATAATATAAACCAATCACACAATAATTGAAGTCTAGAACATCATAGGATTATATAAATAAATGTCGAATAAACTATCGATTCGAAATCCAACATCCAAATCAAAAATCTAACTGAAATGAAATAAATCTAAATATGACATTCGCTCATTTGTTCAATTAATAGTTTCGTACCCACTCTTTTTGTTTATATAGGTTTTGTACCCATTTTGGATGGAAATCGTTAAGTCAACATAGTTGACGGTTAACTCTAACCACTTTTTGGTATTCATCCGAAAATATACTTCTATTTAACAAAACAATATATTACCATTAACCCTTAATTTTTTTTAATAACCAATAGCCTTCTCTTTTGAAGTTAAATATTTAACATAGTTATATATATATATATATATACAAAAAAAAACTATGTTAGTATTTTAGAAGAAAATTTTTAATTAAAAAATGTTTATTTAAAAAAAAATAGATTTTTTTCTTTAAAAAGGGAGTTTAAAAAATAGTTTTTTAACTTTTTAAAAAAAAAATTGGTCAGTTTTAATAAAAACTGTTTTTATGAGTATAAAATTGTTTTATTTACGAAAACAACTTTTCAACATTTTATTTACTAGAAAACTATCTTAATAAACCTTGTTAAGCGTTCTTAAGGTTTTTAATCAAATGATTCAATTTATGATATAAGACAAACAATGGAAGGAGTTACTATATATTAATATTATTGTTCTATACTAATATAAACGATCTATTCCTTTTTATTCCCCACAGCCATAAAGTGTGGAATCAAAATTTTCATCTTAGTAAAGTTGAAGTGATGGTAATTTGTGGATAAAAGGTTTAAATTAATAATATACAGGTGCTTATTGTTGGAATATTTATTCGATTATTTATTAATTACGAAATTCGACCAAATTTTGTAATTAAAAAAATTATTGCTCTTATTAGTGTGGTCTATATAAGGGGACGGATTTGATTATAAATTATTGGACATATGTCTTAGAAAATATTTCAAGAGACACATGACTCTAGGAATCCATGTGAGTCCTTTAAGCTACTTTTGTGGAGAGTAAATGATGAGACATAAGGGAATTTCGAGTCTCCTTTCCCCCTATATATAGTGAGTCATTATCCACCAAATGGTTCACTCAAAACTCATAAATATATCTGGGCAAGGAAGAAAAAATTTTGAATTTTCAAATTACCCCAATTTTGTGCAATTTCTGGGTTGCTTTGGAATGACTATTCAGAAGCTTTGCGATGAAGTGTTAAGGAGCCTTTAGGATTCATTTAATGATACATCATAAACAACAAATATATCAACAAGAAATTGACAAAGGTATTTTTTCATAACTGTTTGTAGTCAATTTTATATCGTGATTGTATGAAGAAAATAAAGATCCTATAAGAACTAATAATATTTGTATATATTGTTCTTATTCATGTTTATAATAATTTACACGTGGTATCATAGACTTGTTTAAATATTCTCATGTTATCCCTCTACGGATTTGACTGATCAAAAGATTATTGTTGATATATCCAGTATTAGTGATTAATTTTGCAATTTTTTTAAGCCGCAAATGACTTTTTGGGGGCAATTTTGTCTTATGTAATGGGACCATGTATTTTGTTTTGATGATATTTTAGTGGTTTTCTAATATGTTTCTCTCAACCCTACAAATGTCAAACAATTATGGGACAAAAAATTTCAAAAGCGCTTGTAGTGAATATTGTGTTTTTCACCGAACTTGTTCTGAAAGCGATGAAATTTTGTAGTCTGATTAGAAACGGGTCAAAGATAAATTTTTACGACCTTTGGTCAAGATGTAAACAGTTTTTTGGCGATCCGAGATCGTTTAGGTCCTCAAAACTCTGATTTTGCCATTTATGGTAATAATCTCGATGGCGTATATCTTTCACTCCAGAAAAATTATTTTTGAATTCCATCGAATGTTTTTGAGATTCTGGTGTAAGTTTCTATAGTTTCATGATGCTAACTCATTTTTTCTATTTTTGGCAAAAAAATTATGTTTTTACATATTTCATGCGTGTTACATCTGAACTAGTTTAAAACCTTCTTCTAATGATAATGTTTTAGTTGAATATTCGTGTCAAATACAAGACAATATATTTCATATAGTAGGATATTAGACTTGTTACTTTTAATATTCATATTTTTTATGAATCTGGTTCCAAACACACGCCAATGATTCATAACACTGAATATTAAACATATTTTGTGTCAATATATATTTTTTGTGAGTCTCGTGCCAAACATATGTCAATGATTCATAACATTAAATATTAAATATTTTTTATTCATCTTTTTTATGAGTCTCATGCCAAACGTAGGCCAATGACTCAAAGTGTTGATATTCATGTTTTAACGCATCTCGTGCCAAACAACACGGGCCAACGACTCATAAAGTTGAATATCAAAATTATTGTTTATTTTAAAGTTTGTGATTATTAATGTGAAGTGGAGGCTAAAATATCAACTTAGAATTATTGATTGAATGTTAAATAATCACATAATGTGTTTGTTAAATCACAAATTTCTATGTTCGACATCCAATACAAATTCTGCTTTTATGGTTTTGTGATTTACTAAACAATAAAGAATAAAATATGATAAATAACAAAATAATGTGACACAATTTATTATAATTCTTCCATTAAAATTTTGACAATTATATATATTCATTCCCTTGCAAATATCAGTTATGTGAATTTTTCTTAATTAGAGTGAGCATTTTGCAACAAATCTTAACTTGTTTTCTCAACCCTCAACCTTTTCGAAGTTTGACAGAATTAATCTGTCAGAATGGTGCTATCAAATTGAATTTAGCCTTGGTGTCTTGGACCTTGATGTAGCACTCCTTACTGAGGAACCCGTTGTTATTACTCAACAAAGTAGTGAAGATGATGTGCTCGTTTACAGTACATGATCAAGATCAAATAGGCATTGTCTTATATTAATTAGAATGTGCATTGCAACAAATGTGAAAAGTTCCCTACCTAAAACCACCAACACAAAGCAGTATCTGAAAAATATTAAGGATAGATTTCACACTGCTAAGAAATTCCTAGCTGGAAAACTTATGGCGGTCTGGCAACTATGAGGTTCGATGGCACTCGGACCATGAATGAACACATAATTGAGACGATCAACATTGCTGCCAAACTGAGGACTTTAGGCACAATAGGGGACGATTATATCTTAGTCCAATTTGTCCTATACTCCTTGCCTACTGATTATGGGTCTTTCCACATTCATTACAATACCATCAACGATAAATTAAATGCTAATGAACTACCAAGCATGTGGTTAACGAGAAAGAACATATCAAGAATCAAGGTGGTAAGGTGTCCAAATTGCAAGTGACCAATGTGGTGGTCAATAAAGGAGTTGGTAAGAAAAATAAAGGAAAGGGAAGGAAGTGAGGTCCTGGTCCTTCCAACAATGAACCTAGTCCTTACCACCAAAAGAAGGATGAAGCAGTCATATGTCACCTTTATCACAAGAAAGGGCATATTCAGAAAGACTACATTAAGTTAAACTTGGTTTGAAAGGAAATGTAGCCTTGTGCTTTTATTTGTTTTGAATAAAAACTTAATTCATGTTCCTTATAACACATGGTTGATTGATTCTGGTTATACATGTCATGTTTCAAATTCTATGCAGGGATTCCTTTCAATTAAGAAAATATAGCTAAATGAAGATTTTCTTTACATGGGAAACCCGACAAAAGTAAGAGTTGAAGAAATAGGAGTTTTTCGGTTAAAATTAAAATATGGGTTTTATTTAGATCTTGAAGATACTCTTCTCGTACCCACAGTTTATAGAAATTTAATTTCTTAATCTAAACTCTAAATAAAATACTTTACTTTTACTTTTAGGGATAATGGTTTTACTTTATATAAAAATAATTTTATTTTGGCTCGGGTTTCTCGTCCAATGGTTTGCTTCAAATTAATCTTGATCATAATTTTTTGGAGTCCTTATTATCTATGCGTACTAATGTTGGAACTAAATGTGCCTCATTCAACGAGAATTCTGCTTACCCATGGCGTAAAAGATTAGGACACAAATCCACAAAAATAATTGAAAGGCTTATTAAAGAGGGAATTATCCCTGATTTGGATTAGTCCAGTTAGTGTATGTGTGGAATGTGTTAAGGGCAAAAAAATCAAACACATAAATAAAGGAGATAAAAGAAGCATACAACTTCTTGAAATTATACATACAGACATTTGTGGTCCTTTTGATGTTCCATCCATTGGTGGAGAAAACTACTTTATCACTTTTATAGATGACATTCATAATTGTTGCACATTGTATCACTTGAATGATAAATCTCAATATGTTAATGTCGTTGAAGTTTATATTATAGAAGTAAAACGACAATTAGGCAAAAAGGTGAAAATTATTAGATCGGATAGATGTGGTGAGTTTTATGGAAAATATGATGAATCGAGGCAACGACCTGGTCCTTTAGCTAAACTCCTTGAACATTTAGATATTTTCATACAATACACAATGCCAGGATCACCTTGGCAGAATGGTATAGCTGAAAGGCGCAATCTATATTTTTATCAATATTAGATAATTTATCTATATTTGTGTGGATGCATGCTCTCATAACTGTCGCGCATATCTTAAATAGGGTTCCTAGTAAGGAACTTCAAACGACTCCTTTTAAGCTGTGAAAAGGATAGAAACCCTATTTAAATCATTTTTGTGTTTGGGAATGCGCAACAGAAGCAAGAATTTATAATCCACATGAAAATAAATTGGATCCTTGAACATTAACTTGTTATTTTAATGTGTATCTAGAAAAATCTAAAGGGTATAAATTCTACTGTCCTAACCATACAACAAGAATTATTGAAACCAAAAATGCTAAATTTTTTGAACATGGTGAAGTTAGTGGGAGTAGTGAAGTTAGGAATGTGATTATTCAAGAAGTCAAGGAAAATACTCATCTTCTAAGAATTTAGGATAATCACAATTTTGCTATTGACGTTCATAATGTTCATATTGTTCATAATGATGTTGTTGAATTGATTATTGATCCGACCAACAACGGAGAACAAATGAATGAATCATATAATGAACAACCACATAATGAGACTATTGTTGAAACACCACAAGATATGGCCTTAAGGAGATCTCAGAGAAATGAGATATTAACTATTTCGAATGACTATGTGGCATATCTACAAGACAATGAATTTTACAATGAGCTATTGATGATCCAATATCCTATGAAAAAGTTGTTTCTAGCATAGATTCTAGTAAATGGATTGATGCCATGAATGAAGAAAGTATGGGAGTTAGTAGATTTTCCTTAAGGTTATAAAACAGTCGGGTTTAAGTGGATATATAAGACCAAACACGACTCACATGGAAAAATTGAACGACATAAAGCTAGAATTAATGCCAAAGGTTTTACTCAAAGGGAATGGAATGAATGTAGTGAAACCATCTCCCCTGTTTCAGAGAAGGATTCTCTTAGAATCTTATTATCTCTCATAGCTCCTTATCGCTTAGAGCTACACCTAATGGATATTCAAACAACTTTTCTTAATGAGAGTTGAGAGGAAGAAGTCTATATGGAACAACTAAAGAGATTCATTAACGAAGGAAACGAACAAAAAGTGTATTTGTTTATGAAATCAATATATGGACTGAAACAAGTTTCTCATCAATGGTATTTTAAGTTTCACAATACCATTACATCCTTTGGGTTTAAGGAAAATATTGTTGATCAGTGTATATACCTAAAGATCAGTGGGAGTAAGTTTGTATTCTTGGTACTATATGTTCGTGACTTTCTTATAGCCAACCATGCTATTGGTTTATTAAAGGAAACTAAGAAGTACCTTCCATAAAACTTTGAAATGAAAGATCTCGACGAGGCATCCTAAGTGATTGGGATAGAGATTTATCGTGATTGATCAAATGGATTGATAGGAGTGTCTCAGAAGGCCTACATTAACAAAGTTTTACAAAGGTTTGGCATAAAAAAATTCTAATTCCATTAATGTTTCAATTCAAAAAGGGGAGAAATTTAGCTTAAGTTAATGTCCACAAAATGAATTGGAAAGGGATAACATGAAAGGTGTGTCGTATGCTTCTCTTGTTAGGAGTTTACTATATGCACAGGTTTGTACTAAGCCGAAAATCAATTTTTCTATTGGAAAGCTAGGTAGATATCAAAGCAATCGGGTGACTTCTATTGAAAGGTTGCAAAGAAAGTGTTAAGTTACTTGCAAGGGACCAAAGACTATATGATTACTTATATAATAAACTGATCACCTTGAGATGATTGGTTATTCAATCTCAGATTTTGGAGGATGCCTTGATAGCAGAAATAACACTATCGATTATGTTTACCCTCTGGCGGGAGGGGCCATTTCATAAAAAAGTGTTAAGCAAAGTGTCATCGCTTCTTCCACTATGGAATCTAAGCTTGTGGATTGTTTTGAATCTACAAATCATGGATTGTGGCTGCGAAATTTTATTTTAGGACATAGTATTATGGGTTCAGTATCAAAGTCACTGAAAATTTATTATGATAATATCGTAGCAGTCTTCTTTTCAAAGAATGATAGATACTCTAAAGTAGCTAAGCATATTAAGATGGAGTATCTATCTATTAAAGAAGCAGTTCAGTAAAAACTGTGTCAATTGAACGCATTAGTACTGGTGTTAACACAGCAGATCCTTTAACAAAAAGGCTATCTCCAAAGATATTTTGCAACCTACTAAAGAGATGGATCTTGAGTAGTTTATTGTGTAATTGCTATTTGCTTAGTTATTTGACATAAGTTTTGATATGAATAAAGAGTTTTTGAATTCTAAATTTCTCTCTTAATTGTATATGTGCATGTGAGTGAGTAAATATGACAGAAATAGTCTTTTATAAAGACATTACGAGACTATTATGATAATTCACATATTTATCCTTATTAAATATGACATTGGTGGCATGGTACATGGAAGGAATCATGCTCTTGAATTAGTATAGAACCACCATGACTCACATTAATGACGTATTTAGTTAAGGTACTTGATGATTGTTCTAAGACACTTGCGCAACTTGTGTTAATCAAATAATTATGTATGGCCTTATTAGGACCAAGTGGGAGACTCTTGAAAATATTACTTAATTATTTATTAATTACGAAATTCGGCCAAATTTTATAATTAAAAATTAAATAAATTATTGCTCCTATTAGTGTGGTCCATATACGAGGACAAATTTGATTATAAATTATTAGAAATAAGTCTTAGAAAATATTGTAAGAGACACATGACTTTAGGAATCCATATGAGTCTCTTAAGCTACTTTTTTGGAGAGTGGATGATGAGAAATAAGGATTTCGGCCCCTTTCACCCTATATATAGTGAGCCATTCTCCACCAAATGGTTCACTCAAAACACACAAATATATCTGGGCTAAGAAGGGAAAATTACAAATTTTCAAATTACCCCAATTTCGTGCAATTCTGGGTTGTTTTGGAAGAAGTGTTCAGGAGCTTTGGGAGGAAGTGTTAAGGAGACTTTAGGAGTCATTCAAGGATACATCAACGACAACAAACATATCAAAAAGCAATAGATAAAGTTATTTTTCCATAACTATTTGTAGTCAATTTTATATGGTGATTAGATGAAGAAATTAAAGATCCCTTGAGAACTAATAATATTTGTATATATTGTTTTTATTCATGTTAATAATATTTTACGCTTAGGGCCATAGACCATGTTTAAAAAAAATTAGTTCAAAATTAGTTTTTCTATGCATTGTAGAACTCACTCCCGGCACTAGCAATTTACATTGCGCAAAGTTCTGTTAAAGGCTGCATTGAAATTTTATAATACCAATAATAATTTATATTACCAACAAACTAAAATTTAAAATATAATTTTTCAAAAAATATATATTTTTTATAGTTTTAGAAAATGCAGTTGTGTTTATAAATTTCAAGTGATTTCTTTAAAACAGTTTTCTTTTTTAAATAACAAACATTATGTGTAGTTTATTAAAATTAAAACGTTAAAAATATTACTCAAAACTTAAAAAACACTTCAAAACATTCATTAAAATTTAAAACGTTAAAAACATTTTAGAAAATTTATTAAAAAAAATTGCTAGAAAATAAAAACATTAAAAAGTTGTTCATATTACAACTAACAAAAAACTATTTTTTAATATAAAAAACTATTATTTAAAAAGAACAAACTGTTTTTTAATTAAAATTTGACTTGAAAAAAAAAATATATATATAGGGAGAGGTTCATACGTGAACTTAAAAGATGAACTTTATAATGAAATAACACCTAACAACTCATTAATTTTAATTTCTATGTTGTAATTGGTCTGCACCAGCGGCAACAAATACGCGTGTCGATCGATCCCCAACTCCCCCCCCCCCCCCCCAAACCACCATCATCACCATGGTAGCCCTTGTAGCAACTTTTATGGTAGCAGGGCTGCCATGGGGGGGGGGGGGAGGGGTATGGGGATCAATCGACACACGTGTCCAGTATCGCTGGTGCGGATCAATTACAACATAGAAATTAAAATTAATTAATTGTTAAGTATTTTTTGTTAAGGTTCATTAAAAAGTTCATCTTTTAGGTTCGCTTGTGAACATATATATATATATATATATATATATATATATATATATATATATATATATATATATATATATATATATATATATATATATATGATTGTGTTAAAGATTTAAATTCAAAAGCCAAAGCCATTGGTTATCTAAAAAATAGTTGAGGGTTAAAGGTAATATATTATTTTGTTCCATAGAAGGGTATTTTCGAATTTATACCAAAAAGTGGTTAGAGGTAACAATTAATTATGTTGACGTAACGGTTTACATTCAAAATGGGTGTCAAACGTGCATAGAAAAAAGAGTGGATACTAAACTATAAACCGGAGAAATTAACGGGTGTTAAATCTCAAATGACCCTATTTTTTAAAAGCATCATAAAATTTTGATTTTCTTGTAGTGACACTACATAAGTACTTCCGGTGCATTTGATTTCACAGTTAAAAATGATAAAACAATTAATTTTTATGAAATTTATAAAAAAAAATAAAAGACGAGAAGACTTTTCTTTTCATTATGATTTTTCATGGAATAAGCTTTTTTCACGGAAGTGTATTTTATTTAATGAAAGTAAAAAATAGATTGAGCAAGTGAATAAAATTTGGGAACATGAACTACAAATAGTAGTCCTATACATATTTATAGTACCTAATTACCCTTAATTTAAACAAGTTATGTCCCAAGTTGGGTTCGTAACTAGGATCAATGTTCCTATGTATTTATTCTATATTGTAAGAATTCTTTGTTGTTTTTTATTTTATGGCTAGTGTTAATTATTTTACTATTGGAATCTAGCTATGCCATTGTCAGCTTTGGCTACAAAGGCTATAATGCAATATGTCGTATGTTAGATATTATTTGGCGGTATTTTTAACGAAGTTTCTTATTAATATTTAAATTTGCACTTATTTTGTTATAGATTAAAATATTGTTGAATTGATTCTTTTGTGTAGATAAAAGTTTGTAATTTACTAAATATTAATGAATAAATTAGTAGGACAAACTTGACACTCCAAACTACAAATTTGACTTTGCAAGCCAAAGTTGGTTGAATGAAGGACATAAAAAATCAGTCGATAATTCGTGCGATAGTGGTTGAGACGAAAAATGGGTTTGCGCCTCAAATCGGGTATGCATCTGAATTTTTTATTTTGTTTATATCTGGGATTTTATGTTTTTAATATTTATCAAGAAATAAACATGTTATGTAATTAGGAAAATAAAAATAAAAAGAAATACCGCATTTGAATAGCATAAAAATAAGGAATGCACCCTTATATCAAGTACAGATGGCCGCCAATTCCAAGCGCAAAAAAATCATCGTATATTTTATTATATTTGGCATTCACACACATTTTCAAAGAGAGGAAAAAAGAAAACATGATGTTAGAAATTCAATGCCTAAGTAAGGACAAAGCTCAAGTAGTACTTTGCATTTTATTCTTTTGCTTAACAGCTTGCAGCCTGTAGAATAATGTACAGATGCCAACAACTACACAATACAAAACTCACTCAAGTCAAACGTACGTTTATATATGCATTACCTCAAATCTTTTACAAAGGTATTACAGCCACTTTTTACGTATATTAGTTTAAGGGTTAAAGAGTAAAGAGGAGATGTATATAAAGGGAGGAGAGGGCTGCCTTAGAATATATCAAAAACCCATTTTAGTAGTAAACATGGGAACAAAAGGGAAAGGGTCTCCAATGATCTCTCTCCTTGCCACTCTTGTAGTGGTATTAGTGTCTCTGAACTTCCCATCAGAAACAACTGCAGATTACGCTTACTCCTCTCCTCCACCGCCGCCCAAAAAGTCCCCACCACCACCCAGCCCTACTTACCACTACACATCTCCGCCACCACCTACCCCAGTTTACAAGTCTCCACCACCACCTCCCACCAAACCTTACAAGTACAAGTCTCCTCCACCACCACCGGTTCACAAATCTCCACCACCACCAACTCCGGTATACAAATACAAGTCTCCTCCCCCACCCACTCCCGTCTATAAGTACAAGTCCCCCCCTCCACCCACTCCCGTCTATAAGTACAAGTCTCCCCCTCCACCCACTCCCGTCTATAAGTACAAGTCCCCCCCTCCACCCACTCCCGTCTATAAGTACAAGTCTCCCCCACCCCCAGCTCCAGTTCACAAGTCCCCACCACCTCCCACAAAGCCCTACAAATACAACTCTCCACCACCTCCTCCGGTTCACAAGTCGCCACCACCTCCCACGAAACCCTACTTATATAAGTCCCCACCACCACCTCCTACTCCAGTTTACAAATATACATCACCGCCTCCACCCCCCCATTACTGATACTCTTCACCTCCTCCTCGGCAATGAAGTTTAATGGTAATCTTCTTTACAAACTAATCATATCCAATCTTTGAATCAAGCATTTCACGTTCTTTTGTTACTTTATAATAGATAAAATCCTTCTTCACTTGACATTTATATTTTATGTTGTTAATTTAAGAAACTTTATATGTTGAACGTTTTTCACCACATAACCCAATGCATTCTTGCAGGATCGAGGATGTCCGAATAAAGAAACCAATTGTTTTCGAAAGACAGAAAGCGACCATGAAGATGGAAGAAGAATAACTAAATGCCAAAAGATAGATGATGTGTTCACTTTTTCATGTATAAGTATTATTTTTTATGCAACAACCGATTACGCGCTAAGGTTTTGAACTCTTGGAATATAGAGAGGCTATTGTGTACCAAAATAAATAAATTTCTCATTACCTCTACTCGTGAAATATATATTTTTTTGTATTTTCTGTTAATTGTGAGCGTGATTAGTTTTAATAATATTTAGATTTGTTATGCTCTAGGCCGTGTGAAAACGAATTAATTTATCTTGTATATATATATGAAAACAATCCGAATCCTTAATCCAAAAGGAGTCTACCATGCATTTACCGAAGTTCATCCTCACCCTTAATTTTATTAATTGTCAAAACAGTCCTAATTCTTAATCTATTTTTTTAAAAAAATACATAATATCTCTACACTTATTATTTATTTTAAACAAAAATAGATACTCTTAAATTAATAATATCCCTAATGAATGCAAGAGTCAAATAGATACTCTTAAATGGGAACAAATGCAATAATCTATAATTACTTTCAAAACTAGTATATAATTAGATTATGGATCGTTTGGTTGTCTAAATTATTTAATTATTAAATTGATAAATTTAAAATTATGAGATTATGAAAGTATTAATTTGAAACGGATTTAAATTCCTTTTTTTTGTCTTTAATTGCATCAATTAGTGTTCACCTAATGGCAAAATGACCTACTGACACACCCCAACCCCGTTACTTATAATTTTATTAATTGTCAAAACAGTCCTAATTCTTAATCTATTTTTTTTTTTTAAATACATAATATCTCTACACTTATTATTTATTTTAAACTAAAACTCGTACTCTTAAATTGATAATATTCCTAATGAATGCAAGAGTAGAATAAATACTCTTAAATTGGAACAAATGCAATAATCTATAATTACTTTCAAAACTAGTATATAATTAGATTATGGATCGTTTGGTTGTCTAAATTATTTAATTATTAAATTGATAAGTTTAAAATTATGAGATTATGAAAGTATTAATTTGAAACGGATTTAATTTCCTTTTTTTGAAACAATGGCGGCTACTTCATTAGCGTTCATAGTACCTGGTACCGGAGCTGCTGGCTGCTCGGCCTGGGAATGCCTATCCTTTGGTGCACGTCTCAAAGGCATCTGAAACGTGAAGGAGTTTATTAGTCTACAGTCATTATCAAATCTCAAATAGCTAAAGACGTAAACGAAAAAGAAGGAATACAACAATCCTAAAAATAGGGCTCTATAACAAAAATGTTAAGCTGAAAGCGAAAATAAGCCGTACAGATCCTATGGACACTAGAACCTGATGCTCTGATACCACCTTTGACACCCCGCCTAATTAAATACCGGGCGATCACTCCTTTATTAAATTAAAATCAAGGTGAACAGTTTGTTCATTCTTAGCATCACTGTCGTAAAAATACTTTTCCAATTTAAACACCCTAATTAATTAAGCTAAGTGTCAAAACCATTTTTTTTTAAACATTACTTTCCAGATTTTATTTTTGAAAACAAAGATTTAATTATTTACAACAATTTAATAAATAACGATTCGCACCACAATAATCCATGAACATATAATCCAAATAATTTAAACATTCGACAACTGAATCCCAACATTAGAATTTAAAGTGAAACATCCAGACAATAATAAATCCCAAAGTATCAATACTACAATAACTGAATCACAATGTCCAAATAAAACAACTAAAAATGGAAAGGGCGTCACATGCCCCTCTAAATGAAGATACTAGGAGAGGAATCAAGTAAATGAAGTCGTCTAAGCAAGTGACCTGCAACTCCCACCTAAGCTGCAGCACGTTCCTTCCAAAGGATCCTATGCGAGACGCCCCTGTAGCTGGGCACCTGTAATATATACATATATATACAAGAGGAAAAGAGAAATAGAATCGGGTCAGAGCCCGATAGTGTATATGATTTGAAAATTCGTTTAGCAAGTATTTAAATTGTTTACAGGCCAATGCAACAACATATTAGTGCGGCACTCTCTTGAGAAAATCTCACCTCTCTTCTAGTGTGCACGCCTATCGTACTATGCTTCCTAACTGATTATTTATCTTGTACTGCTCTAAACGTCCCAATGGTTTAACTTATCTTAGGTTACTCGTAAGATTTTAAAACCGAACAGTATAATTGTTTAAAACCAGAATTTCATTTAATAGGGGAGCTCTCATTATAACTTTATTTAATAATAAAGTTCCTCAGTGTCATATTACACTTTTCAAACAAGTATTTCCAATTTAAAGTCAAGATTCATTTCTTACTTATCATAACACAGTAATCATTTCCAAATTTCGGAATTTCATATATATATATATATATATATATATATATATATATATATATATATTCTAACAGCACCCCACATAAAAATTATGGTGCGGGCTTACTCTGCTATCCAATCCCCGTATCACTCGTACTAAGGGAATACAAGTTCGGAATCACTCTCGAACTGTATTAACACATACACAAACAATATTGAGGCGAAGCATAGTTTTCAAGTCCAAGAGGTCAGTGCATACCCACACGTCTCTTAGGACCGTTCGACTATCAATCCGATAGCCCGTACCTAGGATTCCTATCTTCTAGGGTACGAGTTAATATCCCCCATGAAGGCCCATTCGAGATAAGACTGTCCCAGCGCGGTAACCTCATGGATAGCAAGTAGCGCGGGCATGATTTTTCACATGTATATAATATATGCATACACGCAGTCATATAAATATACTACTTTTATCATATCAATTTAGGCTCATCCCATAACCCATAATCACAACCTTTATTCTGATCTTTCCATTATTTTTTTTAAACCGTATGACGGTTCGTCCCTAACTTTAATTCGAAGAATTTTTCCAATTTACTACGCGACCCTCGTGGACTCTATCCTTCCAAATGTACAATTCAGTAGGTATTCAATTATATTCCAACGTAACTCTCTTACGTGTCTCTCCACTTTAATATATACTTACATTGTCCCTTATGTAAAATATCCCAAAATATAGATTTCGCCTTTCCTAAAAGGTCTCTTATTCATTAATGAATCCTACTGGTCATCATTATCTCCCAAATTATTTTAACAAGGATGTCTAAGGAGTTTTCTTCATTTCGAATCAATTCAACAATTTTAAAAGGGGAACTTAAGTCTGCCAGGACGGGTCGATCGATCGAGGTCTGGGGCTCGATCGATCGAACCTTCGATCGATCGAAGCTCTTGGCTCGATCGATCGATCAAGCAGGTATGGCGAATTCTGCAGTTACCAGTTACGGGTTTTCTCACAAAACTTCATCCAAATCCTAACTTTCCATACCCAAACGTCCAAAAATTTATACTACCAGTTATATAATTCCAGTCCATACATCTTTTACATAAAGCATGCAAATTCCCATTAATAATCATGGATTAACAAGCCCAAAATTCATGTAAATATCAAGAACCCTAGAAATCTCTTAAACATGGTTCTAATAAATCTTTTCCAGAGTTTTCTTCTGCTAAAACATCAAAATTTCATGGTTTAATCCTCTACATGTGAAAGAGTTTCCAGAATATCATTTAAGTCATCACTACATGCAATTTCCTATCTCAAATTGGGTTTTTCTTCTATACAACTCATCCTAATCATTCCTAAACTAATATGAGTGATGCATCAACGAAATAAGCAAGATAAACACTTGCCTGAGATTTTAGACGTTCTAGTTTGCGGATGATTTTGGTGTGGTTGCGTTCTCCGTCGCGCGATCTAGGCGTTGGTAGTGGTGGCGGTGCAAACGGATGGGTTTTGAGCCTTGGATTGCCTTGGGAGCTCTCTCCTTTCTTCTCCTATGGCCGTCACTTGTCTTTGGTTGTTCTAACCCTAGAAGACAACCTTAGACATCTGATATAACCCTTAAAATTTCGTGGATTTAATTACCCAAAAATGTGAAATGTCCAAAATGCCCTCCCGGGGTACTAATTAGGCCTAAAAACGCCCCAAGACCCAAACTAAACCCTCGGGTACATTTTTCTGACTATCTCGACCCTTCCGGACGCGTTGGCGCACTCAAAATGAACATACAAACAACTTATAAAATATTCACTTTTATTTATCAATATTTAGTCCCGACGCGACACGGGCGCGTCCCGACTCAAATTTTCAAAATTTTACATTTTATTCACTCGTGACATTTAATATAACCACTATTTTATATTACTTCGCTCATTAGTAATATTCAACAAATTTCCCACAATTACTAACTCTTATCACGTTAATAATTATAACCTAATTAATTTTCAGATTTTTATTAAATAATTATTTCACATTAAATTTAATAAATCCCCAAATTAATATAGCATAAAAATACGGGGTATTACATACTTCCCTCCTAATAACAGAATTTTGTCCCGAAATTCGAAAAAAAAATAAGGCGTACCTGGTAAGAATAATTCTGGATATCTCTCGCGCATATCTATCTCGCGCTCCCAAGTGGATTCCTCCACATTATGATGCTCCCACTGGACCCGTACAAGTGGAACTATCTTCGACCTCAATCTCCTCTCACTATAGTCTAGGATAGCCACCGGTCTCTCCTCGTAAGAGCTGTCAGGCTGTAAGTCTATCTCATCTATCACGATGTGAGTATGGGCCATATCATCCCGAAGATATCGTCTCAACGACGAGATGTGGAATACATCGTGTACGCGATGTAAATGTTCTGGCAGTCCCAATCTGTATGCTATCGGCCCAATCCTCTCGATAATGGGAAATGGTCCCACGTACCCTGGGGCCAATTTCCCTTTTTTCCCGAACCTTATTACTCCTTTTATAGAAGACACACGTAGTAACACCTGGTCCCTCACATTAAACTCCCGGAAGAACCGTTTCGCATCAGCGTAGCTCTTCTGCCTGTCCTGGGCTACTCGAATGCGACTCCTGATCATCTCAATCCTCGCGGAGGTTTCCTGAATCACCTCTGGTCCTAGCAACTTGTTATCCCCCACCTCGAGCCAACAAGTTGGGGAACGACAAGGCCTGCCGTACAAAGCTTCGAATGGAGCCATGCCAATAGTGAACTGATAAGAGTTATTATAAGCAAACTCTACCAGTGGAAGATGTGGATCCCAACCTCCCCCAAAATCAAGAACACAAATGAATAGCATATCCTCCAACATCTGATTAGTACGCTCTGTCTGTCCATCTGTCTGTGGGTGATAAGCTGAACTTAACCTCAACTCAGTACCCATAGCCTCCTGAAAGCTTTCCCAAAAATGCGACACGAAAATCTTATCTCAATCTGACACAATATTCAGGGGCACCCCATGTAATCTGACAATCTCAGCAATGAACAACTGAGCATACTGACCCGTGGTATAATCTGTCCGCACTATTAGAAAATGAGCCACCTTGGTCAAACCATCTACAATCACCCAGATAGAGTCGTGGCCCCGCTGTGATGTAGGCAACCCCGTAATAAAATCCATGGAAATACTCTCCCACTTCCACGCGGGTATTTCCAATGGTTGAAGCAACCCTGACGGTTTCTGATGGTCCACCTTTACCAGATGGCAGGTAGCACACTTGGACACGAACTCAGTAAGGCCCTTCTTTATCCCACTCCACCAGTATTGTCGCCTCATATCCTGGTACATCTTATCTCCTCCAGGATGTACTACAAATCGGGACCCGTGAGACTGGGTCGTCACTGCATGACGTAATTCTGCTCCTTCTGGAACCACCAATCTCCCATTAAACCTCAAACCCCCATTATAACTAACAAAATAGGACTCAGCACCCTCGACTAAAAGTTGTACAATCTGCTCCTGGCAAAACGGGTCTGTGGTTTGTGCCTGTATCACCCTCGTAACAATCTCGGGTGTCACTGTCATAACAGATATGAAGGAATGGGCTATTGCATCCTGGTGACCCAACTCCTTCCACTTTTCTTTCCAGACGTCCACTACCTCATCTACCGGTCTACGACTCAACGCATCAGTAACTACGCTGGCCTTCCCAGGATGATACTGTATATCGAACTAATAGTCCTTCACAAACTCTAACCATCTGCGGTGACGCATATTCAGCTCTCGCTGAGTGAACAGGTACTGCAGTGACTTGTGGTCTGTGATCAAGCGGAATTTCTCCCCCAACAAATAGTGCCTCCATATCCTTAATGCAAAAACGACCGCTGCTAACTACAGGTCATGAGTGGGGTAATTCTTTTCATGCGGCTTAAGCTTGCGGGAGGCAAAAGCTATAGCTTTCTCCTCCTACTGAAGTACTCCCCCAAGTCCCCGTAAAGAGGCGTCGGTGTAAACCAGGTACTCCACACCCGGCTTCGGTAAAGCAAGGACTGGCACTGAAGTAAGCTTGTCTTTCAGCTCGTCGAAAGACAACTAACAAGCATCATCCCAAACATATTGTACCCCTTTGCGAGTTAGATTCGTCAATGGACCCGCTATTTTGGGGAATCCTCGAATGAATCTCCTGCAGTATCCGGCTAATCCCAAGAAACTATGCACTTCCGTCGGTGTCGTGGGCTGTCCCCACTCCCTCACCACTGACACTTTACTAGGGTCAACTACTATCCCCTGCTCAGAAACAACATGCCCCAAGAACTGTACTTCTCGCAACCAGAATCCGCACTTCTCATACTTAGCATACAACTGATGCTCTCGTAGAGTCTGAAGGACCTGTCTCAAGTGATCGGCATGCTCCTCCTCGGAGTGTGAATATATCAAAATGTCATCTATGAAGACGATGACAAAATGATCCAAGAACTCTCTGAACACTCGGTTCATTAAGTCCATGAACACGGCTGGAGCATTTGTGAGGACGAATGGCATCACTCTGAACTCGTAAGACCCATATCTCGTCAAGAAAGCAGTATTTGAAACATCCTGCTCCCTAATACGTAGCTGATGGTACCCCGACCTCAGATTTATCTTCGAAAAGAAAGTTGCTCCCCTCAGCTGGTCGAACAGATCATCGATTCGAGGCAACGAGTATTTATTCCGTATCGTGACCTTGTTCAACTCCCGGTAGTCCACACACAACCTCAGTGAACCATCTCTCTTCTTCACAAACAATACTGGAGCGCCCCAAGGTGAAGTACTCCTGCGAATGAAGCCCTGTCCTAACAGCTTCTCTATCTGATCTTGCAACTCTCGCATCTCTGCCAGAGCCATATGGTATGGAGCGCGTGCTATCGGTCTAGTATCCGGTAATAAGTCTATGACAAAGTCTATCTCTCGACTGGGGGGTAGGCCTGGTATCTCCTGAAACACATCGAAATACTCACGAACAACTGGAATCGAGTCTAAAGGAATCACAACCTCTTTAGAGGTATCCTCCTCTATGTAATACAAATGAGAGGTCGAGCCTCCCTCTGGGTGAGGCATCGCCACTACAAACATCTCTTGCCTCGGAATGGCAAAATCAATGCTTCCACCAAAACAATCAATCATGGCTCTATAGGCTGCGAGCCAATCCATACCGATAATAACATCGTGCTCATGCATATCTAAGACTAACATGTCTGTCGGTAATACCAAACTACCAATCTCTACCCCCACTCCCTGGCATATAAAGAAAATAAGCGACCCACTCCCCAGTGGTGAGTCTACACACGTCACTGTGCTTTCTGCTGTGGCTAACAACCCTAAGGCCTTCGCAAAATGCGTAGATATAAAATAATGCGTCGCCCCATATCAAACAAAACCCGACCCATAGTACCATGGATAGGAAACATACTCTCAATCGCGGGTAGTTCCTGTGGAGCTGCTGCCTGGTGGACATTATAGACACGTCCATACTGTAACTGCCCCTGCTGCACTGGAGCTGCTGGAACGATTGGTAGGGCTGGCACCTGGGCTGGAGCTGGGAGGGCAGCTGGAAAAAGTGGTCTCTATGGCTCATTACGGGCACCCTGCTGCTGTGGGGCCCTATCAACCTCTGGGAAGTCCTGGCACTTATGGCCATGCTTGCCACACACAAAATATCGGCCTCTGAAGTTACCTCCCCTCTGACCATGCTGACCACGCCCCTGCTGGCCGTTACCTCCCCGCCACTAGCCCTGATGAGTACGCTGTTGGCCCAGTTGGCCCTACTGTTGACCCTGCTATCGATGTTGGCCTTACTGGCCCTGCTGATTAGGTTGGCCCTGCTGGCCCTGCCTATAACCCCCAAATCCCTGTCTAGAATCACCTGAACGGAATCGCTTAGCAGGGTCCCCCTGATGGAAACTCTGCTCGTGATGACGAGTTTTTCCTTGAGATGGTGCTCCACTAGCACTACTACCCCCGGTCCTGCCCTGCTGGCTGGACTCTCCTGCTCTCTTGCTTCCCTGCAGATGGAAGCGGTGATCCTGACAATGTAGTAAAGCAGCATTGAGTACATCAGTGAAGGTACTCAGAGACAGATTCCCTATAAGGTGCTGACGGATCCTCTAAGCTAACCCATCCACAAATAACATTATCTTCTTACTCTCAGTAGGTACCTCATCTGGAACTATGGTGAGAAGCCTCGTGAACTCCTCCTCATACTTAGCAACGGTAGAATTTTCTTGTTTCAAGTTCAGTAGTTTCCGCCTCATCTCAGTCTGCACGACGGGTGGAAAGTATTTGCGGTCAAACCTCTCCCAGAACGACTGAATCGGGATCGTGTCCCTCTCCTCCAAGGTGGTGGTGGATTCCCACCACTGCAAAGCGGCTCCCACAAGCTTAAAGGAAGCCAGCAACTGCTTCTGCACGTCGGTGCACTCATACATACGAAGATGCCGCTAGATGTCTATCTTCCATTGCCTGACTGTGATGATATCTGAACTACCAGAGAACTCAGGGGGATGTGCCTTCTGAAAAGCATCCCTAACCCGCTCCCATGCAGATGGAAGCTGTGCAGGTACTGATGCCACTGCCTGAACTTGGGGTGGAGCCTGCTGAACCACCGCTAGCGCGGCATTTACCGCCTGAGCAGCAATGGCGGCTACTTCATTAGCATTCATAGTACCCAGTGCCGGAGCTGCTGGCTGCTCGGCCTGGGCACGCCAATCCTTTGGTGCACGTCTCAGAGGCATCTAAAAAGTGAAGGAGTTTATTAGTCTACAGTCATTATCAAATCTCAAATAGCTGAAGACGTAAACGTAAAAGCAGGAATACAACAATCCTAAAAATAGGGCTAAATAACAAAAATGTTAAGCTGAAAGCGAAAATAAGCCGTACAGATCCTATGGACACTAGAACCTGATGCTCTGATACCACCTGTGACACCCCGCCTAATTAAATACCGGGCGATCACTCCTTTATTAAATTAAAATCAAGGTGAACAGTTGGTTCATTCTTAGCATCACTGTCATAAAAATACTTTTCCAATTTAAACACCCTAATTAATTAAGCTAAGTGTCAAAACCATTTTTTTTTAAACATTACTTTCCAGATTTTATTTTTGAAAACAAAGATTTAATTATTTACAACAATTTAATATATAACGATTCACACCACAATAATCCATGAACATATAATGCAAATAATTTAAACATTCGACAACTGAATCCCAACATTAGAATTTAAAGTGAAACATCCAGACAATAATAAATCCCAAAGTATCAATACTACAATAACAGAATCACAATGTCCAAATAAAACAACTAAAAATGGAAAGGGCGTCACATGCCCCTCTAAATGAAGATACTAGGAGAGGAATCAAGTAAATGAAGTCGTCTAAGCAAGTGGCCTGCAATTCCCACCTAAGCTGCAGCACGTTCCTTCCAAAGGATCCTATGCGAGACACCCATGTGGCTGGGCCCCTGTGATATATACATATATATACATGAGGAAAAGAGAAAAAGAAACGGGTCAGAGCCCGAAAGTGTATATGATTTAAAAATTCGTTTAGCAAGTATTTAAATTGTTTACAGGCCAATGCAACAACATATTAGTGCGCACTCTCTTGAGAAAATCTCACCTCTCTTCTAGTGTGCACGCCTATCGTACTATCCTTCCTAACTGATTATTTATATTGTACTGCTCTAAACGTCCCAATGGTTTAACTTATCTTAGGTTACTTGTAAGATTTTAAAACCGAACAATATAATTGTTTAAAAAGAGAATTTCATTTTAATAGGGGAGCTCTCATTATAACTTTATTTATTCATAAAGTTCCTCAGTGTCATATTATACTTTTCAAACAATTATTTCCAATTTAAAGTCAATATTCATTTCTTACTTACCATAACACAGTAATCATTTCCAAATTTCAGAATTTCATATATATATATATATATATTAAATACTCCTATAATATATATATTCTAACAGCATCCCACATAAAAATTATGGTGCGGGCTTACTCTTCTATCCAATCCCCGTATCACTCGTACTAAGGGAATGCAAGTTCGGAATCACTCTCGAACTGTATTAACACATACACAAATAATATTGAGGCGAAGCATAGTTTCCAAGTCCAAGAGGTCAGTACATACCCGCACGTCTCTTAGGACCGTCCGACTATCGATACGATAGCCCGTACCTAGGATTCCTTTCTTCTAAGGTATGAGCCAATATCCCCCATGAAGGCCCATTCGAGATAAGACCGTCCCAGCGCGGGCATGATTTTTCACATGTATATAATATATGCATACACGCAGTCATATAAATATACTACTTTTATCATATCAATTTAGGCTCATCCCATAACCCATAATCACAACCTTTATTCTGATCTTTCCATTATTTTTTTTAAATCGTATGACGGTTCGTCCCTGACTTTAATTCGAAGAATTTTTCCAATTTACTACGCGACCCTCGTGGACTCTATCCTTCCAAATGTACAATTCAGTAGGTATTGAATTATATTCCAACGTAACTCTCTTATATGTCTCTCCCCTTTAATATATACTTACATTGTCCCTTATGTAAAATATCCCAAAAATATAGATTTCGCCTTTCATTAAAGGTCTCTTATTCATTAATGAATCCTACTGGTCATCATTATCTCCCAAATTATTTTAACAAGGATGTCTAAGGAGTTTTCTTCATTTCGAATCAATTCAACAATTTTAAAAGGGGAACTTAAGTCTTCCAGGAGGGGTCGATCGATCGAGGTCTGGGGCTCGATCGATCGAACCTTCGATCGATCGAAGCTCTTGGCTCGATCGATCGATCAAGCAGGTATGGCGAATTCTGCAGTTACCAGTTACGGATTTTCTCACAAACTTCATCCAAATCCTAACTTTCCATACCCAAATGTCCAAAAATTTTTACTACCAATTATATAATTCCATTCCATACATCTTTTACATAAAGCATGCAAATTACCATTAATAATCATGGATTAACAAGCCCAAAATTCATGAAAATATCAAGAACCCTAGAAATCTCTTAAACATGGTTCTAATAAATCTTTTCGAGAGTTTTCTTCTGCTAAAACATCAAAATTTCGTGGTTTAATCCTCTACATGTGAAAGAGTTTCCAGAATATCATTTAAGTCATCACTACATGCAATTTCCTATCTCAAATTGGGTTTTTCTTCCATACAACTCATCATAATCATTCCTAAACTAATATGAGTGATGCATCAACAAAATAAGCAAGATAAACACTTGCCTGGGATTTTAGACGTTCTGGTTTGCGGATGATTTTTGTGTGGTTGCGTTCTCCGTCACGCGATCTACGAGTTGGTGGTGGTGGCGGTGCAAACGGATGGGTTTTGAGCCTTGGATTGCCTTGGGAGCTCTCTCATTTCCTCTCCTATGGCGGTCACTTGTCTTTGGTTGTTCTAACCCTAGAAGACAACCTTAGACATCTGATATAACCCTTAAAATTTCGTGGGTTTAATTACCCAAAAATGTGAAATGTCCAAAATGTCCTCCCGGGGTACTAATTAGGCCTAAAAACGCCCCGAGACCCAAACTAAACCCCCGTGTTCACTTTTCTAACTATCTCGACCCTTTCGGACACGTTGGCGCACTCAAAATGACCATATAAACAACTTATAAAATATTCACTTTTATTTATCAATATTTAGTCCCGACGCGACACGGGCGCGTCTCGACTCAAATTTCAAAAATTGTCATTTTATTCACTCGTGACATTTAATATAACCATTATTTTATATTACTTCACTCATTAGTAATATTCAACAAATTTCCCATAATTACTAACTCTTATCACGTTAATAATTATAACCTAATTAATTTCCGGATTTTTATTAAATAATTAGTTCACATTAAATTTAATAAATCCCCAAATTAATATAGCATAAAAATACGGGGTATTATATGTGATGATATATGTATACTTATCTGACTCATTTATAAAGAGTGACCAATCATATACTTATCTGGCTCATTCATAATGAAAGACCTAACCCTTTCGAATCATGATTAACATATCCTGTCTATAATAGATAATTCCCCCCCATTCCTCGTTGAGGAGTAACCCCTGTCTGTAACAGACAATTCTTCCCCATTTCAGGCCGGGGAGTAACATTCCATTTCGGTAATCTGAAATGAACAATTTCATATTAACTATTATTATGATCATATCCGTATCCATGTATAATACATATTTCCAGTAAGTGATGTTTAGATCCTATCCATAACCATGTACAATACATCTTACGAGTGAGTAATATTCAGATCGTATCCATAACCATGTGTAAGACATCTTACCCATGAGTGATATTCAGATCGTGCCAGTAACCATGTATAATACATCTCTTTCCACTGAGTACACTCACCTTCCCCTTGCCTTTGTCTGACACTTGTTCAATCGGGGCTTCTTCCCTTCCTATCATTCTTACAATATTAGTGTCATCATAATAATATTACCAATCCAAAAAATATACTACAGCAATAACACACATGTCCCGTATAATAACCATCTTTCCGAGTAATAACTCGCTTGATGCTTGTCTCTATAATGCTATCATATCCCTGGTATGCTTACACTAATCCGGTTATCATAAGTCGATTAACTCACACTGAAATAGGTGAATAAAATCGTAAACGTAGTGGATGTGGTCATATTTCCTCAAGAGTGAGACCAAATCATACCCAATACGTCTCACCTCGAAATAGTGCACACAATAAAGTACTGAATGATATGACCTGGGGATTATACTCTCCCGGCATTCACTAGCCAGGGGATTCACCCACATCCCGCAACCTCCGATGATAGCATTAGAGTGGTATGTTTCCACATAAATATCATTCATACCGATATTTAAAAATTACACGCATATATACTTACTTTAATTCCAAATATACATATTTAATAAATCCGGTTATCCCTTGTCGAACACCAGTAGCACTAGCCCATAATCCCCGAGTCTATTTCCCCGACTCTCAATTTATTTAATTTCACATCCATTAAATAATTAATGTAGCTTCACTCGCTAAAATACCCGAACACATCAAACTGTCTCGTATTTATATATTAATGAATTTATCTCACTTAATTCGTTCTTAAGTTACTCATTATTTCACACCTCTCTAAACCCATATATATCCACCCATTATTACTAGGTAGTAGGTTTCCATTTGTATTTCTCTAAATAATTATTATTTCAGCAGTCCACAACCAAACTAGAGTCAAGAAAATGAAATAAGACGACCGACTTGAAAACAGCATCGTCGTTCGATTGATGGAATCGATCAATCGATCGATCCTGCCACGCAGGCAGCTCCTTCCCCGTTCGTTTTTTCCATTGTTATTCACCCAAACCTCCTCGATTCTTCCCAAATCTCACCCTAAGCACACCCAATGTTTATCAAACATTACAATACGTGTTAATCACGATTTAAACCCATAATCATCACTGATTTCTCATCAAAATTGAATATTTCACGAATTGGGTTTTCTCAATTTAATACAATCCTCACATTCAATTTGATTGCATAATCCAAATGAAATGAAATTAACTACTGGGTTTCAACTATAAATCGAATTCCAACAATTTATAGTAGTTTTTCAACATTAGTTGCACATTAATTCTTCATCTAATGTCCAAATCCCGCAAAACCCATTTTTCATGTGACAACCATCCCCCAAAACGAGTTTGTCTACACCCACCATGATATGAACTTGATTTTTTGCAATTTAAAGTAGAAGCACATTAATTACTTTCCTTTCTAGGCTCGTAAGGTGTGATTACACGTTATAAAAGAAGGATTTGACACAACACGCCCAATGTGTGACACTAATACAATGTAATAAGTCGACAGCTATCTTTGAAACATGCGATTTCATATTTTTAGTTTCATATTGCTTGTTTAGATAATCTTTTTTTCTCATAAAGTTGAGTTTTAAATATTTTCAATTTTCATATACTACAGCTAAACTAACAAATAAACTATCAAATGAAATATAGACTAATAAGCATGATTTCTTCTTTATATGAACTACATATACTTTGTTAAAAACAACACTTGTCCCAAAGAGAAGAAACATTGTTTGATAGAATGTAAATCTAATAGAAAAATAATTATTAAAATCCATCTGAATATTAATGGATATGATAATTGAGTCCAATAAATAATAAAAATTAATAAATATAATATGATTTTTTTAATTCTAGTTGATTAAATTGGGATTTTGTGATGATCGTTTCGTTATTTGAAATTTCATGTGATAATATTGTTAAATCGATTTTTAAATGTTTAAACAAATACTAACTACAAATATTTCGGTGATTCGGTTTTGGTATCCGATAATGAAAATTAGTAAACAAAAATTTTACTTTTTCAAACCAAAACGGTAAGCTATGGTAAAAAAAATCGCCCGAAATTAACATGTGATGGTAAGGAAACTTTACATGGCCCATCATTTTGAAATAAATTTAAAACATATGTGTATGTGGCAAACATAAGTTGTAGGTGACCCCGCTTTTTGTGTAGACACATAAACATATTGACTCAATTTTGTCCAAAACTTTGGGTTGTGTAAACGTACTCTGGTGGTAAATCTAATTGTTAGAGTGAATAATAAGATGGATGTTTGATAATAATATTCACAATTTATTTATTTTTAAATGGTATTTTGTCTCAAAATCTTTTAGACAAATGTTTAATTATAAAAAATATATACCTAAACGATGTGTGTATGATGTAAATTTTTTTAATTTGAACTTCTTTTTTGGTGTGTGGAGGGGGGGGGGGGGGTAAATCAAATAACTATATTTCGTTGACATTGTATTATTTTCGTCTGTGGTCACTTCCACAACATTTGTTTAGTATGTAGAGAGATTGCTTTAATCTTTTTTGTTATTATTTTAACCTATGCCCAAATGTTGATTTTTGGGCATGGTTAAGGTCCCATTTGGTTGTTCCCAAAATTTTAAATTAGCCCACATAGAATTGGCCCAATTATGAATTGTCCTAGATTTGTTGTTTGGTTGCAAAAATTATCATATTCAAAAATTAACCAAGTCAAGTGAATACATAAAAACTCCAATAATCCTATTTCACCAAAAAACTTAAAATTTCACAATTTAAATTTACAACACTAGCCTTTGACGGAGTGCTCTCTCTCTCTCTCTCTCTCTCTCTCTCTCTCTCTCTCTCTCACACACACACACACACACACACACACACACACACATAAAGACACTCGTGCGCGCACACATTTGGTTAATTCTTAGCATCACCATCGAAAACTTTTTAACTTTCTGACTACCCATGCTAAATAAGCCAGTGCAAAATATTATCTTTTTATTAAATAACAAAAGGCCCCAACAATGGGAAGAACTAATATAATATAAACCATTCACACAGTAACTAAAGTCTAGAGCATCACAGAAATAAATAAATAAATAAATAAATAAATAAGTGCCGAATAAACTATCAGTTCCAAATTCAACATCCAAATCGTAAATCTACCTAAAATGAAATAAATCTAAATACAAAGTCTGATACTGAAAGGAATAAATTCAATGAAAAATCTGAACTTCATGGACATCATGCCCAACTGAAATAACTGAATATGAGTCTTAGACTAGGAAGAAAATAACTGAGGCCTCTACTCATGTTATCCATGCTTCCACATGCACTGCAGCTACGCATCCCTAGAATGAATCATCATGCTTGGCATCCCAATGGCTGGACACCTAAAAGTTTTGAAAATAGATTTATTATGGGTCATATCCCAAAACCTTTGAAAAATATTTAACAAGTATTTAAAATACAATAAGAGCGGTTATTATAAATATGTTAGTTTTGCGCACACTCCCAAGTCAAGTGAATACATAAAAACTCCAATAAAACTATTTCACCAAAAAAACTTAAAATTTCACTATTTAAATTTACAAAACTAGCCTTTGACGGAGTACTCTCTCTCTCTCTCTCTCTCTCTCTCTCTCTCTCTCACACACACACACACACACACACACACACACACATAAAGATGCGCGCGCACACACATTTGGTTAATTCTTAGCATCACCATCGAAAACTTTTTAACTTTCTGACTACCCATGCTAAATAAGCCAGTGCAAAATATTATCTTTTTATTAAATAACAAAAGCCACAACAATATGAAGAACTAATACAATATAAACCATTCACACAATAACTGAAGTCTAAAGTATCGCAGAATTAAATAAATAAATGCCGAATAAACTATCAGTTCCAAATCCAACATCCAAATCATAAATCTACCTAAAATGAAATAAATCTAAATACGAAGTCTGATACTGAAATGAATAAATTCAATGAAAAATCTGAACTTCACGGACATCATGCCCAACTGAAATAACTGAGTATGAGTCTTAGACTAGGAAGGAAATAACTGAGGCCTCTACTCATGTTTTGCATGCCTCCACATGCACTGCAGCTACGCATCGCTAGAATGAATCATCATGCTTGGCGTCCCAATGGTCGGACACCTAAAAGTTTTGAAAATAGATTTATTATGGGTCATATCCCAAAACCTTTGAAAAATATTTAACAAGTATTTAAAATACAATAAGAGAAGTTATTATAAATATGTTAGTTTTGCGCACACTCCCAAGCCAAGTGAATACATAAAAACTCCAATAAAACTATTTCACCAAAAAAACTTAAAATTTCACTATTTAAATTTCCCTATATCTTCTACTATAACACAAGAGTAGAACAAATCACATGTGTATATATATCACCCTATTTATATATACAATGAATAACATTCTCGGACTGTAAACCGCAAATGCATGCATACTCTGCTACCTAGTCCATGTACCTCACGCACTAATCAAGGTCTACCAGTTCAGAGATCTACCTCGAACCATAAATCAAATATACACATAATGGAGGTGAACATAGTCTTAACCCAATGCATTCTTGCAGGATCGAGGATGTCCGAATAAAGAAACCAATTGTTTTCGAAAGACAGAGAGCGACCACGAAGATGGAAGAAGAATAATTAAATGCCAAAAGGTAGATGATGTGTTCACTTTTTCATGTATAAGTATTATTTTTTATGCAACAACTGATTATGCGCTAAGGTTTTGAACTCTTGGAATATAGAGAGGCTATTGTGTACTAAAATAAATAAATTTCGCACTTTCCTCTACTCGTGATATATATATATATATATATATATATATATATATATAAATGAAAACAATCCGAATCCTTAATCCAAAAGGAGTCTACCATGCATTTACTGAAGTTCATCCTCACCCTTAATTTTATTAATTGTCAAAACAATCCTAATCCTTAATCTATTTTTGAAAAATAATACATTATATCTCTACACTTATTATTTATTTTAAACAAAAACAGATACTCTAAAATTAATAATATCCCTAATGAATGCAAGAGTCAAATAGATACTCTTAAATTGGAAAAAATGCAATAATCTATAATTACTTTCAAAACTAGTATATAATTAGATTATGGATCGTTTGGTTGTCTAAATTATTTAATTATTAAATTGATAAATTTAAAATTATGAGATTATGAAAGTATTAATTTGAAATGGATTTAAATTCCTTTTTTTGTCTTTAATTGCATCAATTAGTGTTCACCTAATGGCAAAATGACCTACTGACGCACCCCAACCCAGTTACTTATAATTATGTTTGAAAGTCAAAGTGAGTCAAAGCATAATTACCTTAACCAAATCATAAACACGAGTATCCTTTTTCAGTTACTAACATGAATCAATAAAACAAAAACTTTTCACAATTTTAAAGTAATTATACTTATTCAAACATACTGAAAGGATAAGTAGGCTTAAATTACCCCATTTACGTTTGACCAAAATTATGATTTTATGCATCCCTTGCTAACCCAACCCAATCTCCTTGATTTGGTAGTGACATCACATTACCTAAAAAGATAAACATAGACACCATGAGCAACATAGCTCAGCATATGCATCACTACCACACTACTGCATAAATTTAAATGCAATGGATCATATCCCTGTGATGATATACGTATACTTATCTGACTCATTTATAAAGAATGACCAATCATATACTTATCCAGCTCATTCATAATGAATGACCTAACCCTTCCGAATCATGATTCACATATCCTTTGTGTAATAGATAATTCACCCCCATTCCTCGTCGAGGAGTAACCCCTGTTTGTAACGGACAATTCTCCCCCATTCCGGGTCGGGGAGTAACATCTCATTTCGATAATCTGAAATGAACAATTTCATATTTAATATTATTATGATCATATCCGTATCCATGTATAATACATCTTACTAGTAAGTGATATTTACATCATATCCATAACCATGTACAATACGTCCTACCACTGAGTGATATTCAGATCGTATCCATAACCATATGTAATACATCTTAACTATGAGTGATATTCAGATCGTGTTAGTAACCATGTATAATACATCTCTTTACAGTGAGTACACTCACCTTCCCCTTGCCTTTGTCTGGCACTTGTTCAATTGGGGCTTCTTCCCTTCCTATCATTCTTACAATATTAGTTTCATCATAATAATATTACCAATCTAAAAAATTACTTAAACATAATTCAATTCATAAGCACCATGTGATCATATTCAAATCATTTATGATAAATGAAGCGTCATCCAATTTCATGTTAAAATATTTAACATATCCAATTCATAGTCTAAACATATGTGACAACCCGCTATCCGAAATAAAGGGTGGCCAGCCCTATACCCCGATAAAATAGGAAATCATGGATAATATCATCCTCAGCATCACGACAATATATAAAGTATAAGGAATAACCACTCTATATTCCAGAAAACGGGTTATCAAAAACTTTGATTTGAAATAAAAAGAAAAACATTTTCAACAACCCATAATAGAAATAGAGGGTGGAAACCCCCGCAAGCGCATATAAGAAATTCCGAAAGATACAAAGGATCGAATGAAACGTCGGTCAAAACCATCCATACAACATACATATAGTGCCAAGTGTTACATAATAAATTCATTATACATTTACAACAGTTTGGGCAACAAGCCCGAATGAACCTAACATAACTAGAAACATAAACAGAGGCGTCTACGGAAAAATCCCGTGAAACCCGCACAGTGTCATGGCTCCTCAAAAACATGTGGAAGGAAAGGTCATTACGGGCGACCGTGCGGCGGAACACCTGAACGGATAATATAGATATACATACACAACAAGAAAAGGAAAACCGGTCAGGGCCGGGTATATGTGATCAATAGATAAATGACAAGTATGATAATGATGCACAATTAGGCATGGATGATAGTCTAGCATGTTGACAGCATATAAGGAACTGAAACTGGTGAAGGACTACATAGAGTGAGATTCATAATAAAACCGGATTAAAAGATGCTTATGAGCCTTTATCAACTTTAATCATATATCAATTCAAATATTCATTTTCCATTCCTTATCAGGAATATAATTGTCATGATGTGCTCTATATGGCACTAATCTCAATAACATGCTCTTTGCGGCATAAATTTGCTCTTTATGGCATTAATGTTCCATCGAGTCCAACTCGATAATTTGAATAGTCATATTTATAAATATAACGCTTCTAAGACCGCTCGTCTGGGTTTCCCCACTGAGCGCGTCCCTAAATAACCATCATCTTCCAGGGCCTAACATAAGACAACCTGGGATCCTATCGAAAGCGTCGGGAAGCGGCCATGAGCCTGCGTGGTAGCCAAGACCACACCCGGAATCTCCCTACCCCCGCAGAACATATAAATAACCATAAACGCTCCCATGGCCTAGGACTATATCCACCCTGCATTCATTAGCTAGGGGGCTTCACCTAACGAGCGGACTTCCCTTAAGATGGTATTTAGAGAGGTGTGTATCATCCATTTATATTAATTTCCATTACATGATTAGTAAATTATCATTTACCTTAACAATTTCTCATTTTAATTAAATGTATAAGTTAAATCGGGACTACACATGATGCGTACCGACATAACATCCTCGATAAGGAATTGAGACTCCAAAGTTATCCCCAAGGCCTCTTTTAGGCTTTAATATAAATCATCTAGTCAAAATGAAACTCAAGTTGAATTCTAAAGTCTCCAAAATTGACCTTAATACCTTCTAGACCCTTATAAAACTACAAGACAAAGAAATGCCTAAGCATCACTTTAAATTCTCCCTTGAACGAATCCTAGATGAACCCTTTCGAGTCTAGGATGTCGACCCAACTCAAATAAAACTCTAAACCCTATGTTTACTTCATTTAAGAAGGTCCCTAATCAAAAATCCTAAAGAAAAGGGGTTAAAAATGAAAAAAAGAAAAAGTTGGAAAATGCAGGGCTACCGAATCGATTCGCCCCCTTGGCCGAATCGATTCGGCCAGAAAAATTGAGGTTCTGCATAATTGCCGAATCGATTCGGATGGGAGACCGAATCGATTCGGTCAGAAAATTTTGGTTTCTGCATAACTGCCGAATCGATTCGGATAAATTCCGAATCGGTTCGGTCAACAAGACCTGGGCACTGGAACTAACCGAATCGATTCGCCCAGGGGGCCGAATCGATTCGGGCCTGCGATTTTGCCAAGAATGGCTATGGAGTCTTGGACTCCATTTTCTACCCAAACCCAAATCTCCCCAAACCAAACTCATATACCAACATTATAAGAACATCAAAGATGCTATTGATCATCTTAAAACCTCAAGAATCATTTTGGGAGTAAATCAAAACCCAAAACACACCATAAAACCCTAAGTTTGCTAAACTACAATCACACACCATTAACACAACAAATCATTTATCTCAAGACACAAATAGCAAGTAGAAACTTGCCTTGATTCAGCAAATATGCAGATTTCTTTGGTGTAGAAGCAATCTCTCTCAATCTCCAAAGCTTTCTCTCTACTTTTCTCTTTCTCTCTTAGGTTTAGGAAGGGATTTTGGGGAAATTAGAAGACTTAATAGGCTCAAGTCGTGACTTAAGGTAAATTCTCCACTTAATTAACCAAAAGTGCGATAAAATAATACGCAATAGCTTAATTAAAGCACAATCAGTCAAAAATGCCCAAAACTACAAAATACAATATGGTACATTATTTGACTATTTCGCACGTTCCGGAATCAACGGCAACCTCCAAATTATCATTTGGACATTTTAAAATTCAATTTAGGTTCCGGTCTCATAATTAAGCCAAATATCATTTTATATTCAGATGATATTAATAAGCATGACATAGCAATATTATCCCATAATTATGATATGTATGCAACCTCATAATAAATATCAACTTTTCTACATTGAATTAGCATTCAAATCATAACCCAACACTGGTCTCTAATTACTATACTAAGTAATTACTATAAAATACGGTCTCATAAGTAAGGGTTATTACATACTCCACCCCTTATGAGGGAATTTTGCCCCCAAAATTCAGGCGTACCTCATGAGAAAAGATGTGGATATTTCTCCCGCATCTCATCCTCGCGTTCCCATGTTGATTCACTTGCATGATGATGACTCCAATGGACTCTCACTAGGGGCACCACACGAGATCTCAACTTTCGCTCCCCAAACTCAAGGATAGCAACCGGTTGTTCTTCATAAGAAACATCGGGCTGCAACTCAATATCTTCGAAAGGAATGTGCCAAAGGGCACCTTCACACCTTCTGTACTTCTTCAAGGAGGAGACGTGAAATACATCATGGATTTGTTGTAAAGGTTCCGGCAAGGCAAGTTGGTATGCTACGGGACAAACCTTTGCAATCACCGGGAAAGGTCCAACAAAGCGGGGTGCAAGCTTTCCTTTCTTCCCAAAACGTTTAATGCCCTTCATCGGGGACACTCGCACCAACACTTGGTCTCCAACCTCCAACTCCATATGTCTCCTACCCGCATCGGCATAACTCTTTTGACGATCTTGGGCTATTCGTATGCGGTTTCGAATAAGCTCAATCTTCGAAGAAGTATCTTGGATCATCTCAGGTCCAAGGAACTTATTATCACCCACTTCCAACCAACAAGCGGTCGATCTACAAGGCCTGCCATACAGAGCTTCATAGGGTGCCATTCCAATGGTAAATTGGTATGAGTTGTTGTAAGCAAACTCAACCAACGGAAGATATTGTTCCCAACTGCCTTTAAAGTCGAGTATGCACATACGAAGCATATCCTCCAACATCTGGTTTACCCTTTCGGTCTGACCGTCTGTTTGAGGATGATAGGAAGAGCTTTACTTCAATTCAGTCCCCATAGCTCCCTGGAAACTCTGCCAAAAGTGGGACACAAATATTTTATCTCGGTCGGAGATAATATTCAAAGGTACCCCGTGGAGTCTGACGATCTCCTCAATGAACAACTGGGCATAACGAGCGGTATCATAATCAGTGCGCACAGGCAAGAAGTGTGCCGACTTAGTCAAACGGTCGACAATCACCCAAATTGAGTCCTGACCCTTTTGCGATCTAGGCAAGCCCGTAACAAAGTCCATCGAAAGGCTCTCCCATTTCCACACGGGAATCTCGAGCAGTTGTAACAAACCTGTCGGTCGCTGGTGATCAATCTTAACCAACTGACAAGTAGTGCATTGAGACACAAACTCTGAGATATCCCTCTTCATACCCGCCCACCAATACAAACGACGCATATCTTGGTACATCTTGTCCCCGCCGGGATGTACCGTAAACTTCGACCCCTGGGATTCTGCCATCACTGCACGTCTCAAATCCCCATCATCGGGAACCACAAGTCTTCCATGGAAGCGTAGTCCACCCTCAGAGCCTATTGAGTACGACTCCGCTCCCTCAGACAACAACTGGCGTGTATGGTCTTGACAAACCTTATCTCTCTTCTGAGCTTCCACAACCTTTGCTATGATCGTGGGAGTAACCGTCATCACTGAAAGGAATGCTCTCACTCCGGAATCCTCCAGGCTGAGTTCTTTCCACTTAGCTTTCCACACCTCAACTAAGTCTCCATCAGGCTTTCTACTCAAGGCATCTGCTACCACATTCGCCTTCCCGGGGTGGTAATGAATATCAAATTGGTAGTCTTTCACGAACTCCAACCAACGGCGCTGGCGCATGTTCAAATCCTTTTGGGAGAATAAGTACTGCAGCGATTTGTGGTTGGTGAAAAGACTAAACTTTTCCCCCAAGAGGTAATGCCTCCATATCTTCAAGGCAAATACAACGGCGGCGAATTCCAAGTCATGCACTGGATAGTTCCTCTCGTGAGGCTTCAACTTACGAGAAGCGTACACAATGGGTTGTATCTCTTGTTGAAGAACACCTCCCAACCCCAGAAGGGATGCATCGGTAAAGACGAGATATTCCAATCCCGGCCTTGGCAATGCTAGGACTGGAGCTGAGGTCAGTCTATCCTTGAGTTCATCGAAAGACGCTTGACATGAACTGTCCCAAACAAATCTTACTCCTTTCCGGGTCAAATTCGTCAATGGGCTAGCAACCTTAGAAAAGCCCTTAATGAATCGACGGTAATAACCCGCCAAGCCCAGAAAACTACGAACTTCAGTGGGCGTCGTGGGCTGACCCCACTCCTTCACTGCGACCACCTTACTCGGATCCACAGACACTCCTTGGGATGACACCACATGTCCCAAAAATTGAACTTCTTTCAACCAGAAGCCACACTTCTCAAACTTTGCATACAATTGATGATCTCTCAATCTCTGCAGTACCAACCGCAAGTGAGCAGCGTGATCCGACTCCGTCTGAGAATAAACTAGGATGTCATCAATAAATACAATGACAAACTGGTCAAGGAAATCCCGGAATACCCTATTCATAAGGTCCATAAACACTGCAGGGGCATTGGTTAGTCCGAAGGGTATAACCAAGAACTCATAAGATCCGTAACGGGTCAGAAAAGCCGTCTTGGACACATCTTGCTCTCGTATCCTCAATTGGTGATACCCTATCCGCAAGTCGATCTTGGAGAAGTAGGATGCTCCCCCTAAGTTGATCAAACAAGTCGTCGATGCGAGGTAAAGGGTATTTATTCCGGATGGTGACTTTATTCAACTGTCTATAGTCCACGCATAACCGGAGAGAACCGTCTCTCTTCTTCACAAATAATACCGGAGCGCCCCACGGCGAGGTACTACGCCTAATAAAGCCCTGCTCCAGTAGCTTATGAATCTGATCTCTCAGCTCCCTCATCTCCACAGGAGCCATTCGATAAGGAGCTTTGGCGATCGGTCTAGTTCCCGACATTAAGTCAATCACAAACTCTATTTCCCGACTTGGAGGTAATCCCGGTATCTCTCGGAAAATATCTTCAAAGTCCCGGACGATGGGAAGAGAATCTAGGGAAACCATGACATCTCTAGATGCATCTTCCGCAATACAATATAAATAAGCACTCGTGCCCCCTTCCACACAAGGCATAACTACCAGGAGCATCTCTTGTCCAGGAACCGCAAAAACTATACTCTTCCCGTAGCAATTCACTATAGCACGGTACTTCACTAGCCAATCCATACCCAAAATTACATCGTACCCGACCATATCAAGGACGAGCAAATCGGCATCAAAACACAAGTCACCAAGATTAATTCCTACGTTTTTACATACGAAGAAAATCAATGAGCCATCGCCCATAGAGGATTCGACGCTAGTGAAAGTACTTTCAGCAGATTTTATCAAACCTGTAGTCTGAGCAAAACTTCTAGAAATAAAGGAGTGTGTAGCACCCGTATCAAATAGAATTCGACCCATGTGCCCCTGAATGAGAAACTTACCCTCGATCGCCGGTGGTGCCGGAGGAGCTGGAGGAAGCAAAGCCTCCTGAAGATGGTAAACCCTTCCGTACTGCAATTGCCCCTGTTGGGGAGGAGCAACCGGATTAGGCGCTTGGGGCAGAAACTGTACATACGGCTGCTGTGGGGCCCGAGGAAGATGCCCTCCAACCAACTGAGGACACGCCCTTTTATAGTGGCCTAGCTCCCCACACTGAAAACATTTGATTGCCGTAATATCCTGATTCCTACCTTGGTTATTTCGGAATTGTCCCGCACCTCGGCCCTGTTGGCCCCTACCACCATTTCCACCTCTACCTCCCTGGGGTTGCTGACCACCTTGACCTTGCCTGTTATTATTACCGCCAACATTAAACCCACCGAAACGTTGACGCTTGGACGAATCCCCCTACTGAGGATCCTTCTCAACCTGCTTGTTCCCCGAGGATTGGGAAGAAGAAGATGTTCCCCCTCCACTCCCAACTCCTCCTTGCCTCACTGTTTGCCCCACAGTAACTACCTTCTTCTTGTTTAGCAGAAACAATCGGTGCTCCTGACAGTGAAGCAAAGCGGCATTCATCACATCACCAAAAGTCACTAGAGATGGATTTCCCAGCAAATGTTGCTTTATTCGCCAGTTCAAACCTCCCACAAACTTGGAGATCCTCTTCAATTCTGGAGTTACTTCATCCGGTATAAAACTTGCTAACCGGGTAAACTCTTCCTCATACTCAGCAACTGACCTCTCCCCTTGAACCAAATCCTACAGCTTCCTCTGTATTTCCCTCTGAACTGCGGGAGGGAAATACTTCCCATCAAACAAAGCCCAAAAATTTGTAATGGACATAGTATCCCTTTGCTCGGGTGTCGTCATTGACTCCCACCAATGTAAGGCCGGCCCTACCAGCTTGAAAGTAACGAGAATCTGCTTCTTCTCCTCACTACATTCCACCATCCTAAGATGGCGCTGCATATCTCTCTTCCACTGGTTCGCCTTGATAACATCTGAACCTCCCTCAAATTCCGGGGGATGTCCCTTAAGGAAAGACTCCCTCACCCGTTCCCACTGAGAAGGTCCCGTAGGAACTTGTGCTTCTTGTCCCCTAACTTGGGCTTGTGGCATTTGTTGGGCCATGGCAGTCATCGCGGCGTTGACAGCTTGGGCCACAATATTTGCCACTTCAGCGGCACTGATACTCCCCTGCTGCGGTGGAGGACCAAACTCATCCTCAACGACCCTATTACGTCTAGCGGGACGTCCTCTCTTCGGCGGCATCTGAGATAAAGACGAGAGAGAGTTAAAACTTAATGTAAGACAATCTATTTAGCAGAAGATCGCATACATAGGCAGCAAAACAATCCTAACATTAAGTTCTATATCAAAGAACGCTATGGTAGAACGTGACAAGTCCGCATAGATCCTAAAGACTCTAAAACCTGATGCTCTGATACCATCTGTGACAACCCGCTATCCGAAATAAAGGGTGGCCAGCCCTATACCCCGATAAAATAGGAAATCATGGATAATATCATCCTCAACATCACGACAATATACAAAGTATAAGGAATAACCACTCTATATTCCAGAAAACGGGTTATCAAAAACTTTGATTTGAAATAAAAAGAAAAACATTTTCAACAACCCATAATAGAAATAGAGGGTGGAAACCCCCGCAAGCGCATATAAGAAATTCCGAAAGATACAAAGGACCGAATGAAACGTCGGTCAAAACCATCCATACAACATACATATAGTGCCAAGTGTTACATAATAAATTCATTATACATTTACAACAGTTTGGGCAACAAGCCCGAATGAACCTAACATAACTAGAAACATAAACAGAGGCGTCTACGGAAAAATCCCGTGAAACCCGCACAGTGTCACGGCTCCTCAAAAACATGTGGAAGGAAAGGTCATTACGGGCGACCGTGCGGCGGAACACCTGAACGGATAATATAGATATACATACACAACAAGAAAAGGAAAACCGGTCAGGGCCGGGTATATGTGATCAATAGATAAATGACAAGTATGATAATGATGCACAATTAGGCATGGATGATAGTCTAGCATGTTGACAGCATATAAGGAACTGAAACTGGTGAAGGACTACATAGAGTGAGATTCATAATAAAACCGGATTAAAAGATGCTTATGAGCCTTTATCAACTTTAATCATATATCAATTCAAATATTCATTTTCCATTCCTTATCAGGAATATAATTGTCATGATGTGCTCTATATGGCACTAATCTCAATAACATGCTCTTTGCGGCATAAATTTGCTCTTTATGGCATTAATGTTCCATCGAGTCCAACTCGATAATTTGAATAGTCATATTTATAAATATAGCGCTTCTAAGACCGCTCGTCCGGGTTTCCCCACTGAGCGCGTCCCTAAATAACCATCATCTTCCAGGGCCTAACATAAGACAACCTGGGATCCTATCGAAAGCGTCGGGAAGCGGCCATGAGCCTGCGTGGTAGCCAAGACCACACCCGGAATCTCCCTACCCCCGTAGAACATATAAATAAACATAAACGCTCCCATGGCCTAGGACTATATCCACCCTGCATTCATTAGCCAGGGGGCTTCACCTAACGAGCGGACTTCCCTTAAGATGGTATTTAGAGAGGTGTGTATCATCCATTTATATTAATATCCATTACATGATTAGTAAATTATCATTTACCTTAACAATTTCTCATTTTAATTAAATGTATAAGTTAAATCGGGACTACACATGATGCGTACCGACATAACATCCTCGATAAGGAATTCAGACTCCAAAGTTATCCCCAAGGCCTCTTTTAGGCTTTAATATAAATCATCAAGTCAAAATGTAACTCAAGTTGAATTCTAAAGTCTCCAAAATTGACCTTAATACCTTCTAGACCCTTATAAAACTACAAGACAAAGAAATGCCTAAGCATCACTTTAAATTCTCCCTTGAACGAATCCTAGATGAACCCTTTCGAGTCTAGGATGTCGACCCAACTCAACTAAAACTCTAAACCCTATGTTTACTTCATTTAAGAAGGTCCCTAATCAAAAATCCTAAAGAAAAGGGGTTAAAAATGAAAAAAAGAAAAAGTTGGAAAATGCAGGGCTACCGAATCGATTCGCCCCCTTGGCCGAATCGATTCGGCCAGAAAAATTGAGGTTCTGCATAATTGCCGAATCGATTCGGATGGGAGACCGAATCGATTCGGTCAGAAAATTTTGGTTTCTGCATAACTGCCGAATCGATTCGGATAAATTTCGAATCGGTTCGGTCAACAAGACCTGGGCACTGGAACTAACCGAATCGATTCGCCCAGGGGGCCGAATCGATTCGGGCCTGCGATTTTGCCAAGAATGGCTATGGAGTCTTGGACTCCATTTTCTACCCAAACCCAAATCTCCCCAAACCAAACTCATATACCAACATTATAAGAACATCAAAGATGCTATTGATCATCTTAAACCTCAAGAATCATTTTGGGAGTAAATCAAAACCCAAAACACATCATAAAACCCTAAGTTTGCTAAACTACAATCACACACCATTAACACAACAAATCATTTATCTCAAGACACAAATAGCAAGTAGAAACTTGCCTTGACATAGCAATATTTTCCCATAATTATGATATGTATGCAACCTCATAATAAATATCAACTTTTCTACATTGAATTAGCATTCAAATCATAACCCAACACTGGTCTCTAATTACTATACTAAGTAATTACTATAAAATACGGTCTCATAAGTGAGGGTTATTACAACATACTTTAATTAATTCTTAGAAATCCAATTCTTATCATATTAGGTTGCCAATACAAAAGACAACACATCATTTCAAGTTTTATAGAGCCAGATATGCCCATTTCTTTATTACAAAACAAATCGGCCCTAAAGGATCCTCTATCATTTATTCAACTTCTAAGAATTTTCATAATTTTTCTATGTCATAACTTTCCATGATATTCCACCAAATTTCAATAAACATATTAAATAATACAAAATTAAAGTTTCAAAATTTTTAGAGTTCATTTGCTATGTTAAGAAAATCGTCAAACACGTGATATCCATACTTACACTTTCGAGGCAGATTATATACTTAGACTTCAAACTATCCCCCAAAATTCATTTCTTGGTATTTTTACATAAGTTTAGAATATGTTATACTAATATATGTTATCTAACACCTCCAAATGTAATATCTTTATTTCGATAAATTTTTCATGATTTATACCATTTTTACCACAACTAGGTCGGAATAGAACATTAAGGCATAACTTAACATTTTTAAGCAGACATAACCTCCTCCTCGGGCATCAATCGTGGAAACATATAATAAATTTTTTTTAACATTCAAACATATCATATAGAAGAATTTACTACATCAAAAAGCTTCACGAGAAGAGAATTCAAATCTGGGACTTTAAAGTAAACGTATTTTATCCTAACACGCGTTCTTACATATGTTCTTAAGCCATCCCTGTTTTATCACAATTTGGCGATTTGGGTATCATTAAAATATTTATCAAAATCCAAAACAAAATATACCAATTTTAGAACTCATTCATGTGACCAATTTTAACGAAGAAGTAATTACCTTATAAGATCGCCTCGATTTATGGTAATTTTCTAAAGTAATTCTTCCTTAACTTTCTTTTTCTCTCTCCATAAGCATATTTCTTCGCAAGCTTCTCATTTCACATGTGGAAGAATATACATATATGATTTATAATAAGGAAATAATTTCTAATGGGTCCAATGGCACTTATCCTTGTGCCTACATACGATTGGTTGGACAAGAGGTCCAATAAGATAATTTCACTAATGACAGATTTGTCTCACCTTGATAAAATTACCACAACTCCCTATTACGGACCCCGATTTATTCCAACTTTGCGTCTACGTTTAGATAACTTAGATATATACAACTTTCATATTTTGTGTTTTCCCAAAATCATAAAATTAGTACGCCTAATTTGGGCTCGAACAGAAGAGTACTAATTTACTCAAAATTTCATAATGTTCACATTTGGCAACCCAACATCGCCAATTTCTCACCAACACCCTAGTTTTCTTTTATAAACATAATGATGAATTAGAAACTTATTTTCATGATGAATTTAACCACATTACTAATCATATGCTCTAAACGTGTTATCCCCGATCATACGCTCGATTAACATCTAATGTAAGCAACACATATATCACATGAGTATGCATCCCCTAAACATGATTTATCATAATTATATCCGGGTTGTCACACCTATAATGAAACCTTATGGAGAAAGAATTAATAAGTGTAAGGTATATCTTATAATCGCCTTAACATATAAATAGAGGGACAAATTCATTGGGGGGGGGGGGATCGTGAGTTATTCACCATATATATATATATATATATATATATATATATATATATATATATATATATATATATATGTGTGTGTATGTGTGTGTGCGCGCGCGCGCGCGTGTGTGTGTGTGTGTGAGAGAGAGAGACCGTTAAAGTAGTCCATTAAAGGGTAATTTTGTAAATTCAAATTGGGCAATTTTTAGTTTTTTGGTGAAATGGGCTTATTGGAGTTTTTATGTATACACCTGACTTGGTTAATTTTTTAATGTGATAATTTTGAAACCAAACAACAGGTCTAAGACAATTCATAAATTAGCTAATTACAATTTGGGGGGAAATCAAATGGACCTTAACCATGCCATAAAAATCTACATATAGTCACATGTTAAAAAAAAAGATAAAATCAATCTCTCAACACACACTAAACAAATGTTGTGCAAGTGACCACCAACTAAAATAATACAATGTTAATGAAATATAATTATTTTTCACTTAACCTCTATTCACCACACACACACACACACACACACACACACATCTATATAATAAATGAGGAGGGCTTTTTGTCTAGACCAACTGATGGCTGAGATTAAATCTTGGAGGATTTGATCTTTATCAACTCACGGTTCAGATTTAATATTTGTAAGGGTTCAAGCTGATGAAAAGGGAAGAAATCTAACGGTTGAGAAGACACACACATACACATTGGCCTGCGTAAAACGGATACACTAATATGTAAAGTCTCTGCACACATGATGATGATGACAGAGCAGAGGGCTCGAGAAAACAGAGCTATTCTCTTCCTCCCTTTATCATCTCACTTTTATTTCCTCAACTCATTTCACATCCTTCCTCCTCTCTCAACAAAAAAGACCCATTTGTGCACAATCTTCTCCTCATCTCACTATGGTTCAGTCCACCGCTCTCCCCCATCCTCTACCTCTCACTCCGTTCAGTCCACCACCTCCTCCTTTCACTACGGTTCAGTCCATCGCCACATACGTTCTCCACCGCCATCAACGTTCTCGGCCGCCACCTCCTCATTTCACTAAGGTACTTGAAATGGAATCATTTAGAGCTCTAGAGGTAAACCAAATCGACTTCAGATTTGAACATACTCACCGATTTCAGATTTGAACCAACCCAGTGATTATAGCACCTGTGTGAGGTTTAAAAGCAAGGGTTTGTGCCTCCACTGTGCCGATTTTAGATCTGAACCAACCCAGTGATTACAGCACCCGTGCGACGGTTAAAAGAAATGGTTTGTGACTGCACTGTGTTTGTAATGGAGAGTGAAAAAGCCCCCGAAATCGAAATGGTAATGGAGAGTGAAAATGCCAACCCGAAGATGAGAAGAACGACGATGCCAAAGATGTTAAAATCATCAGTTCCTTTCCACTGGAGGTAGAGTGCAAGATGGGGTGAGTCAAGAGTTTAAAATCCGGTTTAGTGCCTTTACAATCCGGTTTCAGCCAGTATTAACTTTACTTCATCTAGCCGAGTGTATGTTTGAATCGATTTTGAGATTTGATTTGAAAGGATCTAAACCAACCCCAATTTGCATAAACGGTTTTGAGATTTTATTTTGGTTTGAATCGATTGAGGATTTGGATTTGCCGATAGTTTGATTTAGTTTTCTGATCGGGTTTCACATGATAATACCCACTTCACTGTTTTTCTCATCCTATATTTTTCTAATAGTATAGTTGGTTAATATGTCTTTTATTTTTCCTCCCCTTGAAGACTTTATGTTCATGTGTTGCTTTTTAGTGGTTTAGTTTGAAAATTCTCTAAGAATCAATTTTTGTAGCTTTTTAATTTTTTTTATTACGATTTGTTTTTTTTATTGTGTAGATGTTTTATTCGTGATTTGTTTCATGTATATATATATATCAATTGATGGTAGAAGATGAAGTGCAAGATTATTGTGAACATGTTTGTGTAATGGCTCTCAGGTGCTTTCCATTCAGAATTTACGCTCTGAAGTTTTTGTTGTGATCATGTCTGTGTAATGGCTATATGGCTATGTCAAAGGATTCTTTTAGTTGGTATAAATGGTCTGTATTTGTGGAAACTATATGGCTTGGCAAATGGTTCAGAAAAGTGAATATTGTAATTGAGCCAAAATTAATAAATTAGAATTAATAGCTTTTTTATTTATTTTTTATCAACTAACATTTTCTTTTTTAAGCCATTAAAATCTAAATATTTGACCTTTTTATTTTAAAAACAAAATTTCACTTTTTGTTGTTTGGCTCGAGTGATAGTCTCTATTGGCATAGACTGACAGTGAATTGACACGAGAATCCAAACGGGCCCAAGGTAAATAGGAAGACAGGTAATGACATAAAGATTTAACTGTAACGAATAATGTTAGGCTACCCGGGTGTTAACCCCGCGCTAGCACAGGGATGCCCTTTTTTTTTCTTTTTTTTTTCTTTCTCATGTAAAATGAGTTAAAAACAATTATAAAAAATATTTTTTTATTAGAATAGTTTATTTTTTTTTCAATTATTTTTTTTAACTCATTTTATCCCTCAAACACCCATTTACTCAATATTCTTTTATTTTTAAAGGTCTGCGCTAGCGGCACCCGTAATTTTTGAACTTTTTTTTTTATTTTACAACATTTGAAATAATTTTTGTATTTCTGCATTAAATAATTAATCTAATATTTTTTTAACTCATTTAGTCCCTCAAACACCCATTTACCCAATATTCTCTTATTTTTAAAGGTCTGCGCCAGCGGCACTCGTTATTTTTAATTTTACAACATTTAAAATAATTTTTGTATTTTTGCATTAAAAAACTAATCCAATAAAAAATTATGTTTTTAATTATTTTCAACTTATTTAGTCCCTCAAACACCTATTTACCCAATATTCTCTTGTTTTTAAAGGTCCGTGCCAGCGGCACTCGTTATTTTTAAACTTAATTTTTAAAATTTAAAACATTTAAAATAATTTTTTTATTTTTTCATTAAAAAACTAATCTAATAAAAATTATGTTTTTAATTATTTTCAACTTATTTAGTACCTCAAACACCCATTTACCCAATATTCTCGTATTTTTAAAGGTCCGCGCCAGCGGCACTCGTTATTTTTAATTTTTTTTTTAATTTTACAACATTTAAAATAATTTTTGTATATTTGCATTAAAAAACTAATTTAATAAAAAATATGTTTTTAATTATTTTCAACTTATTTAGTCCCTCAAACACCCATTTACCCAATATTCTCTTGTTTTTAAGGGTCCGCGCTAGCGACACCCCTTATTTTTAAACTTAATTTTAAAAATTTAAAACAGTTTAAAATTGTACAGAAAAAGTTTTTTTTTTTGTATTAAACTAACTTTTATTTATTTTAAACAGTTTTTTTCAAAAAAAAAAATATTAAAATAGTGTTTTTTAACTATACAATTTTTCTAATTTAAAAAAAAAATCATAAAAAAGTTTTTTTTCTAAATAAAAAAAAGTTAAGTAACCTTATTAAAAAGTACACCATACTTTTTCAAAAAAAAAAAAAACAGCGAATAAAAAAAATGACAACAAGGCACCTGGTACTAGCTTGGTGCTAGTTCCCGGTAAGCCTATCACTACTCAACTTTAACAGCTCACTGTTAAAAGTTTACCGTTGCGTGGCTCAATGTTTAAATGGAAGGGACACGCAATGTGTGGGTGGCTCGAGAATGTGAATGTTGATTGTAAATGGGCTTTAAAATAAACGAACTTTGTAAAAAAATTTGTAAAAAAATCATTTTTTATATAAAACTATTTATTTATAAAAACTAAGTTAAAAAAATCATTTAACAAAAGAAAACACATAAAAGTGATTCAAAAAAAGTAATATTTTAATTTGTAAAAAATAATTCTTTCTTTATCATAAGATATTCAATGATAAAAAAAATTCATTATAAAAAGTCAGTTTATAAAGAAAATGTTTTATAATTTTTTTATTTTCATGAAAAAGTTAGTATTTATAAAAAAAAAAATTATTTCAACTTTTTTATTGCACTTTTTGTTTGTAAAAAAACACCAATCATCAACTTTTTTGTTAAAAATTATAAAAAAATAGTCTTATGAAATAGTTATAAGAGCACTTTTGGCGAAACAAACTAACGGGTTTGTAACAACATTAGACATTTTGGGCGTCGAATAATTAAATGACAAATGTGAGGTTAAGTTTAAATGAACTTAAATTGAAAAGTGTATAATTAGTACAACCACAAAATATAAAATATACAAAAATAGTCACGATAAAAGACAATTAAGAACATGAACTATTAAATCTTAATGATAGGTTGCAAATGGAAATGCATTGGGATAAAATTATGAGTGTGCCATCGGTACGGGCACATCCTATCATAAGTGTATTATGGGATGATCAACCGTATTTATATTTGCACTATTGACCACAAGAGAATAAATTAATCGTCGTGCCATCGGCACGGGTACACTTTAGTGTATATATATATATATATATATATATATATATATATATATATATATATATATTAGAATGGATGTATTTCTATATCATCAACAGGTTCATGAATTTGCTATTTGACCTGAAAGGTACTGTGGTTTTGATGGTTGTTTGCAATATGAACAACCACAATACATACATAAATTTACATTTGAAATACTTTGTGAATTTTTTTGGGGGTGGAGGAGATTTAATTGTTCGGCACTACGCTATTGATTTAACAGTCATCTGCTATAAGTACTATACACGTATATTCATAAGGTGAAACACCTACATTGTATGGTATCATAGTTTACTATTCACATATAATACTGTTAGAGTCTCATTTTTTTAGTCGAATATTAATAAATCCAATGTCACTATAGTTAATATACCTTGATCTTAGTCATTAATTAATGACATCCTTAATGAATTACTCTTAAATTGGAACACATATAGTAATCTATAATTACTTTACAAACTAGTATATAATTATGGACTGTTTGGTTGTCTAAATTGTGTAATTATATATATTGATAAATTTAAAATTATGAGATTGTGGAAGTATTAATTTTAAATGGAGTTAAATTCAATTTTTTGTGTTTCATTGCATCAATTGGTGTTCACCTAAGGGAGAAATGGACTATAATGAAATCCTATGGAGAAAGATTTAATAAGTGGGAAATAGGTCTTATAATCGCCTTAACATATGAATAGTGGGAATAGGGGTGTGATATCTTTTTATTTAATAGTTTTTCTTTTATTTTTCTCATCTAATTTATGGATAAAGTTTCAAAAGTTTATTTGGTCCGAGCACAAGTTGTTTGGATTTAATTTTTGATTGGATGTTCCCGAATTTTCAAAAGTTTGGAAACTCGTGCCATATGAATTCAATCAAAAATTAAAAATTTTACTTGGGTTTAATTTTATTGAGTAAATTTTAATTCAAACTTCAACATGTTATATAATTTCTAATTGTGACACCCTGCTTATCTTAATTACGGGTGATCAATCCTTTATTTAAATAAACATGAATCTCATTTGGTTCATTCTTAGCATCACTGTCGAAAATAAGTTTTTTAATTACTAACTTCTTATGTTAATTAAGTCAGAGTCAATTTTATCTTTCATTAACGTAACAAGATGCAGAAAAATAGGAATATAACAACTAATCCAACACAAATATAAGAGTTTGAATCATCACACAATAAATAGATAAATAATGAATACCAAATAATCCCTCGGTTCACAAAGAAGAATCCAAACCATAAGTCTATAGAGATAAAATTGAATCTAAGTACATCGTCTGGAAAATAAAAACAAAAGGTATAATAACTGAAGGAAGCAATATACACAAATGAACAAATGAATAAAAACCTAGTCTAGGAATGAATAACGAAAGCATCTACTTAAAGTCATGCAAGCCTCCACAATGTTGTAGCTACGCATTCCTAGAATGAGTCCTCAAGTTTGGCAACCCTGTGGATGGACACCTAAAATATTTTGACATGGGTCAGAGCCCAAAACCATTTGAAAAATATTTAGCAAGTAATTAAGATTCAATAGCTAAATATGCATTCACAATTTTCATATTTAAGCGGGTGTCGCACTCTGTTGAAGTACTACTCACCCCTAAAGTATTTTTCACACCTAAGGCTTACCTTCTAACCCAACTAGTTACAATACCCCGCCTAACTAGTCCGTTTACAAATCCTTCTATCACCCTACTTTATCCCGAGTACTTCCCACCTTTGGTTCCTAAGTTATTTTTCCCTAACTTAGTTAATCATTTCCACTTTAATTGGTTATATAACATTCACACTATTTATATCAATAATGCATTCACACTTTACATTTTTAACTCGTACATAATTATCTACTCTATTATATATGTATAATATACTATAACAATCACACACATGTTGCATATAATATCTATCCCACCGAATAATAACTCACTGGATGCTTGTCTCTATAATGCAATCATATCCCAGGCATACTCACTCTAACCTGGTTACCATAAGTCGGTTAACTCACATCGAAATAGGTAAATAAATCACAAACTTAATAGAGGCGGTCATATTTCTCTGAGAGTGATACCGAATCATACCCAAAACGTCTCACCTAGATAATAAAGTACACAATAAAATATTAAACGATGTGTGATAATACACAAATATTGCGTATTTTATCCCTCGAACCGACGCATTTTAGCCCCCTCGGGTATCTTATTCCCTATATTTATGCTCGTTAACCAGACAACCTCGAATTTCTATGTTAACATGTTTTGTAGGGGTTAATTGAGCTTTAATACATATTTCTATGCTGTGTGAAGTTCGGACACATTCCGCTCGATTTTCGTACGCGATCGCACATTCGAGGTCATTTTAGTCTTTTCATAGCTTGGGAACTTGTCCCAACATCTAAATGGAAGTTGTATTCCCCCTCGCAAGCTTCACATGTTCGTGAACGGTGTGCAATTCTTACTTAGAACGAAGAAGTTACGGTGATTTTAGCGGAGGAGAAAAGCAAACATGCCAAAACAGGAGGAAAGGAGAAGCAGCCCTACTTGATCGATCCATCCATCAAAAGGATCGATCATTCATTTTTCCAATCGTGGGGAGACAATGGGCTTGGATATTTACCATCGATCGATCAATCACTGGGGATCGATCGGTTGATCCCCTGTTTCCAGCTGATATTTTGTCATTTCTTTTTTTTTTCTCTTTTCTTTTCTATTTTAATTCCACTTACTATATATACCAGTTTTGTTTTATTAAGAGATATAATTCATTTTAGATAGTTTAGGTTAGGGTTTTGGAGGTTTGAGAGCTCATTTCTTCATTTCTTCTTGAATAGACACTCATTTGGGCTTGTAATTTGTGTTATCATCTTCCATCTCCATTAATATAGTATGTATTTCCTTTATTCTTGCTTTCTAGTTAATTTACATGCTTTCATAATTAGATTCACATGATTTATTTCCTTGCTTTCTAGTGTAACTTTATCGCGTTTATTTATCGCTTTCATTTACCGTGTTTTTATCATGCTTTCTAGATAATTTAAATTAGGTTGTGTTTGAATGAAACTCACTCGCGTTGACACATTGCTTTGCTTTGGTGATGGTGTTTACGGGTCTATTTCGGGTGTGTTGTCCTATTTATTGCGCCTAGTAGATTTTAGGGGGCATATCATGTATGTCCCGTGCTTACGACCTTGCGTGCGTAGGTTCCGGAATATTTGTTGATGCCAAAATCTTATTAGGCTTTTATGCGGATTTAGGGGCGTGACAACCCTTGATTTAATTAATTGTCGAAACGAGACACATTCTAAATAACTTGTCGACCCATGTGACCATTTTATACTAATTAACTCGGGTGAGGGATATTCGATGCAACCTATAGTTTTCCTCGCTTTGTTAGTCTAGTTTCAATACACTTGCCTAGATTAACATTTACCTTTTATGCATCCTTTCCTTTTTAGTTTGTAATTCACCTTTTACACTTTTATTTCGGAATATTAAATCGTATAAATTCTAGCATCTCGTCTTTGTGGATTTTTTATACCCGACTTACCATTGTGCTTGCCTCGCAAGTATAGTCGTAATTTAGGTTTGTTTGTATTATCGCAGTGAAACGAAAACAATAATTGTGTCATTACACGTGCACACATTTCAGGCGACGATCAATGTGACCTAGGGAGTATACTCTCCCTTCATTCACTAGCCAGGGGATTCTTGCAAATCGTGTAACCTCCGATGATAGCACTAGAAGGGTATGTTTCCACATAAATATCACTCAAACATATATTTATAAATTGCACACACACACACACACACACACACACACACACACACACACACACACACACACATATATATATATATATATATATATATATATATATATATATATATATATATATATATATATATATATATATATATAATGAAAATTAATTCGTCTATTCTGTGGCTAACACGCGTAGCACTAGCCCATAATCTATTAAATGATTACTGTAGCTTCACTAGCTAAAGTACCCGGGCTCAATCAATCGGCGTGTATTTAAATATTAATGAATTAATCTCACCTGATTCCTTCTTAAGTTACTCACTATTTCACGCATCTCTAAACCCACATATATATACCCATTATCCCTAGGTAGTAGGTTTCCATTTATATTTCACTAAATAATTATTCCTTGAGCAATCCACAACCAAACTAGAGTCGAGAAAATTAAATAAGCTGACCTGCTCGAAAACAGGCATTATCGATCGATCGATCCTACCATGCAGGCAGCTCCTTCCCTAATAATTTTCTCCATTGATATTCATCCAAACCTCCATGGATTCATCCCAAATCTTACCCCAAGCACATCCAGTGTTTATCACACATAAAAATAGGTTCTAATAATGATTTAAACCCTTAATCGTCACTGATTTCTCATCAAAATTCAATATTTCATGAATTGGGTTTTCTCAATTTATTACAATCCTCCCATTCAATTTGATTCCATAATCCAAATTAAATTAAATTAAATTAACTACTAGGTGTAGGTGCAAAAAATCTCACCCGTAGGAGGGAGTCAATTCATCACAATACAAGTATATAAATAAATACGAGAGAGACAAAGATTTACGTGGTTCGACCATGAATGGCCTACGTCTACGGGGCTGCTGGTGTGTTTCATTAGAAGATCAGAGAGTTTTACATGAGAGTGTTTCTCTAACTTCTAAGCCCCCTTTCACAATGAGGGGTGTCCCCTTTATATAGAGTTAGGGGTTACATTAGGGTTACAAATACGGATGAGTAACAAATATGGATGAGTAACAAATTGGTGGAGTTTTATCCCAATCCGATACTGCTCCTCGGTCTTCTCGTTTATTAAGGACTTTATTCGTCCCTATATTGCTGGCATGTCGCCATCTTCACTGGGGTTCTCTCCACACGTCATGCTATTCCGTAGGCATATATTTTCCCCCACAATAGCCCCACAGGTCGCAGTTCAGCTGAGTTGATTCTGAGATGAGCTGGGAGCTGGTCCACAATCTCTTTAAACATATGCAGTTGGTGGTGTGAAGTGGACTGGCATTCTTTGATCTGTCGTTCAACTTTTAAGCCTTCTTTGGTTGATCTTCTCGCCTTCATAGGTTTTTAGATGAATGCTTGGCTTGAGTTGACAGGCATTCAATCGATATGGTAACCGGACTCGAGAGTGTCGAGCTGCCTACGTACCCTCTTGGGATCAGGTCGGACGTAGTTCATTGTCTGTTTTATTGTATAGCCCAATTTGTGAGGCTGACCACAGGCCTATTCAGAATTCGTTTACTGAGGCTTTATCGAGCGTGCATCATGTTTAGGGTGTCTCCCTGTATTTTGGTCTCGTATGGTCCATTTGTTGAGGCCGACCACAGGCCTATGCGTCGAGTCTTGCTCGAGCCTGTACCTAGTAGGGGTAAGACCCTGCATTTGGTTTTTCATATGGTCCAATAGGAGAGGCCGACCAGAAGCCTATGCGTCGAGCCTTGCTCGAGCATGTACCTAGTAGGGGTAAGACCCTGCCTTAGGTTTTTCATATGGTCCAATTGGAGAGGCCGACCAGAAGCCTATGCGTCGAGCCTTGCTCGAGCATGAACCTAGTAGGGGTAAGACCCTGCCTTAGGTTTTTCATATGGTCCAATTGGAGAGGCCGACCAGAAGCCTATGCGTCGAACCTTGCTCGAGCATGTACCTAGTAGGGGTAAGACCCTGCCTTAGGTTTTTCATATGGTCCAATTAGAGAGGCTGACCAGAAGCCTATGCGTCGAGCCTTGCTCGAGCATGTACCTAGTAGGGGTAAGACCCTACCTTAGGTTTTTCATATGGTCCAATTGGAGAGGCCGACCAGAAGCCTATGCGTCGAGCCTTGCTCGAGCATGTACCTAGTAGGGGTAAGACCCTGCCTTAGGTTTTTCATATGGTCCAATTGGATAGGCCGACCAGAAGCCTATGCGTCGAGCCTTGCTCGAGCATGTACCTAGTAGGGGTAAGACCCTGCCTTAGGTTTTTCATATGGTCCAATTAGAGAGGCCGACCATAAGCCTATTCGTCGAGCCTTGCTCGAGCATATACCTAGTAGGGGTAAGACCCTGCCTTAAGTTTTTCCCACAATTTAATGTAATACCAATTACGTTTGCATTTTTCCATTTTCTAATGCCTCGCATGTAAATATCCGCCTATTTTACCTTTTAGGTTGTGCCGTCGCACTTTCTTAGGCCTAAAAGGCGATGGAAAAAATGCACCTGGTTTGAGGGTCATCCACCCGTTCAGGATTTTAACTGACCAACATAGTTGGCGACCAACCTGAGTTGGCTTTTTGCCTAGGGATCCCCCGTAGGGCTTTTATTGCTGCCTGGGCAACTCGTGAGGCCATTTGTGTTTGGAGATAACAAAGGCCTGTAGACGTACTTAATTTAGTGGGAACAAGCAAGAAGGCCGTTGTAACTAAATCAAGCTTGATCATGATCGTCATTTAAAACACTAATTCCGGTGTTAACCATGTTGGCATCTGTCTTGAGTTGACCTCTTCTATTTTTCTTTAAATGTTATAGTGAATCTATTCACGTGTCATCGCTGCTTTAGAGCCCCCAATCGGGCTTGTGAAGGGAAGGCTGCCCGACCGTCCATCGGGTCATCTGATCTGTATAACCAGGATGATAAGTGTGCTCGATCGCTCCTCGAGGCTTCGTTGATTTGAAGAGTATCGCGTTGATCGTTCGTCGAGGTGGATATATTTAAGGATTACCTTACTCGTATAGCTTCATGTATTGTATCGTTCCTTGGGGCACACTTGTTCGCTGACCATGCATAGTGGTTCCAGGAGGTCGTGGAAGATTCCATATAGCTTGTGCACCTAAAGAAATTTATATGAGTTTAAAGCGTTCTTTGTGCAGAAATACGCTGATCTGATATGGCATTCAAGAAACGTTGTTCCTCTTGAGTGGATATCTTAGTGTTGATGGCGTATTAATTCGTTGCTTGGTGATCGTCGATCACCGTGGGTTGTCTGACGATGTTGCTCGATACATTCAAGGTGGTCTAGTGTTGTTATCAACATGTCTTTCTCATTGACTATGATCCTGCTGGATGTGTGACTTCTTACAAGTTGGATTTGTCCTTATTGATAAATATAGATGATCGTTGCTCTTCATATTGCTTTATGTGTTATTGGATCTTTGTGGTACAAATCGCCCAACTTTTCATTCGACGAGGTTGAATTAAATAAGAACTGTATTGCCCAACTATTTATTGGAGCTTGAGACGTGATCACACAATGTCAACTATCCATCGAAGTTGGGGGTCCGTCGAGGCAAAATTGCAAAGGACCTAGTAGATGTTGCGAACGATCCATGCTCGAGCATCTGTTGGAGTATTGATAAGATAAATGATGCCTGAACGCATGTCGAGGCAAAAACTATAGAGGATCTGGTAGATATTGCGGGTGATCCATGCTCAAGCATTCGTCGAGGCAAAAAGGACCGAGCAAGTATTACGAATGATCCCGTACTGTTTAGTGAAAACTAACCTTCCAATAAATGCAATGTTGATCATTAATCGAGTGTGCCAACCATCTGTTGGGACTGAATATAAGAATTATCCTAACCAATCATTTGTTGGGGATAAGATACGACATATGTGGCAAATATATTCGGGACTAAATATATAGAAATATTTTGCCGATCATTTGCCGAGATGAGCCTTGAATATGCCTGACCATCCTCCAGGTCAAGAATCATAGAGCCAAATAACCCATTCTGAAATTCAAGAAATATCAACATCCAAGCATCTGTCTATTATAAATAATACTGCCCAAGCATGTGTTGGGTCCAAAGTGGTGTAAAGTGCTCAACCATCTGTCGGAGCATTAACAAAATAAGTGGTGCCAGTCTGGTTTGCCGGGGCGAAGTTGTACAGGTCCGGGTAGATATAGAGAGCGATCTGCGCTCGAGCATCTATCGGTGTGTTAATAAGATTTCCAAGAGCTTAAGATTGTTGCCGAGCATCCGTCGGGACTGAATCTTATACCTGTAGAAGTTAATAAGTTGCTCGACCATTTGTCGAGGCTAATTCAAATAGAATTTATCATGCAATATGATGTGCATCAGTTCGGGCATGTGCCGAGGAAAATATTCATAGTATTAAATGAATGACATGAGTTATCCCATAATTTTTGTGAAAAAATCTCGCGAGGATGGCCGCGCCCGAGCATCTGTCGGGGCTACGCTAAGTATGAGTAATGTTATTACACCGACCATTCATTGGTATAACCAATAATAGCTAGACGACAATATTGAAATTAAATGACCGGATAAATGACATGAGTGCTCTTTAAGTGCGCCCCAATATTTATGTGGACAAAATAATTGTAATAAAGTCGAATGAAAGATGCAAAATTTATCAAATATATCTAGATGTATGGCACATGAGTTAATTTGGAGTTTGTGCAAGTAGATTTAAGCAAATACTTAAAATTAAGTTGGTTTCAAAAAATTATTTTCACAGAAAATTTGTGTAGTGGCAATCAATTGTTTTTCTCATGTGAAGTATAGAGTATAGATAGCCCCCTGCTAACAAATATATGATGATAAAAATCGTGAGCATAATTTGTGAGCTAATGAAGTATAATGAGATGGAAACGAACAATGTACAAATAAATGTGTGTATCCATCAAGTGGGGTTGTGCTAAATACAAGAATTATCCTGACCAGCTATCCACTGGGGATAAAATGCGACATGCGAGACAAATATCTTCGGGACTAAATATATAGAAATATTTTGCTGATTATCTGCCAAGATGAATCTCGAATGCGCCTGACCGTTCTCCAGGTTACTGAATCATAGAATCCGAGCTTCAGTCGGAGTAAAAATAATTTTGCCCAAGTGTTTCTTTGGGTATAAGATGCTATAGTGTGCTCGACTATCTGTCGGAGCATTAATAAAATAAATGGTGCCTGGATAGTCCGCCGGGGAAAAGTTTTAGAATACCAAGTAGATATAACGAGCAATTCGTGCTCGAGCATTCGTCAAAACATCGATGAGATTTCCAAGGACTTAAGATTATTGCCAAGCATCCGTCGAGACTGAATCTTGTACCTCTGGAAGTTAGCAAATTCCCCGACCATCTGTTGAGGCTAAATCAAAATAGAAGTTATTATGAAAATGATATGTTCAACAAAGTATATAGGATATGCATACGCTCAGCCTTTTGTCGAGGAAAAAATTCATAGTCGCGTATGAATGTAATAACGATCCAATGATTTTTATCATAAAAATCTTACTGAGATAACTGTGCCCGAGCATCCGTCGGGGCAGAGCTAAATAACCAGTAATCTCGCTCCGGTGAGATTAAATTGTTGTAGCTGGATGACAATATTGAAAATTAAAATGTTCGAATAAATGACATGAATGTTATATCACTGCGCCCCACTTATTTATGTGAGCAAAATAATTTGTAATAAGGTCGCATAAAAGTGCCAATTAAAATCGTTGTAATAAAATTGCATGGTTACTAAAAATAATTTTATTTTTAGGGAGAACCGAGCAATGCAAACATTAGTCAAATATATTCCAAGCATAAGACAAGGATTAATTTGTGATAAGCCGGTGTCTTACATTTAAGATATATATTTGACTACTTTTTGCAAATTATTGGAGGTCCATTAGTGAATACAAGTTTGGTTTCAAAGATTTATTCACACAAATTGTAAAGCATGAAAGTATAGGGAGGTGAACTGAAATCCTCTAAACTGTAAGTTATGTTTTAGAGAAGTTAAATGGGTCTGGGGACCTAAGCCCCAGAGGTGCTATATTCGCGTTTTACCCACACACGTTAAGGGTGCTAAGCCGAAACGACGCTCATCGCTGCTTTCTTCTGCTCGCCGACCAGCTGGGGCGGAGCCGATGATCAGAAATTGTGATGGGAAATTCTTGGGTTTCTTTACTGGTCATCATCGCCGAAAAGAGAACCAAAGAAGAATCTCTATTAGTTCCTCGGTAGGTCGCCGACCATAGGGGTTGCTTGATCATGTAGGTTGCTGGTCGGAGGTGAGCTCGACCACACGGAGGTGAGATCGCTTGATGCTCGGTCACAGGAGGTGAGCTCGACTATAGAGGGTTAGCTCGCTTGATGCTCGAGCACAGGAGGTGAGCTCGACCGTAGGAGGTGAGCTCGCTGATGTGATCATCGCCGGAGAGTAGCCGGAGGTGAGATGGGAGAGAAAATTACATTAGGTTTTTTCTTTCTTTTTTTTTTTGTCGTCGACCAGCAAAATTGGTCGGAATTTGAAGAAATCCCCTCCTGGCTCCTCACTGTAGCATATTTGTCGTCACCGGCCAAGAAGGGTGGTAAGGAAGGTCGCTGACGCGTGGACGCCTCTGTATGGTGGTCGCCGCCCATGGATAGATTCCTATGACCCTATCATGGGGTCCTCGATCAATTTCCAAAATACATCACATGAGTTTTTGTTTCCAGAGTCCGCGATTTCCATAATACATTTGGTGATTAATTGCCTGATGGGTTAAAAATGGTCAAAACCCTAAATGGGTCTCGCTACTCCCAGCATGCTTTGTGAGAGTTGTTGTATAGTGATTGCAGATTGATGTGAACTATTTGCTCAGGTGGGTGGTAGTCCCAAGTTATAGGTTGGGGAAAATTGTTGACTGGAAGAGATAATCAGAAAATTGCTGTCTCCCATGATTTCATTCAGATCGCAAAAATTGTATGGATGGAGACCGAAATTGATGACTCATCATGTGCCCAGATTTTTCTGTATCTTTGTCAAAAATATCTTCTTGGAAGAGAATCATCAGTTATTTTCATAAAGACGTGGTCAACATCTCTGAGAGAGAGAGGGCCGCTTTTAACGCTTATCTCGTGCCACAAAATATGGGATGTGGGAATCATAACATATGATGTAACCCAGAAAATAACGTGTATACGCATAAAAACATCAAAAGAATTCATATATTTGCAGAGTTTTCATAGACATCTCCGATAGTGAATTTTATCTGAATCAAACAATGAAAATTGTTTGGAATCAAAGCTGTTTATGCAGATTTACGGATGCTTAAAAATTAAATACACAAAATGACAGAACACAAATGTGTAGAGAATTGTGCATCAATAGAACGATGTTTATATAAAATATATAATTATTCATATGGAGAGAAAAGAAAAGTAAACTTAGCTCTTGATTATCGTGTGTGTACACCATGAGGTCGCAACGTAAATCTCCATCTCGTAAACAGGAAGGAAAGACTTTTTGTGTCGTTTCTCACAGACGACGCCAATTGTAGGTGCAAAAAATCTCACCCGTAGGAGGGAGTCAATTAATCACAATACAAATATATAAATAAATACGAGGGAGACAAAGATTTACGTGGTTCGACCATGAATGGACTACGTCCACGGGGCTGCTGGTGTGTTTCATTAGAAGATCAGAGAGTTTTACATGAGAGTGTTTCTCTAACTTCTAAGCCCTCTTTCACAATAAGGGGTGTCCCCTTTATATAGAGTTAGGGGTTACATTAGGGTTACAAATACGGATGAGTAACAAATATGGATGAGTAACAAATTCGTGGAGTTTTATCCTAATCCGATACTGCTCCTCGGTCTTCTCGTTTATTAAGGACTTTAGTCGTCCCTATATTACTGCCATGTCACCATCTTCACCGGGGTGCTCTCCACACGTCATGCTATTCCGTAGGCATATATTTTACCCCCACACTAGGTTTCAACTATAAATCAAACTACAGTAATTTATATCAGTATTTCAACATCAATTGCACAGTAATTCTACATCTAATGTCCAAATCTCACAAAACCCAATTTTCATGTGACAACACTCCCCAAAAAGGAGTTTGTCTACACCCAGCATAATACGAACATGATTTTTTTCAATTTAAAGTAGAATAAGGTTAATTACTAGTTTTTCTAGGCTCGTAGGGTCTGATTACATGTTGTAGAAGATGGATTTGACAAAGTACACCTAATTCTCCATTGAATTTGGTCTCTAAAGTACCTTTCTTCTCTTCCTTCTATTTTCACTCAATTTCTAGCGTTTTGAATCAGAGTTCTAGCTTCCTCTATCTCTTTAAATTAGGTATAATATCCCGAATCCAGAAATTAGGCTAACGGGCTGTGACACCCCGCCTAATTAAATACTAGGTGACCAGTCCTTTATTAAATTAAATAAAACTGTCCGGTTGGTTCATTCTTAGCATCACTGTCGAAAACAATTTTTCTTTATTTATCACCTAATAAATAATTGAGCAAAGTGTCAAAACATTTAATTTTATAGATTAAGTTCCATTGTTATGAGTTTTTATACATAAACCATTTCATGAACAAAGATAATAATATTGAATAGTAAACCATCCAAGTGGAAAAAACAGGCTAGATTAATCATTCCAAATAAAATATCCCCAAATCGAAGGATAATGTAATAATTAAAACAATCCCAACAAAAACTGAATACTGAAATAAATAAAGAGTACAAAGTCTCTCTGACCTAAATAAAAACTGGAAATGGATGACACATGCCCTATTTAAAATGACTAAGTGAAGAGTTGAGATTACAAGGATGAAGCCGTCTAAATGCAAAGACTTGCAACTCCCACAGTAGCTGCAGCATGTCAATTGTCCAAAGATCTAAGTCTGACGCCCCTGTATTTATACAAGAGAAAGAAGAGATGATAAGAAACGGGTCAGATCCCGAGTTTAAAATAGCTTGAAAATAGTTTAGAAAAAATATAGAATGCTTACCAGTTGATATTACATACATGTTAGTATTTTGACACTCATTTGGAAATTCTCACCTCTCAACTAGTGTGCATGCCTAACGTACTGCTAAACCCTCCAAGTTAATGCTAACCCAGTTAACTAGTTCGAATTAAGTTCCCTCTTACATTTCCTCTTTTGTATGATCATACATACTAAACACTAAATACCTTATCGTAATCTTGGAATTTATGAATAAATGTTATTAATCCATTACCGTCGTAAGTTCCCACATACTTATGTTATTCTTTAATTTCATTATCTTTCTCATCTTCTCACAAGCACAGTAGATTAAACATAGGTATATACAGTTTATCACTCAATATATATACTAATAGGGAACCCCACATAAAATCTATGGTGCAAGCATACTCTGCTATCAAGTTCCTGTACCTCTCGTACAGAAAGGGAAATACTACTTCAGAATCACTCTCGAATTGTATTAACACAAAACACACATATTGGAGGCGAAGCATAGTTCCCTGTCTCTAAGTGGTCATCACATACCCTTACGTCTCTTAGGAGCATCTGAATATAATTCTCAGATAGCCTGTACCAACGATCCTATGTTCTGGGGTACGAGTTAATATTCCCCATAAAGGTCACATTAGAATAAGATTGTCCCGGCGCCGTAACCTCTGTGATAAAAAGTAGCGCGAGTATGATGAAACACGGATATTCATATAATATATATACATACACTCATATATTTGTATTCACATTATTCAGATAGGTACACCCACGACCCATAATATTCTAACCATACGTGGCACGTAGCGCCCGAGTTCTACGTATAATTAATTCATTCTTTTATTTTCTCAATTACTGGAAGTTCTTAAGTACTTCTCGACTGTCGAAGTGTATCTTTTTTATAAATATAAAATCAGTAGGTGCACAATCTTTACCCTACTAGTCCACGTCATCCTTAACTCTCACAAGACTTATGAACCCACGGTTAAATCTCATATAAGACCGTACTACTCAAACCTTGCCTATAACCCTACTGGTCCTTACCAAGTCCCATTATTGTAAATAAATTGTGTATAAGGGGTTACCATGAAGCCGCATTAGGTGAATCATTAAAAGGAAATAAGTTTCAAATTCTAGGGGGGGTCAATTGATCGAAGGGAAGGGTCGAACGATCGATAATCTTGAGTCCATCGATCGATCGATCAGATATTGGTCTCATTTCTGTAAGTATAAGCCTACGGGTTTCTTCTATTTTAATCATCAAAATCTCCATTAGAATGTCCCAAACTCCCAACCAAACATCACAAACATTATATAAATAGGTATGGATGATTTCTAACGTAAAACGTTCATTAATTCTCCAAGAATCATCATTAAATAGGTTTAATCCAAGAAGTTATCATATGGACCCTAGTTTAACATAGTTTCTCAAGAACTCCATAAATTTCCAGATTTCTACTTCTACTGGGCATTCAAATTTTGTGTTTAATGTTCTACATCCATCAAGGATGTTAACTTAATAAGGTTCTTCTCTATTATGTGAATTAAAATTTCCAAAGGACATTAAACCTTCATGAAAACATGTAATTATTCTTCATACTCTGACATGGATGTGATATCAACTCAAGAACAGAAAGATAGATACTTGCCTGGAAATCAAAGGTCTGAGTTGTAGAAGATGATGGGTATATCTACGCTCCTCGTTCTCCGATCTATGCATTGGTGGTGGAATTGGTGGGAATGGTGTAAGATTGATGGTTCTCCCCCTTGGAAACCTCATCTCTTCTCCCTTCCTTAACCTCTCTGAAACTCAAGTGTGTATAACAATTGAAGACTCTAACTTCCATTAGATATAACCCAAAATTTTCGTCATTAATTAAGGCCCAAAAATGAAAGGTACCAAAATGCCCTCCCAGGTTGCCGGTTTGGCCTAACATCATCCCGAAACCCAAGCTAAACCCCCGGGTACACTTTTCTGACTATCTCGACCCTTCTGGACACATTAGTGCACTCGAAATGACCATACAGGATACATATAATTAATTTACTTTTCATATCCTTAAATTAGTCCCGACACGACTAACGCGCGCGTCTCTACTTAATTTCTATAACTGTCGTATTTTTCACTCATGACAACTTTAATATTTTTATAACCATATATTACTTTACTCACTAAGCAATATTCAACATAATTATCGCCAATAAATACTAACTATCAGCACGCTAGTAATTATTTAATTAGATTCGGATTGATTGTAAATATATTCACTCCATTTAAATTAATTAGTCCCAATCCCATGATTGAAATAAAATCTTTCAAAAATACTTTCAAAAATACGGGGTATTACATACTTCCCCCCTAATAAAGGAATTTCCTCCTAAAATTCATATACAACCACTAATAAGATTGAGGATCTTACAACACCACATTCTCCAGTGCTTAAAACTAACTTCAGAGTAAGGCTCGATCACTATAGCCCCCGCTTCACAGTAAGATTGTTTAACACTCTTGATATTTATCAGTCATACGATCACACTGTAATATCGGCATCTCAAATTGCACTCCTACCAAATGATATTCGAATAAGACGAGCATATACATTATTGGCCCCATTATCTCAATATTATTAGGAGGTCGCACCTCACTACATGCCACTTCCCTTATTTATCTAAACACAAAACTCCCACCCTGAGAGAAACTAGATGAACATATGACCACTCTTGTGAGTTCTTCAAATCTCGATTCCTGGAGACGTAACTCTTACGACAGTCAAAAGCCACCTAAGAGAGTTTATGGTTATTCCACCTTAATCATCGGAGTCTAACTCTCGACCAATCCAAAATTCTGATTATCCGCTCACCTCTAAACAACCATAAGGCAAATATTTAAGGTTTTTCCACACGAAATCTCAATAAGAACATTGTCCACAATAAATGGGTACGAGTTCTTACACACAACTCTACCATCATGTAATATCTTCTACCAATTACCATACTATAATTCACTTACCAGCTATATCTGTTGGGTAAATGAAATGATCACAATGAGTACACAATTTATTTTCATATATCTCCACTAGTCGTTAATCACATTTCACCTATTCCTCGGGCTATAGGTGATGCAACCTGCTCAAAACAAAACTTCATCTCCACTTCTTCCTGAATTTCCATACTGAAGGTGGGGTTCAAGGATCTCATCCTGGTTTAGAACAATACTAGGAATGACCACGTATCAAAGTGACCCTTCTTTTCAAATAAAGAATGGGGCACACTATCTAATAGTGTAAATCACACAAAGGTATAATAATTACTTTCCTTTTGGTCAATTTGTTCCACTCATTCGAAGGAACTTGTGACTTATCTTGAGGTTGGCAACACATTAAAGAAATTTAGCAATTGACTCTTCCATTACTAGAATCGTCGGCTTGATACAAAATTTTTTAGCTGATCATCTTACTCCAATCGATTTCTATCTATGAGTGGTGCACACGGAGACTACTCACTATGTCTTGATCAACACCGACTTCCATTTATAAGGCCTCACATTAAGTGGTACTTAATACTCCTCTTCTTGCCTCGGCGTATACCAAAAGTTTCGACACGCGCACTTTTCGCTATGAGGTGCACTTTTGGACTCTTTATACCTTATTGAGATCATCATTCTATTTACGCGTAAGTCACTCTCAAAATTTGACTCGGTAGAACTCAACTTAAAAAATTTCATAATAGTTAAATTTTAGTCTTCTCAAGGGATACCCATTTTTAATGGCTTCCCATAGCCTTTCAACCAAGTTCGGGTGTGCTACTCTATTCGTACATGTATATATGGATTATCATCCTTCTCACATGATCCTTAATCCACTCTTCCACTTCCATTTTGTTATATTCGTCCCACAAGCATATATTTCACTCATCTATTCCCACGTCCCTTTAACCCGGGCGATTCTGACATCAGCTAACCAAGGTGCCCACACCCCTATAAATTATGCATACTAACGTAACCATCACATACGTTTCACACATAACACCCAATTTCTTATTGTCCCTGTATTCACAATGTGGCTATAACACTTGGGCATTCTCAATCACCCCATAATTGAAATTTTTAAATCCTCCTTAACATCGTTCCACCCTTCAACTCATGGTGATAAAATAAAATTTTAAATGCATCATCACCGCACAACCGGCTCCACTGGTCTTATATTATAATTTAATTTTCAACTTATAGTTATAACGACATACTTATATAATGACAGAGGTACCATACTCATGGACCAGTAACCAAACATCTCCCTACTTCCAACCTTAGGCTAAGTTTCATGCGTGGGATGTCTCGCAAAGTGAAATCCAAACAAGGACCACCCCCCACCGATACACTACTACTTATCCGTTAGGCCCTCAGTCCATAACATGTACCCCTAAATTCTCGTCTCTTGACATAAAAGCTATATCTCCTCCTGCACTTCACACTTAAACAAGGAACTACCTCCTCAAAGGCACTATCACTCAACATTGGCGGCAATCACATTATATAAACCTAGTACACATACAATCGGGACTCTCGAAATCCTTTCCCCAGACATATAACTATAAGTCTTAACTCCCATGTCTCTAAAGGATTTATATAACAATGCACTCTTCCTATTAGCAAATGTTGAGCGTTAAACATAAGAACTAGCTAAATCTTTTCGCTCAACAGTAAACCCAATACACTCCGAATCATATCAATAAAGTCCCTACATACACCAGGATCGAATATCTTGAGACCACTATACCCTTCGAAGTCTCTATAATATATAAATATAAATGCGAGCAAGACCCTCTTGCAGGTGAGGTTTCACTAGAACAAAACATCCTGCACTAGGGAAGCAACCCCGATAGACTTGCGATATCCACCCATTGTTGGTCTAATCATTACTATAAACCATAATCAGGATAATATCATACTCGTATAACAAATCACTAAAATGAGTAATCATAATAAAGTATATACCAGTATCAATACCCCCATTCATCCTCCGCTAATAACACTAAAAATAACCCCGCTATACCAAGGAAAACATTCACATAATAATAACGTTGTCGATATACACACTAAACTCGTTTCACATCCGAATATAGCAATAATCAAAATGTAGTTACTCGTTCATGTACATAAAATACTCCTCATCCTCTGAGGATAAAACTCATACTTCTACCTTGCCAATTTCCCTGGCTGTTCAAATGGTTCCCGTACATAACACGCCTGCCCGAACTAAACCGAAAATTACATTAAGCATTTCCCTTGCTAAGCACCATATCCTTGTCCCTTTACTCGCTTTGGGAAAAATTAACGCTTGTGGTTTTACTCTCCACAAAATACCTCTAAACATAATCCACATATCTCCGGTCATACTGACCATTTTAGGGTTGTCCTTTTCTCGGACTTTGGTAGTCTCGATCCTGATGGATACCCCCATTGTTCCCTTAGCTTTGTTGGCCCTAAGGAACATGCTACTGGCTTCAACAGCCCTTACTGAATTCACCATCGCTTGGTAAGAATTTAGTTATTCGAATCATTTAAATGGGTCCCCTGATGGGTCTCCCCCTTATTGTGCTTCACTAACACCGTTTCACCCAATATCATTCATTGAGTAAATTCTTCGATTCTTTTAGCTTCCCACACAGAGGAGCATTAATATCTCCATCGACAAAGTGCGACTTTATCACCATCTTGATCGACTGTCCAACATAATTCCCATTTAAGTGTTGTTAACTTTTCTTACGAGTCGATCTCCCACTTGAAATCCTCTTCTCATTTGTAGCTACTTCCCCCGGTACAAGATTCGCTAAATAATAAAATTCATTTTCACAAATGGACCTCTGTCCGGCCCTCCTGTGATGAGTTCAGAACAACCTTCACATCTTATCCTGAACATCTAATAAAGGAACTTGCGATCAAACTGTACCTAAGATCATTTCATTGACACAACATTCCACTCCTAAATGTGGTGGTTGACTCCCACCATTGTAGCTTTGCTCCGACAAGCCAAGAAAATATTTACCCAAAATTTTCACTCATGGTTATCCACACTCTGCCATATGCCCAAGCCTTTGGGTATTTTACCTTCGTTGGCTAACACTCACAATCTCCGCATTTCCAGAATTTCCACTGATGGTTCTCTTCAATGTTTTGTCTGACTCTCTCCCAATCCAACCACATTGGGTGAGTCTAATTTGGCACCACTTTCTACAATAGTGTTACCTGAAAATCATATATTGGGCCCTAGCTATCTTTACAGTCCTAGTTTCCCACACCATAATAGGGGTGACCTCAACTACGGTCATCATTATTAAATATACCCTACAACCTGAACTGAGCTCTACCTTTTGCTTTCTACCCAATGACCCTCACCTGTCATACTTCATTGTTCATCACATGCACACTCCGAACTCAAATAAGATTCACTAATATATAAGTTATAGCAGGAGAACAAAATCTCACCATAGAAATCAACAATCCTAAACATAGGCCTCTATATCAAGAAAGCTACGCTGGAAGCATAATAATCCGCATAGATCCTAAGGATTATAGAACCTGATGCTTTGATACCACTTGTGACACCCCGCCTAATTAAATACCGGGTGATCAGTCCTTTATTAAATTAAATCAAAGTGTCCAGTTGGTTTATTCTTAGCATTACTCTCGAAAATAATTTTTCTTTCTTTATCACCTAATAAATAATTAAGATAAGTGTCAAAACATTTAATTTTATAGATTAAGTTCCATTGTTATGAGTTTATATACATAAACTCTTTTACGAACACAAATAATAATATTGAATACCAAACCGTCCAAGTGGAATAAATAGGCTAGATTAATCATTCCAAATAAAATATCCCCAAATCGAAGGAAAATGTAATAATTAAAACAATCCCAACAAAAACTGAATGCTGAAATAAATAAAGAGTACAAATTCTGTCTGAGCTAAATTAAAACTGGAAATGGGTGACACATGCCCTGTCTAAAAAGACTAAGTCAAGAGTTGAGATGAAAAGGATGAAGTCGTCTAAATGTAAAGACCTGCAACTCCCACACTAGCTGCAGCACATCAATTGTCCAAAGATCTAAGTCTGACACCATTGTGACTGGGCACCTGTAATACATATATATATATATACAAGAGAAAGAAGAGACGTCCCATGCCTGGAACCAAGCAAATGTCGAAAGTTAAGAGAGGCCTTGGGCACTAGGGATATACTTAGGAGTGTACTCGTTTCGCGTAGGTGGGGTAACGCATAGACCGTAGCATTATTAGGATGTAAGCTCAATAGAGTTAGTTGCGCCGATGTAAGGAGAATTGTATTTCACGGGTTGGGAGGACCCATGTGTGATTATTATACCGAAGAAAGGAGACCATTACTTAGAGAGAGTGTTACGTGTCTAGCGTTTACAATGGTTGTGCAGATGTGCACAGGTTAAAAAGGTCTATGGGAACCTTGTTAAGTTTGTTTATATACTGCCTGAAATAGAAAGGGCGTAGTATATAAAGTTGGAGTTTATGACGTAAGGCAGTCACAAATGGATTGGAGTGTGTTGGATGGAATGTCGTGAGAGGTACGCGATATTCCAATTGTATAAGGGGCAATAAGAGGTAGCGTGCCCAATATAGCGACGAGACTATTGGAAGTAGTCAAATCTCAGTAGAGTTTCCTTTTTAAAGGAAATCAGTTGTCCTGCTGTGGACGAGATGTTAGAGCGATAGTTATAGACTCGTTTCTCTTATTGGCAGCAAGAGAAGCCATCAGAGTAACGCATCATTATTGTGCGTTAGCGGGAAGAAATTCAGATGAGCTTGTGTTGAATCTAGTAGGTTTGAGTACACCTTGACATAGGTGGAATATGGTAAGGGACTATCGTGTTAGCACCTTTTGATTTTGGGAGTACTAAGACGTAGTGGAAATTTGTAATCCTAGTTCAGTGGTGTAGGTTATATCTGAATTTCGAGGATGAAATTCCGTTGTAAGGGGGGAGTATGTAACAACCCGTCCTTTTGGGGATAATTAAATTCCATAATTGGGTATAAATTGGAAATTTGAGGAATTTCTCAAAATAATGATTTTTGGGATTTTTAAAGGATTAGATGATTTTCGATGGGTGTTATATTTACTTTTGGGATTAAATATGTCGAAGTGTTTTAATTATATGTCATCGTTGAGCAAAGCGACAAAAGGTAGGATTTTTAATTGGAAAACCCGCGGTGAGATGCAATGAGTTAAAATAGTGGATTGAGGTCAAGTACCTCGGATGGAAATTTCAACTGCGCCGTGACTCTCGGAATGGCCGAGATAGTCAGAAAAGAGTATCCAATGGTCGAAATTGAGTTTCGAGAATTTTTAAACGAATAGGGACTTGTAATTGAGTAAACGAGTCATTTTTGGGTTTTAAGGGGTATAAACCCTTTTCTCCCTATATAAGGAGGGAGAGGGGGAGAAAAGATAAAGAAAATAGAGGAGAGAGAGAGGAAGGAAGAAAAAGAGGAGAAAAGGGAGATTCCGACCCAACTTCCCGGGATTCGGCTCGAGGTCGTCGAATTTTATCCACGAGGCAAGTGTTTACTTTCTTTATTTACTTTTGAGCATCAATCTCCTATCGTTGTTTGGTATTAACAAACCCTATATATTTTGGGTTGGGTTTTCATGGATAAAATGGGTTTTCGGGAGTTAAAATGAATAAACCCCAATAATTTTCAAATCGAAGAAACTTAGAAATTAATCGAAATTAATTGTTGGTTTTGGATTCTAGGATGTTTAGAACCCATTTTATAAACGTGTATATAGTTGGTTGAGGTTGTAGGTTGTTGGGAGAGGAGATAAAAGCTTGGGAGAAGCTTTAATGGATGAAACAGCTTCTCGGAGAAGAAGCTGTCTGCCGTGATCGATCGATCGAGGGTAGAGGATTGATCGATCGAAGGCCATGGGTCGATTGATTGACCCTTCAGGAAATTGGAAAACTTTTTCTAGTGTTAATTGGATGAGATAAATTCCAATTCTAAATTGATTCGAGGTTAATTATGTAGGAAATAAGAAACCTTTTAGGAGTAAATATAATTCTCCAATGCAGGGAATCTTTCGGAACCAATTGAGTGCTTGATGTAAGTGACACTAAAATTATATTTGCGAGGAAAATAAATTAAAGTGCGGAATTAGAGGGTTGGAGTTCCTAAAATAGGGTTGGGACCTCAAAATCTATGATATGGATAAGATGTAGTCCTTGGGTTCGTGGAAATGGAAACAACAACCTCCTTAATTTAAGGGTGTTCGGGGAAGAATAATCCCCGGGATATTTCAGTGGGCTTTTAGGCCTATATAATTTATGCATATATGAAAGCATAATTATATTGATATTGGTTGAGTAAATCCTATAAGGTTATTAGGATGGGAATTGGGAGATATCCAATAAAATCCCTAGATGGGAATAAGGTATTTATTATTTATCAAGTGAGGGAATACTTCTGGTATGGTATCGTGAGTATATGAACGTATGAATATGATTCTTTGAGAGAATCTTTGGGATTATTGGTCATCGCTAGATGTGATTGGCAATTATGGCCATTTATATATATTCGAGGAGGAATATATAGTATATATATACTATGTGATTAAAGTATATATATGATATGATACAAATACATATGTATCTATATGTGATGGTATATGTGTGTTTAGAGGATGATTTCCCCGGGCTTCCCCTTTGAGTATAGGGTGGGAACAACCAGATTATATATATGCTCTAGTACGATCCAGGGAGGTTGCACGATGTGGGTGAATCCCCTGGATCGAGGAGCAGGGTGAGTATATTCCCCAGGTCATTATCGTCCCGCGTTCGAGTGCGATTTATGTGATTTCCCACTTGCAAGGGGAACATGACCGCCTCCACTGTTGTGTATATGTTTACCAAGACCATTGAGTAAGTCTGGCATGTTACCGTGGTATGATGAGTGAACCCTAATTTTTGGATCGGCACTATGAGACTGCATCCTCGAGTTATAGCTCGTTGGGATAGTTATTATGCTTGTGTGTATGGTATATTACTTGTGCATGAGAACAAGGTAATATAAATCTCTAATGAGAATAAAGAGGTAAAAATGAAAAATAATATCCTCATTCCGAGAGATAGATCTGGATGTGTATATAGTAAACCTCAGTCTGGGAGGTAGATCCGGTTGTGTATTATAAAGATGAATATAAAGTAAACCTCAGTCCGAGAGATAGATCCGAATGTATATTGTAAGATGTAAATCATTATATAGTATGCATATATGTTATGTACTAAGGGTCTAATGGATCTCGATGATCGACCTTACCGAGTAGTAGTGTATCGGGGGGGGGGGGTCCTTGTTTGGATTTCTCTTTGCGAGACACCCCACACACAAGCATGGCGTAGTGTTGAGACTGGGTAGAAGTTTAGCCCTTAGTACTTGGATTAACTAGGATTGTTAGAATATGGGTGATGGACTAGTTAGGCGGGGTAGCTTGACTAGGGTATTTTGTTAGGATGCGCTAGGTGTGCACTATTAGAAGAGAGGTGAGGGGTATCTCATGGGAGTGCGATACCAAATTTAAATATGAGATAAAACCTATTTTTAAAAATAAAGCATTTATGCACTTGCAAAATATTTTCACAACTCAGGCTCTGACCCATTTCTATATTTTCCTCTCTTGCTATATATATATATATATATATATATATATACACACCTGGATGACACTTCCTTCGAGTCAGACGTCAACTGCAGTAGCTGTGGATGCAAGCAGGTTTTCGATAGACGCTTCTATCCTTGTAATCTAGATAGGAGGTACTGTATAAATATTCGGGCCAATGGCCCAATTTCATTTATTTATTCTTTTCCGCCTTTTAGTGCGGCATTCGATTTGGTTGTATCATATTTGAACCGAGTGTTCAGTTATTCTATTTCATTTCAGTTTCATTTATATAAACTATGTGGATGTTTTAATTTAGTAGTTGTTTAAAAAGAGTAGTTAAGTAAAATTTTGACGCCAGCCTAATAGGTTATTAGTAATTAAATTGGTTTTCGACAGTGATGCTAAGAATGATCCATATGCGACTCCTGTTTTAATTTGATATACGAGTGATAGCCTGGTATTTTATTAGGCAGGGTGTCACACTTTCTCGCAAAGGAAAGAATGAAATACTTTTCGCAACCCTTTTCCATTTTTGAAAATAAATCACACAAACTCACGAATGATTTATAACATGCATTACTTTCTTGTCAACTTTTATCGCATTTGGTTCGTTGTATAGACATAATTGAGATGAAAACACTCAACCAACATTTGATAGACAAGCACACACATCAAAAAAATTCGTGCATGTGTAACACAAAGAACAAATAAGTCAAACATGTAGGTAGCAACACTATATATCATCTCAAAGACTCTAAACTTTGTAAAGCACAAGAATGACACAAACATACTGTCTCAAAACACTATCAAACAGTCACATGGATATGGAATGATGTTGTGACTTGGTCATCCTAAATGATCATTAATATATGGTGCAAACAAAATACAAAAACTCTTTTTGAATTTTATCAAAAAATGAAGATCTTTTTGTATTTTTCAAACACTGTTCAGAATCAACCCAGCAGTACCAAATAATATAACAATATGAACCAGAGGAATGCAAATAGAAAATCTCCAGGGGTAGCTCAAACGAAGCGCGATGTCACTCCAACGACAAGCGTTCTCGTGAGAAGAAATTTCGCACGACATCAGAAGTCTCTCGAACGAGAACTCCTCTCGTTTGAACGAAAAAGTTAATTTTTTACAGTTTTCCCAGAATGTCATGCAATTTTGTCCGGTGAATTTTTTTTGTGAAAACAGTTCCTGGAATGGGCAAAAAGATCCAAAATAGTGCTAAAACAGTAGCAAAAATAAGAAAACAATGTAAACTACAAAATGATACATACTAGCAATAGGCAAAAGTGTCATCATGTAAATCATCCCATGCTAGCAAAAGGTCCAGACCTCGTCTAGTAGGTGCGATGGAGCTTTCCAAAGAGGCTGACATCTTATGAAAAACTTCCATTAAATCATATGAGGCTTTGACTAGAAACTTTACCTCCTCCCCAATATGTGAAAACTCTCTCATGTAATCATCCGGAGAGTCAGGTGTGGGTGTGTGCATGTGGACACGTGTAGTAGCATAACATGGCACATAAACTAACTTAAAACAAAACTTTCTCAGGTGTCCTCTTCTCTTGTAGTGTGTGTAAACATAAACTGGCCTTTGTACACCTCTTAAAATGTCTCCTATGCGTACCCCTAATAGGTACGGGACTCCTAGGTGGGTCGACTCGAGAGTCATGTGGATCTAACACTAAAGTAGGAACCGTCTCAGGTGCAATAAAAGAAGTGGATGCACTGTCATAACTTATTCCTATACTCTCACCGCTACCAAAATCGGATTGAGAACCATCATTTTAACCGTCTTAGATGCGTTATCTAAAGGAACTTTGACATCCCGAGCACGTTCGAGATCATTCTTGAGTTAGGATATACGTTTCATTAAACTAGAAAACATGCCGGTCAAGTCACACTTTTCCCTCCTTAAACCTTCTTTCTTTCTCTCCAAATCTAAAACCCGACGACCTGAATTCCTATCATACTTCTTTGTTTTCAAGGTCTCGATGTACAAACCCATAAAATCCTTTTGAGCTCACTTTCATCTGCACTCTCAAACTCGCTCTCACCCCCACTAGAAACAATCGACTCATCATTGTCGCTCTCTTGAACACAATCATCGTGGGACAAAGTGCGTTTGCTCACACAACTCGAAAAAGCTACACACTTCCCATGTGCTAAACCTTTACCTCCCTCATCTCCCTCACTATCACTAAGAGTAGCAAGCATGGCTACATTCTTCCCTTTTCTCCTTAGCCTAGTAGGACATTCAAATGCTCTATGTCCTTTGCCTTTACACTCAAAACAAGTCATATCATCTAATTCTTCCTGGCTCTTTTCTTCTTTATCTCCCCCTCTTTCTTTTTCCAAACCCTCTTTGGCCTTTTCTTTCTTTTTATTTTTCTCAAAAGAATTTTTATTGGAAAAATTAGTTTTGTACATGTTGAGAAACTTTATAAAAAATTTCACAAACAAGGCCATATCGTCAATACTAAACTCTCCCTCATAATCAGACTCATAAACTCTCTCTTTCTTTTTCTTGCTAACTTGAGTCTTTAAAGCAACGCCTTTATCCTTAGCCTTAATGGTTTGGGAAAACATGTCAATTTCATAACTTTGTAAGTCTACTATAAGCTCTTATAACTTAAGTGAATTTAACTTTCCCAACAAATTCAAAACAGTGACTTTTGGAATAAAACGTTTCGAGAGAGATCCTAAAATCATTCTAACGACACGCGTGTTGTCAATTGGCTTACCTAAATTAAAACTTGAGTTAACAATGTACGAAAAATGTGCATACAACTCATCAAAACATTTGGAATCAAACATGGTGATAGTCTCAAACTGGGTGGCCAAATTTTGTAACTTTGATTCTTTAACCACGTTCGTATCCTCATGTGTCAATTGGAGGACATCGCATGCCTCTTTAGATGTGGTGCACGTCATAATTCGACGGAATTTATCGGGAGTGATGGATCCAGAAATATAACTCAAACCGCGGGAAATTAAAATTAGACATTTTAAAATCATCTTCAGTCCAATCCGACATAGGTTTCAAAGAGGTGATATTATTAGCAATGAGAGTGGGATGAGTCCACCCTCTTTCACAAATCAGCCAAACACGTTCGTCAATGGATTTTAGATGATATTCCATACGGGCTTTCCAATAGGTGTAATTGGACCCGTAAAAAATTGGCATTCGATTATATAAGTGATCCATAAAAAAAGTTACGATTTTTTACAAAATAGATTTAAAAAAAAATCAATATCACAATTTATGCGGAAAATAAGAATACTCGATAAATTAGCGCAACCTGGTGTGATACCAATTTGTAAAATATCGTGTGCAATAATGATTCAAATGGATTCGCAAATTTCAAAATCAGACTTATTTAATTGGATGTCTAAATTTTCTCAAACAAAACGCCAATTTTATTCATCCCCTAAAAATACATCTACGTGTCAAATCAAATCAATAAATTAAACCATGCGATGATTAAGCTGAAAAACACGGATTTCAGGAAAAAAAACCTTTCGGCTAAAAACCTTTATTTCACTATAATTTGTAAGAAACTTACATGGATTACAACGAAATCTGCAGTGGTTCACACTCAGCTATACCACAAGAACCGCAGTTCTAATCATCCCAGGAATACCGCAGCACTCCCTATGACATGCAGTCGATCAACCCAATACCTCCCTCAAGCGGTACCTATTGATAGCCTAGTACATTCAAAGGAACCTAGTTTAGAAGCATAAAATCCTAGCAAAATATGTCATGTGTTCCACAAAAATAACTCACATAAAAGTAAATTGGATTGTGAATTGAAAAATAAAATCTTTGAACTCTAAAATGGTTGGAGAAAATACAAACACTAGGAAAAGTACTCTGTTAAAAGCAGTGTTTCTCCACGACTAAAACAAATAGACTAATACACAAAATATAGCAGAAATTGAGTCGGTGATGTGTCAGCCTAAAAGACCTGTCATTCGAGCGACATACATTGTCATTTGAGCGAGACATTATCTCGTTCGAAAGAGATGCGTCGTCGTTTGAACGACAGGGCACTGATCCCAATAAACTTCGGACTTTGAAAATAGTTGGACACCTCAAAAGGCAAAACTATTTATGGGATCAGAAAACCTTTTTACAAAAAAAAAACTTTTATGAGAAAATGTTTTTATAAAAACTATTTATAAAAAAATCAAAAAATATCCCAATACTTTTAATGTGAAATGTAATTGGAACTTAAACATAATTTTAACAAAATCAACTCGTTGGGCATGAATGTTGAAGTCCACTTGAAATTTGGATCCGTCTTTTATAGATTTTAGCTTCCTCAATCCTTCGACGATTTGTAACGGTATACGACATAATTAATTGTGACGGACAATGTCCTTCCAATATGTGGCAAACTTAAGTTGTTGGTGGCCCCGCTTTTTATGTAGACACATAAACATTTTGTCTCAATTTGCTTCAAAACTTTGGGTTGTGTAGAAGTACTCTGGTGGTAAATCAAATTGTTAGAGTGAATAATAATATGGATGTTTGATAATAACATTCACAACATATTTTTTTTAATTGAAATGGTATGTTGTCTCACAATCTTTTGGACTAATGTTTAATTACAAACAAAATGTACCTAAACGATGTGTGTATGATGTAAAAATTAGGGTGACATAAAAGACTTAAGAATATTTAGTTTGAACTTTTTTTTTTTGGGGGGGGGGTGTTGAAATCGAATAACTATATTTCAATGACATTGTATTATTTTCGTATGTGGTCACTTTCATAACATTTGTTTAGTATGTAGAGAGATTGCTTTTTATCTTTTATCTTTTTATTTTAACCTATGCCTAAATGTTGATTTTTGGGCATGATTAAGGCCCCGTTTGGTTGTTCCCAAAATTTTAAATTAGTCCACCTAGTATTGGCCTAATTATGAATTGTCTTAGATTTGTTGTTTGGTTACAAAAATTATCATATTCAAAAATTAACCAAGTCAAGTGAATACATAAAAACTCCAATAATCCTATTTCACCAAAAAAACTTAAAATTTCACAATTAAAATTTAAAAGACTACCTTTAATGGACTACTTCAATATTCTCTCTCTCTCTCTCTCTCACACACACACACATAAACGTGCACACGCGCGCACACACATTTGGTTCATTCTTAGCATCATGGTCGAAAACTTTTCAAATTACTGACCACCTATGTTAAATAAGCCAGTGCAAAATCTTATCTTTTTATTAAATAAAAAAACCCACAACAATTGGTGAAAGTAAAATAATATAAACCATTCACGTAATAACTGCAGTCTAGAGCATCACATAATTAAATAAATAAATGCCGAATAAACTATCAGTTCCAAATCCAACATCCAAATCATAAATCTAACTAAAATGAAATAAATCTAAATACAAAGTCTGATACTGAAAGGAATAAATCCGACGACAAATATGAACTTAATGGACATCATGCCCAACTGAAATAACTGAATATGAGTCCTAGACTAGGAAAGAAATGACTGAGGCCTCTACTCATGTCCTGCATGCCTCCACAAGCGCTGCAGCTACGCATCCCTGGAATGAATCATCGTGCTTGTCGTCCTAGTGGCTAGACACCTAAAATTTTTGAAAATAGATTTAATACGGGTCATAGCCCAAAACCTTTGAAAAATATTTAGCAAGTATGTAAAATGCAATAAGAGAAGTTATTATAAACATGTTAGTTTCGCGCGCACTCCCTTGAGTTCCTCACCTCTCAACTGTGGTACACACCTAACATCTCTTATTCAACCCATCTAGTTATACTACCCAACCTCACTAGTCCCAATACGCATCTATTTAACCACAAATATGCCTACCTCACCCGTACCGCACATACGATACTCTACCGTGGAACCAATAATCAATATAAGTCGAATATTATTATTGAATCATGAATTAAGTTTCTCTATATCTTCTACTACAACACAAGATTAGAACAAATCACACGTGTATATCTATCACACTATTTATATATACAATTTATAGCATTCCCAGACTATTAACCACGAATGCATGCATACTCTGCTACTGAGTCCATGTAACTCACATACTAATCAAGGGCTACTCGTTCAGAGATATCCCTCCAACCATAAATGAAATATACACGTAATGGAGGTGAACATAGTCTTAAGACTTTGGGATACGCACATACCCAATGCACCCAAATGACCGATCACACTATTGTACACTGAGCTAGTGATTTCGTAAGTCATATGTTATGGGGTACACATATAGAACTCGCTGGCATCACTAAGGTGGGATCACCCACTGCAGGTGACCTCCCATGATAGTAGGCAACATAGGTATTCCTGCACATGTATAATATGTATACCCACAAACAATAAATATCTCTAGTATAGGTATACACACAATCCATAAATACATCCAGTACGTAGTATATATCTCTCGAATACCCAACGTACTATTAATTTTCACTTAATTTTTATTCATTTTATTATGAATATCACTTGCTATTCGAAGATTTACAACAATCTCTTTAATGATTTCACTAGTTAAAATCATATTGTTCTACTAATCCAAATCTCGGGTTCATCTCAATTCTCTACGTATCTCCATGTGATTCCCCTACGCTAGTGTGTTTAATAATTTTTGATAGGTTATAGTCTATAATTTTGACTCCTCGACTACCACTATATCTCTATCATATACTACTGGCATTCCTTGTTTTTTCTTAATCCCAAAATAATCAAGTTATGGTTCTAATATTTTATTCCAAGTTTTACGCCTAAACTAACAAAATTATTATTTTCTAAGCAACCGAATTAGGTCATAAATTTTCTGGCACATTAAACGCCCTATAGTAAAATTGTGATTTCTCCCTTTACTGAAGTCCAAATAACCTCATTCAAAGCTAATTGGAAATCTAAGATATAGAGATTTCAAGAAAAATATGGCATGTAATCTAATTCTAAGTACAATTAAAATGGGATACATTTAAAGTAACGTAAAAAATTCTGGCAGATTGATATGCTGACAGATTAGACACCCTATAGTAAAAAGTCGATTTCTCCATCTATAGAACTCCAAATAACATTATTCAAAGCTCATTGGAAAGATAAGACCTAGAACTTTCTAGAAATATATGTCACACAATCTAATTCTAAGTACAAATGAAATGGAATATGTTTAAAATAACGTAAAAAATTCTTACAAATTGTCATCTTATGTTCATCAATTAAACCTTAAGATATTTAAGATTCATGTTCTTCAACCAACAACCCAACAAGATTTCATCTTTATGTGACTTAAAAATCAAATTTTGAAATATAATCCCAGGAGGTTAGTGATGAGGCGTAAACTTTTTTTCAAATCATGTCATTGGGTGTTTACACCCTACACAACATAATACCACAACTTGGCACATAATAAATGGAAGTGTAGCAGCAAGTAGGGAACAAATCCACAGGGAACGGTATTTAGGATTACATTGGTTTAATAGTTTGGAAAGGGGAAAGTGTTAAATATGATAGGTTTGAGAAAGTTCGAAAGACTAATGCAATTTAATTAACTACTATGAATAAGATGATATTGGAATATACTCCCCTGAACCTTCGGTAATTTTGTTGGATACAAAATGTTCAAAAAATATATTTATAATTAGAAGAAAACATTAATGCTTTCAAAGTACTAAACATATGAGAATATTGCTCCACTCAATGTCTAGTCAATAAATAATTTAATGTGAATGGCAAGATTGTTGATACATATATTATACCCTCAAACACTTTGGCTACCTAGGAAAAAGGAAGTTAAGATACCAATAGTATTTGTTTTATCAAAATATTAAACCTGTGAATTATCTATACAATTTCAACAAATTTTAGATCCAACTCATTATCCTAGGTTCAGTTCATGTACCCCAACTCTTTAAATATTTTGCTGGACATGATATTACTAATCTCTATTTAAGAACCCATTAACATGCATGGAAACATAATGAAATAATAATAAAAGATCTGGAATTTAAGGTTACCAATATATAAGATGATGAGCATGCAATAAGAAATCAAAGTTTCAAGAAGTACCGAAAAGGCTTTTTAATTGATGATGCAAAACATGTAAATTATTCTCCTAGATGTTCCTCATTGATTATGATATTTTACATGAATGAAATCCCCCTTAAGATAACCCTAATGACTAAATATGTATATGCTAGAAGTCATTTAGAAGAGTCCTCAAAACGTAAAACTATCTAGGCTAAAAGATAGGCCAAAATAAAAATTTTGCTTCAAATAGTTTTTCACGGTTCAAAAGCATGATAAATTTTATTATCGTTCTAGTCCATTACTAATGACGAACCTATTCCCTTAAGAACCGAACTGGTTTCACTTTTTAATGTTTCCCAAGTGATGCCTTGTGTGCTCGAAGTTCTCTTATTACAATTCTGCCACTAGATCTTCTTCTCAACTTCACATGCGTATAACTTCTTCACCGTAGCTCAGATTGAGTTGTTGTTTTTTCCAATATTCTTCCAAATTCAATCTCTTAAACTTTACAGTTGTCTCCTCCTCCAAGTTTCGACTGGAAAATTACGAAAATACACTTGACTTCCCTTTCTTGGATTTCTTTCACTATTTTGGTGTTTCCTTTGCACCAACTTGCACGAATTACCTGTAAAATAAGAGATTAATACAAAAAAAAATAGTTACTGAAAAGGGTTAGTATAAATATGAGATAAATTCGGGTTAATTACAATGCACGGGACCATAAATGAACCAAAATTAAAGAGATAAATATGAAATATCTATGCATAATCAAATCCCCTAACTTAGAACATTGGTCATCCCGAGCAATGTAAAAGAATAAGAGCATGAGTTTAAGTGGACTTATAAACAACTAATATTGTAGGGTACCTCTTTCATGAACAAGGGATTACATTTAGTGTATGCAATAACCCGTTAAACCCCTAGTTTATCCTAATAGGACGAGTGGTGTCTCGTGCGGATTTGGAGTGAATATACCCACACAATTCATTTTTCATTTCAAAGAAAAATCAAAATACTTACATATTATACAACTTAAATTTTGGAAAAAATTGTCACCTTAAATTTATATTCAAGAGTCTCAATTCATAGTATGTGTGTGCGAAGCCGAGAATTAAACCGCTAACTTCCACTGATTGATCATTATGTTACTTTTTAAAAATTCATTTTGATTCAATTCTCATGGGATACTCTCACAAAAGAATCACTCGAAATGTGTATAGTTCTCTCGGTGTGTGTGATTTAATGATTAAGTATAATGGAACACGAAGTCACGCCCATAAATTTGAAAGACGAAATTTGCATGGTGAAAAGATCTTGCCATCAGAATACGGTCATTGGAAAATGGGAAATATTGCCTCTTATCCTCACCAATTATTCTCTCTTATTATCTTTTCGTGTCTTAGGCTCTCCACGTGATAATTAATGTCGTTATTCAGAGTCAATTAGGACTTTTTTACGTTATAAGATGGGAATGATTGGGAAATTCAGAGTTGGAAAATTTTCTTGCGATGACCCTTGGCACTTTTTTGGGAAATTGCTCAATATTTTTCTCATATTTTTTTCATTTTTTCTTTATATAATTAATTGAACATTTTTTTCTTGCCCCTTTTTATGTACCGAATGAACTTAATCGATGAATTTTTCGATTTTCACGACTCCGGGCCAATTGGGCTCGGGTTAATCAGACGAAATTGACAAATTTAATTGGGCTCAAATTGATTTGCAAAAGGGATAGTTTTTCATAATTTTTAATGGATCATATTTTTGGGCAACAAACGATGGTCTAACATCATTTATTCGAATTAATAATTATTTTACCATGTGCGTCTCGAGAATATATTTAATTTAGCGATATTTTTAGCGCATTTTTCAAGACATCTCACTCATTTCCCATAACTGATCAAAATAAAGGAATAACAAAAAATTTAACTAGTTACACTAAACTACAATTAAAAAGAGAAAAAGGGAAATAAAGAAACAAAACTAACTATTTACAACCTAAATTTTGAACTTCTAATTGACATTACACTAGAAGTAGAAATTTTTGACGATGCACCCAAAATACAATTTGACTTGGAGGGATTATTGGTGTTCCCTCATTTTCATACACTCCTCCCGAAAAAATAGTAATCCCGTTTGAACAACAAAGGCATGTGTAAGGTGAAAGAAATGAACCATCATAAATTAAAAAATTTAGGGGGATAATGGGGGGTTGGATGCTAAGGGGGCCAAGACCAAATTGATCACAAGAAAATTAAAATCACCTCCTTAAGGTTTTTCAATTGGAATGGGAGGTGGAACAAGTGCAAGTGAATAGCCCATGTGATGAAGCATCTGAAAATAATATATTTGTTCAAGAATTGGGTCAAAGTCGTCAAGACTTTTATCCGATTTTTTGATAGATTTAATGGTTCGTAATAGTGGGTAACCAAGTAAATAAAGGACCTTGACTTTAATCCGATTTTTTGATAGATTTAATGGTCCTCAAGAGGTTGAAATTCGAAAATGCTTGGATCACTCTCAATGATTTCTTCTTCAAAAAGGGGGGAGGCGAAAAGCAAGTTTCAACCTCAACCAAGCTCTTGGAAGAAGAAGAAGTCATTTCATTGAGCTGGACATTTTATTTATTTATTCAAGCTTCATAAATCCCGATTGCATCATTTGATTCCTTATTACCACTTTTCAAACTTTATTTTCAAGTTCTTTGTTGAATTCTCTCACTTTCCAGAATTTTCATGTAATCACCCATCATCATAGGTGGTGGACAATTTTTTTCATGTTCAATTCTTTTATTTTTCAGAATTTGGAAGTTGTCACGTATAGTCTTAGGAGTGTAACTTAGAGAACAATTATCATAATATTCAAAGATATTTTTCAAAGTTTGTTCCTAAGCGCTTTGTTGAATTCTCTCATTTTTCAGAATTTTCATGTAATCACCCATTGTCGTCGGTGGTGGAGAATTTTTTTCAGGCTCAATTCTTTCATTTTCAAAAATTTGGAAGCATTCACGCATAGTGCTGGAAGTGTAACTTTGAGAACTATCATCATCATCCTTGCCTTAATCCCATCATATGGGGTCGGTCACATGGACTCTCCTTTTTCATTATAATCTATTATATGCATTATTATCATTTAAGTTTAATTCCTTATGGTCTCTTCTAATAATTTCTTCCCACTATAACTTAGGGTGACCTCTTTTTCTTTTATCTTCTATTTTCGACGATCTTCCTCATGTTATAAGGGCATCTACTGGTCTACGAAATACATGTCTGAACCATCTAAGTCTACCTTCTCTTAACTTATCATTAATGGGAGTTACTCATAACTTTTCTCTCACATAATAGTTTTTAATTTTGTCATTCCTATAATCCACTAGAGCATACTCATCTCACTAACATGGAGACTTTGTTCATGTTTCTTCTTTAATGCCAAACACTCCGCTCCATAACAATTAAAGCAATCAAAAGAGTGAGGATGAGACATTTCAAAGTGGGCAATTCAAAAACGTTAAAAGCATCAAAATTTCAAGTTTCTCGAAACAATTTAGTACAAATAAAAAAGAAAGTAAAAAGAATAAACAATACATATACAAAGTATCAAAACACTAAAATCCTAAAATAAACCGTTCCCCGGAAGCGGCGCCATTTTTTGATGAGGCATAAACTTTGTATTTAAATCGCGTCATTGGGTGTTTACGCCTGATACAAAAATATAGCACAACTTTGAATACTACAAATGGAAGAGTAGCAGTAAGTAGCGATCAAATTCACGAAAAACGTTATTTAGGATTATATTGATTTAACACTTAGGAAAGGGGGAAGTGTAAAACACCATAGGTTTGAGAAACTTTTGAAGAATATGTAATTTTATTAACTACTATGAATAAGATGGGATTGGAATGCACTTATTAGAACCTTCGATAATTTCGATGGATACACAATGTTCAAAACTGTATTTATAATTAGAATAAAACATTAAAGTTTTCAAAGTACTAAACATATGAGAATTTTTCTCCGCATAATGTCTAGTCAATAAATAATTTAACGTGAATGATAAGATTGTCGATACGCGTATTGTACCATCAAACACTTCTGTTACCTAAGGTAAAAGAAGTTAAGAGACCTATAGTACTTATTTTGACAAAATATCAAACCTACAAAATATTTATACAATTTCATCCAAAATTAGAACCCACTCAGTAACCTAAGTTGGGTTCATGTACCCCAACCCCCTAAATATCTATTCGGACATGATATTATAAATCTCTACATAAGAACCCATTAACATACATGGGAACATAATGAAATAATAATAAAAGTGATGGAATTTAAGGTTACCACGAGAGAACAAGATAATCATGCAAGAAGAAATCAAAGCTTGAAGAACTACCCAAAAAGATTTTGAAATGATGATATAAAACTTGTAAATTATTCTCCTACATGTTCCTCCTTGATTAGGAGATTTTTCATGAATGAAATCCCCCTGAAAAGAAACCAAATGACTAAATATACAGGTTAGAAGTCGTTTAGAAGAGTCCTTAAAATGTAAAACTTAGGCTAAAAAATAGTTACAAAATAAAAATCCCGCTTCAGATAATTTTTCACGGTTCTAAAGCGTGACAAATTTTATCAATGTTCTAGTTCGTTACTAATGACGAACTGGTTTCCTTAAAAGCTAAACCTTTTTCGTTTTCTAGTGTTTCTTAGGTGATGCCTTGTGTGCTCGATGTTCTCTTATTTACAATTCTAGCACAAGATTTTCTTCTCAACTTCAAACGCACATAACTTTCTTGCCGTAGCTCGGATTGAGGTGCCATTTTTTCCAGTATTCTTGTGACTTCAATATATTCAACTTTACAATTGGCTCCTCGTCCAAGTTCCGACTCAAAAATTATAAAAATACCTTTGACTTCCCTTTCTTGCATTTCTTTCTCCATTTCAGCGTTTCTCTTCCACCCACTTGCACGAATTACCTGTAAAATAAGAGAGAAATACATAAAACAATAAATACTTGCCGAAAAGGGTTAGTAGCATAAATATGAGATATATTCGGGTTAATTACAATGCATGAGGCCATAAAAGAACTTAAATTAAGGAGATAAATATGAAATATTTATTCCAAATGAGTTAGATTCTAATTTGATTCCCAATCGAAACCATAATTAAATCCCATGAAACAACCCAACCTAACATTTTTTCGTTGTAGATAGAATTATAGACTAGTATAAGAATTATAACTACTCAATTTATGCATGTTTAAACACTTGACTTTGATGATGAAGGTCTGATTTCAGTAGTTTGGTGATGGAGGTTGCTTCTCCTTGTTCCCCTCTCAATTTTGGCAAAAATGGTGGTGTTAGGCGGTGATAAATGGCCTAAAATCCCTTTCCTCTTCCTCTCTTATGGCCTCTCTTGTTTCTCACTTGTTCTAATACTAGCTTCCAAAATATTTTAGTTGATATAACCTTCATAAATCCATAGGTCTTCTAGCCTTATTTTCCCAAATGGCCATAATATCGTTACGTAGTGCTAATTTGGTCTAAAAATGCCCCGGGACCCAATTATGACCCTCGAGTATAATTTTCTGACTATCTAAACTCGTCCGAATATATTAACACACTCAAAATGACTAGTTGGGTGACCTATATACCATTCTCATTTTATTTTATATATTAAGTCCCGAACCGTCTCACACGCTCGTCCCGACTAAATCATCATTAACTATCGTATTTCTCAATCACGACTTAATATAGTTCATTCTTAGTTTTTTATTACTTGTTCACTAAGAATTATTCAATCTAGTTCACATCCCTAAATATTAACTCTTATCACACTAATTAGTATTTAATTTAACTCGGACTAGTGTTTTATTTTAATTCAAATAATCCCAATATAAAAATCACTTAAAATACGGGGTGTTACGTACTCCGCCCACAGTAAAATTTTGTCCTCAAAATTCAGACAATCCCGTAGTAAAAGATGTAGATACTACTCTCGCATATCATCATCCTTCTCCCACGCCGACTCATCTATATTATGGTTTCCACACTGAGCCCGAAACAGGGGCACCACCTTTGATCGCAGATTATGATCACTACGATCCAGAATAGCAATTAGTTCTCCTCATATTAGATGTCTGCCTACAAGTCTATCATCCCAAGTGGAATGTGCCAATGTGCCACATCACAACTCCTGTATCTCTTGAGCATCGACATGAGGAACACGTCTCTGTAAATGCTCCGACAAACCCGATCTATAATTACCTGGCCTCACACTCTCAATAATAAAAAAGATCGCGTGTACCCCGATTCTAGCTTCCCTTTCTTATCGAACCTCATGACTCCCTTCATAGGAGACACCCACACCAAAACTTGGTCACCCTTTCTGTCTACTCCTTAGTCTCTAGGAAATACGCCTTTCTTAAAATTCAAATTCATCCCCATTGTCTCATCCTAATCTACAACAAAATTATGTTGCACTATATGACAGTTCATTCCATTTCTTCTATCAAACAGTGGGTACACTACCCAATAAGTAACTCACCACAAATTCTCCATAGTTTTTGTCTTAGTCAACTAATTCCACCACTCAAAGAAAACTTTGACCCTCTCGTGATATAGGAAACCCATAACAGATTTCATCAGTTTGCCAACTCATCTCATCATTGGAATTCCAAAGTCTTGCAAAATTTTTGGTAAATCATCTCAGACTAACCCCTTCTCATACATATTAATCTCCCATCCCGAGGTATGCCAAAAATAAATTATTAATGCATTTGTTTTCTCCATAAGTTTTCCCTTTGTGGGACTTTCTCATTTAGTAAAATCATCCTTCCATTTATGTGTAAGGCCTCTGTAGAACTTACCTGAGTGCGACTTTGCTTAAATTCCTAAAACTATTGGATCATCCCTTAGCTAGAGGAATCTCCCATATGTATCTTCTCAGTCTTCCAACCCTTCTCGATTGTGATGGATCTCTTTGCTTTACATAACCGGACTACCTCCTTCCTCAAACGAAGTTCGGTCCATCTTACTTTCAAAACTCTACTTCTAACTACCTTTCTGGAAGGCGGTTAAACATATTAACTATCTGTTCCTCTTATCACGTTCGGTTCCCAAAATCGAAATACCCAAGGTGCCCATACACCCTATATTGAGTGCATATATGCACAATTAAACCAAACGTAACATATTTATGTCAAACTGGGCCTTACTTACTTGGCATGACTATACAGTAAGGGTATACTCAATTACCCTACTAATCGCAAATTAATTATTCTCGAGATTTCCCCACCGATCCACTGGTGGTGCAAACATTCCACAATTCTTCCTACCTAACAATACCTGGCTTCGCTAGCCTTAAATCATAAAATAATTCTCAACTCACAGTTTTAGCTCATACACATGCAATAACTAAAGAACTAATTCCTTGCCCTAATGATCACAAATGACCTAACTCTCGTGTGGGACGTCTTGCAAGCGAAATCCAAATAAGGAACCGTAGGCCCTAAAGAACATAAAGCACATAATCGAGGAAACCCAAAATCCCATCCCCATATGTATAAGTCTAATTTTTAACTCCTATATTTATAAAGGAGTCATACAACATTGTGTTTCTCCTATCGTTAGGTCCTCGTTGCTAAATCATTGACGAGCTCGATCTCGCGCTCAATGGTAAATCAGATATACCTCGAATCACATCGGTAAAAGTCCCTATACACCAGGATCAAATATAACAAGAAAAATATATTCTCCGAAGCATCTTTTATAATATAATGTATGTACGAGCCTGATCCTCTTATAGGAGATAGTTTGCAACACAATACATCATACCCAGCAAATATGATGGTCTTACTATAATAGTCCACTATCAATTAGACCTATGCTAACTAGTTAATACTCTGAAGAAGAATATGTTCTACCCTTATAACTCTTAAAAGGGTCAAAATTATCACACGATATAAACATTCCTTTAGTGTCCCTAACCGCTCACTTATAGGTGGAACCCTAGGGGTTCCTACCCAATGGTAAATATATATATATATATGAAGTTGATACTACCAACGCACCCACCAAACCGGACTCACCCATGAATTTTATTGTTAATAATCATATACGTGATGCACCCACTTCACTCAAAATTTACACCATTATTCATAAGGATAAAACAAAAAATTTACCTTTAATTGTTAACTACCTTGCCTGGTCAATAGGTTTCTAAACGTGATTTCAGCGTCGAAACTGACCCCAGATTTTCTGTAATGGTTATACCTATTGGATACCCTCCTCTAGTTTCCCTCTGCCTTGCTTTGGGCATTCCATCATCCTATGACCAATTTCCCAACAAGTGAAACAACGACTAGAAAAATCTCCCTCTGGCCCTGTTGAAATCCCCATTCACTCGATCGGAATTCCCTTGATCTGAACCTCTTAAACGCATCCCTCTTTTGGTTATTCTCCCAGGTGGTTCCCCAGTAGCACCAATTTCATTCATTCTTGCTCTGCTGACTAAACTCCCCAATCTCTTAGTTGCCTTCACATGGAAGCAATGATATTTCCCTTATAAAATTATGACATTACTATAAGTCGTCCAATTTGGATTTCCCCCTCAAGTGCATCTTACCCATGATACCATCATCGACTCAAAGATCCATTTTATCCTCCGCATCTACCTCTTCGGGTATGAAGTTCACTAGACAAGCAAATTCTCCCTCATTTTCAGCCACTATCTTCCCATCATACAATAAGTACTAAAATTTCCTTGCATCTTTATTTAAACAGTTGATGGAAGGATTAACAATCAAATCGCACCCCAAATTCTTCCATATTCCTAGTATCTCTCCTCAAATGTGGTGATTGACTCCCATTACTACAACGTTGCTCCTATTAGTTAAAAATTTTTCTTGAAATTTAATTCCCGATTGTCACTGCACTCAACCATATGCAATTGCCTTTGGATGATCTCCTTCCAGTGGCCAATCACACTTCTGCACTTTCTTCAGACTCTTATGGATGGCCCTTCTGAAAGGCCCATCTGAATCTCTCCCTTACCGATTGCAGTGGGTCTTCTATCGAAGTACTTGGAAAAACTATTGTGACCTAGATTATATCACAACATCAACTGCCTAAATAATAATAGTGGTGACTTCTACCACGATCATCGTTTCCAGAATACTCTATGGCTTTGGATGAGCCTCTCTTCCTGCAGTCCTTCTAATGGCCTTCGTCGGTCGTCTTATATTATTCGGTATACAAAACCCTACCAAACTAGTATATGATTCGTATCAACTATACTTAATAGTAAGAGAACATCAGTCGCATTATAAATTGATAGCCCTAAGCGTAGGGCTCTGTATCAAAGAAAAACAATGATGAAAACGTAATAATATTCACATATCCTATAGGACACTAGACCCTGATACTCTGATACCATTTGTGACACCCCGCCTATTTTAATCCCGAGTGATCAATCATTTACCAAAATAAGCAGAAATCTCAATTAGTTCATTCTTATCATCACTGCAGATAACTTTTTAAATTATTTGACCACCTAAGATAAATACGCCACTGCCAAATTTTATCTTTTTTATTAAATAACACTACTCACAACAATTAGCAGAACTAAAATAATATAAACCAATCACACAATAATTGAAGTCTAGAACATCATAGGATTATATAAATAAATGTCGAATAAACTATCGATTCGAAATCCAACATCCAAATCAAAAATCTAACTGAAATGAAATAAATCTAAATATGACATTCGCTCATTTGTTCAATTAATAGTTTCGTACCCACTCTTTTTGTTTATATAGGTTTTGTACCCATTTTGGATGGAAATCGTTAAGTCAACATAGTTGATGGTTAACTCTAACTACTTTTTGGTATTCATCCGAAAATATACTTCTATTTAACAAAACAATATATTACCATTAACCCTTAATTTTTTTTAATAACCAATAGCCTTCTCTTTTGAAGTTAAATATTTAACATAGTGATATATATATATATACAAAAAAAAAACTATGTTAGTATTTTAGAAGAAAATTTTTAATTAAAAAATGTTTATTTAAAAAAAAATAGATTTTTTTCTTTAAAAAGGGAGTTTAAAAAATAGTTTTTTAACTTTTTAAAAAAAAATTTGGTCAGTTTTAATAAAAACTGTTTTTATGAGTATAAAATTGTTTTATTTACGAAAACAACTTTTCAACATTTTATTTACTAGAAAACTATCTTAATAAACCTTGTTAAGCGTTCTTAAGGTTTTTAATCAAATGATTCAATTTATGATATAAGACAAACAATGGAAGGAGTTACTATATATTAATATTATTGTTCTATACTAATATAAACGATCTATTCCTTTTTATTCCCCACAGCCATAAAGTGTGGAATCAATATTTTCATCTTAGTAAAGTTGAAGTGATGGTAATTTGTGGATAAAAGGTTCAAATGAATAATATACATGTGCTTATTGTTGGAATATCTATTCAATTATTTATTAATTACGAAATTCGACCAAATTTTGTAATTAAAAAAATTATTGCTCTTATTAGTGTGGTCTATATAAGGGGACGAATTTGATTATAAATTATTGGACATATGTCTTAGAAAATATTTCAAGAGACACATGACTCTAGGAATCCATGTGAGTCCTTTAAGCTACTTTTGTGGAGAGTAAATGATGAGACATAAGGGAATTTCGAGTCTCCTTTCCCCCTATATATAGTGAGTCATTATCCACCAAATGGTTCACTCAAAACACATAAATATATCTGGGCAAGGAAGATAAAATTTGAATTTTCAAATTACCCCAATTTTGTGCAATTCTGGGTTGCTTTGGAACGACTATTCAGAAGCTTTGCGATGAAGTGTTAAGGAGACTTTAGGATTCATTTAATGATACATCATCAACAACAAATATATCAACAAGAAATTGACAAAGGTATTTTTTTCATAACTGTTTGTAGTCAATTTTATATCGTGATTGTATGAAGAAAATAAAGATCCTATAAGAACTAATAATATTTGTATATATTGTTCTTATTCATGTTTATAATAATTTACACGTGGTATCATAGACTTGTTTAAATATTCTCATGTTATCCCTCTACGGATTTGACTGATCAAAAGATTATTGTTGATATACCCAGTATTAGTGATTAATTTTGCAATTTTTTTAAGCCGCAAATGTTTTTTTGGGGGCAATTTTGTCTTATGTAATGGGACCATGTATTTTGTTTTGATGATATTTTAGTGGTTTTCTAATATGTTTCTCTCAACCCTACAAATGTCAAACAATTATGGGATAAAAAATTTCAAAAGCGCTTGTAGTGAATAGTGTGTTTTTCACCGAACTTGTTCTGAAAGCGATGAAATTTTGTAGTCTGATTATAAAGGAGTCAAAGATAAATTTTTACGACCTTTGGTCAAGATGTAAACAGTTTTTTGGCGATCCGAGATCGTTTAGGTCCTCAAAACTCTGATTTTGCCATTTATGGTAATAATCTCGATGGCGTATATCTTTCACTCCAGAAAAATTATTTTTGAATTCCATCGAATGTTTTTGAGATTCTGGTGTAAGTTTCTATAGTTTCATGGTGCTAACTCATTTTTTCTATTTTTGGCAAAAAAATTATGTTTTTACATATTTCATGCGTGTTACATCTGAACTAGTTTAAAACCTTCTTCTAATGATAATGTTTTAGTTGAATATTCGTGTCAAATACAAGACAATATATTTCATATAGTAGGATATTAGACTTGTTACTTTTAATATTCATATTTTTTATGAATCTGGTTCCAAACACACGCCAATGATTCATAACACTGAATATTAAACATATTTTGTTTTAATATATATTTTTTATGAGTCTCGTGCCAAACATATGTCAATGATTTATAACATTAAATATTAAATATTTTTTATTCATATGTTTTATGAGTCTCATGCCAAACGTAGGCCAATGAATCAAATTGTTGATATTCATGTTTTAACGCATCTCGTGCCAAACAACACGGGCCAACGACTCATAAAGTAGAATATCAAAATTATTGTTTATTTTAAAGTTTGTGATTATTAATGTGAAGTGGAGGCTAAAATATCAACTTAGAATAATTGATTGAATGTTAAATAATCACATAATGTGTTTGTTAAATCACAAATTTCTATGTTCGACATCCAATACAAATTCTGCTTTTATGGTTTTGTGATTTACTAAACAATAAAGAACAAATTATGATAAATAACAAAATAATGTGACACAATTTATTATAATTCTTCCATTAAAATTTTGACAATTATATATATTCATTCCCTTGCAAATATCAGTTATGTGAATTTTTCTTAATTAGAGTGAGCATTTTGCAACAAATCTTAACTTGTTTTCTCAACCCTCAACCTTTTCGAAGTTTGACAGAATTAATCTGTCGGAATGGTGCTATCAAATTGAATTTAGCCTTGGTGTCTTGGACCTTGATGTAGCACTCCTTACTGAGGAACCCGTTGTTATTACTCAACAAAGTAGTGAAGATGATGTGCTCGTTTACAGTACATGATCAAGATCAAATAGGCATTGTCTTATATTAATTAGAATGTGCATTGCAACAAATGTGAAAAGTTCCCTACCTAAAACCACCAACACAAAGCAGTATCTGAAAAATATTAAGGATAGATTTCACACTGCTAACAAATTCCTGGCTGGAAAACTTATGGCGGTCTGGCCACTATGAGGTTCGATTGCACTCGGACCATGAATGAACACATAATTGAGACGATCAACATTGCTGCCAAACTGAGGACTTTAGGCACAATAGGGGACGATTATATCTTAGTCCAATTTGTCCTATACTCCTTGCCTACTGATTATGGGTCTTTCCACATTCATTACAATACCATCAAAGATAAATTAAATGCTAATGAACTATAAATTAAATGCTAATGAACTACAAAGCATGTGGTTAACGAGAAAGGACATATCAAGAATCAAGGTGGTAAGGTGTCCAAATTGCAAGTGACCAATGTGGTGGTCAATAAAGGAGTTGGTAAGAAAAAGAAAGGAAAGGGAAGGAAGTGAGGTCCTGGTCCTTCCAACAATGAACCTAGTCCTTACCACCAAAAGAAGGATAAAGTAGTCATATGTCACCTTTATCACAAGAAATGGCATATTCAGAAAGACTACATTAAGTTAAACTTGGTTTGAAAAGAAATGTAGCCTTGTGCTTTTATTTGTTTTGAATAAAAACTTAATTCATGTTCATTATAACACATGGTTGATTGATTCTGGTTATACATGTCATGTTTCAAATTCTATGCAGGGATTCCTTTCAATTCAGAAAATATAGCTAAATGAAGATTTTCTTTACATGGGAAACCCGACAAAAGTAAGAGTTGAAGAAATAGGAGTTTTTCGGTTAAAATTAAAATATGGGTTTTATTTAGATCTTGAAGATACTCTTCTCGTACCCACAGTTTATAGAAATTTAATTTCTTAATCTAAACTCTCAATAAAAGACTTTACTTTTACTTTTAGGGATAATGGTTTTACTTTATATAAAAATAATTTTATTTTGGCTCGAGTTTCTCGTCTAATGGTTTGCTTCAAATTAATCTTGATCATAATTTTTTGGACTCCTTATTATCTATGCGTACTAATGTTGGAACTAAATGTGCCTCATTCAACGAAAATTCTGCTTACCCATGGCGTAAAAGATTAGGACACAAATCCACAAAAATAATTGAAAGGCTTATTAAAGAGGGAATTATCCCTGATTTGGATTACTCCAGTTATAGTGTATGTGTGGAATGTGTTAAGGGCAAAAAAATCAAACACATAAATAAAGGAGATAAAAGAAGCATACAACTTCTTGAAATTATACATACAGACATTTGTGGTCCTTTTGATGTTCCATCCATTGGTGGAGAAAACTACTTTATCACTTTTATAGATGACATTCATAGTTGTTGCACATTGTATCACTTGAATGATAAATCTCAATATGTTAATGTCGTTGAAGTTTATATTATAGAAGTAAAACGACAATTAGGCAAAAAGGTGAAAATTATTAGATCGGATAGATGTGGTGTGTTTTATGGAAAATATGATGAATTGAGGCAACGACCTGGTCCTTTAGCTAAACTCCTTGAACATTTAGATATTTTCATACAATACATAATGCCAGGATCACCTTGGCAGAATGGTATAGCTGAAAGGCGCAATCTATATTTTTATCTATATTAGATAATTTATCTATATTTCTGTGGATGCATGCTCTCATAACTGTCGCGCATATCTTAAATAGGGTTCCTAGTAAGGAACTTCAAATGACTCCTTTTAAGCTGTGAAAAGGATAGAAACCCTATTTAAATCATTTTTGTGTTTGGGGATGCGCAACAGAAGCAAGAATTTATAATCCACATTAAAATAAATTGGATCCTTGAACATTAACTTGTTATTTTAATGTGTATCTAGAAAAATCTAAAGGGTATAAATTCTACTGTCCTAACCATACAACAAGAATTATTGAAACCAAAAATGCTAAATTTTTTGAACATGGTGAAGTTAGTGGGAGTAGTGAAGTTAGGAATGTGATTATTCAAGAAGTCAAGGAAAATACTCATCTTCTAAGAATTTAGGATAATCACAATTTTGCTATTGATGTTCATAATGTTCATATTGTTCATAATGATGTTGTTGAATTGATTATTGATCCTACCAACAACGGAGAACAAATGAATGAATCATATAATGAACAACCACATAATGAGACTATTGTTGAAACACCACAAGATATGGCCTTAAGGAGATCTCAGAGAAATGAGATATTAACTATTTCGAATGACTATGTGGCATATCTACAAGACAATGAATTTTACAATGAGATATTGATGATCCAATATCCTATGAAAAAGTTGTTTCTAGCATAGATTCTAGTAAATGGATTGATGCCATGAATGAAGAAAGTATGGGAGTTAGTAGATTTTCCTTAAGGTTATAAAACAGTCGGGTTTAAGTGGATATATAAGACCAAACACGACTCACATGGAAAAATTGAACGACATAAAGCTAGAATTAATGCCAAAGGTTTTACTCAAAGGGAATGGAATGAATATAGTGAAACCATCTCCCCTGTTTCAGAGAAGGATTCTCTTAGAATCTTATTATCTCTCATAGCTCCTTATCACTTAGAGCTACACCTAATGGATATTAAAACAACTTTTCTTAATGAGAGTTGAGAGGAAGAAGTCTATATGGAACAACCAAAGAGATTCATTAACGAAGGAAACGAACAAAAAGTGTATTTGTTTATGAAATCAATATATGGACTGAAACAAGTTTCTCATCAATGGCATTTTAAGTTTCACAATACCATTACATCCTTTGGGTTTAAGGAAAATATTGTTGATCAGTGTATATACCTAAAGATCAGTGGGAGTAAGTTTGTATTCTTGGTACTATATGTTCGTCACTTTCTTATAGCCAACCATGCTATTGGTTTATTAAAGGAAACTAAGAAGTACCTTTCATAAAACTTTGAAATGAAAGATCTCGACGAGGCATCCTAAGTGATTGGGATAGAGATTTATCATGATTGATCAAATAGATTGATAGGAGTGTCTCAGAAGGCCTACATTAACAAAGTTTTACAAAGATTTGGCATAAAAAAATTCTAATTCCATTAATGTTTCAATTCAAAAAGGGGAGAAATTTAGCTTAAGTTAATGTCCACAAAATGAATTGGAAAGGGATAACATGAAAGGTGTGTTGTATGCTTCTCTTGTTAGGAGTTTACTATATGCACAGGTTTGTACTAAGCCGAAAATCAATTTTTCTATTGGAATGCTAGGTAGATATCAAAGCAACCGGGTGACTTCTATTGAAAGGTTGCAAAGAAAGTGTTAAGTTACTTGCAAGGGACCAAAGACTATATGCTTACTTATATAATAAACTGATCACCTTGAGATGATTGGTTATTCAATCTCAGATTTTGGAGGATGCCTTGATAGCAGAAATAACACTATCGATTATGTTTACCCTCTGGCGGGAGGGGCCATTTCATAAAAAAGTGTTAAGCAAAGTGTCATCGCTTCTTCCACTATGGAATCTAAGCTTGTGGATTGTTTTGAATCTACAAATCATGGATTGTGGCTGGGAAATTTTATTTTAGGACATAGTATTATGGGTTCAGTATCAAAGTCACTGAAAATTTATTATGATAATATCGTAGCAGTCTTCTTTTCAAAGAATGATAGATACTCTAAAGTAGCTAAGCATATTAAGATGGAGTATCTATCTATTAAAGAAGCAGTTCAGTAAAAACTGTGTCAATTGAACGCATTAGTACTGGTGTTAACATAGCAGATCCTTTAACAAAAAGGCTATCTCCAAAGATATTTTGCAACCTACTAAAGAGATGGATCTTGAGTAGTTTATTGTGTAATTGCTATTTGCTTAGTTATTTGACATAAGTTTTGATATGAATAAAGAGTTTTTGAATTCTAAATTTCTCTCTTAATTGTATATGTGCATGTGAGTGAGTAAATATGACAGAAATAGTCTTTTATAAAGACATTACGAGACTATTATGATAATTCACATATTTATCCTTATTAAATATGACATTGGTGGCATGGTACATGGAAGGAATCATGCTCTTGAATTAGTATAGAACCACCATGACTCACATTAATGACGTATTTAGTTAAGGTACTTGATGATTGTTCTAAGACACTTGCGCAACTTGTGTTAATCAAATAATTATGTATGGCCTTATTAGGACCAAGTGGGAGACTCTTGAAAATATAACTTAATTATTTATTAATTATGAAATTCGGCCAAATTTTATAATTAAAAATTAAATAAATTATTGCTCCTATTAGTGTGGTCCATATACGAGGACATATTTGATTATAAATTATTAGAAATAAGTCTTAGAAAATATTGTAAGAGACACATGACTTTAGGAATCCATATGAGTCTCTTAAGCTACTTTTTTGGAGAGTGGATGATGAGAAATAAGGATTTCGGGCCCCTTTCACCCTATATATAGTGAGCCATTCTCCACCAAATGGTACACTCAAAACACACAAATATATCTGGGCTAAGAAGGGAAAATTACAAATTTTCAAATTACCCTAATTTCGTGCAATTCTGGGCTGTTTTGGAAGAAGTGTTCAGGAGCTTTGGGAGGAAGTGTTAAGGAGACTTTAGGAGTCATTCAAGGATACATCAACGACAACAAACATATCAAAAAGCAATAGACAAAGTTATTTTTCCATAACTATTTGTAGTCAATTTTATATGGTGATTAGATGAAGAAATTAAAGATCCCTTGAGAACTAATAATATTTGTATATATTGTTTTTATTCATGTTTATAATATTTTACACTTAGGGCCATAAGCCATGTTTAAAAAAAAATTAGTTCAAAATTAGTTTTTCTATGCATTGTAGAACTCACTCCCGGCACTAGCAATTTACATTGAAATATAATTTATAATACCAATAATAATTTTACCAATAATAATTTATATTACCTACAAACTAAAATTTAAAATATAATTTTTCAAAAAATATATATTTTTTATAGTTTTAGAAAATGCAGTTGTGTTTATAAATTTCAAGTGATTTCTTTAAAACAGTTTTCTTTTTTAAATAACAAACATTAAGTGTAGTTTATTAAAATTAAAACGTTAAAAATATTACTCAAAACTTAAAAAACACTTCAAAACATTCATTAAAATTTAAAACGTTAAAAACATTTAAGAAAATTTATTAAAAAAAATTGCTAGAAAATAAAAACATTAAAAAGTTGTTCATATTACAACTAACAAAAAACTATTTTTTTAATATAAAAAACTATTATTTAAAAAGAACAAATTGTTTTTTAATTAAAATTTGACTTGAAAAAAAAAATATATATATATATAGGGAGTGGCTCATACGTGAACTTAAAAGATGAACTTTATAATGAAATAACACCTAACAACTCATTAATTTTAATTTCTATGTTGTAATTGGTCTGCACCAGCGGCAACAAACACGCGTGTCGATCGATCCCCAACTCCCTCCCCCCCCCCCCCCAAACCACCACCATCACCATGGTAGCCCTTGTAGCAACCTTTATGGTAGCAGGGCTACCATGGGGGGGGGGGGGGTATGGGGATCAATCGACACACGTGTCCATTGTCGCTGGTGCGGGTCAATTACAACATAGAAATTAAAATTAATTAATTGTTAAGTATTTTTTGTTAAGGTTCATTAAAAAGTTCATCTTTTAGGTTCGCTTGTGAACATATATATATATATATATATATATATATATATATATATATATATATATGATTGTGTTAAAGATTTAAATTCAAAAGCCAAAGCCATTGGTTATCTAAAAAATAGTTGAGGGTTAAAGGTAATATATTATTTTGTTCCATAGAAGGGTATTTTCGAATTTATACCAAAAAAGTGGTTAGAGGTAACAATTAATTATGTTGACGTAACGGTTTACATTCAAATTGGGTGTCAAACGTGCATAGAAAAAAGAGTGGATACTAAACTATAAACCGGAGAAATTAACGGGTGTTAAATGTCAAATGACCCTATTTTTTAAAAGCATCATAAAATTTTGATTTTCTTGTAGTGACACTACATAAGTACTTCCGGTGCATTTGATTTCACAGTTAAAAATGATAAAACAATTAATTTTTATGAAATTTATAAAAAAAATAAAAGACGAGAAGACTTTTCTTTTCATTATGATTTTTCATGGAATAAGCTTTTTTCACGGAAGTGTATTTTATTTAATGAAAGTAAAAAATAGATTGAGCAAGTGAATAAAATTTGAGAACATGAACTACAAATAGTAGTCCTATACATATTTATAGTACCTAATTACCCTTAATTTAAACAAGTTATGTCCCAAGTTGGGTTCGTAACTAGGATCAATGTTCCTATGTATTTATTCTATATTGTAAGAATTCTTTGTTGTTTTTTATTTTATGGCTATAGTGTTAATTATTTTACTATTGGAATCTAGCTATGCCATTGTCAGCTTTGGCTACAAAGGCTATAATGCAATATGTCTTATGTTAGATATTATTTGGCGGTATTTTTAACGAAGTTTCTTATTAATATTTAAATTTGCACTTATTTTGTTATAGATTAAAATATTGTTGAATTGATTCTTTTGTGTAGATAAAAGTTTGTAATTTACTAAATATTAATGAATAAATTAGTAGGACAAACTTGACACTCCAAACTACAAATTTGACTTTGCAAGCCAAAGTTGGTTGAATGAAGGACATAAAAAATCAGTCGATAATTCGTGCGATAGTGGTTGAGACGAAAAATGGGTTTGCGCCTCAAATCGGGTATGCATCTGAATTTTTTATTTTGTTTATATCTGGGATTTTATGTTTTTAATATTTATCAAGAAATAAACATGTTATGTAATTAGGAAAATAAAAATAAAAAGAAATACCGCATTTGAATAGCATAAAAATAAGGAATGCACCCTTATATCAAGTACAGATGGCCGCCAATTCCAAGCGCAAAAAAAATCATCGTATATTTTATTATATTTGGCATTCACACACATTTTCAAAGAGAGGAAAAAAGAAAACATGATGTTAGAAATTCAATGCCTAAGTAAGGACAAAGCTCAAGTAGTACTTTGCATTTTATTCTTTTGCTTAACAGCTTGCAGCCTGTAGAATAATGTACAGATGCCAACAACTACACAATACAAAACTCACTCAAGTCAAACGTACGTTTATATATGCATTACCTCAAATCTTTTACAAAGGTATTACAGCCACTTTTTACGTATATTAGTTTAAGGGTTAAAGAGTAAAGAGGAGATGTATATAAAGGGAGGAGAGGGCTGCCTTAGAATATATCAAAAACCCATTTTAGTAGTAAACATGGGAACAAAAGGGAAAGGGTCTCCAATGATCTCTCTCCTTGCCACTCTTGTAGTGGTATTAGTGTCTCTGAACTTCCCATCAGAAACAACTGCAGATTACGCTTACTCCTCTCCTCCACCGCCGCCCAAAAAGTCCCCACCACCACCCAGCCCTACTTACCACTACACATCTCCGCCACCACCTACCCCAGTTTACAAGTCTCCACCACCACCTCCCACCAAACCTTACAAGTACAAGTCTCCTCCACCACCACCGGTTCACAAATCTCCACCACCACCAACTCCGGTATACAAATACAAGTCTCCTCCCCCACCCACTCCCGTCTATAAGTACAAGTCCCCCCCTCCACCCACTCCCGTCTATAAGTACAAGTCTCCCCCTCCACCCACTCCCGTCTATAAGTACAAGTCCCCCCCTCCACCCACTCCCGTCTATAAGTACAAGTCTCCCCCACCCCCAGCTCCAGTTCACAAGTCCCCACCACCTCCCACAAAGCCCTACAAATACAACTCTCCACCACCTCCTCCGGTTCACAAGTCGCCACCACCTCCCACGAAACCCTACTTATATAAGTCCCCACCACCACCTCCTACTCCAGTTTACAAATATACATCACCGCCTCCACCCCCCCATTACTGATACTCTTCACCTCCTCCTCGGCAATGAAGTTTAATGGTAATCTTCTTTACAAACTAATCATATCCAATCTTTGAATCAAGCATTTCACGTTCTTTTGTTACTTTATAATAGATAAAATCCTTCTTCACTTGACATTTATATTTTATGTTGTTAATTTAAGAAACTTTATATGTTGAACGTTTTTCACCACATAACCCAATGCATTCTTGCAGGATCGAGGATGTCCGAATAAAGAAACCAATTGTTTTCGAAAGACAGAAAGCGACCATGAAGATGGAAGAAGAATAACTAAATGCCAAAAGATAGATGATGTGTTCACTTTTTCATGTATAAGTATTATTTTTTATGCAACAACCGATTACGCGCTAAGGTTTTGAACTCTTGGAATATAGAGAGGCTATTGTGTACCAAAATAAATAAATTTCTCATTACCTCTACTCGTGAAATATATATTTTTTTGTATTTTCTGTTAATTGTGAGCGTGATTAGTTTTAATAATATTTAGATTTGTTATGCTCTAGGCCGTGTGAAAACGAATTAATTTATCCTTTATATATATATATGTATATATATATGAAAACAATCCGAATCCTTAATCCAAAAGGAGTCTACCATGCATTTACCGAAGTTCATCCTCACCTTTAATTTTATTAATTGTCAAAACAGTCCTAATTCTTAATCTATTTTTTTTTAAAAATACATAATATCTCTACACTTATTATTTATTTTAAACAAAAATAGATACTCTTAAATTAATAATATCCCTAATGAATGCAAGAGTCAAATAGATACTCTTAAATTGGAACAAATGCAATAATCTATAATTACTTTCAAAACTAGTATATAATTAGATTATGGATCGTTTGGTTGTCTAAATTATTTAATTATTAAATTGATAAATTTAAAATTATGAGATTATGAAAGTATTAATTTGAAACGGATTTAAATTCCTTTTTTTTGTCTTTAATTGCATCAATTAGTGTTCACCTAATGGCAAAATGACCTACTGACACACCCCAACCCCATTACTTATAATTAAGTTTGAAAGTCAAAGTGTGTCAAATTATAATTACCTTAATCAAATCATAAACACGAGTATCATTTTTCAGTTATTAACATGAATCACTAAAACTAATACTTTTCACAATTTTAAAGTAATTATACGTATTCAAACATACTAAAAGGATACGTAGGCTTAAATTACCCCATTTATATTTGACCAAAATCATGATTTTATGCGTCCCTTGCTAACCCAACCTAATCTCCTAGATTTGACAGTGGCATCACATTACCTGAAAACATAAACATAGACACCATGAGCAAAATAGCTCAACAAATGCATCACTACCACACTAGTGCATAAATTTAAATGCAATAAATCATATCCATGTGATGTGACACCCCGCCTAATTAAATACCGGGCAATCACTGCTTTATTAAATTAAAATCAAGGTGAACAGTTGGTTCATTCTTAGCATCCATGTCGTAAAAATACTTTTCCAATTTAAACACCCTAATTAATTAAGCTAAGTGTCAGAACCATTTTTTTTTAAACATTACTTTCCAGATTTTATTTTTGAAAAAAAAGATTTAATTATTTACAACAATTTAATAAATAACGATTCGCACCACAATAATCCATGAACATATAATCCAAATAATTTAAACATTCGACAACTGAATCCCAACATTAGAATTTAAAGTGAAACATCCAGACAATAATAAATCCCAAAGTATCAATACTACAATAACTGAATCACAATGTCCAACTAAAACAACTAAAAATGGAAAGGGCGTCACATGCCCCTCTAAATGAAGATACTAGGAGAGGAATCAAGTAAATGAAGTCGTCTAAGCAAGTGGCCTGCAACTCCCACCTAAGCTGCAGCACGTTCCTTCCAAAGGATCCTATGCGAGACGCCCCTGTGGCTGGGCACCTGTAATTTATACATATATATACAAGAGGAAAAGAGAAAGAGAAACGGGTCAGAGCCCGATAGTGTATATGATTTGAAAATTCGTTTAGCAAGTATTTAAATTGTTTACAGGCCAATGCAACAACATATTAGTGCGGCACTCTCTTGAGAAAATCTCACCTCTCTTCTAGTGTGCACGCCTATCGTACTATCCTTCCAAACTAATTATTTATCTTGTACTGCTCTAAACGTCCCAATGGTTTAACTTATCTTAGGTTACTCGTAAGATTTTAAAATCGAACAGTATAATTGTTTAAAAAGAGAATTTCATTTTAATAGGGGAGCTCTCATTATAACTTTATTTATTAATAAAGTTCCTCAGTGTCATATTATACTTTTCAAAAAAGTATTTCCAATTTAAAGTCAAGATTCATTTCTTACTTACCATAACACAGTAATCATTTCCAAATTTTGGAATTTCATATATATATATATATATATATATATAATACTCGTATAATATATATATTCTAACAGCACCCCACATAAAAATTATGGTGCAGGCTTACTCTGCTATCCAATCCCCGTATCACTCGTACTAAGGGAATACAAGTTCGGAATCACTCTCGAACTGTATTAACACATACACAAACAATATTGAGGCGAAGCATAGTTTCCAAGTACAAGAGGTCAGTGCATACCCTCACGTCTCTTAGGACCGTCCGACTATCGATCCGATAGCCCGTACCTAGGATTCCTATCTTCTAGGGTACGAGTCAATATCCCCCATGAAGGCCCATTAGAGATAAGACTGTCCCAGCGCGGTATCCTCAGGGATAACAAGTAGCACGGTCATGATTTTTCACATGTATATAATATATGCATACACGCAGTCATATAAATATACTACTTTTATCATATCAATTTAGGCTCATCCCATAACCCATAATCACAACCTTTATTCTGATCTTTCCATTATTTTTTTTTTAAATCGTATGACGGTTCGTCCCTAACTTTAATTCGAAGAATTTTTCCAATTTACTACGCGACCCTCGTGGACTCTATCATTCCAAATGTACAATTCAGTAGGTATTCAATTATATTCCAACGTAACTCTCTTACGTGTCTCTCCCCTTTAATATATACTTACATTGTCCCTTATGTAAAATATCCCAAAAATATAGATTTCGCCTTTCATTAAAGGTCTCTTATTCATTAATGAATCCTACTGGTCATCATTATCTCCCAAATTATTTTAACAAGGATGTGTAAGGAGTTTTCTTCATTTCGAATCAATTCAACAATTTTAAAAGTGGAACTTAATTCTGCCAAGAGGGGTCGATCGATCGAGGTCTGGAGCTCGATCGATGAACCTTTGATCGATCGAAGCTCTTGGCTCGATCGATCGATCAAGCAAGTATGGCGAATTCTAGAGTTACCAGTTACGGGTTTTCTCACAAAACTTCATCCAAATCCTAACTTTCCATACCCAAACGTCCAGAAATTTATACTACCAATTATATAATTCCATTCCATACATCTTTTACGTAAAGCATGCAAATTCCCATTAATAATCATGGATTAACAAGCCCAAAATTCATGTAAATATCAAGAACCCTAGAAATCTCTTAAACATGGTTCTAATAAATCTTTTCCAGAGTTTTGTTCTTCTAAAACATCAAAATTTTGTGGTTTAATCCTCTACATGTGAAAGAGTTTCCAGAATATCATTTAAGTCATCACTACATGCAATTTCCTATCTCAAATTGGGTTTTTCTTCCATACAACTCATCCTAATCATTCCTAAACTAATATGTGTGATGCATCAACGAAATAAGAAAGATAAACACTTGCCTGGGATTTTAGACATTCTGGTTTGCGGATGATTTTGTTGTGGCTGCGTTCTCCGTCGCGCGATCTACGAGTTGGTGGTGGTGGCGGTGCAAACGGATGGGTTTTGAGCCTTGGATTGCCTTGGGAGCTCTCTCCTTTCCTCTCCTATGGCCGTCACTTGTCTTTGGTTGTTCTAACCCTAGAAGACAACCTTAGACATCTGATATAACCCTTAAAATTTCGTGGGTTTAATTACCCAAAAATGTGAAATGTCCAAAATGTCCTCCCGAGGTACTAATTAGGCCTAAAAACGCCCCGAGACCCAAACTAAACCCCCGGGTACACTTTTCTGACTATCTCGACCCTTCCGGATGCGTTGGCGCACTCAAAACGACCATACAAACAACTTATAAAATATTCACTTTTATTTATTAATATTTAGTCCCGACGCGACACAGGCGCGTCCCGACTGAAATTTCAAAAATTATCATTTTATTCACTCGTGACATTTAATATAACCACTATTTTATATTAATTCACTCATTAGTAATATTCAACATATTTCCCATAATTACTAACTCTTATCACGTTAATAATTATAACCTAATTAATTTCTGACTTTTTATTAAATAATTAATTCACATTAAATTTAATAAATCTCCAAATTAATATAGCATAAAAACACGGGGTATTACATACTTCCCCCCCAATAACGGAATTTTGTCCCGAAATTCGAAAAAAAATAAGGCGTACCTGGTAGGAATAATTCTGGATATCTCTCCCGCATATCTGTCTCGCGCTCCCAAGTGGATTCCTCCACATTATGATGCTCCCACTGGACCCGTACAAGTGGAACTATCTTCGACCTCAATCTCCTCTCACTATAGTCTAGGATAGCCACCGGTCTCTCCTAGTAAGAGCTGTCAGGCTGTAAGTCTATCTCGTCTATCGCGATGTGAGTATGGGCCATATCATCCCGAAGATATCGTCTCAACGACGAGATGTGGAATACATCGTGTATGCGATGTAAATGTTCTGGCAGTCCCAATCTGTATGCTACCGGCCCAATCCTCTCGATAATGGGAAATGGTCCCACGTACCTCGGGGTCAATTTCCCTTTTTTTCCCGAACCTCGTTACTCCTTTCATAGGAGACACACGTAGTAACACCTGGTCCCCCACACTAAACTCCCGGAAGAACCGTTTTGCATCAGCGTAGCTCTTATGTCTGTCCTGGGATACTCGAATGCGACTCCTGATCATCTCAATCCTCGCGGGTGTTTCCTGAATCACCTTTGGTCCTAGCAACTTGTTATCCCCCACCTCGAGCCAACAAGTTGGGGAACGACAAGGCCTGTCGTACAAAGCTTCGAATGGAGCCATGCCAATAGTGAACTGATAAGAGTTATTATAAGCAAACTCTACCAGTGGAAGATGTGGCTCCCAACCTCCCCCAAAATCAAGAACACACATGCGTAGCATATCCTTCAACATCTGATTAGTACGCTCTGTCTGTCCATCTGTCTCTGGGTGATAAGCTGAACTCAACCTCAATTCAGTACCCATATCCTCCTGAAAGCTTTCTAAAAAATGCGACACGAAAATCTTGTCTCAATCTGACACAATATTCAGGGGCACCCCATGTAATCTGATAATCTCAACAATGAACAACTGAGCATACTAACCCGTGGTATAGTCTGTCCGCACTGGCAGAAAATGAGCCACCTTGGTCAAACGGTCTACAATCACCCAGATAGAGTCGTGGCCCCGCTGTGATGTAGGCAACCTCGTAATAAAATCCATGGAAATACTCTCCCACTTCCACGCGGGTATTTCCAATGGTTGAAGAAACCCTGACGGTTTCTGATGGTCCACCTTTACCAGTTGGCAGGTAGCACACTTGGACACGAACTCAGCGAGGTCCTTCTTCATCCCACTCCACCAGTATTGCCGCCTCATATCCTGGTACATCTTATCTCCTCCAGGATGTACTGCAAATCGGGACCCGTGAGACTGGGTCATCACTGCATGACGTAATTCTGCTCCTTCTGGAACCACCAATCTCCTATTAAACCTTAAACCCCCATCAGAACTAACAGAATAGGACTCAGCACCCTCGGCTAAAAGTCGTACAATCTGGTCCTGGCAAAACGGGTCTGTGGTCTGTGCCTGTATCACCCTCGTAACAATCTCGGGTGTCACTGTCATAACAGATATGAAGGAACGGGCTACTGCGTCCTGATAACCCAACTCCTTCCACTTTTCTTTCCAGACGTCCGCTACCTCGTCTACCGGTCTACGACTCAACGCATCAGCAACTACGCTGGCCTTCCCCGGATGATACTGTATATCGAACTGATAGTCCTTCACAAACTCTAACCATTTGCGCTGACGCATATTCAGCTCTCGCTGAGTGAACAGGTACTGCAGTGACTTGTGGTCTGTGAACAAGTGGAATTTCTCCCCCAACAAATAGTGCCTCCATATCCTTAATGCAAAAATGAACGCTACTAACTCCAGGTCGTGAGTGGGGTAATTCTTCTCATGTGGCTTAAGCTTGCGGGAGGCAAAAGCTATAGCCTTCTCCTCCTGCTGAAGTACTCCCCCAAGTCCCCATAAAGAGGCGTCGGTGTAAACCAGGTACTCCACACCCGGCTTCGATAAAGCAAGGACTGGCGCTGAAGTAAGGTTGTCTTTCAGCTCGTCGAAAGACAACTGACAAGCATCATCCCAAACATATGGTACCCCTTTGCGAGTTAGATTCGTCAATGGACCCGCTATTTTGGAGAATCCTCGAATGAATCTCCTGTAGTATCCGGCTAACCCCAAGAAACTACGCACTTCCATCGATGTCGTGGGCTGTCCCCACTCCCTCATCGCTGACACTTTACTAGGGTCAACTGCTACTGTACTTCTCGCAACCAGAATCCGCACTTCTCATACTTAGCATAAAACTGATGATCTTGTAGAGTCTGAAGGACCTGTCTCAAGTGCTCGGCATGCTCCTCCTCGGAGTGTGAATATATCAAAATGTCATCTATGAAGACGATGACAAACTGATCCAAGAACTCTCTGAACACTCGGTTCATTAAGTCCATGAACACGGCTGGAGCATTTGTGAGGCCGAATGGCATCACTCTGAACTCGTAAGACCCATATCTCGTCAAGAAAGCAGTCTTTGAAACATCCTGCTCCCTAATACGTAGCTGATAGTACCCCGACCTCAGATTTATCTTCGAAAAGAAAGTTGCTCCCCTCAGCTGGTTTAACAGATCATCGATTCGAGGCAACGGGTATTTATTCCATATCGTGACCTTGTTCAACTCCCGGTAGTCCACACACAACCTCAGTGAACCATCTCTCTTCTTCACAAACAATACTGGAGCGCCCCAAGGTGAGGTACTCCTGCGAATGAAGCCCTGTCCTAACAGCTTCTCTATCAGATCTCGCAACTCTCGCATCTCTGCCGGAGCCATACGGTATGGAGCGCGTGCTATCGGTCTAGTATCCGGTAATAATTCTATGACAAAGTCTATCTCTCGACTGGGGGGTAGGCCTAGTATCTCCTGAAACACATCGGAATACTCACGAACAACTGGAATCGAGTCTAAAGGAATCACAACCTCTTTAGAGGTATCCTCCTCTATGTAATACAAATGACCGGTCGAGCCTCCCTCTGGGCGAGGCATCGCCACTACAAACATCTCTTGTCCCAGAATGGCAAAAACAATGCTTCCACCGAAATAATCAATCATGGCTCTATAGGCTGCGAGCCAATCCATACCGATAATAACATCGTGCTCATGCATATCTAAGACTAACATGTCTGCAGGTAATACCAAACTACCAATATCTACCCCCACTCCCCGGCATATAAAGAAAATAAGCGACCCACTCCCCAGTGGTGAGTCTACACACGTCACTGTGCTCTCTGCTGTGGCTAACAACCCTAAGGCCTTCACAAAATGCGTAGCTATAAAACAATGCGTCGCCCCAGTATCAAACAAAACCCGACCCATAGTACCATGGATAGGAAACATACCCTCAATCGCAGGTGGTGCATGTGGAGCTGCTGCCTGGTGGACGTTATAGACACGTCCATACTGTAACTGCCCTTGCTGCACTGGAGCTACTGGAACGGCTGGTAGGGCTAGCACCTGGGCTGGAGCTGGGAGGGCAGCTGGAAAAAGTGGTCTATGTGGCTCATTACGGGCACCCTGCTGCTGTGGGGCCCTATCACCCTCTGGGCAGTCCTGGCACTTATGGCCATGCTTGCCACACACAAAACATTGGCCTCTGAAGTTACCTCCCCTCTGACCCTGCTGACCACGGCCCTGCTGGCCGTTACCTCCCCGCCACTGGCCCTATTGGCCCTGATGAGTACGTTGTTGGCCCTGTTGGCCCTACTGCTGACCCTGCTATCGGTGTTGGCCTTTCTGGCCCTGCTGATTATGTTGGCCGTGCTGGCCCTGCCTATAACCCCCAAATCTCTGTCTAGAATCACCTGAACGGAATCGTTTAGCAGGGTCCCCCTGATGGAAACTATGCTCGTGCTGACGAGTCTGTCCTTGAGATGGTGCTCCACTAGCACTACTACCCCCGGTCCTGCCCTGCTGGCCGGACTCTCCTGCTCTCTTGCTTCCCTGTAGATGGAAGCGGTGATCCTGACAATGTAGTAAAGCAGCATTGAGTACATCAGTGAAAGTACTCAGAGACAAATTCCCTATAAGGTGCTGACGGATCCTCCAAGGTAACCCATCCACAAACAACATTATCTTCTTACTCTCAGTAGGTGCATCATCTGGTACTATGGTGAGAAGCCTCGTGAACTCCTCCTCATACTCAGCAACGGTAGAATTTTCCTATTTCAAGTTCAGTATTTTTCGCCTCATCTCAGTCTGCACGGCGGGTGGAAAGTATTTGCGGTCAAACCGCTCCCAGAACGACTGAATCGGGATCGTGTCCCTCTCCTCCAAGGTAGTGGTGAATTACCACCACTGCAAAGCGGCTCCCACCAGCTTAAAGGAAGCAAACAACTGCTTCTGCACATCGGTGCACTCATACATACGAAGATGCCGCTGGATGTCTTTCTTCCATTGGCTGACTGTGATGATATCTGAACTACTAGATAACTCAGGGGGATGCGCCTTCTGAAAAGCATCCCTAACCCGATCCCATGCAGATGGAAGTTGTGCAGGTACTGGTGCCACTGCCTGAACCTTGGGTAGAGCCTGCTGAACCACCGCTAGCGCGGCATTTACCGCCTGAGCAACAATGGCGGCTACTTCATTAGCATTCATAGTACCTGGTACCAGAGCTGCTGGCTGCTCGGCCTGGGCACGCCTATCCTTTGGTGCACGTCTCGGAGGCATCTGAAACATGAAGGAGTTTATTAGTCTATAGTCATTATCAAATCTCAAATAACTGAAGATGTAAATGAAAAAGCAGGAATACAATAATCCTAAAAATAGGGCTCTATAACAAAAATGTTAAGCTGAAAGCGAAAATAAGCCGTACAGATCCTATGGACACTAGAACCTGATGCTCTGATACCACCTGTGACACCCTGCCTAATTAAATACCGGGCGATCACTCCTTTATTAAATTAAAATCAAGGTGAACAGTTGGTTCATTCTTAGCATCACTGTCGTAAAAATACTTTTCCAATTTAAACACCCTAATTAATTAAGCTAAGTGTAAAAACCATTTTTTTTAAACATTGCTTTCCAGATTTAATTTTTTAAAATAAAGATTTAATTATTTACAACAATTTAATATATAACGATTCACACCACAATAATCCATGAACATATAATGCAAATAATTTAAACATTCGACAACTGAATCCCAACATTAGAATTTAAAGTGAAACATGCAGACAATAATAAATCCCAAAGTATCAATACTACAATAATTGAATCACAATGTCCAAATAAAACAACTAAAAATGGAAAGGGCGTCACATGCCCCTCTAAATGAAGATACTAGGAGAGGAATCAAGTAAATGAAGTCGTTTAAGCAAGTGGCCTGCAACTCCCACCTAAGCTGCAGCACGTTCCTTCCAAAGGATCCTATGCGAGATGCCCCTGTGGCTGGGCACCTGTGATATATACATATATATACAAGAGGAAAAGAGAAATAGAAACGAGTCAGAGCCCGATAGTGTATATGATTTAAAAATTCGTTTAGCAAGTATTTAAATTGTTTACAGGCCAATGCAACAACATATTAGTGCGGCACTCTCTTGAGAAAATCTCACCTCTCTTCTAGTGTGCACGCCTATCGTACTATCCTTCCTAACTGATTATTTATCTTGTACTGCTCTAAACCTCCCAATGGTTTAACTTATCTTAGGTTACTCGTAAGATTTTAAAACCGAACAGTATAATTGTTTAAAAAGAGAATTTCATTTTAATAGGGGAGCTCTCATTATAACTTTATTTATTAATAAAGTTCCTCAGTGTCATATTATACTTTTCAAACAAGTATTTCCAATTTAAAGTCAAGATTCATTTCTTACTTACCATAACACAGTAATCATTTCCAAATTTCGGAATTTCATATATATATTAAATACTCGTATAATATATATATTTTAACAGCACTCCACATAAAAATTATGGTGCGGGCTTACTCTGCTATCCGATCCCCGTATCACTCGTACTAAGGGAATACAAGTTCGAAATCACTCTCGAACTGTATTAAGACATACACAAATAATATTGAGGAGAAGCATAGTTTCCAAGTCCAAGAGGTCAGTACATACCCTCACGTCTCTTAGGACCGTACGACTATCGATCCGATAGCCCGTACCAAGGATTCCTATCTTCTAGGGTACGAGTCAATATCCCCATGAAGGCCCATTCAAGATAAGACTGTCCCAGCACGGTAACCTCAGGGATAGCAAGTAGCGTGGACATGATTTTTCACATGTATATAATATATGCATACACGCAGTCATATAAATATACTACTTTTATCATATCAATTTAGGCTCATCCCATAACCCATAATCACAACCTTTATTCTGATCTTTCCATTATTTTTTTTTAAATCGTATGACGGTTCGTCCCTAACTTTAATTCGAAGAATTTTTCCAATTTACTACGCGACCCTCGTGGACTCTATCCTTCCAAATGTACAATTCAGTAGGTATTCAATTATATTCCAACGTAACTCTCTTACGTGTCTCTCCCCTTTAATATATACTTACATTGTCCCTTATGTAAAATATCCCAAAAATATTGATTTCGCCTTTCATTAATGGTCTCTTATTCATTAATGAATCCTACTGGTCATCATTATCTCCCAAATTATTTTAACAAGGATGTCTAAGGAGTTTTCTTCATTTCGAATCAATTCAACAATTTTAAAAAGGGAACTTTAGTCTTCCAGGAGGGGTCGATCGATCGAGGTCTGGGGCTCGATCGATCGAACCTTCGATCGATCGAAACTCTTGGCTCGATCGATCGATCAAGCAGGTATGGCGAATTCTGTCGTTACCAGTTACGGGTTTTCTCACAAAACTTCATCCAAATCCTAATTTTCCATACCCAAACGTCCAAAAATTTATACTACCAATTATATAATTCCATTCCATACATCTTTTACGTAAAGCATGCAAATTCCCATTAATAATCATGGATTAACAAGCCCCAAATTCATGTAAATATCAAGAACCCTAGAAATCTCTTAAACATGGTTCTAATAAATCTTTTCCAGAGTTTTCTTCTTCTAAAACATCAAAATTTCGTGGTTTAATCCTCTACACGACCATATGAACAACTTATAAAATATTCACTTTTATTTATCAATATTTAGTCCCGACGCGACACGGGCGCGTCCCGACTCAAATTTCCAAAAATGTCATTTTATTCACTCATGACATTTAATATAACCACTATTTTATATTACTTCGCTCAATAGTAATATTCAACAAATTTCCCATAATTACTAACTCTTATCACGTTAATAATTATAACCTAATTAATTTTCGAATTTTTATTAAATAATTAATTCACATTAAATTTAATAAATCCCCAAATTAATATAGCATAAAAATATGGGGTATTACATGTGATGATATACGTATACTTATCTGACTCATTTATAAAGAATGAACAATCATATACTTATCTGGCTCATTCATAATGAATGACCTAACCCTTTCGAATCATGATTCACATATCCTGTCTATAATAGATAATTCTCCCCCATTCCTCGTCGAGGAGTAACCCCTGTCTGCAACAGACAATTCTTCCCCATTTCAGGTCGGGGAGTAACATTCCATTTCGCTAATCTAAAATGAACAATTTCATATTAACTATTATTATGATCATATCCGTATCCATGTATAATACATATTTCCAGTAAGTGATGTTTAGATCCTATCCATAACCATGTACAATACATCTTACTAGTGAGTGATATTCAGATCGTATCCATAACCATGTGTAAGACATCTTACCCATGTGTGATATTCAGATCGTGTCAGTAACCATGTATAATACATCTCTTTCCACTGAGTACACTCACCTTCCCCTTGCCTTTGTCTGGCACTTGTTTAATCGGGACTTCTTCCCTTCCTATCATTCTTACAATATTAGTGTCATCATAATAATATTACCAATCCAAAAAATATACTACATCAATAACACACATGTCCCGTATAATAACCATCTTCCCGAGTAATAACTCACTTGATGCTTGTCTCTATAATGTTATCATATCCCTGGTATGCTTACAGTAATCCGGTTATCATAAGTCGATTAACTCACACTGAAATAGGTGAATAACATCGTAAACGTAGTGGATGTGGTCATATTTCCTCAAGAGTGAGACCAAATCATACCCAATACGTCTCACCTCGAAAATAGTGCACACAATAAAGTACTGAATGATATGACCTGGGGATTATACTCTCCCAGCATTCACTAGCCAGGGGATTCACCCACATCCCGCAACCTCCGATGATAGCATTAGAGTGGTATGTTTCCACATAAATATCATTCATACTGATATTTAAAAATTACACGCATATATACTTACTTTAATTCCAAATATACATATTTAATAAATCCGGTTATCCCTTGTCGAACACCAGTAGCACTAGCCCATAATCCCCGAGTCTATTTCCCCGACTCTCAATTTATTTAATTTCACATCCATTAAATAATTAATGTAGCTTCACTCGCTAAAATACCCGAACACATCAAACTGTCTCGTATTTATATATTAATGAATTTATCTCACTTAATTCGTTCTTAAGTTACTCATTATTTCACACCTCTCTAAACCCATATATATCCACCCATTATTACTAGGTAGTAGGTTTCCATTTGTATTTCTCTAAATAATTATTATTTCAGCAGTCCACAACCAAACTAGAGTCAAGAAAATGAAATAAGACGACCGGCTTGAAAACAGCATCGTCGTTCGATTGATGGAATCGATCAATCGATCGATCCTGCCACGCAGGCAACTCCTTCCCCGTTCGTTTTTTCCATTGTTATTCACCCAAACCTCCTCGATTCTTCCCAAATCTTACCCTCAGCACACCCAATGTTTATCAAACATTACAATACGTGTTAATCACGATTTAAACCCATAATCATCACTGATTTCTCATCAAAATTGAATATTTCACGAATTGGGTTTTCTCAATTTAATACAATCCTCACATTCAATTTGATTGCATAATCCAAATGAAATGAAATTAACTACTGGGTTTCAACTATAAATCGAATTCCAACAATTTATAGTAGTATTTCAACATCAGTTGCACATTAATTCTTCATCTAATGTCTAAATCCCGCAAAACCCATTTTTCATGTGACAACCATCCCCCAAAACGAGTTTGTCTACACTCACCATGATATGAACTTGATTTTTTGCAATTTAAAGTAGAAGCACATTAATTACTTTCCTTTCTAGGCTCGTAAGGTGTGATTACACGTTATAGAAGAAGGATTTGACAAAACACGCCCAATGTGTGACACTAATACAATGTAATAAGTCGACAGCTATCTTTGAAACATGCGATTTCATATTTTTAGTTTCATATTTCTTGTTTAGATAATCATTTTTTCTCATAAAGTTGAGTTTTAAATATTTTCAATTTCCATATACTATAGCTAAACTAACAAATAAACTATCAAATGAAATATAGACTAATAAGCATGATTTCTTCTTTATATGAACTACATATACTTTGTTAAAAACAACACTTGTCCCAAAGAGAAGAAAAATTGTTTGATAGAATGTAAATCTAATAGAAAAATAATTATTAAAATCCATCTGAATATTAATGGATATGATAATTAAGTCCAATCAATAATAAAAATTAATAAATATAATATGATTTTTTTAATTCTAGTCGATTAAATTGGTATTTTGTGATGTTCGTTTCGTTATTTGAAATTTCATGTTACAATATTGTTAAATCGATTTTTAAATGTCTAAACAAATACTAACTACAAATATTTCGGTGATTCGGTTTTGGTAGCCGATAATGAAAATTAGTAAACAAAGATTTTACTTTTTCAAACCAAAACGGTAAGCTATGGTAAAAAAAATCGCCCGAAATTAACATGTGATGGTAAGGAAACTTTACATGGCCCATCATTTTGAAATAAATTTAAAACATATGTGTATGTGGCAAACATAAGTTGTTGGTGACCCCGCTTTTTGTGTAGACACATAAACATATTGTCTCAATTTTGTCCAAAACTTTGGGTTGTGTAAACGTACTCTGGTGGTAAATCTAATTGTTAGAGTGAATAATAAGATGGATGTTTGATAATAACATTCACTATTTTTTTTAAATGGTATTTTGTCTCAAAATCTTTTGGACTAATGTTTAATTATAAAGAATATATACCTAAACGATGTGTGTATGATGTAAATTTTTTTAATTTGAACTTCTTTTTAGGTGTGTGGAGGGGGGGGGGGGTAAATCAAATAACTATATTTCGTTGACATTGTATTATTTTCGTCTGTGGTCACTTCCACAACATTTGTTTAGTATGTAGAGAGATTGCTTTAATCTCTTTTGTTTTTATTTTAACCTATGCCCAAATGTTGATTTTTGGGCATGGTGTGACAACCCGCTATCCGGAATAAAGGGTGGCCAGCCCTATACCCCGATAAAATAGGAAATCATTGATAAATATCATTCTCAGCATGACTACAACATGCAATATATAAGGAATAACCACACTATATTCCAGAAAACGGGTTATTAAAAACTTTGATTTGAAATAAAAAGAAAACATTTTCAATAACCCATAATAGAAATAGAGGGTGGAAACCCCCACAAGCTTATATAAGAAGACCCCAAAAGATACACAAGACCGAATGAAACGTCGGTCAAAAACATTCATACAACATACATTTAGTACCAAGGGTTACATAATCAATTCATTATACAATTACAATAGTTTGGGCAACAAGCCCGAATGAACTGAACATAACTAGAAACATAAACGGAGACGTCTACACAAAATCCCGTGAAACCCGCACAATGTCACGGCTCCTCAAAACAATGGGAAGGAAGGGTCATTACTGGCGACCGTGCGGCGGAACACCTGAACGGATCATATATATAGATACAACAAGAAATGGAAACCGGTCAGGGCCGGGTATATGTGATCAATAGATAAATGACAGGTATGACAATGATGCACAATAAGCATGGATGATAGTCTAGCATGGCAACATCATGTAAGGAACTAAAACAGATGAAGAACTATATAGAGTGAGATTCGTAATAAAACAGAATTAAAAGTGCTTAGGAGCCTTCAACATCTATCATCATATTTCAATTTCATTCTTCATTTTCCCTTCCTTATCAGGAATATAGTTATCATCATGTGCACTTTATGGCACTAATTTCAATAGCATGCTCTTCGCGGCATAATTTTCTCTTTATGGCATTAATGTTCCATCGAGTCCAACTCGATAATTAGAATAGTCATAAATATAAATATAACGATTCTAAGACCGCCCGTCCGGGTTTCCCCACTGTGCGCGTCCCTAAATAACCATCATCTTCCAGGGCCTAACATAAGACAACCTGGGATCCTATCGCAAACGTCGGGAAGCGGCCATGAGCCTGCGGGGTAGTCAAGACCACACCCGGAATCTCCTACCCATCGCATAAAAATACAACAATAAGCGCTCCCATGGCCTAGGACTATATCCACCCTGCATTCATTAGCCAGGGGGCTTCACCTATCGCTCGGACTTACCTTAAGATGGTATTTAGAGAGGTGTGTAACATCCATTTTATTTCTTTCCCTTACATGATTAGTAAATTATCATTTACCTTAACAATTTCTCATTTTAAATGAATGTATAAGCTAATTCAGGACTAAGTATAAGTGGTACCGACATAGAATCCTCAAAAGGAATTTAGACTCCAAAGTTATCCCCAAAGTCTCCGTTAGGCTTTACTATAAACCATCAAGTCAAATCTAACTCGAATTGAATTCTAAAGTCTCCAAAATTGACCTTAATATTTTCTAGACCCTTAGAAAACTACAAGACAAAAGTAATGCCTAAACATCACTTTGAATTCTCCCTTGAAAGAACCCTAGATGAACCCTTTCGAGTCTAGGGTGTCGACCCAACTCAACTAGTACTCTAAACCCTATGTTTACTTCATTTAAGAAGGTCCCTAATCATTAAATCCTAAAGAAAAGGGTTAAAAAGAAAAAGAAAAAGTTTAAAAAAAATGCAGGGCTACCGAATCGATTCGCCCCCTTGGCCGAATCGATTCGGCCAGAAAGTTTGAGATTCTGCATAATTGCCGAATCGATTCGGATGGGAGGGCGAATCGATTCGGTCAGAAAATCTGGGTTTCTGCATAACTGCCGAATCGATTCGGACCAATTCCGAATCGATTCGGTCCACAAGACCTGAGCACTGGCCCTAACCGAATCGATTCGCCCAGGGGGCCGAATCGATTCGGGCCTGCGATTTTTGCCAAGAAATGGCTATGGAGTCTTGGACTCCATTTTCTACCCCAACTCAATTTTCTTCAACCCAAACTTATATACCAACACTAAAATAACATCAATGATACTATTGATCATCTAAAACCTCATGAATCATCTTTGAGTGAATCAAAACCCAAAATATACATAAGAAAACCCTGGGTTTGCTAAACTAAAATCAATACACCATTATCACAACAAATCATCTATATCAAGACACAAATAGCAAGTAAAAACTTGCCTTGATTCAGCAAATATGCAGATTCCTTGGTGTAGTAGCAATCTCTTTCTCAATCTCCAAGTCTTTCTCTCCACTCTTCTCTTTCTCTCTTAGGTTTTGGAAGGGATTTAGGGAAATTAGAAGACTTAGTAGGCTTAAATCGTGACTTAAGGAAAATGTCCCAATTAATTAACTAATAGTGCGATAAAATAATACGCAATAGCATAAATAAGGCACAATCAGTCAAAAATGCCCAAAACTACAAAATACAATATGACACATTATTTGACTATTTCGCACATTCCGGAATCAACTGCAACCTCCAAATTATCATTTGGACATTCTAAAATTCAATTTAGATTTCGGTCTCATTATTAAGCCAAATATCATTTTAAATTCCGATGATATTAATAAGCATGACATAGCAATATTTTCCATGATTATGATATGTATGCAACCTCATAATAAATATCAACTTTTCTACATTGAATCAATAACCAAATCATAACCCAACACTGGTCTCTAATTACTACACTAAGTAATTGCTATAAAATACGGTCTCATAAGCGAGGGTTATTACATACTCCCCCCCTTATGAGGGAATTTTGCCCCCAAAATTCAGGCGTACCTCATGAGAAAAGATGTGGATATTTCTCCTGCATCTCATTCTCGCGTTCCCAAGTTGATTCGCTTGCATGATGATGACTCAAATGGACTCTCACTAGAGGCACCACCCGAGATCTTAACTTTCGCTCCCCAAACTCAAGGATAGCAACCGGTTGTTCTTCATAAGAAACATCGGGCTGCAAATCGATATCTTCGAAAGGAATGTGCCAAAGGGCACCTTCACACCTTCTGTACTTATTCAAAGAGGAGACGTGAAATACATCATGGATTTGTTGTAAAGGTTCCGGCAAGGCAAGTTGGTATGCCACGGGACCAACCTTTGCAATTACCGGGAAAGGTCCAACAAAGCGCGGTGCAAGCTTTCCTTTATTCCCAAAACGTTTAATGGCCTTCATCGGGGACACTCGTACCAACACTTGGTCTCCAACCTCCAACTCCATATGTCTCCTACCCGCATCGGCGTAGCTCTTTTGTCGATCTTGGGCTATTCGTATGCGATTTCGAATAAGCTCAATCTTCGAAGAAGTGTCTTGGATCATTTCAGGTCCAAGGAACTTATTATCACCCACTTCTAACCAACAAGCGGGCGATCTACAAGGCCTGCCATACAGAGCTTCATAGGGTGCCATTCCAATGGTAAATTGGTATGAGTTGTTGTAAGCAAGCTCAACCAACGGAAGATATTATTCCCAACTGCCTTTAAAGTCGAGTATGCACATACGAAGCATATCCTCCAACATCTGGTTTACTCTTTCGGTCTGACCGTCTGTTTGAGGATGATAGGAAGAGCTTAACTTCAACACGGTCCCCATAGCTCCCTGGAACCTCTGCCAAAAGTGGGACACAAATATTTTATCTCGGTCGGAGATAATATTCAAGGGGACCCCGTGGAGTCTGACGATCTCCTCGATGAACAACTGGGCATAACAAGCGGTATCATAATCGGTGCGCACGGGTAAGAAGTGTGCCGACTTAGTCAAACGGTCGACAATCACCCAAATTGAGTCATGACCCTTTTGCGATCTAGGCAAGCCCGTAACGAAGTCCATCGAAATGCTCTCCCATTTCCACACGGGAATATCGAGCGGTTGCAACAACCCTGTCAGTCGCTGGTGGTCAATCTTAACCAACTCACAAGTAGTGCATTTAGACACAAACTCGGAGATATCCCTCTTCATTCCCGCCCACCAATACAAACGGCGCATATCTTGGTACATCTTGTCCCCGCCTGGATGCACCGTGAACTTGGACCCGTGGGATTCCGCCATAACTGCACGTCTCAAATCTCCATCATCGGGAACCACAAGTCTTCCATGGAAGTGTAGTCCACCCTCGAAACCTATTGAGTACGACTCCGCTCCCTCAGACAACAACTGGCATGTATGGTCTTGACAAGCCTAATCTCTTTTCTGAGCTTCCACAATCTTTACTATAATCGTGGGAGTAACCATCATCACGGAAAGGAATGCTCTCACCCCTGCATCCTCCAGGCTGAGTTCTTTCCACTTAGCTTTCCACACCTCAGTTAAGTCTCCATCGGGCTTTCTACTCAAGGCATCTGCTACCACATTCGCCTTTCCGGGGTGATAATGAATATCAAATTGGTAGTCTTTCACAAACTCCAACCAACGGCGCTGGCGCATGTTCAAATCCTTTTGGGAGAATAAGTACTGCAGCGATTTGTGGTCGGTGAAAAGACTAAACTTTTCCCCCAAGAGGTAATGCCTCCATATCTTCAAGGCAAATATAACGGCGGCGAATTCCAAGTCATGTACCGGATAGTTCCTCTCGTGAGGCTTTAACTTACGAGAGGCGTATGCAATGGGTTGTCTCTCTTGTTGAAGAACACCTCCTAACCCCAGAAGAGATGCATCGGTAAAGACGAGATATTCCAACCCCGGCTTTGGCAATGCCAGGACTGGAGCGGAAGTCAATCTATCCTTGAGTTCATCGAAAGCCGCTAGACATGAATTGTCCCAAACAAATCTTACTCCTTTCCGGGTCAAATTCGTCAATGGGCTAGCAACCTTAGAAAAGCCCTTAATGAATCGACGGTAATAACCCGCCAAGCCCAGAAAACTACGAACTTCAGTGGGCGTCGTGGGCTGACCCCACTCTTTTACCGCGATCACCTTACTCGGATCCACAGACACGCCTTGGGATGACACCACATGCCCCAAAAATTGAACTTCCTTCAACCAGAAGCCACACTTCTCAAACTTCGCATACAATTGATGATCCATCAATCTCTGCAGGACCAACCGCAAGTGAGCAGCGTGATCCGACTCTGTCTGAGAATAGACTAGGATGTCATCAATAAAGACAATGACAAAATGGTAAAGGAAATCCCGGAATACCCTATGCATAAGGTCCATAAACACTGCAGGGGCATTGGTTAGCCCGAATGGCATAACCGAGAATTCATAAGATCCATAACGGGTCAGAAAGGCCGTCTTAGATACATCTTGCTCTCGTATCCTCAATTGGTGATACCCCGTCCTCAGGTCGATCTTGGAGAAGTAGGAAGCTCCCCTAAGTTGATCAAACAAATCGTCGATGCGAGGTAAAGGGTATTTATTCCGGATGGTGACTTTATTCAACTCTCTATAGTCCACGCATAACCGGAGAGAACCATCTCTCTTCTTCACAAATAATACTGGAGCGCCCCACGGAGAGGTACTACGCCTAATAAAGCCCTACTCCAGTAACTTCTGAATCTGATCTCTCAGCTCCCTCATCTCCACAGGAGCCATTCGATAAGGAGCTTTGGCGATCGGTCGAGTTCCCGGCATTAAGTCGATCACAAACTCTATCTCCCGACTGGGAGGTAACCCCGGTATCTCCCGAAAAACATCTTCAAAATCTCTAACGATTGGAAGAGAATTTAGGGGAACCATGACATCTCTAGATGCATCTTCCGCAATACAATATAGATAAGCACTCGTGCTCCCTTCCATACAAGGCATAACTACCAGGAACATCTCTTGTCCCGGAACCGCAAAAACTATACTCTTCCCGTAACAATTTACTATAGCACGGTACCTCACTAGCCAATCCATACCCAATATTACATCGTACCCAACCATACCGAGGACGAGTAAGTCAGCCTCAAAACACAAGTCACCAAGATTAATTCCTACGTTTTTACATACGAAGAAAATCAATAAGCCATCGCCCATAGAGGATTCGACGCTAGTGAAGGTACTTTCAGCAGATTTTATCAAACCTGTAGTCTGAGAAAAACTTCTAGAAATAAAGGAGTGTGTAGCACCCGTATCAAATAGAATTCGACCCATGTGCCCCTGAATGAGAAACTTACCCTCGATCGCTGGTGGTGCCGGAGGAGCTGGAGGAAGCAGAGCCTCCTGAATATGGTAAACCCTTCCGTACTGCAGTTGCCCCTGTTGAGGGGGAGCAACCGGATTAGGCGCTTGAGGCGGAAACTGTACATACGGCTGCTATGGGGCCCTAGGAAGATGCCCTCCAATTAACTGAGGACACGCCCTTTTATAGTGGCCCAGCTCCCCACACTGGAAACATTTATTCACCGCATTATCCTGATTCTTGCCTTGGTTATTTCGGAATTGACCCGCACCTCGGCCCTGTTGGCCCCTACCACCGTTCCCACCTCTACCTCCCTGTGGTTGCTGACCACCTTGACCCTGCCTGAAAATATTAGGGTTGCCACCAACATTCAACCCGACGTATCCCCTTGCTGAGGATCCTTCTCAACCTGCTTGTTCCCCGAGGATTGGGACGAAGAAGATGTTCCCCCTCCGCTCCCAACTTCTCCCTGCCTCCCCGCTTGTCCCACAGTAACAACCTTCTTCTTGTTTAGCAAAAACAATCTGTGCTCTTGACAATGGAGTAGAGCAGCATTCATCATATCACCAAAAGTCACCAGAGATAGGTTTCCCAGCAAATGTTGTTTTATTCGCCAACTTAAACCTCCCACAAACTTGGAGATCCTCCTCGCTTCTAGAGTTACCTCATCCGGTATAAAACTGGCTAACCGGGTAAACTCCTCCTCGTACTCGACAACCGTCCTCTCCCCTTGAACCAAATCCTGAAGCTTCCTCTGCATTTCCCACTGAACTGCGGGAGGGAAATACTTTCCATCAAACAAGGTCCAGAAATTTGTAATGGACATAGTATCCCTCTGTTCGGGTGTCGTCATTGACTCCCACCAATGTAAGGCCGGTCCGACCAGCTTGAAAGTAACGAGAATTTGCTTCTTCTCCTCACTACATTCCACCATCCTAAGATGGCGCTGCATATCTCTTTTCCACTGGTTCGCCTTTATGACATCCGAACCTCCCTCAAACTCCGGAGGATGTCCCTTAAGGAAAGACTCCCTCACCCGTTCCCACTGAGAAGGTCCCGTAGGAACTAGTGCTTCTTGTTCCCTTACTTGAGCTTATGGCATTTGTTGAGCCACTGCAGTCATCGCGGCGTTGACATCTTGGGCCACAATATTTGCCATTTCAGCGGCACTGATATTCCCCTGCTGCGGTGGAGGATTAAGCTCATCATCAACAACCCTATTTCGTCTAGCGGGACGTCCCCTCTTCGGCGGCATCTGAGATAAAGACGAGGTAGAGTTAAAACATAATATAAGACAATCTATTTAGCAGAAGATCGCATACATAGGCAGCAAAACAATCCTAACATTAAGTTCTATATCAAAGAACGCTACGGTGGAACGTGACAAGTCCGCATAGATCCTAAAGACTCTAGAACCTGATGCTCTGATACCATCTGTGACAACCCGCTATCCGGAATAAAGGGTGGCCAGCCCTATACCCCAATAAAATAGGAAATCATTGATAAATATCATTCTCAGCATGACTACAACATGCAATATATAAGGAATAACCACACTATATTCCAGAAAACGGGTTATCAAAAACTTTGATTTGAAATAAAAAGAAAACATTTTCAATAACCCATAATAGAAATAGAGGGTGGAAACCCCCACAAGCTTATATAAGAAGACCCCAAAAGATACACAGGACCGAATGAAACATCGGTCAAAAACATTCATACAACATACATTTAGTACCAAGGGTTACATAATCAATTCATTATACAATTACAATAGTTTGGGCAACAAGCCCGAATGAACTGAACATAACTAGAAACATAAACGGAGACGTCTATACAAAATCCCGTGAAACCCGCACAATGTCACGGCTCCTCAAAACAATGGGAAGGAAGGGTCATTACTGGCGACCGTGCGGCGGAACACCTGAACGGATCATATATATAGATACAACAAGAAATGGAAACCGGTCAGGGCCGGGTATATGTGATCAATAGATAAATGACAGGTATGACAATGATGCACAATAAGCATGGATGATAGTCTAGCATGGCAACATCATGTAAGGAACTAAAACAGATGAAGAACTATATAGAGTGAGATTCGTAATAAAACAGAATTAAAAGTGCTTAGGAGCCTTCAACATCTATCATCATATTTCAATTTCATTCTTCATTTTCCCTTCCTTATCAGGAATATAGTTATCATCATGTGCACTTTATGGCACTAATTTCAATAGCATGCTCTTCGCGGCATAATTTGCTCTTTATGGCATTAATGTTCCATCGAGTCCAACTCGATAATTACAATAGTCATAAATATAAATATAACGATTCTAAGACCACCCGTCCGGGTTTCCCCACTGTGCGCGTCCCTAAATAACCATCATCTTCCAGGGCCTAACATAAGACAACCTGGGATCCTATCGCAAACGTCGGGAAGCGGCCATGAGCCTGCGGGGTAGTCAAGACCACACCCGGAATCTCCTACCCATCGCAGAAAAATACAACAATAAGCGTTCCCATGGCCTAGGACTATATCCACCCTGCATTCATTAGCCAGGGGGCTTCACCTATCGCTCGGACTTCCCTTAAGATGGTATTTAGAGAGGTGTGTAACATCCATTTTATTTCTTTCCCTTACATGATTAGTAAATTATCATTTACCTTAACAATTTCTCATTTTAAATGAATGTATAAGCTAATTCAGGACTAAGTATAAGTGGTACCGACATAGAATCCTCAAAAGGAATTTAGACTCCAAAGTTATCCCCAAAGTCTCCGTTAGGCTTTACTATAAACCATCAAGTCAAATCTAACTCGAATTGAATTCTAAAGTCTCCAAAATTGACCTTAATATTTTCTAGACCCTTAGAAAACTACAAGACAAAAGTAATGCCTAAACATCACTTTGAATTCTCCCTTGAAAGAACCCTAGATGAACCCTTTCGAGTCTAGGGTGTCGACCCAACTCAACTAGTACTCTAAACCCTATGTTTACTTCATTTAAGAAGGTCCCTAATCATTAAATCCTAAAGAAAAGGGTTAAAAAGAAAAAGAAAAAGTTTAAAAAAAATGCAGGGCTACCGAATCGATTCGCCCCCTTGGCCGAATCGATTCGGCCAGAAAGTTTGAGATTCTGCATAATTGCTGAATCGATTCGGATGGGAGGGCGAATCGATTCGGTCAGAAAATCTGGGTTTCTGCATAACTGCCGAATCGATTCGGACCAATTCCGAATCGATTCGGTCCACAAGACCTGAGCACTGGCCCTAACCGAATCGATTCGCCCAGGGGGCCGAATCGATTCGGGCCTGCGATTTTTGCCAAGAAATGGCTATGGAGTCTTGGACTCCATTTTCTACCCCAACTCAATTTTCTTCAACCCAAACTTATATACCAACACTAAAATAACATCAATGATACTATTGATCATCTAAAACCTCATGAATCATCTTTGAGTGAATCAAAACCCAAAATATACATAAGAAAACCCTAGGTTTGCTAAACTAAAATCAATACACCATTATCACAACAAATCATCTATCTCAAGACACAAATAGCAAGTAAAAACTTGCCTTGATTCAACAAATATGCAGATTCCTTGGTGTAGTAGCAATCTCTCTCTCAATCTCCAAGTCTTTCTCTCCACTCTTCTCTTTCTCTCTTAGGTTTTGGAAGGGATTTAGGGAAATTAGAAGACTTAGTAGGCTTAAATCGTGACTTAAGGCAAATGTCCCAATTAATTAACTAATAGTGCGATAAAATAATACGCAATAGCATAAATAAGGCATAATCAGTCAAAAAAGCCCAAAACTACAAAATACAATATGACACATTATTTGACTATTTTGCACATTCCGGAATCAACTGCAACCTCCAAATTATCATTTGGACATTTTAAAATTCAATTTAGATTCCGGTCTCATTATTAAGCCAAATATCATTTTAAATTCCGATGATATTAATAAGCATGACATAGCAATATTTTCCATGATTATGATATGTATGCAACCTCATAATAAATATCAACTTTTCTACATTGAATCAATAACCAAATCATAACCCAACACTGGTCTCTAATTACTACACTAAGTAATTGCTATAAAATACGCTCTCATAAGCGAGGGTTATTACACATGGTTAAGGTCCCGTTTGGTTGTTCCCAAAATTTTAAATTAGCCCACTTAGAATTCGTTGACATTGTATTATTTTCGTCTGTGGTCACTTCCACAACATTTGTTTAGTATGTAGAGAGATTTCTTTAATCTTTTTTGTTTTTATTTTAACCTATGCCCAAATGTTGATTTTTGGGCATGGTTAATGTCCCGTTTGGTTGTTCCCAAAATTTTAAATTAGCCCACTTAGAATTGGCCCAATTATGAATTGTCCTAGATTTGTTGTTTGGTTGCAAAAATTATCATATTCAAAAATTAACCAAGTGAAGTGAATACATAAAAACTCCAATAATCCTATTTCACCAAAAAACTTAAAATTTCACAATTTAAATTTACAACACTAGCCTTTGATGGAGTGCTCTCTCTCTCTCTCTCTCTGACACACACACACACACACACACACACACACACACACACATAAAGACACTCGTGCGTGCACACATTTGGTTAATTCTTAGCATCACCATCGAAAACTTTTTAACTTTCTGACTACCGATGCTAAATAAGCCAGTGCAAAATATTATCTTTTTATTAAATAACAAAAGGCCAAAACAATGGGAAGAAATAATATAATATAAACCATTCACACAATAACTAAAGTCTAGAGCATCACAGAAATAAATAAATAAATAAGTGCCGAATAAACCATCAGTTCCAAATCCAACATCCAAATCATAAATCTACCTAAAATGAAATAAATCTAAATACAAGGTCTGATACTGAAAGGAATAAATTCAATGAAAAATCTGAACTTCATGGACATCATGCCCAACTGAAATGATTGAATATGAGTCTTAGACTAGGAAGAAAATAACTGAGGCCTCTACTCATGTTATGCATGCCTCCACATGCACTGCAGCTACGCATCCCTAGAATGAATCATCATGCTTGGCGTCCCAATGGCTGGACACCTAAAAATTTTGAAAATAGATTTATTATGGGTCATATCCCAAAACCTTTGAAAAATATTTAACAAGTATTTAAAATACAATAAGAGCAGTTATTATAAATATGTTAGTTTTGCGCACACTCCCAAGTCAAGTGAATACATAAAAACTCCAATAAAACTATTTAACCAAAAAAACTTCAAAATTTCACTATTTAAATTTACAAAACTAGCCTTTGACGGAGTACTCTCTCTCTCTCTCTCTCTCTCTCTCTCTCTCTCTCACACACACACACACACACACACACACACACACACACACACACACACATAAAGACACATAAAGACACGCGCGCACACACACATTTGGTTAATTCTTAGCATCACCATCGAAAACTTTTTAACTTTCTGACTACCCATGATAAATAAGCCAGTGCAAAATATTATCTTTTTATTAAATAACAAAAACCACAACAATGGGAAGAACTAATACAATATAAACCATTCACACAATAACTGAAGTCTAAAGCATCACAGAATTAAATAAATAAATGCCAAATAAACTATCAGTTCCAAATCCAACATCCAAATCATAAATCTACCTAAAATGAAATAAATCTAAATACAAAGTCTGATACTGAAACGAATAAATTCAATGAAAAATCTGAACTTCACGGACATCATGCCCAACTGAAATAACTGAATATGCGTCTTAGACTAGGAAGGAAATAACTGATGCCTCTACTCATATTCTGCATGCCTCCACATGCACTGCAGCTATGCATCCTTGGAATGAATCATCATGCTTGGCGTCCCAATGGCCGGACACCTAAAAGTTTTGAAAATAGATTTATTATGGGTCATATCCCAAAACCTTTGAAAAATATTTAACAAGTATTTAAAATACAATAAGAGCAGTTATTATAAATATGTTAGTTTTGCGCACACTCCCTTGAGTTCCTCACCTCTCAACTATGGTACACACTTAACAACTCTTATTTAACCCACCTCGTTAATCTACCCAACCTCACTAGTCCCAATAACCATCTATTTAACCACTAATATGCTTACCTCACCCATACCGTGTAATACCCCGCATTTTTATCGATACTTATTTATGGGATTAATTAAATTAAATGTGAATTAATTGAGAATTAATCCGGAGGATTAATTAAATTAAATGTGAATTAATTGAGAATTAATACGGATAAAATACTAACGAGATGTGAGTTGGTATTTGATTATAATGTGTATATATGGCAATATATGAATATTGAAAATATTGAAATTGTCGCGAGGCTGAAATACGACAATTTGGAAATTTTAGTTGGGACGCACGTGACAGTCGCGTCAGGAATGTAATTATTTGAATTAAAAAGTGAATTTTATTTTTATCAACCGTATGGTCATTTTGAGTGCGCCAACGAGTCCGAAAGGGTCAAAATAGTCAGAAAACACTAGCCGGGGGTTTAGTTTGGGTCCCGGGGCATTTTTAGGCCATACCGGCGACCCAAAAGGGTAGTTTGGTAATTTCAAAATTTTGGGAATTAAAACCCACGAAAATTAGAAGTTAAAATCTGATTTAGTCTTTACCCACTAAAGCCACTAATATCACTAAATGACTTAATGGGCTACGGGAGTTATTGGAAGAAATTTTAAGAGGTTCCTAAGGCAACCTCTAAACCACAATTGTCATCTTGGAGAAGAACTTGTAGAGAGAGAAAGAGAGAGGAGAATTCTGCAGAGAGAGAGAAAGGAATTCAACCTTCTTCAACCAACAACAAAAATCTGAAGAACATAAGGCAAGTGATTTAGTTACAATTGATTCAATGAATGTGTTCTTCCATGTTTAGTGTAATTATCGAATTTTGTCTTGGTAGATTGTTATAGACCCATGAATTTTAGGATTAAAACTATAAACCATGTTAGGAATTGCATGTAGACATATTCTGGATGAATTATGAATCCAAAATATAACCCTTGATGATCTAAAAACGGATTTAAGAAGAGAATTATTATTGTTCTTGAAAGAAATAGAAAACTAGGGTTCTTGATGAAGTTTTGAACCAAATAAAGCCCTTGGTGGATGATTTATTGGTTTTAGAACGTTAACAATGTTGTAGGATGGTTGTATGATGATATTATAACGTTAGATTAGAGTTTCATGCATTATAATGGAGTTTTGGGGCGAAACTTGGACTGCAAAACGAAGCAGTCCGTAGCCTATCTGGTGCAATCGATCGATCGACATTCATCAGTCGGTCGATCGACCACCATCCATCGATCGACGTTCAAGGTCGATCGATCGACCTTCCCAGAATGAGTAAAATTTTCCCTTGTTAAATTTTAATGATGTTAACCCTTAGAAAATTATTATTGGAGACTTTATGAATATCCTTAGACTTAAGGAAGACCAGTAGGTATGGTTATAAAATTTGGACCTTAATTACAATTCAATTTGAGGAATTATTCTAAAATCCAATAAAGCTCGACGAGTGAGATAATATTAGGGTTAAAAGAGTAAATTCGAATGATTTGATGAAATGAGGTTTGTGGCATAAATAATGACCTTAAGAATAATGAAATTAAATGTGGAAATAATAGGAGACTTAGTAATCTATTTGAGATAGGTTTTAAGTATAAGAAACTATGACGTGAGATGTGTCGACAGTCTACATTATATATTATCGAAAGACTTAAAATGTATAAAATTGGAATAATGGTATAAGGATGTAGAATATACCTTTATTAATATTGAGACATCTAAGATGTGTGCATGCTTAGTATATGTATATGATTTTATGTGTATGACATACCTACCATACTTGCTATCACGGGAGGTTTACGTTCGCTTAGGGCCATCTAATCTTTATGTGCCCGGAGTTAGATTGGTACCTCGAGAACATAGTCTAGAGAAGGACTTAATTGGAAGTTAATAAGACTGCTGATCATGGGAGCGTAGGTATGTGCGTGACCCATGTGATGTGACTGTGTTCGCCTCCATTGTTTGTGATTGTTGTTATCTGAGAACGATTCTTGAGAGATTCGAAATGCGTGATCATTATGTACGTGATGTATTGGGATGGATAGAAGAGTTTGTGTGCACCGTAGCTTAGTCTCGGGTGCTTGTATTGTATATTCATGACGTGAATAATATACGCTTAAATAATGAGAACTTTCATGTTGGTATTGTGAGTATAATTATGGTAACGCTTTGAGATAATAAAAAGGGATAACCTGTAGTGAATTGTATGGCTAATATTTGAGAATCCGAGTTTAAGTAAAGCCTCTATTTAATTGATAACGTTAGAATGTATAATGGGAATCGAGTAGAAAGGGATAGAACTTATGACGGTTTAGTTAGATATGAATGTCACTTAGATGGATACGGTACGTTAGGAGTGCACAATTAGTAGAGAGGTGAGAATTTCATATGAGTGCTCGTCCTAACATGTATTTTGCATTCATTGTTTTAATGTTATTAAAGCACTTGCTGCTTTCAAAATACTCTCCACTTTCGGGCTCTGACCCGTTTGCTTTCAAATCTATTTTTTGTAAAAACCTTTTAGGTGCCCAGCCACAAGGACACCATGCATAGGATTTCCATTCTGGTGACGAGCTGTAGCTGTTGTGGAAGTTACAGGGACTTGCTAGTAGACGCTTCCTTTGGTTTTGACTCCATATTCAGTTCCATCATTTGTAGGGCATGTCGCCCATTTCTATTAGAGACATTTTATATTTCAGTTATTCAGACTTTGGTTTGTAATTAATTCAGGATGCGGACTTGTTTTATTTATTTCCATAATGGGATTGTTGTGAGGAGTATTTCCTCCAGACTTATTATTATTTGTTGGTTACTTTTTGAGACTTTATGGTGTATGGTGATGTTATTCTTTTCCATTTCATTTATCGCATGTTAATCAGATTTAATTTAAAATTTGACAACTTACTTTTTAAATACTAGGTGGTTAGTAATCATTAAATGTTTTCGACAGTGATGCTATTAACTGAACCAACTTGGCATTTTGTATTAATTTAATAAAGGAGTAGCTACCCAGTATTTAATTAGTCGGGGTGTCACAGGTGGTATCAGAGCATCGGGTTCTAGTGTCCTTTAGGATCTGTACGGCTTATTATGTTTCCGCTGAGCTTTCTTTGATGTAGAGCCCTATATTTTAGGACTGTTGTACTCTTTGATGTATGCTTCGCTCTTCAGCTATTTTGAGATAATAACTGCAAACTTATAGACCTTACTCTTATTTCAGATGCATCCACGACGTGCACCACGGGTTCCTAGGAATGCACAGCCAGAGCCCCAGCCAGCACCAGTACAGGGCACCATGAATGCCGCCGAGGTTGCAGCCATTGTAGCCCAAGCGGTAAATGTCGCTCTCTCCGTTGTACAGCAGGCACCACCCCAGGCGCCTGTAGCCGCGCCAGTTCAGGCACATGCATTCCCGTCTGCTTGGGAACGCGTACGTGATGCTTTTCAGAAAGCACACCCATCGGAGTTCGCAGGTAGATCCGATGTTGTGGTTTCAAGTCAGTGGAGGAAAGATATTCAGAGGCACTTGAGGATGTATGAGTGCACCGATGTTCAGAAGCAAATACTAGCTACTTTCAAGCTAGTAGGTTCTGCATTGCAGTGGTGGGAGTCCATTCCCACCGCAGGGGAGAGGGACACTCTCAATATACAGGAGTTTTGGGTGAGGTTCGACCGCAAATATTTTCCGTCAGCTATTCACACGGAGATGAGAAGGAAGTTGATGAACCTCAAGCAGGAGGGAAAGACTGTGGCCGAGTATGAGGCCGAATTCACTAATTTACTGAACATTGTTCCGGATGAAATACCGACCGAGGAGAAAAAGATTCAGAAGTTCACAGATGGATTGACTTGGAGGATCCATCAGCATTTATTGGGGAATCTCTCATTGGCAACTTACTCTGATGTGGTTAACGCTGCATTACTACACTGCCAAGATCACCGCTTTCACATGTCTGAGAGCAAGAGATCAGGAGAGTCCAGCCATCAGGGCAGGACTGGGGGAAATGGTGCCAGCGGGGCACAATCTGCTCAGGGACAGCATAGGCAGAGTGATCAGGGTTCCCAACAGGGGGATCACAAGAGATTCAGATCTGGAGGTTTCAGAAGTGGACATAGAGGTTTCAGGCAGGGCCATCAGGGTCCGAATGGCCATCAGGGCCAGCAGGGCCAGAATGGTCAACAACAGTTTCAGCAGGGCCAGCAGGGCCAGGGGAGGAATGGTAACGGCCACCAGGGTCGAGGGCAGCAGGGACAGCGAGGGGGAAACTTCCCAGGGAAGTGTTATGTTTGTGGCAAGACTGGCCATAAACGCCAGGATTGTCCTGATAGGGGCAGGGCCCCATAGCAGCAGCAGCAGGGTGCTCGACACGAGCCACAGAGGCTTATGTTTCCCGCCTCCCTCCCCGAACCACCACAGATGGCATAATTACCACCCATTCCAGCGGTCCCAGTTCAGCAGGGACAGCTGCAGTATGGGAGAGTATATCAGCTCCAGCAGGCCGCAGCCCCACAGGATCCACCATCCATTGAGGGTATGTTCTCTATTTAGGGGACTGTGGGGCGTATTTTGTTTGACACGGGGGCCACACACTATTTTATTGCTATGAGATTTGCACGCACCATTGGGTTATTAGACACCGCCGAGAGTATAGTTACTTGTGTAGATTCGCCATCGAGTAGAGGCTCTGTGATTTCCCTTGTATGTAGAGGCGTGAGTATAGAGATCGGGAGGTTTACTTTACCCGCGGATATGTTAGTGTTAGAGATGACCGAGTATGATGCCATTATTGGTATGGATTGGCTAGTTGCGTACCGAGCCATGATTGACTGTTTTAGTAGGAGTATTATCTTTGCCATTCCCGGGCAGGAGATGTTTTTAGTGGCGATGCCTCGTCCCGAGGGAGGATCGTCCACTCATTTGTACTATATAGAGGAGGAGACCTCTAAGGAAGTGGTGATACCACTTGATTCGATTCCGGTTGTTCGAGAGTTTGCCGATTTATTTCAGGATATACCTGGATTACCTCCGAGTAGAGAAAGAGATTTTGTGATTGATTTGACACTGGGCACTCGGCCTATTGCCTGCGCACCTTACCGTATGGCTCCAGCTGAGATGAGAGAGTTACGGGATCAGATTGAGCAGTTGTTGGGTCAGGGGTTTATCCGGAGGAGTACTTCGCCATGGGGTGCCCCTGTGTTATTTGTAAAGAAGAGGGATGGATCGTTGAGGTTGTGTGTAGATTACCGGGAGTTGAATAAAGTCACAATACGGAATAAGTATTCGTTGCCCCGAATCGATGACTTATTCGTCCAGCTAAGAGGAGCTTATTTATTCTCAAAGATTGATTTGCGATCAGGATACCATCAGCTGTGTATCAGGGAAGAGGACGTCTCGAAGACTGCTTTCTTAACGAGATATGGTTCCTATGAGTTTCGGGTTATGCTTTTTGGTTTGACCAATGCTCTAGCCGTGTTTATGGACTTGATGAATAGGGTGTTCAGAGAGTTCCTAGATCAGTTCGTCATTGTCTTCATTGATGACATTCTGGTTTACTCCCAGACAGAGGAGGAGTACGTCGAGCATTTGAGGCAGGTTTTGCAAACGCTACGTCATAACGAGCTGTATGCAAAGTACGAGAAGTGTGGGTTTTGGCTGAAGGAGGTTCAGTTTTTGGGGCATATTATTTCTGAACGGGGGATATCTGTTGATCCGGGGAAGGTATCCGTGGTGAGGGAGTGGGGACAGCCCACGATATCGACTGAGATCCGTAGTTTCTTAGGCTTAGCAGGATACTACAGGAGGTTTATTCGGGGTTTCTCCAAGATAGCGGGTCCCATGACACATCTGACTCGTAAGGGTGTGCCATTCATCTGGAGTGATGCCTGTCAGTTGGCATTCGATGAGTTGAAGGACAAATTGACCTCAACACCTGTGTTAGCATTGCCGAGACCGGGAGTTGAGTATCTAGTTTACACCGATGCGTCCTTACAAGGACTTGGAGGTGTATTGCAACAGGAGAGTCAGGCCATAGCTTATGCTTCCCGTAAGCTTAAGCCTAATGAGAAGAATTACCCCACCCATGACTTGGAGTTAGCGGCAGTGGTATTTGCCCTTCGGATTTGGAGACATTATCTTTTGGGGGAGAAGTTTCAATTATTCACGGACCACAAGTCCCTACAGTACCTATTCACGCAGAAGGAGTTGAATATGCGGCAACGGAGGTGGCTTGAGTTTGTGAAGGACTATCAGTTTGATATCCAATATCACTCGGGGAAGGCTAACGCGGTAGCAGACGCGTTGAGACGTAGACCAGTAGATGAGGTGGCAGGGGTGTGGAAGGCTAAGTGGAAAGAGTTGGGACACCAGGATGCAGTGGCCCGATCATTCATGTCTGTGATGACTGTTACACCGCAGATTGTCATGAAGGTGGTAAAGGCACAGGCAAATGACTCGTTCTGTCAGGAGCAAATAGTTCGATTACTAGCAGAGGGAGCCGAGTCCTATACCATTTTCTCAGACGGGGGATTACGCTTCAATGGAAGACTGTTAGTTCCGGAAGGGGAGGAATTGCGACACGAGGTGATGGCAGAGTCGCACGACTCACGGTTCGCGGTACATCCCGGTGGGGACAAAATGTACCAAGACATGAGACGTCAGTATTGGTGGAGCGGGATGAAGAGAGATATTTCCGTGTTTTTTTCTAAATGCGCCACTTGTCAGCTGGTAAAAGTGGACCATCAGAGACCAGCAGGACTTCTACAGCCATTAGAGGTCCCGATGTGGATGTGGGAGAGCATCTCCATGGACTTTATCACGGGGTTACCTACGTCACAGAGGGGTCATGACTCCATTTGGGTAATTGTGGACAGGTTGACCAAAGTTGCTCATTTTCTACCCGTAAGGACAGACTACACTACGGGACAGTATGCCCAGCTTTTTATTGAAGAAATAGTGAGACTTCATGGTGTGCCCCTAAATATCGTGTCTGACCGAGACAAGATATTTGTTTCACGGTTTTGGGAGAGTTTTCAGGAGGCCATGGGCACGGATTTGCGATTGAGTATGGTATATCACCCGCAGACCGATGGGCAAACCGAACGTACAAATCAGATGTTGGAGGACATGTTGCGTATGTGAATCATTGATTTTGGGGGTGGATGGGAGCAGTATCTTCCACTGGTGGAGTTTTCTTACAACAACTCCTACCAGTTCACCATTGGCATGGCTCCATTTGAGGCGTTGTACGGTATACCTTGTCGTTCCCCAGCATGTTGGTTGGAGGTGGGGGACAACAAACTACTTGGGCCGAAAGTGATTCAGGATACTTCGGTAAGGATAGAATTGATACGGAGTCGCATTTGGGTAGCTCAAGATCGGCAGAAGAGCTATGCTGATGCGAAGAGGTTCTTCAGGGAGTTCCAAATGGGGGACCAAGTTTTACTCAGAGTATCTCTTATGAAGGGGATTATGCGATTTGGGAAGAAGGGGAAGTTGGCACCGAGATATGTGGGGCCATTTCCTATCGTCGAGCGGATTGGGTCTGTTGCATATAGACTTGGGTTACCGGAACATTTGCACAGGATTCATGATGTGTTTCATATTTCCTCGCTAAGGAAATATCTTAGAGACGATTTGGCTCATTCTCACATTGCTTTGGAGGACATCGATCTCCAGCCTGATAGCTCCTACGAGGAGGGGCCGATTGCTATTTTGGACCGAAGTGAGCGAAAACTGCGGTCAAAGATAGTTCCGTTAGTACGTGTTAAGTGGCGGCATCATAATGCCGAGGACTCCACATGGGAGCGCGAGGATGAGATGCGCGAACGTTATCCAGAGTTGTTTTTACCAAGTACTTTTTAGTTCCGAATTTTGGGACGAAATTCTGTTATTAGGGGGGAAGTATGTAATACCCCGCATTTTTATCGATATTTATTTATGGGATTAATTAAATTAAATGTGAATTAATTGAGAATTAATCCGGAGGATTAATTAAATTAAATGTGAATTAATTGAGAATTAATCCGGATAAAATACTAACGAGATGTGAGTTGGTATTTGATTATAATGTGTATATATGGAAATATATGAATATTGAAAATATTGAAATTGTCGCGAGGCTGAAATACGACAATTTGGAAAATTTAGTTGGGACGCACGTGATAGTCGCGTCAGGAATGTAATTATTTGAATTAAAAAGTGAATTTTATTTTTATCAACCGTATGGTCATTTTGAGTGCGCCAACGAGTCCGGAAGGGTCGAAATAGTCAGAAAACACAAGCCGGGGGTTTAGTTTGGGTCCCGGGGCATTTTTAGGCCATACCGGCAACCCAAAAGGGTAGTTTGGTAATTTCAGAATTTTGGGAATTAAAACCCACGAAAATTAGAAGTTAAAATCTGATTTAGTCTTTACCCACTAAACCCACTAACAGAACTAAATGACTTAATGGGCTACGGGAGTTATTGTAAGAAATTTTAAGAGGTTCCTAAGGCAACCTCTAAACCACCATTGTCATCTTGGAGAAGAACTTGTAGAGAGAGAAAGAGAGAGGAGAATTCTGCAGAGAGAGAGAGAAAGGAATTCAACCTTCTTCAACCACCAACAAAAATCTGAAGAACATAAGGCAAGTGATTTAGTTACAATTGATTCAATGAATGTGTTCTTCCATGTTTAGTGTAATTATCGAATTTTGTCTTGAAAGATTGTTATAGACCCATGAATTTGAGGATTAAAACTATAAACCATGTTAGGAATTGCATGTAGACATATTCTGGACGAATTATGAATCCAAAATATAACCCTTGATGATCTAAAAACGGATTTAAGAAGAGAATTATTATTGTTCTTGAAAGAAATAGAAAACTAGGGTTCTTGATGAAGTTTTGATCCAAATAAAGCCCTTGGTGGATGATTTATTGGTTTTAGAATGTTAACAATGTTGTAGGATGGTTGTATGATGATATTATAACGTTAGATTAGAGTTTCATGCATTATAATGGAGTTTTGGGGTGAAACTTGGACTGCAAAACGAAGCAGTCCGTAGCCTATCTGGTGCAATCGATCGATCGACATTCATCAGTCGATCGATCGACCACCATCGATCGATCGATGTTCAAGGTCGATCGATCGACCTTCCCAGAATGAGTAAAATTTTCCCTAGTTAAATTTTAATGATGTTAACCCTTAGAAAATTATTATTGGAGACTTTATGAATATCCTTAGACTTAAGGAAGACCAGTAGGTATGGTTATAAAATTTGGACCTTAATTAGAATTCAATTTGAGGAATTATTCTAAAATCCAATAAAGCTCGACGAGTGAGATAATATTAGGGTTAAAAGAGTAAATTCAAATGATTTGATGAAATGAGGGTTGTGGCAGAAATAATGACCTTAAGAATAATGAAATTAAATGTGGAAATAATAGGAGACTTAGTAACCTCTTTGAGATAGGTTTTAAGTATAAGAAACTATGACGTGAGATGTGTCGACAATCTACATTATATATTATCGGAAGACTTAAAATGTATAAAATTGGAATAATGGTATAAGGATGTAGAATATACCTTTATTAATATTGAGACATCTAAGATGTATGCATGCTTAGTATATGTATATGATTTTATGTGTATGACATACCTACCATACTTGCTATCACGGGAGGTTTACGTTCTCTTAGGGCCATCTAATCTTTGTGTGCCCGGATTTATATTGGTACCTCGAGAACATAGGTCAGAGAAGGACTTATTGGGAAGTTAATAAGACTGCTGATCGTGGGAGCGTAGGTATGTGCGTGACCCATGTGATGTGACTGTGTTCGCCTCTATTATTTGTGATTGTTGTTATCTGAGAACGATTCCTGAGAGATTCGGAATGCATGATCCTTATGTACGTGATGTACCGGGATGGATAGCAGAGTATGTGTGCACCGCAGCTTAGTCTCGGGTGCTTGTATTGTATATTCATGATGTGAATAATATACGCTTAAATAATGAGAGCTTTCATGTTGGTATTGTGAGTATAATTATGGTAACGCTTTGAGAAAATAAAAATGGATAACCTGTAGTGAATTGTATGGCTAATATTTGAGAATCCGAGTTTAAGTAAAGACTCTATTTAATTGATAACGTTAGATTGTATAATGGGAATCGAGTAGAAAGGGGTAGAACTTATGACGGTTTAGTTAGATATGAATGTCACTTAGATGGATACGGTACGTTAGGAGTGCACAATTAGTCGAGAGGTGAGAATTTCATGTGAGTGCTCGTCCTAACATGTATTTTGCATTCATTGTTTTAATGTTATTAAAGCACTTGCTATTTTCAAAATACTCTCCACTTTCGGGCTCTGACCCGTTTGCTTTCAAATCTATTTTTTGTAAAAACCTTTTAGGTGCCCAACCACAAGGACACCATGCATAGGATTTCCATTCAGGTGACGAGCTGTAGCTGTTGTGGAAGTTACAGGGCCTTGCTAGTAGATGCTTCCTTTGGTTTTGACTCCATATTCAGTTCCATCATTTGTAGGGCATGTCGCCCATTTCTATTAGAGACATTTTATATTTCAGTTATTCAGACTTTGGTTTGTAATTAATTCAGGATGCGGACTTGTTTTATTTATTTCCATATTGGGATTGTTGTGAGGAGTATTTACTCCAGACTTATTATTATTTGTTGGTTACTTTTTGAGAATTTATGGTGTATGGTGATGTTATTCTTTTCCATTTCATTTATCGCATGTTAATCAGATTTAATTTAAAATTTGACAACTTACTTTTTAAATACTAGGTGGTTAGTAATCATTAAATGTTTTCGACAGTGATGCTATTAACTGAACCAACTTGGCATTTTATATTAATTTAATAAAGGAGTAGCTACCCGGTATTTAATTAGTTGGGGTGTCACACTCCGCCCATACGATACTCTACCGTGAAACCATAAATCAAAATTAGTCGAATATTATTATTGAATCATGAATTAAGTTTCTCTATATCTTCTACGATAACACAAGAGTAGAACAAATCACATGTGTATATATATCACCCTATTTATATATACAATGAATAACATTCTCGGACTGTGAACCGCAAATGCATGCATACTCTGCTACCTAGTCCATGTACCTCACGCACTAATCAAGGTCTACCAGTTCAGAGATCTATCTCGAACCATAAATCAAATATACACATAATGGAGGTGAACATAGTCTTAACCCAATGCATTCTTGCAGGATCGAGGATGTCCGAATAAAGAAACCAATTGTTTTCGAAAGATAGAGAGCGACCATGAAGATGGAAGAAGAATAATTAAATGCCAAAAGATAGATGATGTGTTCACTTTTTCATGTATAAGTATTATTTTTTATGCAACAACTGATTATGCACTAAGGTTTTGAACTCTTGGAATATAGAGAGGCTATTGTGTACTAAAATAAATAAATTTCGTACTTTCCTCTACTCGTGATATATATATATATATATATATATATATATATATATATATATATATATATATATATATATATATATATTATATATATATATATATATATATATATATATTTATATAAGGATAAATTAATTCGTTTTCACACGACATAGAGCATAACAAATCTAAATATTACTAAAACTAATCACGCTCACAAGCATAACAAATCTAAATATTACTAAAACTAATCACGCTCACAATTAACAGAAGATACAAATATATATATATATATATATATATATATATATATATATATATATATATATGAAAACAATCTGAATCCTTAATCCAAAAGGAGTCTACCATGCATTTACTGAAGTTCATCCTCACCCTTAATTTTATTAATTGTCAAAACAATCCTAATCCTTAATCTATTTTTGAAAAACAATACATTATATCTCTACACTTATTATTTATTTTAAACAAAAACAGATACTCTAAAATTAATAATATCCCTAATGAATGCAAGAGTCAAATAGATACTCTTAAATTGGAAAAAATGCAATAATCTATAATTACTTTCAAAACTAGTATATAATTAGATTATGGATCGTTTGGTTGTCTAAATTATTTAATTACTAAATTGATAAATTTAAAATTATGAGATTATGAAAGTATTAATTTGAAATGGATTTGAATTCCTTTTTTTGTCTTCAATTGCATCAATTAGTGTTCACCTAATGGAAAAATGACCTACTAACACACCCCAACCCAGTTACTTATAATTATGTTTGAAAGTCAAAGTGAGTCAAAGCATAATTACCTTAACCAAATCATAAAAACGAGTATCCTTTTTCAGTTATTAACATGAATCAATAAAACAAAAACTTTTCACAATTTTAAAGTAATTATACTTATTCAAACATACTGAAAGGATAAGTAGGCTTAAATTACCCCATTTACGTTTGACCAAAATTATGATTTTATGCATCCCTTGCTAACCCAACCCAATCTCCTAGATTTGGCAGTGACATCACATTACCTGAAAAGATAAACATAGACACCATGAGCAAAATAGCTCAGCAAATGCATCAATACCACACTACTGCATAAATTTAAATGCAATAAATCATATCCCTGTGATGATATACGTATACTTATCTAACTGATTTATAAAGAATGACCAATCATATACTTATTCGGCTCATTCATAATGAATGACCTAACCCTTCCGAATCATGATTCACATATCCTTTGTGTAATAGATAATTCACCCCCATTCCTCGTCGAGGAGTAACCCATGTTTGTAACGGAAAATTCTCCCCCATTCCGGGTCGGGGAGTAACATCCTATTTCGATAATCTGAAATGAACAATTTCATATTTTATATTATTATGATCATATCCGTATCCATGTATAATACATCTTACTAGTAAGTGATATTTAGATCATATCCATAACCATGTATAATACATCTTACCACTGAGTGATATTCAGATCGTATCCATAACCATATGTAATACATCTTAACTATGAGTGATATTCAGATCATGTTAGTAGCCATGTATAATACATCTCTTTACAGTGAGTACACTCACCTTCCCCTTGCCTTTGTCTGACACTTGTTCAATCGGGGCTTCTTCCCTTCCTATCATTCTTACAATATTAGTGTCATCATAATAATATTACCAATCCAAAAAATTACTTAAACATAATTCAATTCATAAGCACCATGTGATCATATTCAAATCATTTATGACAAATGAAGCTTCATCCAATTTCATGTTAAAATATTTAACATATCCAATTCATAGTCCAAACATACTTTAATTAATTCTTAAAAATCCAATTCTTATCATATTAGGTTGCCAATACAAAAGATGACACATCATTTCAAGTTTTGTAGAGCCAGATATGACCATTTCTTTATTACAAAACAAATCGGCCCTAAAGGATCCTCTATCATTTATTCAACTTCTACGAATTTTCATAATTTTTCTATGTCATAACTTTCCATGATATTCCACCAAATTTCAATAAACATATTGAATAATACAAAATTAAAGTTTCAAAATTTTTAGAGTTCATTCGCTATGTTAAGAAAATCGTCAAACACATGGTATGCATACTTACACTTTCGAGGCAGATTCTATACTTAGACTTCAAACTATCCCCCAAAATTCATTTCTTGGTATTTTTACATAAGTTTAGAATATGTTATACTAATATATGTTGTCTAACACCTACAAATGGAATATCTTGATTTCGATAAATTTTTCATGATTTATACCATTTTTACCACAACTAGGTCGGAATAGAACATTAAGGCATAACTTAACATTTTTAAGCATACATAACCTCCTCCTCGGGCATCAATCGTGGAAACATATAGTAAAAATGTCTTTAACATTCAAACATATCATATAGAAGAATTTACTACATCAAAAAGCTTCACGAGAAGAGAATTCAAATCTGGGACTTTAAAGTAAACAAATTTTATCCTAACACGCGTTCTTACATATGTTCTTAAGCCATCCCTGTTTTAACACAATTTGGTGATTTGGGTATCATTAAAATATTTATCAAAATCCAAAACAAAATATACCAATTTTAGAACTCATTCATGTGACCAATTTTAACGAAGAAGTAATTACCTTATAAGATCGCCTCGATTTATGGTAATTTTCTAAAGCAATTCTTCCTTAACTTTCTTTTTCTCTCTCCATAAGCATATTTCTTCCCAAGCTTCTCATTTCACATGTGGAAGAATATACATATATGATTTATAATAAGGAAATAATTTCTAATGGGTCCAATGGCACTTATCCTTGTGCCTACATACGATTGGTTGGACAAGAGGTCCAATAAGATAATTTCACTAATGACAGATTTGTCTCACCTTGATAAAATTACCATAACTCCTATTACGGACCCCGATTTATTCCAACTTTGCGTCTACGTTTAGATAACTTAGATATATACAAATTTCATATTTTGTGTTTTCCCAAAATCATAAAATTAGTACGCCTAATTTGGGCTCGAAGAGAAGAGTACTAATTTACTCAAAATTTCATAATGTTCACATTTGGCAACCCAACATCGCCAATTTCGCACCAACACCCTAGTTTGCTTTTATAAACATAATGATGAATTAGAAACTTATTTTCATGATGAATTTAACCACATTACTAATCATATGCTCTAAATGTGTTATCCCCGATCATACGCTCGATTAACATCTAATGTAAGCAACACATATATCACATGCGTATGCATCCCCTAAACATGATTTATCATAATTATATCCGGGTTGTCACACCTATAATGAAAACTTATGGAGAAAGAATTAATAAGTGGAAGGTACATCTTATAATCGCCTTAACATATAAATAGAGGGGACAAATTCATTGGGGGGGGGGGATCGTGAGTTATTCACCATATATATATATATATATATATATATATATACATATTTGTGTGTGTGTGCGTGTGCGTGAGAGAGAGAGAGAGAGAGAGAGAGAGACTGTTAAAGTAGTCCATTAAGAGGTAATTTTGTAAATTCAAATTGTGCAATTTTTAGTTTTTTGGTGAAATGGGCTTATTTGAGTTTTTATGTATACACTTGACTTGGTTAATTTTTTAATGTGATAATTTTGCAACCAAACAACAGGTCTAAGACAATTCATAAATTAGCTAATTACAATTTGGGGGGGCAATCAAATGGACCTTAACCATGCCATAAAAATATACATATAGTCACAGGTTAAAAAAAAAGAAAGATAAAATCAATCTCTCAACACACACTAAACAAATGTTGTGCAAGTGACCACCAACCAAAATAATACAATGTTAATGAAATATAATTATTTTTCACTTAACCTCTATTCACCACACACACACACACACACACACATCTATATAATAAAGGACAAGGGTTTTTTGTCTAGACCAACTGATGGCCGAGATTAAATCTTGGAGGATTTGGTCTTTATCAACTCACGGTTCGGATTTAATATTTGTAAGGGTTCAAGCTGATGAAAAGGGAAGAAATATAACGGTTGAGAAGACACACACATACACATTGGCCTACGTAAAACTGATACACTAATATGTAAAGTCTCTGCACACATGGTGATGATGATAGAGCAGAAGGCTCGAGAAAACAGAGCTATTCTCTTCCTCCCTTTGTCATCTCACTTTTATTTCCTCAACTCATTTCACATCCTTCCTCCTCTCTCAACAAAAAAGACCCATTTGTGCACATCCTTCTCCTCATCTCACTATGGTTCAGTCCACCGCTCTCCCCCATCCTCTACCTCTCACTCCGGTTCAGTCCACCACCTCCTCCTTTCACTACGGTTCAGTCCATCGCCACCTACGTTCTCCACCGCCACCAACGTTCTCAGCCGCCACCTCCTCATTTCACTAAGGTACTTGAAATGGATTCATTTAGAGCTCTAGAGGTAAACCAAATCGACTTCAGATTTGAACATACTCACCGATTTCAGATTTGAACCAACCCGGTGATTATAGCACCTGTGCGAGGTTTAAAAGCAAGGGTTTGTGCCTTCACTGTGCCGATTTCAGATCTGAACCAACCCGGTGATTACAGCACCCGTGCGAGGGTTAAAAGCAATGGTTTGTGCCTCCACTGTGTTTGTAATGGAGAGTGAAAAAGCCCCCGAAATCGAAATGGTAATGGAGAGTGAAAATGACAACCCAAAGATGAGAAGAACGACGCTGCCAAAGATGTTAAAATCATCAGTTCCTTTCCACTGGAGGTAGAGTGCAAGATGGGGTGAGTCAAGAGTTTAAAATCCGATTTAGTGCCTTTACAATCCGGTTTCAGCTAGTATTAACTTTACTTCATCTAGCTGAGTCTATTTTTGAATCGATTTTGAGATTTGATTTGAAAGGATCTAAACCAACCCCAATTTGCATAAACGGTTTTGAGATTTTATTTTGGTTTGAATGGATTGAGGATTTGGATTTGCCGATAGTTTGATTTAGTTTTCTGATCGGGTTTCACACGATAATACCCACTTCACTGTTTTTCTCATCCTATATTTTTCTAATAGTATAGTTGGTTAATATATCTTTTATTTTTCCTCCCCTTGAAGACTTTATATTCATGTGTTGCTTTTTAGTGTTTTAGTTTGAAAATTCTCTTAGAATCATTTTTTGTAGCTTTTTAATTTTTTTTATTATGATTTGTTTTTTTATTGTGTATATGTTTTATTCGTGATTTGTTTCATATATATATATATATATATATATATATATATATCAGTTGATGGTAGAAGATGAAGTACAAGATTATTGTGAACATGTTTGTGTAATGGCTCTCAGGTGCTTTCCATTCAGAATTTACGCTCTGAAGTTTTTGTTGTGATCATGTGTGTGTAATGGCTATATGGCTATTTCAAAGGATTCTTTTAGTTGGTATAAATGGTATGTATTTGTGGAAACTATATGGCTTGGCAAATGGTTCAGAAAATTGAATATTGTAATTGAGCCAAAAATAATAAATTAGAATTAATAGCTTTTTTATTTATTTTTTATCAACTAACATTTTCTTTTTTAAGCCATTAAAATCTAAATATTTGACTTTTTTATTTTAAAAACAAAATTTCACTTTTTGTTGTTTGGCTTGAGTGATAGTCTCTATTGGCATAGGCTGACATTGAATTGACACGAGAATCCAAAAAAAATCGGGCCCAAGGTAAATAGGAAGACAGGTTATGACATAAAGATTTAACTTTAACGAATAGTGTTAGGCTACCCGGGTGTTAACCCCGCGCTAGCACAGGGATGCCTTTTTTTTTTCTTTCTCATGTAAACTGAGTTAAAAACAATTATAAAAAATAATTTTTTATTAGAATAGTTTATTTTTTTTTCAATTATTTTTTTAACTCATTTTATCCCTTAAACACCCATTTACTCAATATTCTTTTATTTTTAAAGGTCTGCGCTAGCGGCACCCGTAATTTTTATTTTTTTTTTAATTTTACAACATTTAAAATAATTTTTATATTTTTGCATTAAAAACTAATCTAATAAAAAATTATGTTTTTAATTATTTTCAACTTATTTAGTCCCTCAAACACCTATTTACCCAATATTCTCTTGTTTTTAAAGGTCCGCGCCAGCGACACTCGTTATTTTTAAACTTAATTTTTAAAATTTAAAACATTTAAAATATTTTTTGTATTTTTGCATTAAAAAACTAATCTAATAAAAATTATGTTTTTAATTATTTTCTACTTATTTAGTACCTCAAACACCCATTTACCCAATATTCTCGTATTTTTAAAGGTCCGCGCCAGCGGCACTCATTATTTTTAAACTTTTTTTTTTAATTTTACAGCATTTAAAATATTTTTTCTATTTTTTCATTAAAAAACTAATTTAATAAAAAATATGTTTTTAATTATTTTCAACTTATTTAGTCCCTCAAACACCCATTTACCCAATATTCTCTTGTTTTTAAAGGTCCGCGCTATCGACACCCCTTATTTTGAAACTTAATTTTAAAAATTTAAAACAGTTTAAAATTGTAAAGAAAAAGTTTTTTTTTGTATTAAACTAACTTTTATTTTTTTGAAACAGTTTTTTTCAAAAAAATAAAAATAAAATAGTGTTTTTTAACAATACAATTTTTCTAATTTATAAAAAAAAAATCATAAAAAAGTTTTTTTTGTAAATAAAAAAAAGTTAAGTAACCTTATTAAAAACTACACCATACTTTAAAAAAAAAAAAAAACAGCTAATAAAAAAAGGACAACAAGGCACCTGGTACTAGCTTGGTGCTAGTTCCCGGTAAGCCTATCACTACTCAACTTTAACAGCTCACTGTTAAAAGTTTACCGTTGCGTGGCTCAATGTTTAAATGGAAGGGACACGCAATGTGTGGGTGGCTCGAGAATGTGAATGTTGAATGTAAATGGGCTTTAAAATAAACGAACTTTGTAAAAAAATCATTTTTTATTTAAAAACAATTTATTTATAAAAACTAAGTTAAAAAAATCATTTAACAAAAGAAAACACATAAAAGTGATTAAAAAAAAGTAATATTTTAATTTGTAAAAAATAATTCTTTCTTTATCATAAGATATTCTATGATGAAAAAATTCATTATAAAAAGTCACTTTATAAAGAAAATGTTTTATAATTTTTTTTATTTTCATGAAAAAGTTAGTATTTATAAAAGAAAATTATTTCAACTTTTTTATTGCACTTTTTGTTTGTAAAAAAACACCAATCATCAACTTTTTTGTTAAAAATTATAAAAAGATAGTCTTATGAAATAGTTATAAGAGCACTTTTGGCGAAACAAACTAACGGGTTTGTAACAACATTAGACATTTTGGGCGTCGAATAATTAAATGACAAATGTGAGGTTAAGTTTAAAAGAACTTAAATTGAAAAGTGTGTAATCAGTACAACCACAAATATAAAATATACAAAAATAGTCACGATAAAAGACAATTAATAACAGGAACTATTAAATCTTAATGATAGGTTGCAAATGGAAATTCATTGGGATAAAATTAGGAGTGTGCCATCGGTACGGGCACATCCTACCATAAGTGTATTATGGGATGATCAACCGTATTTATATTTGCACTATTGACCACAAGAGAACAAATTAATCGTCATGCCATCGGCACCGGTACACTCTAGTATATATATATATATATATATATATATATATATGGGTGTATTTCTATATCATCAACAGGTTCATGAATTTGCTATTTGACCTGAAAGGTACTGTGGTTTTGATGGTTGTTTGCAATATGAACAACCACAATACATACATAAATTTACATTTGAAATACTTTGTGAATTTTTTTGGGGGTGGAGGAGGTTTAATAGTTCAGCACTACGCTATTGATTTAATAGTCATCTGCTATAAGTACTATACACGTATATTCATAAGGTGAAACACCTACATTGTATGGTATCATAATTTACTATTCACATTTAATACTGTTAGAGTCTCATTTTTTTAGTCGAATATTAATAAATCAAATGTCACTATAGTTAATATACCTTGATCTTAGTCATTAATTAATGACATCCTTAATGAATTACTCTTAAATTGGAACACATATCGTAATCTATAATTACTTTACAAACTAGTATATAATTATGGACTGTTTGGTTGTCTAAATTGTGTAATTATATATATTGATAAATTTAAAATTATTAGATTGTGGAAGTGTTAATTTGAAATGGATTTAAATTCAATTTTTTGTGTTTCATTGCATCAATTGGTGTTCACCTAAGGGAGAAATGGACTATAATGAAATCCTATGGAGAAAGATTTAATAAGTGGGAAATGGGTCTTATAATCGCCTTAACATATGAATAGTGGGAACAGGGGTGTGATATCTTTTTATTTAATAGTTTCTCTTTTATTTTTCTCATCTAATTTATGGATAAAGTTTTCAAAATTTTATTTGGTCCGAGCACAAGTTGTTTGGATTTAATTTTTGATTGGATGTTCCCGAATTTTCAAAAGTTTGGAAACTCATGCCATATGAATTCAATCAAAAATTAAAAAATTTACTTGGGTTTAATTTTATTGAGTAAATTTTAATTCAAACTTCAACATGTTACATAATTTCTAATTGTGACACCCTGCTTATCTTAATTACGGGTGATCAATCCTTTATTTAAATAAACATGAATCTCATTTGGTTCATTCTTAGCATCACTGTCGAAAATAATTTTTTAAATTACTAACTTCTTATGTTAATTAAGTCAGAGTCAATTTTATCTTTCATTAACGTAACAAAATGCAGAAAAATAGGAATATAACAACTAATCCAACACAAATATAAGAGTTTGAATCATCACACGATAAATAGATAAATAATGAATACCAAATAATCCCTCGGTTCACAAAGTAGAATCCAAACCATAAGTCTATAGAGATAAAATTGAATCTAAGTACATCGTCTGGCAAATAAAAACAAAAGGTATAATAACTGAAGGAAGCAATATACCCAAATGAACAAATGAATCAAAACCTAGTATAGGAATGAATAACGAAAGCATCTACTCAAAGTCCTGCAAGCCTCCAGAATGTTGTAGCTACGCATTCCTAGAATGAGTCCTCAAGTTTGGCAACCCTGTGGATGGACACCTAAAATATTTTGACACGGGTCAGAGCCCAAAACCATTTGAAAAATATTTAAGAAGTAATTAAGATGCAATAGCTAAATATGCATTCACAATTTTCATATTTAAGCGGGTGTCACACTCTGTTGAAGTACTACTCATCCCTAAAGTGTTTTTCACACCTAATGCTTACCTTCTAACCCAACTAGTTATAATACCCCGCCAAACTAGTCCGTTTACAAATCCTTCCATCACCCTACTTTATCCCGAGTACTTCCCACCTTTGGTTCCTAAGTTATTTTTCCCTAACTTAGTTAATCATTTCCACTTTAATTGGTTATATAACATTCACACTATTTATATCAATAATGCGTTCACACTTTACATTTTTAACTCGTATATAATTATCTACTCTATTATATATGTATAATATACTATAACAATCACACACATGTTGCATATAATATCTATCCCACCGAATAATAACTCACTGGATGCTTGTCTCTATAATGCAATCATATCCCAGGCATACTCACTCTAACCTGGTTACCATAAGTCGGTTAACTCACACCGAAATAGGTAAATAAATCACAAACTTAATAGAGGCGGTCATATTTCTCTGAGAGTGATACCGAATCATACCCAAAACGTCTCACCTCGATAATAAAGTACACAATAAAATATTAAACGATGTGTGATAATACACAAATATTGCGTATTTTATCCCTCGAACCGACGCATTTTAGCCCCCTCGGGTATCTTATTCCCTATATTTATGCTCGTTAACCAGACAACCTCGAATTTCTATGTTAACATGTTTTGCAGGGGTTAATTGAGCTTTTATACGTATTTCTATGTTGTGTGAAGTTCGGACACATTTCGCTCGATTTTTGTACGCGATCGCACATTCAAGGGCATTTTAGTCTTTTCATAGCTTGAGAACCTGGCCCAACATCTAAATGGAAGTTGTATTCCCCCTCGCAAGCTTCAAATGTTCGTGAACGGTGTGCAATTCTGACTTAGAACGAAGAAGTGACGGTGATTTTAGCGGAGGAGAAAAGCAAACATGCCAAAACAGGAGGAAAGGAGAAGCAGCCCTACTTGATCGATCCATCCATCAAAAGGATCGATCATTCATTTTTTTCCAATCGTGGGGAGACAGTGGGCTTGGATATTTACCATCGATCGATTGATCCCCTGTTTCCAGCTGATATTTTGTCATTTCTTTTCTTTTCTTTTTTCTTTTCTATTTTAATTCCACTTACTATATATACCAATTTTGTTGTTATTAAGAGATATAATTCGTTTTAGATAGTTTAGGTTAGGGTTTTGGAGGTTTGAGAGCTCATTTCTTCATTTCTTCTTGAATTGACACCCATTTGGGCTTGTAATTTGTGTTATCATCTTCCATCTCCATTAATATAGTATGTATTTCCTTTATTCTTGCTTTCTAGTTAATTTACATGCTTTCATAATTAGATTCACATGATTTATTTCCTTGCTTTCTAGTGTAACTTTATCGCGTTTATTTATCGCTTTCATTTACCACGTTTTTATCATGCTTTTTAGATAATTTAAATTAGGTTGTGTTTGAATGGAACTCACTCGAGTTGACACATTGCTTTGCTTTGGTGATGGTGTTTACGGGTCTATTTCGGGTGCGTTGTCCTAGTTATTGTGCCTAGGAGATTTGAGGGGGCATATCATGTATGTCCCGTGCTTACGACCTTGCGTGCGTAGGTTCCGGAATATTTGTTGATGCCAAAATCTTATTAGGCTTTTATGCGGATTTAGGGGCGTGACAACCCTTGATTTAATTAATTGTCAAAACGAGACACATTCTAAATAATTTGTCGACCCATGTGACCATTTTATACTAATTAACTCGGGTGAGGGATATTCGATGCAACCTATAGTTTTTCTCGCTTTGCTAGTCTAGTTTCAATACACTTACGTAGATTAACATTTACCTTTTATGCACCTTTTCCTTTTTAGTTTGTAATTCACCTTTTACACTTTTATTTTGGAATATAAAATCGTATAATTTCTAGCATCTCATCTTTGTGGATTTTTGATACCCGACTTCCATTGTGCTTGCCTCGCAAGTGTAGTCGTAATTTAGGTTTGTTTGTATTATCGCAGTGAAACGAAAACAATGATTGTGTCATTACACATGCACACTTTTCAGGCGACGATCAATGTGACCTAGGGAGTATACTCTCCCTGCATTCACTAGCCAGGGGATTCTTGCAAATCGTGTAACCTCCGATGATAGCACTAGAAGGGTATGTTTCCACATAAATATCACTCAAACATATATTTATAAATTGCACACACACACACACACACACACACACATATATATACATATAATGAAAATTAATTCGTCTATTATGTGGCTAACACGCGTAGCACTAGCCCATAATCCATTAAATGATTACTGTAGCTTCACTAGCTAAAATACCCAAGCTCAATCAATCGGCGTGTATTTAAATATTAATGAATTTATCTCACCTGATTCCTTCTTAAGTTACTCACTATTTCACGCATCTCTAAACCCACATATATATACCCATTATCCCTAGGTAGTAGGTTTCCGTTTATATTTCACTAAATAATTATTCCTTGAGCAATCCACAACCAAACTAGAGTCGAGAAAATTAAATAAGCTGACCTGCCCGAAAACAGGCATTATCGATCGATCGATCCTACCATGCAGGCAGCTCCTTCCCTAATAATTTTCTCCATTGATATTCATCCAAACCTCCATGGATTCATCCCAAATCTTACCCCAAGCACATCCAGTGTTTATCACACATAAAAATAGGTTCTAATAATGATTTAAACCCTTAATCGTCACTGATTTCTCATCAAAATTCAATATTTCACGAATTGGGTTTTCTCAATTTATTACAATCCTCCCATTCAATTTGATTCCATAATCCAAATTAAATTAAATTAAATTAACTACTAGGTTTCAACTATAAATCAAACTACAGTAATTTATATCAGTATTTCAACATCAATTGCACAGGAATTCTACATCTAATGTCCAAATCTCGCAAAACCCAATTTTCATGTGACAACACTCCCCAAAAAGGAGTTTGTCTACACCCAGCATAATACGAACATGATTTTTTTCAATTTAAAGTAGAATAAGGTTAATTACTAGTCTTTATAGGCTCGTCGGGTCTGATTACATGTTGTAGAAGATGGATTTGACAAATTACACCTAATTCTCCCTTGAATTTGGTCTCTAAAGTACCTTTCTTCTCTTCATTCTATTTTCACTCAATTTCTAGCGTTTTGAATCAGAGTTCTAGCTTCCTCTATCTCTTAAAATTAGGTATAATATCCCTAATCCAGAAATTAGGCTAACGGGCTGTGACACCCCGCCTAATTAAATACTGGGTGACCAGTCCTTTATTAAATTAAATAAAACTGTCCGGTTGGTTCATTCTGAGCATCACTGTCGAAAATAATTTTTCTTTATTTATCACCTAATAAATAATTGAGAAAAGTGTCAAAATATTTAATTTTATAGATTAAGTTCCATTGTTATGAGTTTATATAAATAAACCATTTCATGAACAAAGATAATAATATTGAATACCAAACCATCCAAGTGGAGAAAACAGGCTAGATTAATCATTCCAAATAAAATATCCCCAAATCGAAGGATAATGTAATAATTAAAACAATCCCAACAAAAACTGAATACTGAAATAAATAAAGAGTACAAAGTCTCTCTGACCTAAATAAAAACTTGAAATGGGTGACACATGCCCTATTTAAAATGACTAAGTGAAGAGATGAGATTACAAGGATGAAGTCGTCTAAATGCAAAGACCTGCAACTCCCACAGTAGCTGCAGCATGTCAATTGTCCAAAGATCTAAGTCTGAATCCCATGTATATATACAAGAGAAAGAAGAGATGATAAGAAACGGGTCAGATCCCGAGTTTAAAATAGCTTGAAAATAGTTTAGAAAAAATATAGAATGCTTACCAGTTGATATTACATACATGTTAGTATTTCGACACTCATTTGGAAATTCTCACCTCTCAACTAGTGTGCATGCCTAACGTACTGCTAAACCCTCCAAGTTAATGCTAACCCAGTTAACTAGTTCGAATTAAGTTCCCTCTTACATTTCCTCTTTTGTATGATCGTACATATAAAACACTAAATACCTTATCGTAATCCTGGAATTTATGAATAAATGTTATTAATCCATTACCGTCGTAAGTTCCCACACACTTATGTTATTCTTTACTTTCATTATCTATCTCATCTGCTCACAAGCACAGTAGATTAAACATAGGTATATACAGTTTATCACTCAATATATATACTAATAGGGAACCCCACATAAAATCTATGGTGCAAGCATACTCTACTATCAAGTTCGTGTACCTCTCGTACAGAAAGGGAAATACTGCTTCAGAATCACTCTTGAATTGTATTAACACAAAACACACATATTGGAGGCGAAGCATAGTTCCCTGTCTCTAAGTGGTCATCACATACCCTTACGTCTCTTAGGAGCATCTGAATATAATTATCAGATAGCCTGTACCAACGATCCTATGTTCTGGGGTACGAGTTAATATTCCCCATAAAGGTCACATTTGAATAAGATTGTCCCGGCGCCGTAACCTCTGTGATAAAAAGTAGCGCGAGTATGATGAAACACGGATATTCATATAATATATATACATACACTCATATATGTGTATTCAAATTATTCAGATAGGTACACCCACGACCCATAATATTCTAACCATACGTGGCATGTGGCGCCCGAGTTCTACGTACAATTAATTCATTCTTTTATTTTCTCCATTACTGCAAGTTCTTATGTACTTCTCGACTGTCGAAGTGTATCTTTTTGATAAATATAAAATCAGTAGGTGCACACTCTCTACCCTACTAGTCCACGTCATCCTTAACTCTCACAAGACCTAGTTTAACATACACATAATCTGCACCCGATTTTATACCCTCATGAACCCACGGTTAAATCTCATATAAGACCGTACTACTCAAACCTTGCCTATAACCCTACTGGTCCTTACCAAGTCCCATTATTGTAAATAAATTGTGTATAAGGGGTTCCTATGAAGCCGCATTGAGTGAATCATTAAAAGGAAATAAGTTTCAAATTCAAGGAGGGGTCAATCGATCGAAGGGAAGGGTCGATCGATCGATCAGATATTGGTCTCATTTCTGTAACTATAAGCCTACGGGTTTCTTCTATTTTAATCATCAAAATCTCCATTAGAATGTCCCAAACTCCCATCCAAACATCACAAACATTATATAAATAGGTATGGATGATTTCTAACGTAAAACGTTCATTAATTCTCCAAGAATCATCATTAAATGGGTTTAATCCAAGAAGTTATCATATGGACCCTAGTTTAACATAGTTTCTCAAGAACTCCATAAATTTCCAGATTTCTACTTCTACTGGGCATTCAAATTTTGTGTTTAATGTTCTACATCCATCAAGGAAGTTAATTTAATAAGGTTCTCCTCTATTATGTGAATTAAAATTTCCAAAGGATATTAAACCTTCATGAAAACATGTAATTATTCTTCCTACTCTGATATGGATGTGATATCAACTCAAGAACAGAAAGATAGATACTTGCCTGGAAATCAAAGGTCTGAGTTGTAGAAGATGATGGGTATATCTACGCTCCTCGTTCTCCGATCTACGCATTGGTGGTGGAATTGGTGGGAACGGTGTAAGATTGATGGTTCTCCCCCTTGGAAACCTCCTCTCTTCTCCATTCCTTAACCTCTCTGAAACTCAAGTGTTTATAACAATTGAAGACTCTAACTTCCATTAGATATAACCCAAAATTTTCTTCATTAATTAAGTCCCAAAAATGAAAGGTACCAAAATGCCCTCCCAGGTTGTCGGTTAGGCCTAACATCATCCCGAAACCCAAACTAAAACCCCGGGTACACTTTTCTGACTATATCGACCCTTCTGGACACATTGGTGCACTTGAAATGACCATACATGCGACATACAATTAATTTACTTTTCATTTCCTTAATTTAGTCCTGACACGACTAACACGCGTGTTTCTACTTAATTTCTATAACTGTCGTATTTTTCACTCATGACAACTTTAATATTTTTATAACCATATATTACTTTACTCACTAAGCAATATTCAACATAATTATCGCCAATAAATACTAACTATCATCACGCTAGTAATTATTTAATTAGATTCGGATTGATTATAAATATATTCACTCCATTTAAATTAATTAGTCTCAATCCCATGATTGAAATAAAATCTTTCAAAAATACTTTCAAAAATACGGGGTATTACATACTTCCCCCCTAATAAAGGAATTTCCTCCAAAAATTCATATACAACCACTAATAAGACTGAGGATCTTACAACACCACATTCTCCAGTGCTTAAAACTAACTTCAGAGTAAGACTCGGTCACTATAGCCCCCGCTTCACAGTAAGATTGTTTAACACTCTTGATACTTTATCAGTCATACGATCACACTATAATAACGGCAACTCAAATTTCACTCCTACCAAATGACATTCGAATAAGACGAGCATATACAATTTTGGCCCCATTATCTCATTATTATTGGGAGGTCGCACCTCACTACATGCCACTTCCCGTGTTTATCTAAACACAAAACTCCCATCCTGAGAGAAACCAGATGAACATATGACCACTCTTGTGAGTTCTTCAAATCTCGATTCCTAGAGACGTAACTCTTACGACAGTCAAAAGACACCTAAGAGAGTTTATGGTTATTCCACCTTAATCATCGGAGTCTAACTCTCGACCAATCCAAAATTCTGATTATCCGCTCACCTCTAAACAACCATAGGGCAGATATTTAAGGTTTTTCAACATGAAATCTCAATAAGAACATTGTCCATAATAAACGGGTACGAGTGCTTACACACAACTCTACCATCATGTAATATCTTCTACCAATTACCATACTATAATTCACTTACCAACTATATTCGTTGGGTAAATGAAATGATCATAATGAGTACACAATTTATTTTCATATATCTCCACTAGTAGTTAATCACATTTCACCTATTCCTCGGGCTATAGGTGATGCAACCTGCTTAAAACAAAACGTCATCTCCACTTCTTCCTGAATTTCCATACTGAAGGTGGGGTTCAAGGATCTCATCCTGGTTAAGAACAATACTAGGAATGACCACGTATCAAAGTGATCCTTCTTTTCAAAGAAAGAATGGGGCACACTTTCTAATAATGTAAATCACACAAAGGTATAAGAATTACTTTCCTTTTGGTCAATTTGTTCCACTCATTCGAAGGAACTTGTGACTTATCTTGAGGTTGGCAACCCATTAAAGAAATTTAGCAACTTGACTCTTCCATTACTAGAATCGTCGGCTTGATAAATTTTTTTCTAGCTGATCGTATTACTCCAATCGATTTCTATCTATAAGTGGTGCACACGGAGACTACTCACTATGTCTTGATCAACACCGACTTCCATTTATAAGGCCTCACATTAAGTGGTACTTAATACTCCTCTTCTTTCCTCGGCGTATACCAAAAGTTCCGACACGCGCACTTTTCGCTATGAGGTGCAATTCTGGACTCTTTATACCTTATTGAGATCATCATTCTATTTACGTGTAAGTCACTCTCAAAATTTGACTCGGTAGAACTCCACTTAAAAAATTTCATAATAGTTAAATTTTAGTCTTCTCAAGGGATACCCCTTTTTTAATGGCTTCCCATAGCCTTTCAACCAAGTTCGGGTGTGCTACTCTGTTCGCACATGTATATATGGATTATCGTCCTTCTCACATGATGCTTAATCCACTCTTCCACTTCCATTTTATTATATTAGTCCCACAAGCATATATTTCACTCATTTATTCCCACTTCCCTTTAACCCGGGCGATTCTGAGATCAACTAACCAAGGTGCCCACACCCCTTATAAATTGTGCATACTAGTGTAAACATCACATACGTTTCACACATAACACCCAATTTCTTATTGTCCCTGTATTCACAATGTGGCTATAACACTTGGACATTCTCAATCACCCCATAATTGAAATTTTTAAATCCTCCTTAACATCGTTCCACCCTTCAACTCGTGGTGATAAAATAAAATTTTAAATGCATCATCACCGCACAACCGACTCCACTGGTCTTATATTATAATTTAATTTTCAACTTATAGTTATAACAACATACTTATATAACGACAGAGGTACCGTACTCATGGACCAGTAACCAAACATCTCCCTACTTCCAACCTTAGGCTAAGTTTCATGCGTGGGATGTCTCGCAAAGTGAAATCCAAACAAGGACCACCCCCCGCCGATACACTACTACCTATTCGTTAGGACCTCAGTCCATAACATGTACCCCTAAATTCTCGTCTCTTGACATAAAAGCTATATCTCCTCCCGCACTTCACACTTAAACAAGGAACTTCCGCCCCAAAGGCACTATCACTCAACATTGGCGGCAATCACATTATATAAACCTAGTACACATACAATCGGGACTCTCGAAATCCTTTCCCCAGACATATAACTATAAGTCTTAACTCCCACGTCTCTAAAGGATTTATATAACAATGCACTCTTCCTATTACCAAATCTTGAGCGTTAAACATAATAACTAGCTAAATCTTTCCGCTCAACAGTAAACCCAATACACTCCGAATCATATCAATAAAGTCCCCACATACACCAGGATCGAATATCTTGAGACCACTATACCCTTCTAAGTCTCTATAATATATAAATATAAATGCGAGAAAGACCCTCTTGCAGGTGAGGTTTCACTAGAAAAAGACATCCTGCACTAGGGAAGCAACCCCGATAGACTTGCGATATCCACCCATTATCGGTCTAATCATTACTATAAACCATAATCAGGATAATATCATACTCGTATAACACATCACTAAAATGAGTAATATTAATAAAGTATATACCAGTATCAATACCCCAATTCATCCTCCGCTAATAACACTAAAAATAACCCCGCTATACCAAGGAAAACATTCACATAATAATAACGTTGTCGATATACACACTAAACTCGTTTCACATCCGAATATAGCAATAATCAAAATGTAGTTACTTGTTTATGTACATAAAATACTCCTCATCCTCTGAGGATAAAACTCATACTTCTACCTTGCCAATTGCCCTGGCTGTTCAAACGGTTCCCGTACATAACACGCCTGTCCGAACTAAACCAAAAATTACATTAAGCATTGCCCTTGCTAAGCACCATATCCTTGTCCCTTTACTCACTTTGGGAAAAATTAACGCTTGTGGTTTTACTCTCCACAAAATACCTCTAAACATAATCCACATATCTCCGGTCATACTGACCATTTTAGGGTTGTCCTTTTCTCGGACTTTGGTAGTCTCGATCCTGATGGATACCCCCGTTGTTCCCTTAGTTTTATTGGCCCTAAGGAACATGCTACTGGCTTCAACAGCCCTTACTGAATTCACCATCGCTTGGTAAGAATTCAGTTATCCGAATCATTTAAATGGGTCCCCTGATGGGTCTCCCCCTTATTGTGCTTCACTAACACCGTTTCACCCAGTATCATTCTATGAGTAAATTTTTCGATTCTTTTAGCTTCCCACACAGAGGAGCATTAATATCTCCATCGACAAAGTGTGACTTTGTCACCATCTGAATCGACTGTCCACCAAAATTCCCATTTAAGTGTTGTTAACTTTTCTTACGAGTCGATCTCCCACTTGAAATCCTCTTCTCATTTGTAGCTACTTTCCCCGGTGCAAGATTCGCTAAATAATTAAATTCATTTTCACAAATGGACCTCTGTCCGGCCCTCCTGTGATGAGTTCAGAACAACCTTCACATCTTATCCTGAACATCTAATAAAGGAACTTGCGATCAAATTGTACCTAAGATCCTTCCATTGACACAACATTCCACTCCTAAATGTGGTGGTTGACTCCCACCATTGTAGCTTTGCTCCGACAAGCCAAGAAAATATTTACCCAAAATTTTCACTCACGGTAATCCACACTCCGCCATATGCCAAAGCCTTTGGGTATTTTACCTTCGTTGGCTAACACTCACAATCTCCGCATTTTCAGAATTTCCACTGATGGTTCTCTTCAATGTTTTGTCTGACTCTCTCCCAATCCAACCACGTTGGGTGAGTCTAATTGGCACCACTTTCTACAATAGTGGTACCTGCAAATCATATATTGCGTCGTAGTTGTCTTTACAGTCCTAGCTTCCCTCACCATAATAGGGGTGACCTCAACTACGGTCATCATTCTAGAATATACCCTACAACCTCAACTGAGCTCTACCTCCTGCTTTCTGCCCAATGACCCTCACCTGTCATACTTCATTGTTCATCACATGCACACTCCGAACTCAGATAAGATTCACTAATATATAAGTTATAGCAGGAGAACAAAATCTCACCATAGAAATCAACAATCCTAAACATAGGCCTCCATATCAAGAAAGCTACGCTGGAAGCATAATAATCCACATAGATCCTAAGGATTATAGAACATGATGCTTTGATACCACTTGTGACACCCCGCCTAATTAGATACCGGGTGACCAGTCCTTTATTAAATTAAATCAAAGTGTCCAGTTGGTTTATTCTTAGCATCACTCTCGAAAATAATTTTTCTTTCTTTATCACCTAATAAATAATTAAGATAAGTGTCAAAACATTTAATTTTATAGATTAAGTTAAATTGTTATGAGTTTATATACATAAACTCTTTTATGAACACAGATAATAATATTGAATACCAAACAGTCCAAGTGGAATAAATAGGCTAGATTAATCATTCCAAATAAAATATCCCCAAATCGAAGGAAAATGTAATAATTAAAACAATCCCAACAAAAACTGAATGCTGAAATAAATAAAGAGTATAAATTCTCTCTGAGTTAAATAAAAACTGGAAATGGGTGACACATGCCCTGTCTAAAATGAATAAGTCAAGAGTTGAGATGAAAAAGATGAAGTCGTCTAAATGTAAAGACCTGCAACTCCCACACTAGCTGCAGCACATCAATTGTCCAAAGATCTAAGTCTGACACCATTGTGACTGGGCACCTGTAATGCATATATATATATACAAGAGGAAGAAGAGACGTCCCATGCATGGAACCAAGCAAATGTCAAAAGTTGAGAGAGGCCTTGGGCACTAGGGATATACTTAGGAGTGTACTCGTTTCGCGTAGGTGGGGTAACGCATAGACCGTAGCATTATTAGGATGTAAGCTCAATAGAGTTAGTGGCGCCGATGTAAGGAGAATTGTATTTCACGGGTTGGGAGGACCCATGTGTGATTATTATACCGAAGAAAGGAGACCCTTACTTAGAGAGAGTGTTACGTGTCTAGCGTTTACAATGGTTGTGCAGATGTGCACGGGTTAAAAAGGTCTATGGGCACCTTGTTAAGTTTGTTTATATACTGCCTAAAATAGAAAGGGCGTAGTATATAAAGTTGGAGTTTATGACGTAAGGCAGTCACAAATGGATTGGAGTGTGTTGGATGGAATGTCGTGAGAGGTACGTGATATTCCAATTGTATAAGGGGCAATAAGAGGTAGCGTGCCCAATATAGCGACGAGACTATTGGAAGTAGTCAAATCTCAGTAGAGTTTCCTTTTTAAAGGAAATCAGTTGTCCTGCTGTGGACGAGATGTTAGAGCGATAGTTATAGACTCATTTCTCTTATTGGCAGCAAGAGAAGCCATCAGAGTAACGCATCATTATTGTGCGTTAGCGGGAAGAAATTCAGATGAGCTTGTGTTGAATCTAGTAGGTTTGAGTACACCTTGACATAGGTGGAATATGGTAAGGGACTATCGTGTTAGCACCTTTTGATTTTCGGAGTACTAAGACGTAGTGGAAATTTGTAATCCTAGTTCAGTGGTGTAGGTTATATCCGAATTTCGAGGATGAAATTCCGTTGTAAGGGGGGAGTATGTAACAACCCGTCCTTTTGGGGATAATTAAATTCCATAATTGGGTATAAATTGGAAATTTGAGGAATTTCTCGAAATAATGATTTTTGGGATTTTTAAAGGATTAAATGATTTTCGATGGGTGTTGTATTTACTTTTGGGATTAAATATGTCGAAGTATTTTAATTATATGTCACCGTTGAGCAAAGCGACAAAAGGTAGGATTTTTAATTGGAAAACCCGCAGTGAGATGCAATGGGTTAAAATAGTGGATTGAGGTAAAGTACCTCGGATGGAAATTTCAACTGCGCCGTGACTCTCGGAATGGCCGAGATAGTCAGAAAAGAGTATCCGATGGTCGAAATTGAGTTTCGGGAATTTTTAAACGAATAGGGACTTGTAATTGAGTAAACGAGTCATTTTTGGGTTTTAAGGGGTATAAACCCTTTTCTCCCTATATAAGGAGGGAAAGGGGGAGAAAAGATAATGAAAAGAGAGGAGAGAGAGAGAGGAAGGAAGGAAGAAAAAGAGGAGAAAAGGGAGATTCCAGCCAAACTCCACGGGATTCGGCTCTAGGTCGTCGAATTTTATATAGTTGGTTGAGGTTGTAGGATTTTGGGAGCGGAGATAAAAGCTTGGGAGAAGCTTTAATGGCCGAAACAGCATCTCGGAGAAGAAGCTATCTGCCATGATCGATCGATCGAGGGTAGAGGATCGATCGATCGAACCATCGATCGATCGAAGGCCATGGGTCGATCGATTGACCCTTTAGGAAATTAGAAAACTTTTTCAAGTGTTAATTGGATGGGATAAATTCCAATTCTAAATTGATTCAAGGTTAATTATGTAGGAAATAAGAAAACTTTTAGGAGTAAATATAGTCCTCCAATGCAGGGAATCTATCGGAACCAATTGAGTGGTTGATGTGAGTGACACTAAAATGATATTTGCGAGGAAAATAAATTAAAGTTTGGAATTAGAGGGTTGGAGTTCCTAAAATAGGGTTGGGAACTCAAAATCTATTATATGGATAAGATGTAGTCCTTGGGTTCGTGGAAATGGAAACCACAACTTCCTTAATTTAAGGGTGTTCGGGGAAGAATAATCCCCGAGATATTTCAATGGGCTTTTAGGCCTATATAATTTATGCATATATGAAAGCATAATTATATTGATATTGGTTGAGTAAATCCTATGAGGTTATTAGGATGGGAATTGGGAGATATCCAATAAATCCCTAGATGGGAATAAGGTATTTACTATTTATCAAGTGAGGGAATACTTTTGGTATGGTATCGTGAGTATATGAACGTATGAATATGATTCTTTGAGAGAATCTTTGGGATTATTGGTCATCGCTATATGTGATTGGCAATTATGGCCATTTATATATATTCGAGGAGGAATATATAGTATATATATACTATGTGATTAAAGTATATATATGATATGATATAAATACATATGTATCTATATGTGATGGTATATGTGTGTTTAAAGGCTGATTTCCCCGGGCTTCCCCTTTGAGTATAGGGTGGGAACAACCAGATTATATATATGCTCTAGTGCGATCCAGTGAGGTTTCACGATGTGGGTGAATACCCTGGATCGAGGAGCAGGGTGAGTATACTCCCCAGGTCATTATCGTCCCGCGTTCGAGTGCGATTTATGTGATTTCCCACTTGCAAGGGGAACATGACTGCCTCCACCGTTGTGTATATGTTTACCAAGACCATTGAGTAAGTCTGGCATGTTACCGTGGTATGATGAGTGAACCCTAATTTTTGGATTGGCACTATGAGACCGCATCCTCGAGTTATAGCTCGTTGGGATGGTTATTATGCTTGTGTGTATGGTATATTACTTGTGCATGAGAACAAGGTAATATAAATCTCTAATGAGAATAAAGAGATAAAAGTGAAAAAGAATATCCTAAGTCCGAGAGATAGATCCGGATGTGTATATAGTAAACCTCAGTCCGGGAGGTAGATCCGGTTGTGTATTATGAAGATGAATATAAAGTAAATCTCAGTCCGGGAGATAGATCCGGATGCATATTGTAAGATGTAAATCATTATATAGTATGCATATACGTTATGTACTAAGGGTCTAATGGATCTCGATGATCGACCTTTTCGAGTAGTAGTGTATCGGGGGGTTCCTTGTTTGGATTTCGCTTTGCGAGACACCCCACGCACAAGCATGGCTTAGTGTTGAGACTGGGGAGAAGTTTAGCCCTTAGTACTTGGATTAACTAGGATTGTTAGAAGATGGGTGATGAACTAGTTATGCGGGGTAGCTTGACTAGGGTATTTTGTTAGGATGCGCTAGGTGTGCACTGTTAGAAGAGAGGTGAGGGGTATCTCATGGGAGTGCGATACCAAATTTAAATATGAGATAAAACCTATTTTTAAAAATAAAGCATTTATGCACTTGCAAAATATTTTCATAACTCGGGCTCTGACCCATTTCTATATTTTCCTCTCTTGCTATATATATATATATATATTATATACACCGTGATGACACTTCCTTCGAGTCAGACGTCAGCTGCAGCAGTTGTGGATGCAAGCAGGTTTTCGATAGACGCTTCTATCCTTGTAATCTAGATAGGAGGTACTGTATAAATATTCGGGCCAATGGCCCAATTGTATTTATTTATTATTTTCCGCCTTTTAGTGAGGCATTCGATTTGGTTGTATCATTTTTGAACCGAGTGTTCGGTTATTCTATTTCATTTCAGTTTCATTTATATAAACTGTGTGGATGTTTTAATTTAGTAGTTGAGTAAAAAGAGTAGCTAAGTAAAATTTTGACGCCAGCCTAATAGGTTATTAGTAATTAAATTGGTTTTCGACAGTGATGCTAAGAAAGATCCATATGCGACTCCTGTTTTAATTTGATATACGAGTGATCGCCCGATATTTTATTAGGCGGGGTGTCACACTTTCTCGCAAAGGAAAGAATGAAATACTTTTCGCAACCCTTTTCCATTTTTGAAAATAAATCACACAAACTCACGAATGATTTATAACATGCATTACTTTCTTGTCAAGTTTTATCGCATTTGGTTCGTTGTATAGACAAAATTGTGATGAAAACACTTAACCAACATTTGATAGACAAGCACACACATCAAACAAATCCGTGCATGTGTACCACAAAGGACAAATAAGTCAAACATGTAGGTAGCAACACTATATATCATCTCAAAGACTCTAAAGTTTGTAAAGCACATGAATGACACAAACATACTATCTCAAAACACTATCAAACAGTCACATGGATATGGAATGATGTTGTGACTTGGTCATCCTAAATGATCATTCATATATGGTGCAAACAAAATACAAAAACTCTTTTTGAATTTTATCGAAAAATGAAAATCTTTTTGTATTTTTCAAACACTGTTCAGAATCAACCCAGCAGTACCAAATAATATAACAATATGAACAAGAGGACTGCAAATAGAAATTCTCCAGGGGTAGCTCGAACGAAGTGCCATGTCGCTCCAATGACAAGCGTTCTTGTGAGAAGCAATTTCGCACGACATCAGAAGTCTCTCGAACGAGAACTCCTCTCGTTTGAACGAAAAAGTTAATTTTTTACAGTTTACCCAGATGTCATGCAATTTTGTTCGGTGAATTTTTTTTGTGAAAACAGTTCCTGGAATGGGCAAAAAGATCCAAAATAGTGCTAAAACAGTAGCAAAAATAAGAAAACAATGTAAACTACAAAATGATACATACTAGCAATAGGCAAAAGTGTCATCATGTGAATCATCCCATGCTAGCAAAAGGTCTAGACCTCGTCCAGTAGGTGCGATGGAGCTTTCCAAAGAGGCTGACATCTTACGAAAAACTTCCATTAAATCATATGAGGCTTTGACTAGAAACTTTACCTCCTCCCCAATATGTGAAAACTCTCTCATGTAATCATCCGGAGAGTCAGGTGTGGGTGTGTGAATGTGGACACGTGTAGTAGCATAACATGGCACATAAACTAAGTTAAAACAAAACTTTCTCAGGTGTCCTCTTCTCTTATAGTGTGTGTAAACATAATCCGGCCTCTGTACACCTCTTAAAATGTCTCCTACGCGCACTCCTAATAGGTACCGGACGCCTAGGTGGGTCGGGTCGAGAGTCATGTGGATCTAACACTAAAGTAGGAACCGTCTCAGGTGCAACAAAAGAAGTGGATGCACTGTCATGACTTATTCCTATACTCTCACCGCTACCAAAATCGGATTGAGAACCATCATTTTAACCGTCTTAGATGCATTCTCTAAAGGGACTTTGACATCCCGGGCACGTTCGAGATCATTCTCGAGTTAGGATATACGTTTCATTAGACTAGAAAACATGCCGGTCAAGTCACACTTTTCCCTCCTTAAACCTTCTTTCTTTCTCTCCAAATCTAAAACCCGACGACCTAAATTCCTATCATACTTCTTTGTTTTCAAGGTCTCGATGTACAAACCCATAAAAGCCTTTTGAGCTCACTTTCATCTCCACTCTCAAACTCGCTCTCACCCCCACTAGAAACACTCGACTCATCATTGTCCCTCTCTTGAACACAATCATCGTGGGACAAAGTGGGTTTGCTCACACAACTCGAAAAAGTTACACACTTCCCATGTGCTAAACCTTTACCTCCCTCATCTCCCTCACTATCACTAAGAGTAGCAAGCATGGCTACATTCTTCCCTTTTCTCCTTAGCCTAGTAGGACATTCAAATGCTCTATGTCCTTTGCCTTTACACTCAAAACAAGTCATATCATCTAATTCTTCCTGACTCTTTTCTTCTTTATCTCCCCCTCTCTCTTTTTCCAAACTCTCTTTGGCCTTTTCTTTCTTTTTACTTTTCTCAAAAGAATTTTTATTGGAAAAATTAGTTTTGTACATCTTGAGAAACTTTATAAAAAATTTCACAAACAAGGCCATATCGTCAATACTAAACTCTCCCTCATAATCAGACTCATAAACTCTCGCTTTTTTTTTCTTGCTAACTTGAGTCTTTAAAGCAACGCCTTTATCGTTAGCCTTAATGGTTTGGTAAAACATGTCAATTTCATAACTTTGTAAGTCTACTATAAGCTCTTATAAGTTAAGAGAATTTAACTTTCCCAACAAATTCAAAACAGTGACTTTTGGAATAAAACGTTTCGAGAGAGATCCCAAAATCATTTTAACGACACGCGTGTTGTCAATTGGCTCACCTAAATTAAAACTTGAGTTAACAATGTACGAAAAACGTGCATACAACTCATCAAAACATTTGGAATCAAACATGGTGATAGTCTCAAACTGGGTGGCCAAATTTTGTAACTTTGATTCTTTAACCGCGTTCGTACCCTCTTGTGTCAATTGGAGGACATCGCATGCCTCTTTAGACGTGGTGCACGTCATAATTCGACGGAATTTATTGGGAGTGATGGATCCAGAAATATAACTCAAACCGTGGGAAATTAAAATTAGACATTTTAAAATCATCTTCAGTCCAATCCGACATAGGTTTCAAAGAGGTGATATTATTAGCAGTGAGAGTGGGATGAGTCCACCCACTTTCACAAATCAGCCAAACACGTTTGTCAATGGCTTTTAGATGATATTCCACACGGGCTTTCCAATAGGTATAATTGGACCCGTAAAAAATAGGCATTCGATTATATAAGTGATCCATCGAAAAAGTTACAATTTTTCACAAAATAGATTTAAAAAAAAAATCAATATCACACAATTAATGTGGAAAATAAGAATACTCGATAAATTAGCACAACCTGTTGTGATACCAATTTGTAAAATACCGTTTGCGATAATGATTCAAATGGATTCACAAATTTGAAAATCAAACTTATTTAATTGGATGTCTAAATTTTCTCCAACCAAACGCCAATTTTATTCACCCCCTAAAAATACATCTACGTGTCAAATCAAATCATTAAATTAAACCATGCGACGATTAAGCTGAAAAACGTAGATTTTAGGAAAAAAAACCTTTCGAGTAAAAACCTTTATTTCACTATAATTTGTAAGAAACTTACATGGATTACAACGAAATCTGCAATGGTTCACACTCAGCTATACCACAAGAACCGCAGTTCTAATCATCCCAGGAATACCACAGCACTCCCTATGACACGCAGCCGATCAACCCAGTACCTCCCTCAAGCGGTACCTATTGATAGCCTAGTACATTCAAAGGCACCTAGTTTAGGAGCATAAAATCCCAGCAAAATATGTCATGTGTTCCACAAAAATAACTCACATAAAAGTAAATTGGATTGTGAATTGAAAAATAAAATCTTTGAACTCTAAAATGGTTGGAGAAAATACAAACACTAGGAAAAAGTACTCTGTTAAAAGCAGTGTTTCTCCACGACTGAAACAAATAGACTAATACACAAAATATTGCAGATATTGAGTCGGTGACATGTCAGCCTAAAAGACCTGTCATTCGAGCGACATACATTGTCATTTGAGCGGGACATTATCTCGTTCAAAAGAGATGCGTCGTCGTTTGAACGACAGGGCACTGATCCCAAAAAACTTCGGAATTTGAAAATAGTTGGACACCTCAAAAGGAAAAACTATTTATGGGATCAGAAAACCTTTTTACAAAAAAAAAATTTTATGAGAAAATGTTTTTATAAAAACTATTTATAAAAAAAATCATAAAATATCCCAATACTTTTAATGTGAAATGTAATTGGAACTTAAACATAATTTGAACAAAATCAACTCGTTGGGCATGAATGTTGAAGTCCACTTGAAATTTGGATCCGTCTTTTTATAGATTTTAGCTTCCTCAATCCTTCGACGATTTGTAACGGTATACGACATAATTAATTGTGACGGACAATGTCCTTACAGTATGTGGCAAACTTAAGTTGTTGGTGACCCCGCTTTTTGTGTAGACACATAAACATTTTGTCTCAATTTGCTTCAAAACTTTGGGTTGTGTAGAATTACTCTGGTGGTAAATCAAATTGTTAGAGTGAATAATAAGATGGATGTTTGATAATAACATTCACAACATATTTTTTTTAATTGAAATGGTATGTTGTCTCACAATCTTTTGGACTAATGTTTAATTACAAACAAAATGTACCTAAACGATGTGTGTATGATGTAAAAATTAGGGTGACATAAAAGACTTAAGAATATTTAGTTTGAACTTTTTTTTGGGGGGGGGGGGGTGTTGAAATCGAATAACTATATTTCATTGACATTGTATTATTTTCGTATGTGGTCATTTTCATAACATTTGTTTAGTATGTAGAGAGATTGCTTTTTATCTTTTATCTTTTTATTTTAACCTATGCCTAAATGTTGATTTTTGGGCATGATTAAGGTCCCGTTTGGTTGTTCCAAAAATTTTACATTAGTCCACTTAGTATTGGCCTAATTATGAATTGTCTTAGATTTGTTGTTTGGTTACAAAAATTATCATATTCAAAAATTAACCAAGTCAAGTGAATACATAAAAACTCCAATAATCCTATTTCACCAAAAAAAACTTAAAATTTCACAATTAAAATTTAAAAGACTACCTTTAATGGACTACTTCAATAGTCTCTCTCTCTCTCTCTCTCTCTCTCTCTCACACACACACACACACATAAATGTGCACACGCGTGCACACACATTTGGTTCATTCTTAACATCATGGTCGAAAACATTTCAAATTACTGACCACTTATGTTAAATAAGCCAGTGCAAAATCTTATCTTTTTATTAAATAAAAAAACCCACAACAATTGGTGAAAGTAAAATAATATAAACCATTCACATAATAACTGCAGTCTAGAGCATCACATAATTAAATAAATAAATGTCGAATAAACTATCAGTTCCAAATCCAACATCCAAATCATAAATCTAACTAAAATGAAATAAATCTAAATACAAAGTCTGATACTGAAAGGAATAAATCCGACGACAAATCTGAATTTAATGGAAATCATGCCCAACTGAAATAACTGAATATGAGTCCTAGACTAGGAAAGAAATTACTGAGGCCTCTACTCATGTCCTGCATGCCTCCACAAGCGCTGCAGCTACGCATCCCTGGAATGAATCATCGTGCTTGTCGTCCTAGTGGCTGGACACCTAAATTTTTTGAAAATAAATTTAATACGGGTCATAGCCCAAAACCTTTGAAAAATATTTAGCAAGTATGTAAAATGCAATAAGAGAAGTTATTATAAACATGTTAGTTTCGAACGACTCCCTTGAGTTCCTCACCTCTCAACTGTGGTACACACCTAACATCTCTTATTCAACCCACCTAGTTATACTACCCAACCTCACTAGTCCCAATAAGCATCTATTTAACCACAAATATGCCTACCTCACCCGTACCGCACATACGATACTCTACCGTGGAACCAATAATCAATATTAGTCGAATATTATTATTGAATCATGAATTAAGTTTCTCTATATCTTCTACTACAACACAAGATTAGAACAAATCAACGTGTATATCTATCACACTATTTATATATACAATTTATAGCATTCCCAGACTATTAACCGCAAATGCATGCATACTCTGCTACTGAGTCCATGTAACTCACATACTAATCAAGGGCTACTCGTTCAGAGATCTCCCTCCAACCATAAATGAAATAGACACGTAATGGAGGTGAACATAGTCTTAAGACTTTGGGATACGCACATACCCAATGCACCCAAATGACCGATCACACTATTGTACACTGAGTTAGTGATTTCGTAAGTCATATGTTATGGGGTACACATATAGAACTCGCTGGCATCACTAAGGTGGGATCACCCACTGCAGGTGACCTCTCGTGATAGTAGGCAACATAGGTATTCTTGCACATGTATAATATGTATACCCACAAAAAATAAATATCTCTAGTATAGGTATACACAGAATCCATAAATACATCCAGTACGTAGTATATATCTCTCGAATACCCAACGTACTATTAATTTTCACTTAATTTTTATTCATTTTATTATGAATATCACTTGCTATTCGAAGATTTATAACAATCTCTTTAATGATTTCACTAGTTAAAATCATATTGTTCTACTAATCCAAATCTCGTGTTCATCTCAATTCTCTACGTATCTCCATGTGAGTCCCCTACGCTAGTGTGTTCAATAATTTTTTATATGTTATAGTCTATAATTTTGACTCCTCGACTACCACTATATCTCTATCATATACTACTGGCATTCCCTTATTTTTTCATATTCCCAAAATAATCAAGTTATGGTTCTAATATTTTATTCCAAGTTTTACGCCTAAACTAACAAAATTATTATTTTCTAAGCAACCGAATTAGGTCATAAATTTTCTGGCACATTAAACACCCTATAGTAAAATTGTGATTTCTCCCTTTACTGAAGTCCAAATCACCTCATTCAATGCTAATTGGAAATCTAAGATATAGAGATTTCAAGAAAAATATGGCATGTAATCTAATTCTAAGTACAATTAAAATGGGATACGTTTAAAGTAACGTAAAAAATTCTGGCAGATTGATATGCTGACAGATTAGACACCCTATAGTAAAAAGTCGATTTCTCCATCTATAGAACTCCAAATATCATTATTCAAATCTCATTGGAAAGATAAGACCTATATATTTCTATAAATATATGTCACACAATCTAATTCTAAGTACAAATGAAATGGAATATGTTTAAAATAACGTAAAAAATTCTTACAAATTGTCATCTTATGTTCATCAATTAAAACTTAAGATATTTAAGATTCATGTTCTTTAACCAACAACCCAACAAGATTTCATATTTATGTGACTTAAAAATCAAATTTTGAAATATAATCACAGGAGGTTAGTGATGAGGCGTAAACTTCTTTTCAAATCACGTCATTGGGTGCTTACACCATACACAACATAATACCACAACTTGGCACATAATAAATGGAAGTGTAGCGGCAAGTAGGGATCAAATCCACAGGGAACGGTATTTAGGATTACATTGGTTTAATAGTTAGGAAAGGGGAAAGTGTTAAATATGATAGGTTTGAGAAAGTTCGAAAGACTAGTGCAATTTAATTAACTACTATGAATAAGATGATATTGGAATATACTCCCCTGAACCTTCGGTAATTTTGTTGGATACAAAATGTTCAAAACATATATTTATAATTAGAAGAAAACATTAATGTTTTCAAAGTACTAAACATATGAGAATATTGCTCCACTCAATGTCTAGTCAATAAATAATTTAATGTGAATGGCAAGATTGTTGATACGTATATTATATTCTCAAAGACTCTGGCTACCTAGGAAAAAGGAAGTTAAGATACCAATAGTATTTGTTTTATCAAAATATTAAACCTATGAATTATCTATACAATTTCAACAAATTTTAGATCCAACTCATTATCCTAGGTTCGGTTCATGTACCCCAACTCTTTAACTATTTAGCTGGACATGATATTACAAATCTCTATTTAAGAACCCATTAACATGCATGGAAACATAATGAAATAATAATAAAAGGTCTGGAATTTAAGGTTACCAATATATAAGATGATAAGCATGCAATAAGAAATCAAAGTTTGAAGAAGTACCGAAAAAGCTTTTTAATTGATGATGCAAAACATGTAAATTATTCTCCTAGATGTTCCTCATTGATTATGATATTTTACATGAATGAAATCCCCCTTAAGATAACCCTAATGACTAAATATGTATATGCTAGAAGTCATTTAGAAGAGTCCTAAAAACGTAAAACTATCTAGGCTAAAAGATAGGGCCAAAATAAATTTTTTGCTTCAAATAGTTTTTCACGGTTCAAAAGCATGATAAATTTTATTATCGTTCTAGTGCATTACTAATGACGAACCTATTCCCTTAAGAACCAAACCGGTTTCATTTTTTAGTGTTGCCCAAGTGATGCCTTGTGTGCTCGAAGTTCTCTTATTACAATCCTGCCACTAGATCTTCTTCTCAACTTCACATGCGTATAACTTCTTCACCGTAGCTCAGATTGAGTTGTTGTTTTTTCCAATATTCTTACAAATTCAATCTCTTCAACTTTACAGTTGTCTCCTCCTCCAGGTTTCGATTGGAAAATTACAAAAATACACTTGACTTCCCTTTCTTCGATTTCTTTAACTATTTTGGGGTTTCCTTTGCACCAACTTGCATGAATTACCTGTAAAATAAGAGATTAATACAAAAAAAAAAATAGTTGCTGAAAAGGGTTAGTATAAATATGAGATAAATTCGGGTTAATTACAATGCACGGGACCATAAATGAACCAAAATTAAAGAGATAAATATGAAATATCAATGCATAATCAAACCCCCTAACTTAGAACATTGCTCATCCCGAGCAATGTAAAAGAATAAGTGCATGAGTTTAACTCGACTTATAAACAACTAATATTGTAGGGTACCTCTTCCATGAACAAGGGATTACATTTAGTGTATGCAATAACCCGTTAAACCCCTAGTTTATCCTAATAGGACGAGTGGTGTCTCGTGAAGATTTGGAGTGAATATACCCACAAAATTCATTTTTCATTTCAAAGAAAAATCAAAATACTTACATATTATACAACTTAAATTTTGGAAAAAATTGTCACCTTAAGTTTATATTCAAGAGTCTCAATTCATAGTGTGTGTGTGCGAAGCCGAGAATTAAACCGCTAACTTCCACTGATTGATCATTATGTTACTTTTTAAAAATTCATTTTGATTCAATTCTCATGGGAAACTCTCACAAAAAATCACTCAAAATGTGTATAGTTCTCTCGGTGTGCATGATTTAATGATTAAGTATAATGGAACACGAAGTCACGCACATAAATTTTAAAGACGAAATTTGCATGGTGAAAAGATCTTGTCATCAGAATACGGTCATTGGAAAATGGGAAATATTGCCTCTTATCCTCACCAATTATTCTCTCTTATTATCTTTTCGTGTCTTAGTCTCTCCACATGGTAATTAATGTCGTTATTCAGAGTCAGTGAGGACTTTTTTATGTTATGAGATGGGAATGATTGGGAAATTCAGAGTTGGAAAATTTTCTTGCGATGACCCTTGGCACTTTTTTGGGAAATTGCTCAATATTTTTCTCATATTTTTTTCATTTTTTCTTTGTATAGTTATTTGAACATTTTTTCCTTGCCCCTTTTTCTGTACTGAATGAACTTAATCGATGAATTTTTCGATTTTCATGACTCCGGGCCAATTGGGCTCGGGTTAATCAAACAAAATTAACAAATTTAATTGGGCTCAAATTGATTTGCAAAAGGGATAGTTTTTCATAATTTTTAATGGATCATATTTTTGGGCAACAAATGATGGTCTAACATCATTTATTCGAATTAATAATTATTTTACCATGTGCGTCTCGAGAATATATTTAATTTAGCGATATTTTTAGTGCATTTTTCAAGACAACATCTCACTCATTTCCCATAACTGATCAAAATAAAGGAATAACAAAAAATTTAACTAGTTACACTAAACTACATTTAAAAAGAGAAAAAGAGAAATAAAGAAACAAAACTAACTATTTACAACCTAAAATTTGAACTTCTAATTGACATTACACTAGAAGTAGAAATTTTTGAGGATGCACCCAAAATGCAATTTGACTTGGAGGGATTATTGGTGTTCCCTCATTTTTATACACTCCTCCCGAAAAAATAGTAATCCTGTTTGAACAACAAAGTCATGTGTAAGGTGAAAGAAATGAACCATCATAAATTAAAAAATTTAGGGGGATAATTGGGGGTTGGATGCTAAGGGGGCCAAGACCAAATTGGTCACAAGAAAATTAAAATCACCCCCTTAAGGTTTTTCAATTGGAACGGGGGTTGGAACAAGTGCAAGTGAATAGCCCATGTGATGAAGCATCTGAAAATAATATATTTGTTCAAGAATTGGGTCAAAGTCGTCAAGATTTTAATCCGATTTTTTGATAGATTTAATGGTTCGTAATAGTGGGTAACCAAGTAAATAAAGGACCTTGACTTTAATTCGATTTTTTGATAGATTTAATGGTCCTCAAGAGGTTGAAATTCAAAAATTCTTCGATCACTCTCAATGATTTCTTCTTCAAAAAGGGGGGAGGCGAAAAGCAAGTTTCAACCTCAACCAAGCTCTTGGAAGAAGAAGAAATCATTTCATTGAGCTGGACATTTTTTTTATTTATTCAAGCTTCATAAATCCCGATTGCATCATTTGATTCCTTATTACCACTTTTCAAACTTTATTTTCAAGTGCTTTGTTGAATTCTCTCACTTTCCAGAATTTTCATGTAATCACCCATCATCATAGGTGGTGGATAATTTTTTTCATGCTCAATTCTTTTATTTTTCAGAATTTGGAAGCTGTCACGTATAGTCTTAGGAGTGTAACTTAGAGAACTATTATCATAATATTCAAAGATATTTTTCAAAGTTTGTTCCTAAGGGCTTTGTTGAATTCTCTCATTTTTCAGAATTTTCATGTAATCACCCATTGTCGTAGGTGGTGGAGAATTTTTTTCAGGCTCAATTCTTTCATTTTCAAGAATTTGGAAGCATTCACGCATAGTGCTGGAAGTGTAACTTTGAGAACTATCATCATCATCCTTGCCTTAATCCCATCATATGGGGTCGGTCACATGGACTCTCCTTTTTCATTATAATATATTATATGCATTATTATCATTTAAGTTTAATTCCTTATGGTCTCTTCTAATAATTTCTTCCCACTATAACTTAGGGTGACCTCTTTTTCTTTTATCTTCTATTTCCAACGATATTCCTCATGTTATAAGGGCATCTACTGGTCTACGGAATACATGTCCGAACCATCTAAGTCGACCTTCTCTTAACTTATCATTAATGGGAGTTACTCATAACTTTTCTCTCACATAATAGTTTTTAATTTTGTCCTTCCTATAATCCACTAGAGCATCCTCATCTCACTAACATGGAGACTTTGTTCATGTTTCTTCTTTAATGCCCAACACTCCGCTCCATAACAATTAAAGCAATCAAAAGAGTGAGGATGAGACATTTCAAAGTGGGCAATTCAAAAACGTTACAAGCATCAAAATTTCAAGTTTCTCGAAACAATTTAGCACAAATAAAAAAGAAAGTAAAAAGAATAAACAATACATATACAAAGTATCAAAACACTAAAATCCTAAAATAAACCGTTCCCCGGAAGCGGCGCCAATTTTTGATGTGGCGTAAACTTTGTATTTAAATCGCGTCATTGGGTGTTCACGCCTGATACAAAAATATAGCATAACTTTGAATACTACAAATGGAAGAGTAGCAGTAAGTAGCGATCAAATTCACGAAAAAGGTTATTTAGGATTATATTGATTTAACACTTAGGAAAGGCGGAAGTGTAAAACACCATAGGTTTGAGAAACTTTTGAAGAATATGTAATTTTATTAACTACTATGAATAAGATGGGATTGGAATGCACTTATCTGAACCTTTGATAATTTCGATGGATACACAATGTTCAAAACTGTATTTATAATTAGAATAAAACATTAAAGTTTTCAAAGTACTAAACATATGAGAATTTTTCTCCGCACAATGTCTAGTCAATAAATAATTTAACGTGAATGATAAGATTGTCGACACGCGTATTGTACCATCAAACACTTCTGTTACCTAAGGTAAAAGAAGTTAAGAGACCTATAGTACTTATTTTGACAAAATATCAAACCTACAAAATATTTATACAATTTCATCCAAAATTAGAACCCACTCATTAACCTAAGTTGGGTTCATGTACCCCAACCCCCTAAATATCTATTCGGACATGATATTATAAATCTCTACATAAGAACCCATTAACATACATGGGAACATAATGAAATAATAATAAAAGTGCTGGAATTTAAGGTTACCAAGAGAGAACAAGATAATCATGCAAGAAGAAATCAAAGCTTGAAGAAGTACCCAAAAAGATTTTGAATTGATGATATAATAACTTGTAAATTATTCTCCTACATGTTCCTCCTTGAATAGGAGATTTTTCGTGAATGAAATACCCCTGAAAAGAAACCAAATGACTAAATATACAGGTTAGAAGTCGTTTAGAAGAGTCCTTAAAATGTAAAACTTAGGCTAAAAAATAGTTACAAAATAAAAATCCCGCTTCAGATAATTTTTCACGCTTCTAAAGCGTGACAAATTTTAACGATGTTCTAGTTCGTTACTAATGATGAACCGGTTTCCTTAAAAACTAAACTTTTTTCATTTTCTAATGTTTCTTAGGTGATGCCTTGTGTGCTCGATGTTCTGTTATTTACAATTCTGCCACAAGATTTTTTTCTCAACTTCAAACGCACATAACTTTCTTGCCGTAGCTCGGATTGAGGTGCCATATTTTCCAGTATTCTTGTGACTTCAATATATTCAACTTTACAATTGGCTCCTCGTCCAAGTTCCGACTCAAAAATTACAAAAATACCTTTGACTTCCCTTTCTTGCATTTCTTTCTCCATTTCAGCGTTTCTCTTCCACCCACTTGCACGAATTACCTGTAAAATAAGAGAGAAATACATAAAACAATAAATAATTGCCGAAAATGGTTAGTAGCATAAATATGAGATATATTCGGGTTAATTACAATGCATGAGGCCATAAAAGAACTTAAATTAAGGAGATAAATATGAAATATTTATTCCAAATGAGTTAGATTCTAATTTGATTCCCAATCGAAACCATAATTAAATCCCATGAAACAACCCAACCTAACATTTTTTCGTTGTAGATAGAATTATAGACTAGTATAATAATTATAACTACTCAATTTATGCATGTTTAAACACTTGACTTTGATGATGAAGGTCTGATTTCAGTAGTTTGGTGATGGAGGTTGCTTCTCCTTGTTCCCCTCTCAATTTTGGCAAAAATGGTGGTGCTAGGCGGTGATAAATGGCCTAAAATCCCTTTCCTCTTCCTCTCTTATGGCCTCTCTTGTTTCTCACTTGTTCTAATACTAGCTTCCAAAATATTTTAGTTGATATAACCTTCATAAATCCATAGGTCTTCTAGCCCTATTTTCCCAAATGGCCATAATATCGTTACGTAGTGCTAATTTGGTCTAAAAATGCCCCGGGACCCAATTATGACCCTCGAGTATAATTTTCGGACTATCTAAACTCGTCCGAATATATTAACACACTCAAAATGACTAGTTGGGTGACCTATATACCATTCTCATTTTATTTTATATATTAAGTCCCGAACCGTCTCACACGCGCGTCCCGACTAAATCATCATTAACTATCGTATTTCTCAATCACGACTTAATATAGTTCATTCTTAGTATTTTATTACTTGTTCACTAAGAATTATTCAATCTAGTTCACATCCCTAAATATTAACTCTTATCACACTAATTAGTATTTAATTTAACTCGGACTAGTGTTTTATTTTAATTCAAATAATCCCAATATAAAAATCACTTAAAATAGGGGGTGTTACCTACTCCGCCCACAGTAAAATTTTGTCCTCAAAATTCAGACAATCCCGTAGTAAAAGATGTAGATACTACTCTCGCATATCATCATCCTTCTCCCACGCCGACTCATCTATATTATGGTTTCCACACTGAGCCCGAAACAGGGGCACCACCTTTGATCGCAGATTATGATCACTGCGATCCAGAATAGCAATTAGTTCTCCTCATATTAGATGTCTGCCTACAAGTCTATCTTCCCAAGAGGAATGTGCCAATGTGCCACATCACAACTCCTGTATCTCTTGAGCATCGACGTGAGGAACACGTCTCTGTAAATGCTCCGACAAACCCGATCTATAATTACCTGGCCTCACACTCTCAATAATAAAAAAGATCGTGCGTACCTCGATTCTAGCTTCCCTTTCTTATCGAACCTCATGACTCCCTTCATAGGAGACACCCACACCAAAACTTGGTCACCCTTTATTTCTAGTCTTTAGTCTCTAGGCAATACGCCTTTCTTAAAATTCAAATCCATCCCCATTGTCTCATCCTAATCTACAACAAAATTATGTTGCACTATGTGACAGTTCATTCCATTTCTTCTATCAAATAGTGGGTACACTGCCCAATAAGTAAATCACCACAAATTCTCCATAGTTTTTGTCTTAGTCAACTAATTCCATAACTCAAAGAAAACTTTGACCCTCTCGTGATGTAGGAAACCCATCACAGATTTCATCAGTTTGCCAACTCATCTCATCATTGGAATTCCTAAGTCTTGCAAAATTTTTGGTAAATCATCTCAGACTAACCCCTTCTCATACATATTAATCTCCCATCCCCAGGTATGCCAAAAAGAAATTATTAATGCATTTGTTTTCTCCATAATTTTTCCCTTTGTGGGTCTTTCTCATTTAGTAAAATCATCCTTCCATTTATGTGTAAGGCCTCTGTAGAACATACTTGAGTGCGACTTTGCTTAAATTCCAATAACTATTGGATCATCCCTTAGCCAGAGGAATCCCCCATATGTTCTTCACATTCTTCCAACCCTTCTCGATTGTGATGGCTCTCTTTGCTTTACATAACCGGACTACCTCATTCATCAAACGAAGTTCAGTCCATCTTACTTTCAAAACTCTACTTCTAATTGCCTTTCTCGAAGGTGGTTAAACATATTAACTATCTGTTCCTCTTATCACGTTCGGTTCCCAAAATCTAAATACCCAAGGTGCCCATACACCCTATATTGCGTGCATATATGCACAATTAAACCAAACGTAACATATTTATGTCAAACTGGGCCTTACTTACTTGGCATGACTATACAGTAAGGGTATACTCAATTACCCTACTAATCGCAAATGAATTATTCTCGAGATTTCCCCACCGATCCACTAGTGGTGCAAACATTCCACAATTCTTCCTACCTAACAATACCTGGCTTCGCTAGCCTTAAATCATAAAATAATTCTCAACTCACAGTTTTAGCTCATACACATGCAATAACTAAAGAACTAATTCCTTGCCCTAATGATCACAAATGTCCCAACTCTCGACGCTCACAAAGGCTCACGTGTGGGACGTCTTGCAAGCGAATGTAATACCCCGTATTTTTGTGATATTTATTTATGGTATTAATTGAATTAAATGAGTATTAATTGGAAATTAATCCGGATTAAAATACTAACGAGATGCGAGTTGGTATTTGATTATAATGAGTATATATGGCTATATATGAATTTTAAATTATGAAATTGTCGTGAGATGAAATACGACAATTTGGAAATCTTGTTGAGACGAGTGTGACAGTCGCGTCATGGAATATAATTATGATAATTAAAAAGTGAATTTGATTTCTATTAACCGTATGGTCGTTTTGAGTGCGCCAATGCGTCCGGAAGGGTCGAAATAGTCAGAAAACACTAGCCGGGGGTTTGGTTTGGGTCCCGAGGCATTTTTAGGCCATACCGGCAACGTATAAGGGTATTTTGGTAATTTTGAATTTCTGGGAATTAAAACCTACGAAAATTGGGAATTAAAAAGCTGACTTGGTAATTCCCCACTCAACCCACTAACCACATCTTAGGACTTAATGGACTACGGGGGTTATTTGAAATTGTTCGAAAAGAGTTCCTAAGGAAAACCCTAGCCACCATTATCACTTTGGGGAAGAAGGCTTGTAGAGAGAGAGATAGAAGGATTCTGCAGAGAGAGAGAGAGAATACGCCATCAAATCGACATCAAAATCAGAGATTCAAATAAGGCAAGTGGTTTAATTTCATTATTTTGCAAAGAATGTTTCTTCCATGTGTAGGAATTGATAAAATCTTCTTGTTCTTGGGAGTAAATGAAAAACCCATTTTTATTTGAAGAAAAAGTTTCATTTGGATGAGGAATCGCATATAGATTTGTATTTTGATGATTATTCTGATGATATTATACTTTGGATGAAACAAAAACGGATTTAATTAGACTCTTTGATGAACTATAAATTCTAGGGTTCATGTTCTTGAGATTGGGGGAAAAATATGTGGAGATTTGATAATTAAATGATGTTAGGATGAATTAACCCCACAAAATGCGTTAGTATATGACCTAACTATGTTTAGTGATGATTAGTAGCTTTGAACAATCATTGGATTAGTGTTTAGATGACGTTAGAGGTGAAGAGAAGTTGGAAAAACGAGTTAAGGAAAATCTGGGCTCGAAACTGGCCACTCGTTAGAAGACCTGCCCAGGTCGTTCGAACGAGCTTCTAATGAGTTGACCTTTGACTTCTAACGAGGGTGAAGTTCGTTCGATGACTTCGTTCTAACGAGACCTCGTTAGAAAGCCCACTTCGTTCGAACTAACTCTCGTTCGAATAGCCTCGTTCGAACGAGACTTCGAACGAGTTGACAGTTTAGGCTTTTTAGCCTGTTTTGATCCCGAGTGTCCCGTAACCTTATTTAATGGTAGAGATAACTTTCCCTTGATGATGAATTGACATAGTAGGGACATTTGAGATATAATGAGGAGTAAAACCTAGAAGTGTAGTTTGAACCAAAGGGAAATTATGAAGTAGGACGTGAGTGTCTATTATGATGCGAGAACTATTGACGGCTTAAATAATTATATTAACCGGGAACATATATATTGTGTAACATTATATGCCGATACGAGAATGAGAAGCGTACCAAATAAAATATTGGTGATTACTAAGAAGTGTGCATACTTAGTATATGTATTAATTTTATGTGTATGACGTACCTACCATACTTGCTATCACGGGAGGTTTACGTTCGCTTAGGGCCTTCTTATCCTTGTGTTGTCCGGATTTAGATTGGTACCTTGATGAACATAGGTCAGAGAAGGACTTATTGGGATGTTAATAAGTCTGCTGATCGTGGGAGTGGAGGTATGTGCGTGACCCATGTGATGTGACTGTGTTCGCCTCCATTATTTGTGATGTTGTTATCTGAGAACGATTCCTGGGAGATTCGGAATAGGTGATCCTTATGTACGTGATGTACCGGGATGGATAGCAGAGTATGTGTGCACCGCAGCTTAGTCTCGGGGTGCTTGTATTGTATATTTATGTCGTGATTAATATACATTAAATTAATGAATAACTTTCATGTGGCATTGTGTGAAAATATGGAAACGTTTTGAGATAATATAAAGGGATAACCTGAAATGAATTGTATTGCTTAATTGAGAATATGAGAGTAAGTAAAGCCCTCTATCTAATTGATAACGCTAGAATGTAATATGGGAATCGAGTAGTAAGGGGTAGAACTTATTACGGTTTGGTTAGATATGTATATCATTTAGATGAGTACGGTACGTTAGGAGTGCACATGTAGTCGAGGGGTGAGAATTTCATGTGAGTGCATGTCCTAACATGTATTTTGCATTTAATATTTTAATGTTATTAAAACACTTGCTGTTTTTAAAATGATTTCCACTTTCGGGCTCTGAGCCATTTGCTTTCAAATCTATTTTTGTAAAAACCATTTTAGGTGCCCAGCCGCAAGGACACCATGCATAGGATTCTCATTCAGGTGACGAGCTGTAGCTGTTTGTGGAAGTTACAGGACTTTGCTAGTAGACACTTCATCTGTCTTGACTCTATATTCAGTTTCATCAGTAGTAGGGCATGTCGCCCATTTCTATTAGAAACATTTACTATTTCAGATTTTAAGACTGTTGGCATGTAATTAATTCAGGGTACTTTGTTTTACTTATTACAGTTGTGGGTTTGTTGTGAGGAGTTTTCCTCTGGACTTCTTATTACTATTTGTTGGTTATTTCTTTACTTCGTTATGGTGAATGGATTATGTTGTTCTTCCATTATTATTTTATTGCATGTTAATCAGACTTAATTTAAAATTTGGCAAACTTAGTTTTTAAATACTAGGTGGTTAGTAATCATTAAAATGTTTTTGACAGTGATGCTATTAACTGAACCAACTTGGCATTTTGTATTGATTTAATAAAGGAGTAGCTACCCGATATTTAATTAGTCGGGGTGTCACAGGTGGTATCAGAGCATCAGGTTCTAGTGTCCTTTAGGATCTGAACGGCTTATTATGTTTCCCCTGAAGCTTTCTTTGATGTAGAGCCCTATATTTTAGGACTGTTGTACTCTTTTGTATTTGCTACGTTCTTCAGCTATTTTGAGTTTATAACTGCGAACTTATAAACTTTATTCTTATTTTAGATGCCTCCACGACGTGCACAATGGGTTCCCAGGAATGCAACGCCAGAACCACAGCCCGCACCAGTTCAGGGCACGATGAATGCCGCCGAGGTTGCAGCCATTGTGGCCCAGGCGGTAAATGTCGTACTAGCCGTAGTTCAGCAGGCACCACCTCAGGCGCCGATAGCCGCGCCAGTTCAGGCACATGCATTCCCGTCTGATTGGGAACGTGTACGTGATGCTTTTCAGAAATCACACCCTCCGGAGTTTGCTGGTAGCTCCGATGTTGTTGTTTCGAGTCAGTGGAGAAAGGATATTCAGCGGCACTTGAGGATGTATGAGTGCACCGATGTCCAGAGGCAGATACTAGCTACCTTTAAGCTAGTGGGGTCTGCACTGCAGTGGTGGGAGTCTATTACCACCGTGGAGGAGAGAGATACTCTCACTATCCAGGAGTTTTGGGTGTGGTTCGATAGCAAGTACTTTCCGTCAGCTGTCCACACGGAGATGAGAAGGAAGTTGATGAGCCTCAAGAAAGAGGGTAAGACTGTGGCCGAGTATGAGGCCGAATTCACTGATCTTCTGAACATTGTTCCGGATGAGATACCGACAGAGGAGAAGAAGATATAGAAATTTACGGACGGGTTGACTTGGAGGATCCGTCAGCATTTGTTGGGGAACCTATCATTGGCCACTTATTCTGATGTGGTTAACGCTGCACTGTTACACTGCCAGGACCATCGCTTTCACATGGCTGAAGGCAAGAGGTCAGGAGAGTCCAGCCACCAGGGCAGGACTGGGGGAAATGGTTCCAGTGGGGCACATTCTGTTCAGGGGCAGAGACAGGGTGATCAGGGTTCCCAGCAGGGGGATCACAAGAGGTTCAGGTTGGGAAATTTCAGGCACGGACAGGGAGGTTTCCGGCAGGGCCATCAGGGTCCGAACGGCCACCAGGGCAAGCAGGGTCAGAATGGCCAACCGCAGCAGTTTCAGCAGGGCCAGTGGAGGAACGGTAACGGCCACCAGGGCCGGGGGAAGCACGGAAAGAGAGGGGGGAACTTCCCGGGGAAGTGTTTCGTTTGTGGCAAGATTGGCCATAAACGCCAGGACTGTCCTGATAGGGGAAGGGCCCCGCAGCAGCAGCAGGGTGCTCGACATGAGCCACAGATGCCACTTTTTCCACCAGCCCTCCCAGCTCCAGCCCAGGTGCCAGCGCTACCAGCCATTCCAGCAGTTCCTGTGCAGCAGGAGCAGTTACAGTATGGACGTGTCTATAACATCCACCAGGCAGCAGCTCCACAGGCACCACCCGCGATTGAGGGTATGTTTCCTATCCATGGTACTATGGGTCGGGTTTTGTTTTATACGGGGGCAACGCATTGTTTTATAGCTACACATTTTGCGAAAGACTTAGGGTTGTTAGCCACAGCAGAGAGCATAGTGACGTGTGTAGACTCACCATTGGGGAGTGGGTCACTTATTTTCTTTATATGCCGGGGAGTGGGGGTAGATATTGGTAGTTTGGTATTACCTGCAGACATGTTGGTATTAGGTATGCATGTGCACGATGTGATTATCGGTAAGGATTGGCTCGCTAATTATAGAGCCATGATTGATTGCTTCGGTGGGAGCATTGTTTTTGCCATTCTGGGGTAAGAGATGTTTGTAGTGGCGATGCCTCGCCCAGAGGGAGGCTCGACCGCTCATTTGTACTACATAGAGGAGGATACCTCTAAGGAGGTTGTGATTCCTTTAGATTCGATCCCAGTTGTCAGGGAGTATTCCGATGTGTTTCAGGAGATACCAGGCCTACCCCCCAGTCGAGAGATAGACTTTGTCATAGACTTATTACCAGATACGAGACCTATAGCACGCGCACCGTACCATATGGCTCCAGCTGAGATGAGGGGGTTACGGGATCAGATTGAGCAGTTGTTGGGTCAGGGGGTTATACGGAGGAGTACTTCGTCGTGGGGTGCCCCTGTGTTGTTCGTGAAGAAGAGAGATGGTTCACTGAGATTGTGTGTGGACTACCGAGAGTTGAACAAGGTCACGATACGGAACAAGTATCCGTTGCCTTGAATCGATGACCTATTCGACCAGTTGAGAGGAGCTTCTTTCTTCTCGAAGATTGATTTGCGATCGGGATACCATCAGTTGCGTATCAGGGAAGGAGATGTCTCGAAGACAGCGTTCTTAACGAGATATGGTTCTTAAGAGTTTCGGGTTATGCCTTTTGGTTTGACCAATGCTCCAGCCGTGTTTATAGACTTGATGAATCAGGTGTTCAGAGATTTCCTAGATCAGTTTGTCATTGTCTTCATAGATGATATTCTGGTTTACTCCCACACAGAAGAGGAGCACGCCGAGAATTTGAGGCAAGTTTTGCAGACACTACGTCAGAACGAGTTGTATGCAAAGTATGAAAAGTGCGGGTTTTGGCTGAAGGAGGTCCAGTTTTTGGGACACATCATTTTCGACCGGGGGATATCTGTTGATTCGGGGAAGGTATCCGCAGTGAGGGAGTGGGGATAGCCCACGACACCGACAGAGATCCGTAGTTTCTTGGGACTAGCAGGATACTACAGGAGGTTCATTCGGGGATTCTCGAAGATAGCGGGTCCTTTGACACATCTGACTCGTAAGGGTGTGCCGTTCATCTGGAGTGATGCCTGTCAGTTGGCATTCGATGAGTTGAAGGATAAGTTGACCTCAGCACCTTTGTTAGCATTGCCGAGACCGGGAGTTGAGTATCTAGTTTACACCGATGCATCCTTACAAGGACTTGGAGGTGTATTACAGCAGGAGAGTCAGGCCATAGCTTATGCTTCCCGTAAGCTTAAGCCTCACGAGAAGAATTACCCCACCCATGACTTGGAGTTAGCGGCAGTGGTATTTGCCCTACTGATTTGGCGACATTACCTTTTAGGGGAGAAGTTTCGATTGTTCACAGACCACAAGTCCCTACAGTACCTATTCACGCAAAAGGAGTTGAATATGCGGCAGCGAAGGTGGCTTAAGTTTGTGAAGGACTATCAGTTTGATATCCAATATCACCCAGGGAAGGCTAACGTGGTAGAAGACGCGTTGAGCCGCAGGCCAGTAGATGAGGTAGCAGAAGTGTGGAAGGCCAAGTAGAAGGAGTTGGGACACCAGGATGCAGTGGCCCGATCACTTATGTCGGTGATGACTGTTACTCCGAATATTATCATGAGGGTGGTAAAGGCACAAGCAGATGACTCATTTTGTCAAGAGCAAATAGTTCGATTATTAGCAGAGGGAGCAGATTCCTATACCGTTAGCTCAGACGGAGGGTTACGCTTCAATGGGAGATTGGTAGTTCCAGAAGGGGAGGAATTGCGGCACGAGGTGATGGCAGAGTCGCACGGCTCACGATTCGCGATACATCCCGGTGGGGACAAAATGTATCAGGACATGAGACGACAGTATTGGTGGAGCGGGATGAAGAGAGATATTTCCGTGTTTATTTCTAAATGCGCCACTTGTCAGCTAGTAAAAGTGGATCATCAGAGACCGGCAGGACTTCTACAGCCATTGGAGATCCCGATGTGGATGTGGGAGAGCATACCCATGGATTTTATCACGGGGTTGCCTACGTCACAGAGTGGTCACGACTCCATTTGGGTAATTGTGGACAGGTTGACCAAAGTCGCTCATTTTCTACCCGTAAGGATAGACTACACTGCGGGACAGTATGCCCAGCTCTTTATTGCAGAGATAGTGAGACTTCACGGTGTACCCCTAAATATCGTGTTTGACAGAGACAAGATATTTGTTTCACAGTTTTGGGAGAGTTTTCAGGAGGCCATGGGCACGGAGTTGCGGTTGAGTACGGCGTACCACCCACAAACCGATGGGCAGACCGAGCGTACAAATCAGATGTTGGAGGACATGCTACGTATGTGCATCATTGATTTTGGGGGTGGATGGGAGCAATATCTTCCACTGGTGGAGTTTGCTTACAACAACTCCTACCAGTTCACCATTGGCATGGCTCCATTTGAGGCGTTGTACGGTAGACCTTGTCGTTCCCCAACATGTTGGTTGGAGGTGGGGGACAACAAACTACTTGGGCCGGAAGTGATTCAGGATACTTTGACGAGAATATAATTGATTCGGAGCCGCATTCGGGTAGCTCAGGATCGGCAGAAGAGCTATGCTGATGCGAAGAGGTTCTTCAGGGAGTTCCAAGTGGGGGACCAGGTTTTGCTCAGAGTATCTCCTATGAAGGGGATTATGCGTTTCGGGAAGAAAGGGAAGTTGGCACCGAGATATGTGGGACCATTTCCTATTATTGAGCGGATTGGACCGGTTGCGTATAGGCTTGGGTTACCGGAGCATTTGCATCGGATTCACGATGTGTTTCATATTTCCTCGCTAAGGAAATATCTTAGAGACAATTTGGCTCATTCTCACATTTCTTTGGAGGACATCGATCTCCAGCCTGATAGCTCCTACGAGGAGGGGCCGATTGCTATTTTGGACCGAAGTGAGCGGAAACTGCGGTCAAAGATAGTTCCGTTAGTGCGTGTTCAGTGGCGACATCATAATGTCGAGGAGTCCACATGGGAGCGCGAGGATGAGATGCGCGAACGTTATCCAGAGTTGTTCTTACCAGGTACCTTCTAGTTCCGAATTTCGGGATGAAATTCAGTTATTAGGGGGGAAGTATGTAATACCCCGTATTTTTGTGATATTTATTTATGGGATTAATTGAATTAAATGAGTATTAATTGGAAATTAATCCGGATTAAAATACTAACGAGATGCGAGTTGGTATTTGATTATAATGAGTATATATGGCTATATATGAATTTTAAATTATGAAATTGTCGTGAGATGAAATACGGCAATTTGGAAATCTTGTTGAGACGAGTGTGACAGTCGCGTCATGGAATAAAATTATGATAATTAAAAAGTGAATTTTATTTCTATTAACCGTATGGTCATTTTGAGTGTGCCAACGCGTCCGGAAGGGTCGAAATAGTCAGAAAACACTAACCGGGGGTTTGGTTTGGGTCCCGGGGCATTTTTAGGCCATACCGGTAACGTATAAGGGTATTTTGGTAATTTTGAATTTCTGGGAATTAAAACCTACGAAAATTGGGAATTAAAAAGCTGACTTGGTAATTCCCCACTCAACCCACTAACCACATCTTAGGACTTAATGGACTACGGGGGTTATTAGAAATTGTTCCAAAAGAGTTCCTAAGGAAAACCCTAGCCACCATTATCACTTTGGGGAAGAAGGCTTGTAGAGAGAGAGAGAGAGAAGGATTCTGCAGAGAGAGAGAGAATACTCCATCAAATCGACATCAAAATCAGAGATTCAAATAAGGCAAGTGGTTTAATTTCGTTATTTTGCAAAGAATGTTTCTTCCATGTGTAGGAGTTGATAAAATCTTCTTGTTCTTGGGAGTAAATGAAAAACCCATTTTTATTTGAAGAAAAAGTTACATTTGGATGAGGAATCGCATGTAGATTTGTATTTTGATGATTATTCTGATGATATTATACTTTGGATAAAACAAAAATGGATTTAATTAGACTCTTTGATGAACTATAAATTCTAGGGTTCATGTTCTTGAGATTGGGGGAAAAATATGTAGAGATTTGATAATTAAATGATGTTAGGATGAATTAACCCCACAAAATGCGTTAGTATATGACCTAACTATGTTTAGTGATGATTAGTAGCTTTGAACAATCGTTGGATTAGTGTTTAGATGAGGTTAGAGGTGAAGAGAAGTTGGAAAAACGAGTTAAGGCAAATCTGGGCTCGAAACTGGCCACTCGTTAGAAGACCTGCCCAGGTCATTCGAACGAGCTCGTTCGAACGAGCTTCTAATGAGTTGACCTTTGACTTCTAACGAGGGTGAAGTTCATTCGATGACTTCGTTCGAACGAGACCTCGTTAGAAAGCCCACTTCGTTCGAACGAGTTGACAGTTTAGGCTTTTTGGCCTGTTTTGATCCCGAGTGTCCCGTAACCTTATTTAATGGTAGAGATAACTTTCCCTTGATGATGAATTGACATAGTAGGGACATTTGAGATATAATGAGGAGTAAAACCTAGAAGTGTAGTTTGAACCAAAGGGAAATTATGAAGTAGGACGTGAGTGTCTATTACGATGCGAGAACTATTGACGGCTTAGATAATTATATTAATCGGGAACATATATATTGTGTAACATTATATGTCGGTATGAGAATGAGAAGCATACAAAATAAAATATTGGTGATTACTAAGAAGTGTGCATACTTAGTATATGTATTAATTTTATGTGTATGACATACCTACCATACTTGCTATCACGGGAGGTTTACGTTCGCTTAGGGCCTTCTTATCCTTGTGTTGCCCGGATTTAGATTGGTACCTTGATGAACATAGGTCAGAGAAGGACTTATTGGGATGTTAATAAGTCTGCTGATCGTGGGAGCGCAGGTATGTGCGTGACCCATGTGATGTGACTGTGTTCGCCTCCATTATTTGTGATGTTGTTATCTGAGAACGATTCCTGAGAGATTCGGAATACTTGATCCTTATGTACGTAATGTTCCGGGATGGATAGCAGAGTATGTGTGCACCGCAGCTTAGTCTCGGGGTGCTTGTATTGTATATTTATGACGTGATTAATATACATTAAATTAATGAAGAACTTTCATGTGGCATTGTGTGAAAATATGGAAACGTTTTGAGATAATATAAAGGGATAACCTGAAATGAATTGTATTGCTTAATTGAGAATCTGAGAGTAAGTAAAGCCCTCTATCTAATTGATAATTCTAGAATGTAATATGGGAATCGACTAGTAAGGGGTAGAACTTATTACGATTTGGTTAGATATGTATATCATTTAGATGGGTACGGTACGTTAGGAGTGCACATGTAGTCGAGGGGTGAGAATTTCGTGTGAGTGCACGTCCTAACATGTATTTTGCATTTAATGTTTTAATGTTATTAAAACACTTGCTTTTTTTAAAATGATTTCCACTTTCGGGCTCGGACCCATTTGCTTTCAAATCTATTTTTGTAAAAACCATTTTAGGTGCCCAGCCGCAAGGACACCATGCATAAGATTCTCATTCAGGTGACGAGCTGTAGCTGTTTGTGGAAGTTACAGGACTTTGCTAGTAGACGCTTCATATGTCTTGACTCTATATTCAGTTTCATCAGTAGTAGGGCATGTCGCCCATTTCTATTAGAAACATTTACTATTTCAGATTTTAAGACTGTTGGCATGTAATTAATTCAGGGTACTTTGTTTTACTTATTACAGTTGTGGGTTTGTTGTGAGGAGTTTTCCTCCAGACTTCTTATTACTATTTGTTGGTTATTTCTTTACTTCGTTATGGTGAATGGATTATGTTGTTCTTCCATTATTCTTTTATTGCATGTTAATCAGACTTAATTTAAAATTTGGCAAACTTACTTTTTAAATACTAGGTGGTTAGTAATCATTAAAATGTTTTCGACAGTGATGCTATTAACTGAACCAACTTGGCATTTTGTATTGATTTAATAAAGGAGTAGCTACCCGGTATTTAATTAGTCGGGGTGTCACAGTGAAATCCAAATAAGGAACCGTAGGCCATAGGCCTTAAAGCACATAAAGCACATAACCGAGGACATAACCGAGGAAACCCAAAATCCCATCCCCATATGTTTAAGTCTAATTTTCAACTCCTACATTTATAAAGGAGTCATACAACATTGTGTTTCTCCTATCGTTAGGTCCTCGTTGCTAAATCATTGACGAGCTCGATCTCGCGCTCAATGGTAAATCAGATATACCTCGAATCACATCGGTAAAAGTCCCTATACACCAGGATCAAATATAACAAGACAAATATTTTCTCTGAAGCATCTTTTATAATATAATGTATGTACGAGTCGGATCCTCTTATAGGAGATAGTTTGCAACACAATACATCATACCCAGCAAATATGATGGTCTTACTATAACAGTCCACTATCAATTAGACCTATGCTAACTAGTTAATACTCTAAATAATAATATGTTCTACCCTTATAACTTTTAAAAGGGTCAAAATTATCACACGATATAAACATTCCTTTAGTGTCCCTAACCGCTCACTTGTAGGTGGAACCCTAGGGGTTCCTACCCAATGGTACACGCACACACACACACACACACACACACACACACACACACACACACACACACACACACACATATATATATATATATATATATATATATATATATGTAAAGTTGATACTACCAACGCACCCATAAAACCGAACTCACCCACGAATTTTATTGTTAATAATCATATACGTGACGCACCCACTTCACTCGAAATTTACACCCATATTCAAAAGGATAAAACAAAAAATTTACCTTTAATTGCTAACTACCTTGCCTGGTCAACTGGTTTCTAAACATGATTTCAACATCGAAACTGACCCCAGATTTTCTGTAATGGTTATACCTATTGGATACCCTCCTCTAGTTTCCCTCTGCCTTGCTTTGGGCATTCCATCATCCTATGACCAATTTCCCAACAAGTGAAACAACGACTAGAAAAATCTCCCTCTGGCCCTGTTGAAATCCCCATTCACTCGATCGGAATTCCCTTGATCTGAATCTCTTAAACGCATCCCTCTCTTGGTTATTCTCCCAGGTGGTTCACCACTAGCACCAATTGCATTCATTCTTGCTCTGCTGACTAAACTCCCCAATCTCTTAGTTGCATTCACATGGAAGCAATGATATTTCCCTTATAAAATTATTACATTTATGACATTACTATAAGTCGTCCAATCTGGATTTCCCCCTCAAGTGCATCTTACCCATGATACCATCATCGACTAAAAGAATCTTTTTATCCTCCACATCTACCTCGTCGGGTACGAAGTTCGCTAAACAAGCAAATTCTCCTTCATGTTCAGCCACTATCTTCCCATCCTACAATAAGTACTAAAATTTCCTTGCATCTTTATTTAAACAGTTGATGGAAGGATTAACAATCAAATCGCAACCCAAATTCTTCCATATTCCTAGTATCTCTCCTTGACTCCCATTACTACAACGTTGCTCCTATTAGTTAAAATGTTTTCTTGAAATTTAAATCCCGATTGTCACTGCACTCAACCATATGCAATTGCCTTTGGATGATCTCCTTCCAGTGGCCAATCACACTTCTGCACTTTCTTCGGACTCTTATGGATGGCCCTTCTGAAAGGCCCCTCTGAATCTCTCCCTTACCGATTGCAGTGGGTGAGTCTGAATTTGCGTCGTCGTCTTCTATCGAAGTTCTTGGAAAAACTATTGTGACCTAGATTATATCACAACATCAACTGCCTAAACAATAATAGTGGTGACTTCTACCACGATCATCGTTTCCAGAATACTCTATGGCTTTGGATGAGCCTCTCTTCCTGCAGTCCTTCTAATGGCCTTCGTCGGTCGTCTTATATTATTCGGTATACAAAACCCTACCAAACTAGTATATGATTCGCATCAACTATACTTAATAGTAAGAGAACATCAGTAGCATTATAAATTGACAGTCCTAAGCGTAGGGCTCTCTATCAAAGAAAAACAATGATGAAAACGTAATAAAATTCACATATCCTATAGGACACTAGACCTTGATACTCTGATACCATTTGTGACACCCCGCCTATTTCAATCCCGAGTGATCAATCCTTTACCAAAATAAGCAGAAATCTCAATTAGTTCATTCTTATCATCACTGTAGATAACTTTTTAAATTATTTGACCGCCTAAGTTAAATAAGCCACTGCCAAATTTTATCTTTTTTATTAAATAACAATAGTCACAACAATTAGCAGAACAAAAATAATATAACCCAATCACACAATAATTGAAGTCTAGAACATCCTAGGATTATATAAATAAATGTCGAATAAACTATCGATTCGAAATCCAACATCCAAATCATAAATCTAACTAAAATGAAATAAATCTAAATATGACATTCGCTCATTTGTTCAACTAATAGTTTCGTACCCACTCTTTTTGTTTATATAGGTTTTGTACCCATTTTGGATGGAAATCGTTAGGTCAACATAGTTGACGGTTAACTCTAACCAATTTTTGGTATTTATCCGAAAATATACTTCTATTTAACAAAACAATATATTACCATTAACCCTCAATTTTTTTTAATAACCAATAGCCTTCTCTTTTGAAGTTAAATATTTAACATAGTCATATATATATATATATATACAAAAAAAAAACTATTTTAGTATTTTAGAAGAAAATTTTTAATTAAAAAATGTTTATTTTAAAAAAAAAAGATTTTTTTCTTTAAAAAAGGAGTTTAAAAAATAGTTTTTTTACTTTTTTAAAAAAAATTTGGTCAGTTTTAATAAAAACTATTTTTATGAGTACAAAATTGTTTTATTTACAAAAATAACTTTTCAACATTTTATTTACTAAAAAACTATCTTAATAAACTTTGTGAAGCGTTCTTAAGGTTTTTAATCAAATGATTCAATTTATGATATAAGACAAACAATGGAAGGAGTTACTATATATTAATATTATTGTTCTATACTAATATAAACGATCTATTCCTTTTTATTCCCCACGTCCATAAAGTGTGGAATCAAAATTTTCATCTTAGTAAAGTTGAAGTGATGGTACTTTGTGGATAAAAGGTTTAAATGAATAAAATACAGGTGTTTAGTGTTGGAATATTTATTCAATTATTTATTAATTACGAAATTCGACCAAATTTTGTAATTAAAAATATTCTTGCTGTTATTAGTGTGGTCTATATAAGGGGACGAATTTGATTATAAATTATTGGACATATGCCTTAGAAAATATTTCAAGAGACACATGACTCCAGGAATCCATGTGAGTCCTTTAAGCTACTTTTGTGGAGAGTAAATGATGAGACATAAGGGAATTTCGAGTCTCCTTTCCCCTTATATATAGTGAGCCATTATCCACCAAATGGTTCACTCAAAACACATAAATATATCTGGGCAAGGAAGAAAAAAATTTGAATTTTCAAATTACCCCAATTTTGTGCAATTCTGGGTTGCTTTGGAACGACTATTCAGAAGCTTTGCGATGAAGTGTTAAGGAGCCTTTAGGATTCATTTAATGATACATCATCAACAAGAAATTGACAAAGGTATTTTTTCAAAACTGTTTGTAGTCAATTTTATATCGTGATTGTATGAAGAAAATAAAGATCCTATAAGAACTAATAATATTTGTATTTATTGTTCTTATTCATGTTTATAATAATTTACACGTGGTATCATAGACTTGTTTAAATATTCTCATGTTATCCCTTGACGGATTTGACTGATCAAAATATTATTGTTGATATACCCAGTATTAGTGATTAATTTTTGTAATTTTTTTAAGCCGCAAATGTTTTTTTTTTGGGAAATTTTGTCTTATGTAATGGGACCATGTATTTTGTTTTGATGATATTTTAGTGGTTTTCTAATATGTTTCTCTCAACTCTACAAATGTCAAACAATTATGGGACAAAAAATTTCAAAAGCGCTTGTAGTGAATAGTGTGTTTTTCACCGAACTTGTTCTGAAAGCGATGAAATTTTGTAGTCTGATTAGAAACGGGTCAAAGATAAATTTTTACGACCTTTGGTCAAGATGTAAACACTTTTTTGGTGATCAGAGATCATTTAGGTCCTCAAAACTCTGATTTTACCATTTATGGTAATAATCTCGGTGGGGTATATCTTTCACTCCAGAAAAATTATTTTTGAATTCCGTCGAATGTTTTTGAGATTCTGGTGTAAGTTTCTATAGTTTCATGATGCTAACTGATTTTTTCTATTTTTGGCAAAAAAATTATGTTTTTACATATTTCATGAGTGTTACATCTGAACTAGTTTAAAACCTTCTTCTAATGATAATGTTTTAGTTGAATATTCGTGTCAAATACAAGACAATATATTTCATATAGTAGGATATTAGACTTTTTACTTTTAATATTCATATTTTTTATGAATCTGGTTCCAAACACACGCCAATGATTCATAACACTGAATATTAAACATATTTTGTTTTAATATATATTTTGAATGAGTCTCGTGCCAAACATATGTCAATGATTCATAACATTAAATATTAAATATTTTTTATTCATCTTTTTTATGAGTCTCATGCCAAACGTAGGCCAATGACTCAAATTGTTGATATTCATGTTTTAACGCATCTCGTGCCAAACAACATTAGCCAACGACTCATAAAGTAGAATATCAAAATTATTGTTTATTTTAATGTTTATGATTATTAATGTGAAGTGGAGGCTAATATATCAACTTAGAATTATTGATTGAATGTTAAATAATCACATAATGTGTTTGTTAAATCACAAATTTCTATGTTCGACATCCAATACAAATTCTGCTTTTATGGTTTTGTGATTTACTAAACAATAAAGGACAAATTATGATAAATAACAAAATAATGTGACACAATTTATTATAATTCTTCCATTTAAATTTTGACAATTATATATATTCATTCCCTTGCAAATATCAGTTATGTGAATTTTTCTTAATTAGAGTGAGCATTTTGCAGCAAATCTTAACTTGTTTTCTCAAGCCTCAACCTTTTCGAAGTTTGACAGAATTAATCTGTCGGAATGGTGCTATCAAATTGAATTTAGCCTTGGTGTCTTGGACCTTGATGTAGCACTCCTTACTGACGAATCCATTGTTATTACTCAACAAAGTAGTGAAGATGATGTGCTCGTTTACAGTACATGATCAAGATCAAATAGGCATTGTCTTATATTAATTAGAATGTGCATTGCAACAAATGTGAAAAGTTCCCTACCTAAAACCACCAACACAAAGCAGTATCTGAAAAATATTAAGGATAGATTTCACACTGCTAACAAATTCCTAGCTGGAAAACTTATGGCGGTCTAGCCACTATGAGGTTCGATGGCACTCGGACCATGAATGAACACATAATTGAGATGATCAACATTGTTGCCAAACTGAGTACTTAGGCATAATAGGGGACGATTATATCTTAGTCCAATTTGTCCTATAATCCTTGCCTACTGATTATGGGTCTTTCCACATTCATTACAATACCATCAAAGATAAATTAAATGTTAATGAACTACAAAGCATGTGGTTAACGAGAAAGGACATATCAAGAATCAAGGTGGTAAGGTGTCCAAATTGCAAGTGACCAATGTGGTGGTCAATAAAGGAGCTGGTAAGAAAAAGAAAGGAAAGGGAAGGAAGTGAGGTCCTGGTCCTTCCAACAATGAACCTATTCCATCCAACCAAAAGAAGGATAAAGCAGTCATATGTCACCTTTATCACAAGAAAGGGCATATTCTGAAAGACTACATTAAGTTAAACTTGGTTTGAAAGAAATTTAGCCTTGTGCTTTTATTTGTTTTGAATAAAAACTTAATTCATGTTCCTTATAACACATGGTTGATTGATTCTGGTTATACATGTAATGTTTCAAATTCTATGCAAGGATTCCTTTCAATTCAGAAAATATAGCTAAATGAAGATTTTCTTTACATGGGAAACCCGACAAAAGTAAGAGTTGAAGAAATAGGAGTTTTTCGGTTAAAATTAAAATATGGGTTTTATTTAGATCTTGAAGATACTCTTCTTGTACCCACAGTTTATAGAAATTTAATTTCTTAATCTAAACTCTCAATAAAAGACTTTACTTTTACTTTTAGGGATAATGGTTTTACTTTATATAAAAATAATTTTGTTTTTGGCTCGGGTTTCTCGTCTAATGGTTTGCTTCAAATTAATCTTGATCATAATTTTTTAGAGTCCTTATTATCTATGCGTACTAATGTTGGAACTAAATGTGCCTCACTCAAAGAGAATTTTGTTTACCCGTGGCGTAAAAGATTAGGACACATATCCACAAAAATAATTGAAAGGCTTATTAAAGAGGGAATTATCCCTGATTTGGATTAGTCCAGTTATAGTGTATCTGTGGAATGTGTTAAGGGCAAAAAAATCAAACACATAAATAAAGGAGATAAAAGAAGCACACAACTTCTTGAATTATACATACATACATTTGTGGTCCTTTTGATGTTCCATCCATTGGTGGAGAAAACTACTTTATCATTTTTATAGATGACTTTCATAGGTGTTGCACATTGTATCACTTGAATGATAAATCTCAATCTGTTAATGTCGTTGAAGTTTATATTATAGAAGTAAAACGACAATTAGGAAAAAAGGTGAAAATTATTAGATCGGATAGATGTGGTGGGTTTTAAGGAAAATATGATGAATCGAGGCAACGACCTGGTCGTTTAGCTAAACTCCTTGAACATTTAGATATTTTCATACAATACACAATGCCAGGATCACCTTGGCAGAATGGTATAGCTGAAAGGCGCAATCTATATTTTTATCTATATTAGATAATTTATTTATATTTTTGTGGATGCATGCTCTCATAACTGCCGCGCATATCTTAAATAGGGTTCCTAGTAAGGAACTTCAAACGACTCCTTTTAAGCTGTGAAAAGGATAGAAACCCTATTTGAATCATTTTTGTGTTTGGGGATGCGCAACAGAAGCAAGAATTTATAATCCACATGAAAAGAAATTGGATCCTTAAACATTAACTTGTTATTTTAATGTGTATCTAGAAAAATCTAAAGGGTATAAATTCTACTGTCCTAACCATACAACAAGAATTATTGAAACCAAAAATGCTAAATTTTTTGAACATGGTGAAGTTAGTGGGAGTAGTGATGTTAGGAATGTGATTATTCAAGAAGTCAAGGAAAATACTCATCTTCTAAGAATTTAGGATAATCACAATTTTGCTATTGACGTTCATAATGTTCCTATTGTTCATAATGATGTTGTTGAATTGATTATTAATCTGACCAACAACGGAGAACAAATGAATGAATCATATAATGAAAAACCACATAATGAGACTATTGTTGAAACACCACAAGATATGGCCTTAAGGAGATCTCAGAGAAATGAGATATTAACTATTTCGAATGACTATGTGGTATATCTACAAGACAATGAATTTTACAATGAGATATTGATGATCCAATATCCTATGAAAAAGTTGTTTCTAGCATAGATTCTAGTAAATGGATTGATGCCATGAATGAAGAAAGTATGGGAGTTAGTAGATTTTCCTTAAGGTTCTAAAACAGTCGGGTTTAAGTGGATATATAAGACCAAACACGACTCACATGGAAAAATTAAACGACATAAAGCTAGAATTAATGCCAAAGGTTTTACTCAAAGGGAATGGAATGAATATAGTGAAACCATCTCCCCTGTTTCAAAGAAGGATTCTCTTACAATCTTATTATCTCTCATAGCTCCTTATCACTTAGAGCTACACCAAATGGATATTAAAACAACTTTTCTTAATGAGAGTTAAGAGGAAGAAGTCTATATGGAACAACCAAAGAGATTCATTAAGGAAGGAAACGAACAAAAAGTGTGTTTGTTTATGAAATCAATATATGGACTGAAACAAGTTTCTCATCAATGGTATTTTAAGTTTCACAATACCATTACATCCTTTGGGTTTAAGGAAAATATTGTTGATCAGTGTTTATACCTAAAGATCAGTGGGAGTAAGTTTGTATTCTTGGTACTATATGTTTGTGACTTTCTTATAGCCAACCATGCTATTGGTTTATTAAAGGAAACTAAGAAGTACCTTTCATAAAACTTTGAAATGAAAGATCTCGACGAGGCATCCTAAGTGATTGGGATAGAGATTTATCGTGATTGATCAAATGGATTGATAGGAGTGTCTCAGAAGGCCTACATTAACAAAGTTTTACAAAGGTTTGGCATAAAAAATTCTAATTTCATTAATGTTGCAATTCAAAATGGGGAGAAATTTAGCTTAAGTTAATGTCCACAAAATGAATTGGAAAGGGATAACATGAAAGGTGTGTCGTATGCTTCTCTTGTTGGGAGTTTACTTTATGCACATGTTTGTACTAAACCGAAAATCAATTTTTCTATTGGAATGCTAGGTAGATATCAAAGCAACCGGGTGACTTCTATTGAAAGGTTGCAAAGAAAGTGTTAAGTTACTTACAAGGGACCAAAGACTATATGCTTACTTATATAATAAACTGATCACCTTGAGATGATTGGTTATTCAATCTCAGATTTTGGAGGATGCCTTGATAGCAGAAATAACACTATCGATTATGTTTACCCTCTGGCAGGAGGGGCCATTTCATAAAAAAGTGTTAAGCAAAGTGTCATCGCTTCTTCCACTATGGAAGCTAAGCTTGTGGATTGTTTTGAATCTACAAATCATGGATTGGGGCTGCGAAATTTTATTTTAGGACATAGTATTATGGGTTCAGTATATAAGTCACTGAAAATTTATTATGATAATATCGTAGCAGTCTTCTTTTCAAAGAATGATAGATACTCTGAAGTAGCTAAGCATATTAAGATGGAGTATCTATCTATTAAAAAAGAAGTTCAGAAACAAATCGTGTCAATTGAACACATTAGTACTGGTGTTAACATAGCAGATCCTTTAATAAAAAGGCTATCTCCAAAGATATTTTTGCCACATACTAAAGAGATGGATCTTGAGTAGTTTATTGTGTAATTGCTATTTGCTTAGTTATTTGACATAAGTTTTGATATGAATAAAGAGTTTCTGAATTCTAAATTTCTCTCTTAATTGTATACATGCATGTGAGTGAGTAAATATGACAGAAATAGTCTTTTATAAAGACATTATGAGACAATTATGATAATTCACATATTTATCCTTATTAAATATGACATTGGTGGCATGGTACATGGAAGGAATCATGCTCTTGAATTAGTATAAAACCACCATGACTCACATTAATGACGTATTTAGTTAAGGTACTTGATGATTGTTCTAAGACACTTGCGCAGCTTGTGTTAATCAAATCATTATGTATGGCCTTATTAGGACCAAGTGGGAGGCTCTTGAAAATATTACTTAATTATTTATTAATTACGAAATTCGGCCAAATCTTATAATTAAAAATTAAATAAATTATTGCTCCTATTAGTGCGGTCCATATACGAGGACGGATTTGATTATAAATTATTAGAAATAAGTCTTAAAAAATATTGTAAGAGACACATGACTTTAGGAATCCATATGAGTCTCTTAAGCTACTTTTTTGGAGAGTGGATGATGAGAAATAAGGATTTCGGGCCCCTTTCACCCTATATATAGTGAGCCATTCTCCACCAAATGGTTCACTCAAAACACACAAATATATTTGGGCTAAGAAGGGAAAATTACAAATTTTCAAATTACCCCAATTTCGTACAATTCTGGGCTGTTTTGGAGGAAGTGTTCAGGAGCTTTGGGAGGAAGTGTTAAGGAGACTTTAGGAGTGATTCAAGGATACATCAACGACAATAAACATATCAAAAAGCAATAGACAAAGTTATTTTTCCATAACTATTTGTAGTCAATTTTATATGGTGATTAGATGAAGAAATTAAAGATCCCTTGAGAACTAATAATATTTGTATATATTGTTTTTATTCATGTTTATAATATTTTACACTTAGGGCCATAAACCATGTTTAAAAAAAAATTAGTTCCAAATTAGTTTTTCTATGCATTGTAGAACTCACTCCCGGCACTAACAATTTACATTGCGCAAAGTTCTGTTAAAGACTGCATTGAAATTTTATAATACCAATAATAATTTATATTAGCTACAAACTAAAATTTAAAATATAATTTTTCAAAAAAAATACATTTTTTATAGTTTTAGAAAATGCAGTTGTGTTTATAAATTTCAAGTGATTTCTTTAAAACAGTTTTCTTTTTTAAATAACAAACATTTAGTGTAGTTTATTAAAATTAAAACGTTAAAAATATTACTCAAAACTTAAAAAACACTTCAAAACATTCATTAAAATTTAAAACGTTAAAAACATTTTAGAAAATTTATTAAAACAATTTGCTAGAAAATAAAAACATTAAAAAGTTGTTCATATTACAACTAACAAAAAACTATTTTTTAATATAAAAAACTATTATCTAAAAAGAATAAACTGTTTTTTAATTAAAATTTGACTTGAAAAAAATAAAATAATATATATATATATATATATATATATATATATATATATATAGGGAGAGGTTCGTACGTGAACTTAAAAGATGAACTTTATAACGAAATAACACCTAACGACTCATTAATTTTAATTTCTATGTTGTAATTGGTCTGCACCAGTGGCAACAAACACGCGTGTCGATCGATCCCCAACTCCCTCCCCCCCCCCCCCCCCCCCCAAACCACCACCATCACCATGGTAGCCCTTGTAGCAACCTTTATGGTAGCAGAGCTGCCATGGGGGTGGGGGGGGGGGGGGGGGAGGAGTATGGGGATCAATCGACACACGTGTCCATTGTCGCTGGTGCGGATCAATTACAACATAGAAATTAAAATTAATTAATTGTTAAGTACTTTTTTGTTAAGGTTCATTAAATAGTTTATTGTTTAGGTTCACTTGTGAACCTCTACCTACATATATATATATATATATATATATATATATATATATATATATATATATATATATATATATATATATATATATATATATATATATATATATATATATGATTGTGTTAAAGATTTAAATTCAAAAGCCAAAGCCATTGGCTATCTAAAAAATAGTTGAGGGTTAAAGGTAATATATTATTTTGTTCCATAGAAGGGTATTTTCTAATTTATACCAAAAAGTGGTTAGAGGTAACAATTAATTATGTTGACGTAACGGTTTACATTCAAAATAGGTGTCAAACCTGCATAGAAAAAAGAGTGGATACTAAACTATAAACTGGAGAAATTAACGGGTGTTAAATGTCAAATGACCCTATTTTTTAAAAGCATCATAAAATTTGGATTTTCTTGTAGTAACATTACATAAGTACTTCCGGTGCATTTGATTTCACAGTTAAAAATGATAAAACAATTCATTTTTATGAAATTTTAAAAAAAATTTAAAAGACGAGAAGACTTTTCTTTTCATTATGATTTTTCATGGAATAAGCTTTTTTCACGGAACTGTACTTTATTTAATGAAAGTAAAAAATAGATTGAGCAAGGAATTAAATTTGAGAACATGAAGTACAAATAGTAGTCCTATACATATTAGCCCTTATAATATTTATAGTACCTAATTACCCTTAATTTAAACAAGTTATGTCCCAAGTTGGGTTCATAACTAGGATCAATGTTCCTATGTATTTATTCTATATTGTAAGAATGCTTTGTTGTTTTTTATTTTATGGCTGTAGTGTTAATTATTTTACTATTGGAATCTAGCTATGCCATTGTCAGCTTTGGCTACAAAGGCTATAATGCAATATGTCGTATGTTAGATATTATTTGGCAGTATTTTTAACGAAGTTTCTTATTAATATTTAAATTTGCACTTCTTTTGTTATAGATTAAAATACTGTTGAATTGATTCTTTTGCGTAGATAAAAGTTTGTAATTTACTAAATATTAATGAATAAATTAGTAGGACAAACTTGACACTCCAAACTACAAATTTGACTTTGCAAGCCAAAGTTGGTTGAATGAAGGACATAAAAAATCAGTCGATAACTCGTGCGATAGTGGTTGAGACGAAAAATGGGTTTGCGCCTCAAATCGGGTATGCATCTGAATTTTTTATTTTGTTTATATCTAGGATTTTATGTTTTTAATATTTACCAAGAAATAAACATGTTTTGTAATTAGGAAAATAAAAATAAAAAGAAACACCGCATTTGAATAACATAAAAATAAGGAATGCACCCTTATATCAAGTACAGATGGCTGCCTATTCCAAGCGCCAAAAAAATCATCGTATATTTTATTATATTTGGCATTCACACACATTACAAGTCTCCCCCTCCACCTACTCCTGTCTATAAGTACAATTCCCCCCCTCCACCCACTCCCGTCTATAAGTACAAATTCCCCCCTCCACCCACTCCCGTCTATAAGTACAAGTCTCCCCCACCCCCAGCTCCAGTTCACAAGTCCCCACCACCTCCCACAAAGCCCTACAAATACAACTCTTCACCACCTCCTCCGGTTCACAAGTTGCCACCACCTCCCACGAAACCCTACTTATATAAGTCCCCACCACCACCTCCTACTCCAGTTTACAAATATACATCACCGCCTCCACCCCACCATTACTGATACTCTTCACCTCCTCCTCGGCAATGAAGTTTAATGGTAATCTTCTTTACAAACTAATCATATCCAATCTTTGAATCAAGCATTTCACGTTCTTTTGTTACTTTATAATAGATAAAATCCTTCTTCACTTGACATTTATATTTTATGTTGTTAATTTAAGAAACTTTATAAGTTGAACGTTTTTCACCACATAACCCAATGCATTCTTGCAGGATCGAGGGTGTCCGAATAAAGAAACCAATTGTTTTCGAAAGACAGAAAGCGACCATGAAGATGGAAGAAGAATAACTAAATGCCAAAAGATAGATGATGTGTTCACTCTTTCATGTATAAGTATTATTTTTTATGCAACAACCGATTACGCGCTAAGGTTTTGAACTCTTGGAATATAGAGAGGCTATTGTGTACCAAAATAAATATATTTCTCATTACCTCTACTCGTGAAATATATATTTTTTTGTATTTTCTCTTAATTGTGAACGTGATTAGTTTTAATAATATTTAGATTTGTTATGCTCCATGCCATGTGAAAACGAATTAATTTATCTTTTATATATATATATATATATATATGAAAACAATCCGAATCCTTAATCCAAAAGGAGTCTACCATGCATTTACTGAAGTTCATCCTCACCCTTAATTTTATTAATTGTCAAAACAGTCCTAATTCTTAATCTATTTTTAAAAAAAAATACATAATATCTCTACACTTATTATTTATTTTAAACAAAAATAGATACTCTTAAATTAATAATATCCCTAATGAATGCAAGAGTCAAATAGATACTCTTAAATTGGAACAAATACAATAATCTATAATTACTTTCAAAACTAGTATATAATTAGATTATGGAGCGTTTGGTTGTCTAAATTATTTAATTATTAAATTAATAAATTTAAAATTATGAGATTATGAAAGTATTAATTTGAAACAGATTTAAATTCCTTTTTTTGTCTTTAATTGCATCAATTAGTGTTCACCTAATGGCAAAATGACCTACTGACACACCCCAACCCCGTTACTTATAATTAAGTTTGAAAGTCAAAGTGAGTCAAATTATAATTACCTCAATCAAATCATAAACTCGAGTATCCTTTTTCAGTTATTAACATGTATCACTAAAACTAAAACTTTTCACAATTTTAAAGTAATTATACTTATTCAAACATACTAAAAGGATAAGTAGGCTTAAATTACTCCATTTACGTTTGACCAAAATCATGATTTTATGCATCCCTTGCTAACCCAACCTGATCTCCTAGATTTGACAGTGACATCACATTACCTGAAAACATAAACATAGACACTATGAGCAAAATAGCTCAACAAATGCATCACTACCACACTAGTGCATAAATTTAAATACAATAAATCATATCCCTGTGATGATATACGTATACTTATCTGACTCATTTATAAAGAATGACCAATCATATACTTATCTGGCTCATTCATAATGAATGACCTAACCCTTTCGAATCATGATTCACATATCCTGTCTATAATAGATAATTCTCGTCGATTAAATTGGTATTTTGTGATGTTCATTTCGTTATTTTAAATTTCATGTGATAATATTGTTAAATCGATTTTTAAATGTCTAAACAAATACTAACTACAAATATTTCGGTGATTCGGTTTTGGTATCCGATAATGAAAATTAGTAAACAAAAATTTGACTTTTTCAAACCAAAACGGTAAGCTATGGTAAAAAAAATCGTACTATGACCACCCCGAAATTAACATGTGATGGTAAGGAAACTTTACATGGCCCATTATTTTGAAATAAATTTAAAACATATGTGTATGTGGCAAACATAAGTTGTTGGTGACCCCGCTTTTTGTGTGGACACATAAACATATTGTCTCAATTTCGTCCAAAACTTTGGGTTGTGTAAATGTACTCTGGTGGTAAATCTAATCGTTAGAGTGAATAATAAGATTGATGTTTGATAATAACATTCACAACTTATTTTTTTTTAAATGGTATTTGTCTCAAAATCTTTTGGAGTAATGTTTAATTATAAAGAAAATATACCTAAACGATGTGTGTATGATGTAAAAATTAGGGTGAGATAAAAGACATAAAATTTTAATTTGAACTTCTTTTTTGGTTTGGGGGGGGGGGGGGGGGGGGTAAATCAAATAACTATATTTCGTTGACATTGTATTATTTTCGTCTGTGGTCACTTCCACAACATTTGTTTAGTATGTAGAGAGATTGCTTTAATCTCTTTTGTTTTTATTTTAACCTATGCCTAAATGTTGATTTTTGGGCATGGTTAAGGCCCCGTTTGGTTGTTCCCAAAATTTTAAATTAGCCCACTTAGAATTGGCCTAATTATGAATTGTCCTAGATTTGTTGTTTGGTTCCAAACATTATCATATTCAAAAATTAACCAAGTCAAGTGAATACATAAAAACTCCAATAATCCTATTTCACCAAAAAACTTAAAATTTCACAATTTAAATTTACAACACTAGCCTTTGACGGAGTACTCTCTCTCTCTCTCTCTCTCTCTCTCACTCACACACACACATAAAGACACTCGTGCACGCACACATTTGGTTAATTCTTAGCATCACCATCGAAAACTTTTTAACTTTCTGACTACCCATGCTAAATAAGCCAGTGAAAAATATTATCTTTTTATTAAATAACAAAACCCCCAATAATGGGAAGAACTAATATAATATAAACCATTCACACAATAACTAAAGTCTAGAGCATCACATAAATAAATAAATGCCGAATAAACTATCAGTTCCAAATCCAACATCCAAATCATAAATTTACCTAAAATGAAATAAATCTAAATACAAAGTCTGGTACTAAGAGGAATAAATTCAACGAAAAATCTGAACTTCACGGACATCATGCCCAACTGAAATAACTGAATATGAGTCTTAGACTAGGAAGAAAATAATTGAGGCCTCTACTCATGTTCTGCATGCCTCCACATGCACTGCAGCTACGCATCCCTAGAATGAATCATCATGCTTGGCGTCCCAATGGCTGGACACCTAAAAGTTTTGAAAATAGATTTATTATGGGTCATATCCCAAAACCTTTGAAAAATATTTAACAAGTATTTAAAATACAATAAGAGCAGTTATTATAAATATGTTAGTTTTGCGCACACTCCCAAGTCAAGTGAATACATAAAAATTCCAATAAACCTATTTCACCCAAAAACTTAAAATTTCACTATTTAAATTTACAACACTAGCCTTTGACGGAGTACTTTCTCTCTCTCTCTCTCTCTCTCTCTCTCACACACACACACACACACACACACACACACACACACTCACACATAAATACACGTGCGCGCGCGCACGCATTTGATTAATTCTTAGCATCACCATCGAAAACTTTTTAACTTTCTGACTACCCATGCTAAATAAGCCAGTGCAAAATATTATCTTTTTATTAAATAACAAAAGCCACAGCGATGGGAAGAACTAATATAATATAAACCATTCACACAATAACTGAAGTCTATAGCATCACAAAATTAAATAAATAAATGCCGAATAAACTATCAGTTCCAAATCCAACATCCAAATCATAAATCTACCTAAAATGAAATAAATCTAAATACAAAGTCTGATACTGAAACGAATAAATTCAATGAAAAATCTGAACTTCACGGACATCATGCCCAACTGAAATAACTGAATATGAGTCTTAGACTAGGAAGGAAATAACTGAGGCCTCTACTCATGTTCTGCATGCCTCCACATGCACTGTAGCTACGCATCCCTGAAATGAATCATCATGCTTGGCGTCCCAATGGTTGGACACCTAAAAGTTTTGAAAATAGATTTGTTATGGGTCATATCCCAAAACCTTTGAAAAATATTTATCAAGTATTTAAAATACAATAAGAGCAGTTATTATAAATATGTTAGTTTTGTGCACACTCTCTTGAGTTCCTCACCTCTCAACTATGGTACACACTTAACAACTCTTATTTAACCCACCTAGTTAATATACCCAACCTCAGTAGTCCCAATAATCATCTATTTAACAACTAATAGGCTTACCTCACCGGTACCCCCCATACGATACTCTACCGTGAAACCAATAATCAAAATTAGTCGAATATTATTATTGAATTATGAATTAATTTTCTCTATATCTTCTACTACAACACAAGAGTAGAACAAATCACATGTGTATATATATCACCATATTTATATATATAATGTATAACATTCTCGGACTGTGAACCGCAAATGCATGCATACTCTGCTACCTAGTCCATGTACCTCACGCACTAATCAAGGTCTACTGGTTCAGAGATCTACCTCGAACCATAAATCAAATATACACATAATGGAGGTGAACATAGTCTTAACCCAATGCATTCTTGCAGGATCGAGGATGTCAGTATAAAGAAACGAATTGTTTTTGAAAGACAAAGAGCGACCATGAAGATGGAAGAAGAAGAATTAAATGCCAAAAGATAGATGATGTGTTCACTTTTTCATGTATAAGTATTATTTTTTATGCAACAATTGATTATGCGCTAAGGTTTTGAACTCTTGGAATATAGAGAGGCTATTGTGTACTAAAATAAATAAATTTCTCACTTTCCTCTACTCGTGAAATATATATATATATGAAAACAATCCGAATCCTTAATCAAAAAGGAGTCTACCATGCATTTACTGAAGTTCATCCTCACCCTTATTTTTATTAATTGTCAAAACAATCCTAATCCTTAATCTATTTTTAAAAAACAATACATTATATCTCTACACTTATTATTTATTTTAAACAAAAACAGATACTCTAAAATTAATAATATCCCTAATGAATGCAAGAGTCAAATAGATACTCTTAAATTGGAAAAAATGCAATAATCTATAATTACTTTCAAAAGTGGTATATAATTAGATTATGGATCGTTTGGTTGTCTAAATTATTTAATTATTAAATTGGTAAATTTAAAATTATGAGATTATGAAAGTATTAATTTGAAATGGATTTAAATTCCTTTTTTTGTCTTTAATTGCATCAATTAGTGTTCACCTAATGGAAAAATGACCTACTGACACACCCCAACCCAGTTACTTATAATGATGTTTGAAAGTCAAAGTGAGTCAAAGCATAATTACCTTAACCAAATCATAAACACGAGTATCCTTTTTCCGTTATTAACATGAATCAATAAAACTAAAACTTTTCCCAATTTTAAAGTAATTATACTTATTCAAACATACTGAAATGATAAGTAGGATTAAATTACCGCATTTACGTTTGACCAAAATTATGATTTTATGCATCCCTTGCTAACCCAACCCAATCTCCTAGATTTGGCAGTGACATCACATTACCTGAAAACATAAACATAGACACCATGAGCAAAATAGCTCAACAAATGCATCACTACCACACTACTGCATAAATTTAAATGCAATAAATCATATCCCTGTAATGATATACGTATACTTATCTGACTCATTTATAAAGAATGACCAATCTTATACTTATCCGGCTCATTCATAATGAATGACCTAACCCTTCCGAATCACGATTCACATATCCTGTGTCTAATAGATAATTCACCCCCATTCCTCATCGAGGAGTAACCCCTGTTTGTAACAGACAATTCTTCCCCATTCTGTGTCGGGGAGTAACATCCCATTTTGATAATCTGAAATGAACAATTTCATATTCAATATTATTATGATCATATCCGTATCCATGTATAATACATCTTACTAGTAAGTGATATTTAGATCATATCCATAACCATGTACAATACATCTTACCCCTGAGTGATAATCATATCGTATACATAACCATATGTAATACATCTTAACTATGAGTGATATTCAGATCGTGTTAGTAACCATGTATAATACATCTCTTTCCAGTGAGTACACTCACCCTCCCTTTGCCTTTGTCTGGCACTTGTTCAACTGGGTCTTCTTCCCTTCCTATCATTCTTACAATATTAGTGTCATCATAATAATATTACCAATCCAAAAAATTACTTAAACATAATTCAATTCATAAGCACCATGTGATCATATTCAAATCATTTATGATAAATGAAGCTTCATCCAATTTCATGTTAAAATATTTAACATATTCAATTCATAGTCCAAACATACTTTAATTAATTCTTAGAAATCCAATTCTTATCATATTAGGTTGCCAATACAAAAGACGACACATCATTTCAAGTTTTGTAGAGCTAGATATGCCCATTTCTTTATTAGAAAACAAATCGGCCCTAAAGGATCCTCTATCATTTATTCAACTTCTAAGAATTTTCATAATTTTTCTATGTCATTACTTTCCATCATATTCCACCAAATTTTAATAAACATATTGAGTAATACAAAATTAAAGTTTCAAAATTTTTAGAGTTCATTTTCTATGTTAAGAAAATCGTCAAACACATGGTATGCATACTTACACTTTCGAGGCAGATTCTATACTTAGACTTCAAACTATCCCCCAAAATTCATTTCTTCATATTTTTACATAAGTTTCGAATATGTTATACTAATATATGTTGTCTAACACCTCCAAATGGAATATCTTGATTTCGATAAATTTTTCATGATTTATACCATTTTTACCACAACTAGGTCAGAATAGAACATTACGGCATAACTTAACATTTTTAAGCATACAAAACCTCCTCCTCGGGCATCAAACATGGAAACGTATAGTAAAAATGTTTTTAACATACAAACATATCATATAGAAGAATTTACTACATCAAAAAACTTCACGAGAAGAGAATTCAAATCTGGGACTTTAAAGTAAACATATTTTATCCTAACACGCGTTCTTACATATGTTCTTAAGCCATCCCTGTTTTAACACAATTTGGCGATTTGGGTATCATTAAAATATTTATCAAAATCCAAAACAAAATATACCAATTTTAGAACTCATTCATGTGACCAATTTTAACGAAGAAGTAGTTACCTTATAAGATCGCCTCGATTTATGGTAATTTTCTAAAGCAATTCTTCCTTAACTTTCTTTTTCTCTCTCCATAAGCATATTTCTTCCCAAGCTTCTCATTTCACATGTGGAAGAATATACAAATATGATTTATAATAAGGAAATAAGTTCTAATGGGTCCAATGGCACTTATCCTTGTGCCTACATACGATTGGTTGGACAAGAGGTCCAATAAGATAATTTCACTAATGACAGATTTGTCTCACCTTGATGAAATTACCATAACTCCCTGTTACGGACCCCGATTTATCCCAACTTTGCGTCTACTTTTAGATAACTTAGATACATACAACTTTCATATTTTTGTGTTTTCCCAAAATCATAAAATTAGTACGCCTAATTTGGGCTCGAACAGAAGAGTACTAATTTACTCAAAATTTCATAATGTTCACATTTGGCAACCCAACATCGCCAATTTCGCACCAACACCCTGGTTTGCTTTTATAAACATAATGATGAATTAGAAACGTATTTTCATGATGAATTTAACCACATGACTTATCATATGCTCTAAGCGGGTTATCCCCGATCATACGCTCGATTAACATCTAATGTAAGCAACACATATATCACATGAGTATGCATCCCCTAAACATGATTTATCATAATTATATCCGGGTTGTCACACCTATAATGAAACCTTATGGAGAAAGAATTAATAAGTGGCAGGTACATCTTATAATCGCCTTAACATATAAATAGAGGGGACAAATTCATTGGGGGGGGGGGATCGTGAGTTATTCACCACATACATACATACATACATACATACATACACACACACACACACACACATATATATATATATATATATATATATATATATATTTTGTGTGTGTGCGCGCGCGCGTGTGTGTGTGTGAGAGAGAGAGAGAGAGACAGACTGTTAAAGTAGTCCATTAAAGGGTAATTTTGTAAATTCAAATTGTGCAATTTTTAGTTTTTTGGTGAAATGGGCTTATTGGAGTTTTTATGTATACACTTGACTTGGTTAATTTTTTAATGTGATAATTTTGCAACCAAACAACAGGTCTAAGACAATTCATAAATTAGCTAATTACAATTTGGGGGGCAATCAAATGGACCTTAACCATGCCATAAAAATCTACATATAGTCGCAGGTTAAAAAAAAGAAGATAAAATCAATCTCTCAACACACACTAAACAAATGTTGTGCAAGTGACCACCAACCAAAATAATACAATGTTAATGAAATATAATTATTTTTCACTTAACCTCTATTCGCCACACACACACGCACACACACACACACACACACACACACACACATATATATATATATATATATCCATATAATTTTTGAAAATTTTGGCCAAAATATCTTCACTTTGGCATGCATGACATTTTTCTCTTTCATGCCCATACATGAAATGTCATGCTAAAAGTTATTTTTTTTCTTTTTCCTTTTTTTTTTGTGTTATATATACCATTATATACTAGTATACTATTATAAATACATGTATTTTTTTAAATACGTGTAAATTTAAATTTTTTTATTAAATATTTTTTCCATTTTTTTAAACTATTTTTTATTAATTTATTTTTTTATTTATTTTTTATTTTTTCTCAAATTTTTTTTATTGATTTTATTTTTTCTTAATTTTTTTTTACTTTTTTCTCAATATTTTTTTTCATTTTTTTTCATTTTTTTATTAATTTTTTTTTCTCAAATTTTTTTTTCACGGGGGCAAATTTATCGACGTGCCCTCGGGCACGGGCATCCACTAGTATATATATATATTAGAATGGGTGTATTTCTATATCATCAACAAGTTCATGAATTTGCTATTTGACCTGAAAGGTACTGTGGTTTTGATGGTTGTTTGCAATATGAACAACCACAATACATACATAAATTTACATTTGAAATACTTTGTGAATTTTTTCGGGGGTGGAGGAGATTTAATAGTTCGGCACTACGCTATTGATTTAACAGTCATCTGCTATAAGTACTATACACGTATATTCATAAGGTGAAACACCTACATTGTATGGTATCATAATTTACTATTCACATATAATACTGTTAGAGTCTCATTTTTTTAGGCGAATATTAATAAATAAAATGTCACTATTGTTAATATACCTTGATCTTAGTCATTAATTAATTACATCCTTAATGAATCACTCTTAAATTGGAACACATATAGTAATCTATAATTACTTTACAAACTAGTATATAATTATGGACCGTTTGGTTTTCTAAATTGTGTAATTATATATATTGATAAATTTAAAATTATGAGATTGTGGAAGTATTAATTTGAAATGGATTTAAATTCAATTTTTTGTGTTTCATTACATCAATTGGTGTTCACCTAAGGGAGAAATGGACTATAATGAAATCCTATGGAGAAAGATTTAATAAGTGGGAAATGGGTCTTATAATCTCCTTAACATATGAATAGTGGGAACAAGGGTGTGATATCTTTTTATTTAATAGTTTCTCTTTTATTTTTCTCATCTAATTTATGGATAAAGTTTTCAAAAGTTTATTTGGTCCAAGCACAAGTTCTTTGGATTTAATTTTTGATTGGATGTTCCCGAATTAAATGCCAAAAGATAGATGATGTGTTCACTTTGTCATGTATAAGTATTATTTTTTATGCAACAATTGATTATGCGCTAAAGTTTTGAACTCTTGGAATATAGAGAGGCTATTGTGTACTAAAATAAATAAATTTCTCACTTTCGTCTACTCGTGAAATATATATATATATATATATATATATATATATATATATATATATATATATATATATATATATATATATATATGAAAACAATCCGAATCCTTAATCAAAAAGGAGTCTACCATGCATTTACTAAAGTTCATCCTCACCCTTATTTTATTAATTGTCAAAACAATCCTAATCCTTAATCTATTTTTAAAAAACAATACATTATATCTCTACACTTATTATTTATTTTAAACAAAAATAGATACTCTAAAATTAATAATATCCCTAATGAATGCAAGAGTCAAATAGATACTCTTAAATTGGAAAAAATGCAATAATCTATAATTACTTTCAAAAGTGGTATATAATTAGAATATGGATCGTTTGGTTGTCTAAATTATTTAATTATTAAATTGCTAAATTTAAAATTATGAGATTATGAAAGTATTAATTTGAAATGGATTTAAATTCCTTTTTTTTGTCTTTAATTGCATCAATTAGTGTTCACCTAACGGAAAAATGACCTACTGACACACCCCAACCCAGTTACTTATAATGATGTTTGAAAGTCAAAGTGAGTCAAAGCATAATTACCTTAACCAAATCATAAACACGAGTATCCTTTTTCAGTTATTAACATGAATCAATAAAACTAAAACTTTTCACAATTTTAAAGTAATTATACTTATTCAAACATACTGAAATGATAAGTAGGCTTAAATTACCGCATTTACGTTTGACAAAAAATATGATTTTATGCATCCCTTGCTAACCCAACCCAATCTCCTAGATTTGGCAGTGACATCACATTACCTGAAAACATAAACATAGACACCATGAGCAAAATAGCTCAACAAATGCATCACTACCACACTACTGCATAAATTTAAATGCAATAAATCATATCCCTGTGATAATATACGTATACTTATCTGACTCATTTATAAAGAATGACCAATCTTATACTTATCCGGCTCATTCATAATGAATGACCTAACCCTTCCGAATCACGATTCACATATCCTGTGTCTAATAGATAATTCACCCCCATTCCTCATCGAGGAGTAACCCCTGTTTGTAACAGATAATTCTTCCCCATTCCGTGTCGGGGAGTAACATCCCATTTTGATAATTTGAAATGAACAATTTCATATTCAGTATTATTATGATCATATCCGTATCCATGTATAATACATCTTACTAGTAAGTGATATTTAGATCATATCCATAACCATGTACAATACATCTTACCACCGAGTGATATTCATATCGTATCCATAACCATATGTAATACATCTTAACTATGAGTGATATTCAAATCGTGTTAGTAACCATGTATAATAAATCTCTTTCCAGTGAGTACACTCACCTTCCCCTTGCCTTTGTCTGGCACTTGTTCAACTGGGTCTTCTTCCCTTCCTATCATTCTTACAATATTAGTGTCATCATAATAATATTACCAATCCAAAAAATTACTTAAACATAATTCAATTCATAAGCACCATGTGATCATATTCAAATCATTTATAATAAATGAAGCTTCATCCAATTTCATGTTAAAATATTTAACATATCCAATTCATAGTCCAAACATACTTTAATTAATTCTTAGAAATCCAATTCTTATCATATTAGGTTGCCAATACAAAAGACGACACATCATTTCAAGTTTTGTAGAGCTAGATATGACCATTTCTTTATTACAAAACAAATCGGCCCTAAAGGATCCTCTATCATTTATTCAACTTCTAAGAATTTTCATAATTTTTCTATGTCATAACTTTCCATGATATTCCACAAAATTTTAATAAACATATTGAATAATACAAAATTAAAGTTTCAAAATTTTTAGAGTTCATTTTCTATGTTAAGAAAATCGTCAAACACATGGTATGCATACTTACACTTTCGAGGTAGATTCTATACTTAGACTTCAAACTATCCCCCAAAATTCATTTCTTCATATTTTTACATAAGTTTCGAATATGTTATACTAATATATGTTGTCTAACACCTCCAAATGGAATATCTTGATTTCGATAAATTTTTCATGATTTCTACCATTTTTACCACAACTAGGTCAGAATAGAACATTAAGGCATAACTTAACATTTTTAAGCATACAAAACCTCCTCCTCGGGAATCAATCGTGGAAACGTTTAGTAAAAATGTTTTTAACATACAAACATATCATATAGAAGAATTTACTACATCAAAAAGCTTCACGAGAAGAGAATTCAAATCTGGGACTTTAAAGTAAACATATTTTATCCTAACACGCGTTCTTACATATGTTCTTAAGCCATCCCTGTTTTAACACAATTTGGCGATTTGGGTATCATTAAAATATTTATCAAAATCCAAAACAAAATATACCAATTTTAGAACTCATTCATGTGACCAATTTTAACGAATAAGTAATTACCTTATAAGATCGCCTCGATTTATGGTAATTTTCTAAAGCAATTCTTCCTTAACTTTCTTTTTCTCTCTCCATAAGCATATTTCTTCCCAAGCTTCTCATTTCACATGTGGAAGAATATACAAATATGATTTATAATAAGGAAATAAGTTCTAATGGGTCCAATGGCACTTATCCTTGTGCCTACATACGATTGGTTGGACAAGAGGTCCAATATGATAATTTCACTAATGACAGATTTGTCTCACCTTGATGAAATTACCATAACTCCCTGTTATGGACCCCAATTTATCCCAACTTTGCGTCTACTTTTAGATAAGTTAGATATATTCAACTTTCATATTTTCGTGTTTTCCCAAAATCATAAAATTAGTACGCCTAATTTGGGCTCGAACAGAAGAGTACTAATTTACTCAAAATTTCATAATGTTCACATTTGGCAACCCAACATCTCCAATTTCGCACCAACACCCTAGTTTTCTATTATAAACATAATGATGAATTAGAAACGTATTTTCAGGATGAATTTAACCACATGACTAATCATATGCTCTAAACGTGTTATCCCCGATCATACGCTCGATTAACATCTAATGTAAGCAACACATATATCACATGAGTATGCATCCCCTAAACATGATTTATCATAATTATATCCGGGTTGTCACACCTATAATGAAACCTTATGGAGAAAGAATTAATAAGTGGCAGGTACATGTTATAATCGCCTTAACATATAAATAGAGGGGACAAATTCATTGGGGGGGGGGGGGGGGATCGTGAGTTATTCACCACATACATACATATATATATATATATATATATATATATATATATATATATATATATATATATATATATATATATATATATATATATATATATATATATATATATATATATATTTGTGTGTGCGCGCGCGCGCGTGTGTGTGTGTGTGAGAGAGAGAGAGAGAGAGAGAGACTGTTAAAGTAGTCCATTAAAGGGTAATTTTGTAAATTCAAATTGTGCAATTATTAGTTTTTTGGTGAAATGGGCTTATTGGAGTTTTTATGTATACACTTGACTTGGTTAATTTTTTAATGTGATAATTTTGCAACCAAACAACAGGTCTAATACAATTCATAAATTAGCTAATTACAATTTGGGGGGCAATCAATTGGACCTTAACCATGCCATAAAAATCTACATATAGTCGCAGGTTAAAAAAAAAAAAGATAAAGTCAATCTCTCAACACACACTAAACAAATGTTGTGCAAGTGACCACCAACCAAAATAATACAATGTTAATGAAACATAATGATTTTTCACTTAACCTCTATTCGCCACACACACACACACACACACACAGACAGATATATATATATATATATATATATATATATATATATATATTAGAATGGGTGTATTTCTATATCATCAACAGGTTCATGAATTTGCTATTTGACCTCAAAGGTACTGTGGTTTTGATGGTTGTTTGCAATATGAACAACCACAATACATACATAAATTTACATTTGAAATACTTTGTGAATTTTTTTGGGGGTGGAGGAGATTTAATAGTTCGGCACTACGCTATTGATTTAACAGTCATCTGCTATAAGTACTATACACGTATATTCATAATGTGAAACACCTACATTGTATGGTATCATAATTTACTATTCACATATAATACTGTTAGAGTCTCATTTTTTAGTCGAATATTAATAAATCAAATGTCACTATTGTTAATATACCTTGATTTTAGTCATTAATTAATTACATCCTTAATGAATTACTCTTTAATTGGAACACATATGGTAATCTATAATTACTTTACAAACTAGTATATAATTATGGACCGTTTGGTTGTCTAAATTGTGTAATTATATATATTGATAAATTTAAAATTATGAGATTGTGGAAGTATTAATTTGAAATGGATTTAAATTCAATTTTTTGTGTTTCATTGCATCAATTGGTGTTCACCTAAGGGAGAAATGGACTATAATGAAATACAATGGAGAAAGATTTAATAAGTGGGAAATGGGTCTTATAATCTCCTTAACATATGAATAGTGGGAACAAGGGTGTGATATCTTTTTATTTAATAGTTTCTCTTTTATTTTTCTCATCTAATTTATGGATAAAGTTTTCAAAAGTTTATTTGGTCCAAGCACAAGTTCTTTGGATTTAATTTTTGATTGGATGTACCCGAATTTTTAAAAGTTTGGAAACTCGTGCCTTATGAATTCAATCAAAAATTAAAAATTTTACTTGGGTTTAATTGTATTGAGTAAATTTTAATTCAAAATTCAAAATTCAATATGTTATATAATTTCTAATTGTGACACCCTGCTTATCTTAATTATGGGTGATCAATCCTTTATTTAAATAAACATGAATCTCATTTGGTTCATTCTTAGCATCACTGTCGAAAATAATATTTTTAATTACTAACTTCTTATGTTAATTAAGTCAGAGTCAATTTTATCTTTCACTAACGTAACAAGATGCAAAAAAATAGGAATTTAACAACTAATCCAACACAAATATAAGAGTTTGAATCATCACATGATAAATAGATAAATAATGAATACCAAATAATCCCTCGGTTCACAAAGAAGAATCCAAACCATAAGTCTATAGAGGTAAAATTGAATCTAAGTACATCGTCTGGCAAATAAAAACAAAAGGTATAATAACTGAAGGAAGCAACATACCCAAATGAACTAATGAATCAAAACCTAGTCTAGGAATGAATAACGAAAGCATCTACTCCAAGTCCTGTAAGCCTCCACAATGATGTAGCTACGCATTCCTAGAACGTGTCCTCAAGTTTGGCGACCCTGTGGATGGACACCTAAAATATTTTGACACGGGTCAGAGCCCAAAACCATTTGAAAAATATTTAGCAAGTAATTAAGATGCAATAGCTAAATATGCATTCACAATTTTCATATTTAAGCGGGTGTCGCACTCTATTGAAGTATTAATCACCCCTAAAGTATTTTTCACACCTAACGCTTACCTTCTAACCCAACTAGTTATAATACCCCGCCTAACTAGTCCGTTTACAAATCCTTCTATCACCCTACTTTATCTCGAGTACTTCCCACCTTTGGTTCCTAAGTTATTTTTCCCTAACTTAGTTAATCATTTCCACTTTAATTGGTTATATAATATTCACACTATTTATATCAATAATGCGTTCACACTTTACATTTTTAACTCATATATAATTATCTACTCTATTATATATGTATAATATACTATAACAATCACACACATGTTGCATATAATATATATCTCACCGAATAATAACTAACTGGATGCTTGTCTCTATAATGCAATCATATCCCAGGCATACTCACTCTAACCTGGTTACCACAAGTCGGTTAACTCACATCGAAATAGGTAAATAAATCACAAACTTAATAGAGGCAGTCATATTTCTCTGAGAGTGATACCAAATCATACCCAAAACGTCTCACCTCGATAATAAAGTACACAATAAAATATTAATCGATGTGTGATAATACACAAATATTGCGTATTTTATCCCTCGAACCGACGCATTTTAGCCCCCTCGGGTATCTTATTCCCTATATTTATGCCCGTTAACCAGACAACCTCGAATTTCTATGTGAACATGTTTTGCAGGGGTTAATTGAGCTTTTATAGGTATTTCTATGCTAAGTGTGAAGTTCAGACGCATTTTGCTCGATTTTCATACGCGATCGCACATTTAAGGGTTTTTTAGTCTTTTCATAGCTTGGTAACCTGGCCCAACATCTAAACGGAAGTTGTATCCCCCCTCGCAAGCTTCACATGTTCATGAACGGTGCGCAATTCCGATTTAGAACGAAGAAGTTACGATGATTTTAGCGGAGGAGAAAAGCAAACATGCCAAAACAGGAGGAAAGGAGAAGCAACCCTACTAGATCGATCCATCCATTAAAAGGATCGATCCTTCAGTTTTTTCCAATCGTGGGGAGATAGTGGGCTTGGATATTTACCATCGATCGATCGATCACTAGGGATCGATCGATCGATCCCCTGTTTCCAGCTGATATTTTGTCATTTCTTTTCTTTTCTATTTTAATTCCACTTACTATATATACCAATTTTGTTGTATTAAGAGATATAATTGGTTTTAGATAGTTTAGGTTAGGGTTTTGGAGGTTTGAGAGCTCATTTCTTCATTTCTTCTTGAATTGACACCCATTTGGGCTTGCAATTTGTGCTATCGTCTTCCATCTCCATTAATATTGTATGTATTTCCTTTATTCTTTCTTTCTAGTTAATTTACATGCTTTCATAATTAGATTCACATGCTTTATTTCCTTGCTTTCTATTGTAACTTTATCTCGTTTATTTATCGCTTTCATTTACCGCGTTTTTATCATGCTTTCTAGCTAATTTAAATTAGGTTGTGTTTGAATGGAACTCACTCGAGTTGACGCGTTGCTTTGCTTTGGTGATGGTGTTTATGGGTCTATTTTGGGTGTGTTGTCCTAGTTATTGCGCCTAGGAGATTTGAGGGGGCATATCATGTATGTCCTGTGCTTACGACCTTGCATGCAAAGTTTTTGGGATATTTGTTGACGCCAAAATATTATTAGAATTTTATGCAGATTTAGGGGGGTGACAACCCTTGATCTTATTAATTGTCAAAACGAGACGCATTCTAAATAACTCGTCGACCCATGTGACCATTTTATAGTAATTAACTCCGGTGAGGGTTATTCGACGAAACCTATAGTTTTTCTCGCTTTGTTAGTCTAGTTTCAATACACTCGCCTAGATTAACATTTCCCTTTTATGTATATTTTCCATTTTAGTTTGTAATTCACCTTTTACACTTTTATTTTGAAATATTAAATCATATAAATTCTAGCATCTCGTCTCTGTGGATTTTCAATACCCAACTTACTGTTGTGCTTGCCTCGCAAGTGTAGTCGTAATTTAGGTTTGTTTGTATTATAGCAGTGAAACAAAAACAACGACTGTGTCCTTACACGTGCACACCTTTCAGGCGACGATCAAAATGGTGCCGTTGTCGTGGATGAGCTTGTTTTAGACTTTATTTGATGTAGTATTTCAAAATATTTTCTTTCTATTTGTATTATTTGCTAACCTTTTTGTAGGACTTCCACATTTGAGCACTTAGAAATGCTTGATTTTTTCCTACACGCACCTACTTTGTGGAATTCGCCACTTCGAGCCATTTTTTGTCTAAGCATGTCTTATTCTAATTCTTTCGGTAATCATTGTTATAATTCTCAAAATTCCAATTCTCGCAAACCTTTGACTTTCGGTGAATACTTAGAATCCCAAAGAATTACAAATTCTAGTATGACTTTGGGCGATGATAACGAAAGTCAAAACTTAGGTTATTGGAATTTTGATGATGATGATAATGATTTTTGGCCTTTACCTCCTTATAATAGGAATTTTGAAACTAATTGCAATAGTTTTCAAAATTCCTATAATATTGCGTTTTCGTTTAAGTCCGATGGTAATTTTCAAAGTTCCCATTTTTAAGGATCTGTACCTCTACCTATAACATTCGGTGAGGGGTTGCGTATGCTTGAGAATGAGAAAATTGAAAACCGTTATCGGGATGAAAATCGTTGTTGGGAACATGAGTTGGATTTATTATTTAAGTCCGACGACGATTTCGCTTTCAAGACTTTTCAAGTCGAGGAATGTTTTGAACCAAATGAGGACTTTTTGCCTACTTTGGAACAAAACATTCTAGACTTTGCCCATTGCATAATAGATATTGAAAGTGACGATGAAAATGATGTAATATCTATTTGCAATGAAATGATTTCTTATTTGGCCCCCAAAGAAGAACATTTCATTGAACATGATCCCATTTCATTCGAAACTCAATCTTGACGCGATGATGATTCATCTCATGAGTTTGAATTTCTTTCATCCCCATTTTCATTCTCTGTTATCACACCATCACAAGTACCTGATGATTCGGTTTCAAACTTTAATGTTTTAAACCTTTTCGTCGATGAGGAGTACTTTCTCGAGTCGCCTTCCACGATTGCATCTTTGCCTTCGTGTGCACCCCCTCCCATTCCAATTTCAAAATCTTTGGGAAGATATTCGAATTTTCTCGGTCCCCACATGTTTTTGTCACCCATTCAATCCAAATCCCCCATCGTCCCTCCAAAACTTTTAATTAGAGATGGTTCCTTTCTTCCACCTTACACATGCCTTCCGTTGTTCAAACGAAATTCATATTTTTCGGAAGGCATGCTTGTATGTGAGGGTACACCGGTTATCCTCCAATGTCAAATCGTTTTTGCGGTGGACCCTCAGCTATTTAGACTTCTAGTGTATAGTTAGTGTGAAGCCTAAATAGTAGGTTGTATATAGTTAGATTTTTTATTCTTTCGTTCTTTCTTTTTTCTTTCCTTTTTAACTTAGTCTAGTGTAAATAGTTATGTTTTTTTATTTGTTTTGGCTATGCTTGGTACTAACTTGTTTTGTAGATTCTTTGGACTTGTTCTTATGGGGATCGCTCCAATTTTGGGTAATATCGCTTTTTTCCTCTCTTTAACTTGGTTCTTAATTCACATTGAGAACAATGTCAGGTTTTAAGTTAGTGGGTGTGGGATATTCTATCCATTTCACATGTTAGTCCATGTTTTTGCTCACATGTTAGTTACTTAGTATGCTTTTCTTAGAAAATTGAAAATTTCAAAAATATTTTATTTCTTTTTTCTCCTTTATTGGGCATTTTTCCCTTATTTCCGATGATAAATTTTAATAATCGACCGATCCAATAGACAACCCTATGATACATGCTCTCGATTTTAGAAGTTATTTGACTTTGCTCTTAATTATTGATATTATGAATAACATCATGAATTAAACTTTAATCCCATGCTCACATACACTTTCCTTGCTTTATTGATTTGGTTTAAGATTTTTATAACTCGGTAATCTTTTGTTACATTTTATATACTTACACCGAGTAAGCTTTGTACCTTTCTTCATTTGTGAGTGTATACACTATTCTTTCCTCTTTGAAAACATTGAATTCGTTTGTAATCTCTCTATTCTTTCATTTGATCGTTCATTAATTGAGTTCATACTTGAAATGTATTACTTGATCATGATTTTCATATATTGTTTTAACTCAAGAATTGCGTAAACTTTGTGAAATGATCATAGGCATTCTTTGTTATATAACCCATATTAGGCTTGACCTCACGTTATATGTTTTCCCTCGTTAAACCCTTTGAGCCTAAATATAGCCTTTCATTTCATAACCCAAATCCCATAACCAAATCCAAATTGGAGTTTTAAACCTTACATACACCTTCCATACCCTTGTTTGGAATGTTACTTGGGATTGAATGTTTTTGTTGTGTTGCGGTTGTAATTTAGGCATATGAGAGTGAGATAAGTAAAGAAAAGAAAGTAGTGAAAAAGTGAAGAAAAAGAGAAAGCAAAAGGCAAAAGAAAACAAAATAGAAAATGAGAAATAGAAGAAAGGAAAAGAAAGAGAAGTTTGGAAATGTTGTATATAGTTCAATAAGCTTTGATTACTCTCCCCGATGATACATCTAATGCTCGTTTGGAACTTGTTTTCCAATTTTGCTATTGCTCGCATTTTCCCATTATCCCGAGTTTTTATCCCGAACACTTTGAATCCATATATACATTCCTTCATTTCATACCCTAGCCTAACCTAAATTACAACCCTAATAAAGTCTTATGTGATCTTAGGTTGATGTAATTCAAAAGTCATAATAGTTTTAATAATCTGTGAAAATGCATTTCGCCTCCTTTAATATGCGGTATCTTTCATTGAGATTACATTTTTCATTTTATATATAGCGTTTTTCATTTGTAACATGTGTGCGGCCTAGTTTCTATTTACATTTACTCTTTATGCCCGCATGTTCCGTGTGTTACCTCCCTATTTCGAGTGAATTCACTTGATGAGTGTAATGCCCGTGAGGATTGAATGTATGCTTTCTTTAACGTTTATCCGATTTATTTAAGTTTTTGCCAAATCACACTTTACATGTGCTCACTCCCCCCCCCCCCCCCCCACATTTTAAGGTTTTAATTCTATGAGGTGCATTATATAATGTTAATGATTTGGCATTTTGTTTGAATTCATTCACTTTGCTAATAATGCTTATGAAATCTTGTTTGCTATTGTTGGGCTTGTCGCATGTTGGTTTGGGAATATTTTGAGGAAACCATGTGATGTTTGTGGGTATCATCCCTGAAAACCCTCACGAGATGACACTCGTCCACTAGGGTGACCTAGGGGTTTAATGGCTTATTGCATATGCTAAATGCAATCGAATCGCTCGCAAAAGTGGCCTTTTCTTTTATACCATACTTTTGTACTATCTCCTGCTTTTGGTTTGCTTGTAGTTCTTGTTGCATCCTATTTCATTGCTAGGGACTAGTAATGTGTAAATTAGGGGGTGTGATAATATGAAAATATTGCGTATTTCATCCCTCAAACCGACGCATTTTAGTCCCCTTGGGTATCTTATTACCTATATTTATGCTCATTAACCAGACAACCTCGTATTTCTATGTTAACATGTTTTGCAGGGGTTAATTGAGCTTTAATAGGAATTTGTATGCTAAGTGTGAAGTTCGGACGCATTTCGCTCGATTTCCGCATGCGATCGCACCTTCAAGGGCATCTTAGTCTTTTTATAGCTTGGGCACCTGGCCCAACAACTCATAGAAGTTGTAGCCCTCCTCGTAATCTTCGTGTGGCCGTGAACGGTGCACGATTTCGATTCAGAACGAAGAAGTTACGACGATTTTAGCGAAGGAGAAAAGCAAACCTGCCAAAACAGGAGGAAAGGAGAAGCAGCCCTGATCGATCGATCGATCAAAAGGATCGATTGATCGATCCTTCAGTTTTTTCCAATCGTGGGGAGACAGTGGTCTGGGATATTTACCATCGATTGATCGATCACAGGGGATCGATTGGTCGATCCCCTGTTTCCAGCTGATATTTTGGCTTTTATTTTGTTTTCTCTTTTCTTTTCTATTTTAATTCGACTTACTATATATACCAATTTTGTTGTTATTAAGAGATATAATTCGTTTTAGATAGTTTAGGTTAGGGTTTTGGAGGTTTGAGAGCTCATTTCTTCATTTCTTCTTGGATTGACACCCATTTGGGCTTGTAATTTGTGTTATCATCTTCCATCTCCATTAATATAGTGTGTATTTCCTTTATTCTTGCTTTATAGTTAATTTACGTGCTTTCATAATTAAATTCACATGATTTATTTCCTTGCTTTCTAGTGTAACTTTATCTCGTTTATTTATCGCTTTCATTTACCGCGTTTTTATCATGCTTTCTAGCTAATTTAAATTAGGTTGTGTTTGAATGGAACTCACTCGAGTTGACGCGTTGCTTTGCTTTGGTGATGGTGTTTATGGGTCTATTTCGGGTGTGTTGTCCTAGTTATTGCGCCTAGGAGATTTGAGGGGGAATATCATGTATGTCCCGTGCTTACGACCTTGCGTGCGTAGGTTCCGGGATATTTGTTGATGCCAAAATCTTATTAGGCTTTTATGCGGATTTAGGGGAGTGACAACCCTTTATTTAATTAAATGTCGAAACGAGACACATTATAAATAACTCGTCGAACCATGTGACCATTTTATACTAATTAACTTGGGTGAGGAACATTCGATGCAACCTATAGTTTTTCTCGCTTTGTTAGTCTAGTTTCAATACACTCGCCTAGATTAACATTTACCTTTTATGAATCTTTTCCTTTTTAGTTTGTAATTCACCTTTTACACTTTTATTTCGGAATATTAAATCGTACAAATTCTAGCATCTCGTCTCTGTGGTTTTTTGATACCCGACTTACCATTGTGCTTGCCTCGCAAGTGTAGTCGCAATTTAGGTTTGTTTGTATTATCGCAGTGAAACGAAAACAATGATTGTGCCCTTACACGTGCACACCTTTTAGGCGACGATCAATGTGACCTAGGGAGTATACTCCCCCTACATTCACTAGCCAGGGGATTCTTGCAAATTTTGTAACCTCCGATGATAGCACTAGAAGGGTATGTTTCCACATAAATACCACTCAAACAGATATTTATAAATTGCACACACACACACACATATATAATGACAATTAATTCGTCTATTCTGTGGCTAACACGCGTAGCACTAGCCCATAATCCATTAAATAATTACTGTAGCTTCACTAGCTAAAATACACGGGCTCAATCAATCGGCGTGTATTTAAATATTAATAAATTTATCTCAACTGATTCCTTCTTAAGTTACTCACTATTTCACGTATCTCTAAACCCACATATATATACCCATTATCCCTAGGTAGTAGGTTTCCATTTATATTTCACTAAATAATACTTCCTTGAGCAATCCACAACCAAACTACAGTCGAGAAAATTAAATAAGCTGACCTGCCCGAAAACATGCATTGTCGATCGATCGATCCTGCCATGCAGGCAGCTCCTTCCCTAATAATTTTCTCCATTGATATTCATCCAAACCTCCATGGATTCATCCCAAATCTTACCCCAAGCACATCCAGTGTTTATCACACATTAAAATAGGTTCTAATAATGATTTCAACCCTTAATCGTCACTGATTTCTCATCAAAATTCAATATTTTACGAATTGGGTTTTCTCAATTTATTACAATCCTCCCATTCAATTTGATTCCATAATCCAAATTAAATTAAATTAAATTAAATTAACTACTAGGTTTCAACTATAAATCAAACTACAGTAATTTATATCAGTATTTCAACATCAATTGCACAGTAATTCTACATCTAATGTCCAAATCTCGCAAAACCCAATTTTCATGTGACAACACTCCCCAAAAAGGAGTTTGTCTACACCCAGCATAATACGAACATGATTTTTTTCAATTTAAAGTAGAATAATGTTAATTACTAGTTTTTCTAGGCTCGTATGGTCTGATTACATGTTGTAGAAGATGGATTTGACAAAGTACACCTAATTCTCCCTTGAATATTGTCTCTAAAGTACCTTTCTTCTCTTCCTTCTATTTTCTCTCAATTTCTGGAGTTTTGAATCAGAGTTCTAGCTTCCTCTATCTCTTAAAATTAGGTATAATATCCCTAATCCTAAAATTAGGCTAACGGGCTGTGATACCAGCCTGATTAAATACTGGGTGACCAATCCTTTATTAAATTAAATAAAACTGTCCGGTTGGTTCATTCTTAACATCACTGTCGAAAACAATTTTTCTTTATTTATCACCTAATAAATAATTGAGCTAAGTGTCAAAGCATTTAATTTTATAGATTAAGCTCCATTGTTATGAGTTTATATACATAAACCATTTCATGAACAAAGATAATAATATTGAATACCAAACCATCCAAGTGGAATAAATAGGCTAGATTAATCATTCCAAATAAAATATCCCCAAATCGAAGGATAATGTAATAATTAAAACAATCCCAACAAAAACTGAATACTGAAATAAATAAAGAGTACAAAGTCTCTCTGACCTAAATAAAAACTGGAAATGGGTGAGGCATGCCCTATTTAATATGACTAAGTGAAGAGCTGAGATTACAAGGATGAAGTCGTCTAAATGCAAAGACATGCAACTCCCACAGTAGCTGCAGCATGTCAATTGTCCAAAGATCTAAGTCTGACGCCCCTATATATATACAAGAGAAAGAAGAGATAATAAGAAACGGGTCAGATCCCGAGTTTAAAATAGCTTGAAAATAGTTTAGAAAAAATATAGAATGCTTACCATTTGATATTAAATACGTGTTAGTATTTCGACACTCACTTGGAAATTCTTACCTCTCAACTAGTCTGCATGCCTAACGTACAGCTAAACCCTCCAAGTTAATGCTAACCCAGTTAACTAGTTCGAATTAAGTTCCCTCTTACATTTCCTCTTTTGTATGATCGTACATATAAAACACTAAATACCTTATCGTAATCCTGGAATTTATGAATAAATTTTATTAATCCATTACCGTCGTAAGTTCCCACACACTTATGTTATTCTTTAATTTCATTATCTTTCTCATCTCCTCACAAGCACAGTAGATTAAACATAGGTATATATAGTTTATCACTCAATATATATACAAATAGGGAACCCCACATAAAATCTATGGTGCAAGCATACTCTCCTATCAAGTTCTTGTACCTCTCGTACAGAAAGGGAAATACTAGTTGAAAGAGTTGGCGCTTGCGTTCAATTAAGAAATAATATAATAAATACCATTTTTAACCCAAATAAACCCTAAGCATGCAACTTGGTGTGATTGAAACAATATGAAATCATGCAAGAATTATTCAACACACAAAGTTAAGGAAAAATCCCCCACAGGGGCAAAACCATTTGTATATCACTATAATTTGTAAAAGACGGTTTACAATCGGATTACAATGAAATACAGGTTGACTAAGAATTACCCTCGGGTATCGGATTCTGTAGCCGCGGCTGGAATATCCCTTTCCAGTAGGGTTGGCGGCAGGAACAATCCCTGTCCAGTAGGGCTGCAATGAAGAGGAAGGAGCGATCCACTTCACAAAGGGTTGAACAACATCAATGGTGTTCTAGGGTTACCAAAAGTGACTCACGAATATATGGAATTTGTGTGAATCAATGGACTCAAATACCATGAAGACTTAAGAGTTATGGTACTCAGAAAATCGTGTGTAAGTCTTAAGAAAACCAACTACTGATCGTGGTTTAAATAAGGAGTTAAAACCCTAAAAAATCTGCATCACGATCTGGCAGAGTTTATCCAGGGCGGACCGGTCCGGGCCTTAGGCGGATCGGTCCGATAGCGGACCGGTTCTTTTAATTTGCAGCTGATTCGGTTCGCATTCGGTCCGGTGCTCACTGGCTTCAAAAGAGCAAGGCGGATCGGTTCGTTTTAATATCAGGCGGGCCGGTCCATCTGTCTGGATTTCTGAATTCTTCCTTTCTTTTGATCTTCGGATTCCGTTGATGACAAATGAACTTTGAATCTTTGCAACGGTGTTACGGCTAATGACATATACAAGTATGTTGGACAAAAATGTCCTTACAAATCTCCCCCTATGTCTATGCCGGAACAAACATAAAAAAATCCGAATTATCAAGTATGAACAATGCCTATACAAATCTACCCTTCCATGAACCCAAAAACTGAAAGTGGTACAAATGACTAAGGCTGCATCGTTTGTTCTTCGAATCTTCAGAAATCTCACCGCTTTTCTCATCAGGGTGTGCAACATGGGATTATCACCTACACACATGAGACAAAGCAAATACCAAGTGACGTATCGAGTTTGAAATGAGATAAACAAGCATATATATCAATTTCAGAATTTCAAAACTCCCCCCCCCCCTAATCAGATAATTCATTCTCCCCCTTTTTATGATGTCCCCAAATAGACAAATGAGAGAAATAAATCAAGCAATCAAGTACCGGGGTGACACAAGGCATAAAATCACACCATGAATGAACATAAGACAACCAAGTCGGTGATAGCGTAAAAGAATGGGTGTGATCAAAATTCTATAGGAAAATCAAAGCATACAAGCATGACATATGTGCACGATGAATATTGGATATTCCTAACGAATGAACTCAAATGCTTCCTTTGGTGTAAAAGATTGGAAATATAAGACATTGACTATATCAAATCTACAAATCAAAGCTCAAAGTGATTTCTACACCAATAACGTCCAAAATGATTTTCATGCTTTTTCAGGACTTTCAAGGAAGTGCAAACCCGTTTTTCTCATTCTCCAACCAAACTCCCTCAGATTTATATTTTTAATAGAGGTATACTAAATTCTCAAACTTTGGAGAATTGATGGTGAAAACCTAAATGGCCCATATATGGCATGTATAGCTTTTTATTGCCTTTTCAATTTTTTCGGGCTCTTTTAACCTCTTAGGACCTCGGATATTAAAATTCCTCCATTTTTTAGGTCCTTTTAAACGGTGGCTTTTACGCAAAGGATAAAGATCAACTTTCGCAGCCCCTCCCCGTTTTACAATTTAACACACAGTCTCACCAAAACGGTTTTCACATGCATTCCAATCTTGTCAAGTTTTATCGCATATTGTTCATTGTATAGACAGAATTGAGATGGAAACACTCAAGCCAATATGAGATAGACAAGTGCAATAATAAAATAAAGCCGTACATGTGTGCAGAAAAGGATATAGGAGTCAAGCATGTAGGAAAATATCACTAATTACATCTCAAAGACTCCGACCAATGTAAAGCACATGGATGAAAAGATGTAGCCTCTCAAATCTCTATCAAACAGTCACATGGATAAATGGAATGAAGTTGTGACTTGGATATCATAAATGCTCATCCATAAAAGGCAAATCTCTTTTTGAATTTTTCAAAAATTTTATCAAAATAAAATCTTTTTGTGGTTTTCTAAAATTTTTCTAAAAAGAGAATCTTTTTGTATTTTTCAAAGAATAATAAAAAATACATAAAAGCTGTACAACAAATCTATGGTACATATAAAACATACTAGCAATAGGAAGCATATGATATGAACATGAAGAAGCATCCTATTCTAGACATAGACCAACCCCTCAGTCAACTGTGCAAATCCCCAAAGACTTCCTAAGACTCTCAAATCTAAGGGCATCTAAAGGTTTCGTGAAAATATCGGCTAACTGACGGTCGGTAGGAACAAAACTCAGGGGTACGAACTTCTCCTCAACTAACTGACGAATAAAGTGCTCGCGTAACCTGATGTGCTTTGTGCGCGAATGTTGGACAGGATTGCGGGATATGTGTATCGCGCTCGTGTTATCACATGAAATGATCATGGTGTCCTGTGAAATCCCATAATCCTCCAACATTTGCTTCATCCACATGAGTTGCGTGCAACAACTCCCGGCGGCGATGTACTCAGCCTCCGCAGTGGACAAAGAGATGGAGTTTTGCTTCTTGCTCAACCATGAGACAAGAGCAGAACCAAAGTAGAAACATCCACCAGAAGTGCTCCTACAACCATCTGCATCTCCGTCCCAATCAGCATCCGAATAGGCGGACAAACGGTCATTGGTATCAAAGGAATACCAAATGCCGTATGATAGAGTTCCACTCACGTATTTGATAATACGTTTTAGAGCGAGTAAGTGAGACTCTTTCGGAGATGCCTGAAATCGCGCACAGACTCCAACACTATAGGCTATGTCGGGACGACTAGCAGTCAAGTAGAGAAGACTGCCTATCATACTCCGATACAAGGTTTGCTCTACGTCCTTACCTGAAGTGTCCTTACTAAGCTTGGTAGTGGTACTCATAGGTGTACGTGCATGCTTAGCGGAGTCTAAACCAAATTTCTTCACTAGGTCTCTAGCATACTTGGATTGGGAGATGAACATCCCATCCTCTAGCTGACGAACCTGGAGACCAAGGAAGAAAGTAAGCTCACCTACCATGCTCATCTCAAACTCACTTTTCATCTCCTCCTCAAAGTGGTGAGCATGCTGGGAGCATGTGGATCCAAAGACTATGTCGTCCACATAGACCTGGGCAACCAAAATAGCACCGTCATCTCTCCTGGCAAACAACGTCATATCTACTCCCCCTCTCTTGAAGCCACGAGCTAAGAGATAGGAAGTAAGCCTCTCGTACCAAGCACGGGGTGCTTGCTTCAAACCATACAAGGCTTTTCTCAGATTGTAGACGTGCTCAGGGTGCTGAGGGTCTTCAAACCCTTTTGGTTGTTCCAAATAAACCTCCTCCTGTAGAATGCCATTCAAAAAGGCACTCTTGACATCCATCTGATATAACTTGAAGTGCAGATGACATGCGATGGCGAGTAGTAAACGGACGGACTCAAGCCTCACAACAGGAGCAAATGTCTCCCCAAAGTCTACACCCTCTATCTGTGTGTAGCCTTGAGCGACCAACCTAGCCTTATTTCTGGTTATGGTACCATTTTCATCCATTTTATTCTTGAAAATCCACCGGGTACCAATTACATTAGTATCACTAGGTCGGGGGACAAGTTCCCAGACATTGTTCTTCTTAAACTGAAGCAACTCATCTTGCATAGCAGATATCCAGTGTTCATCTTTGAGTGCTTCCTTGTGATTCTTGGGCTCGACTTTGGACGTGTAGCACTGATGACTAACCACGTTCTCTAGTTGAGCACGAGTCTTGACCCCTAGAGTGGGATCGCCAACAATGGCTGAAGGATCATGACTCTTGCGAACCCAAGCAGGTGTGTCCCCTAAAACAGGAATAGGGTCCACAGAGTGTGGGAGAGGAACAGGAAAATCACTGTCAAAAAAGTCCTCATCCTCACACTAAAGGTTGGGATCAATAACCGTCGGAGGTTCGTCATCTTGCACAGTGACGTTTATTGATTCCATAACCTTAGAGCTCTTCAGGTTAAAAACCCGGTATGCTCTACTGTTCGATGAATATCCTAGCAATATTCCCTCGTCGCTCCGGGAGTCAAACTTTCCTTATTGCTCTCTATCCCGTAGGATATAGCATTTACTCCCCAAAACACGGAAATATGCCAAGTTGGGTTTCTTGCCAGTCCATAATTCATAAGGCGTCTTAAGTGTGTGTGGACGAAGATAAACCCTATTCACCGTGTGGCATGCAGTAGACACTGCCTCTGCCCAAAATCTCCTAGAGACCTTACGACCTAGAAGCATAGATCTAGCCATTTCTTGGATCGTTCTATTCTTTCTCTCAACAGTCCCATTTTGCTGAGGAGTTCTCACAGCAGAAAACTCATGTTTGATCCTGAGGCTATCACAGTAAAGGTCAACTTTTGCTTCTGTGAATTCAGTGTCGTTGTCACTACGCATCCTGTTAATAGTGACATCGTGTTGGTTTTGCAGTACATGACACTTGGTCGTTAGGAATTCAACAGCATCGGATTTCTCTCTCAGAAAACCTACAATGGAGTATCTGGAGAAATCGTCCACCATCACGAGAATGTATCTCTTACCACCTAGACTCTCCGTGCAAGTAGGACCCATAAGATCCATGTGAATCAACTCAAGAACACGTGCGGTGGTAATGGAATTCAACTTCCTATGTGGGCTACGGATTTGCTTTCCCAACTGACAGGGTCCACAAATCGTGGAAGTTGGCTTTCCAAGTGACGGTAAGCCACGTACTATGTCCTTTTTAGCTAAACGGGATAATTCTCTAACGTTCACGTGACCTAGACATTGGTGCCACAGATCCATAGGAGTGATCGTGGCGCTGTTGCAGACAAGTGAGGATTTGGGCTCAGTCCCATAACAGTTATCCTCTATCCTCACCCCTTGCACTAATAGTTTACCGGCTTGATTATAGACCTTACAAGCTTTCCGGTCAAACTTCACTGCAAAGTCATCGTCGCACAGCTGGCTGATGCTAAGAAGGTTTGCTTTCAAACCTTTGACGTACAGCACGTTCTCTAGCTTTGGAAATCCTGGTAACTCTACTGTACCTCGTCCTACTATGCTAGATTTTCTACCATCTCCAAAGGTGACTCTCCCATCATTATAATCCTCAAGATGGGTAAAATATGAGACATCACCTGTCATGTGTCTGGAGCAACCACTGTCAAAATACCACTGTGAGGTATTATGGGCTTTGAGAGCGACATGGACAACAAGGGCCTTTTTCTCTTTCTTAGGAACCCAAGAGTAGGTACCTTTTTGTATTCCCTTGTTGTTGTTGGTTTTAGCCGGAATACGGGGCGCATTCATTGATGGTAAGGTTATCCGTCGGAATTCCTCCATCAAACTCTGTGATGTGGCGGCTAGAAACTCAACACGCTCTCTCAGACTGGCAAACTCATCAGTCTGATGTGGTGGAGCAAACGTACGTCGTGTCCGACCCAACTTATAGCAATCATCCCTAAGGTGTCCATTTCTTTTGCAATGGGAGCAAAAGGGCACAGTATTAGGAGGACCTTGGTTTTCTTTCCTTGGTCGAACTCTCCTTCTTGGTTTTTTATGACGGCCATACGGAGTCATAGTAAACTCATGAATTGGTCCGGGTGCAATTTGGGACGTGGAGGCACCATCAAAACCTATTCCTTGCCTGTCACCAAAACCTAAAGTGGGACCGAGGAGCATCTTTCCCATCTTCCCAGATCTGTCCTCGATTTGTACCTTGACTTTCCTAGCTCTCTCAAGGTCATGAGTAAGCTGAGCAACAAGGGCTTCAAGTTTCTTTTGAGTCTCCAGGGAGGAATGGAGCTCACTCGTAAGACTAGCCACTTGTTTAGTCAAGTCCGCTTTCTCTTTCTCAAAACTGCTCTCTCTCTCTTTAAGTAAAATTTCTTTACTAACCCAGGAAGACTCTCTCTCTCTCATGGCGGTGCAGGTGGAGAACTCTCTCTCTCTCTCTCGTCTCTTCTAACTCTTCTTCTAACGCGGTGATCCTAAGAACTAACGCCATGTTACGTTTTTTAGTTTTGAAAGACTCATTATATAACTCGGCGTAGGCGCGTTGAAGGTTACTCTCGTCCTCACTACCTTCCTCCTCTCCCTCACACTCTTCGCTCTCGCTGTCGAGGTGTCCCTGTGAAGTAGCATCCTCATCGTCGTGAGATGCACTAGGAGTACTCACATGACTAGCCATGAACGCGGTGAAGTTACGCGCATGCGGTGACTCATCTCCCGAGTCCACCGACTCGACCTCACAGTCGTCACTAAGGGTAGCATTTAGGACGGCTTTACCCTTTTCCCTATTCAGACGAGTGGCACACTCAAACGCTCTGTGTCCCTTACCTTCGCACTCAAAACACATCTCACTGTCTTTAGGGGGTTCTTTGAAATCTTTCTTTTCAAACTTATTTTTCTGAAAATTCTTTTTATCTTTGAAGTTTCCACCTTTTTTAAATTTTAGAATTTTCTTGAAGTTTTTAGCAAATAATGCCAAATCATCTAGGTCAAACTCACATTCAGAATCAGAATTTTCTATCTTTCTAGATGACTCGACTCTCTTTCTTGCCAGCCCCTCATTTTTTATCTCTTGGTCTTTAAGGGCAATTCCCTTATCTTTTGACTTGGCAGATTTAGGAAACATGTCTATTTCATAAGTTTGTAAATCTCCTATTAGTTCTTCCAATTTTAGTGTATTTAAATTACCCAAGGAATTTAGCACAGTGACTTTAGGTATAAAACGCTTAGGAATTGAACGAAGAATCTTTTTAACAACTCTAGCATTTGGAATATGTTCACCAAGATTATAGCTAGTATTAACAATGTCAGAAAGCCTAGCATAAAATTCATCAAAACATTCATTTTCATGCATGGTGATAGTTTCAAATTGAGTTGTTAAGTTTTGCAATTTTGACTCTTTAACAACATTTGTTCCTTCATGGGTAAGTTGCAAAACATCCCATGCCTCTTTTGACGTGGTGCACGTCATTATGCATTTGAACTTATCGGGTGTGACAGACCCAGAAATAGCACTTAGACCCTTAGAATTAAAAGATGACCATTTAAATTCTTCATCAGTCCAAGAGATGTCAGGTTTCAAGTTGGTCACATTATCAATAGTCACGGTGGGAGGAGTCCACCCTCGTTAAACCAAAATCCAGACACGTTCATCAATGGCTTTTAAAGCCGACCTCATACGGGCTTTCTAATAGGCATAATTAGACCCGTCAAAATAGGCATTTTATTGTATGATTTCTCCATTTGAACACGCTCTTTTCAAAAATCAATTTAATTCAGAAATTGATATCTTTAGAAAAATTTTGCGGAAGTAAGGAATACGCGATAAATTAGCGTAACCTGCTCTGATACCAATTTGAAAGAGTTGGCGCTTGCGTTCAATTAAGAAATAATATAATAAATACCATTTTTAACCCAAATAAACCCTAAGCATGCAACTTGGTGTGATTGAAACAATATGAAATCATGCAAGAATTATTCAACACACAAAGTTAAGGAAAAATCCCCCACAGGGGCAAAACCATTTGTATATCACTATAATTTGTAAAAGACGGTTTACAATCGGATTACAATGAAATACAGGTTGACTAAGAATTACCCTCGGGTATCGGATTCTGTAGTCGCGGCTGGAATATCCCTTTCCAGTAGGGTTGGCGGCTGGAACAATCCCTGTCCAGTAGGGCTGCAATGAAGAGGAAGGAGCGGTCCACTTCACAAAGGGTTGAACAACATCAATGGTGTTCTAGGGTTACCAAAAGTGACTCACGAATATATGGAATTTGTGTGAATCAAGGGTATGAATCAATGGACTCAAATACCATGAAGACTTAAGAGTTATGGTACTCAGAAAATCGTGTGTAAGTCTTAAGAAAACCAACTACTGATCGTGGTTTAAATAAGGAGTTAAAACCCTAAAAAATCTGCATCATGATCTGGCAGAGTTTATCCAGGGCGGACCGGTCCGGGCCTTAGGCGGATCGGTCCGATAGCGGACCGGTTCTTTTAATTTGCAGCTGATTCGGTTCGCATTCGGTCCGGTGCTCACTGGCTTCAGAAGATCAAGGCGGATCGGTCCGGGTCTCGGCGGATCGATCCGGCTAGGCGGATAGGTTCGTTTTAATATCAGGCGGACCGGTCCGTCTATCTGGATTTCTGAATTCTTCCTTTCTTTTGATCTTCGGATTCCGTTGATGACAAATGAACTTTGAATCTTTGCAACGGTGTTACGGCTAATGACATATACAAGTATGTTGGACAAAAATGTCCTTACACTAGTTCAGAATCACTCTCGAATTGTGTTAACACAAAACACACATATTGGAGGCGAAGCATAGTTCCCTGTCTCTAAGTGGTCATCACATACCCTTACGTCTCTTAGGAGCATCTGAATATAATTCTCAGATAGCCTGTACCAACGATCCTATGTTCTGGGGTACGAGTCAATATTCCCCATAAAGGTCACCTTAGAATAAGATTGTCCCGGCGCCGTAACCTCTGTGATAAAAAGTAGCGCGAGTATGATGAAACATGGATATTCATATAATATATATACATACGCTCATATATGTGTATTCACATTATTCAGATAGGTAAACCCACGACCCATAACATATTCTAACCATACGTGGCACGTAGGGCCCGAGTTCTACATATAATTAATTCATTCTTTTATTTTCTCAATTACTGCAAGTTCTTAAGTACTTCTCGATTCTTGAAGGGTATCTTTTTGATAAATATAAAATCAGTAGGTGCACACTCTCTACCCTGCTAGCCCACGTCATCCTTAACTCTCACAAGACCGAGTTTAACATACACATGATCTTCACCCGATTTTATACCCTCATGAACCCACGGTTAAATCTCATATAAGACCGTACTACTCAAACCTTGCCTACAACCCTACTGGTCCTTACCAAGTCCCATTATTGTAAATAAATTATGTATAAGGGGTTCCCATGAAGCCGCATTGGGTGAATCATTAAAAGGATATAAGTTTTAAATTCTAGGAGGGGTCGATCGATCGAAGGGAAGGGTCGATCGATAGATAATTTTGAGTCCATCGATCGATCGATCAGATATTGGTCTCGTTTCTGCAACTATAAGCCTATGGGTTTCTTCTATTTTAATCATCAAAATCTCCATTAGAATGTCCCAAACTCCCAACCAAACATCACAAACATTATATAAATAGGTATGGATGATTTCTAACGTAAAACATTCATTAATTCTCCAAGAATCATCATTAAATGGGTTTAATCCAAGAAGTTATCATATGGACCCTAGTTTAACCTAGTTTCTCAAGAACTCCATAAATTTCCAGATTTCTACTTCTACTGGGCATTCATATTTTGTGTTTAATGTTCTACATCCATCAAGGAAGTTAACTTAATAAGGTTCTTCTCTATTATGTGAATTAAAATTTCCAAAGGACATTAAACCTTCATGAAAACATGTAATTATTCTTCCTACTTTGACATGGATGTGATATCAACTCAAGAACAGCAAGATAGATATTTGCCTTGAAATTAAAGATCTGAGTTGTAGAAGATGATGGGTATATCTACGCTCCTCGTTCTCCGATCTACGCATTGGTGCTGGAATTGGTGGGAACGGTGTAGGATTGATGGTTCTCCCCCTTGGAAACCTCCTCTCTTCTCCCTTTATTAACCTCTCTGAAACTCAAGTGTTTATAACAATTGAAGACTCTAACTTCCATTAGATATAGCCCAAAATTTTCGTCATTAATTAAGGCCCAAAAATGAAAGGTACCAAAATGCCCTCCCAGGTTGCCGGTTAAGCCTAACATTATCCCGAAACCCAAACTAAACCCCCGGGTACACTTTTCTAACTATCTCGACCCTTCTAAACACATTGGTGCACTCGAAATGACCATACAGGCGACCTACGATTAATTTACTTTTCATTTCCTTAAATTAGTCCCGACACGACTAACACGCGCGTCTCGAGTTAATTTCTATAACTGTCGTATTTTTCACTCATGACAACTTTAATATTTTTATAACCATATATTACTTTACTCACTAAACAATATTCAACATAATTATCGTCAATAAATACTAACTATCATCACGCAAGTAATTATTTAATTAAATTCAGATTGATTATAAATATATTCACTCCATTTAAATTAATTAGTCCCAATCCCGTGATTGAAATAAAATCTTTCAAAAATACTTTCAAAAATACGGGGTATTACATACTTCCCCCTTAATAAAGGAATTTCATCCAAAAATTCATATACAACCACTAATAAGACTGAGGATCTTACAACACCACATTCTCCAGTGCTTAAAACTAACTTCAGAGTAAGGCTCGGTCACTATAGCCCCCGCTTTACAGTAAGTTTGTTTAACACTCTTGATACTTTATCAGTCATACGGTCACACTATAATAACAGCATATCAAATTGCACTCCTACCAAATGACATTCGAATAAGACGAGCATATACATTATTGGCCCCATTATCTCAATATTATTGGGAGGTCGCACCTCACTACATGCCACTTCCCGTATTTATCTAAACACAAAAATCCAATCCTGAGAGAAACCAGGTGAACATATGACAACTCTTGTGAGTTCTTCAAATCTCGATTCCTGGAGACGTAACTCTTACGACAGTCAAAAGCCACCTAAGAGAGTTTATGGTTATTCCACCTTAATCATCGGAGCCTAACACTCGACTAATCCAAAATTCTGATTATTCGCTCACCTCTAAACAACCATAGGGAGAATATTTAAGGTTTTTCCACACGAAATCTCAATAAGAACATTGTCCACAATAAACAGGTATGAGTGCTTACACACAACTCAACCATCATGTAATATCTTCTACCAATTACCATACTATTATTCACTTACCAGCTATATCCGTTGGGTAAATGAAATGATCGCAATGAGTACACAATTTATTTTCATACATCTCCACTAGTCGTTAATCACATTTCACCTATTCCTCGGACTACAGGTGATGCAACCTGCTCAAAACAAAACGTCATCTCCACTTCTTCCTGAATTTCCATACTGAAGGTGGGGTTCAAGGATCTCATCCAGGTTAAGAACAATACTAGGAATGACCACGTATCAAAGTGATCCTTCTTTTTAAAGAAAGAATGGGGCACACTATGTAATAGTGTAAATCACACAAAGGTATAACAATTACTTTCCTTTTGGTCAATTTGTTCCCCTCATTCGAAGGAACTTGTGACTTATCTTGAGGTTGGCAACCCATTAAAGAAATTTATCGACTTGACTCTTCCATTACTAGAATCGTCAGCTTGATACAAAATTTTCTAGCTGATCGTCTTACTCCAATGGATTTCTATCTATGAGTGGTGCACACGGAGACTACTCACTATGTCTTTATCAACACCGACTTCCATTTATAAGGCCTCACATTAAGAGGTACTTAATACTCCTCTTCTTGCCTCGGCGTATACCAAAAGTTTTGACACGCGTACTTTTCGCTGTGAGGTGCACTTCTGGAGTCTTTATACCTTATTGAGATCATCATTCTATTTACGCGCAAGTCACTCTCAAAATTTGACTCGGTAGAACTCCACTTAAAAATTTAATAATAGTTAAATTTTAGTCTTCTCAAGGGATACCCCTTTTTTAATGGCTTCCCATAGCCTTTCAACCAAGTTCGGGTGTGCTACTCTGTTCTCACATGTATATATGGATTATCGTCCTTCTCACATGATTCTTAATCCACTCTTCCACTTCCATTTTATTATATTAGTCCCACAAGCATATATTTCACTCATCTATTCCCACGTCCCTTTAACCCGGGTGATTCTGACATCAGCTAACCAGGGTGCCCATACCCCCTATAAATTGTGCATACTAGCGTAAACATCACATACGTTTCACACATAACACCCAATTCCTTATATTATAATTTCCAATCGCATAGCCTTTCACACGTTTCACGCATACTAGAATCGTGGTGATAAAATAAAATTTTCAATGCATAATCATCGCACAACCGGCTCCACTGGTCTTATATTATAATTTAATTTTCAACTTATAGTTATAACAACATACTTCTATAATAATAGAGGTACAACACTCATGGACCAGTAACCAAACATCTCCCTACTTTCAACCTTAGGCTAAGTTTCATGCGTGGGATGTCTCGCAAAGTGAAATCAAAACAAGGACCCCCCCCCCCCGCCCCGCCGATACACTACTACCTATCCGTTAGGCCCTCAGTCCATAACATGTACCCCTAAATTCTCGTCTCTTGACATAAATCCTACATCTCCTCCCTCACTTCACACATAAACAAGGAACTTCCCCCCCAAAGGCACTATCACTCAACATTGGCGGTAATCACATTCCATAAACCTAGTACACATACAATCGGGACTCTCGAAATCCTTTCCCCAGACATATAACTATAAGTCTTAACTCCCACGTCTCTAAAGGATTTATATAACAATGCACTCTTCCTATTACCAAATCTTGAGCGTTAAACATAATAACTAGCTAAATCTTTCCGCTCAACAGTAAACCCAATACACTCTGAATCATATCAATGAAGTCCCTACATACACCAGGATCGAATATCTTGAGACCACTATACCCTTCGAAGTCTCGATAATATATAAATATAAATGCGAGTAAGACCCTCTTGCAGGTGAGGTTTCACTAGAACAAAACGTCCTGCACTAGGGAAGCAACCCCGATAGACTTGCGATATCCACACACTATCGGTCTAATCATTACTATAAACCATAATCAGGATAATATCATACTCGTATAACACATCACTAAAATGATTAATCTCAATAAAGTATATACCACTATCAATACCCCCATTCATCCTCCGCTTATAACACTAAAAATAACCCCGCTATACCAAGGAAAACATTCACATAATAATAACGTTGTTGATATACACACTAAACTCGTTTCACATCCAAATATAGCAATAATCAAAATGTAGTGACTCGTTCATGTACATAAAATACTCCTCATCCTCTGAGGATAAAACTCATACTTCTACCTTGCCAATTGCCATGGCTGTTCAAACGGTTCCCGTACATAACACGCCTGTCCGAACTAAACCAAAAATTACATTAAGCATTGCCCTTGCTAAGCACCATATCCTTGTCCCTTTACTCGCTTTGGGTGTGGTTTTACTCTCCACAAAATACCTCTAAACATAATCAACATATCTCCGGTCATACTGACTATGTTAGGGTTGTCCTTTTCTCAGACTTTGGTAGTCTCGATCCTGATGGATACCCCCATTGTTCCCTTAGCTTTGTTGGCCCTAAGGAACATGCTACTGGCTTCAACAACCCTTACTGAATTCACCATCGCTTGGTAAGAATTCAGCTATCCAAATCATTTAAATGGGTCCCCTGATGGGTCTCCCCCTTATTGTGCTTCACTAACACCGTTTCACCCAGTCTCATTCTCTGAGTAAATTCTTCGATTCTTTTAGCTTCCCACATAGAGGAGTATTAACATCTCCATCGACAAAGTGCGACTTTGTCACCATCTGGATCGACCGTCCAGCAGAATTCCCATTTAAGTGTTGTTAACTTTTCTTACGAGTCGATCTCCCACTTGAAATCCTCGTCTCATTTGTCGCTACTTCTCCCGGTACAAGATTCTCTAAATAATTAAATTCATTTTCACAAATGGACCTCTGTACGGCCCTCCTGTGATGAGTTCAGAACAACCTTCACATCTTATCCTGAACATCTAATAAAGGAACTTGCGGTCAAACTGTACCTAAGATCCTTCCATTGACACAACATTCCACTCCTAAATGTGGTGGTTGACTCCCACTATTATAGCTTTGCTCCGACAAGCCAAGAAAATATTTACCCAAAATTTTCACTCCCGATTATCCACACTCCGCCATATGCCCAAGCCTTTGGGTATTTTACCTTCGTTGGCTAACACTCACAATCTCCGCATTTACAGAATTTCCACGGATGGTTCTCTTCAATGTTTTGTCTGACTCTCTCCCAATCCAACCACGTTGGGAAAGTCTAATTTGGCACCACTTTCTACAATAGCGATACCTGAAAATCATATATTGCACCGTAGTTGTCTTTACAGTCCTAGCTTCCCACACTATAATAGGGGTGACCTCAACTATGGTCATCATTCTTGAATATACCCTACAACCTCAACTGAGCTCTACCTCCTGCTTTCTGCCCAACGACCCTCACCTGTCATACTTCATTGTTCGTCACATGCACACTCCGAACTCAAATAAGATTCACTAATATATAAGTTATCGAAGGAGAATAAAATCTCACCATAGAAATCAACAATCCTAAACATAGGCCTCCATATCAAGAAAGCTACACTGGAAGCATAATAATCCGCATAGATCCTAAGGATTATAGAACCTGATGCTTTGATACCACTTGTGACACCCCGCATAATTAAATACCGGGTGATCAGCCCTTTATTAAATTAAATCAAAGTGTCCAGTTGGTTTATTCTTAGCATCACTTTCGAAAATAGTTTTTATTTCTTTATCACCTAATAAATAATTAAGGTAAGTGTCAAAACATTTAATTTTATAGATTAAGTTCCATTATTATGAGTTTATATACATAAACTCTTTTATGAACACAGATAATAATATTGAATACCAAACCGTCCAAGTGGAATAAATAGGCTAGATTAATCATTCCAAATAAAATATCCCCAAATCGAAGGAAGATGTAATAATTAAAACAATCCCAACAAAAATTGAATGCTGAAATAAATAAAGAGTACAAATTCTCTCTGAGCTAAATAAAAACTGGAAATGGGTGACACATGCCCTGTCTAAAATGACTAAGTCAAGAGTTGAGATGAAAAGGATGAAGTCGTCTAAATGTAAAGACCTGCAACTCCCACACTAGCTGCAGCACATCAATTGTCCAAAGATCTAAGTCTGACACCATTGTGGTTGGGCACCTGTAATACATATATATATATATACAAGAGAAAGAAAAAGATGACAAGAAACGGGTCAGATCCCGATTGTAAAATAGCTTTAAAATAGTTTAGCAAGTATATAAAATGCTTACTAGTTGATATTACATAGATGTTAGTATTTCGATACTGACTTGAAAATACTCACCTCTCAACTAGTGTGCACATGTAACGTACCGCTAAACCCTCCTAGTTAATGCTAACCCAGTTAACTAGTTCGAATTAAGTTCCAACTTACATTTCCTATTTCATATGCTCGTACATAAAATACACTAAATAACATATCGCAATCCTTGAATTTATGAATAAATATTATTAATTGATTACCATCTTAAGTTCCCACACACTTAAGTTATTCTTTAATTTCATTATCTTTATCATCTTCTCATAAGCACAGTAGATTAAACACATGTATATATAGTTTATCACTCAATATATATACTAATAGGGCACCCCACATAAAATCTATGGTGCAGGTATACTCTTCTATCAAGTCCCCGTACCTCTCGTACAAAAAGGAAAATACTAGTTCGAGATCACTCTTGAACTTTATTAACACAAAACACACATATTTGAGGCGAAGAATAGCTCCCACTCTCTAAGAGGTTAGCACATAACCTCACGTCTCTTAGGACTTTCTGAATATCATTCTCAGATAGGCTGTACCAAGGGTCCTATGTTCTTGGGTACGAGTCAATATTCCTCATAAAGGTCACATCAGAATAATATTGTCCCTGCACCGAAACCTCCATGATAGCAAGTATCGCAGGTATGATTAAACACATACATTCATATAATATATATATACATACACTCATATATGTGTACTCACATATTCAGATAGGTACACCCACGAACCATAACATATTCTAACCATACGAGTTCTACGTATAATTAATTCAATCTTTTATTTTCTCAAATACTGCAAGTTCTTAAGTACTTCTCGACTCTCGAAGTGTATCATTGTGATAAATAGAAAATTAGTAGGTGCACACTCTCTACCCTACTGGTCCACGTCATCCTTAACTCTCACAAGACCTAGTTTAACATATACATGATCTTCACCCCATTTTATACCCTCGTGAACCCACGGTTAAATCTCATATAAGATCGTACTACTCGAACCTTACCTATAACCCTACGTCTCCTTACCAAGTCCCATTATTGTCAATAAATTGTGTATAAGGCTTACCATGAAGCGGCATTGGGTGAATCATTAAAAGGAAATAAGTTTCAAATTCTAGGAGGGGTCAATCTATCGAAGGGAAGGGTCGATTAGAATGTCCATTTTGATAGTCAAAACCTCCATTATAATGTCCCAAACTCCCAACCAAACATCACAAACATTATGTAAACATGCGTGGATAATTTCTAACTTAAAACATTCATTAATTCTCCAAGAATCATCATTAAATGGGTTTAATCCAAGAAGTTATCATATGAACCCTAGTTTAACCTAGTTTCTCAAGAACTCCATAAATTTCCAGATTTCTACTTCTACTAGGCCTTCAAATTTTGTGTTTAATGTTCTGCATCCGTCAAGGAACTTAACTTAACAAGGTTCTTCTCTATTATGTGAATTAAATTTTCCAAACGACGTTAAACCTTCATGAAAACATGTAATTATTCTTCCTACTCTAATGTGGACGTGATATCAACTCAAGAACATCAAGATAGATACTTGCCTGGAAATCAAAAGTCTGAGTTGTAGAAGATGATGGGCATATCTATGCTCCTCGTTCTTTGATCTACGCGTTGGTGGTGGAATTAGTGGGAACAGTGTAGGATTGATGGTTCTCCCCCTTACAAACCTCCTCCCTCCCTTAACCTCTCTATAACTCAAGTGTTTATAACCCTCGAAGACTCTAACTTCCATCAGATATAACCCTTTAATTTTCGTCATTAATTAAGGCCCAAAAATGAAAATGACCAAAAAGCCCTCCCGAGTTGCCGGTTAGGCCTAATATCGTCCCGAGACCCAAACTAAACCCCCAGGTACACTTTGCTGACTATCTCGACCGTTCCGAACACATTAGCGCACTCGAAATGACAATACGGGCGACTTAGAATTAATTTACTTTTTATTTTCTGAAATTAGTCCCAACACAACTCACCCGCACGTCCCGATTTAATTTCTATAACTGTCATATTTTTCACTCAGGACGACTACAATATTTTTATAATCATATATTACTTTACTCACTAAGCAATAACCAATGTAATTATCACAAGTAAATATTAAGTCTCATCACGCTAGTAATTATTTAATTAAATCCGAATTGATTATAAATAAATTCACTCCATTTAAATTAATTAATCCCAATCCCATGATTGAAATAAAATATTTCAAAAATATGGGATATTATATAGGCAAAGCCAAAATAACTCAAATAGCTTCGTGTGGACTCGATTTTGTCTAAAAAGGTCTCGAGACACAATTACTACCATCGGGTACACTATTTTGACTATCTCGACCTTTATAGAACCAAAAGTGGCCTTGAAATCGCCATTCGAGTCATCCTACAATAATTTCTATCTCAACCCCATATAGTCCACAAGCGACTCCCGATTGAGATTTAACATGGGCATGTTGACATCACTTCTTATGATGTAAATTAATTTTTTACTACTCACTTAGTAATTTTTTTATATAAGTATTAATCTTTATCTCTCCTGACTAATATTTTAATAAACACATAATATTTAATTTAAATAAATAACGTCACACATGTAATTTAAAATAACTGAATCAATTAAATTTTAAATACTCAGAAATACGGAGTGTTACATACTTCCCCCCTTACAAAGGAATTTCGCCCTCGAAATTGGGACATACCAGCGGTGAATAACTATGGATACTTCTCATGTCTAATCGTCAACATTGTGATACCCACACTGAACTCGAACCAAGGGTACTACCTTAAACCACAGCTTACACTCATTACGATCAAGTATCGGCACCGATCTCTCCTCGTACAAGATATTTGGCTTCAAGTCTATCTCCTCTAATGGAACATGCCAAAAATCTCTCTCGCTCCTCCAGTACCTCTTCTACGATGACATGTGGAATACATCATGAATCCGATGTAAGTGCTCCCATAGACCCAACCTATACGTAACTGGTCCCATGCTCTAAATATTAGGAAAAGGTCCCATATACCTCGGTGCTTGCTTCCCTTACTTATCGAACCATATGACTCCCTTCATAGGACACACCCGTATCAAAACCTGGTCACCAATCTCCAACTCTTTGTGCCTTCTGTCTACATCAACGTAACATTTTTTCCAGTCATGAGCTATACTAATATGTCTTCAAATCATTTCAATCTTGGTAGTAGTATTCTGAATCGTCTTTGGCCCAAACATCTGGTTGTCCCCCACCTCTAACCAATAAGAGGGCGAAAGACAAGTTCATCCATACAGTGCTTCAAAAGTCGATCCTATACTTCACTGGATCTATTATCTCTATATCAGAAAAGGCCCCACACTTTACCCTTTTAACCCATATAAAATTAGCTACTCTATTATAAACGTATAAATATACTACAACAATAACACACATGTCGCGTACAATAACCATCCTCCACAATAATATCTCACTTTATGCTTATCTCTATAATGCTATCATATCCCTGGTATACTTACTCTAATCTGGTTACCATAAGTCGGTCAACTCACACCGAAATAGGTAAATAAAATCGCAAATGCAGTGGAGGCGGTCATATAGAGTGAGACCACATCATACCCAATACGTCTCACCTAAAAAATAAAGCACACAATAAAATATCGACCAATATGACCTGGAGACTATACTCTGCCTGCACTCACTTGCCAGGGCATTGACCCACATCACACAAACTCCGATGATAGAACTAGAGGGGCATGTTTCCACATAAATACCATTCACACCGATATTTAAAATTACACACATATATACTTACTCTAATTTCGTATATATATATATATATATATATATATATATATATATATATATATATATATATATATATATATATATATATATATAATAAATTCGGTTATCCCGTGTTGAACACCCGTAGCACTAGCCCATAATCTCTGAGTCTATTTCCTCGACTGTCAATTTATCTAATTTCACATCCATTAAATAATTAATGTAGTTTAAAACCATCGCATATTTAAATATTAATGAATTTATCTCACTTAATTCCTTATGATGTTACTCATTATTTCACACCTCTCTAAATCCACATATATCAACCCATTATCACTAGGTAGTAGGTTTCCATTTATATTTCACTAAATAATTATTCCTTGAGCAGTTCACAACCAAACTAGAGTCAAGAAAGTGAAATAAGTCGACCTGCCTGAAAACAGGCATCATCATTCGATTGATGGAATCGATCCTGCCATGCAGGCAGATCCTTCCCCATTTGTTTTCTCCATTGTTATTCACCCAAACCTCCATTGATTCTTCCCAAATCTTACCCCAAGCACACCCAATGTTTATCACACATTAAAATAGGTGTTATCATGATTTAAACCATTAATCATTAATGATTTCTCATTCAAATTCAATATTTCACGAATTGAGGTTTCTCAATTTAATATTTTCCTCACATTCAATTTGATTAGTATTTCAACATCACTTACACATTAATTCTTCATCTACTGTCTAAATCCCATGAAACCCAATTTTCATGTGACAACCCTCCCCAAAAATGAGTTTATCTACACCCACCAGGATATGAACATGAATTTTTTCAATTTAAAGAAGAAGCACATTAATCACGTGCCTTTCTAGGCTCGTAAGGTCTAATTACACGTTGTAGAATACGGATTTAACAAAGCACACCCAATGTGTTACACTAATACAACATAATAAGTTGACAGTTGTCGTTGAAACGGGTGATTTCATATTTTTAGTTTCATGTTTCTTGTTTAGTTATTCATTTTCTCTCATATTGCTGAGTTGTAAATATTTTCAATTTCCATATACTATAGCTAAAATAACAAATAAACTATCAAATGAAAATAGACTAATAAGCTTGATTTCTTTTTTATATCAACTACATATACTTTGTTAAAAACAACACTTGTCCCTAAGAGAAGAAAAATTATTCGAGACAATCTAAATCTAAGAGTAAAATAATTATTAAAATCCATTTGAATATTAAAGAATAAGATAATTGAGTGCAATCAATAATATAAATTAATAAATATAATATGAATGTTTTAATTCTAGTCGATTATATTGGTATTTTGTGATGTTCGTTTCGTTATTTTAATTTTCATGTGATAATATTGGAAAATCGATTCTTAAATGTCTAAACAAATACAAATAAAAAATATCTCGGTGATTCGGTTTTGGTATCCGAAAATGAAAATTAGTAAAAAAAAATTTTACTTCTTCAAACCAAAATGGTAAGCTATGGTAAAATTTTTTTTGTCTATAACCACCCCGAGATTAACATGTGATGGTAAGGAAACTTTACATGGCCTATCATTTTGAAATAAATTTAAAACATATGGGTATGTGTAAAATAGTGTGTGTGATACTGATTCAAATGGATTCGCAAATTTTCAAATCAAAGTTATTTAATTGGATATCTAAATTTTCTCAAACGAAACGCCAATTTCATTCTTCCCCTAAACATGCATTTATGTGTCAAATCAAATCAATATGTTAAACCACGCGATGATTAGGCTGTCAAAAACAGATTTAAGAAAAAAAACTTCGAGTAAAAACCTTTATTTCACTATAATTTGAAATCAACTTACACGGGTTACAATGATATCTGCAGTGGTTCACACTCAGCTATACCACAAGAACCGCAATTCTAATCAGCCCATGAATACCGCAACACTCCCTATGACACGTAATCGATCAGCCCAGTACCTCCCTCAAGCAGTACCTATTGTCCTCCCAGTACCTTTAAAGGCACCTAGTTTAGCAGCACAAAATCCCAGCAATATATGTCTTGGGTTCCGCAAAAATAACTCACATAAAAGTTATTGGGATTATGAATTGAAAAACAAAAGCTTTGAACCCTAAAATGGTTGGAGAAGAATACAAACACTAGGAAAATTCATTATGTTAAAACCAGTGCTTCTCCACGCCTAAAAAAAATAGCCTGACACTCAATATATAGAAGAAATTGAGTCGGTGACGTGTCAGCCTGAAAGACCCGTTGTTCGAGCACCATACGTTGTCGTTTGAGCGACATACGTTGTCGTTCAAGCAAGATAGTATCTCGTTCAAACGAGATGCATTGTCATTTGAACGACAGAGGAACTGATCCCAAAAAACTTCAAACTTTGAAAATAGTTGGAAACCTGAAAAAGAAAAACTATTTATGGGATCATAAAACCTTTTTAGAAAAACAAATTTATACGAAAATGTTTTTTATAAAATCCATTTATAAAAGATTTATAAAATATCCCAACACTTTTAATATGAAATGTAAATGGAACTTACACATAATTTTACCAAAATCATCTTGTTGGGCATGAATGTTGAAGTCCACTTGAAATTTGGATCCGTCTTTTGTACATGTTAGCTTCCTTAATGCTTCGACGACTTGTAGAGGTATACGACACAATTATTTATGACAGAGAATGTCCTTACAAATCTCGCACATGTTTATGCCGGTATAAAATAAAAATATCCGAATTATAAACTTAAAATGACTTATACAAATCTACCCTCCCAAAAATAAAAGTGGAAAGATAAAATGACAAGTCTTCAAACTTTGCTTCAACAATCAACTTTTCAAAACTTTAAGCTTTTCTCATCAGGGTGTGCAATTGAAAAATCTTCAATTGTACCTACACACATGAGACAAAGAAAATACCTCATGATGTATTGAGTTTGAAATGATATAATCATAAACATGAAAGCATAATCAATTCTCCCCCATACTTAAACTCCCCCATAAATCGTTCTCCCCCTTTTTATTTGTCCGAAATAGACAAGGAAAGGAATAAATCACATAAATCAAATCAGGGTGTCACGGTAAACCAAGGCAAACAAACAATTTTTTATTTTTCAGATTTTTCATACAAAAATTCAAAAATGATGTTACAAAAATCACACACCATGAATTTTCACTAAGATAACCAAATCATGGAAATGGAATGAATGGGTGTGAACAAATTCGATAGGAAAATCAACTCAATCATGTCATGTGTGCACGATGCATAAGTGTACTCCTAACAAATGAACATCAGAATAGTCCTCAGGTGTAAAATTGTTGAATTTAGATGACATCATCTTAGTCATATCAACAAATCAAAGTATAAATTATTTCCACACCAATAGCGTCCAAAAATATGTAATGCTTTTTCATGACTTTCAAGGACGTGCAAATGGTTTTTAAATTCCATCCAAACTCCCTCATTAAAATATAATGCTTTTTATTTTTCATATGAGGTGATGAAACTAAAATCTATTGGCCCATTTTTGGCATATATTTCTTTTTATTACCTTTTAATTTTTTTCGAGCTCTTTTAAACCTCATTAGACCCCGAATAATTTTCAATTCCTCACATTTTTAGTTCCATTTAAATGGTGGCTTTCTGTAACAACCCGTCCTTTTGGGGATAATTAAATTCCATAATTGGGTATCAATTGGAAATTTGAGGAATTTCTTGAAATAATGATTTTTTGGAATTTTAAAGGATTAGATGATTTTTGATGGGTGTTGTATTTACTTTTGGGATTAAATATGTCAAAGTATTTTAATTATACGTCGCCGTTGAGTAAAGCGACAAAAGGTAGGCTTTTTACTTGGAAAACCTGCAGTGAGATGCAATGGGTTAAAATAGTGGATTGCGGCCAAGTACCTAGGATGGAAATTTTGACTACGTCGTGAGTCTCAAAATGGCCGAGATAGTCAGAAAAGAGTGTCCGATGGTCGAAATTGAGTTTCGGGAATTTTTAAACGAATAGGGACTCGTAATTGAGTAAATGAGTCATTTTTGGGTTTTAAGGGGTATAACCCTTTTCTCCCTATATAAGGATGGAGAGGGGGAGAAAAGAGAGAAGAGAGAGAGGAAGGAAGAAAAAGAGGAGAAAAGGGAGATTCCGACCAAACTCCGCGGGATTAGACTCAAGGTTGTCGGATTTTATCCACGAGACAAGTGTTTACTTGCTTTATTTACTTTTGAGCATAAATCTCATATCGTAGTTTGGTATTAACAAACCCTAAAGATTTTTGGTTGGGTTTTCGTGGATAAAACGGGTTTTCGGGAGTTAAAATGAATAAACCCCAATAATTTTCAAATCGGAGAAACTTAGGAATTAATCGAAATTAATTGTTGGTTTTGGGTTCTAGGATATTTAGAACCCATTTTATATACGTGTATATAGTTGGTTGAGGTTGTAGGATGTTGGGAGCGGAGATATAAGCTTGGGAGAATCTTTAATGGCCGAAATAGCTTCTCGGAGAAGAAGCTGTCCGCTATGATCGATCGATCGAGGGTAGAGGATCGATCGATCGAACCATCGATCGATCAAAGGCCATGGGTCGATCGATCGACCCTTCACGAAATTGGACAACTTTTTCTAGTGTTAATTGGATGGGATAAATTCCAATTCTAAATTGATTCGAGGTTAATTATGTCAGAAATAAGAAACTTTTAGGAGTAAATATAGTCCTCCAATGGAGGGAATCTATGGGAACCAATTGAGTGTTTGATGTGAGTGACACTAAAATGATATTTGCGAGTAAAATAAATTAAAGTGAGAAATTAGAGGGTTGGGGTTCCTAAAATAGGGTGGGGACCTCAAAATCTATTATATGGATAAGATGTAGTCCTTGGGTTCGTGGAAATGGAAACCACAACCTCCTTAATTTAAGGGTGTTCGGGGAAGAATAATCCCCGGGATATTTCAGTGGGCTTTTAGGCCTATATAATTTATGCGCATATGAAAGCATAATTATATTGATATTAGTTGAGTAAATCTTATGAGGTTATTAGGATGGGAATTGGGAGATATCCGATAAATCCCTATATGGGAATAGGGTATTTATTATTTATCAAGTGAGGGAATACTTCCGGTATGGTATCGTGAGTATATGAACGTATGAATATGATTCTTTGAGAGAATCTTTGGGATTATTGGTCATCGCTAGATGTGATTGGAAATTATGGCCATTTATATATATTCGAGGAGGAATATATAGTATATATGTACTATGTGATTAAATTATATATATGATATGATATAAATACATATGTATCTATATGTGATGGTAAATGTGTGTTTAGAGGCTGATTTCCCCGGGCTTCCCCTTTCAGTATAGGGTGGGAATAGCCAGATTATATATATGCTCTAGTGTGATCCAGGGAGGTTGTGCGAAATGGGTGAATCCCCAGGATCGAGGAGCAGGGTGAGTATACTCCCCAGGTCATTATCGTCCCGCGTTCGAGTGCGATTTATGTGATTTCCCACTTGCAGGGGGAACATGACCACCTCCACCGTTGTGTATATGTTTACCAAGATCATTGAGTAACTCTGGCTTGGTACCGTGGTATGATGACTAAAGCTGGATTTTTGGATCGGCACTATAAGACCGCATCCTCGAGTTATAGCTCGTTGGGATGGTTATTATGCTTGTGTGTGTGGTATATTACTTTTGCATGAGAACAAGGTAATATAAATCTCTAATGAGAATAAAGAGATAAAAATGAAAAAGAATATCCTTAGTCCAGGAGATAGATCTGGATGTGTATATAGTAAACCTCACTCCGGGAGGTAGATCTGAATGTGTATTATAAAGACGAATATAAAGTAAACCTCAGTTCGGGAGATAGATCCAAATGTATATTGTAAGATGTATATCATTATATAGTATGTATATACGTTATGTACTAAGGTTCTAATGGATCTCTACAATCGACCTTGCCGAGTAGTAGTGTATCGAGGGGTTCGTTGTTTGTATTTCGCTTTGCGAGCCACCCCACGGACGAACATGGCTTAGTGTTGAGACTGGGGAGAAGTTTATCCCTTAGTACTTGGATTAACTAGGATTGTTAGAAGATGGGTGACGGACTAGTTAGGCGGGGTAGCTTGACTAGGGCATTTTGTTCGGATGTGCTAGGTGTGCACTATTAGAAGAGAGGTGAGGGGTATCTCATGGGAGTGCGATACAAATTTAAATATGAGATAAAACCTATTTTTAAAAATAAAGCATTTATGCACTTGCAAAATATTTTCACAACTCGGGCTCTAACCCGTTTCTATATTTTCCTCTCTTGCTATATATATATATATATATATATATATATATATATATATATATATTATATGGGTGTCCAGACACATGTACGCCTGGATGACACTTCCTTCGAGTCAGACGTCGGCTGTAGCAGCTGTGGATGCATGCAGGTTTTCGATAGACGCTTCTATCCTTGTAATTTGTATAGGAGGTACTGTATAAATATTCAGGCCAATGTCCCGATTCCATTTATTTATTCTTTTCTTCCTTTTAGTGCGGAATTCAATTTGGTTGTATCATATTTGAACCGAGTGTTCGGTTATTCTATTTCATTTCAGTTTCATTTATATAAACTTTGTGGATGTTTTAATTTAGTAGTTGTTTAAAAAGAGTAGTTAAGTAAAATTTTGACGCCAGCCTAATAGGTTATTAGTAATTAAATTGGTTTTCGACAGTGATGCTAAGAATGATCCATATGCGACTCCTGTTTGAATTTGATATAGGAGTGATCGCCCGGTATTTTATTAGGCGGGGTGTCATAGATGGTATTAGAGAATCAGGTTCTAGTGTCCTTAGTAATCTGTGCAGACGTACTACGCTTTTAGCGTTGCTCTCGAGTTAATATAGAGCCTCAGGATTAGGATTGTTGATTTCGTTCTCCTTCTATAGTATAAGATTATGCAAATCTTTTGCTCGCTCGTTCGAGATTCGTGTGCGGGGCTTGGATGGCAGCAGGAGGCAGGGATTAGCTGGAGTATCTGGTAGAAGTTGGGGACGTGGACCGTAGTAGAGATCTCTTCCTTTGTAGTGTTTGCTAAGGATGGTTGCAACGACTACCAAAGTATAGTAGTTTAAGTACCGCAGTATCGCCGTGGTAGAGAGTGGTACTAAAGTTGAATTTACCAGTGACGATAAGGGTTCGAAAGGGATCTTACTGATAGTTTTAACCGCGAGTCCCCATGATTCAGTAGGAATGATAAGAATGCAGTTTCTTAATTATTCACATACGGTTCGGTCAGAGGCCGACTGTGAATAAAAAGTAATATGGAGAAGTGAACCTTGTACCGAGGTGATGTAGGTGCAACGAATAATGAGTCCTTTTGAGGAATGATAGGCTCACTAGAGAAGTGTTGTTAACACTTATGGAGAATGGGTATGTTCGAGGACCCCATTGGTGGACATCCACCTAGGGAATTCATTAAAACGGAGTTATTAAGTTCAGTAGTGGAATCTCCTTCTAACAAAGAAGAGGTTAGAGGGAGTTATTAAAGTGATTGTTAGTATCGTGGTAATGGAGTCCAAGATACTGATAACTTTATCATGGTCAAGAAGGCCAATGATGAAAATAACGATGTGGGGTGCGGAGCCGCACGGGTAGTCCTTTACCGATAGGAGTAAAAGACAAAGTTAGGGTGCCTAGTTGGGGCATAGAGTTAAGTAATTTTGGGTTCAGTTACGACAAGTGTATTAAGTCCGAGAACCATTTGGAGTAGACAGAGAGATTGGCGAAGTTGTTGTTATGAGTTTCACCTCAGAAGGAAAAGGTATATATTGGCGTGGCTAGATAAAGTCACGGTGTTCGTTAGCCCTAGATTCGAGTGTGTAATTTGAGCTTTATAGCGGTATCGATGATATTGTGTAATATAGGCTTATGTGTTTTCCTTGGTAGAGGAGTTATGTTTTTCTTTCATTCGCTATAAAGGAGGGTGTTGATGTTTTAAATATATATCTAGCTTATGATACTCGTCTTATATGTTTATACGATTATGGTAATATTATGAGTATATTATACTCTTCGTTGTTCGGAGCGATAGTAGGCTAATGATGGAAAGACTATCATGTCCGCGGTTCTAGGATGGAACGGGTTGTTGTTGCGATATCTCACCTGGATACAAGTTGAGTTCTCCTTTATTATGTGCATAGATGGAACTTCGGTGATCAGAGGTTTCATTATCGTGATTTGAGTATGTGGCGACCTTATAGATGTGATTTGAGGTGTGCCGGGTTAATTGTTGAGTTGTGAGTTTAAGCTCATTATTGTTTGCGCAAGGACTTAGAGTTAGTACGAGCGCTTGGTGGTATGGCTCCTAGATAGAGATGGGAGTTCAGACCACATTGGGTTAAAAGGGGGTACGGGGTTATCCCAGTTGCGCATTTGAAGTTGACGAACTTCCATGATCAACAAAGTTAAGTAGTAGTGTAATTGGAGGGGTTCCTTGTTTGGATTTTTCTTTGAGATACGCTCCGCGCATGAACCTTAATGACGTCGGGAGTGGAGAGATGTTATAGGATGCAAGGATGTGGGTTTTGTGGATAAGTCATATAGTGTGGATGAAACACTATAGACTATGAGCCGTATGATAATAGTATGCTTATGGAAATATTATGATATGAAAAGGCGCTAAAGTGGTCCTCTCACCACAAGTGGGAGGGTGAAGTAGGACTTAGAGAAATTGATTCGAGGATTATAGACAGGCCTTGATGAAAAGGCAAATTTTGAGGAAGTATATTTTGGGTATGATAATCGTAAAGATTTTGCAGAGAGAGGACACTTTGATTAGTTAGACTTTCCTTTTCGCTCAGGTGGGAAGATAGAATAGTAGAAATACATTCGTAGGTTAGCGAGGCAGGATTTAGGACGTCCCGCTGGTGTGCCTTAGGTCGTTATATCTCGATGATCGACAACGCGAGGGAGTAGTGTAACGGGAGGGTTCCTTGTTTGGATTTCGCTTTGCGATACGTCCCACGCATGAAACCACGCAAATGTCGAAAGTTGAGAGAGGCCTTGGGCACTAAGGATATACTTAGGAGTGTACTCGTTTGGCGTAGGTGGGGTAAAGCATAGACCGTAGCATTATTAGGATGTAAGCTCAATAGAGTTAGTGGCGCCGATGTAAGGAGAATTGTATTTCACGGGTTGGGGGGACCCATGTGTGATTTTTATGCCGAAGAAAGGATACCCTTACTTAGAGAGAGTGTTACGTGTCGAGCGTTTACAATGGTTGTACAGATGTGCACGGGTTAAAAAGGTGTATGGGCACCTTGTTAAGTTTGTTTATATGCTGTCTGAAATAGAAAGGGCGTAGTATATAAAGTTGGAGTTTATGATGTAAGGCAGTCACAAATGGATTGGAGTGTGTTGGATGGAATGTCGTGAGAGGTACGTGATATTCCAATTGCATAAGGGGAAATAAGAGGTAGCGTGCCCAATATAGCGACGAGATTATTGGAAGTAGTCAAATCTTAGTAGAGTTTCCTTTTTAAAGGAAATCAGTTGTCCTGCTGTGGACTAGATGTTAGAGCGATAGTTATAGACTCGTTTCTCTTATTGGCAGCAAGAGAAGCCATCGGAGTAACACGTTGTTGTTGTGCGTTAGGGGGAAGAAATTCATATGAGCTTGTGTTGAAGCTAGTAGGTTTGAGTACACCTTGACATTGGTGGAATATGGTAAGGGACTATCGTGTTAGCACCTTTTGATTTTGGGAGTACTAAGACGTAGTGGAAATTTGTAATCCTAGTTCGGTGGTGTAGGTTATATCCGAATTTCGAGGATGAGATTCCGTTGTAAGGGGGGAGTATGTAACAACCCGTACTTTTGGGGATAATTAAATTCCACAATTGGGTATAAATTGGAAATTTGAGGAATTTATCGAAATAATGATTTTTGGGATTTTTAAAGGATTAGATGATTTTCGATGGATGTTGTATTTACTTTTGGGATTAAATATGTCGAAGTGTTTTAATTATATGTCGCCGTTGAGCAAAGTGACAAAAGGTAGGATTTTTAATTGGAAAACCCGCAGTGAGATGCAATGGGTTAAAATAGTGGATTGTGGTCATGTACCTCAGATGGAAATTTCAATTGCGCCGTGAGTCTCGGAATGGCTGAGATAGTCAGAAAAGAGTGTCCGATGGTCGAAATTGAGTTTCGGGAATTTTTAAACGAATAGGGACTCGTAATTGAGTAAACGAGTCATTTTTGGGTTTTAAGGGGTATAAATCCTTTTCTCCCTATATAAGGAGGGAGAGGGGGAGAAAAGAGAAAGAAAAGAGAGGAGAGAGAGAGGAAGGAAGAAGAAAAGGAGAAAACGGAGATTTTGGCCAAACTCCGCGGGATTCGGCTCGAGGTCGTCGGATTTTATCCACGAGGTAAGTGTTTACTTGCTTTATTTACTTTTGAGCATCAATGTCATATCGTAATTTGGTATTAACAAACCCTAAAGTTTTGGGTTGGGTTTTCGTGGATAAAATGGGTTTTTGGGAGTTAAAACGAATAAACCCCAATAATTTTCAAATCGGAGAAACTAGAAATTAATCGAAATTAATTGTTGGTTTTGGATTCTAGGATGTTTAGAACCCATTTTATAAACGTGTATATAGTTGGTTGAGGTTGTAGGATGTTGGGAGCGGAGATAAAAGCTTGGGAGAAGCTTTAATGGCCGAAACAGCTTCTCGGAGAAGAAGCTTTCTACCGTGATCGATCGATCGAGGGTAGAGGATCGATCGATCGAACCATCGATCGATCGAAGGCCATGGGTCTATCGATCGACCCTTCCGGAAATTGGACAACTTTTTCTAGTGTTAATTGGATGGGATAAATTCCAATTCTAAATTGATTCGAGGTTAATTATGTCGAAAATAAGAAACCATTTAGGAGTAAATATAGTCCTCTAATGGAGGGAATCTATGGGAACCAATTGAAGGTTTGATGTGAGTGATACTAAAATGATATTTGCGAGGAAAATAAATTAAAGTGTGGAATTAGAGAGTTGGGGTTCCTAAAATAGGGTGGGGACCTCCAAATCTATTATATCGATAAGATGTAGTCCATGGGTTCGTGGAAATGGAAACCACAACCTCCTTAATTTAAGGGTGTTCGGGGAAGAATAATCCCCGGGATATTTCAGTGGGATTTTAGGCCTATATAATTTATGCATATATTTAAGCATAATTATATTGATATTGGTTGAGTAAATACTATGAGGTTATTAGGATGGGAATTGGGAGATATCCAATAAATCCCTATATGGGAATAGGGTATTTATTATTTATCAAGTGAGGGAATACTTCCGGTATGGTATCGTGAGTATATGAACGTATGAATATGATTCTTTGAGAGAATCTTTGGGATTATTGGTCATCGCTTGATGTGATTGGCAATTATGGTCATTTATATATATTCGAGGAGGAATATATATTATATATATACTATGTGATTAAAGTATATATATGATATGGTATAAATACATATGTATCTATATGTGATGGTATATGTGTGTTTAGAGGCTGATTTCCCCGGGCTTCCCCTTTAAGTATAGGGTGGGAACAACCAGATTATATATATTCTCTAGTGCGATCCAGGGACGTTGCACGATGTGGGTGAATCCCCTAGATCGAGGAGCAGGGTATGTATACTCCCTAGGTCATTATCGTCCCGCGTTCGAGTGCGATTTATGTGATTTCCCACTTGCAAGGGGAACATGACCGCCTCCACCGTTGTGTATATGTTTACCAAGACCATTGAGTAAGTCTGGCATGTTATCGTGGTATGATGAGTGAACTCTAATTTTTGGATCGGCACTATGAGACCACATCCTCGAGTTATAGCTCCTTGGGATGGTTATTATGCAGGTGTGTATGGTATATTACTTGTGCATGAGAACAAGTTAATATAAATCTCTAATGAGAATAAAGAGATAAAATTGAAAAAGAATATCCTCAGTCCGAGAGATAGATCCGAATGTGTATATAGTAAACCTCAGTCCAGGAGGTAGATCCGGTTGTGTATTATAAAGATGAATATAAAGTAAACCTCAGTCCGGGAGATAGATCCGGATGTATATTGTAAGATGTAAATCATTATATAGTATGAATATACGTTATGTACTAAGGGTATAATGGATCTCGACGATCGACCTTGCCGAGTAGTAGTGTATCGGGGGGGGGGGGGGGGGGGTTCCTTGTTTCGATTTTGCTTTGCGAGACACCCCTCGCACGAACATGGCTTAGTGTTGAGACTGGGGAGAAGTTTAGCCCTTAGTACTTGGATTAACTAGGATTGTTAGAAGATGGGTGACGGACTAGTTAGGCGGGGTAGCTTGACTAGGGTATTTTGTTAGGATGAGCTAGGTGTGCACTATTAGAAGAGAGGTGAGGGGTATCTCATGGGAGTGCGATACCAAATTTAAATATGAGATAAAAAATATTTTTAAAAATAAAGAATTTATGCACTTGCAAAATATTTTCACAACTTGGGCTCTGACCCATTTCTATATTTTCCTCTCTTGCTATATATATATATATATATTATATACGCGTCCAGTAGGTGCGGTGGATCTTTCCAAAGAGGCTGACATCTTATGAAAAACTTCCATTAAAATGTATGAGGCTTTGACTAGAAACTTTACCTCCTCCCCAATATGTGAAAACTCTCTCATGTAATCATCCGGAGAGTCAGGTGTGGGTGTGTGCATGTGGACAGGTGAAGTAGCATAATATGGCACATAAACTAACTTAAAACAAAACTTTCCCAGGTGTCCTCTTCTCTTGCAGTGTGTGTAAACATAAACTGGCCTCTGTACGCCTCTTAAAATGTCTCCTACGCGCACTCCTAATAGGTACGTGACGCCTAGGTGGGTCAGGTCGAGAGTCATGTGGATCCAACACTAAAGTAGGAACCGTCTCAGGTGCAACAAAAGAAGTGGATGCACTATCATGACTTATTCCTATACTCTCTCCGCTACCAAAATGGGATTGAGAACCATCTTTTCAACCGTCTTAGATGCATTCTCTAAAGGGACTTTGACCTCCCGGGCATGTTCGAGATCATTCTCGAGTTAGGAAATACGTTTCATTAGACTAGAAAACATGCCCGTCAAGTCACACTTTTCCCTCCTTAAACCTTCTTTCTTTCTCTCCAAATCTAAAACCCGACGACCTAAATTACTATCATACTTCTTTGTTTTCAAGGTCTCGGTGTAGAAATCCCTAAAAGCCTTTTGGAGCTCACTTTCATCTCCACTCTCAAACTCACTCTGACCCCTACTAGAAACACTCGACTCATCATTGTCGCTCTCTTGAATACAATCATCGTGGGACAAAGTGGGTTTGCTCACACAACTCGAAAAAGCTACACACTTCCCATGTGCTAAACATTTACCTCCCTCATCTCCCTCATTATCACTAAGAGTAGCAAGCATGGCTACATTCTTCCCTTTTCTCCTTAGCCTAGTAGGACATTCAAATGCTCTATGTCCTTTGCCTTTACACTCAAAACAAGTCATATCATCTAATTCTTCCTGACTCTTTTCTTCTATATCACCCCCTCTCGCTTTTTCCAAACCCTCTTTGGCCTTTTCTTTCTTTTTATTTTTCTCAAAAGAATTTTTATTGGAAAAATTAGTTTTGTACATTTTGAGAAACTTTATAAAAAAATTCACAAACAAGGCCATATTGTCAATACTAAACTCTCCCTCATAATTAGACTCATAAACTCTCTCTTTCTTTTTTTTGCTAACTTGAGTCTTTAAAGCAACGCCTTTATCCTTAGCCTTAATGGTTTGGGAAAACATGTCAATTTCATAACTTTGTAAGTCTACTATAAGCTCTTCGAACTTAAGTGAATTTAACTTTCCCAACAAATTCAAAACAGTGACTTTTGGAATAAAACGTTTCGAGAGAGATCCCAAAATCATTTTAACGACACGCGTGTTGTCAATTGGCTCACCCAAATTAAAACTTGAGTTAACAATGTATAAAAAATGTGCATACAACTCATCAAAACATTTGGAATCAAACATGGTGATAGTCTCAAACTGGGTGGCCAAATTTTGTAACTTTGATTCTTTAACCGCGTTCGTACCCTCATGTGTCAATTGGAGGACATCGCATGCCTCTTTAGACATGGTGCACGTCATAATTCGACGGAATTTATCGGGAGTGACGGATCCAGAAATATAACTCAAACCGCAGGGAATTAAAATTAGATATTTTAAAATCATCTTCAGTCCAATCCAACATAGGGTTCAAAGAGGTGATATTATTAGCAGTGAGAGTAGGATGAGTCCACCCTCTTTCACAAATCAGCCAAACACGTTCGTCAATGGATTTTAGATGATATTTCATACGGGCTTTCCAATAGGTATAATTGGACCCGTAAAAAATAGGCATTCGATTATATAAGTGATCCATCGAAAAAGTTACGATTTTTCACAAAATAGATTTAAAAAAAATCAATATCACACAATTTATGCGAAAAATAAGAATACTCGATAAATTAGTGCAACCTGCTGTGATACCAATTTGAAAAATACCGTGTGCGATACTGATTCAAACGGATTTGCAAATTTCGAAATCAAACTTATTTAATTGGATGTCTAAATTTTCTCAAACCAAACGCCAATTTTATTTAGCCCCTAAACATGCATCTACATGTCAAATCAAATCAATAAATTAAACCATGCGATGATTAAGCTGAAAACCGCAAATTTCAGGAAAAAAAAACTTTCGGGTAAAAAACTTTATTTCACTATTATTTGTAAGAAACTTACATGGATTACAACAAAATTTGTAGTGATTCACACTCAGCTATACCACAAGAACCGTAGTTCTAATCAACCTTGGAATATCGCAGCACTCCCTATGACACGCAGTCGATCAACCCAATTCCTATTGATAGCCTAGTACATTCAAAGGCACCTAGTTTAGAAGCATAAAATCCCCGCAAAATATGTCATGTGTTCCATAAAAATAACTCACATAAAAGTAAATTGGATTATGAATTGAAAAATAAAATCTTTGAACTCTAAAATGGTTGGAGAAAATACGATCACTAGGAAAAAGTACTCTGTTAAAAGCAGTGTTTCTCCACACCTAAAACAAATAGACTAATACACAAAATATAGCAGAAATTGAGTCGGTGACGTGTCAGCCTAAAAGACCTGTCATTCGAGCGACATACATTGTCATTTGAGCGAGACATTATCTCCTTCGAAAGAGATGGGTCATCGTTTGAACGACAGGGCACTGATCCCAAAAAACTTCGGACTTTGAAAATAGTTGGAAACCTCAAAAGGCAAAACTATTTATGGGATTAGAAAACCTTTTTACAAAAAAAAAAACTTTTATGAGAAAATGTTTTTATAAAAACTATTTATAAAAAAATTCATAAAATATCCCAATACTTTTAATGTGAAATGTAATTGGAACTTAAACATAATTTTAACAAAATCAACTTGTTGGGCATGAATGTTGAAGTTCACTTGAAATTTGGATCCGTCTTTTATAGATTTTAGCTTCCTCAATCCTTTGACGATTTGTAACGGTATACGGCATAATTAATTGTGACGGACAATGTCCTTACAGTATGGGCCAAACTTAAGTTGTTGGTGACCCCTCTTTTTGTGTAGACACATAAACATTTTGTCTCAATTTTCTTCAAAACTTTGGGTTGTGTAGAAGTACTCTGGTCGTAAATCAAATTGTTAGAGTGAATAATAAGATGGATGTTTGATAATAACATTCACAACATATTTTTTTTTAATTGAAATGGTATGTTGTCTCACAATCTTTTGGAGTCATGTTTAATTACAAACAAAATGTACCTAAACGATGTGTGTATGATGTAAAAATTAGGGTGACATAAAAGACTTAAGAATATTTAGTTTGGGGGGGGGGGGGGTGGTGTTGAAATCGAATAACTATATTTCATTGACATTGTATTATTTTTGTATGTGGTCACTTTCACAACATTCGTTTAGTATGTAGAGAGATTGCTTTTTATCTTTTATCTTTTTATTTTAACCTATGCCTAAATGTTGATTTTTGGGCATGATTAAGGCCCCGTTTGGTTGTTCCCAAAATTTTAAATTAGCCCGCTTTGTATTGGCCTAATTATGAATTGTCTTATATTTGTTGTTTGGTTACAAAAATTATCATATTAAAACATTAACCAAGTCAAATGAATACATAAAAACTCCAATAATCCTATTTCACCAAAAAAACTTAAAATTTCACAATTAAAAGTTACAAGACTACCTTTAATGGACTACTTCAATAGACTCTCTCTCTCTCTCTCTCTCTCTCTCACACACACACACACACACACACACACACACACACACATAAACGCGCACACGCGTGCACACATATTTGGTTCATTCTTAGCATCACGGTCGAAAACTTTATAAATTACTGACCACCTATGTTAAATAAGCCAGTGCAAAATCTTATCTTTTTATTAAATAAAAAAACCCACAACAATTGGTGAAAGTAAAATAATATAAACCATTCACATAATAACTGCAGTCTAAAGCATCACATAATTAAATAAATAAATGTCGAATAAACTATGAGTTCCAAATCCAACATCCAAATCATAAATCTAACTAAAATGAAATAAATCTAAATACAAAGTTTGACACTGAAAGGAATAAATCCGACGAAAAATCTGAACTTAATGGACATCATGCCCAACTGAAATAACTGAATATGAGTCCTAGACTAGGAAAGAAATGACTGAGGCCACTACTCATGTCCTGCATGCCTCCACAAGCGCTGCAGCTACGCATCCCTAGAATGAATCATCGTGCTTGTCGTCCCAGTGGCTGGACACCTAAAAATTTTGAAAATATATTTAATACGGGTCATAGCCCAAAACCTTTGAAAAATATTTAGCAAGTATGTAAAATGCAATAAGAGAAGTTATTATAAACATGTTATTTTCGCGCGCACTCCCTTGAGTTCCTCACCTCTCAACTGTGGTACACACCTAACATCTCTTATTCAAACAACCCAGTTATACTACCCAACCTCACTAGTCCCAATAAGCATCTATTTAACCACTAATATGCCTACCTCACCCGTACCGGACATACGATACTCTACCGTGGAACCAATAATCAATATTAGTCGAATATTATTATTGAATCATGAATTAAGTTTCTCTATATCTTCTACTACAACACAATATTAGAACAAATCACACGTGTATATCTATCACACTATTTATATATACAATTTATAGCATTCCCAGACTATTAACCACGAATGCATGCATACTCTGCTACTGAGTCCATGTAACTCACGTACTAATCAAGGGCTACTCGTTCAGAGATCTCCCGCCAACCATAAATGAAATAGACACGTAATGGAGGTGAACATAGTCTCAAGACTTTGGGATACGCACATACCCAATGCACTCAAATGACCGATCACACTATTGTACACTGAGATAGTGATTTTGTAAGTCATATGTTATGGGGTACACATATAGAACTTGCTGGCATCACTAAGGTGGGTCACCCACTGCAGGTGACCTCTCGTGATAGTAGGCAACATTGGTATTCCTGCAGATGTATAATATGTATACCCACAAACAATAAATATCTCTAGTATAGGTATACACACAATCCATAAATACATCCAGTACGTAGTATATATCTCTCGAATACCCAACGTACTATTAATTTTCACTTAATTTTTATTCATTTTATTATGAGTATCACTCGCTATTCGAAGATTTTTAACAATCTCTTTAATGTTTTCACTAGTTAAAATCATATTGTTATACTAATCCAAATCTCGGGTTCATCTCAATTCTCTACGTATCTCCATGTGATTCCCCTATGCTAGTGTGTTCAATAAGTTTTGAAAGGTTATAGTCTATAATTTTGACTCCTCGACTACCACTATATCTCTATCATATACTACTGGTATTCCCTTATTTTTTTCATACTCCCAAAATAATCAAGTTATGGTCCTAATATTTTATTCCAAGTTTTACGCCTAAACTAACAAAATTATTATTTTCTAAGCAACTGAATTAGGTCATAAATTTTCTGGCACATTAAACACCCTATAGTAAAATTGTGATTTCTCCCTTTACTGAAGTCCAAATCAACTCATTCAAAGCTAATTGGAAATCTAAGATGTAGAGATTTCAAGAAAAATATGGCATATAATCTAATTCTAAGTACAATTCAAATGGGATACGTTTAAAGTAACGTAAAAAATTCTGGCAGATTGATATGCTGATAGATTAGACACCCTATAGTAAAAAGTCGATTTCTCCCTCTATAGAACTCCAAATAAGATCATTCAAAGATCATTGGAAAGATAGGACCTAGAACTTTCTATAAATATATGTCACACAATCTAATTCTAAGTACAAATAAAATGGAATATGTTTAAAATAACGTAAAAAAATTCTTACAAATTGTCATCTTATGTTCATCAATTAAACCTTAAGATATTTAAGATTCATGTTCTTCAACAAACAACCCAACAATATTTCATCTTTATGTGACTTAAAAATCAAATTTTGAAATATAATCGCAGGAGGTTAGTGATGAGGCGTAAACTTTTTTACAAATCACGTCATTGGGTGTTTACACCCTACACAACATAATACCACAACTTGGCACACAATAAATGGAAGTGTATCGGCAAGTAGGGATCAAATCCATAGGGAACGGTATTTAGGATTACATTGGTTTAATAGTTAGGACAGGGGAAAGTGTTAAATATGATAGGTTTGAGAAAGTTCGAAAGACTAATGCAATTTAATTAACTACTCTGAATAAGATGATATTGGAATATACTCCCCTGAACCTTCGGTAATTTTGTTGGATACAAAATGTTCAAAAAATATATTTATAATTAGAAGAAAACATTAATGTTTTCAAAGTACTAAACATATGAGAATATTGCTCCGCTCAATGTCTAGTCAATAAATAATTTAATGTGAATGGCAAGATTGTTGATACTCATATTATACCGTCAAACACTCTGGCTACCTAGGAAAAAGGAAGTTAAGATACCAATAGTATTTGTTTTATCAAAATATTAAACCTATCAATTATCTATACAATTTCAACAAATTTTAAATCCAACTCATTATCCTAGGTTCGGTTCATGTACCCTAACTCTTTAAATATTTAGTTGGACATGATATTACAAATCTCTATTTAAGAACCCATTAACATGCATGGAAACATAATGAAATAATAATAAAAGATCTGGAATTTAAGGTTATTAAGATATAAGATGATAAGCATGCAATAAGAAATCAAAGTTTGAAGAAGTACCGAAAAAGCTTTTTAATTGATGATGCAAAACATGTAAATTATTCTGCTAGATGTTCCTCACTGATTATGATATTTTACATGAATGAAATACCCCTTAAGATAACCCTAATGACTAAATATGTATATGCTAGAAGTCATTTAGAAGAGTCCTCAAAATGTAAAACTATCTAGGCTAAAAGATAGGGCAAAAATAAAATTTTTGCTTCAAATAGTTTTTCGTGGTTCAAAAGCGTGATAAATTTTATTATCGTTCTAGTCCATTACTAGTGACGAACCTATTCCCTTAATAACCGAACTGGTTTCATTTTCTAGTGTTGCCCAAGTGATGCCTTGTGTGCTCGAAGTTCTCTTATTACAATTCTGCCACTAGATCTTCTTCTCAACTTCACATGCGTATAACTTCTTCACCGTAGCTCAGATTGAGTTGATGTTTTTTACAATTTTCTTCCAAATTCAATATCTTCAACTTTATAGTTGTCTCCTCCTCCAGGTTTTGACTGGAAAATTACGAAAATACACTTGACTTCCCTTTCTTGGATTTCTTTCACTATTTTGACGTTTCCCTTGCACCAACTTGCATGAATTACCAGTAAAATAAGAGATTAATACAAAAAAAAATAGTTGCTGAAAAGGGTTAGTATAAATATGAGATAAATTTGGGTTAATTACAATGCACGGGACCATAAATGAACCAAAATTAAAGAGATAAATATGAAATATTTATGCATAATCAAACCCCCTAACTTAGAACATTGCTCATCCCGAGCAATGTAAAAGAATAAGAGCATGAGTTTAAGTGGACTTATAAATAACTAATATTGTAGGGTACCTCTTTCATGAACAAGGTATTACATTTAGTGTATTCAATAACCCATTAAACCCCTATTTTACCCTAATAGGACGAGTGGTGTCTCGTGAGGATTTCGAGTGAATATACCCACAAAATTCATTTTTCATTTCAAAGAAAAATCAAAATACCTACATATTATACAACTTAAATTTTGGAAAAAATTGTCAGCTTAAATTTATATTCAAGAGTCTCAATTCGTAGTGTGTGTGTGCGAAGCCGAGAATTAAACCGCTAACTTCCACTGATTGATCATTATGTTACTTTTTAAAAATTCATTTTGATTCAATTCTCATGGGATACTCTCACAAACGAATCACTCGAAATGTGTATAGTTCTCTCGGTGTGCGTGATTTAATGATTAAGTATAATGGAACACGAAGTCACGCACATAAATTTGAAAGACGAAATTTGCATGGTGAAAAGATCTTGTCATCAGAATACGGTCATTGGAAAATGGGAAATATCGCCTCTTATCCTCACCAATTATTCTCTCTTATTATCTTTTCTTGCCTTAGGCTCTCCACGTGGTAATTAATGTCATTATTCAGAGTCAGTTAGGACTTTTTTACGTTATAAGATGGGAATGATTGGGAAATTCAGAGTTGGAAAATTTTCTTGCGATGACCCTTGGCACTTTTTCGGGAAATTGCTCAATAGTTTTCTCATATTTTTTTCATTTTTTCTTTGTATAATTGTTTGAACATTTTTTTCTTACCCCTTTTTATGTACCGAATGAACTTAATCGATGAATTTTTTCGATTTTCACAACTCCGGGCCAATTGGGCTCGGGTTAATCAGAACAAATTGACAAATTTAATTGGGCTCAAATTTATTTGCAAAAGGGATAGTTTTTCACAATTTTTAATGGATCATATTTTTGGGCAACAAACGATGGTCTAACATTATTTATTCAAATTAATAATTATTTTACCATGTGCGTCTCGAGAATATATTTAATTTAGCGATATTTTTAGCGCATTTTTCAAGACAACATCTCACTCATTTCCCATAACCGATCAAAATAGAGGAATAAAAAAAAATAACTAGTTACACTAAACTACAATTAAAAAGAGAAAAAGAGAAATAAAGAAACAAAACTAACTATTTACAACCTAAAATTTGAACTTCTAATTGACATTACACTAGAAGTAGAAATTTTTGAGGATGCACCCAAAATACAATTTGACTTGGAGGGATTAATGGTGTTCCCTCATTTTCATACACTCCTCCCAAAAAAATAGTAATCATGTTTGAACAACAAAGGCATGTGTAAGGTGAAAGAAATGAACCATCATAAATTAAAAAATTTAGGGGGATAATGGGGGGTTGGATGCTAAGGGGGCTAAGACCAAATTGATCTCAAGAAAATTAAAATCACCTCCTTAAGGTTTTTTAATTGGAACGGGAGGTGGAACAAGTGCAAGTTAATAGCCCATGTGATGAAGCATCTAAAAATAATATATTTGTTCAAGAATTGGGTCAAAGTCCTCAAGACTTTAATCCGATTTTTTGATAGATTTAATGGTTCGTAATTGTGGGGAACCAAGTAAATAAAGGACCTTGAACCTCAATAGAATTTGAAATATTAATAAGAGGTTGAAATTCGAAAATGCTTGGATCACTCTCAATGATTTCTTCTTCAAAAAAGGGGGGAGGCGAAAAGCAAGTTTCAACCTCAACCAAGCTCTTGGAAGAAGAAGAAGTCATTTCATAGAGCTGGACATTTTTTTTATTTATTCAAGCTTCATAAATCTCGACTGCATCATTTGATTCCTTATTACCACTTTGCAAACTTCATTTTCAAGTGATTTTTTGAATTCTCTCACTTTCTATAATTTTCATGTAATCACCCATCATCATAGGTGGTGGACAATTTTTTTCATGTTCAATTCTTTTATTTTTCAGAATTTTGAAGTTGTCACGTATAGTCTTAGGAGTGTAACTTAGAGAACTATTATCATAATATTTAAAGATATTTTTCAAAGTTTGTTCCTAAGCACTTTGTTGAATTCACTCATTTTTCAGAATTTTCATGTAATCACCCATTGTCGTAGGTGGTGGAGAATTTTTTTCAGGCTCAATTCTTTCATTTTCAAGAATTTGGAAGCATTCACGCATAGTGCTGGAAGTGTAACTTTGAGAACTATCATCATCATCCTTGCCTTAATCCCATCATATGGGGTCGATCACATGGACTCTCCTTTTTCATTATAATCTATTATATTCATTATTATCATTTAAGTTTAATTCATTATGGTCTCTTCTAATAATTTCTTCCCACTATAACTTAGGGCGACCTCTTTTTCTTTTATCTTCTATTTCCAACGATATTCCTCATGTTATAAGGGCAGCTACTGGTCTACGAAATACATGTTCGAACCATCTAAGTCTACCTTCTCTTAATTTATCATTAATGGGAGTTACTCATAACTTTTCTCTCACATAATAGTTTTTAATTGTGTCCTTCCTATAATCCACTAGAGCATCCTCATCTCACTAACATGGAGACTTTGTTCATGATTCTTCTTTAATGCCCAACACTCCGCTCCATAACAATTAAAGCAATCAAAAGAGTGAGGATGAGACATTTCAAAGTGGGCAATTCAAAAACGTTACAAGCATCAAAATTTCAAGTTTCTCGAAACAATTTAGTACAAATCAAAAAGAAAGTAAAAAGAATAAACAATATATATACAAAGTATCAAAACACTAAAATCCTAAAATAAACCGTTCCCCGGAAGCGACGCATTTTTTTGGTGAGGCGTAAACTTTGTATTTAAATCGCGTCATTGGGTGTTTATGCCTGATACCAAAATATACCACAACTTGGCATACTACAAATGGAAGAGTAGCAGTAAGTAGCGATCAAATTTACGAAAAACGTTATTTAGGATTATATTGATTTAACACTTAGGAAAGGGGGAAGTGTAAAACACCATAGGTTTGAGAAACTTTTGAAGAATATGTAATTTTATTAACTACTATGAATGAGATGGGATTGGAATTCACTCATCTGAACCTTCGATAATTTCGATGGATACACAATGTTCAAAACTGTATTTATAATTAGAATAAAACATTAAAGTTTTCAAAGTACTAAACATATGAGAATTTTTCTCCGTACAATGTCTAGTCAATAAATAATTTAACGTGAATGATAAGATTGTCGACACATGTATTGTACCATCAAACACTTCTGTTACCTAAGGTAAAAGAAGTTAAGAGACCTATAGTACTTATTTTGACAAAATATCAAACCTACAAAATATCTATACATTTTCATCCAAAATTACAACCCACTCATTAACCTAAGTTGGGTTCATGTACCCCAACCCCCTAAATATCTATTCGAACATGATATTATAAATCTCTACATAAGAACCCATTAACATACATGGGAACATAATGAAATAATAATAAAAGTGCTGGAATTTAAGGTTACCATAATAGAACAAGATAATCATGCAAGAAGAAATCAAAGCTTGAAGAAGTACCCAAAAAGATTTTGAATTGATGATATAAAACTCGTAAATTATTCGCCTACATGTTCCTCCTTGATTAAGATATTTTTCATGAATGAAATCCCCCTGAAAAGAAACCAAATGACTAAATATACAGGTTAGAAATCGTTTAGAAGGGTCCGTAAAACGTAAAACTTAGGCTAAAAAATAGTTACAAAATAAAAATCCCGCTTCAGATAATTTTTCACGGTTCTAAAGCGTGACAAATTTTATCAATGTTCTAGTTCGTTACTAATGACAAACCGGTTTCCTTAAAAACTAAACCTTTTCCGTTTTCTAATGTTTCTTAGGTGATGCCTTGTGTGCTCGATGTTCTCTTATTTACAATACTGCCACAAGATTTTCTTCTCAACTTCAAACGCACATAACTTTCTTGCCATACCTCGGAATGAGGTGCCATTTTTTCCAGTATTCTTATGACTTCCATATCTTCAACTTTACAATTGACTCCTCCTCCAAGATACGACTTGAAAATTACAAAAATACCTTTGACTTCCCTTTCTTGCATTTCTTTCTCCATTTCAGCGCTTCTCTTCCACCCACTTGCACGAATTACCTGTAAAATAAGAGAGAAATACATAAAATAATAAATACTTGCCTAAAAGGGTTAGTAGCATAAATATGAGATATATTCGGGTTAATTACAATGCATGAGGCCGTAAAAGAACTGAAATTAAAGAGATAAATATGAAATATTTATTCCAAATGAGTTAGATTCTAATTTGATTCCCAACCAAAACCATAATTAAATCCCATGAAATCACCCAACCTAACATTTTTTCATTATAAAGAGAATTATAGACAAGTATAAGAATTATAACTACTCAATTTATGCATGTTTAAACACTTGACTTTGATGATGAAGGTCTGATTTCAGTAGTTTGGTGATGGAGGTTGCTTCTCCTTGTTCCCCTCTCAATTTTGGCAAAAATGGTGGTGCTAGGTGGTGATAAATGGCCTAAAAACCCTTTCCCCTTCCTCTCTTATGGCCTCTCTTGTTTCTCACTTGTTCTAATCCTGGATTCCAAAATATATTAGTTGATATAGCCTTCATAAATTCATAGGTCTTCTAACCCTATTTTTCCAAATGGCCATAATACCCTTACGTAGTGCTAATTTGGTCTAAAAATGCCCCGGGACCCAATTATGACCCTCGAGTATAATTTTCTGACTATCTTAACTCTTTCGAATATATTAACACACTCAAAATGACTAGTTGGGTGACCTATATACCATTATCATTTTATTTTATATATTAAGTCCCGAACCGTCTCACACGCGCGTCCCGAATAAATCATCATTAACTATCGTATTTCTTATTCACGACTTAATATAGTTTATTCTCAGTATTTTATTACTTGTTCATTAAGCAATATTCAATCTAGTTCACATCCCTAAATATTAACTCTTATCACACTAATTAGTATTTATTTTAACTCGGATTAGTGTTTTATTTTAATTCAAATAATCCCAATATAAATGTCACTTAAAATGCGGGGTGTTACATACTCCCCCCACAAAAAGATTTCGTCCTCAAAATTCAGACATTCCTTTAGTAAAAGATGTAGATACTACTCTCGCACATCATCATCCTTCTCCCACACCGACTCATCTACATTATGGTGTCCCCACTGAGACCGAAACAGGGGCACCACCTTTGATCGCAGATTGTGGTAACTATGATCCAGAATAGCAATCGGTCTCTCCTCATATTAGATGTCTGCCTGCAAGTCTATCTTCTCAAGTGGAATGTGCCAATGTGCCACATCACAACTCTTGTATCTCTTGAGCATCGACATGAGGAACACATCTCTGTAAATGCTCCGACAAACCCGACCTATAAATACCTGGCCTCACACTCTCAATAATAAAAAAGATCGTGCGTACCTCGATTCTAGCTTCCCTTTCTTATCGAACTTCATGACTCCCTTCATAGGAGACACCCACACCAAAACTTAGTCACCCTTTATGTCTAGTCCTTAGTCTCTAGGCAATACGCCTTTCTTAAAATGCAAATTCATCCCCATTGTCTCATCCTAATCTATAACAAAATTATGTTGCACTATGTGCCAGTTCATTCCATTTCTTCTATCAAACAGTGGGTACATTGCCCAATAAGTAACTCACCACAAATTCTCCATAGTTTTTGTCTTGGTCAACTAATTCCATAACTCAAAGAAAACTTTGACCCTCTCGTGATGTAGGTAACCCATCACTGATTTCATCAGTTTGCCAACTCATCTCATCATTAGAATTCCAAAGTCTTGCAAAATTTTTGGTAAATCATCTCAGACTAACCCCTTTTCATACATATTAATCTCCCATCCCGAGGTATGCCAAAAAGAAATTATTAATGCATTTGTTTGCTCCATAATTTTTCCCTTTGTGGGTCTTTCTCATTTAGTAAAATCATCCTTCCATTTATGTGCAAGGCCTCTGTAGAACTTACCTGAGTGCGACTTTGCTTAAATTCCTAAAACTATTGGATCATCCCTTAGCCTGAGGAATCCCCCATATGTATCTTCACAGTCTTCCAACCCTTCTCGATTGTGATGGCTCTCTTTGCTTTACATAACCGGACTACCTCCTTCCTCAATCAAAGTTCAGTCCATCTTACTTTCAAAACTCTACTTTTAACTTCCTTTCGGGAAGGCAGTTAAACATATTAACTATATGTTCCTCTTATTACGTTCGGTTCCCAAAATCGAAATACCCAAGGTGCCCATACACCCTATATTGTGTGCATATATGAACAATTAAACCAAACGTAACATATTTATGTCAAAATGGGCCTTACTTACTTGGCATGACTATGCAGTAAGGGTATACTCAATTACCCTACTAATCGCAAATTAATTATTCTCGAGATTTCCCCACCGATCCACTAGTGGTGCAAACATTCCACAATTCTTCCTACCTAACAATACCTGGCTTCGCTAGCCTTAAATCATAAAATAATTCTCAACTCACAGTTTTAGCTAATACACATGCAATAACTAGAGAACTAAGTCCTTGCCCTAATGATCACAAATGTCCCAACTCTCGACACTCACTAAGGCTCACGCGTGGGACGTCTTGCAAGTGAAATCCAAATAAGGAACCCCTCCAATACACTACTATCTAGCATTGTCGATCATCAATATCTGTAGGCCCTAAAGCACATAACCGAGGAAACCCAAAATCCCGTCCCCATATGTATAAGTCTAATTTTCAACTCCTACATTTATAAAGGAGTCATACAACATTGTGTTTCTCCTATCGTTAGGTCCTCGATGCTAAATCATTGACGAGCTCGATCTCGCGCTCAATGGTAAATCAGATATACCTCGAATCACATCGGTAAAAGTCCCTATACACCAGGATCAAATATAACAAGACAAATATATTCTCCGAAGCATCTTTTATAATATAAAGTATGTATGAGCCTGATCCTCTTATAGGAGATAGTTTGCAACACAATACATCATACCCATCAAATATGATGGTCTTACTATAACAGTCCACTATCAATCAGACCTATGCTAACTAGTTAATACTCTGAATAATAATATGTTCTACCCTTATAACTCTTAAAAGGGTCAAAATTATCACACGATATAAACATTCCTTTAGTGTCCCTAACCGCTCACTTGTAGGTGGAACCCTAGGGCGTTCCTACCCAATGGTAAATATATATATATATATATATATATATATATATACAAAATAAAGTTGATACTACCAACGCACCCACCAAACCGGACTCACCCACGAATTTTATTGTTAATAATCATATACGTGACGCATCCAATTTACTCGAAATTTACACCCATATTCATAAGGATAAAACAAAAAATTTACCTTTAATTGCTAACTACCTTTCCTGGTCAACAGGTTTCTAAACGTGATTTCAGCACCGAAACTGACCCCAGAATTTCTATAATGGTTATACCTATTGGATACCCTCCTCTATTTTCCCTCTGCCTTGCTTTGGGCATTCCCTCATCCTATGACCAATTTCCCAACAAGTGAAACAACGACTAGAAAAATCTCCCTCTGGCCTTGTTGAAATCCCCATTCACTCGATCGAAATTCCCTTGATCTGAATCTCTTAAACGCATCCCTCTCTTGGTTATTCTCCCAGGTGGTTCCCCACTAGCACCAATTTCATTCATTCTTGCTCTGCTGACTAAACTCCCCAATCTCTTAGTTGCCTTCACATGGAAGCATTGATATTGCCCTTATAAAATTATGACATTTATGACATTACTATAAGTCGTCCAATCTGGATTTCCCCTCAATTGTATCTTACCCATGATACCATCATCGACTCAAAGATCCTTTTTATTTAAATAGTTGATGGAAGTATTAACAATCAAACCGCACCCCAAATTCTTCCATATTCCTAGTATCTCTCCTCAAATGTGGTGATTGACTCCCATTACTACAACGTTTCTCCTATTAGTTAAAAAAATTCTTGAAATTTAAATCCCAATTGTCACTGCACTCAACCATATGCAATTGCCTTTGGATGATCTCCTTCCAGTGGCCAATCACACTTCTGCACTTTCTTCAGACTCTCATGGATGGCCCTTCTGAAAGGCCCCTCTAAATCTCTCCCTTACCAATTGCAGTGGGTGAGTCTGAATTTGCATCGTCGTCTTCTATCAAAGTACTCGGAAAAACTATTCTGCCCTAGAGGTTATCATAACATCAACTGCCTAAACAATAATAGTGGTGACTTCTACCACGATCATTGTTTCCAGAATACTCTATGGCTTTGGATGAGCATCTCTTCCTACAGTCCTTCTAATGGCCTTCGTTGGTCGTCTTATATTATTCGGTATACAAAACCCTAAAAAACTAGTATATGATTCGCATCAACTATACTTAATAGTAAGAGAACATCAGTCGCATTATAAATTGACAGTCCTAAGCGTAGGGCTCTGTATCAAAGAAAAACAATGATGAAAATGTAATAATATTCACATATCCTATAGGACACTAGACCCTAATACTCTGATACCATTTGTGACACCCCGCCTATTTTAATCCCGGGTGATCAATCCTTTACCAAAATAAGCAGAAATCGCAGTTAGTTCATTCTTATCATCACTGCAGATAACTTTTAAATTATCTGACCGCTTAAGTTAAATAAGCCACTGCCAAATTTTATCTTTTTTATTAAATAACAATACTCACAACAATTAGCAGAACTAAAATAATATAAACCAATCACACAATAATTGAAGTCTAGAACATCACAGGATTATATAAATAAATGTCGAATAAACTATCGATTCGAAATCCAACATCCAAACCATAAATCTAACTTAAATGAAATAACTCTAAATATGACATTCGCTCATTTGTTCAACTAATAGTTCCGTACCCACTCTTTTTGTTTATATAGGTTTTGCACCCATTTTGGATGGAAATCGTTACGTCAACATAGTTGACGGTTAACTCTAACCACTTTTTGGTAGTTATCCGAAAATATACTTCTATTTAACAAAACAATATATTACCATTAACCCTCAATTTTTTTTAATAACCAATAGCCTTCTCTTTTGAAGTTATATATATATATATATATATATATATATATATATATATATATATATATATATATATATATATATACACACACATATACACACGAACAAATATGTTAATATTTTAGAAGAAAATTTTTAATTAAAAAATGTTTATTTAAAAAAAAATAGATTTTTTCTTTTAAAAAGGAGTTTAAAAAAATAGTTTTTTAACTTCTTAAAAAAAAAATTGGCCAGTTTTAATAAAAACTGTTTTTATGAGTATAAAATTGTTTTATTTACGAAAATAACTTTTCAACATTTTATTTACTAGAAAACTATCTTAATAAACTTTGTTAAGCGTTCTTAAGGTTTTTAATCAAATGATTCAATTTATGATATAAGACAAACAATGGAAGGAGTTTCTATATATTAATATTATTGTTATATACTAATATAAAAGATCTATTCCTTTTTATTCCCCACAGTGGAATCAAAATTTTCATCTTAGTAAAGTTGAAGTGATGGCACTTTGTGGATAAAAGGTTTAAATGAATAATATACAGGTGCTTAGTGTTGGAATATTTATTCAATTATTTATTAATTACGAAATTCGACCAAATTTTGTAATTAAATAAATTATTGCTCTTATTAGTGTGGTCTATATAAGGGGACGAATTTGATTATAAATTATTGGACATATGTCTTAGAAAATATTTCAAGAGACACATGACTCTAGGAATCCATTTGAGTCCTTTAAGCTACTTTTGTGGAGAGTAAATGATGGGACATAAGGGAATTTCGAGTCTCCTTACCCCTATATATAGTGAGCCATTATCCACCAAATGGTTCACTAAAAATACATAAATATATCGGGGAAAGGAAGAAAAAATTTTGAATTTTCAAATTACCCCAATTTCGTGCAATTCTGGGTTGCTTTGGAATGACTATTCAGAAACTTTGCGATGAAGTGTTAAGGAGCCTTTTGGATTCATTTAATGATACATCATCAACAACAAATATATCAACAAGAAATTGACAAAGGTATTTTTTCATAACTGTTTGTAGTCAATTTTATATCGTGATTGTATGAAGAAAATAAAGATCCTTTAATAACTAATCATATTTGTATATATTGTTCTTATTCATGTTTATAAGAATTTACACGTGGTATCATAGACTTGTTTAAGTATTCTCATGTTATCCCTCTACGAATTTGACTGATCAAAATATTATTGTTGATATACCCAGTATTAGTGATTAATTTTGCAATTTTTTTAAGCCACAAATGATTTTTTTGGGGCAATTTTTTCTTATGTAATGGGACCATGTATTTTGTTTTGATGATATTTTAGTGGTTTTCTAATATGTTTCTCTCAACCCTACAAATGTCAAACAATTATAGGACAAAAAATTTCAAAAGCGCTTGTAGTGAATAGTGTTTTTTTCACCGAACTTGTTCTGAAAGAGATGAAATTTTGTAGTCTGATTAGAAACGGGTCAAAGATAAATTTTTACGACCTTTGGTCAAGATGTAAACAGTTTTTTGGCGATCTGAGATCGTTTAGGTCCTCAAAACTCTGATTTTGCCATTTATAGTAATAATCTCGATGGGGTATATCTTTCACTCCAGAAAAATTATTTTTGAATTCCATCGCATGTTTTTGAGATTCTTGTGTAAGTTTCTACATTTTCGTGATCCTAACTCATTTTTTCTATTTTTGGCAAAAAAAATTTGTTTTTACATATATCATGAGTGTTACATCTGAACTAGTTTAAAACCTTCTTCTAATGATAATGTTTTTGTTGAATATTCGTGTCAAATACAGGACAATATATTTCATATAGTAGGATATTAGACTTGTTACTTTTCATATTCATATTTTTTATGAATCTGGTTCGAAGAACACGCCAATGATTCATAACACTGAATATTAAATATATTTTGTTTTAATATATATTTTGTATGAGTCTCGTGCCAAACATATGTCAATGATTCATAACATTAAATATTAAATATTTTTTATTCATCTTTTTTATGAGTTTCATGCCAAACGTAGGCCAATGACTCAAATTGTTGATATTCATGTTTTAACGCATCTCGTGCCAAACAACATAGGCCAACGACTCATAAAGTAGAATATCAAAAAAAAAATTATTTTAAAGTTTATTATTATTAATGTGAAGTGGAGGCTCAAATATCAACTTAGAATTATTGATTGAATGTTAAATTGTCACGTAATGTGTTTGTTAAATCACAATTTTCTATGTTCGACATCCAATACAAATTCTACTTTTATGGTTTTGTGATTTACTAAAAAATAAAGGACAAATTATGATAAATAACAAAATAATGTGACACAATTTATTATAATTCTTCCATTAAAATTTTGACAATTATATATATTCATTACCTTGCAAATATCAGTTATGTGAATTTTTCTTAATTAGAGTGAGCATTTTGCAGCAAATCTTAACTTGTTTTCTCGAGCCTCAACCTTTTCGAAATTTGACAGAATTAATCTGTCGGAATGGTGCTATCAAATTGAATTTAGCCTTGGTGTCTTGGACCTTGATGTAGCACTCCTTACTGACGAACCCGTTGTTATTACTCAACAAAGTAGTGAAGATGATGTGCTCGTTTACAGTACATGGTCAAGATCAAATAGGCATTGTCTTATATTAATTAGAATGTGCATTGCAACAAATGTGAAAAGTTCCCTACCTAAAACCACCAACACAAAGATGTATCTAAAAAATATTAAGGGTAGATTTCGCACTGCTAACAAATTCCTGGCTGGAAAACTTATGGCGGTCTGGCCACTATGAGGTTCGATGACACTCGGAGCATGAATGAACACATAATTGAGATGATCAACATTGCTGCCAAACTGAGGACTTTAGGCACAATAGGGGACGATTATATCTTAGTCCAATTTGTCCTATACTCCTTGCCTACTGATTATGGGTCTTTCCACATTCATTACAATACCATCAAAGATAAATTAAATGTTATTGAACTACAAAGCATGTGGTTAACGAGAAAGGACATATCAAGAATCAAGGTGGTAAGGTGTCCAAATTGCAAGTGACCAATGTGGTGGTCAATAAAGGAGGTGGTAAGAAAAAGAAAGGAAAGGGAAGGAAACGAGGTCCTAGTCCTTCCAACAATGAACCTAGTTCTTCCCACCAAAAGAAGGGTAAAGCAGTCATATGTCACCTTTTTCACAAGAAAGGGCATATTAAGAAAGACTACATTAAGTTAAACTTGGTTTGAAAAGAAATGTAGCCTTGTGCTTTTGTTTGTTTTGAATACAAGCTTAATTCATGTTCCTTATAACACATGGTTGATTGATTCTGGTTATACATGTCATGTTTCAAATTCTATGCAGGGATTCCTTTCAATTCAGAAAATATAGCTAAATGAAGATTTTCTTTACATGGGAAACCCGAAAAAAGTAAGAGTTGAAGAAATAGGATTTTTTCGGTTAAAATTAAAATATGGGTTTTATTTAGATCTTGAAGATACTCTTCTTGTACCCACAGTTTATAGAAATTTAATTTCTTAATCTAAACTCTCAATAAAAGACTTTACTTTTACTTTTAGGGATAATGGTTTTACTTTATATAAAAATAATTTTTTTTTTGGCTCGGGTTTCTTGTCTAATGGTTTGCTTCAAATTAATATTGATCATAATTTTTTGGATTCCTTATTATCTATGCGTAGTAATGTTGGAACTAAATGTGCCTCATTCAACGAGAATTCTGCTTACCCATGGCGTAAAAGATTAGGACACATATCCACAAAAATAATTGAAAGGATTATTAAAGAGGGAATTATCCATGATTTGGATTAGTCCAGTTATAGTGTATGTGTGGAATGTGTTAAGGGAAAAAAAATTAAACACATAAATAAAGGAGATAAAAGAAGCACACAACTTCTTGAAATTATACATACAGACATTTGTGGTCCTTTTGATGCTCCATCCATTGGTGGAGAAAACTACTTTATCACTTTTATAGATGACTTTCAAAGTTGTTGCACATTGTATCACTTGAATGATAAATCTCAATCTGTTAATGTCGTTGAAGTTTATATTATAGAAGTAAAACGCAATTAGGCAAAAAGGTGAAAATTATTAGATCGGATAGAGGTGATGGTTTTTATGGAAAATATGATGAATCGAGGCAACGCCCTGGTCCTTTAGCTAAACTCCTTGAACATTTAGATATTTTCATACAATACACAATGCCAGGATCACCTTGGCAGAATGGTATAGCTTAAAGGTGCAATCGTACTCTTATTGAAATGGTTAGGAGTATGATAAGTAGAAACAAGTTATCTATATTTTTGTGGATGCATGCTCTCATAACTGTCGCGCATATCTTAAATAGGGTTCCTAGTAAGGAACTTCAAACGACTCCTTTTAAGTTGTGAAAAGGATAGAAACCCTATTTAAATCATTTTTGTGTTTGGGGATGCGCAACAGAAGCAAGAATTTATAATCCACATGAAAAGAAATTGGATCCTTTAACATTAACTTATTATTTTAATGTGTATCAAGAAAAATCTAAAGGGTATAAATTCTACTGTCCTAACCATACAACAAGAATTATTGAAACCAAAAATGCTAAATTTTTTGAACATGGTGAAGTTAGTGGGAGTAGTGAAGTTAGGAATGTGATTATTCAAGAAGTCAAGGAAAATACTCATCTTCTAAGAATTTAGGATAATCACAATTTTGCTATTGACGTTCATAAAGTTCCTATTGTTCATAATGATGTTGTTGAATTGATTATTGATCCGACCTACAACGGAGAACAAATGAATGAATCATATAATGAACAACCACATAATGAAACTATTGTTGAAACACCACAAGATATGGCCTTAAGGAGATCTCAGAGAAATCAGATATTAACTATTTCGAATGACTATGTGGCATATCTACAAGGCAATGAATTTTACATTGAGATATTGATGATCCAATATCCTATGAAAAAGCTATTTATAGCATAGATTCTAGTAAATGGATTGATGCCATGAATGAAGAAAGTATGGTAGTTAGTAGATTTTCCTTAAGGTTATAAAACAGTCGGGTTTAAGTGGATATATAAGACCAAACACGACTCACATGGAAAAATTGAACGACATAAAGCTAGAATTAATGCCAAAGGTTTTACTCAAAGGGAATGGAATGAATATAGTGAAGCCATCTCCCCTATTTCAGAGAAGGATTCTCTTAGAATCTTATTAGCGCTCATCGCTCCTTATCACTTAGAGCTACACCAAATGGATATTAAAACAACTTTTCTTAATGAGATTTGAGAGGAAGAAGTCTATATGGAACAACCAAAGAGCTTCATTAAGGAAGGAAACGAACAAAAAGTGTGTTTGTTTATGAAATCAATATATGGACTGAAACAAGTTTCTCATCAATGGTATTTTAAGTTTCACAATACCATTACATCCTTTGGGTTTAAGGAAAATATTGTCGATCAGTGTATATACCTAAAGATCAGTGGGAGTAAGTTTGTATTCTTAGTATTATATGTTCGTGACTTTCTTATAGCCAACCATGCTATTGGTTTATTAAAGGAAACTAAGAAGTACCTTTCATAAAACTTTGAAATGAAAGATCTCGACGAGGCATCCTAAGTGATTGGGATAGAGATTTATCGTGATTGATCAAATGGATTGATATGAGTGTCTCATAAGGCTTACATTAACAAAGTTTTACAAAGGTTTGGCATAAAAAATTCTAATTTCATTAATGTTGCAATTCAAAAAGGGGAGAAATTTAGCTTAAGTTAATGTCCACAAAATGAATTGGAAAGGGATAACATGAAAGGTGTGTCGTATGCTTCTCTTGTTGGGAGTTTACTATATGCACAGGTTTGTACTAAACCGAAAATCAATTTTTCTATTGGAATGCTAGGTAGATATCAAAGCAACCGGGTGACTTCTATTAAAAGGTTGCAAAGAAAGTGTTAAGTTACATGCAAGGGACCAAAGACTATATGCTTACTTATATAATAACTGATCACCTTGAGATGATTGGTTATTCAATCTCAGATTTTGGAGGATGCCTTGATAGCAGAAATAACACTATCGATTATGTTTACCCTCTGGCAGGAGAGGCCATTTCAAAAAAAAGTGTTAAGCAAAGTGTCATCGCTTCTTCCACTATGGAAGCTAAGCTTGTGGATTGTTTTGAATCTACAAATCATGGATTGTGGCTGCGAAATTTTATTTTAGGACATAGTATTATGGGTTCAGTATCTAAGTCACTAAAAATTTATTATGATAATATCGTAGCAGTCTTCTTTTCAAAGAATGATAGATACTCTGAAGTAGCTAAGCATATTAAGATGGAGTATCTATCTATTAAAGAAGCAGTTCAGAAACAAACTGTGTCAATTGAACACATTAGTACTGGTGTTAACATAGCAGATCCTTTAACAAAAAGGCTATCTCTAAAGATATTTTTGCAACATACTAAAGAGATGGATCTCGAGTAGTTTATTGCGTAATTGCTATTTGCTTAGTTATTTTACATAAGTTTTGATATGAATAAAGAGTTTCTGAATTCTAAATTTCTCTCTTAATTGTATACGTGCATGTGAGTGAGTAAATATGACAGAAATAGTCTTTTATAAAGACATTATGAGACTATTATGATAATTTAGATATTTATCCTTATTAAATATGACATTGGTGGCATGGTACATGGAAGGAATCTTGCTCTTGAATTAGTATAGAACCACCATGACTCACATTAATGACGTATTTAGTTAGGGTACTTGATGATTGTTCTAAGACACTTGCGCAACTTGTGTTAATCAAATCATTATGTATGGCCTTATTAGGACCAAGTGGGAGACTCTTGAAAATATTACTTAATTATTTATTAATTACGAAATTCGGCCAAATTTTATAATTAAAAATTAAATAAATTATTGCTCCTATTAGTGTGGTCCATATACGAGGACGGATTTGATTATAAATTATTAGAAATAAGTCTTAGAAAATATTGTAAGAGACACATGACTTTAGGAATCCATATGAGTTTCTTAAGCTACTTTTTTGGAGAGTGGATGATGAGAAACAAGGATTTCGGGCCCCTTTCACCCTATATATAGTGAGCCATTCTCCCCCGAATGGTTCACTCAAAACACACAAATATATCTGGTCTAATAAGGGAAAATTACAAATTTTCAAATTACCCCAATTTCGTACAATTCTGGGTTGTTTTGGAAGAAGTGTTCAGGAGCTTTGGGAGGAAGTGTTAAGGAGCCTTTAGGAGTCATTCAAGGATACATCAACGACAACAAACATATCAAAAAGCAATAGACAAAGTTATTTTTCCATAACTATTTGTAGTCAATTTTATATTGTGTTTAGATGAAGAAATTAAAGATCCCATGAGAACTAATAATATTTGTAAATATTGTTTTTATTCATGTTTATAATATTTTACACTTAGGGCCATAAACTATGTTTAAAAAAATTAGTTCAAAATTAGTTTTTCTATGCATTGTAGAACTCACTCCTGGCACTAACAATTTACATTGCGCAAAGTTATGTTAAAGACTGCATTGAGATTTTATAATACCAATAATAATTTATATTAGCTACAAACTAAAATTTAAAACATAATTTTTCAAAAAAAATACATTTTTTATAGTTTTAGAAAATGCAGTTGTGTTTATAATTTTCAAGTGATTTCTTTAAAACAGTTTTCTTTTTTAAATAACAAACATTTAGTGTAGTTTATTAAAATTAAAACGTTAAAAATATTACTAAAAACTTAAAAAACACTTCAAAACATTCATTAAAGTTTAAGACGTTAAAAACACTTTAGAAAATTTATTAAAACAAATTGCTAGAAAATAAAAACATTAAAAAGTTGTTCATATTACAAGTAACAAAAAACTATTTTTTAATATAAAAAACTATTATTTAAAAAGAATAAACTGTTTTTTAATTAAAATTTGACTTGAAAAAAAAAAAAAAAATATATATATATATATATATATATATATATATATATATATATAGGGAGAGGTTCATAAGTGAACTTAAAAGATGAACTTTTTAATGAAACTTAACAAAAAAATACTTAATTAATTAATTTTAATTTTTATGTTGTAATTGATCCTCTACCTATATATATATACTTAACAACTATTTCTATGTTGTATTTGTAGTCAATTTTAACCCTAAGTGTAAAAAAATACTTGTGAACCTCTACCTATATATATATATATATATATATATATATATATATAATTGTGTTAAAGATTTAAATTCAAAAGCTAAAGCCATTGGCTATCTAAAAAATAGTTGAGGGTTAAAGGTAATATATTATTTTGTTCCATAAAAGGGTATTTTCGAATTTATACCAAAAAGCGGTTAGAGGTAACAATTAATTATGTTGACGTAACGGTTTACATTCAAAATAGGAGTCAAACGTGCATAGAAAAAAGAGTGGATACTAAACTATAAACCGGAAAAATTAACGGGTGTTAAATGTCAAATGACCCTATTTTTTAAAAGCATCATAAAATTTGGATTTTCTTGTAGTGACACTACATAAGTACTTCCGGTTCATTTGATTTCACAGTTAAAAATGATAAAACAATTCATTTCTATGAAATTTTAAAAAAAATTTAAAAGACGAGAAGACTTTTCTTTTCATTATGATTTTTCATGGAATAAGCTTTTTTCACGGAAGTGTATTTTATTTAATGAAAGTAAAAAATAGATTGAGCAAGTGAATAAAATTTGAGAACATGAAGTACAAATAGTAGTCCTATACATATTAGCCCTTATAATATTTATAGTACGTAATTACCCTTAATTTAAACAAGTTATGTCCCAAGTTGGGTTCGTAACTAGGATCAATGTTCCTATGTATTTATTCTATATTGTAAGAATGCTTTGTTGTTTTTTATTTTATGGCTATAGTGTTAATTATTTTACTATTGGAATCTAGCTATGCCATTGTCAGCTTTGGCTACAAAGGCTATAATGCAATATGTCGTATGTTAGATATTATTTGGCGGTATTTTTAACGAAGTTTCTTATTAATATTTAAATTTGCACTTATTTTGTTATAGATTAAAATACTGTTGAATTGATTCTTTTGTGTAGATAAAAGTTTGTAATTTACTAAATATTAATGAATAAATTAGTAGGACAAACTTGACACTCCAAACTACAAATTTGACTTTGCAAGCCAAAGTTGGTTGAATGAAGGACATAAAAAATCAGTCGATAATTCGTGCGATAGTGGTTGAGACGAAAAATGGGTTTGCGCCTCAAATCGGGTATGCATCTGAATTTTTTATTTTGTTTATATCTGGGATTTTATGTTTTTAATATTTACCAAGAAATAAACATGTTTTGTAATTAGGAAAATAAAAATAAAAAGAAATACCGCATTTGAATAGCATAAAAATAAGGAATGCACCCTTAATCAAGTACAGATGGCCGCCAATTCCAAGCGCAAAAAAATCATCGTATATTTTATTATATTTGGCATTCACACACATTTTCAAAGAGAGGAAAAAAGAAAACATGATGTTAGAAATTCAATGCCTAAGTAAGGACAAAGCTCAAGTAGTACTTTGCATTTTATTCTTTTGCTTAACAGCTTGTAGCCTGTAGAATAATGCACAAATCTCCACCACCACCAACTCCGGTAAACAAATACAAGTCTCCTCCCCCACCCACTCCCGTCTATAAGTACAAGTCTCCCCCTCCACCCACTCCCGTCTATAAGTACAAGTCTCCCCCTCCACCCACTCCCGTCTATAAGTACAAGTCCCCCCTCCACCCACTCCCGTCTATAAGTACAAGTCTCCCCCACCCCCAGCTCCAGTTCACAAGTCCCCACCACCTCCCACAAATCCCTACAAATACAACTCTCCACCACCTCCTCCGGTTCACAAGTCGCCACCACCTCCCACGAAACCCTACTTATATAAGTCCCCACTCGTTTTTCCATTGTTATTCACCCAAACCTCCTCGATTTTTCCCAAATCGTACCCTAAGCACACCCAATGTTTACCAACCATTACAAAACGTGTTAATCACGATTTAAACCCATAATCATCACTGATTTCTCGTCAAAATTGAATATTTTACGAAATGGGTTTTCTCAATTTAATACAATCCTCGCATTCAATTTGATTGCATAATCCAAATGAAATGAAATTAACTACTGGGTTTCAACTATAAATCGAATTCCAACAATTTATAGTAGTATTTCAACATCAGTTGCACATTAATTCTTCATCTAATGTCCAAATCCCGAAAAACCCATTTGTCACGTGACAACCATCCCCCAAAATGAGTTTGTCTACACCCACCATGATATGAACTTGATTTTTTGCAATTTAAACTAGAAGCACATTAATTACTTTCCTTTCTAGGCTCGTAAGGTGTGATTACACGTTATAAAAGAAGGATTTGACAAAGCACTCCCAATGTGTGACACTAATACAATGTAATAAGTCGACAGCTATCTTTGAAACATGCGATTTCATATTTTTAGTTTCATATTTCTTGTTTAGATAATCATTTTTTCTCATAAAGTTGAGTTTTAAATATTTTCAATTTCCATATACTATAGTTAAACTAACAAATAAACTATCAAATGAAATATAGACTAATAAGCATGATTTCTTCTTTATATGAACTACATATACTTTGTTGAAAACAACACTTGTCCCTAAGAGAAGAAAAAATGTTTGATAGAATGTAAATCTAATAGGAAAATAATTATTAAAATCCATCTGAATATTAATGGATATGATAATTGAGTCCAACCAATAATAAAAATTAATAAATATAATACGATTTTTTTAATTCTAGTCGATTAAATTGGTATTTTGTGATGTTCGTTTCGTTATTTTAAATTTCATGTGATAATATTGTTAAATCGATTTTTAAATGTCTAAACAAATACTAACTACAAATATTTTGGTGATTCGATTTTGGTATCCGATAATGAAAATTAGTAAACAAAAATTTTACTTTTTCAAACCAAAATGGTAAGCTATGGTAAAAAAAAATTCGTACTATAACCACCCCGAAATTAACATGTGATGGTAAGGAAACTTTACATGGCCCATCATTTTGAAATAAATTTAAAACATATGTGTATGTGGCAAACATAAGTTGTTGGTGACCCCGCTTTTTGTGTAGACACATAAACATATTGTCTCAATTTCGTCCAAAACATTGGGTTGTGTAAAAGTACTCTGGTGGTAAATCTAATTGTTAGAGTGAATAATAAGATGGATGTTTGATAATAACATTCACAACTTTTTTTTTTAAATGGTATTTTGTCTCAAAATCTTTTGGAGTAATGTTTAATTATAAAGAAAATATACCTAAACGATGTGTGTATGATGTAAAAATTAGGGTGAGATAAAAGACATAATTTTTTTTTAATTTGAACTTCTTTTTGGGTGTGTGGAGGGGGGGGGGGGGGGGGGTAAATCAAATAACTATATTTCGTTGACATTGTATTATTTTCGTCTGTGGTCACTTCCACAACATTTGTTTAGTATGTAGAGAGATTGCTTTAATCTTTTTTGTTTTTATTTTAACCTATACTTAAATGTTGATTTTTGGGCATGGTCAAGGTCCCGTTTGGTTGTTCCCAAAATTTTAAATTAGCCCACTTAGAATTGGCCCAATTATGAATTGTCCTAGATTTGTTGTTTGGTTGCAAAAATTATCATATTCAAAAATAAACCAAGTCAAGTGAATACATAAAAACTCCTATAATCCTATTTCACCAAAAAACATAAAATTTCACAATTTAAATTTACAACACTAGCCTTTGACGGAGTACTCTCTCTCTCTCTCTCTCTCTCTCTCTCTCTCTCTCTCTCCCTCTCTCCCTCACACACACACACACACACAAACACACACACACACACACACACACATAAAGACACTCGTGCGCGCACACATTTGGTTAATTCTTAGCATCACCATCGAAAACTTTTTAACTTTCTGACTACCCATGCTAAATAAGCTAGTGCAAAATATTATCTTTTTATTAAATAACAAAAGCCACAATAATGGGAAGAACTAATATAATATAAACCATTCACACAATAACTAAAGTCTAGAGCATCACAGAAATAAATAAATAAATGCCGAATAAACTATCAGTTCCAAATCCAACTTCCAAATCATAAATCTACCTAATATGAAATAAATCTAAATACAAAGTCTGATACTGAAAGGAATAAATTCAATGAAAAATATGAACTTCACGGACATCATGCCCAACTGAAATAACTGAATATGAGTCTTAGACTAGGAAGAAAATAACTGAGGCCTTTACTCATGTTCTGCATGCCTCCACATGCACTGCAGCTACGCATCCCTAGAATGAATCATCATGCTTGGCGTCCCAATGGCTGGACACCTAAAAGTTTTGAAAATAGATTTATTATGGGTCATATCCCAAAACCTTTGAAAAATATTTAACAAGTATCTAAAATACAATAAGAGCAGTTATTATAAATATGTTAGTTCTGCGCACACTCCCAAGTCAAGTGAATACATAAAAACTCCAATAAACCTATTTCACCAAAAACTTAAAATTTCACTATTTAAATTTACAACAGTAGCCTTTGACGGAGTACTCTCTCTCTCTCACACACACACACACACACACACACACACATATAAAGACACGCGCGCGTCCACACATTTATTTAATTCTTAGCATCACCATCGAAAACTTTTTAACTTTCTGACTACCCATGCTAAATAAGCCAATGCAAAATATTATCTTTTTATTAAATAACAAAAGCCACAACAATGGCAAGAACTAATATAATATAAACCATTCACATAATAACTGAAGTCTAGAGCATCACAGAATTAAATAAACAAATGCCGGATAAACTATCAGTTCCAAATCCAACATCCAAATCATAAATCTACCTAAAATTAAATAAATCTAAATACAAAGTCTGATACTAAAACGAATAAATTCAATGAAAAATCTGAACTTCACGGACATGAGGCCCAACTGAAATAACTGAATATGAGTCTTAGACTAGGAAGGAAATAACTGAGGCCTCTACTCATGTTCTGCATGCCTCCACATGCACTGCAGCTACGCATCCCTGGAATTAATCATCATTATTGGCGTCCCAATGGCCGGACACCTAAAAGCTTTGAAAATAGATTTATTATGGGTCATATCCCAAAACCTTTGAAAAATATTTAACAAGTATTTAAAATACAATAAGAGCAGTTATTATAAATATGTTAGCTTTGCGCACACTCCCTTGAGTTCCTCACCTCTCAACTATGGTACACACTTAACAACTCTTATTTAACCCACCTAGTTAATCTACCCAACCTCAGTAGTCCCAATAATCATCTATTTAACCACTAATATGCCTACATCACCCGTACCGCCCATACGATACTCTATCGTGAAACCAATAATCAAAATTAGTCGAATATTATTATTGAATCTTGAATTAAGTTTCTCTATATCTTCTAGTAAAACACAAGAGTAGAACAAATCACATGTGTATATATATCACCCTATTTATATATACAATGTATAACATTCTCGGACTGTGAACCGCAAATGCATGCATACTCTGCTACCTAGTCCATGTACCTCACGCACTAATCAAGGTCTACCAGTTCAGAGATCTACCTAGAACCATAAATCAAATATACACATAATGGAGGTGAACATAGTCTTAACCCAATGCATTCTTGCAGGATCGAGGATGTCCGAATAAAGAAACCAATTGTTTTCGAAAGACAGAAAGCGACCATGAAGACGGAAGAAGAAGAATTAAATGCCAAAAGATAGATGATGTGTTCACTTTTTCATGTATAAGTATTATTTTTTATGCAACAACTGATTATGCGCTAAGGTTTTGAACTCTTGGAATATAGAGAGGCTATTGTGTACTAAAATAAATAAATTTCTCACTTTCCTCTACTTGTGAAATATATATATATATATTTGTATCTTCGGTTAATTGTGAGCGTGATTAGTTTTAGTAATATTTAGATTTGTTATGCTCTATGCCGGGTGAAAACGAATTAATTTATCTCATATATATATATATGAAAATAATCTGAATCCTTAATCAAAAAGAGTCTACCATGCATTTACTGAAGTTCATCCTCACCCATAATTTTATTAATTGTCAAAACAATCCTAATCCTTAATCTATTTTTAAAAAATAATACATTATATCTCTACACTTATTATTTATTTTAAACAAAAACAGATACTCTAAAATTAGTAGTATCCCTAATGAAAGTAAGAGTCAAATAGATACTCTTAAATTGGAAAAAATGCAATAATCTATAATTACTTTCAAAACTAGTATATAATTAGATTATGGATCGTTTGGTTATCTAAATTATTTAATTATTAAATTGATAAATTTAAAATTATGAGATTATGAAAGTATTAATTTGAAATGGATTTAAATTCCTTTTTTTGCCTTTAATTGCATCAATTAGTGTTCACCTAATGGCAAAATGACCTACTGACACACCCCAACCCAGTTACTTATAATAATGTTTGAAAGTCAAAGTGAGTCAAAGCATAATTACCTTAACCAAATCATAAACACGAGTATCCTTTTTCAGTTATTAACATGAATCAATAAAACTAAAACTTTTCACAATTTTAAAGTAATTATACTTATTCAAACATACTGAAAGGATAAGTAGGCTTAAATTACCCCATTTACGTTTGACCAAAATTATGATTTTATGCATCCCTTGCTAACCCAACCCAATCTCCTAGATTTGGCCGTGACATCACATTACCTGAAAACATAAACATAGACACCATGAGCAAAATAGCTCAACAAATGCATCACTACCACACTACTGCATAAATTTAATTGCAATAAATCATATGCATGTGATGATATACGCATACTTATCTGACTCATTTATAAAGAATGACCAATCATATACTTATCCGGCTCATTCATAATGAATGACCTAACCCTTCCAAATCATGATTCACATATCCTGTCTATAATAGATAATTCTCCCCCATTCCTCATCGAGGAGTAACCCCTGTTTGTAACAGACAATTCTCCCCCATTCCGGGTCAGGGAGTAACATCCCATTTCGATAATCTGAAATGAACAATTTCATATTCAATATTATTATGATCATATCCGTATCCATGTATAATACATCTTACTAGTAAGTGATATTTAGATCATATCCATAACCATGTACAATACATCTTACCACTGAGTGATATTAAGATCGTATCCATAACCATATGTAATACATCTTAACTATGAGTGATATTCAGATCGTGTTAGTAACCATGTACAATGCATCTCTTTCAAGTGAGTACACTCACCTTCCCCTTGCCTTTGTTTGGCACTTGTTCAATCGGGGCTTTTTCCCTTCCTATCATTCTTACAATATTAGTGTCATCGTAATAATATTACCAATCCAAAAAATTACTTAAACATAATTCAATTCATAAGCACCATGCGATCATATTCAAATCATTTATGATAAATGAAGCTTCATCCAATTTCATGTTAAAATATTTAACATATCCAATTCATAGTCCAAACATACTTTAATTAATTCTTAGAAATCCAATTCTTATCATATTAGGTTTCCAATACAAAAGATGACACATCATTTCAAGTTTTGTAGAGCCAGATATGCACATTTCTTTATTACTAAACAAATCGGCCCTAAAGGTTCCTCTATCATTTATTCAACTTCTAAGAATTTTCATAATTTTTCTATGTCATAAATTTCCATGATATTCCACCAAATTTCAATAAACATATGGAATAATACAAAATTAAAGTTTCAAAATTTTTAGAGTTCATTCTCTATGTTAAGAAAATCGTCAAACACATGGTATGCATACTTACACTTTCGAGGCAGATTCTATACTTAGACTTCAAACTATCCCCCAAAATTCATTTCTTGGTATTTTTACATAAGTTTAGAATATGTTATACTAATATATGTTGTCTAACACCTCCAAATGGAATATCTTGATTTCGATAAATTTTTCATGATTTATACCATTTTTACCACAACTAGGTTGGAATAGAACAATAAGGCATAACTTAACACTTTTAAGCATACATAACCTCCTCCTCGGGCATCAATCGTGGAAACGTATTGTAAAAATGTTTATAACATATAAACATATCATATAGAAGAATTTAATACATCAAAAAGCTTCACGAGAAGAGAATTTAAATCTAGGACTTTAAAGTAAACACATTTTATCCTAACACGCATTCTTACATATGTTCTTAAGCCATCCCTGTTTTAACACAATTTGGCGATTTGGGTATCATTAAAATATTTATTAAAATCCAAAACAAAATATACCAATTTTAGAACTCATTCATGTGACCAGTTTTAACGAAGAAGTAATTACCTTATAAGATCGCCTCGATTTATGGTAATTTTCTAAAGCAATTCTTCCTCAACTTTCTTTTTCTCTCTACATAAGCATATTTCTTCCCAAGATTCTCATTTCACATGTGGAAGAATATACAAATATGATTTATAATAAGGAAATAATTTCTAATGGGTCCAATGTCACTTATCCTTGTGTCTACATACGATTGGTTGGACAAGAGGTTCAATAGGATAATTTCACTAATGACAGATTTGTGTCACCTTGATAAAATTACCATAACTCCGTATTACGGACCCCGATTTATTCCAACTTTGCGTCTACTTTTAGATAACTTAGATATATACAACTTTCATATTTTGTGTTTTCCCAAAATCATAAAATTAGTACGCCTAATTTGGGCTTGAACAGAAGAGTACTAATTTACTCAAAATTTCAGAATGTTCACATTTGGCAACCCAACATCGCCAATTTCCAACACCCTAGTTTCTTTTATAAACATAATGATGAATTAGAAACGTATTTTCATAATGAATTTAACCACATGACTAATCATATGCTCTAAACGTGTTATCCCCGGTCATACACTCGATTTACATCTAATGTAAGCAACACATATATCACATGAGTATGCATCCCCTAAACATGATTTATCATAATTATATCCGGGTTGTCACACCTATAATGAAACCTTATGGAGAAAGAATTAATAAGTGGCAGGTACATCTTATAATCGCCTTAACATATAAATAAAGGGGACAAATTCATTGGGGGGGGGGGATCATGAGTTATTCCACACACACACACACACACACACACACACACATATATATATATATATATATGTGTGTGTGTGTGTGTGTGTGTGTGTGTGTGTGTGTGTGTGTGTGTGAGAGAGAGAGAGAGAGAGAGAGAGAGAGAGAGAGAGACTGTTAAAGTAGTCCATTAAAGGGTAATTTTGTAAATTCAAATTGTGCAATTTTATTTTTTTGGTGAAATGGGCTTATTGGAGTTTTTATGTATACACTTGACTTGGTTAATTTTTTAATGTGATAATTTTGCAACCAAACAACAGGTCTAAGACAATTCATAAATTAGCTAATTACAATTTGGGGGGCAATCAAATGGACCTTAACCATGACATAAAAATCTACATATAGTCATAGGTTAAAAAAAGAAGAAGATAAAATCAATCTCTCAACACACACTAAACAAATGTTGTGCAAGTGACCACCGACCAAAATAATACAATGTCAATGAAATATAATTATTTTCCACTTAACCTCTATTCACCACACACACACACACACACACACACACACACACACACACACACACACACACATATATATATATATATATATATATATATATTAGAATGGGTGTATTTCTATATCATCAACAGGTTCATGAATTTGCTATTTGACCTGAAAGGTACTGTGGTTTTGATGGTTGTTTGCAATATGAACAACCACAATACATACATAAATTTACATTTGAAATACTTTGTGATTTTTTTTGGGGGTGGAGGAGATTTAATAGTTCGGCACAATGCTATTGATTTAACAGTCATCTGCTATAAGTACTATACACGTATGTTCATAAGGTGAAACACCTACATTGTGTGGTATCATAATTTACTATTCACATATAGTACTGTATGAGTCTCATTTTTTTAGTCAAATATTAATAAATCAAATGTCACAATAGTTAATATACCTTAATCTTAGTCATTAATTAATGACATCCTTAATGAATTACTCTTAAATTGGAACACATATAGTAATCTATAATTACTTTACAAACTAGTATATAATTATGGACCGTTTGGTTGTCTAAATTGTGTAATTATATATATTGATAAATTTAAAATTATGAGATTGTGGAAGTATTGATTTGAAATGGATTTAAATTCAATTTTTTGTGTTTCATTGCATCAATTGGTGTTCACCTAAGGGAGAAATGGACTATAATGAAATCCTATGGAGAAAGATTTAATAAGTGGGAAATGGGTCTTATAATCGCCTTAACATATGAATAGTGGGAACAAGGGTGTGATATCTTTTTATTTAATAGTTTCTCTTTTATTTTTCTCATCTAATTTATGGATAAAGTTTTCAAAAGTTTATTTGGTCCGAGCACAAGTTGTTTGGATTTAATTTTTGATTGGATGTTCCCGAATTTTCAAAAGTTTGGAAACTCGTGCCATATGAATTCAATCAAAAATTAAAAATTTTACTTGGGTTTAATTTTATTGAGTAAATTTTAATTCAAACTTCAACATGTTATATAATTTCTAATTGTGACACCCTGCTTATCTTAATTACGGGTGATCAATCCTTTATTTAAATAAACATGAATCTCATTTGGTTCATTCTTAGCATCACTGTCGAAAATAATTTTTTTAATAACTAACTTCTTATGTTAATTAAGTCAGAGTCAATTTTATCTTTCATTAACGTAACAAGATGCTGAAAAATAGGAATACAACAACTAATCCAACACAAATATAAGAGTTTGAATCATCACACGATAAATAGATAAATAATGAATACCAAATAATCCCTCGGTTCATAAAGAAGAATCCAAACCATAAGTCTATAGAGATAAAATTGAATCTAAGTACATCGTCTGGAAAATAAAAACAAAAGGTATAATAACTGAAGGAAGCAACATACCCAAATGAACTAATGAATCAAAACCTAGTCTAGGAATGAATAATGAAAGCATCTACTCAAAGTCCTGCAAGCCTCCACAATGTTGTAGCTACGCATTCCTAGAATGAGTCCTCAAGTTTGGCGACCCTGTGGATGGACACCTAAAATATTTTGACACGGGTCAGAGCCCAAAACCATTTGAAAAATATTTAGCAAGTAATTAAGATGTAATAGCTAAATATGCATTCACAATTTTCATATTTAAGCGAGTGTCGCACTCTGTTGAAGTATTACACACCCCTAAAGTATTTTTCACACCTAACGCTTACCTTCAAACCCAACTAGTTATAATACCCCGCCTAACTAGTCTATTTACAAATCCTTTTATCACCCTACTTTATCCCGAGTACTTCCCACCTTTGGTTCCTAAGTTATTTTTCCCTAACTTAGTTAATCATTTCCACTTTAATTGGTTATATAACATTCACACTATTTATATCAATAATGCGTTCCCACTTTACATTTTTAACTCGTATAAAATTATCTACTCTATTATATATGTATAATAGACTATAACAATCACACACATGTTGCATATAATATCTATCCCACTGAATAATAACTCACTGGATGCTTGTCTCTATAATGAAATCATATACCAGGCATACTCACTCTAACCTGGTTACCACAAGTCGGTTAACTCACACCGAAATAGGTAAATAAATCACAAACATAATAGAGACGATCATATTTCTCTGAGAGTGATACCGAATCATACCAAAAATGTCTCACCTCGATAATAAAGTACACAATAAAATATTAAACGATGTGTGATAATACACAAATATTGCGTATTTTATCCCTCGAACCGACGCATTTTAGCCCCCTCGGGTATCTTATTCCCTATAATTATGCTCGTTAACCAGAGAACGTCGAATTTCTATATTAATATGTTTTGTAGGGGTTAATTGAGCTTTTATAGGTATTTATATGCTAAGTGTGAAGTTCGGACGCATTCCGCTCGATTTTCGTACGTGATCGCACATTCAAGGGTATTTTAGTCTTTTCATAGCTTGGGAACCTGGACCAACATCTAAACAGAAGTTGTATCCCCCTCGCAAGCTTCACATGTTCATGAACGGTGCGCAATTCCGATTTAGAACGAAGAAGTTACGATGATTTTAGCGGAGGAGAAAAGCAAACATGCCAAAACAGGAGGAAAGGAGAAGCGGCCCTACTTGATCGATCCATCCATCAAAAGGATCGATCCTTCAGTTTTTTCCAATCGTGGGGAGACAATGGGCTTGGATATTTACCATCGATCGATTGATCACTGGGGATCGATCGATCGATCCCCTGTTTCCAGCTGATATTTTGTCATTTCTTTTCTTTTCTCTTTTCTTTTCTATTTTAATTCCACTTACTATATATACCGATTTTGTTGTTATTAAGAGATATAATTTGCTTTAGATAGTTTAGGTTAGGGTTTTGGAGGTTTGAGAGCTCATTTCTTCATTTCTTCTTGAATTGACACCCATTTGGGCTTGTAATTTGTGCTATCATCTTCCATCTCCATTAATATAGTATGTATTTCCTTTATTCTTTCTTTCTAGTTAATTTACATGCTTTCATAATTAGATTCACATGCTTTATTTCCTTGCTTTCTAGTGTAACTTTATCTTGTTTATTTATCGCTTTCATTTACCGCGTTTTTATCATGCTTTCTAGCTAATTTAAATTAGGTTGTGTTTGAATGGAACTCACTCGAGTTGATGCGTTTCTTTGCTTTGGTGATGGTGTTTATGGGTCTATTTCGGTGTGTTGTCCTAGTTATTGCGCCTAAGAGATTTTAGGGGGCATATCATGTATGTCCCTAGCTTACGACCTTGCATGCGTAGTTTTTGGGATATTTGTTTTTGGGGGTGACTACCCTTGATTTAATTAACTGTCAAAACGAGACGCATTCTAAATAACTCGTCGACCCATGTGACCATTTTATACGAATTAACTCGGGTGAGGGATATTCGATGCAACCTATAGTTTTTCTTGCTTTGTTAGTCTAGTTTCAATACACTCACCTAGATTAACATTTCCCTTTTATACATCTTTTTCCTTTTAGTTTGTAATTCACCTTTTATGCTTTTATTTCGAAATATTAAATCATATAAATTTTAGCATCTCGTCTCTATGGATTTTCAATTCCCAACTTACTTTTTTGCTTGCCTCGCAAGTGTAGTCGTAATTTAGGTTTGTTTGTATTATAGTGATGAAATGAAAACAACGACTGTGTCCTTACACGTGCACACCTTTCATACGACGATCAAAATGGAGCCGTTGTCGTGGATGAGTTTGTTTTAGACTTTATTTGATTTAGTATTTAACGATATTTTCTTTCTATTTGTATTATTTGCTAACCTTTTTGTAGGACTTCCACATTTGAGCACTTAGAAATGCTTGAATTTTTCCCACACACACCTACTTTGTGGAATTCGCCACTTCAAGCCATTTTTTGGGTAAGCATGTCTTATTCTAATTCTTTCGGTAATCGTTGTTATAATTCTCAAAATTCCAATTCTCCCAAACCTTTGACTTTCGGTGAATACTTAGAATCCCAAAGAATTACAAATTCAAATATGACTTTGGGCGATGATAACGAAAGTCAAAACTTAGGTTATTGGAATTTTGATGATGATGATAATGATAATGATTTTGGGCCTTTATGTCCTTATAATAGGAATTTTGAAACTAATTGCAATAGTTTTAAAAATTCCTATAATAATGCGTTTTCGTTTATGTCCGATGGTAATTTTCAAAGTTACCATTTTCTAGGATTCGCACCTCGACCTATAACATTCGGTGAGGGGTTGCGTATGCTTGAGAATGAGAAAATTGAAAACCATTATCGGGAAGAAAATCGTTGTTGGGAACATGAGTTGTATTTATTATTTAAGTCCGATGACGATTTTGCTTTCGAGACTTTTCAAGTCGAGGAATGTTTTGAACCAAATGAGGACTTTTTGCCTACTTTGGAACAAAACATTCTAGACTTTGCCCATTGCATAATAGATATTGAAAGTGAGGATGAAAATGACGTAATATCTATTTGCAATGAAATGATTTCTTATTTGGCCCCCAAAGAAGAACATTTCATTGAACATGATCCTATTTCATTCGAAACTCAATCTTCATGCGATGATGATTCATCTCATGAGTTTGAATTTCTTTCATCCCCATTTTCATTCTCTGTTATCACACCGTCACAAGTACTTGATGATTCGGTTTTAAGCTTTAATGTTTTAAACCTTTTCGTCGATGAGGAGTACTTGCTCGAGTCGCCTTCCACGATCGCATCTTTGCCTTCGTGTGCGCCCCCTCCCATTCCAATTTCAAAATCTTTGGGAGGATATTCGTATTTTCTTGGTCCCCACATGTTTTTTCACCCATTCAATCCAAATCCCCCATCGTCCCTCCAAAACTTTTAATTAGCGATGGTTCCTTTCTTCCATCTTACACATGCTTTCCGTTGTTCAAACGGAATTCATATTTTTCGGAAGGCATGATTGTATGTGAGGGTACACCGGTTATCCTCCAAAGTCAAATCGTTTTTGCGGTGGACCCTCAGCTATTTAGACTTCTAGTGTATAGTTAGTGTGGAGCCTAAATAGTAGGTTGTATATAGTTAGCTTTTTTATTCTTTCGTTCTTTATTTTTTCTTTCCTTTTTAACTTAGTCTAGTGTAATTAGTTAAGTTTTTGTTATTTGTTTTTGCTATGCTCGGTACTAACTTGTTTTGTAGATTCTTTGGACTTGTTCTTATGGGGATCGCTCCAATTTTGGGTAATATCGCTCTTTTCCTCTCTTTAACATGGTTCTTAATTCACATTGAGGACAATGTCAGGTTTTAAGTTAGTGGGTGTGGGATATTCTATCCATTTCACGTGTTAGTCCATGTTTTTGCTCACATGTTAGTTACTTAGTATGCTTTTCTTAGAAAATTGAAAATTTCAAAAATATTTTCTTTCTTTTTTCTCCTTTATTGGGCATTTTGCCCTTGTTTCCGATGATAAATTTTAATAATTGACCGATCCAATAGACAACCCTATGATGCATGCTCTCGATTTTAGAAGTTATTAGACTTTGGTCTTAATTATTGATATTATGAATAACTTCATGAATTAAACTTTAATCCCATGATCACATGCACTTTTCTTGCTTTATTGATTTGGTTTAAGATTTTTATAACTCGGTAATCTTTTGTTACATTGTATATACTTACACCGAGTAGGCTTTGTACCTTTCTTCATTTGTGAATGTATACACTATTCTTTCCTCTTTGAAAACGTTGAATTCGTTTGTAATCTCTCTATTCTTTCATTTGATCGTTCATTAATTGAGTTCATACTTGAAATGTATTACTTGATCATGATTTTCATATATTGTTTTAACTCAAGAATTGCGTAAACTTTGTGAAATGATCATAGGCATTCTTTGTTATATCACCCATATTAGGCTTGGCCTCACGTTATATGTTTTCCCTCGTTAACCCCTTTGAGCCTAAATATAGCCTTTCGTTTCATAACCCAAATCCCATAACCAACTCCAAATTGGAGTTTTAAACCTTACATACACCTTCCATACCCTTGTTTGGAATGTTACTTGGGATTGAATGTTTTTGTTGTGTTGCGGTTGCAATTTCGGCATATGAGAGTGAGATAAGTAAAGAAAAGAAAGTAGTGAAAAAGTGAAGAAAAAGAGAAAGCAAAAAGCAAAAGAAAACAAAAGATAAAAATGAGAAAAAGAAGAAAAGAAAAGAAAGAGAAGTTTGTAAATGTTGTATATAGTTCAATAAGCTTTGATTACTCTCCCCGGTGATACATCTAATGCTCGTTTGGAACTTGTTTTCCAATTTTGGTATTGCTCGCATTTTCCTATTATCCCGAGTTTTTATCCCGAACACTTTGAATCCATATATACATTCCTTCATCTCATACCCTAGCCTAACCTAAATTACAACCTTATTAAAGTCTTATGTGATCTTAGGTTGATGCAATTCAAATGTCATAATAGTTTTGATAATATGTGAAAATGCATTTCCCCTCCTTTAATATGCAGTATCTTTCATTGAGATTACATTTTTCATTTTATATATAGCGTTTTTCTTTTGTGACATGTGTGCGGCCTACTTTCTATTTACATTTACTCTTTATGACCGCATGTTTCGTGTGTTACCTCCCTATTTCGAGAGAATTCACTTGTTGAGCGTAATGCCCGTGAGGATTGAATGTATGCTTGCTTTAACGTTTATCTGGTTTATTTGAGTTTTTGCCAAATCACACTTTGCATGTGCTCACTCCCCCTCCCATATTTTAAGGTTTTAATTCTATGAGGTGCATTCTATAATGTTAATTACTTGGGCTTTTGTTTGAATTCATTCACTTTGCTAATAATGCGTATGAAATCTTGTTTGCTATTATTGGGCTTGTCGCATGTTGGTTTGGGCATATTTTGAGGAAACCATGCGATGTTTGTGGGTATCATCCCTGAAAACCCTCACGAGATGACACTCGTCCACTAGGATGACCTAGGGGTTTAATGGCTTATTGCATATGCTAAATGCAATCAAATCGCTCGTGAAAGTGGCCTTTTGCATTTATACCATACTTTTGTACTATCTCTTGCTTTTGGTTTGCTTGTAGTTCTTATTGCATCCTATTTCATTGCTAGGGACTAGTAATGCGTAAGTTAGGGGGTGTGATAATATGCAAATATTGCGTATTTTTTCCCTCAAACCGACGCATTTTAGCGCCCTTGGGTATCTTATTACCTATATTTATGCTCGTTAACCAGACAACCTCGTATTTCTATGTTAACATGTTTTGTAGGGGTTAATTGAGCTTTTAAAGGATTTTGTATGCTAAGTGTGAAGTTCGAAAGAATTTTGCTCGATTTTTGTACGCGATCGCACGTTCAAGGGAATTTTAGTATTTTTATAGCTTGGGCACCTGGACCAACATCTCACAGAAGTTGTAGCCCTCCTCGCAATATTCGTGTGGCCGTGAACGGTGCACGATTTCGATTCAGAACAAAGAAGTTACGACGATTTTAGCGAAGGAGAAAAGCAAACATCCCAAAATAGGAGGAAAGGAGAAGCAACCCTGCTTGATCGATCGATCGATCAAAAGGATCGATCGATCGAACCTTCAGTTTTTTCCAATCGTGGGGAGACAGTGGGATTGGATATTTACCATCGATTGAACTATCACAGGGGATCGATCGGTCGATCCCTTGTTTCCAGCTGATATTTTGGCTTTTTTTTTCTTTTCTCTTTTCTTTTCTATTTTAATTCCACTTACTATATATACCAATTTTGTTGTTATTAAGAGATATAATTCGTTTTAGATAGTTTAGGTTAGGGTTTTGGAGGTTTGAGAGCTCATTTCTTCATTTCTTCTTGGATTGACACCCATTTGGTCTTGTAATTTGTGCTATTATCTTCCATCTCCATTAATATAGTGTGTATTTCCTTTATTCTTGCTTTCTAGTTAATTTACATGCTTTCATAATTAGATTCACATGATTTATTTCCTTGCTTTCTAGTGTAACTTTATCGCGTTTATTTACCGCTTTCATTTACCGCATTTTTATCATGCTTTCTAGATAATTTAAATTAGGTTGTGTTTAAATGGAACTCACTCGAGTTTACACATTGCTTTGCTTTGGTGATGGTGTTTACGGGTCTATTTCGGGTGTGTTGTCCTAGTTATTGTGCCTAGGAGATTTGAGGGGACATATCATGTATGTCCCGTGCTTACGACCTTGCGTGCATAGGTTCCGGGATATTTGTTGATGCCAAAATCTTATTAGGCTTTTATGCAGATTTAGGGGCGTGACAACCCTTGATTTAATTAATTGTCGAAATGAGACACATTCTAAATAACTCGTCGAGCCATGTGACCATTTTATACTAATTAACTCGGGTGAGGGATATTCGATGCAACCTATAGTTTTTCTCGCTTTGTTAGTCTAGTTTCAATACACTCGCCTAGATTAACATTTACCTTTTATGCATCTTTTCCTTTTTAGTTTGTAATTCACCTTTCACACTTTTATTTCGGAATATTAAATCGTATAAATTCTAGCATCTCGTCTCTGTGGATTTTTGATACCCAACTTACCATTGTGCTTGCCTCGCAAGTGTAGTCGTAATTTAGGTTTGTTTGTATTATCGCAGTGAAACGAAAACAATGATTGTGTCCTTATACGTGCACACCTTTCAGGTGACGATCAATGTGACCTAGGGAGTATACTCTCCCTGCATTCACTAGCCGGGGGATTCTTGCAAATCGTGTAACCTCCGATGATAGCTCTAGAAGGGTATGTTTCCACATAAATATCACTCAAACAGATATTTATAAATTGCACACACACTCACACACACATATATATATATATATATATATAATGAAAATTAATTCGTCTATTCTGTGGCTAACACGCGAAGCACTAGCCCATAATCCATTAAATAATTACTGTAGCTTCACTAGCCAAAATATCCGGGCTCAATCAATCAGCGTGTATTTAAATATTAATGAATTTATCTCACCTGATTCCTTCTTAAGTTACTCACTATTTCACGCATCTCTAAACCCACATATATATACCCATTATCCCTAGGTAGTAGGTTTACATTTATATTTCACTAAATAATTATTCCTTGAGCAATCCACAACAAAACTAGAGTCGAGAAAATAACATAAGCTGACCTGCCCGAAAACAGGCATTGTCGATCGATCGATCCTGCCATGCAGGCAGCTCCTTCCCTAATAATTTTCACCATTGATATTCATCCAAACCTCCATGTATTCATCCGAAATCTTACCCCAAGCACATCCATTGTTTATCACACATTAAAATAGTTTCTAATAATGATTTAAACCCTTAATCGTCGCTGATTTCTCATCAAAATTCAATATTTCACGAATTGGGTTTTCTCAATTTATTACAATCCTCCCATTCAATTTTATTCCATAATCCAAAATAAATTAAATTAAATTAACTACTAGGTTTCAACTATAAATCAAACTACAGTAATTTATATCAGTATTTCAACATCAATTGCACAGTAATTCTACATCTAATGTCCAAATCTCGCAAAACCCAATTTTCATGTGACAACAGTCCCCAAAAAGGAGTTTGTCTACACCCAGCATAATACAAACATGATTTGTTTCAATTTATAGTAGAATAAGGTTAATTACTAGTTTTTCTAGGCTCGTAGGGTCTGATTACATATTGTAGAAGATGGATTTGACAAAGTACACCTAATTGTCCCTGAATTTGGTCTCTAAAGTACCTTTCTTCTCTTCCTTCTATTTTCTCTCAATTTCTAGGGTTTTGAATCAGAGTTCTAGCTTCCTCTATCTCTTAAAATTAGGTATAATATCCCTAATCCTGAAATTAGGCTAATGGGCGTGACACCTCGCCTAATTAAATACTGGGTGACTAGTCCTTTATTAAATTAAATAAAACTGTCCGGTTGGTTCATTCTTAGCATCACTGTCGAAAACAATTTTTCTTTATTTATCACCTAATAAATAATTGAGCTAAGTGTCAAAACAGTTAATTTTATAGATTAAGTTCCGTTGTTATGAGTTTATATACATAAACCTTTCATGAACAAAGATAATAATATTGAATACCAAACCATCCAAGTGGAATAAATAGGATAGATTAATCATTCCAAATAAAATATCCCCAAATCGAAGGATAATGTAATAATTAAAACAATCCCAACCAAAACTGAATAATGAAATAAATAAAGAGTACAAAGTCTCTCTGACCTAAATAAAACTGGAAATGGGTGACACATGCCCTATTTAAAATGACTAAGTGAAGAGCTGAGATTACAAGGATGAAGTCGTCTGAATGCAAAGACCTGCAACTCCCACAAAAGCTGCAGCATGTCAATTGTCCAAAGATCTAAGTCTGACGCCCCTGTATATATACAAGAGAAAGAAGAGATGATAAGAAATGGGTCAGATCCCGAGTTTAAAATGGCTTGAAAATACTTTAGAAAAAATATAGAATGCTTACCAGTTGATATTACATACACGTTAGTATTTCGACACTCACTTGAAAATTATCACCTCTCAACTAGTGTGCATGCCTAACGTACCGCTAAACCCTCCAAGTTAATGCTAACCCAGTTAACTAGTTCGAATTAAGTTCCCTCTTACATTTCCTCTTTTGTATGATCGTACATATAAAACACTACGTACCTTATTGTAATCCTGGAACTTATGAATAAATGTTATTAATCCATTATCGTCGTAAGTTCCCACACACTAATGTTATTCTTTAATTTCATTATCTTTCTCATCTGCTCACAAGCAAAGTAGATTAAACATAGGTATATTTAGTTTATCACTCAATATATATACTACTAGGGAACCCCACATAAAATCTATGGTGCAAGCATACTCTGCTATCAAGTTCCTATACCTCTCGTACAGAAAGGGAAATACTAGTTCAGAATCACTCTCGAATTGTATTAACACAAAACACACATATTGGAGGCGAAGCATAATTCCCTGTCTCTAAGTGGTCATCACATACCCTTACGTCTCTTAGGATCATCTGAATATAATTCTCAAATAGCCTGTACCAATGATCCTATGTTCTGGGGTACGAGTCAATATTCCCCATAAAGGTCACATTAGAATATGATTGTCCCGGCGCCGTAACCTCTGTGATAAAAAGTATCGCGAGTATGATGAAACACGGATATTCATATAATATATATATATACATACACTCATATATGTGTATTCACATTATTCAGATAGGTACACCCACGACCCATAACATATTCTAACCATACGTGGCACGTAGCGCCCGAGTTCTACGTATAATTAATTCATTCTTTTTTTTTTCTCAATTACTGCAAGTTCTTAAGTACTTCTCGACTCTCGAAGTGTATATTTTTTATAAATATAAAATCAGTAGGTGCACACTCTCTACCCTACTAGTCCACGTTATACTTAACTCTCACAAGACCTAGTTTAAGATACACACGATCTGCACCCGATTTTACACCCTCATGAAACCACGGTTAAATCTCATATAAGATCGTACTACTCAAACCTTGCCTACAACCCTACTGGTCCTTACCAAGTCCCGTTATTATAAATAAATTGTGTATAAGGGGTTCCCATGAAACCGCATTGGGTGAATCATTAAAAGGAAATAAGTTTCAAATTCTAGGAGGGGTCGATCGATCGAAGGGAAGGGTCGATCAATCGATAATCTTGAGTCCATTGATCGATCGATCAGATATTGGTCTCGTTTATGCAACTATAAGCCTATGGGTTTCTTCTATTTTAATCATCAAAATCTCCATTATAATGTCCCAAACTCCCAACCAAACATCACAAACATTACATAAATAGGTATGAATGATTTCTAACGTAAAACGTTCATTAATTCTCCAAGAATCATCATTAAATGGGTTTAATCCAAGAAGTTATCATATGGACCCTAGTTTAACCTAGTTTCTCAAGAACTCCATAAATTTCCAAATTTCTACTTCTACTGGCATTCAAATTTTGTGTTTAATGTTCTACATCCATCAAGGAAGTTAACTTAATAAGGTTCTTCTCTATTATGTGAATTAAAATTTCCAAAGGACATTAAACCTTCATGAAAACATGTAATTATTCTTCCTACTCTGACATGGATGTGATATCAACTCAAGAACAACAAGATAGATACTTGCCTGGAAATCAAAAGTCTGACTTGTAGAAGATGTTGGGTATATCTACGCTCCTCGTTCTCCGATCTACCCATTGGTGGTGGAATTGGTGGGAATGGTGTAGGATTGATGGTTCTCCCCCTTGGAAACCTCCTCTCTTATCCCTTCCTTAACCACTCTGAAACTCAAGTGTTTATAACAATTGAAGACTCTAACTTCCATTAGATATAACCCAAAATTTTCGTCATTAATTAATGCCCAAAAATGAAAGGTACCAAAATGCCCTCCCAGGTTGCCGGTTAGGCCTAACATCATCCCGAAACCCAAACTAAACCTCTGGGTACACTTTTCTCACTATCTCGACCCTTCTGGACACATTGGCGCACTCGAAATGACCATATAGGTTACCTACAATTAATTTACTTTTCATTTCCTTAAATTAGTCCCGACACGACTAACACGCGCGTCTTGACTTAATTTCTATAATTGTCGTATTTTTCACTCATGACAACTTTAATATATTTATAACCATATATTACTTTACTCACTAAACAATATTCAACATAATTATCGCCAATAAATACTAACTATCGTCACGCTAGTAATTATTTAATTAAATTCGGATTGATTATAAATATATTCACTCCATTTAAATTAATTAGTCCCAATCCCATGATTGAAATAAAATCTTTCAAAAATACCTTAAAAAATAGAGGGTATTACATACTTCCCCCCTAATAAAGGAATTTCATCCTAAAATTCATATACAACCACTAATAAGACTGAGGATCTTACAACACCACACTCTCCAGTGCTTAAAACTAACTTCAGAGTAAGGCTCGGTCACTATAGCCCCCGCTTCACAGTAAAATAGTTTAACACTCTTGATACTTTATCAGTCATACGGTCACACTGTAATAACGGAATCTCAAATTGTACTCCTACCAAATGACATTCGAATAAGATGAGCATATACATTATTGGCCCCATTATCTCAATATTATTGGGAGGTCGTACCTCACTACATGCCACTTCCCGTATTTATCTAAACACAAAACTCCCATCCTGAGAGAAACCAGATGAACATATGACCACTCTTATGAGTTCTTCAAATCTCGATTGCTGGAGACGTAACTCTTACGACAGTCAAAAGCCACCTAAGAGAGTTTATGGTTATTCCACCTTAATCATCGGAGTCTAACTCTCGACCAATCCAAAATTCTGATTATCCGCTCACCTCTAAACAACCATAGGGAGAATATTTAAGGTTTTTCCACACGAAATCTCAGTAAGAACATTGTCCACAATAAACAGGTACGAGTGCTAACACACAACTCTACCATCATGTAATATCTTCTACCAATTACCATACTATGATTCACTTACCAGCTATATCCGTTGTGTAAATGAAATGATCACAATGAGTACACAATTTATTTTCATACATCTCCACTAGTCGTTAATCACATTTCACCTATTCCTCGGGCTATAGGTGATGCAACCTGCTCAAAACAAAATGTCATCTCCACTTCTTCCTGAATTTCCATACTGAAGGTGGGGTGCAAGGATCTCATCCTGGTTAAGAACAATACTAGGAATGACCACGTATCAAAGTGATCCTTCTTTTCAAAGAAAGAATGGGGCACACTATCTAATAGTGTAAATCACACAAAGGTATAACAATTACTTTCCTTTTGGTCAATTTGTTCCACTCATTCGAAGGAACTTGTGACTTATATTGAGGTTGGAAACCCATTAAAGAAATTTAGCAACTTCACTCTTCCATTACTAGAATCGTCGGCTTGATACACAATTTTCTAGATGATCATCTTACTCCAATAGATTTCTATCTATGAGTGGTGTAGACGGAGACTACTCACTATGTCTTGATCAACACCGACTTCCATTTATAAGGCCTCACATTAAGTGGTACTTAATACTCCTCTTCTTGCCTCGGCGTATACCAAAAGTTTTGACACGCGCACTTTTCGCTATGAGGTGCACTTCTGGACTCTTTATACCTTATTGAGATCATCATTCTATTTACGCACAAGTCACTCTCAAAATTTGACTCGGTAGAACTCCACTTAAAAAATTTCATAATAGTTAAATTCTAGTCTTCTCAAGGGATACCCCTTTTTTAATGGCTTCCCATAGCCTCTCAATCAAGTTCGGGTGTGCTACTCTGTTCGCACATGTATATATGTATTATCGTCCTTCTCACATGATGCTTAATCCACTCTTCCAGTTCCATTTTGTTATATTAGTCCCACAAGCATATATTTCACTCATTTATTCCCACGTCCCTTTAACCTGGGCAATTCTGATATCAGCTAACCAGGGTGCCCACACCCCCTATAAATTGTGCATACTAGCGTAAACATCACATACGTTTCACACATAACACCCAATTCCTTATTGCCCCTGTATTCACAATGTGGCTATAACACTTGGGCATTCTCAATCACCCCATAATTGAAATTTTTAAATCCTCTTTAACATCGTTCCACCCTTCAACTCGTGGTTATAAAATAAAATTTTCAATGCATCATCACCGCACAACCGGCTCCACTGGTCTTATATTATAATTTAATTTTCAACTTATAGTTATAACAACATACTTCTATAGCAACAAAGGTACCGCACTCATGGACCAGCAACCAAACATCTCCCTACTTCCAACCTTAGGCTAAGTTTCATGCGTGGGATGTCTCACAAAGTGAAATCCAAACAAGGACCCCCCCGGCCGATACACTACTACCTATCCGTTAGGCCCTCAGTCCATAACATGTACCCCTAAATTCTCGTCTCTTGACATAAAAGCTATATCTCCTCCCGCACTTCACACTTAAATAAGGAACTTCCCCCCCAAAGGCACTATCACTCAACATTGCCGATAATCACATTCCAAAAACCTAGTACACATACAATCGGGACTCTCGAAATCCTTTGCCCAGACATATAACTATAAGTCTTAACTCCCACGTCTCTAAAGGATTTATATAACAATGCACTCTTCCTATTACCAAATCTTGAGCATTAATCATAATAACTAGCTAAATCTTTCCGCTCAATAGTAAACCCAATACACTCCGAATCATATCAATAAAGTCCCTACATACACCAGGATCGAATATCTTGAGACCACTATACCCTTCGAAGTCTCGATAATATATAAATATAAATGCGAGTAAGACCCTCTTGCAGGTGATGTTTCACTAGAACAAAACGTCCTGCACTAGGGAAGCAGCCCCGTAAGACTTGCGATATCCACACACTATCGGTCTAATCATTACTATAAACCATAATCAGGATAATATCATACTCGTATAACACATCACTAAAATGATTAATCTCAATAAAGTATATACCACTATCAATACCCCCATTCATCCTCCGCTAATATCACTAAAAATAACCCCGATATACTAAGGAAAACATTCACATAATAATAACGTTGTCGATATACACACTAAACTCGTTTCACATCCAAATATAGCAATAATCAAAATGTAGTGACTCGTTCATGTACATAAAATACTCCTCATCCTCTGAGGATAAAACTCATACTTCTACCTTGCCAATTGCCCTGGCTGTTCAAACGGTTCCCGTACATAACACGCCTGTCCGAACTAAACCAAAAATTACATTAAGCATTGCCCTTGCTAAGCACCATATCCTTGTCCCTTTACTCGCTTTGGGTGTGGTTTTACTCTCCACAAAATACCTCTAAACATAATCAACATATCTCCGGTCATACTGACCATGTTAGGGTTGTCCTTCTCTCGGACTTTGGTAGTCTCAATCCTGATGGATACCCCCATTATTCCCTTAGCTTTGTTGGCCCTAAGGAGCATGCTACTGGCTTCAACAGCCCTTACTGAATTCACCATCTCTTAGTAAGAATTCAGCTATCCGAATCATTTAAATGGGTCCATTGATGGGTCTTCCCCTTATTGTGCTTCACTAAATCCGTTTCACCCAGTCTCATTCTCTGAGTAAATTCTTCGATTCTTTTAGCTTCCCACACAGAGGAGGATTAACATCACCATTGACAAAGTGTGACTTTGTCACCATCTGGATCGACCATCCAGCAGAATTCCCATTTAAGTGTTGTTAACTTTTCTTACGAGTCGATCTCCCACTTGAAATCCTCTTCTCATTTGTAGCTACTTCCCCCGGAACAAGACTCGCTAAATAATTAAATTCATTTTCACAAATGGACCTCTGTCCGGCCCTCCTGTGATGAGTTTAGAACAACCTTCACATATTATCATGAATATCTAATAAAGGAACTTGCGATCAAACTATACCTAAGATCCTTCCATTGACACAACATTCCACTCCTAAATGTGGTGGTTGACTCCCATCATTGTAGCTTTGCTCTGACCAGCCAAGAAAATATTTACCCAAAATTTTCACTCCCGGTTATCCACACTCCGCCATATGCCCAAGCCTTTGGGTATTTTACCTTCGTTGGCTAACACTCACAATCTCCGCATTTCCAGAATTTCCACTGATGGTTCTCTTCAATGTTTTGTCTGACTCTCTCCCAATCCAACCACATTGGGTGAGTCTAATTTGGCACCACTTTCTACAATAGCGGTACCTGAAAATCATATATTGCGCCCTAGCTGTCTTTACAGTCCTAGCTTTCCGCACCATAATAGGGGTGACCTCAACTACGGTCATCATTCTTGAATATACCCTATAACCTCAACTGAACTCTACCTCTTGCTTTCTTCCCAACGATCCTCACCTGTCATACTTCATTGTTCGTCACATGCACACTCCGAACTCAAATAAGATTCACTAATATATAAGTTATAGCAGGAGAAACAAATCTCACCATAGAAATCAACAATCCTAAACATAGGCCTCTATATCAAGAAAGCTACGCTGGAAGCATAATAAGCCGCATAGATCCTAAGGATTATAGAACTTGATGCTTTGATACCACTTGTGACACCTCGCCTAATTAAATACCGGGTGATCAGTCCTTTATTAAATTAAATCGAAGTGTCCAGTTGGTTTATTCTTAGCATCACTTTCGAAAATAATTTTTCTTTCTTTATCACCTAATAAATAATTAAGATAAGTGTCAAAACAATTAATTTTATAGATTACGTTCCATTGTTATGAGTTTATATACATAAACTCTTTTATGAACACAGCTAAATAATATTGAATACCAAACCGTCCAAGTGGAATAAACAGGCTAGATTAATCATTCCAAATTAAATATCCCCAAATCGAAGGAAAATGTAATAATTAAAACAATCCCAACAAAAACTGAATGTTGAAATAAATAAAGAGTACAAATTCTCTCTGAGCTAAATAAAAACTAGAAATGGGTGACACATGCCCTGTCTAAAATGACTAAGTCAAGAGTTGAGATGAAAAGGATGAAGTCGTCTAAATGTAAAGACTTGTAACTCCCACACTAGCTGCAGCACATCAATTGTCCAAAGATCTAAGTCTGACACCATTGTGGCTGGGCACCTGTAATACATATATATATACAAGAGAAAGAAGAGAAAACAAGAAACGGGTCAAATCCCAAGTGTAAAATAGCTTTAAAATAGTTTAGCAAGTATACAAAATGCTTACCAGTTGATATTACGTACATGTTAGTATTTCGACACTGACTTGAAAATACTCACCTCTTAACTAGTGTGCACACCTAACGTACCGCTAAACCCTCCTAGTTAATGCTAACCCAGTTAACTAGTTCGAATTAAGTTCCCACTTACATTTCCTATTTCATATGCTCGTACATATAATACACTAAATAATGTATCGCAATCCTTGAATTTATGAATAAATGTTATTAATTGATTACCGTCTTAAGTTCCCACACACTTAAGTTATTCTTTAATTTCATTATCTTTATCATCTTCTCATAAGCACAGTAGATTAAACACATGTATATATAGTTTATCACTCAATATATATACTAATAGGGCACCCCACATAAAATCTATGGTGCAGGCATACTCTCCAATCAAGTACCCGTATCTCTCGTACAAAAAGGAAAATACTAGTTCGGGATCACTCTCGAACTTTATTACCACAAAACACACATATTTGAGGCGAAGCATAGTTCCCACTCTCTAAGAGGTTAGCACATACCCTCACATCTTTTAGGACTGACTGAATATCATTCTCAGATAGGCTGTACCAAGGATCCAATATTCTTGGGTATGAGTCAATATTCCTCATAAAGGTCACATCAGAATAAGATTGTCCCTGCACCGAAACCTCCATGATAGAAAGTATCGCAGGTATGATTAAACACATACATTCAAATAATATATATACATACACTCATATACATGTACTCACATAGTCATATAGGTACACCCACGACCCATAATATATTCTAACCATACGAGTTCTACGTATAATTAATTCAATCTTTTATTTTCTCAATTACTACAAGTTCTTAAGTACTTCTTGACTCTCGAAGTGTATCATTTTGATAAATATAAAATCAGTAGGTGTACACTCTCTACCCTATTGGTCCACGTCATCCTTAACTCTCACAAGACCTAGTTTAACATATACATGATCTTCACTCCAATTTATACCCTCGTGAACCCACGATTAAATCTCATATAAGATCGTACTACTCGAACCTTACCTATAACCCTACGTGTCCTTACCAAGTCCCATTATTGTCAATAAATTGTGTATAAGGCTTACCATGAAGCAGCATTGGGTGAATCATTAAAAGGAAATAAGTTTCAAATTCTAGGAGTGGTCGATCTATCGAAGCGAAGGGTAGATTAGAATGTCCATTTTAATAATCAAAACCTCCATTATAATGCCCCAAACTCCCAACCAAACATCACAAACATTATGTAAACATGCGTGGATAATTTCTAACTTAAAACATTCATTAATTCTCTAAGAATCATCATTAAATGGGTTTAATCCAAGAAGTTATCATATGAACCCTAGTTTAACCTAGTTTCTCAAGAACTCCATAAATTTCCAGATTTCTACTTCTACTAGGCCTTCAAATTTTGTGTTTAATGTTCTGCATCCATCAAGGAACTTAACTTAACAAGGTTCTTCTCTATTATGTGAATTAAATTTTCCAAACGACATTAAACCTTCATGAAAACATGTAATTATTCTTCCTACTCTAACGTGGATGTGATATCAATTCAAGAACAGCAAGATAGATACTTGCCTAGAAATCAAAAGTCTGAGTTGTAGAAGATGATGGGTATATCTATGCTCCTCGTTCTCTGATCTACGGGTTGGTGGTGGAATTGGTGGGAATAGTGTAGGATTGATGGTTCTCCCCCTTACAAACCTCCTCCCTCCCTTAACCTCTATGTAACTCAAGTGTTTCTAACCCTCGAAGACTCTAACTTCCATCAGATATAACCCTTTAATTTTCATCATTAATTAAGGCCCAAAAAATGAAAATTACCAAAAAGCCCTCCCGAGTTGCCGGTTAGGCCTAATATCGTCCCGAGACCCAAACTAAACCCCCAGGTACACTTTTCTGACTATCTCGACCCTTCCGAACACATTGGCGCACTCGAAATGACCATATGGGCAACTTAGAATTAATTTACTTTTTATTTTCTGAAATTAGTCCCAACACGACTGACACGCGCGTCCCGACTTAATTTCTATAATTGTCATATTTTTCACTCAGGACAACTACAATATTTTTATAATCATATATTACTTTACTCACTAAGAAACAATCAACGTAATTATCACAAATAAATATTAAGTCTCATCACGCTAGTAATTATTTAATTAAATTCGAATTGATTATAAATAAATTCACTCCATTTAAATTAATTAATCCCAATCCCATTATTGAAATAAAATATTTCAAAAATATGGGGTATTATATAGGCAAATCCAAAATAACTCAAATAGCTTCGTGTGGACTCGATTTTGTCTAAAAAGGTCTCGAGACCCAATTACTACCATCGGGTACACTATTTTGACTATCTCGACCTTTATAGAACAAAAGGTGGCCTTGAAATCGCCATTCGAATCATCCTACAATAATTTCTATCTCAACCCCATATAGTCCACAAGCGACTCCCGATTGAGATTAAACATGGTCATGTTGACATCACTTCTTATGACGTAAAATAATTTTTTACTACTCACTTAGTAATTTTATTATATAAGTATTAATCTTTATCTCTCCTGATTAATATTTTAATAAACACATAATATTTAATTTAAATAAATAATGTCACAAATGTAATTTAAAATAACTGAATCAATTAAATTTTAAATACTCAGAAATACGGAGTGTTACATACTTCCCCCCTTACAAAGGAATTTCGCCCTCGAAATTGGGACATACCAGCGGTGAATAACTATGGATACTTCTCATGCCTCCTGCTCTCATGTCTAATCGTCAACATTATGATACCCACACTGAAATCGAACAAAGGGTACTACCTTAAACCATAGCTTACGCTCATTACGATCAAGTATCGCCACCGATCTCTCCTCGTACAAGATATTTGGCTTCAAGTCTATCTCCTCTAATGGAACATGCCAAAAATCTCTCTCGCTCCTCCAGTACCTCTTCTACGATGACATGTGGAATACATCATGAATCCGATGTAAGTGCTCCCATAAACCCAACCTATACGTAACCGGTCCCATCCTCTAAATAATAGGAAAAGGTCCCATATACCTCGACGCTTGCTTCCCTTTCTTATCGAACCATAAGACTCCCTTCATAGGACACAACCGTATAAAAACCTGGTCACCAATCTCCAACTCTTTGTGCCTTCTGTCTACATCAACGTAACGTTTCTACCAGTCATGAGCTATACGAATACGTCTTCAAAACGTTTCAATCTTGGCAGTAGTATTCTAAATCGTCTCTGGCCCAAACAACTGGTTGTCCCCCACCTCTAACCAACAAGCGGGCGAAAGACAATTTCATCCATACAGTGCTTCAAAATTCGAGCCTATACTTCACTGGCTCTATTATCTTTACATCAGAAAAGGCCCCACACTTTACTCTTTTGACCCATATAAAATTATCTACTTTATTATATTCGTATAAATATACTACAAAAATAACACACATGTCGCGTACAATAACCATCCTCCCCAGTAATAACTCACTTTATTCTTGTCTCTATAATGCTATCATATCCCTGGTATACTTACTCTAATCCGGTTACCATAAGTCGGTCACTCACACCGAAATAGGTAAATAAAATCGCAAATGCAGTGGAGGCGGTCATATAGAGTGAGACCACATCGTACCCAATATGTCTCACCTAAAAAATAAAGCACACAATAAAATATCGATGAATATGACCTGGAGACTATACTATGCCTGCACTCACTTGCCAGGGGATTCACCCACATCACGCAAACTCTGATGATAGCACTAGAGGGGCATGTTTCCACATAAATACCATTCACACCGATATTTAAAATTACACACATATATATTTACTCTAATTCCGTATATATATATATATATATATATATATATATATATATATATATATATATATATATATATAATAATAATAATAATAATAATAATAATAATAATAATAATAATAATAATAATAATAATAATAATAAATTCGGTTATCCCGTGTTGAACACCCGTAGCACTAGCCCATAATCCCTGAGTCTATTTCCCCGACTGTCAATTTATCTAATTTCACATCCATTAAACAATTAATGTAGTTTCAAACCATCGCAAATTTAAATATTAATGAATTTATCTCACTTAATTCCTTGTGATGTTACTCATTATTTCACACCTCTCTAAATCCACATATATCAACCCATTATCACTAGGTAGTAGGTTTCCATTTATATTTCACTAAATAATTATTCCTTGAGCACTTCACAACCAAACTAAAGTCAAGAAAGTGAAATAAGTCGACCTGCCTGAAAACAGGCATCATCATTCGATCGATGGAATCGATCGATCCTGCCATGCAGGCAGATCCTTCCCCATTTATTTTCTCCATTGTTATTCACCCAAACCTCCATTGATTCTTCCCAAATCTTACCCCAAGCACACGCAATGTTTATCACACATTAAAATAGGTGTTAATCATGATTTAAACCATTAATCATTAATGATTTCTCATTAAAATTCAATATTTCACAAATTGAGGTTTCTCAATTTAATATTTTCCACACATTCAATTTTATCAGTATTTTAACATCACTTGCACATTAATTCTTCATCTAATGTCTAAATCCCATGAAACCCAATTTTCATGTGACAACCCTCCCCAAAAATGAGTTTATCTACACCCACCAGGATATGAACATGAATTTTTGCAATTTAAAGAAGAAGCACATTAATCACGTGATTTTCTATGCTCGTAAGGTCTAATTACACGTTATAGAATACGGATTTGACAAAGCACACCCAATGTGTTACACTAATACAATATAATAAGTCGACAGTTATCATTGAAACTGGTGATTTCATATTTTTAGTTTCATGTTTCTTGTTTAGTTATTCATTTTCTCTCGTATTGCCGAGTTGTAAATATTTTCAATTTCCATATACTATAGCTAAACTAACAAATACACTAGCAAATGAAATATAGACTAATAAGCTTGATTTCTTCTTTATATCAACTACATATACTTTGTTAAAAACAACACTTGTCCCTAAGAGAAGAAAAATTATTCGAGACAATCTAAATCTAAGAGAAAAATAATTATTAAGATCCATTTGAATATTAGTGAATAAGATAATTGAGTGCAATGAATAATATAAATTAATAAATATAATATGAATGTTTTAATTCTAGTCGATTATATTGGTATTTTGTGATGTTCGTTTCGTTATTTTAATTTTCATGTGATAATTTTGGCAAATCGATTCTTAAATGTCTAAACAAATACAAATAAAAAATATCTTGGTGATTCGGTTTTGTTATCCGAAAATGAAAATTAGTAAACAAAAATTTTACTTCTTCAAACCAAAATGGTAAGCTACGGTAAAAAAAAAAATTGTCTATAACCACCCCGAGATTAACATGTGATGGTAAGGAAACTTTACATGTCCTATCGTTTTGAAATAAATTTAAAACATATGGGTATGTGTAAAATAGTGTGTGTGATACTGATTCAAATGGATTCGCAAATTTCCAAATCAAACTTATTAAATTGGATATTTAAATTTTCTCAAACGAAATGCCAATTTCATTCTTCCCCTAAACATGCATTTATGTGCCAAATCAAATCAATAAGTTAAACCACGCGATGATTAGGCTGTCAAAAACAGATTTAAGAAAAAAAAACTTCGGGTAAAAACCATTATTTCACTATAATTTGAAATCAACTTACACGGGTTACAATGATGTCTGCAGTGGTTCACACTCCTCTATACCACAAGAACCGCAATTCTAATCAGCCCATGAATACCGCAGCACTCCCTATGACACGTAATCGATCAGCCCAGTACCTCCCTCAACCAGTACCTATTGTCAGCCCAGTACCTTTAAAGGCACCTAGTCTAGCAACACAAAATCCCAGCAATATATGTCTTGGGTTCCACAAAAAAAACTCACATAAAAGTTATTGGGATTATGAATTGAAAAACAAAATCTTTGAACCCTAAAATGGTTGGAGAAGAATACAAACACTAGGAAAAATTATTCTGTTAAAAGCAGTGCTTCTCCACGCCTAAAACAAATAGCCTGACACTCAATATATAGAAGAAATTGAGTCGGTGATGAGTCAGCCTAAAAGACCCGTCGTTCGAGCATCATACGTTGTCGTTTAAGCAAGATAGTATCTCGTTCAAACGAGATACATCGTCATTAGAACGACAGAGGCACTGATCCCAAAAAACTTCAAACTTTGAAAATAGTTGGAAACCTCAAAAAGCAAAACTGTTTATGGGATCAGAAAACCTTTTTAGAAAAACAAATTTATAAGAAAATGTTTTTATAAAAACAATTTATAAAAGATTTATAAAATATCCCAACATTTTTAATATGAAATGTAAATGGAACTTAAACATAATTTTACCAAAATCATCTTGTTGGGCATGAATGTTGAAGTCCACTTGAAATTTGGATCCGTCTTTTGTATATTTTAGCTTCCTTAATCCTTCGACAACTTGTAGAGGTATACGACATAATTATTTATGACAGAGAATGTCCTTACAAATCTCCCATATGTTTATGCCAGTATAAAATAAAAATATCCGAATTATAAACTTAAAATGACTTATGCAAATCTACCCTCCCAAAAATAAAAGTGGAAAGACAAAATGACAAGTCTTCAAACTTTGCTTCAACAATCAACTTTTCAAAACTTTAATCTTTTCTCATCAGGGTGTGCAATCAAAAAATCTTCAATTGTACCTACACATATGAGACAAAGAAAATATCTCGTGATGTATTGAGTTTGAAAAGATATAATCATAAACATGAAAGCATAATCAATTCCCCCCATACTTAAACTCCCCCATAATTCGTTCTCCCCCTTTTTATTTGTCCGAAATAGACAAGGAAAAGAATAAATCACATAAATCAAATCAGGGTGTCACGGTAAACCAAGGCAAACAAACTATTTTTGATTTTTCATATTTTTCATACAAAAATGCAAAAATGATGTTGCAAAAATCACACACCATGAATTTTCACTAAGATAGCCAAATCATGGAAATGGAATGAATGGGTGCGAACAAATTTGATAGGAAAATCAACTCAATCATGTCATGTGTGCACGATGCATAAGTGTACTCCTAATAAATGAAAATCAGGATAGTCCTCAGGTGTAAAATTGTTGAATTTAGATGACATCATCTTAATCATATCAACAAATCAAAGTATAAATGATTTCCACACCAATAGCATCCAAAACTATGTAATGCTTTTTCATGACTTTCAATGACGTGCCAATGGTTTTTAAATTCCATCCAAACTCCCTCATTAAAATATAATGCTTTTTATTTTTCATATGATGTGATGAAACTAAAACCTATTGGCCCATTCTTGGCATATATTTCTTTTTATTACCTTTTAATTTTTTTCGGGCTCTTTTAAACCTCATTAGACCCCGAATAATTTTCAATTCCTCACATTTTTAGTTCCATTTAAACGGTGGCTTTCTGTAACAACCCGTCCTTTTGGGGATAATTAAATTCCATAATTGGGTATAAATTGGAAATTTGAGGAATTTCTCGAAATAATGATTTTTGGGATTTTTAAAGGATTAGTTGATTTTCGATGGGTGTTGTATTTACTTTTGGGATTAAATATGTCAAAGTATTTTAATTATATGTCGCCGTTGAGTAAAGCGACAAAAGGTAGGCTTTTTAATTGGAAAACCCGCAGTGAGATGCAATGGGTTAAAATAGTGGATTGCGGTCAAGTACCTAGGATGGAAATTTTGACTACGTCGTGAGTCTCGGAATGGCCGAGATAGTCAGAAAAGAGTGTCCGATGGTCGAAATTGAGTTTCGGGAATTTTTAAATGAATAGGGACTCGTAATTGAGTAAACGAGTCATTTTTGGGTTTTAAGGGGTATAAACCCTTTTCTCCCTATATAAGGAGGGAGAGGGGGAGAAAAGAGAAAGAAAAGAGAGAAGAGAGAGAGAGGAAGGAAGAAAAAGAGGAGAAAAGGGAGATTCCAGCCAATCTCCGTGGGATTCGGCTCGAGGTCGTCGGATTTTATCCACGAGGCAAGTGTTTACTTGCTTTATTTACTTTTGAGCATAAATCTCATATCGTAGTTTGGTATTAACAAACCCTAAAGATTTTGGGTTGGGTTTTCATGGATAAAACGGGTTTTTGGGAGTTAAAACGAATAAACCCCAATAATTTTCAAATCGGAGAAACTTAGAAATTAATCGAAATTAATTGTTGGTTTTGAGTTCTAGGATATTTAGAACACATTTTATATACATGTATATAGTTGGTTGAGGTTGTAGGATGTTGGGAGCGAAGATAAAATCTTGGGAGAATCTTTAATGGCCGAAACAACTTCTCGGAGAAGAAGCTGTCCGCTGTGATCGATTGATCGAGGGTAGAGGATCGATCGATCGAAGGCCATGGGTCGATCGATCGACCCTTCAGGAAATTGGACAACTTTTTCTAGTGTTAATTGGATGGGATAAATTCCAATTCTAAATTGATTAGAGGTCAATTATGTAGGAAATAAGAAACCTTTTAGGAGTAAATATAGTCCTCCAATGGAGGGAATCTATGGGAACCAATTGAGTGTTTGATGTGAGTGACACTAAAATGATATTTGCGAGGAAAATAAATTAAAGTGCAGAATTAGAGGGTTGGGGTTCCTAAAATAGGGTGGGGACCTCAAAATCTATTATATGGATAAGATGTAGTCCTTGGGTTCATGGAAATGGAAACTACGACCTCCTTAATTTAAGGGTGTTCGGGGAAGAATAATCCCCGGGATATTTCAGTGGGCTTTTAGGCCTAGATAATTTATGCGTATATGAAAGCATAATTATATTGATATTGGTTGAGTAAATCCTATGAGGTTATTAGGATCGGAATTGGGAGATATCCAATAAATCCCTAGATGGGAATAGGGTATTTGTTATTTATCAAGTGAGGGAATACTTCCGGTATGGTATCGTCAGTATATGAACGTATGAATATGATTCTTTGAGATTATCTTTGGGATTATTGGTCATCGCTAGATGTGATTGGAAATTATGGCCATTTATATATATTCGAGGAGGAATATATATTATATATGTACTATGTGATTAAATTATATATATGATATGATATAGATACATATGTATCTATATGTGATGGTATATGTGTGTTTAGAGGCTGATTTCCCCGGGCTTCCCCTTTGAGTATAGGGTGGGAATAGCCAGATTATATATATGCTCTAGTGAGATCCAGGGAGGTTGTGCGATATGGGTGAATCCCCTGGATCAAGGTGCAGGGTGAGTATACTCCCAGGTCATTATCGTCCCGCGTTCGAGTGCGATTTATGTGATTTCCCACTTGCAGGGGGAACATGACCACGTCCACCGTTGTGTATATGTTTACGAAGACCATTGAGTAACTCTGGCTTGGTACCGTGGAATGATGACTAAAACTGGATTTTTGGATCGGCACTATGAGACCGTATCCTCGAGTTATAGCTCATTGGGATGGTTATTATTCTTGTGAGTATGGTATATTACTTGTGCATGAGAACAAGGTAATATAAATCTCTAATGAGAATAAATAGATAAAAATGAAAAAGAATATTCTTAGTCCGGGAGATAGATCCGGATGTGTATGTAGTAAACCTCAGTCCAGGAGGTAGATCCGAATGTGTATTATAAAGATGAATATAAAGTAAACCTCAGTCCGGGAGATAGATCCAGATGTATATTGTAAGATGTATATCATTATATAGTATGTATATATGTTATGTACTAAGGTTCTAATGGATCTCGACAATCGACCTTGCCGAGTAGTAGTGTATCGAGGGGTTCCTTGTTCGGATTTTGCTTTGCGAGACACCCCACGCACGAACATGGCTTAGTGTTTAGACTGGGGAGAAGTTTAGCCCTTAGTACTTGGATTAAATAGGATTGTTAGAAGATGGGTGACGGACTAGTTAGGTGGGGTAGCTTGACTTGGGAATTTTGTTAGGATGCGCTAGGTGTGCACTATTAGAAGAGAGGTGGGGGGTATCTTATGGGAGTGCGATACCAAATTTAAATATGAGATAAAATCTATTTTTAAAAATAAAGCATTTATGCACTTGCAAAATATTTTCACAACTCGGGCTCTGACGCATTTCTATATTTTCCTCTCTTGCGATATATATATATATATATACGCCTGGATGACACTTCCTTCAAGTCAGATGTCGGCTGCAGCAGCTGTGGATGCGTGAAGGTTTTCAATAGACGCTTCTATCCTTGTAATCTAGATAGGAGGTACTGTATAAATATTCGGGCCAAAGGCCCAATTGCATTTATTTATTCTTTTCCACCTTTTAGTGCGGCATTCGATTTGGTTGTATCATATTTGAACCGAGTGTTCGGTTATTCTATTTCATTTCAGTTTCGTTTATATAGACTGTGTGGATGTTTTAATTTAGTAGTTGTTTAAAAACAGTAGTTAAGTAAAATTTTGACACCATCCTAATAGGTTATTAGTAATTAAATTGGTTTTCGACATGATGCTAAGAATGATCCATATGCGACTCCTGTTTTAATTTGATATACGAGTGATCGCCCGGTATTTTATTAGGCGGGGCGTCACACTTTCTCGCAAAGGAAAGAATGAAATACCTTTCGCAACCCTTTTCCATTTTTGAAAATAAATCACACAAACTCACGAATGATTTATAACATGCACTACTTTCTTGTCAAGTTTTATCGCATTTGTTTCGTTGTATAGACATAATTGAGATGAAAACACTCAACCAACATTTGATAGGCAAGCACACACATCAAACAAATCCGTGCATGTGTTCCACAAAGGACAAATGAGTCAAACATGTAGGTAGCAACACTATATATCATCTCAAAGACTCCAAACTTTGTAAAGCACATGAATGACACAAACATACTGTCTCAAAGCACTATCAAACAATCAGATGGACATGGAATGATGTTGTGACTTGGTCATCCTAAATGATCATTCATATATGGTGCAAACAAAATACAAAAACTCTTTTTGAATTTCATCAAAAAATGAAGATCTTTTTGTATTTTTCAAACACTGTTCAGAATCAACCCAGTAGTACCAAATAATATAACAATATGAACTAGAGGACTGCAAATTGAAAATCTCTAGGGGTAGCTCGAACGAAGCGCCATGTCGCTCGAACGACGAGCGTTCTCGTGAGAAGTAATTTCGCACGACATCAGAAGTCTCTCGAATGAGAACTCCTCTCGTTTGGACAAAAAAGTTAATTTTTTACAGTTTACCCAGAATGTCATGCAATTTTGTCCAGTGAATTTTTTTTTGTGAAACCAGTTCCTGGAATGGGTAAAAAGATCCAAAATAGTGCTAAAATAGTAGCAAAAATAAGAGAACAATGTAAACTACAAAATGATACATACTAGCAATAGCCAAAAGTGTCATCATGTAAATCATCCCATGATAGAAAAAGGTCTAGACCTCGTCCAGTAGGTGCGGTGGAGCTTTCCAAAGAGGCTGACATCTTATGAAAAAATTCCATTAAATCATATGAGGCTTTGACAAGAAACTTTACCTCCTCCTCAATATGTGAAAACTCTCTCATGTAATCATCCGGAGAGTCAGGTGTGTGTGTGTGTGCATGTGGACACGTGTAGTAGCATAACATGGCATATAAACTAACTTAAAACAAAACTTTCTCAAGTGTCCTCTTCTCTTGTAGTGTGTGTAAACATAAACTGGCCTCTGTACACCTCTTAAAATGTCTCCTACACGCACTCCTAATAGGTACGGGATGCCTAGGTAGGTCAGGTCGAGAGTCATATGGATCCAAAACCGTCTCAGGTGCAATAAAAGAAGTGGATGCACTGTCATGACTTATTCCTATACTCTCACCGCTACCAAAATGGGATTGAGAACCATCTTTTCAACCGTCTTAGATGCATTCTCTAATGGGATTTTGACCTCTCGGGCACGTTCGATATCATTCTCGAGTTAGGATATACATTTCATTATACTAGCAAACATGCCGGTCAAGTCACACTTTTCCCTCCTTAAACCTTCTTTCTTTCTCTCCAAATCTAAAACCCGACGACCTAAATTCCTATCATACTTCTTTGTTTTCAAGGTCTCGATTTACAAACCCCTAAAAGCCTTTTGGAGATCACTTTCATCTTCACTCTCAAACTCGCTCTCACCCCCACTAGAAACACTCGACTCATCATTGTCGCTCTCTTGAACACAATCATCGTGGGACAAAGTGGGTTTGCTCACACAACTCGAAAAAGCTACACACTTCCCATGTGCTAAAACTTTACCTCCCTCATCTCCCTCACTATCACTAAGAGTAGCAAGCATGGATACATTCTTCCCTTTTCTCCTTAGACTAGTAGGACATTCAAATGCTCTATGTCCTTTGCCTTTACACTCAAAACAAGTCATATCATCTAATTCTTCCAGAATCTTTTCTTCTTTATCACCCCCTCTCTTTTTTTCCAAACCCTCTTTGGCCTTTTCTTTCTTTTTCTTTTTCTCAAAAGAATTTTTATTGGAAAAATTAGTTTTGTACATTTTGAGAAACTTTATAAAAAAATTCACAAACAAGGCCATATCGTCAATACTAAACTCCCCCTCATAATCAGACTCATAAACTCTCTCTTTCTTTTTCTTGCTAAGTTGAGTCTTTAAAGAAACGCCTTTATCCTTAGCCTTAATGGTTTGGGAAAACATGTCAATTTCATAACTTTGTAAGTCTACTATAAGCTCTTCTAACTTAAGTGAATTTAATTTTCCCAACAAATTCAAAACAGTGACTTTTGGAACAAAACATTTCGAGAGAGATCCCAAAATTATTTTAACGACACGCGTGTTGTCAATTGGCTCACCTAACTTAAAACTTGAGTTAACAATGTACGAAAAACGTGCATACAACTCATCAGAACATTTGGAATCAAACATGGTGATAGTCTCAAACTGGGTGGCCAAATTTTGTAACTTTGATTCTTTAACCGCGTTCGTACCCTCATGTGTCAATTGGAGGACATCGCATGCCTCTTTAGACGTGGTGCACGTCATAATTCAACGGAATTTATCGGGTGTGACGGATCCAGAAATATAACTCAAACCGTGGGGAATTAAAATTAGACATTTTAAAATCATCTTCAGTCCAATCCGACATAAGTTTCAAAGAGGTGATATTATTAGCAGTGAGAGTGGGATGAGTCCACCCTCTTTCAAAAATCAGCCAAACACATTCGTCATTGGCTTTTAGATGATATTTCATACGGTCTTTCCAATAGGTATAATTGGACCCGTAAAAATAGGGATTCGATTATATAAGGGATCCATCGAAAAAGTTACGATTTTTCACAAAATAGATTTAAAAAAATTAATATCACACAATTTATGCGGAAAATGAGAATACTCGATAAATTAGCGCAACCTGCTGTGATACAAATTTGTAAATACCGTGTGCGATACTGATTCAAATGGATTCGCAAATTTCAAAATCAAACTTATTTAATTGGATGTCTAAATTTTCTCAAACCAAACGCCAATTTTATTCAGCCCCTAAACATGCATCTACGTGTCAAATCGAATCAATAAATTAAACCATGCGATGATTAAGCTAAAAAACGCATATTTCAGGAAAAAAAACCATTCGTGTAAAAACCTTTATTTCACTATAATTTGTAAGAAACTTACATGGATTACAACGAAATCCGCAGTGGTTCACACTCAGCTATACCATAAGAACCGCAGTTCTAATCATCCCAGGAATACCGCAGCACTCCCTATGACATGCAGTCGATCAACCTAGTACCTCCCTCAAGCGGTACCTATTGACATCCTATTACATTCAAAGGCACCTAGTTTAGAAGCATAAAATCCCAGCAAAATATGTCATGTGTTCCACAAAAATAACTCACATAAAAGTAAATTGGATTGTGAATTGAAAAATAAAATCTTTGAACTCTAAAATGGTTGGAGAAAATACAAACACTAGGAAAAAGTACTCTGTTAAAAGCAGTGTTTCTCCATGCCTAAGACAAATAGACTAATAAACAAAATATAACATAAATTGAGTCGGTGACGTGTCAGCCTAAAAGACCTGTCATTCAAGCGACATACATTGTCATTTGAGCGAGACATTATCTCGTTCGAAAGAGATGCGTCGTCGTTTGAACGACAGGGCACTGATCCCAAAAAACTTCGGACTTTGAAAATAGTTGGACACCTCAAAAGGCAAAACTATTTATGGGATCAGAAAACCTTTCTACAAAAAAAAACTTTTATGAGAAAATGTTTTTATAAAAACTATTTATAAAAAAATTCATAAAATATCCCAATACTTTTAAGGTGAAATGTAATTGGAACTTAAACATAATTTTAACAAAATCAACTTGTTGGGCATGAATGTTGAAGTCCACTTGAAATTTGGATCCGTCTTTTATAGATTTTAGCTTCCTCAATCCTTCGACGATTTGTAATGGTATACGACATAATTAATTGTGACAGACAATGCCCCTACAATATGTGGCAAACTTAAGTTGTTGGGGACCCCGCTTTTTGTGTAGACACATAAACATTTTGTCTCAATTTGATTCAAAACTTTGGGTTTTGTAGAAGTACTCTGGTGGTAAATCAAATTGTTAGAGTGAATAATAAGATGGATGTTTGATAATAACATTCACACCATATTTTTTTTTAATTGAAATGGTATGTTGTCTCCCAATCTTTTGGAGTAATGTTTAATTACAAACAAAATGAACCTAAATGATGTGTGTATGATGTAAAAATTAGGGTGACATAAAAGACTTAAGAATATTTAGTTTGAACTTTTTTTTTTTGGGGGGGGGGGGGGTGTTGAAATCGAATAACTATATTTCATTGACATTGTATTATTTTCGTATGTGGTCACTTTCATAACATTTGTTTAGTATGTAGAGAGATTGCTTTTTATCTTTTATCTTTTTATTTTAACCTATGCCTAAATGTTTATTTTTGGGCATGATTAAGGCCCCATTTGGTTGTTCCCAAAATTTTAAATTAGCCCACTTAGTATTGGCCTAATTATGAATTGTCTTAGATTTGTTGTTTGGTTACAAAAAATATCATATTCAAAAATTAACCCAAGTCAAGTGAATACATAAAAACTCCAATAATCCTATTTCACCAAAAAAAATTAAAATTTCACAATTAAAATTTACAATACTACCTTTAATGGACTACTTCAATAGTCTATGTCTCTCTCTCTCTCACACACACACACATAAACGCGCACACGCGCGCACACACATTTGGTTCATTCTTAGCATCACGGTCGAAAACTTTTTAAATTGCTGACCACCTATGTTAAATAAGCCAGTGCAAAATCTTATCTTTTTATTAAATAAAAAAACCCACAATAATTGGTGAAAGTAAAATAATATAAACCATTCACATAATAAATGCAGTCTAGAGCATCACATAATTAAATAAATAAATGCCGAATAAACTATCAGTTCCAAATCCAACATCGAAATCATAAATCTAACTAAAATGAAATAAATCTAAATACAAAGTCTGATACTGAAAGGAATAAATCCGACGACAAATGTGAACTTAATGGACATCATGCCCAACTGAAATAACTGAATATGAGTCCTAGACTTGGAAAGAAATGACTGACGCCTCTACTCATGTCCTGCATACCTCCACAAGCGCTGCAGCTATGCATCCCTGGAATGAATCATCGTGCTTGTCGTCCCAGTGGCTGGACAACTAAATTTTTTGAAAATAGATTTAATACGGGTCATAGCCCCAAACCCTTGAAAAATATTTAGCAAGTATGTAAAATGCAATAAGAGAAGTTATTATAAACATGTTTTTTCGTGCGCACTCCCTTGAGTTCCTCACCTCTCAACTGTGGTACACACCTAACATCTCTTATTCAACCCACCTAGTTATTCTACCCAACCTAACTAGTCCCAATAAGCATCTATTTAACAACAAATATGCCTACCTCACCCGTACTGCACATACGATACTCTACCGTGGAACCAATAATCAATATTAGTCGAATATTATTATTGAATCATGAATTAAGTTTCTCTATATCTTCTACTACAACACAAGATTAGAACAAATCACACGTGTATATCTATCACACTATTCATATATACAATTTATAGCATTCCCAGACTATTAACCGCGAATGCATGCATAGTATGCTACTGAGTCCATGTAACTCACGTACTAATCAAGGGCTACTCGTTTAGAGATCTCCCTCCAACCATAAATGAAATAGAAACATAATGGAGGTGAACATAGTCTTAAGACTTTGGGATACGCACATACCCAATGAACCCAAATGACCGATCACACTATTGTACACTGAGATAGTGATTTCGTAAGTCATATGTTATGGGGTACACATATAGAACTCGCTGGCATCACTAAGGCGGGATCACCCACTGCAGGTGACCTCTCGTGATAGTAGGAAACACAGGTATTCCTGCACATGTATAATATGTATACCCACAAACAATAAATATCTCTAGTATAGGTATACACACAATCCCTAAATACATCCAGTACGTAGTATATATCTCTCGAATACCCAATGTACTATTAATTTTCACTTAATTTTTATTCATTTTATTATGAATATCACTCGCTATTCGAAGATTTATAACAATCTCTTTAATGATATAACTAGTTAAAATCATATTGTTGTACTAATCCAAATCTCGGGTTCATCTCAATTCTCTACGTATCTCCATGTGATTCCCCTACGCTAGTGTGGTTAATAATTTTTGATAGGTTATAGTCTATAATTTTGACTCCTCGACTATCGCTATATCTCTATCATATACTACTAGTATTCCCTTATTTTTTCATAATCCCAAAATAATCAAGTTATGGTTCTAATATTTTATTCCAATTTTTAGGCCTAAAGTAACAAAATTATTATTTTCTAAGCAACCGAATTATGTCATAAATTTTCTGGCACATTAAACACCCTATAGTAAAATTGTTATTTCTCCCTTTACTGAAGTCCAAATCACCTAATTCAAAGCTAATTGGAAATCTAAGATGTAGAGATTTCAAGAAAAATATGGCATGTAATCTAATTCTAAGTACAATTAAAATAGGATACGTTTAAAGTAACGTAAAAAATTATGGCAGATTGATATGCTGACAGATTAGACACCCTATAGTAAAAAGTCAATTTCTCCCTCTATAGAACTCCAAATAAGATCATTCAAAGCTCATTGGAAAGATAAGACCTAGAACTTTCTAGAAATATATGTCACACAATCTAATTCTAAGTACAAATAAAATGGAATATGTTTAAAATAACGTAAAAAATTCTTACAAATTGTCATCTTGTGTTCATCAATTAAACCTTAAGATATTTAAGATTCATGTTCTTCAACCAACAATCCAACAAGATTTCATCTTTATGTGACTTAAAAATCAAATTTTGAAATATAATCCCAGGAGGTTAGTGATGAGGCGTAAACATTTTTTCAAATCACGTCATTTGGTGCTTACACCCTACACTACATAATACCACAACTTGGCACACAATAAATGGAATCGTAGCGGCAAGTAGGGATCAAATCCATAGGGAACGGTATTTAGGATTACATTGGTTTAATAGTTAGGAAAGGGGAAAGTGTTAAATATGATAGGTTTCAGAAAGTCCGAAAGACTAATGCAGTTTAATCAACTACTATGAATAAGATAATATTGGAATATACTCGCCTGAACCTTTGGTAATTTTGTTGGATAAAAAATGTTCAAAAAATATATTTATAATTAAAAGAAAACATTAATGTTTTCAAAGTACTAAACATATGCTAATATTGATCCACTCAATGTCTAGTCAATAAATAATTTAATGTGAATGGCAAGATTGTTGATACGTATATTATACCCTCAAACACTCTAGCTACCTAGGAAAAAGGAAGTTAAGATGCCAATAGTATTTGTTTTATCAAAATATTAAACCTATGAATTATCTATACAGTTTCAACAAATTTTAGATCCAACTCATTATCCTAGGTTCGATTCATGTACCCCAACTCTTTAAATATTTAGCTGGACATGATATTACAAATCTCTATTTAAGAACCCATTAACATGCATGGAAATGTAATGAAATAATAATAAAAGATCTGGAATTTAAGGTTACCAAGACATAATATGATAAGCATGCAATAAGAAATCAATGTTTGAAGAAGTACCGAAAAAGCTTTTTAATTGATAAGCATGCAAAACATGTAAATTATTCTCTAGATGTTCCTCATTGATTATGATATTTTACATGAATGAAATCCCCCTTAAGATAACCCTTGATGATGCCGGAATCAGCATCACCAGGTGAGGTGTTTGCAAGCTCAGCAGAAGTATAACAATGGAAGCACAGCTATATAAAGAAGATAATAGAAGGTGGTGAGGAGAAGAGGGTACCACACCGGAATATAAGTGGTTCAACCAATCTGGCCTACGTCCACTGTGAGTGTGTGTGAGTAATATCACTGAAAGAAGGCACTAATGGCCATGGATACAACCTCTCAAGCTCTCTCTCTCTACTGTATATTTAGAGTTTTAGCTAGGGTTTTAATCATTGGGATCCTTTTGCAAGGTAGGGGATGATCCCTATATATAGTGCCTAGGGGGTGTAATGTACCCCCCATGCATGTAATGTGCATGTGTGTGGTAGCCTCACCAATGGGGGAGTGCCATCTGTCACTGCCACATGTAAGTAATGATGATGAAATATTCTCCCCACATGTGGGGAATAATCTTGTTACAACTCATTTGTGCCCATGTGTCCTTATCCAAATGTTCAACAGATGCTCGGCCGCCAAGTTGGTGGATGACCTCGGCCTTAGACAGGCCGAGCTGTAAAGGCATGATCTTCGTTCCATCCGAGATGAGGCATAAGAAGTCTCGGCCTGACCCAAGCCGAGACATTATGCTGGGTCGGCCCCAGCCGAGGTAGGAATAGTCCCATGCTGACGATTAATAAGGCCTCTTGTGACCTCGGCCCAAGCCGAGGTTGAACCGGTTCCAAGTTGTGGGTTACCAAGGCTCCCTGTCACCTCGGCCTACCCTAGGCCGAGGTTGCCATACCTAGGTATATGAGAATGTTGTTGATGCCAATGATGCGCGTAGTGTCCATTGGGAGTGTAGATGGTACTGTCGTCCTAGGCCGACCCTGGTCTGGCCGAGGGGTAATATCGTGGGCCCATGACCTATCTTGGGTCGATCAATATCTCGGCCATCATCTCGGCCGAGGTTGGTGTCTCTGGGCCGAGGTAGCACTTGGGGCAAATCAATCACCCCCCAGCCCTTAGTCATATGCGAGAGCAAGTGGCTAGGGGATTGCCTCACCTCCGAGGCCTGTCCGTCCCAAGGCTAATACCTGCATGACACCTGTCCCAAGCTAGGGCGTGCCAACTTGGTTGGCGTGTGCTGTCAGTTGTCCCTTGGGTTTCCCAAGGCAATGATGGGCCTTGGGAAGTGTGCCCAAGTATTTAAGGGTTTAAACCCTTCCTCTCTCCTTCTTCTTCCTCATTTCTTTCCCGCGCACTGTTCTTGCGAACTCTCTCTCTCCAAAGCTTCTCTACTCAATCGTTCTTTCTGCAGAGGATTTCATCGATTTTCTTGCGAGTTTCTTTCATTTCATTCATCGATTTCTTCTCCAGGTATTTCTCCCTTTCTATTTCCTTTGTTTCTGATATTTGTTTGCATTTTCCGGCGAAGTTCTACGTTTTCTGGCGAGCTTCATTAACTTCGATGAACTGCTTTTTCTTGAAATTTCTAAGTTTAATCTTTAAACCCCTTCATTTTATAAGTCAATCGTGTTTGTAGCTTAGGAAGTTATCCCAAGTTTAGTGTCGTCTCAAGTTTTGGGTCGTCCTCTGATGCTCAGACCCCTGTACCAGCTTCTTGAGGACTTCCCTTCTCTTAGAGAGAAGACCTTAGAAAAAATTAGGCAATTAGAGAGAGCTCAGGAAGAAGCTCGTAGGTCACAGGAGTTCCCTATTAGACCTATCTTTCCCCCACCTCTCAAGGTGGTATATCCTGATCCTCCCGAGAATTTTTATCAGACAGACGTCTCTGCCAACCCATTACCGATGTCTGAGTATGAGTCTTCCACCTCAGACCCCATGTCTTTGGACTCTTTCCAAGAAGCCATGGATTTTACACCTCGGACCGGTCATGACCCTGACCAGGCCGAGGTCTCCAATCGAGCCTCGTCCCAAAATGGCTCAAGCACCTCAAATTCTTCTTCAGAGGTCGAACTTGTTGAGCCAAATGTGGCCATGCCACCAATTCTTGATGCCATCCCCTTGTCGGCCGTTACAGGTGCTGAGTTTGCTCAGAGATTCCCTGGTCACCCGTCTACGTCTGCTCCAGACGACGTTGAGCTTGACGATGATGAGGATGATGAAAGAGATGTTGACATCTCTGAAGCAGCCGAGTTCAAGAGCACAGTCACTGAGGTAGATCTCCTGTGCTTTAGGTACTTATACTCCATTAGCCCTTCCATCAAGTTAAGGAGACCTCTGAGGGAAGAGAGGGCCTATCATGGCCGAGATGGAGAAATCTGCTTGTACAAGCAGATGTTTAAGTTAGGGTTTCGCCTACCCATTCATCCCGTCATCAGGTTCATTCTTTCCTTCATCAACTTGACCCCCTCGCAGCTCTCTCCCAATGCTTGGAGAGTTATTATTGGGGCCATCATCTTGTGGAGGGCAGTCCACCACTCTGACCTCCCCGTTCAGGTCTTTGCTGGTTGTTACGTCCCTACCTCGGCCAAAAACCACCCGAGCTACTATCACTTCGTGGCTCGGAGGCCCGAAAAGAAGATGCTCCAGGTCACTCAGACCTCGAATCATAATTGGAAGCCCAGGTATTTTTTCGCCTCAGGGCCATGGGAATTTGGCTCATCTGTTCCCTCTTCCACTCTTGAGCCGAGGATACCCCTCAGATGGGGTAAGGTCACCATGTCTTCAAGGGCCGATCTTGGCCTAAGTCTTCAAAATAGCAAAAAGGTGAAGGCCCTGCAAGACCAAGGGGCACATGGCTTGTTTGTTAAGTTCGAGGATTTGCTGACCCCTCAGTTTCTCTCAGGGACGAGCCTGGGTGGGAGCCCCCTTGTTGACTTTGGTAAGGATTTTTCTTTTTCAAGTTTAACCTCTGAACTCATTTATATCTAATCTCTAACCCTGATATTTTAACTTTTGCAGAGAGACCACCAGGTATCCCAGATGAACAGTGGGAGATGGCAGCTCCAAGTTTGGCAAGGCTTGCGAAGAAGGTTGGCCTGAATGCTCCTCCTCCAGCTCCCACTACATCCAAATCCCAAGCTTCCAAGAAGAGGGCCCCCGAGGTCCCGGCCTCTGAGGATCAGAGGCCGACCTCGAGGAAAAAGAAGACCTCAGACGCTGCGAGCCCCATCTCAGCCGACACCCTGTCGGCTCGTCTGGACCAGCTAAAACTTACTGATAGCGTGGTCGGCAACAGCAGATAGGCCATGGACGCACTCGCCAATGTGATGACCGAGGCAGACAAGAGTTTTTACAGAGCCATGGACACCTCCATGATGGTTGAGTTCGGCCTTCACAGAGCCGTCCAGGTATGACTTGCTTCTTTTGTCAATAATTTTACAAGTGCAACATCTGATTTCACTCCCATCTAACCTCTTCATTAACTGTGCAGGGTGTGACTGCCATGTACCAACTGTCTAACTGGGCCATGAGGAAATTGCCCCTCATTCAGAAGGGGCAGGAGGCTGAGAAGGTCTAGAGCGCCCTGAATGCCGAGGTTGACCGCCTGAAGACAGAGTTGCAGAACTCTGAAAATAAGGCCAAGAACTCTGAAAATAAGGCTAAGGGTTTGGAGAAAGAAATCTCAGTTCTCGTCCAAAACCACGCCAAGGCCCTGAAGGATAAAGATGATGCTCTGCAGCAGAAGGTCAACGCGGCTGTGAAGGCTGCCCTTGCAGATGCCTCAGAGAAAATAATTTCAGACTACAAAGTCTCTGAGGAGTTCGTGGGTTTTGGCTTTGAATACATCGAAAGAGGTATCAAGGCCACTACCAAATGGGCCGAGGTCAGAGAGAAGGAGGTCGGCACTCTGAAGGCCTCCGACTTTATGGGCCTCGGCTTTGCCGACCCTTAATTTGCTCAGGCTCTGCAAGAGGTAGAAGACGAGGCCACTGCTTCAGCCGATACTGCGACTCTTGGGGTGACCGAGCTCGGAGGGGTAGATCCTGCTGATGATGTGGCTGAGGTGACTAATGTTGATCAGGTCAACTCAGCCGAGACTACTAATGTTCCCCCCTCAGACCCTTAGTCCTTTTTAACTTGTAACTTTTCATTTGTAATTTGTAATTTATAACATCAGTACTTTGTAATGAATATTTGTAATCGATGCCTCTGATTGCTATATTATCTTTCTTACTGAATGCCAATATCTTCCTTTATTTTGACCTCTGAATGTCTCTGAATGCTAAATGATCTCTGAAGTCGTTACTATGTTGTTCTCATAACCATCTTCACCAAATTAATGATGTTAAGGGTCTGAGGTCATCTAACCAAGGTGCCTGAGCTCAGGCCTCGTCACCACCGGGTGATGTTATGAGGGTCTGAGGTCATCACCTAAGAAGTTAGCCTCATAATATCACCAAATTAATGATGTTAAGGGTCTGAGGTCGTCTAACCAAGGTGTCTGAGCTCAGACCTCGTCACCACCGAGTGATGTTAAGAGGGTCTGAGGTCATCACCTAAGAGGTTAGCCTCATAATAAATATCACCAAATTAATGATGTTAAGGGTCTGAGGTCATCTAACCAAGGTGTCTGAGCTCAGACCTCGTCACCACCGAGTGATGTTATGAGGGTCTGAGGTCATCACCTAAGAGGTTAGCCTCATAATAAATATCACCAAATTAATGATATTAAGGGTCTGAGGTCGTGTAACCAAGGTGTCTGAGCTCAGACCTCGTCACCACCGAGTGATGTTAAGAGGGTCTGAGGTCATCACCTAAGAAGTTAGCCTCATAATATCACCAAATTAATGATGTTAAGGGTCTGAGGTCGTCTAACCAAGGTGCCTGAGCTCAGACCTCGTCACCACCGAGTGATGTTAAGAGGGTCTGAGGTCATCACCTAAGAGGTTAGCCTCATAGTAAATGTCACCAAATTAATGATGTTAAGGGTCTGAGGTCATCTAACCAAGGTGTCTGAGCTCAGACCTCGTCACCACCGAGTGATGTTATGAGGGTCTGAGGTCATCACCTAAGAGGTTAGCCTCATGTAATGTCTCTGATCTAAGAATGGAACAAGAACTTGTCATGGAAACTGATCTTTATTAATAACCTCTTCTCGATAAGATGGTACATTTACAAATTACAAATCCTATGCAACATCATATGTAATATCTCTTCAGGTGGTCAGCATTCCATGGGTTAGTGAAAGGTTCTCCTTCTAGGTTTTCTAGTCTGTAAGTGCCGGGCACAACCTCTTCTGTTACTTTGTAGGGGCCATGCCAGTTCGAGTGTAGCTTGTTTGTCTTCTGTAGGGTCTTCTTTAGCACTAGGTCTCCCACTGCAATGGGTCTTGACTTCACCCTTTGGTTGTAGAATCTCGCTGCCCTTTGTTGGTAGGCTGCTTTCCTGACCTCTGCGTCTTCTCTTCTCTCTTCAATAAGATCCAGGTCTAGCCTCCTCCTTTCCCCATTGCTGTCAAGATCGTAGGTCTGAATCCGATGAGTTGGTAGTCCTACTTTCGTTGGTATAACGGCTTCTGAGCCATGTGCCAGCATGAATGGGGTTTCTCCTGTGGGTGTCCTTGTTGTGGTCCTGTAATCCCATAGCATAGCGTAGACATCTTCTATCAATCTACCCTTTGCGTCTTCTAACCTCTTCTTGATTCCATCCAAGATAGTCCAATTCGTGACCTCGGTCTGGCCATTTGCCTGAGGTCGACCGGGAGATGAGAAGAACTGTTTAATCCCCACACTTTAGAAATACTTCTCTAAGGAGGAGTTCTTGAACTGGGTCCCATTATCCGAGATGAGCGTGTTTGGGAGGCAATATCTACATATGATGTTCTTCCAGATGAACTGAAAGGTCTTCTGCTCCGTAATTGTTATCATCGGTTCTGCCTCTACCCACTTTGAAAAGTAGTCAATGGAAACTATCAAGAATCTATAGTTGTTGACTGCTCTTGGCAAAGGTCTTACTAAGTCAATTCCCCATACCGCAAACGGCCATGGAGAAGATATTGACGTCATAGGCTGATGGGGTTGATGAGGGATAGTGGCGAACCTCTGACATTTGTCACACCTCTTCACATAGCTAGCAGCGTCTTTAGACAAGGTAGGCCACCAGTATCCCTGAGTGATGATCCTCTTGGCTAAGGGCCTTCCCCCTATGAGGCTAACCTCTTACTTTTTTCAAGTACTTAGCCATCCTTTCGTCTTTGGCCTCGTATACTCCCAACACTTGATTGACAACCAACCTTGAGTCGCTATGAAGCAGCAGTCGCTTTACTCGAAGAGTTGTTGCTAATAAGAGACCTGCTATCATGGCCTCATACTCAGACTCGTTGTTTGAGGCTTGAAAATTTAATCTCAAGGCGTATTCAATGTTGGCGCCATCTGGGGCCTAGAGTATTAGCCCGGCGCCACTTCCACTGTCACAGGAAGAGACATCAATGAAGAGGCTCCATACGTCTGCATCTGATGAGAAGACCCCTTCTCTCATAACTCCCTTTTCGAAGAGGTATCGATCCTCTTCATTTTCTTCTACTCTACTCTGAGTTTTGCCTGGGACAACCTCTTCTCGGCCTCGGAAGACGTACGGGGTAGTCTCTTCCGAATCTCGGAAGACACTTCGGTTCATCTCTTCGCCGCCATCTAAGCCCTTCTCTGTCTCGTTCTCTTCCCAAGTGAACTCTGCGACAAAGTCTGCGAGGGCCTGCCCCTTGATGGCTGTCCTGGGCTAGTAGGTAAGATCATACTCTCCTAGCTCGATGGCCCAGGTCATCAGTCTCCCGGACTTCTCAGGTTTGTGCAGAACTTGTCTTAATGGGGAGTCTGTAAGGACTACCATGGAGTGAGCTTGGAAGTAAGGCTTCATTTTCCTTGAAGCGTGTATAAGGGCATAAGCCAACTTCTCCATTCGGGGATAATTTTGTTCAGACCCTTGCAAGGCCTTACTGTTGAAGTACACAGGCCTCTGAACTCCATCCTCTTCTCGTATATTGGATGCGCTAATGGCTGACTCAGAGACTTCCAGATACACAAATAACCTTTCCCCCGCGATGGGCCGGGACAGCAGCAAGGGAGACCCCAAGTAGGACTTGAGTTGATCAAAGGCTTTTTCACACTCTTCATCCCATTAGAAGGCCTTCCTTAGAACTTTAAAGAATGGAAGACACTTATCCGTTGCCCTGGAAACAAACCTGTTCAGGGCCGCCACTCTTCCAGTGAGTCTTTGGACATCCTTGATACTCCTAGGAGTCTTCATGTCGAGCAATGCCTTGATTTTCTCAAGGTTTGCCTTAATCCCCCTTTAATTAACGATGAACCCCAGGAACTTCTCAGCTCCTACCCCGAAGACACACTTCTACGGGTTAAGATTCATTTTGTACGAGTCCATGACATCAAAGGTCTTGTCAAGGTCTTCTACGTGGGTACATGCTTTCAGGCTCTTCGTTAGCATATCATCCACGTACACCTCCATGGTCTTACCTATCCGCTCCTCGAACATCCTATTGACAAGACGCTGATATGTTGCCCCCGCATTTTTCAGACCAAAGGGCATCACCTTGTAACAGTACGTCCCCTTGTCAGTAATGAAGGCTGTCTTCTCTGAGTCCTCGGCATCCATGAAGATTTGGTTATAACCTGAATAAGCATCCATGAAACTCATGAGCTCGTGCCCTGCTGTTGCATCCACCATCTGGTCTATCCTAGGTAAGGGATAGCTGTCTTTCGGGCAAGACCTGTTCAGGTCTGTGAAATCTACACACATCCGCCACTTTCCATTGGCCTTAGGTACGATGACTGCATTTGAAAGCCACTCTGGATAAGTAACCTCTCTTATGAACTCGGCCTCTTCCAACTTTTTCACTTCTTCCCAGATTACCTCATACTTCTCTCTGGAGTAGACTCTTCGCCTTTGTTTAATAGGCCTGGCATCTCTGTCCACGTTGAGCTTGTGGGTCATGACCTCAGGGTCGATACCAGGCATGTCTGCGTGACTCCAGGCGAAGACACTATGCCTCCTCCTGAGGAAGCTTATCAGCTCTTCCTTGATCCTTGGTTCTAGGTCCTTGCCGACCTGGATAGTTTTTCTCGGCTCGTCCTCATTGAGGACGATGGATTCTACCTCTTCCGCGGCCTCGCCCTTCTTCAGTTTTGTTTCATCTCTCGGATCAAGAGTGTCAATGATGTAAGTGGTGGTTACTCTCTTATGGGCCTCTCTCTCTTTGGCAGAGTTGAAGTAACACTCCCGCGCCGTGGTATGGTCCCCTTGCACTTCCCCTACCCCATAAGGAGTTGGGAATTTTAGCATTTGATGGACCGTCGACGGCACGGCTTCAAACTCTTTGAGGGCCATTCTTCCGATGATGAGGTTCTAGGCCGAGAAGACATTTTCTTCCATAATAAAAAAGTTTATCTTCTTAGTCAGCCTCATAGGCCACTCATCCCCCATTCGTACATCCATTTCATACATGCCCAATGGGTGCACCTTCTCACCACTAAAGCCTATCAATGGGTGATGGTAGGACACTAGCCTTGCCCTGCTAAGACCCAAGCTCTTGAAACAAGGCAAGAACATCACATCTGCTGAGCTTCCCCCATCTATGAGGATCCTCCCTACATTGCACCCATGCACCCTTGTTGTTATGACTAAAGGGTCATCATGGGGGGCTAAGATGCCCTTGAAGTCGAGCCTGGAGAACCCCACTACGAGGGTGTCCATGTCCACCTTCTTCCTCTTCTGCACTGCATCAGAAGACGTTAGATTCACAACCTCAGGCTTGGCCACTGACTTGGCCTCTGCTACATGAGCCTTCTTGTCGGCTACCTCAGAGCCACCTCCTGTGAATCCCCCACATATGGTGCTAACACCAAAGGAAATCATTCCGACCCTCTTCACCGGGGTGTTGTCATCTTTTGGCGGGAGATCCGGGTCATCTCCATCATCTCCCTCTGAGTCATCATCCTTTCTGGCCGGGACATCACCACGACATCTATCATTCCTTCTCTTCTTAGGGTCTTCTCTTCCACCCTTTGGGGCCTTGCCATCAACATACTTCCTCAGCTTCCCAGATTTCAGCATCTTCTCAATCTCATCCTTTAAAGAGAAACATCTATCTGTGACATGGCCGTGATACTGATGGAACTCACACCAGAGGTTTTTATTCCTCTTATGTGGTGGGGCCTTCAATTTATCTGGCCACCTCAGAGTCCGATCAGTCTTGATCTCATTAAGGATGTGCTCACAGCTCATAGTCAGAGGAGTGTAATGAGCGAACTTGTCATCTACTGACCTCTTCTTCCCCTCTTTCTTGCCCTGGGACCTCCCAGTGCTACCAAGGTTCTCCTCCTCATATTTGTCGGCCATTGCCTCTTCCGCATTCATCACTTTCCCCACGGTTGCCAGCAGCTCCGCCATAGACTTAGGAGGGTCTTCCGCCAGTTTCCACAGTAGCTTTCCCTTCTAGAGGCCTCCTATAAGGGCGGTCATGGCTATGCTCTCCTCGTAATCCTCCACCTCCAACTTCTCCTTATTGAATCTTGCTATGTAGTTTCTTAGGCTTTCACCCTTAGCCTGTTTGACATATAGGAGGTGGGTAGTCTTCTTTTGAGGTCTTACCCCAAAGCAGAAGTTGTGGATGAACTGCTCAGCCAACCCCTTGAGTTTTCGATCGAGTTCTTTGAAAGAGAGGTGAACCATCTGTGCGTTGCCCCTATCAAGGTTCCCGAGAAGGCCCTGCACTTCATCTCATCGGGTACCGAGTAAATATCTGCCGCCGACTGATACATCTCGATATGGTGCACTGGGTTAGTGCTGCCATCATACTTAGGAGTCACTGTAGGAGGCTTGAACTTAGCTGGGGTTGGGAACCCCACTATCCTAGCTACAAACGGGGAGCCCTCCGAGTAGCCCCTCTGTAATGGGTCCCTGCTCTTTATGAGGTCCCCTATCTTCTCCTCGAGACGTTGGATTGAATCATTCCAGGGTCTTCTCTCATCAACTTGGCCGAGGTTATCCCCTGCCACCTCTCTGCGATGGACAGAGGGTTCCCCAGCCACGACCCGTTGAATATTGACCTCTTCCTGCTCCCTGGCTCTTCTCTCCAAGGGTCGGCCTTGATCTGGCCGAGCCTGCCTGTTCCCTCTTTGGGAGCCTGCTGCACTCCTTGACCTTGATAGCCTCTGTCTTAGGTCATTAACTGGGCCCAGCCTCTCGAAGGCCGACCCCCTGCTCAACTTGTCAAAATCCGACCCTCTTGGTTGGGCCTCTTCTCTTCTTCGGCCGACACATCCTTGACTCTGCCTAAGAGGTCGTACAGTGTTATCTGACACCTCATACGGCTCCCAACAGTCTTCTGGGGCCTCTTTATCTTCCAGGTCATCATACCTGTCCTCTGGGCAAGGGTTTCCTTGCCGCCCCAGGCGCAAGCGCCTAGGGTCAGCAACGTCCCTCCTCCGCTGGGGTTCAGGCTGGTCCTTCATCGGTGCCTGGGGTGGTCCCCTGGCATCCGGTTGGGGCTGAACTACCGCCGGAGTGATCATGTCCGGTGAGACTCCAGGTGGCCTCATCATCATGGTTTGACCAAGCTGGGCAAATTTCTCCTTCATGGCTTGTTGTGTTGCAGCCAAAGATTTCAATGCTGCTGCCACCTCAGCCATTTCGGACTGAGGAGGAGCCTGACTGGAACTATCCCCTCCACCCACAGGCGGCGAAAGAGGCGGTGGAAAGTCTGGTGCCATGTGTTATCACTATAGAGCTTGAGTAGCAGGTGAGCTTAATACCTTAAAGGACCTCTTTCAATGGTGAAATAGCTCCACACAAGGGGTGGTTCCTGGTTCACCACCAGAGTCTCCGGTGAGGTAAAGCAAAAAACGAGGAAGAGATAGCTTCTCGTTCCCACAGAAGGCGCCAAAATGATGATGCCGGAATTAGCACCACCAGGTGAGGTGTTTGCAAGCTCAACAGAAGTATAATAATGGCAGCACAGCTATATAAAGAAGATAATAGAAGGTGGTGAGGAGAAGAGGGTAGCACACCGGAATATAAGTGGTTCAGCCAATCTGGCCTACGTCCACTGTGAGTGTGTGTGAGTAATATCACTGAAAGAAGGCACTAATGGCCATGGATACAACCTCTCAAGCTCTCTCTCTCTACTGTATATTTAGAGTTTTAGCTAGGGTTTTAATCATTGGGATCCTTTTGCAAGGTAGGGGATGATCCCTATATATAGTGCCTAGGGGGTGTAATGTACCCCCTTTGCATGTAATGTGCATGTGTGTGGTAGCCTCACCAATGGGGGAGTGCCATCTGTCACTGCCACATGTAAGTAATGATGATTAAATATTCTCCCCACATGTGGGGAATAATCTTGTTACAACTGATTTGTGCCCATGTGTCCTTATCCAAATGTTCAACAGATGCTCGGCCGCCAAGTTGATGGATGACCTCGGCCTTAGAGAGGCCGAGCTGTAAAGGCATGATCTTCGTTCCATCCGAGATGAGGCATAAGAAGTCTCGGCCTGACCCAAGCTGAGACATTATGCTGGGTCGGCCCCAGCCGAGGTAGGAATAGTCCCATGCTGACGATTACTAAGGCCTCTTGTGACCTCGGCCCAAGCCGAGGTTGAACCGGTTCCAAGTTGTGGGTTACCAAGGCTCCCTGTCACCTCGGCCTACCCTAGGCCGAGGTTGCCATACCCAGGTATATGAGAATACTGTTGATGCCAATGATGCGCGTAGTGTCCATTGGGAGTGTAGATGGTAGTGTCGGCCTAGGCCGACCCTGGTCTGGCCGATGGGTGATATCGTGAGCCCATGGCCTATCTTGGGTCGATCAATATCTCGGCCATCATCTCGGCCGAGGTTGGTGTCTCTGGGCCGAGGTAGTACTTGGGGCATATCAACCCTAATGACTAAATACGTATATGCTAGAAGTCATTTAGAAGAGTCCTCAAAACGTAAAACTATCTAGGCTAAAAGATAGGGCCAAAATAAAAAATTTGCTTCAAATAGTTTTTCACGGATCAAAAGCATGATAAATTTTATTATCGTTCTAGTCCATTACTAATGACGAACCTATTCCCTTAAGAACCGAGCCGGTTTCATTTTCTAGTGTTGCCTAAGTGATGCCTTGTGTTCTCGAAGTTCTCTTATTACAATTCTGCCACTAGATCTTCTTCTCAACTTCACACGCGTATAACTTCTTCACCGTAGCTCAGGTTGAGTTGATGTTTTTTCCAATATTCTTCCAAATTCAATCTCTTCAACTTTATAGTTGTCTCCTCCTCCAGGTTTTGACTGGAAAATTACGAAAATACACTTGACTTCCCTTTCTTCGATTTCTTTCACTATTTTGGCGTTTCCCTTGCACCAACTTTCACGAATTACCTGTAAAATAAGAGATTAATACAAAAAATAAGAAATAGTTGCTAAAAAGGGTTAGTATAAATATGAGATAAATTCGGGTTAATTACAATGCACGGGACCATAAATGAACCAAAATTAAAGAGATAAATATGAAATATCTATGCATAATCAAACCCCCTAAGTTAGAACATTACTCATCCCGAGCAATGTAAAAGAATAAGAGCATGAGTTTAAGTGGACTTATAAACAACTAATATTGTAGGGTACCTATTTTATGAACAAGAGATTACATTTAGTGTATGAAATAACCCGTTAAACCCCTAGTTCACCCTAATAGGACGAGTGGTGTCTCGTGAGGATTTGGAGTGAATATACCCACAAAATTCATTTTTCATTTCAAAGAAAAATCAAAATACTTACATATTATACAACTTAAATTTTGGAAAAAGTTGTCACCTAAAATTTATATTCAAGAGTCTCAATTCGTAGTGTGTGTGTGCGAAGCCGAGAATTAAACCGCTAACTTTTACTGATTGATCATTATGTTACTTTTTAAAAATTCATTTTGATTCAATTCTCATAGGATACTGTGACACCCCGACTAATTAAATACCGGGTAGCTACTCCTTTATTAAATCAATTCAAAATGCCAAGTTGGCTCAGTTAATAGCATCACTGTCGAAAACACTTTATTATTACTAACCACCTAGTATTTAAAAAGTAAGTTGCCAATTTTAATTTCAGTCTGATTAACATGCAACAAGTGAAATGAAGAAATAAATAACACCATTCACCATAATGAAGTAAATAGAGTAACCATCACATAAAGTAAATAAAATCTGGAGGAAAACTCCTCACTACAAATCCCACAACTGATAAGTAAACCGAATACTAAAACAATACATGCCAAAGTCTGAAAACTGTAATAGAAATGTAACTCTAATAGAAATGGGCAACATGCCCTACAACTAATAGATAAAGACTCTGGAATCCAAATGATAGATGCGTCTACAAGCAAATCCCTGTAGCTTCCACAAACAGCTACAGCTCGTCACCTGAATGAGTATCCTATGCTTGGTGTCCTTGTGGCTGGGCACCTAAAATGGTTTTACAAGAAAAGTAGATTTGAAAAGCAAACGGGTCAGAGCCCAAATGCGGAGTTATATTTTAAAAAACCTGCAAGTGCTTTAAAAACATTTAAAACATTAAATGCAAAGTACATGTTAGGACGTGCACTCACATGATATTCTCACCTCTCGTCTAACTGTGCACTCCTAACGTAAGTACCCATCTATAACGACACAAACCACTAGCTAACTGCCATCATATCTAACTAGACTGTCATAGGTCCTACCCTTATTTCTCGGTTCTATTAACATTATAACGCTCGTAATTAAGTAGGGATTTAACGTAAGCTCAGATGCTCAATATGCAATATATATCACTATCAGTTAACTCGTTATATTTCTCGAAACCTTACCGTAATTATATTCACAACATTAACATGAAGGTTCCCATTAATTAAGTGCATATTATTCACATCGTAAATATACATTATAAGCACCCCGAGAACTAAGCTGCGGTGCACACATACTCTGCTATCCATCCCGGTACATCACGTACATAAGGATTACATATTCCGAATCTCTCAGGAATAGTTCAGATAACACAAATCACAAATAGTGGAGGCGAACACAGTCACATCACATGGGTCACGTACATACCTACGCTCCCACGATCAGCGGACTTATTAACATCCCAAATAAGTCTTTCTCTGACCTATGTTCATCGAGGTAACTAGTCTAAATCCGGGCAACACAAGGATTAGAGGGCCCTAAGCGAACGCAAACCTCCCGTGATAGCAAGTATGGTAGGTATGTCATACACACAATTCATATACCAATACTAAGTAAACACACGTCTTAGTAATACCGTAGTTTAATCGTAGTACATATCGTATTCTAGTACTAACTTATAATTATCACAATATATACTATTCCGATTTATCATCATACGCGCCATAATTTATTCTCACGTCGTAGTAGACACTCACGTCTCAACCCAAACCGTCCATTTAATATAACTCTCGTATATAATTTCCTTCTCATAAGTACCCAAAAGTCCCAATTCTATCATTACATCATCATCGGAATGATATCTATATCCTCGAACAAGTTTACGGGACTCCTAAAATCAAAACAGTCCAAAAAGGCCCAGACTGCCAGCTCGTTAGAAGTCTCGTTGGAACGAGACTGTTCGAACGAGATTCCAGTTCGTTCGAACGAACTGTACCTTCTAATGATATCTCGTTCGAACGAGATATCGAACGAAACTACCCCTCGTTAGAAGAGACTGGTCAACTCGTTAGAAGCTCGTTCGAACGACCTGGGTAGGGGCTTCTAACGATCTGCCAGTTTCGTCCCAGATTTTCCAAAAATCGTTTTTCATCCATTTTTAACACCTCAAGTCTTCTCCAAAGTTCGTTCTAACAGTGTTTTAAGTCCTCTAATCATATTAAAACATGCTAAGGTCATATACTAACACCTTTTAAGGCATTAATGCATCCTAAACATCATTAAATCACAAGATTTTATACTTTTCCCCAATTTTATCAAGAACATGAACCCTAGATTTTTATCATCATCAAATCCCAGAAATTTAATCCGTTTTAGTTTCTTCCAATCACAATTATCATGAGAATAATCATCTACCTATCATTCTACATGCAATCCTCTTCAAGATTTTCAAGTTCTAACTCCAAACTACATGGGTTTTCATATTTTACCAAGAACAAATACAAAATCCGAATTTTCTAACATGGAAAGGACATTCTTTGAAATTAAATGGAATTAAGTCACTTGCCTTGGTTGTCTCTGAGTTTGGTGAAGGTTTGAAGAAGATTTCTGCAAAATTTCTTCTCTCTCCAAGCTTCTTCTCCAATGGTGGCTATGGTGGCTAGGGTTTGCTTTTGGGAAGGTTGGAAACCTAATTGATAACCTCCGTAGTTTAAAGGGTTAATATGGGTTGGTTAGTGGGTTTAGTGGGTTAAATCCACATCAAATTAAGACTCCCAATTTAGCGTCACTTTTAATTCCTCAAAATGTAAAATTACCAAAATACCCTTTAAGTTGCCGGTATGGCCTAAAAATACCCCGGAACCCAAACTATACCCCCGGCTAGTGTTTTCTTACTATCTCGACCCTTTCGGACGCGTTGGCGCACTCAAAACGACCATACGGATAATAGAAATAAAAATCACTTTTATAATTAAAATAATATACCATGACGCGACGGTCACACGCGTCTCAACAAAATTCCCAAATTGCCGTATATAAATCTCACGACAAATTTTCATAATTCAATATTCATATAAAAACATGTGTGCACATAATCAAATACCAACTCGCATCTCGTTAGTATTTTAACCTGGATTAATTTTCAATTAATACGTATTTAATTAATTAATCGCAAAAATAAATATAGCCAAAAGTACGGGCTATTACATACTTCCCCCCTAATAACTGAATTTCGTCCCGAAATTCGAAACTAGAAAGTACCTGCTAAAAATAACTCTGGATAACGTTCGCGCATCTCATCCTCGCGCTCCCATGTGGACTCCTTGACATTGTGATGTCGCCACTGAACACGCACTAACGGAAATATCTTTGACCGCAGTTTCCTCTCGCTTCGGTCCAAAATAGCAATCGACCCCTCCTCATAGGAGCTATCTGGCTGGAGATCGATGTCCTCCACAGCGATGTGAGAATTAGATAAATTATCTCTAAGGTATTTCCTCAGCGAGGAAATATGGAACACATCTTGAATCCGATGCAAATGCTCCGGTAACCCAAGTCTGTACGCAACCGGTCCGATCCGCTCAATAATAGGAAACGGCCCCACATACCTCGGTGCCAACTTCCCCTTCTTCCCGAAATGCATAATCCCCTTCATAGGAGATACCCTGAGCAAAACCTGGTCCCCTACTTGGAACTCTCTGAAAAATCTCTTCGCATCAGCATAACTCTTCTGCCTGTCTTGAGCTACCCGAATGCGACTCCGAATCAACTCAATCCTTGCCGAAGTATCCTGAATTACTTCCGGTCCAAGTAGTTTGTTGTCCCCCACCTCTAACCAACATGCTGTGGAACGACAAGGCCTACCGTATAATGCCTCAAACGGAGCCATGCCAATATTGAACTGATAGGAGTTGTTGTAAGCAAACTCCACCGGTGGAAGGTACTGCTCCCATCCACCCCCAAAGTCAATAATGCACATGCGCAGCATGTCCTCCAACATCTGATTGGTGCACTCTGTCTGCCCATCGGTCTGCGGATGATAAGCTGTACTCAACCGCAATTCCATGCCCATTGTCTCCTGGAAACTCTCCCAAAACCTCGAAACAAATATCTTGTCTCTGTCAGACACGATATTCAGGGGCACACCGTGAAGTCTCACAACCTCTGAAATGAAGAGTTGGGCATACTGTCCCGTAGTGTAGTCAGTCCTTACGGGTAAAAAGTGAGCGACGTTGGACAACCTGTCCACAATTACCCAAATGGAGTCGTGACCCCTCTGCGACGTAGGCAACCCCGTGATAAAGTCCATGGATATGCTCTCCCACATCCACACCGGGACCTCCAATGGCTGTAGCAATCCTGCCGGTCTCTGATGATCCACTTTTACAAGCTGACAAGTGGCGTATTTCGAAACAAACTCAGCGATATCTCTCTTCATACTGCTCCACCAATACTGGCGTCTCATGTCTTGGTACATTTTGTCCCCTCCGGGATGTACCGCGAACCGTGAGCCGTGCGACTCTGCCATCACATCGTGTCGCAATTCCTCTCCTTCCGGAACTACCAACCTCCCATTAAAGCGTAATCCCCCGTCTGAGATGACGGTATAGGACTCGGCTCCCTCTTCTAGTAATCAAACTATTTGCTCCTGACAGAACAAGTCATTAGCCTGTGCCCGTACTACCTTTGTGACAATCTGCGATGTAACAGTCATCTCCGATATGAAAGATCGGGCCACTGCATCCTGGTGTCCCAATTCCTTCCACTTTGCCTTCCACACCTCTGCCACCTCATCTGCTGGCCTACGGCTCAACGCGTCTGCTACCACGTTAGCCTTACCCGGGTGGTACTGGATGTCAAACTGGTAGTCTTTCACAAACTCAAGCCACCTACGCTGCCACATATTCAACTCTTTTTGCGTGAACAGGTACTGTAGGGACTTGTGGTCCGTGAACAGTTGGAACTTCTCCCCCAAAATATAGTGCCTCCAAATCCGTAGGGCAAATACCACTGCTGCCAACTCCAAATCATGCGTGGGGTAATTCTTCTCGTGAGGCTTAAGCTTACGGGAAGCATAAGCTATGGCCTGTCTCTCCTGTTGTAATACACCTCCAAGCCCTTGCAAAGACGTGTCGGTGTAAACCAAATACTCAACTCCTGGTCTCGGCAATGCTAACACAGGTGCTGAGGTCAATTTGTCCTTCAATTCATCGAATGCCAACTGACAGGCATCACTCCAGATGTAGGGAACATCCTTACGAGTCAGATGTGTCAAAGGACCTGCTATCTCCGAGAAACCCCGAATAAACCTCCTGTAGTATCCTGCTACACCCAAGAAACTATGAATCTCCGTTGGTGTCGTGGGCTGTCCCCACTCCCTCACCGCGGACACTTTCCCCGGATCTACAGATATTCCCCGGTCGGAAATAATGTGTCCCAAAAACTGGACTTCCTTCAACCAAAACCCGCACTTCTCATATTTTGCATACAACTCGTTCTGACGAAGTGTCTGCAAAACCTGCCTCAAATGCTCGGCGTGCTCCTCCTCTGTCTGGGAGTAAACCAGAATGTCATCAATGAAGATAATGACAAACTGATCTAGGAAATCCCTGAACACTCTGTTCATCAAGTCCATAAACACAGCTGGAGCGTTGGTCAAGCCGAAAGGCATAACCCGAAACTCGTAAGAACCATATCTCGACAAGAACGCAGTCTTCGAGACATCTTCCTCCCTGATACGCAACTGATGGTATCCCGATCTCCAGTCAATCTTCGAGAAGAAAGAAGCTCCTCTCAGCTGGTCGAATAAGTCATCGATTCGAGGCAACGGATACTTATTCCGTATCGTGACCTTATTCAACTCTCGGTAGTCCACACACAATCTCAGTGAACCGTCCCTCTTCTTCACTAACAAAACTGGAGCGCCCCTAGGTGAGGTACTCCTGCGAATAAAGCCCTGACCTAACAGATGCTCTATCTGATCCCGTAACTCCCTCATCTCAGCTGGAGCCATACGGTATGGTGCGCATGCTATAGGTCTCGTACCCGGTAGCAAATCTATAACAAAGTCTATCTCTCGACTGGGTGGTAAGCCTGGTATCTCCTGAAACACATCTGAATACTCCCTGACAACTGGGATAGAATCTAAAGAAATCACTACCTCCTTAGAGGTATCCTCCTCAATGTAATACAGATGAGCGGTCGATCCTCCCTCTGGGCGAGGCATCGCCACTACAAACATCTCTTGCCCCGGAATGGCAAAAATAATGCTCCTGCTGAAGCAATCAATCATGGCTCTATATGCTACGAGCCAATCCATGCCGATGATCACATCGTGAACATGCATATCTAATACCAACATATCTGCAGGTAATACCAGACTACCAATCCCTACTCCCACTCCCCGGCATATAAAGAATATATGTGACCCACTCCCCAATGGTGAGTCGACACACGTCACTGTGCTCTCTGTCGTAGCTAACAATCTTAAAGCTTTCGCGAAGTGTGTAGATATAAAACAATGTGTAGCACCCGTATCAAACAATACCCGACCCATAGTGCCATGGATAGGAAACGTACTCTCAATCGCGGGCGGTGCCTGTGGAACTGCAGCCTGGTGGACGTTGTAGACACGTCCATACTGTAGCTGCCCCTGCTGAACTGGGATTGCTGGAATGGGTGGCAATGCTGCCATCTGTGGCGGTGCGGGGAGAGCGGCGGGAAACATAGGCCTCTGTGGCTCCTGGCGAGCACCCTGCTGCTGCTGCTGTGGGGCCCTGCCCTTATCAGGACAATCCTGTCGCTTATGGCCATTCTTGCCACAAACAAAACACTTCCCTGGAAAGTTCCCTCCTCTCTGCCCCTGCGGTCCCCGGCCCTGGTGGCCGTTACCGTTCCTCCCTTGGCCCTACTGGCCCTGGTGAAACTGCTGCCCATTCTGCCCCTGTTGGCCCTGATGGCCATTTGGACCCTGATGGCCCTGACGGAAACCTCCCTGTCCCTTCCTGTAGTTCCCTGACCGAAACCTCTTATTATCCCCCTGCTGGGAGCCCTGCTCATTCTGTCTCTGCCCCTGACCAAATTGTGCCCCGCTGGCACCATGTCCTCATGTCCTGCCCTGATGGCTAGACTCCCCCGACCTCTTGCCCTCGGCCATATGAAAACGGTGGTCCTGGCAGTGTAACAACGCAGCGTTAACCACATCAGAATAAGTGGCCAACGATAGGTACCCTAACAGATGCTGACGGATCCTCCAAGTCAACCCGTCCGTGAACTTCTCAATCTTCTTCTTCTCTGTTGGTATCTCATCTGGAACGATATTCAACAGATTTGTGAACTCGGCCTCATACTCGGCCACTGTCTTCCCCTCCTACTTCAGATTCATAAGTTTCCTCCTCATTTCCGTGTGAACAGCCGACGAAAAGTACTTGCGGTCAAACCGCACCCAAAACTCCTGGATAGTAAGAGTATCCCTCTCCTCCGCGGTGGTAATAGACTCCCACCACTGCAGTGCAGATCCAACTAGCTTGAAAGTAGCTAGCACCTGCTTCTGAACGTCCGTGCACTCATACATCCTTAAGTGCCTCTGCATATCTTTCCTCCACTGGCTCGAGACTACCACATCTGAGCTACCTGCAAACTCTGGCGGATGCGCTTTCTGAAAAGCGTCACGTACACGCTCCCAAGCAGACGGGAATGCATTAGCCTGTACTGGCGCGGAAACCGGCGCCTGAGGTGGTGCCTGCTGAACAACGGCAATTGCGGCATTTACCGCTTGGGCTACTATAGCTGCAACCTCAGCGGCGTTCATCATGCCCTGAACTGGAGCGGGCTGGGGTTCGGGCGTTGCATCCCTGGGAACTCGTCGTGCACATCGTGGAGGCATCTGAAATAAGAATAAAGTTTATAAGTTCACTGTTTATAAACTTAAAATAGCTGAAGAACGAAACATACACAAAAAGAGTACAACAGTCCTAATATATAGGGCTCTATATCAAAGAAACGTAGCGAAAACATAATAAGCCGTCAGATCCTAAAGGACACTAGAACCTGATGCTCTGATACCACCTGTGACACCCAGACTAATTAAATACCGGGTAGCTACTCCTTTATTAAATGAATTCAAAATGCCAAGTTGGCTCAGTTAATAGCATCACTGTCGAAAACATTTTATTATTACTAACCACCTAGTATTTAAAAAGTAAGTTGCCAATTTTAATTTCAGTCTGATTAACATGCAACAAGTGAAATGAAGAAATGAATAACACCATTCACCATACTAAAGTAAATAGAGTAACCATCACATAAAGTAAATAAAATCTGGAGGAAAACTCCTCACTACAAATCCCACAACTAATAAGTAAACCGAATGCTAAAACAATACATGCCAAAGTCTGAAAACTGTAATAGAAATGTAACTCTAATAGAAATGGGCAACAAGCCCTACAACTGATAGATAAAGACTCTGGAATCCAAATGATAGATGCGTCTACAAGCAAATCCCTGTAGCTTCCACAAACAGCTACAGCTCGTCACCTGAATGAGTATCCTATGCTTGGTGTCCTTGTGGCTGGGCACCTAAAATGGTTTTACAAGAAAAGTAGATTTGAAAAGCAAACGGGTCAGAGCCCGAATGTGGAGTTATATTTTAAAAAACCTGCAAGTGCTTTAAAAACATTTAAAACATTAAATGCAAAGTACATGTTAGGACGTGCACTCACATGATATTCTCACCTCTCGTCTAACTGTGCACTCCTAACGTAAGTACCCATCTATAACGACACAAACCACTATCTAAGTGCCATCATATCTAACTAGACTGTCATAGTTCCTACCCTTATTACTCGGTTCTATTAACATTATAACGCTCGTAATTAAGTAGGGATTTAACGTAAGCTCAGATGCTCAATATGCAATATATATCACTATCAGTTAACTCGTTATATTTCTCGAAACCTTACCGTAATTATATTCACAACATTAACATGAAGGTTCCCATTAATTAAGTGCATATTATTCACATCGTAAATATACATTATAAGCACCCCGAGAACTAAGCTGCGGTGCACACATACTCTGCTATCCATCCCGGTACATCACGTACATAAGGATTACATATTCCGAATCTCTCAGGAATAGTTCAGATAACACAAATCACAAATAGTGGAGGCGAACACAGTCACATCACATGGGTCACGTACATACCTACGCTCCCACGATCAGCGGACTTATTAACATCCCAATAAGTCTTTCTCTGACCTATGTTCATCGAGGTAACCAGTCTAAATCCGGGCAACACAAGGATTAGAGGGCCCTAAGCGAACGCAAACCTCCCGTGATAGCAAGTATGGTAGGTATGTCATACACACAATTCATATACCAATACTAAGTAAACACACGTCTTAGTAATACCGTAGTTTAATCGTAGTACATATCGTATTCTAGTACTAACTTATAATTATCACAATATATACTATTCCGATTTATCATCATACACGCCATAATTTATTCTCACGTCGTAGTAGACACTCACGTCTCAACCCAAACCGTCCATTTAATATAACTCTCGTATATAATTTCCTTCTCATAAGTACCCAAAAGTCCCAATTCTATCATTACATCATCATCGGAATGATATCTATATCCTCGAACAAGTTTACGGGACTCCTAAAATCAAAACAGTCCAAAAAGGCCCAGACTGCCAGCTCGTTAGAAGTCTCGTTCGAACGAGTGTTCGAACGAGTTTGAACTGTCAGCTCGTTAGAAGTCTCGTTCGAACGAGACTGTTCAAACGAGATTCCAGTTCGTTCGAACGAACTGTACCTTCTAACGATATCTCATTCGAACGAGATATCGAACGAAACTACCCCTCGTTAGAAGAGACTGGTCAACTCGTTAGAAGCTCGTTCGAACGAGCTCGTTCGAACGACCTGGGTAGGGGCTTCTAACGACCTGCCAGTTTCGTCCCAGATTTTCCAAAAATCATTTTTCATCCATTTTTAACACCTCAAGTCTTCTCCAAAGTTCGTTCTAACAGTGTTTTAAGTCCTCTAATCATATTAAAACATGCTAAGGTCATATACTAACACCTTTTAAGGCATTAATGCATCCTAAACATCATTAAATCACAAGATTTTATACTTTTCCCCAATTTTATCAAGAACATGAACCCTAGATTTTTATCATCATCAAATCCCAGAAATTTAATCCGTTTTAGTTTCTTCCAATCACAATTATCATGAGAATAATCATCTACCTATCATTCTACATGCAATCCTCTTCAAGATTTTCCAGTTCTAACTCCAAACTACATGGGTTTTCATATTTTACCAAGAACAAATACAAAATCCGAATTTTCTAACATGGAAAGGACATTCTTTGAAATTAAATGGAATTAAGTCACTTGCCTTGGTTGTCTCTGAGTTGGGTGAAGGTTTGAAGAAGATTTCTGCAGAATTTCTTCTCTCTCCAAGCTTCTTCTCCAATGGTGGCTATGGTGGCTAGGGTTTGCTTTTGGGAAGGTTGGAAACCTAATTGATAACCTCCGTAGCTTAAAGGGTTAATATGGGTTGGTTAGTGGGTTTAGTGGGTTAAATCCACATCAAATTAAGACTCCCAATTTAGCGTCACTTTTAATTCCTCAAAATGTAAAATTACCAAAATACCCTTTAAGTTGCCAGTATGGCCTAAAAATACCCCGGAACCCAAACTATACCCCCGGCTAGTGTTTTCTTACTATCTCGACCCTTTCGGACGCGTTGGCGCACTCAAAACGACCATACGGATAATAGAAATAAAAATCACTTTTATAATTAAAATAATATACCATGACGCGACGGTCACACGCGTCTCAACAAAATTCCCAAATTGCCGTATATAAATCTCACGACAAATTTTCATAATTCAATATTCATATAAAAACATGTGTGCACATAATCAAATACCAACTCGCATCTCGTTAGTATTTTAACCTGGATTAATTTTCAATTAATACGTATTTAATTAATTAATCGCAAAAATAAATATAGCCAAAAGTACGGGGTATTACATACTTCCCCCCTAATAACTGAATTTCGTCCCGAAATTCGAAACTAGAAAGTACCTGCTAAAAATAACTCTGGATAACGTTCGCGCATCTCATCCTCGTGCTCCCATGTGGACTCCTTGACATTGTGATGTCGCCACTGAACACGCACTAACGGAAATATCTTTGACCGCAGTTTCCTCTCGCTTCGGTCCAAAATAGCAATCGGCCCCTCCTCGTAGGAGCTATCTGGCTGGAGATCGATGTCCTCCACAGCGATGTGAGAATTAGATAAATTATCTCTAAGGTATTTCCTCAGCGAGGAAATATGGAACACATCTTGAATCCGATGCAAATGCTCCGGTAACCCAATTCTGTACGCAACCGGTCCGATCCGCTCAATAATAGGAAACGGCCCCACATACCTCGGTGCCAACTTCCCCTTCTTCCCGAAATGCATAATCCCCTTCATAGGAGATACCCTGAGCAAAACCTGGTCCCCTACTTGGAACTCTCTGAAAAATCTCTTCGCATCAGCATAACTCTTCTGCCTGTCTTGAGCAACCCGAATGCGACTCCGAATCAACTCAATCCTTGCCGAAGTATCCTGAATTACTTCCGGTCCAAGTAGTTTGTTGTCCCCCACCTCTAACCAACATGCTGTGGAACGACAAGGCCTACCGTATAATGCCTCAAACGGAGCCATGCCAATATTGAACTGATAGGAGTTGTTGTAAGCAAACTCCACCGGTGGAAGGTACTGCTCCCATCCACCCCCAAAGTCAATAATGCACATGCGCAGCATGTCCTCCAACATCTGATTGGTGCACTCTGTCTGCCCATCGGTCTGCGGATGATAAGCTGTACTCAACCGCAATTCCATGCCCATTGTCTCCTGGAAACTCTCCCAAAACCTCGAAACAAATATCTTGTCTCTGTCAGACACGATATTCAGGGGCACACCGTGAAGTCTCACAACCTCTGAAATGAAGAGCTGGGCATACTGTCCCGTAGTGTAGTCAGTCCTTACGGGTAAAAAGTGAGCGACCTTGGACAACCTGTCCACAATTACCCAAATGGAGTCTTGACCCCTCTGCGACGTAGGCAACCCCGTGATAAAGTCCATGGATATGCTCTCCCACATCCACACCGGGACCTCCAATGGCTGTAGCAATCCTGCCGGTCTCTGATGGTCCACTTTTACAAGCTGACAAGTGGAGTATTTCGAAACAAACTCAGCGATATCTCTCTTCATACTGCTCCACCAATACTGGCGTCTCATGTCTTGGTACATTTTGTCCCCTCCGGGATGTACCGCGAACCGTGAGCCGTGCGACTCTGCCATCACATCGTGTCGCAATTCCTCTCCTTCCGGAACTACCAACCTCCCATTAAAGTGTAATCCCCCGTCTGAGATGACGGTATAGGACTCGGCTCCCTCTTCTAGTAATCAAACTATTTGCTCCTGACAGAACGAGTCATTAGCCTGTGCCCGTACTACCTTTGTGACAATCTGCGATGTAACAGTCATCTCCGATATGAAAGATCGGGCCACTGCATCCTGGTGTCCCAATTCCTTCCACTTTGCCTTCCACACCTCTGCCACCTCATCTGCTGGCCTACGGATCAACGCGTCTGCTACCACGTTAGCCTTACCCGGGTGGTACTGGATGTCAAACTGGTAGTCTTTCACAAACTCAAGCCACCTACGCTGCCACATATTCAACTCTTTTTTCGTGAACAGGTACTGTAGGGACTTGTGGTCCGTGAACAGTTGGAACTTCTCCCCCAAAAGATAGTGCCTCCAAATCCGTAGGGCAAATACCACTGCTGCCAACTCCAAATCATGCGTGGGGTAATTCTTCTCGTGAGGCTTAAGCTTACGGGAAGCATAAGCTATGGCCTGTCTCTCCTGTTGTAATACACCTCCAAGCCCTTGCAAAGACGTGTTGGTGTAAACCAAATACTCAACTCCTGGTCTCGGCAATGCTAACACAGGTGCTGAGGTCAATTTGTCCTTCAATTCATCGAATGCCAACTGACAGGCATCACTCCAGATGTAGGGCACATCCTTACGAGTCAGATGTGTCAAAGGACCTGCTATCTCCGAGAAACCCCGAATAAACCTCCTGTAGTATCCTACTAGACCCAAGAAACTACGAATCTCCGTTGGTGTCGTGGGCTGTCCCCACTCCCTCACCGCGGACACTTTCCCCGGATCTACAGATATTCCCCGGTCGGAAATAATGTGTCCCAAAAACTGGACTTCCTTCAACCAAAACCCGAACTTCTCATATTTTGCATACAACTCGTTCTGACGAAGTGTCTGCAAAACCTGCCTCAAATGCTCGGCGTGCTCCTCCTCTGTCTGGGAGTAAACCAGAATGTCATCAATGAAGATAATGACAAACTGATCTAGGAAATCCCTGAACACTCTGTTCATCAAGTCCATAAACACAGCTGGAGCGTTGGTCAAGCCGAAAGGCATAACCCGAAACTCATAAGAACCATATCTCGACAAGAACGCAGTCTTCGAGACATCTTCCTCCCTGATACGCAACTGATGGTATCCCGATCTCAAGTCAATCTTCGAGAAGAAAGAAGCTCCTCTCAGCTGGTCGAATAAGTCATCGATTCGAGGCAACGGATACTTATTCCGTATCGTGACCTTATTCAACTCTCGGTAGTCCACACACAATCTCAGTGAACCGTCCCTCTTCTTCACTAACAAAACTGGAGCGCCCCTAGGTGAGGTACTCCTGCGAATAAAGCCCTGACCTAACAGATGCTCTATCTGATCCCGTAACTCCCTCATCTCAGCTGGAGCCATACGGTATGGTGCGCATGCTATAGGTCTCGTACCCGGTAGCAAATCTATAACAAAGTCTATCTCTCGACTGGGTGGTAAGCCTGGTATCTCCTGAAACACATCTGAATACTCCCTGACAACTGGGATAGAATCTAAAGAAATCACTACCTCCTTAGAGGTATCCTCCTCAATGTAATACAGATGAGCGGTCGATCCTCCCTCTGGGCGAGGCATCGCCACTACAAACATCTCTTGCCCCGGAATGGCAAAAATAATGCTCCTGCTGAAGCAATCAATCATGGCTCTATATGCTACGAGCCAATCCATGCCGATGATCACATCGTGAACATGCATATCTAATACCAACATATCTGCAGGTAATACCAGACTACCAATCCCTACTCCCACTCCCCGGCATATAAAGAATATATGTGACCCACTCCCCAATGGTGAGTCGACACACGTCACTGTGCTCTCTGTCGTAGCTAACAATCTTAAAGCTTTCGCGAAGTGTGTAGATATAAAACAATGTGTAGCACCCGTATCAAACAATACCCGACCCATAGTGCCATGGATAGGAAACGTACCCTCAATCGCGGGCGGTGCCTGTGGAACTGCAGCCTGGTGGACGTTGTAGACATGTCCATACTGTAGCTGCCCCTGCTGAACTGGGATTGCTGGAATGGGTGGCAATGCTGCCATCTGTGGCGGTGCGGGGAGAGCGGCGGGAAACATAGGCCTCTGTGGCTCCTGGCGAGCACCCTGCTGCTGCTGCTGTGGGGCCCTGCCCTTATCAGGACAATCCTGTCGCTTATGGCCATTCTTGCCACAAACAAAACACTTCCCTGGAAAGTTCCCTCCTCTCTGCCCCTGCGGTCCCCGGCCCTGGTGGCCGTTACCGTTCCTCCCTTGGCCCTACTGGCCCTGGTGAAACTGCTGCCCATTCTGCCCCTGTTGGCCCTGATGGCCATTTGGACCCTGATGGCCCTGACGGAAACCTCCCTGTCCCTTCCTGTAGTTCCCTGACCGAAACCTCTTATTATCCCCCTGCTGGGAGCCCTGCTCATTCTGTCTCTGCCCCTGACCAAATTGTGCCCCGCTGGCACCATGTCCTCATGTCCTGCCCTGATGGCTAGACTCCCCCGACCTCTTGCCCTCGGCCATATGAAAACGGTGGTCCTGGCAGTGTAACAACGCAGCGTTAACCACATCAGAATAAGTGGACAACGATAGGTTCCCTAACAGATGCTGACGGATCCTCCAAGTCAACCCGTCCGTGAACTTCTCAATCTTCTTCTTCTCTGTTGGTATCTCATCTGGAACGATATTCAACAGATTTGTGAAATCGGCCTCATACTCGGCCACTGTCTTCCCCTCCTACTTCAGATTCATAAGTTTCCTCCTCATTTCCGTGTGAACAGCCGACGAAAAGTACTTGCGGTCAAACCGCACCCAAAACTCCTGGATAGTAAGAGTATCCCTCTCCTCCGCGGTGGTAATAGACTCCCACCACTGCAGTGCAGATCCAACTAGCTTGAAAGTAGCTAGCACCTGCTTCTGAACGTCCGTGCACTCATACATCCTTAAGTGCCTCTGCATATCTTTCCTCCACTGGCTCGAGACTACCACATCTGAGCTACCTGCAAACTCTGGCGGATGCGCTTTCTGAAAAGCGTCACGTACACGCTCCCAAGCAGACGGGAATGCATTAGCCTGTACTGGCGCGGCAACCGGCGCCTGAGGTGGTGCCTGCTGAACAACGGCAATTGCGGCATTTACCGCTTGGGCTACTATAGCTGCAACCTCAGCGGCGTTCATCATGCCCTGAACTGGAGCGGGCTGGGGTTCGGGCGTTGCATCCCTGGGAACTCGTCGTGCACATCGTGGAGGCATCTGAAATAAGAATAAAGTTTATAAGTTCACTGTTTATAAACTTAAAATAGCTGAAGAACGAAACATACACAAAAAGAGTACAACAGTCCTAATATATAGGGCTCTATATCAAAGAAACGTAGCGAAAACATAATAAGCCGTCAGATCCTAAAGGACACTAGAACCTGATGCTCTGATACCACCTGTGACACCCAGACTAATTAAATACCGGGTAGCTACTCCTTTATTAAATGAATTCAAAATGCCAAGTTGGCTCAGTTAATAGCATCACTGTCGAAAACATTTTATTATTACTAACCACCTAGTATTTAAAAAGTAAGTTGCCAATTTTAATTTCAGTCTGATTAACATGCAACAAGTGAAATGAAGAAATAAATAACACCATTCACCATACTAAAGTAAATAGAGTAACCATCACATAAAGTAAATAAAATCTGGAGGAAAACTCCTCACTACAAATCCCACAACTAATAAGTAAACCGAATACTAAAACAATACATGCCAAAGTCTGAAAACTGTAATAGAAATGTAACTCTAATAGAAATGGGCAACATGCCCTACAACTGATAGATAAAGACTCTGGAATCCAAATGATAGATGCGTCTACAAGCAAATCCCTGTAGCTTCCACAAACAGCTACAGCTCGTCACCTGAATGAGTATCCTATGCTTGGTGTCCTTGTGGCTGGGCACCTAAAATGGTTTTACAAGAAAAGTAGATTTGAAAAGCAAACGGGTCAGAGCCCGAATGTGGAGTTATATTTTAAAAAACCTGCAAGTGCTTTAAAAACATTTAAAACATTAAATGCAAAGTACATGTTAGGACGTGCACTCACATGATATTCTCACCTCTCGTCTAACTGTGCACTCCTAACGTAAGTACCCATCTATAACGACACAAACCACTATCTAAGTGCCATCATATCTAACTAGACTGTCATAGTTCCTACCCTTATTACTCGGTTCTATTAACATTATAACGCTCGTAATTAAGTAGGGATTTAACGTAAGCTCAGATGCTCAATATGCAATATATATCACTATCAGTTAACTCGTTATATTTCTCGAAACCTTACCGTAATTATATTCACAACATTAACATGAAGGTTCCCATTAATTAAGTGCATATTATTCACATCGTAAATATACATTATAAGCACCCCGAGAACTAAGCTGCGGTGCACACATACTCTGCTATCCATCCCGGTACATCACGTACATAAGGATTACATATTCCGAATCTCTCAGGAATAGTTCAGATAACACAAATCACAAATAGTGGAGGCGAACACAGTCACATCACATGGGTCACGTACATACCTACGCTCCCACGATCAGCGGACTTATTAACATCCCAATAAGTCTTTCTCTGACCTATGTTCATCGAGGTAACCAGTCTAAATCCGGGCAACACAAGGATTAGAGGGCCCTAAGCGAACGCAAACCTCCCGTGATAGCAAGTATGGTAGGTATGTCATACACACAATTCATATACCAATACTAAGTAAACACACGTCTTAGTAATACCGTAGTTTAATCGTAGTACATATCGTATTCTAGTACTAACTTATAATTATCACAATATATACTATTCCGATTTATCATCATACACGCCATAATTTATTCTCACGTCGTAGTAGACACTCACGTCTCAACCCAAACCGTCCATTTAATATAACTCTCGTATATAATTTCCTTCTCATAAGTACCCAAAAGTCCCAATTCTATCATTACATCATCATCGGAATGATATCTATATCCTCGAACAAGTTTACGGGACTCCTAAAATCAAAACAGTCCAAAAAGGCCCAGACTGCCAGCTCGTTAGAAGTCTCGTTCGAACGAGTGTTCGAACGAGTTTGAACTGTCAGCTCGTTAGAAGTCTCGTTCGAACGAGACTGTTCAAACGAGATTCCAGTTCGTTCGAACGAACTGTACCTTCTAACGATATCTCATTCGAACGAGATATCGAACGAAACTACCCCTCGTTAGAAGAGACTGGTCAACTCGTTAGAAGCTCGTTCGAACGAGCTCGTTCGAACGACCTGGGTAGGGGCTTCTAACGACCTGCCAGTTTCGTCCCAGATTTTCCAAAAATCGTTTTTCATCCATTTTTAACACCTCAAGTCTTCTCCAAAGTTCGTTCTAACAGTGTTTTAAGTCCTCTAATCATGTTAAAACATGCTAAGGTCATATACTAACACCTTTTAAGGCATTAATGCATCCTAAACATCATTAAATCACAAGATTTTATACTTTTCCCCAATTTTATCAAGAACATGAACCCTAGATTTTTATCATCATCAAATCCCAGAAATTTAATCCGTTTTAGTTTCTTCCAATCACAATTATCATGAGAATAATCATCTACCTATCATTCTACATGCAATCCTCTTCAAGATTTTCCAGTTCTAACTCCAAACTACATGGGTTTTCATATTTTACCAAGAACAAATACAAAATCCGAATTTTCTAACATGGAAAGGACATTCTTTGAAATTAAATGGAATTAAGTCACTTGCCTTGGTTGTCTCTGAGTTGGGTGAAGGTTTGAAGAAGATTTCTGCAGAATTTCTTCTCTCTCCAAGCTTCTTCTCCAATGGTGGCTATGGTGGCTAGGGTTTGCTTTTGGGAAGGTTGGAAACCTAATTGATAACCTCCGTAGCTTAAAGGGTTAATATGGGTTGGTTAGTGGGTTTAGTGGGTTAAATCCACATCAAATTAAGACTCCCAATTTAGCGTCACTTTTAATTCCTCAAAATGTAAAATTACCAAAATACCCTTTAAGTTGCCAGTATGGCCTAAAAATACCCCGGAACCCAAACTATACCCCCGGCTAGTGTTTTCTTACTATCTCGACCCTTTCGGACGCGTTGGCGCACTCAAAACGACCATACGGATAATAGAAATAAAAATCACTTTTATAATTAAAATAATATACCATGACGCGACGGTCACACGCGTCTCAACAAAATTCCCAAATTGCCGTATATAAATCTCACGACAAATTTTCATAATTCAATATTCATATAAAAACATGTGTGCACATAATCAAATACCAACTCGCATCTCGTTAGTATTTTAACCTGGATTAATTTTCAATTAATACGTATTTAATTAATTAATCGCAAAAATAAATATAGCCAAAAGTACGGGGTATTACATACTTCCCCCCTAATAACTGAATTTCGTCCCGAAATTCGAAACTAGAAAGTACCTGCTAAAAATAACTCTGGATAACGTTCGCGCATCTCATCCTCGCGCTCCCATGTGGACTCCTTGACATTGTGATGTCGCCACTGAACACGCACTAACGGAAATATCTTTGACCGCAGTTTCCTCTCGCTTCGGTCCAAAATAGCAATCGGCCCCTCCTCGTAGGAGCTATCTGGCTGGAGATCGATGTCCTCCACAGCGATGTGAGAATTAGATAAATTATCTCTAAGGTATTTCCTCAGCGAGGAAATATGGAACACATCTTGAATCCGATGCAAATGCTCCGATAACCCAAGTCTGTACGCAACCGGTCCGATCCGCTCAATAATAGGAAACGGCCCCACATACCTCGGTGCCAACTTTCCCTTCTTCCCGAAATGCATAATCCCCTTCATAGGAGATACCCTGAGCAAAACCTGGTCCCCTACTTGGAACTCTCTGAAAAATCTCTTCGCATCAGCATAACTCTTATGCCTGTCTTGAGCTACCCGAATGCGACTCCGAATCAACTCAATCCTTGCCGAAGTATCCTGAATTACTTCCGGTCCAAGTAGTTTGTTGTCCCCCACCTCTAACCAACATGTTGTGGAACGACAAGGCCTACCGTATAATGCCTCAAACGGAGCCATGCTAATATTGAACTGATAGGAGTTGTTGTAAGCAAACTCCACCGGTGGAAGGTACTGCTCCCATCCACCCCCAAAGTCAATAATGCACATGCGCAGCATGTCCTCCAACATCTGATTGGTGCACTCTGTCTGCCCATCGGTCTGCGGATGATAAGCTGTACTCAACCGCAATTCCATGCCCATTGTCTCCTGGAAACTCTCCCAAAACCTCGAAACAAATATCTTGTCTCTGTCAGACACGATATTCAGGGGCACACCGTGAAGTCTCACAACCTCTGAAATGAAGAGCTGGGCATACTGTCCCGTAGTGTAGTCAGTCCTTACGGGTAAAAAGTGAGCGACCTTGGACAACCTGTCCACAATTACCCAAATGGAGTCGTGACCCCTCTGAGACGTAGGCAACCCCGTGATAAAGTCCATGGATATGCTCTCCCACATCCACACCGGGACCTCCAATGGCTGTAGCAATCCTGCCGGTCTCTGATGATCCACTTTTACAAGCTGACAAGTGGCGTATTTCGAAACAAACTCAGCGATATCTCTCTTCATACTGCTCCACCAATACTGGCGTCTCATGTTTTGGTACATTTTGTCCCCTCCGGGATGTACCGCGAACCGTGAGCCGTGCGACTCTGCCATCACATCGTGTCGCAATTCCTCTCCTTCCGGAACTACCAACCTCCCATTAAAGCGTAATCCCCCGTTTGAGATGACGGTATAGGACTCGGCTCCCTCTTCTAGTAATCAAACTATTTGCTCCTGACAGAACGAGTCATTAGCCTGTGCCCGTACTACCTTTGTGACAATCTGCGATGTAACAGTCATCTCCGATATGAAAGATCGGGTCACTGCATCCTGGTGTCCCAATTCCTTCCACTTTGCCTTCCACACCTCTGCCACCTCATCTGCTGGCCTACGGCTCAACGCGTCTGCTACCACGTTAGCCTTACCCGGGTGGTACTGGATGTCAAACTGGTAGTCTTTCACAAACTCAAGCCACCTACGCTGCCACATATTCAACTCTTTTTGCGTGAACAGGTACTGTAGGGACTTGTGGTCCGTGAACAGTTGGAACTTCTCCCCAAAAGATAGTGCCTCCAAATCCGTAGGGCAAATACCACTGCTGCCAACTCCAAATCATGCGTGGGGTAATTCTTCTCGTGAGGCTTAAGCTTACGGGAAGCATAAGCTATGGCCTGTCTCTCCTGTTGTAATACACCTCCAAGCCCTTGCAAAGACGTGTCGGTGTAAACCAAATACTCAACTCCTGGTCTCGGCAATGCTAACACAGGTGCTGAGGTCAATTTGTCCTTCAATTCATCGAATGCCAACTGACAGGCATCACTCCAGATGTAGGGCACATCCTTACGAGTCAGATGTGTCAAAGGACCTGCTATCTTCGAGAAACCCCGAATAAACCTCCTGTAGTATCCTGCTAGACCCAAGAAACTACGAATCTCCGTTGGTGTCATGGGCTGTCCCCACTCCCTCACCGCGGACACTTTCCCCGGATCTACAGATATTCCCCGGTCGGAAATAATGTGTCCCAAAAACTGGACTTCCTTCAACCAAAACCCGTACTTCTCATATTTTGCATACAACTCGTTCTGACGAAGTGTCTGCAAAACCTGCCTCAAATGCTCGGCGTGCTCCTCCTCTGTCTGGGAGTAAACCAGAATGTCATCAATGAAGATAATGACAAACTGATCTAGGAAATCCCTGAACACTCTGTTCATCAAGTCCATAAACACAGCTGGAGCGTTGGTCAAGCCGAAAGGCATAACCCGAAACTCATAAGAACCATATCTCGACAAGAACGCAGTCTTCGAGACATCTTCCTCCCTGATACGCAACTGATGGTATCCCGATCTCAAGTCAATCTTCGAGAAGAAAGAAGCTCCTCTCAGCTGGTCGAATAAGTCATCGATTCGAGGCAACGGATACTTATTCCGTATCGTGACCTTATTCAACTCTCGGTAGTCCACACACAATCTCAGTGAACCGTCCCTCTTCTTCACTAACAAAACTGGAGCGCCCCTAGGTGAGGTACTCCTACGAATAAAGCCCTGACCTAACAGATGCTCTATCTGATCCCGTAACTCCCTCATCTCAGCTGGAGCCATACGGTATGGTGCGCATGCTATAGGTCTCGTACCCGGTAGCAAATCTATAACAAAGTCTATCTCTCGACTGGGTGGTAAGCCTGGTATCTCCTGAAACACATCTGAATACTCCCTGACAACTGGGATAGAATCTAAAGAAATCACTACCTCCTTAGAGGTATCCTCCTCAATGTAATACAGATGAGCGGTCGATCCTCCCTCTGGGCGAGGAATCGCCACTACAAACATCTCTTGCCCCGGAATGGCAAAAATAATGCTCCTGCTGAAGCAATCAATCATGGCTCTATATGTTACGAGCCAATCCATGCCGATGATCACATCGTGAACATGCATATCTAATACCAACATATCTGCAGGTAATACCAGACTACCAATCCCTACTCCCACTCCCCGGCATATAAAGAATATATGTGACCCACTCCCCAATGGTGAGTCGACACACGTCACTGTGCTCTCTGTCGTAGCTAACAATCTTAAAGCTTTCGCGAAGTGTGTAGATATAAAACAATGTGTAGCACCCGTATCAAACAATACCCGACCCATAGTGCCATGGATAGGAAACGTACCCTCAATCGCGGGCGGTGCCTGTGGAACTGCAGCCTGGTGGACGTTGTAGACACGTCCATACTGTAGCTGCCCCTGCTGAACTGGGATTGCTGGAATGGGTGGCAATGCTGCCATCTGTGGCGGTGCGGGGAGAGCGGCGGGAAACATAGGCCTCTGTGGCTCCTGGCGAGCACCCTGCTGCTGCTGCTGTGGGGCCCTGCCCTTATCAGGACAATCCTGTCGCTTATGGCCATTCTTGCCATAAACAAAACACTTCCCTGGAAAGTTCCCTCCTCTCTTCCCCTGCGGTCCCCGGCCCTGGTGGCCGTTACCGTTCCTCCCATGGCCCTGCTGGCCCTGGTGAAACTGCTGCCCATTCTGCCCCTGTTGGCCCTGATGGCCATTTGGACCCTGATGGCCCTGACGGAAACCTCCCTGTCCCTTCCTGTAGTTCCCTGACCGGAACCTCTTATTATCCCCCTGCTGGGAGCCCTGCTCATTCTGTCTCTGCCCCTGACCAGATTGTGCCCCGCTGGCACCATGTCCTCCTGTCCTGCCCTGATGGCTAGACTCCCCCGACCTCTTGCCCTCGGCCATATGAAAACGGTGGTCCTGGCAGTGTAACAACGCAGCGTTAACCACATCAGAATAAGTGGCCAACGATAGGTTCCCTAACAGATGCTGACGGATCCTCCAAGTCAACCCGTCCGTGAACTTCTCAATCTTCTTCTTCTCTGTTGGTATCTCATCTGGAACGATATTCAACAGATTTGTGAACTCGGCCTCATACTCGGCCACTGTCTTCCCCTCCTGCTTCAGATTCATAAGTTTCCTCCTCATTTCCGTGTGAACAGCCGACGGAAAGTACTTGCGGTCAAACCGCACCCAAAACTCCTGGATAGTAAGAGTATCCCTCTCCTCCGCGGTGGTAATAGACTCCCACCACTGCAGTGCAGATCCAACTAGCTTGAAAGTATCTAGCACCTGCTTCTGAACGTCCGTGCACTCATACATCCTTAAGTGCCTCTGCATATCTTTCCTCCACTGGCTCGAGACTACCACATCTGAGCTACCTGCAAACTCTGGCGGATGCGCTTTCTGAAAAGCGTCACGTACACGCTCCCAAGCAGACGGGAATGCATTAGCCTGTACTGGCGCGGCAACCGGCGCCTGAGGTGGTGCCTGCTGAACAACGGCAATTGCGGCATTTACCGCTTGGGCTACTATAGCTGCAACCTCAGCGGCGTTCATCATGCCCTGAACTGGAGCGGGCTGGGGTTCGGGCGTTGCATCCCTGGGAACTCGTCGTGCACATCGTGGAGGCATCTGAAATAAGAATAAAGTTTATAAGTTCACTGTTTATAAACTTAAAATAGCTGAAGAACGAAACATACACAAAAAGAGTACAATAGTCCTAATATATAGGGCTCTATATCAAAGAAACGTAGCGGAAACATAATAAGCCGTCAGATCCTAAAGGACACTAGAACCTGATGCTCTGATACCACCTGTGACACCCCGACTAATTAAATACCGGGTAGCTACTCCTTTATTAAATGAATTCAAAATGCCAAGTTGGCTCAGTTAATAGCATCACTGTCGAAAACATTTTATTATTACTAACCACCTAGTATTTAAAAAGTAAGTTGCCAATTTTAATTTCAGTCTGATTAACATGCAACAAGTGAAATGAAGAAATAAATAAAACCATTCACCATACTAAAGTAAATAGAGTAACCATCACATAAAGTAAATAAAATCTGGAGGAAAACTCCTCACTACAAATCCAACAACTAATAAGTAAACCGAATACTAAAACAATACATGCCAAAGTCTGAAAACTGTAATAGAAATGTAACTCTAATAGAAATGGGCAACATGCCCTACAACTGATAGATAAAGACTCTGGAATCCAAATGATAGATGCGTCTACAAGCAAATCCATGTAGCTTCCACAAACAGCTACAGCTCGTCACCTGAATGAGTATCCTATGCTTGGTGTCCTTGTGGCTGGGCACCTAAAATGGTTTTACAAGAAAAGTAGATTTGAAAAGCAAACGGGTCAGAGCCCGAATGTGGAGTTATATTTTAAAAAACCTGCAAGTGCTTTAAAAACATTTAAAACATTAAATGCAAAGTACATGTTAGGACGTGCACTCACATGATATTCTCACCTCTCGTCTAACTGTGCACTCCTAACGTAAGTACCCATCTATAACGACACAAACCACTATCTAAGTGCCATCATATCTAACTAGACTGTCATAGTTCCTACCCTTATTACTCGGTTCTATTAACATTATAACGCTCGTAATTAAGTAGGGATTTAACGTAAGCTCAGATGCTCAATATGCAATATATATCACTATCAGTTAACTCGTTATATTTCTCGAAACCTTACCGTAATTATATTCACAACATTAACATGAAGGTTCCCATTAATTAAGTGCATATTATTCACATCGTAAATATACATTATAAGCACCCCGAGAACTAAGCTGCGGTGCACACATACTCTGCTATCCATCCCGGTACATCACGTACATAAGGATTACATATTCCGAATCTCTCAGGAATAGTTCAGATAACACAAATCACAAATAGTGGAGGCGAACACAGTCACATCACATGGGTCACGTACATACCTACGCTCCCACGATCAGCGGACTTATTAACATCCCAATAAGTCTTTCTCTGACCTATGTTCATCGAGGTAACCAGTCTAAATCCGGGCAACACAAGGATTAGAGGGCCCTAAGCGAACGCAAACCTCCCGTGATAGCAAGTATGGTAGGTATGTCATACACACAATTCATATACCAATACTAAGTAAACACACGTCTTAGTAATACCGTAGTTTAATCGTAGTACATATCGTATTCTAGTACTAACTTATAATTATCACAATATATACTATTCCGATTTATCATCATACACGCCATAATTTATTCTCATGTCGTAGTAGACACTCACGTCTCAACCCAAACCGTCCATTTAATATAACTCTCGTATATAATTTCCTTCTCATAAGTACCCAAAAGTCCCAATTCTATCATTACATCATCATCGGAATGATATCTATATCCTCGAACAAGTTTACGGGACTCCTAAAATCAAAACAGTCCAAAAAGGCCCAGACTGCCAGCTCGTTAGAAGTCTCGTTCGAACGAGTGTTCGAACGAGTTTGAACTGTCAGCTCGTTAGAAGTCTCGTTCGAACGAGACTGTTCAAACGAGATTCCAGTTCGTTCGAACGAACTGTACCTTCTAACGATATCTCATTCGAACGAGATATCGAACGAAACTACCCCTCGTTAGAAGAGACTGGTCAACTCGTTAGAAGCTCGTTCGAACGAGCTCGTTCGAACGACCTGGGTAGGGGCTTCTAACGACCTGCCAGTTTCGTCCCAGATTTTCCAAAAATCATTTTTCATCCATTTTTAACACCTCAAGTCTTCTCCAAAGTTCGTTCTAACAGTTTTTTAAGTCCTCTAATCATATTAAAACATGCTAAGGTCATATACTAACACCTTTTAAGGCATTAATGCATCCTAAACATCATTAAATCACAAGATTTTATACTTTTCCCCAATTTTATCAAGAACATGAACCCTAGATTTTTATCATCATCAAATCCCAGAAATTTAATCCGTTTTAGTTTCTTCCAATCACAATTATCATGAGAATAATCATCTACCTATCATTCTACATGCAATCCTCTTCAAGATTTTCAAGTTCTAACTCCAAACTACATGGGTTTTCATATTTTACCAAGAACAAATACAAAATCCGAATTTTCTAACATGGAAAGGACATTCTTTGAAATTAAATGGAATTAAGTCACTTGCCTTGGTTGTCTCTGAGTTTGGTGAAGGTTTGAAGAAGATTTCTGCAGAATTTCTTCTCTCTCCAAGCTTCTTCTCCAATAGTGGCTATAGTGGCTAGGGTTTGCTTTTGGGAAGGTTGGAAACCTAATTGATAACCTCCGTAGCTTAAAGGGTTAATATGGGTTGGTTAGTGGGTTTAGTGGGTTAAATCCACATCAGATTAAGACTCCCAATTTTCGTCACTTTTAATTCCTCAAAATGTAAAATTACCAAAATACCCTTTAAGTTGCCGGTATGGCCTAAAAATACCCCGGAACCCAAACTATACCCCCGGCTAGTGTTTTCTTACTATCTCGACCCTTCCGGACGCGTTGGCGCACTCAAAACGACCATACGGATAATAGAAATAAAAATCACTTTTATAATTAAAATAATATACCATGACGCGGCGGTCACACGCGTCTCAACAAAATTCCCAAATTGCCGTATATAAATCTCACGACAAATTTTCATAATTCAATATTCATATAAAAACATGTGTGCACATAATCAAATACCAACTCGCATCTCGTTAGTATTTTAACCTTGATTAATTTCCAATTAATACGTATTTAATTAATTAATCCCAAAAATAAATATAGCCAAAAGTACGGGGTATTACAGATACTCTCACAAACGAATCACTCGAAATGTGTATAGTTCTCTCGGTGTGCGTGATTTAATGATTAAGTAAAATGGAACACGAAGTCACGCACATAAATTTAAAAGACGAAATTTGCATGGTGAAAAGATCTTGTCATCAGAATACAGTCATTAGAAAATGGGAAATATCGCCTCTTATCCTCACCAATTATTCTCTCTTACTATCTTTTCGTGTCTTAGGCTCTCCACGTGGTAATTAATGTCATTATTCAGAGTCAGTTAGGAATTTTTTACGTTATAAGATGGTAATGATTGGGAAATTCAGAGCTCGAAAATTTTCTTGCAATGACCCTTGGCACTTTTTCGGGAAATTTCTCAATATTATTCTCATATTTTTTACATTTTTTCTTTGTATAATTGTTTGAACATTTTTTTCTTGCCCATTTTTATGTACCGAATGAACTTAATCCATGAATTGTTCGATTTTCACAACTCCGGGCCAATTGCGTTCGGGTTAATCAGACGAAATTGACAAATTTAATTGGGCTCAAATTGATTTGCAAAAGGGATAGTTTTTCACAATTTTTAATGGATCATATTTTTGGGCAACAAACGATGGTCTAACATCATTTATTCGAATTAATAATTATTTTACCATGTGCGTCTCGAGAATATATTTAATTTAGCGATATTTTTAGCGCATTTTTCAAGACAACATCTCACTCAGTTCCCATAACCGATCAAAATAAAGGAATAACAAAAAATTTAACTAGTTACACTAAACTACAATTAAAAAGAGAAAAAGAGAAATAAAGAAACAAAACTAAATATTTACAACCTAAAATTTGAACTTCTAATTGACATTACACTAGAAGTAGAAATTTTTGAGGATGCACCCAAAATACAATTTGATTGGAGGGATTAATGGTGTTCCCTCATTTTCATACACTCCTCCCGAAAAAATAGTAATCCTATTTGAACAACAAAGGCATGTGTAAGGTGAAAGAAATGAACCATCATAAATTAAAAAATTTAGGGGGATAATGGGGGGTTGGATGCTAAGGGGGACAAGACCAAATTGATCTCAAGAAAATTAAAATCACCTCCTTAAGGTTTTTAAATTGGAACGGGAGGTGGAACAAGTGCAAGTGAATAGCCCATGTGATGTAGCATCTGAAAATAATATATTTGTTCAAGAATTGGGTCAAAGTCCTCAAGATTTTAATCCAGTTTTTTTGATAGATTTAATGGTTCATAATAGTGGGTAACCAAGTAAATAATGGACCTTGAACCTCAATAGAATTTGATAAGAGGTTGAAATTCAAAAATTCTTGGATCACTCTCAATGATTTCTTCTTCAAAAAAGGGGGGAGGCGAAAAGCAAGTTTCAACCTCAACCAAGCTCTTGGAAGAAGAAGAAATCATTTCATTGAGCTGGACATTTTATTTATTTATTCAAGCTTCATGAATCTCGACTGCATCATTTGATTCCTTATTACCACTTTGCAAACTATATTTTCAAGTTCTTTATTGAATTCTCTCACTTTCCAGAATTTTCATGTAATCACCCATCATCATAGGTGGTGGACAATTTTTTTCATGCTCAATTCTTTTATTTTTTAGAATTTGGAAGTTGTCACGTGTAGTCCTAGGAGTGTAACTTAGAGAACTATTATCATAATATTTAAAGATATTTTTCAAAAGTTTGTTCCTAAGCACTTTGTTGAATTCTCTCATTTTTCAGAATTTTCATGTAATCACCCATTGTCGTAGGTGGTGGAGAATTTTTTTCAGGCTCAATTCTTTCATTTTCAAGAATTTGGAAGCATTCACGCATAGTTCTGGAAGTGTAACTTTGAGAACTATCATAATCATCCTTGCCTTAATCCCATCATATGGGGTCGGTCACATGGACTCTCCTTTTTCATTATAATCTATTATATGCATTATTATCATTTAAGTTTAATTCCTTATGGTCTGTTCTAATAATTTCTTCCCACTATAACTTAGGGCAACCTCTTTTTCTTTTATCTTCTATTTCCAATGATCTTCCTCATGTTATAAGGGCATCTACTGGTCTACGAAATACACGTCTGAACCATCTAAGTCTACCTTCTCTTAATTTATCATTAATGGGAGTTACTCATAACTTTTCTCTCACATAATAGTTTTTAATTTTGTCCTTCCTATAATCCAATAGAGCATCCTCATCTCACTAACATGGAGACTTTGTTCATGTTTCTTCTTTAATGCCCAACACTCTGCTCCATAACAATTAAAGCAATCAAAAGAGTGAGGATGAGACATTTCAAAGTGGGCAATTCAAAAACGTTACAAGCATCAAAATTTCAAGTTTCTCGAAACAATTTAGTACAAATAAAAAAGAACGTAAAAAGAATAAACAATATATATACAAAGTATCAAAACACTAAAATCCTAAAATAAACCGTTCCCCGGAAGCGGCACCATTTTTTATGAGGCGTAAACTTTGTATTTAAATCACATCATTGGGTGTTTACGCCTGATACAAAAATAAACCACAACTTGGCATACTACAAATGGAAGAGTAGCAGTAAGTAGCGATCAAATTCACGAAAAACGTTATTTAGTATTATATTGATTTAACACTTAGGAAGGGGGGAAGTGTAAAACACCATAGGTTTGAGAAACTTTTGAAGAATATGTAATTTTATTAACTACTATGAATAAGATGGGATTGGAATGCACTCATCTGAACCTTCGATAATTTTGATGGATACACAATGTTCAAAACTGTATTTATAATTAGAATAAAATATTAAAGTTTTCAAAGTACTAAACATATGAGAATTTTTCTCCACACAATGTCTAGTCAATAAATAATTTAACGTGAATGATAAGATTGTCGACACGCGTATTGTACCATCAAACACTTCTGTTACCTAAGGTAAATGAAGTTAAGAGACCTATAGTACTTATTTTGACAAAATATCAAACCTACAAAATATTTATACAATTTCATCCAAAATTAGAACCCACTCATTAACCTAAGTTGGGTTCATGTACCCCAACCCCCTAAATATCTATTCGGACATGATATTATAAATCTCTACGTAAGAACCCATTAACATACATGGGAACATAATGAAATAATAATAAAAGTGCTGGAATTTAAGGTTACCAAGATAGAACAAGATAATCATGCAAGAAGAAATCAAAGCTTGAAGAAGTACCCAAAAAGATTTTGAATTGATGATATAAAACTTGTAAATTATTCTCCTACATGTTCCTCCTTGATTAGGAGCTTTTTCATGAATGAAATCCCCCTGAAAAGAAACCAAATGACTATACAGGTTAGAAGTCGTTTAGAAGAGTCCTTAAAACGTAAAACTTAGGCTAAAAATAGTTACAAAATAAAAATCCAGCTTCAGATAATTTTTCACGGTTCTAAAGCGTGACAAATTTTATTAATGTTCTAGTTCGTTACTAATGACGAACTGGTTTCCTTAAAAACTAAACCTTTTCCATTTTCTAATGTTTCTTAGGTGATGCCTTGTGTGCTCGATCTTCTCTTATTTACAATTCTCCCACAAGATTTTCTTCTCAACTTCAAACGCACATAACTTTCTTGTCGTAGCTCGGATTGAGGTGCCATTTTTTCCAGTATTCTTGTGACTTCAATATCTTCAACTTTACAATTGGCTCCTCCTTCAAGTTTTGACTAAAAAATTACAAAAATACCTTTGACTTATCTTCCTTGCATTTCTTTCTCCATTTCAGCGTTTCTCTTCCACCCACTTGCACGAATTACCTGTAAAATAAGAGAGAAATACATAAAACAATAAATACTTGCCAAAAAGGGTTAGTAGCATAAATATGAGATATACTTGGGTTAATTACAATGCATGAGGCCGTAAAAGAACTGAAATTAAGGAGATAAATATGAAATATTTATTCCAAATGAGTTAGATTCTAATTTGATTCCCAATCAAAACCATAATTAAATTCCATGAAACCACCCAACCTAACATTTTTTTCATTGTAGAGAGAATTATAGACTAGTATAAGAATTATAACTACTCAATTTATGCATGTTTAAACACTTGACTTTGATGATGAAGGTCTAATTTCAGTAGTTTGGTGATGGAGGTTGCTTCTCCTCGTTCCCCTCTCAATTTTGGCAAAAATGGTGGTGCTAGGTGGTTATAAATGGCCTAAAAACCCTTTCCTCCTCCTCTCTTATGGCCTCTCTTGTTTCTCACTTGTTCTAATCCTAGATTCCAAAATATTTTAGTTGATATAGCCTTCATAAATTCATAGGTCTTCTAACCCTATTTTCCCAAATGGCCATAATACCCTTACGTAGTGCTAATTTGGTCTAAAAATGCCCCGGGACCCAATTATGACCCTCGAGTATAATTTTCTGACTATCTCAACTCGTCCGAATATATTAACACACTCAAAATGGAAAATCTGTTACCAAAGTCGTTTAATAAAATTAAACTATTTAAGTAACTCTGAACAGTTTTTGAAGAAACTCTTTCTTAAAAACCAAAACTAATAGAACACAAGATGTGTTTTATAAAAGTATGTACGAGATCTATTCAAGATTTAATCAACAGGTTTATAAAACAATTTAAACAAACTTAAAACCCAGCACAACCAAGAATGAGATGAGAAGATGTAGGAAGATTAAGAACAAGAATTTTTACGTGGTAAAACCTCACCCGACTAAGGAAGCATCCACGACTCCCTCTACGGAGTAAAACAAAAATTCCACTATAAACAAATTTAACAGTTACAAACTATATAACAAACATGCATACAACTCAGACCTATATAAGTTTAGGAATGTACCCTCTGGTGTCCTTATAACTTCTCTCCAGTTCTGATTGTTGATGTTGTTCTCCCGGTTTGTTAACTTCCAATTTGTTCAAGCTCTTTACGTCGACTCTTTTTCTCAAGATCTTATTACCAACACTTTTTATGTGGTAGAGTGAAAGTGTTTGTGTAGGTGCTCTCTAACACATGCATGCACACACACACACACACACTTATTATGTTCAAACGGTCCTAACAAATTACATATAAGACTATATGCTGTGATTTTTCTTTTTCTCACTTCTCACAAAACTTAACCTTTTTTACCTTTAAAACAATCCCAGAATCCACGGCTATCTTGCTCAGAAGACGTATCAAGATCTAAATCAGTCTCGGGTTTTGAAAAGATTTTTGAGAATGAAAACCACCAAGTGCGATTCCAAATTAGGTCAAAGGTGTTGTTTCAAGAGAACTAGAAACAGAAAACATTATTGTTGATTTTAAAGTTAAAAACATTTACAGAAAAAGAATCAACAATATATTTCTCAAGCAGAGAAACAAAATATGTAAGTCTAAGTGTAATGTAACATGAAGTACATAGATCTGAAATTTCTATAAAGCAAAAAATAGATCTAAGACAAACTGTTTAAGTTCGACACAAGATCTAAAGAACAAAGATGATTCAGCTTCAAATCAACTACCAACAACAGCTCTCAAACACACAAATACTCAAGGTGGTGTTTGGGATGTACAGGACTTGGAAAGAGGTTTTGATTTGAAAAAGGATTTGAGGATTTAAGGTTAGGTTTAGGGTTTCTAACTCTCTCTCTCTCTTCTTGTTTCTCTCCTCTCTCTCTCTTCTCTCTCTACTCTCTCTTTTTCTCTCAAAGGACGAAAATGGCAAAAGTCTTCAAAGGCTAAGAGGAAGGGTCCTTTTATAGGAGGATGAGAAGGTTCATGAATGAGGACTAAAATCAAGGGTTCAGATTTAGTCAAGGATGATTGACTTAGATCTAAGGGTTCACGATATGCGGTGGTTAAAATTCACCTGATTAGTTCTTAAGGGATTCACAGGGATCATAAAAGGGCGCATGCAGATCGTTGATAAAAACGATCCAAGGGTTGAAAAATAGACGCTGATTTACTCTATATAAACAAACACACGTACCACCAATAAGAAGGCACCAAATGTTGGACAATTAAAGTAGATGAAACGCGCGTCTAAAGTAATTATAATAACACCTTGAATTCTCTACCGCTTTCGGATTCTACCCAACGTAACTTTAAGTCAATATAACCATTAATGTAAAATTGCAAATTGACCCCCAAAACTTATAAAAACAAGTTTTAATTAATAAAAATTTATTTTAAAAAGTTTATAAAATCCCAAAAAAATATTTAAAAAGTAGTATTAGGGATTTAAACACACTCAACGTATGTACACACACTAATATTCAATATGAAATGTATATGATCCATTCTACTGTGTGTGAGTGTTAGTAATAAGGTCTAGATCACTTCAATCAAGAAAGATGAAATATCAATGCAAGCTCTGGGGTTCTTTGGATTCTAGGTTAGACATAATTTTGTCACAATTTCCAAACAAGATGAACACTTATACAATATAGACTCAAGTGAGTCAAGAGTATAAGGTGCTTCAATCTCCCCCTTTGGAAATATGAGACAAAATCTCCTTTGCGTCATCTAGAACTCGTAGGGCAACAAAAAGGAGGAAACCTATTCCTACAAAAATCTATCTACCCAAATCCTAGAAAGCAAAAGTACATAACTCAACTATTTACAATTGAATACCCTATTACAACTGTTGATAATAACTGTACAAAGACCTGCAATGAATCACTAAAATCAAGCTATTTAGCATATGTAAAGAATCATTAGAGACTCAAATTTCTCCCCCATTTTGTCTCAAATAGACAAAGGGAAAAATAAAGAGATCGAAGAGATTAATCAGCACTCACCATACCAATATATTTACGCAAATAAATAAATCGATTGTAATCTAAAGATTTGGTAAACATATCTACGAGTTGCAAATCAGTAGGAAGATAATTTAATTCTAATTCCTTAGTTTCAACTAATTCGCGTATAAAATGATGTCTTATTTTTATGTGTTTTGTTCACGAGTGTTGAACAGGGTTTTTAGAAATATTGATCGCACTTTGATTATCACAATAGAGATGCAATTGGTTTTCTTGAATACCATAGTCACTCAGCATTTGTTTAAGCCACAGTAATTGAGCACAACAGCTGCCAGCGGCTATGTATTCAGATTTAGCTGTTGAGAGTGATGTGCAGTTTTGTTTCTTACTACTCCATCCTACCAAGTTATTACCTATATAATAACATGCTCCTGATGTGCTTTTACTATCATCAGTACATCCAGCCCAGTCAGCATTAGTGTATTCAATTATACTGCTTGGTGTGTCATTAATGTACCAAAGTCCTAGATTCAGAGTGCCTTTTACATATTTAATGATTCGTTTAATAGAATTAAGATTTCTCTCTTTAGGGTTATTTTGATAACGAGCGCATACACACACAGCATACATAATATCAGGACGTGGGGCAGTAAGGCATAGTAAGGTTCCTATCTATGGATTTTCCATTTTCGTCTTTAGACAGTTTTACCATAGTAATCATAGGTGTTTTAGCATATTTAGCACTCTCAAGACAAAATTTCTTCACTATCTCTAAAGAGTACTTAGATTGTGAAACAAATAGTCCTTCTGAACTTTGTTTGACTTGAAGGCCTAAGAAAAATTGCAACTCCCCCATAAGAGTCATTTGAAACTACTTATGCATTATTTCAGAGAAGGATTTTACTTCTGAGGGAGAAGTTGATCCAAAGATAATGTCGTCTACATAAACTTGAGCAATAATAATGTGTTTGCCAAAATGTTTGACAAAAAGGGTTTGATCATTTCCACCTCTTTTGAAACCTTTATCTAAGAGGAAATTGGAAAGATGCTCATCCCAAGCTCTAGGTGCTTGTTTAAGGCCGTACAAATCCTTTTTAAGACGAAATACGCGATTTGGATATTGAGGGTCAATGAACCCTTTAGGTTGTTCTACATAGGTCTCTTTAGTCAATATTCCATTAAGGAATGCAGATTTGACATTCATTTGGTAGAGTGTAAAATGCAAGTGGCAAGCTATAGCAAAGAGAAGACGGACAGATTCTAAACGAGTAACAGGAGCAAAAGTCTCGTTAAAATCTATTCCTTCAATTTGAGAGTATCCTTGAGCAACTAATCTAGCTTTGTTTCTAATGATTATCCCACTTTCATCAGACTTATTTTTAAAAATCCAATGTGTGCCAATAACCTTTTTATGATCAGGCCTAGGTACAAGATACCAAACATCATGAATGAAAAATTGAAGAAGTTCTTCCTGCATAGCAGAAATCCAATGAGAGTCATTCAATGACTCATTTACATTCTTTGGTTCTACTAGGGAAACAAAACATGCATAATGTGCATAATTTCTTAGCTGGGATCTTGTACGCACTGGCTCACTAGGGTTACCAACTACATTATTTATGGGTTGATCTTTAGAGACCCAGTTAGGTACTTAAGGTATCTCAATTGGTAATGAATCATCTATTTTAGGAGAGTCATTTTCTAAAATGTTTGTAGGCTCTTCCACAATAGTTTATTCACCAATCTTGTTCTCTACAGTAGTATCACTCACAATTACATTAATGGATTCCATCAAGGTTTTAGTGCTAAGATTATACACTCGATAGGCTCTACTATTAGGTGAGTATCCTAAAAATATAGCTTTATCTCCCCGACTCTCAAATTTGGACAACTGTTCCCTATCTTTGCATACATAACAAGTACTACCAAAAGTTCTAAGGTACTTAACATTAGGCTTTTTCTTATACCAAAGTTCGTAAGGGGTTTGTTTGAAATTATTTCTAAGATAGACCCTATTTATAATGTGACACGCAATACGAATAGATTCTACCCAAAAGTATTTAGGTAAATTCTTGGCATGTAACATAACACGTGCCATCTCTTGAAGGGTACGATTCTTTCTCTCGGTGATTCCATTTTGTTGAGGAGTCTTAGGAGCACTAAACTCATGTTTTTAACCATTATAGTCACAATACTCTATTATACCAGTGTCTTTGAATTCTCCACCTCTATCACCACGGATTCTATTTACTTGAGTGTCCTTTTCATTTTCAATTCGAAGAAGTATTTTTAAAACAGTTTGAAAAGTGTCAGACTTTTGTTTTAAAAAGGCTACCAAAGTAAATCTGGTGAAGTCATCAACCATAACTAGAATATAACTGTGTCCACAGAAACTAACAGTTTGGGAGGGACCCATTAGGTCCATATGGATGATCTCCAAGGGATTAGAGGTAAGAACATCATTAACTTTCTGATGAGGTGCCTTAACAATTTTACCTTCTTGACAGGAACCAGAGATAATATTAGGAATGGATTTGATTTTTGGAACTCCTCTAACTATTTCTTGAGAGGTCAGTCTACTAAGATTATCGTAATTTATATGACCCATTCTGTTATGCCATATCTCGTTGTCATCCATTCTGGCAACATTACAGATTTCAGAATTGTTCATGACAGTATAACAGTTATCAGGAGTTCTGAACCCTGTAATTATGCAATCACCTTTTTCATTTAAAATTTTGCAATTGTTCTTTGAAAATGTAACAGTATGATTTGAGTCACAAAATTACGAGATACTAAGTAGATTGGCCTTAAGACCTTTAACTAGAAGAACATTTTAAAGAACAGGAAGTCCATTTTCTTGGAGAGTTCCTCTGCCTATGATTTGAGATGATACTCCATCACCAAAAATAACTTTTCCACCAGCAAAGCTGGTTTTGGTCAAAAGTTTTGTATCATCCCAATCATGTGCTTAGAACATCCAGAGTCTAAATACCAACCAGATGATGTATGCTCAGCTTTTAAAGAAGTAATAACTATATTACACTTCATCTGAGGTAATAGATCATCTTTTCTAACCCAAATTTCTCTAGTTTTCATTTTGCGCTTATTAGCTCTCAATTGATAAAATTTGCGAGCATTCGATTTTTGTTGAAAAATGTTTTGCACACGATTTTGAGTTTTATGAAAAACATGAGCATTTGATTTAGGAAAGTGCTTAGGAATCCTTCTAGGAAATGTTCTTTTAGGTTTGGTCTTTCTCTTTCTATAATTAGAGTTTTTGTCTGGTTGTCTAGGAAGTACATAATTGTTGTGGCTCCTCCTAGAATAGTTAAAGTTCTGATAGATAGGAGGATTACAGAAAGGTTTAACTAGTCTCCTAGCATAACAACCATCAAAAGAGTGATCGTATATATCACAGTAAGAGCAATAAAGATTGTTCAAGGTTGGGGTCTCCTTAGGAAAGTCTCTAAACAAAGGTTTTGAGAAGTTTTGATGTTGAACACTATTCCTAGGTATGACAGTCTTGAATGTAGACTCACTCTTCCTAATAGAGGGGCAGACATATTTAGCTTTAGGTGAACTTTCATGCTTAAAGAAACTTGGTTCCCCAATGTTCAAATTTTGATGTTTTGAATCAAACTCAGTTTTTAGAGAATGAATGTCTGGGCAGGTTTCAATAGGTCTTTTACCTCCTGACACAAACTAGATAGGTTCAAAATATTTTGTATATGTCTTTAAATTGGGGCAAAACCCTATTCCAGTTCGATCATCAGAATTGGTTTTAGATTCAGCACCAAATTCATCAAAACAGTTTGAATTATTTTCAAATTTTATAAATTTTTTAAAAACAGTTGCTATCTTTTCTTTAGTTTGTTCCAATTCTAACAATGTCCCTTTGTATTTTTTCTCCAGAGTTTCATCTGTTTCAGTCAAATCTTTGAGTTTTTGATCAAACATTTTGATTTCACTTTCATGAGTTAAACATTGGGTAGTACACTCTTCAGCATTCAGTCTGACCATTAGGCTTAGATCTTCTAACTTCTTAGTGAGATCTTTCACAATCTTTTCTAGTCTAGTTCTTTTCTTGAGAGTTTTAGCATAGAGTGTGTGAATATCTGGGAGGTCGTCATTATCCGAGTCACAAAGTGTAGTGTGTGAAGTGACCCCTGGGGCTTTATTTTTTGGACTCACACACCCATTGACATCGTCATTATCGATTTCCCTTTGACTCACACACCCCGAGGAAGAGATAGCAATATTCTCAATAATCAAAGCATCTAAACCAGTAACAGCATTATTTGAAGCATCAGAAGTAAAATTACTAGATTCATCCTCACTAACAAACACAGGCATATCATCATTATAGATAATCTTGGCAAAAAAGACATGCAAGGGTCAAAAGCATCAGATGACTCAGGTTCCTCATTTTCAGAGTCACTTGAATCATCCCATGTCTTGTAAATGTTGGCTCTAGTGTGTTTGTTTTGAGTGTTCAACCTCTACAGTCTTGTGCAATGTGTCCTAGTTTACCACATCTAAAGCATTCAGTCTTCTTAAGGTCTCTGTTAGGTCTAGTGTAAGAGTCCTTGTGATGTTTGTCATGGCTTTTCTCATGTGGTCTGTGATTGAAGGGAGTTGGATAATTGGACTTTCCTTGTTTATTTGCCATGTTGTTTCTAAATTTAATGATTTTCTTAAACTGTTTTGACATTAAGGCAATCTGATTGTCCAAAATCTCTATATCGCATTCCTCATTAGAATCATCATTTGAAGTATTAAACTCGGGCTTAATCAATTTAGAAGAGAAGCTTAGATTGGAACTAGTCTGTTTCCTATGGGACTGTGTCAATTGCTTCTTAAATTCTAGTTCCATTTCCACAGTTCTTAATTTACTACTGAGTAATTCAGGAGTGAGATTTATATCACACATTTCCTCAATAGCATATCTTTTGTTGTCAAATTTCTGTGGTAATGATCTTAGAATTTTAGATACAATTTCTTGTCTGTCATATGTTATCCCATTAGCATGTAGTTTTATCACAATATCAGTCAGGTTCATAGAGAAGTCATCAAATGACTCAGTCTCAGACATAATTAAAGAGTTATACTGTTGAATGAGCATTTGCGTTTTAGCAGCTTTAACTCTAGTGTCACCTTCATGAGCAGTAACTAAAGTGTCCCACGCTTCCTTAGAAGTGGTATAAGATGAGATTCTTTTGAGCTCATGTTCATTTATGGACATAAATATGGCATTATTTCCTTTGTTATTATTTCGAGAAACTTATTTCTCTTCTTGTGTGAACTCACTTAATACTTTCTTAACCCTCTCATTACTTCCTTCAGTGGCTGGTTTTGTGGGAAAAATGTAACCATTTTCAACAATGTCCCAGACATCATCTCCCATAGTTCCTTGAATGAAAGCAATCATCCTTACTTTCCAGTAAGCAAAATTGGTTCCATCAAAGATAGGAGGTCTGGTCAAGTTACCAAATCTTTCATTTTTCTCGTCCATATTTGATTTCCAGAAAACAATTTCAGAAACACACGATCTCTTCAAAAGAAGTTTACCAAGCTCTGATACCAATTGAAAATCTGTTACTAAAGTCATTTAATAAAATTAAACTATTTAAGTAACTCCGAACAATTTTTTGAAGAAACTCTTTTCTTAAAAACCAAAACTAATAGAACACAATATGTGTTTTATAAAAGTATGTACGAGATCTATTCAAGATTTGATCAACAGGTTTATAAAACAGTTTAAAAAAATTTAAAACCCAGCACAACCACGAATGAGATGAGAAGATGTAGGAAGATTAAGAACAAGATTTTTTACGTGGTAAAACCTCACCCAACTGAGGAAACATCCACGACTCCCTTTACGGAGTAAAACAAAAATTCCACTATAAACAAATTTAACAGTTACAAACTATATAACAAACATGCATACAACTCAGACCTATATAAGTTTAGGAATGTACCCTCTGGTGTCCTTATAACTTCTCTGCAGTTCTGATTGTTGATGTTATTCTCCCAGTTTGTTAACTTCCAAATTGTTCAAGCTCTTTACGTCGACTCTTTTTCCCAAGATCTTATTACCAACACTTTTTGTGTGGTAGAGTGAAAGTGTTTGTGGAGGTTCTCTCTAACACATCCATGAACACACACACACTTATTATGTACAAACAGTCCTAACAAATTACATATAAGACTATATGCTGTGATTCTTCTTTTTCTCACTTCTCACAAAACTTAACCTTTTTTACCTTTAAAACAATCCCAGAATGCACGGCTATCTTGCTCAGAAGACGTATCAAGATATTAATAAATCTCGAGTTTCGAAAAGATTTTTGAGACTGAAAACCACCAAGTGCGATTCCAAACTAGGCCAAAGGTCTTGTTTCAAGAGAACTAGAAACATAAAACATTATTGTTGATTTTAAAGTTAAAAACATTTACAGAAAAAGAATCAACAATATATTTCTAAAGTTGAGAAACGAAATATGTAAGTCTAAGTGTAATGTAACATGAAGTACATAGATCTGAAATTTCTATAAAGAGAAAATAGATCTAAGACAAACTGTTTAAGTTGGACACAAGATCAAAAGAACAAAGAGGTTTCAGCTTCAAATCAACTACCAACAACGGCTCTCAAACACACAAACACTCAAGGTGGTGTTTGGGATGTAGAGGACTTGGAAAGAGGTTTTGATTTGAAAAAGGATTTGACGATTTAGGGTTAGGGTTAGGGTTTCTAACTCTCTCTCTATCTCTCTCTCTCTCTCTCTCTTCTGGTTTCTCTCTTCTCTCTCTTCTCTCTCTCTTCTCTCTCTATTCTCCCTTTTTCTCTCAAAGGACGAAAATGGCAAAAGTCTTCGAAGGCTGAGAGGAAGGGTCCTTTTATAGGAGGATGAGAAGGTTCGAGAATGAGGACTAAAATCAAGGGTTCAGATTTAGTCAAGGATGATTGACTTAGATCTAGGGGTTCACGATATGTGGTGGTTAAAATTCATCTGATTGGTTCTTAAGGGATTCACAGGGATCATAAAAGGGGGCATGCAGATCGTTGATAAAAATGATCCAAGGGTTGAAAAACAGAAGTTGATTTACTCTCTATAAAAAAACACACTTACCACCAATCAGAAGGCATCAAGTGTTGGACAATTAGAGTAGATGAAACGCGCGTCTAAGGTAATTAAAATCACACCCTGAATTCTCTGCCGCTTTCAGATTCTACCCAAGGTAACTTTAAGTCAATGTAACCATTAACGTAAAATTGCAGATTGATCCCAAAACTTATAAAAACAAGTTTTAATTAATAAAAACTTATTTTAAAAAGTTTATAAAATCCCAAGAAAATATTTAAAAAGCAATATTAGGGATTTAAACACACTCAACATATGTACACACACTAATATGCAATATGAAATGTATATGATCCATTCTACTGTGTGTGAGTGTTGGTAATAAGGTCTAGATCACTTCAATCAAGAAAGATGAAATAGCAATGCAAGCTCTGGGGGTTTTGGATTCTAGGTTAGACATAATTTTGTCACAATTTCTAAACTAGATGAACACTTATACAATATATACTCAAGTGAGTCAAGAGTATAAGGTGCTTCAAAAATGACTAGTTGGGTGACCTATATACCATTCTCATTTTATTTTATATATTAAGTCCCGAATCGTCTCACACGCGCGTCCCAACTAAATCATCATTAACTATCGTATTTCTCATTCACGACTTAATATAGTTCATTCTCAGTATTTTATTACTTGTTCACTAAGCAATATTCAATCTAGTTCACATCCCTAAATATTAACTCTTATCACACTAATTAGTATTTATTTTAACTCGGATTAGTGTTTTATTTTAATTAAAATAATCCCAGTATAAAAATCACTTAAAATATGGAGTGTTACATACTCCCCCCACAATAAAATTTCGTCCTCAAAATTCAGCCATTCCTTTAGTAAAAGATGTAGATACTACTCTCGCATATCATCATCCTTCTCCCACGCGGACTCATCTACATTATGGTGTCCCCACTGAGCCCGAAATAGGGGCACCACCTTTGATCGCAGATTATGATCACTACGATCCAGAATAGCAATCGGTCTCTCCTCATATTAGATGTCTACCTGCAAGTCTATCTTCTGAAGTGGAATGTGCCAATGTGCCACATCAAAACTCCTGTATCTCTTGAGCATCGACATGAGGAACACGTCTTTGTAAATGCTCCGACAAACTCGACCTATAAATACCTAGCCTCACACTCTCAATAATAAAAAAGATCGTGCGTACCTCGATTCTAGCTTCCCTTTCTTATCGAACCTCATGACTCCCTTCATAGGAGACACCCACACCAAAACTTGGTCACCCTTTCTCTCTAGTCCTTAGTCTCTAGGCAATACGCCTTTCTTAAAATGCAAATTCATCCCCATTGTCTCATCCTAATCTACAAAAAAATTATGTTGCACTATGTGCCAGTTCATTCCATTTCTTCTATCAAACAGTGGGTAAATTGCCCAATAAGTAACTCACCATAAATTCTCCATAGTTTTGTCTTAGTCAACTAATTCCACCACTCAAAGAAAACTTTGACCCTCTCGTGATGTAAGTAACCCATCACTAATTTCATCAGTTTGCCAACTCATCTCATCGTTGGAATTCCAAAGTATTGCAAAATTTTTGGTAAATCATCTCAGACTAATCCCTTCTCATACATATTAATCTCCTATCCCGAGGTATGCCAAAAAGAAATTATTAATGCATTTTTTTGCTCCATAATTTTTCCCTTTGTGGGTCTTTCTCATTTAGTAAAATCATCCTTCCATTTATGTGTAAGGCCTCTATAGAACTTACCTGAGTGCGACTTTTCTTAAATTCCTAAAACTATTGGATCATCCCTTAGCCAGAGGAATCCCCCATATGTATCTTCACAGTCTTCCAACCCTTCTCGATTGTGATGGCTCTCTTTGCTTTACATAACCGGACTACCTCCTTCCTAAAACGAAGTTCAGTCCATCTTACTTTCAAAACTCTACTTCTAACTGCCTTTTTGGAAGGCGGTTAAACATATTAACTATCTGTTCCTCTTATCACGTTCGGTTCCCAAAATCGAAATACCCAAGGTGCCCATACACCGTATATTGCGTGCATATATGCACAATTAAACCAAACGTAACATATTTATGTCAAACTGGGCCTTACTTACTTGGCATGACTATACAGTAAGGGTATACTCAATTACCGTACTAATCGAAAATTAATTATTCTCGAGATTTCTCCACCGATCCACTAGTGGTGCAAACATTACACAATTTTTCCTACCTAACAATACATGGCTTCGCAAGCCTTAAATCGTAAAATAATTCTCAACTCACAGTTTTACCTCATACACATGCAATAACTAAAGAACTAAGTCCTTTCCCTAATGATCACAAATGCCCCAACTCTCGATGCTCACTAAGGCTCACGTGTGGGACGTCTTGCAAGCGAAATCCAAATAAGGAACCGTAGGCCGCAGGCCCTAAAGAACATAAAGCACATAACCGAGGACATAATCGAGGAAACCCAAAATCCCGTCCCCATATGTATAAGTCTAATTTTCAACTCCTACATTTATAAAGGAGTCATACAACATTGTGTTTCTCCAATCGTTAGGTCCTCGATGCTAAATTATTGACGAGCTCGATCTCGCGCTCAATGGTAAATCAGATATAGCTCGAATCACATTGGTAAAAGTCCCTATACACCAGTATCAAATATAACAAGACAAATATATTCTACGAAGCATCTTTTATAATATAATGTATGTACGAGCCTGATCCTCTTATAGGAGATAGTTTGCAACACAATACATCATACCCAGCAAATATGATGGTCTTACTATGACAGTCCACTATCAATCAGACCTACGCTAACTAGTTAATACTCTGAATAATAATATGTTCTACCCTTATAACTTTTAAAAGGGTAAAAATTATCACACAATATAAACATTCCTTTAGTGTCCCTAACCGCTCACTTGTAGGTGGAACCCTAGGGCGTTCCTACCCAATGGTAAATATACATATATATATGTGTATGTGTGTGTGTATATATATATATATATATATACACACACACAAAATAAAGTTGATACTACCAATGCACCCACCAAACCGGACTCCCCCACGAATTTTATTGTTAATAATCATATACGTGACGCACCCACTTCACTTGAAATTTACACCTATATTCATAAGGATAAAACAAAAAATTTACCTTTAATTGCTAACTACCTTTCCTGGTCAACAGGTTTCTAAACGTGATTTCAGCGCTGAAACTGACCCCAGAATTTCTGTAATGGTTATACCTATTGGATACCCTCCTCTAGTTTCCCTCTACCTTGCTTGGGGCATTCCCTCATCCCATGACCAATTTCCCAACAAGTGAAACAACGACTAGGAAAATCTCCCTCTGGCCCTGTTGAAATCCCCATTCACTCGATCGGAATTCCCTTGATCTGAATCTCTTAAACGCATCCCTCTCTTAGTTATTCTCCCAGGTGGTTCCCCACAAGCACCAATTGCATTCATTCTTGCTCTGCTGACTAAACTCCCCAATCTCTTAGTTGCCTTCACATTGAAGCATTGATATTGCCCTTATAAAATTATGACATTTATGACATTACTATTAGTCGTCAAATTTGGATTTCCCCCTTAAGTTTATCTTACCCATGATACCATCATCGACTCAAAGATCCTTTTTATCCTTCGCATCTACCTCGTCGGGTACGATGTTCGCTAAACAAGCAAATTCTCCCTCATGTTCAGCCACTATCTTCCCATCCTACAATAAGTACTGAAATTTCCTTGCATCTTTATTTAAACAGTTGATGGAAGGATTAGCAATCAAACCGCACCCCAAATTCTTCCATATTCCTAGTATCTCTCCTCAAATGTGGTGATTGACTCCCATTACTACAACGTTGCTCCTATTAGTTAAAAAATTTTCTTGAAATTTTAATCCCGATTGTCACTGCACTCAACCATATGCAATTGCCTTTGGATGATCTCCTTCCAGTGGCCAATCACACTTCTCCACTTTCTTTGGACTCTTATGGATGGCCCTTCTGAAAGGCCCCTCTGAATCTCTCCCTTACGGATTGCAGTGGGTGAGTCTGAATTTGCGTCGTCGTCTTCTGTCGAAGTACTTGTAAAAACTATTGTGCCCTAGAGGTTATCACAACATCAACCGCCTAAATAATAATAGTGGTGACTTCTACCACGATCATCGTTTCTAGAATACTCTATGGCTTTGGATGAGCCTGTCTTCCTGCAGTCCTTCTAATGGCCTTCGTTGGTCGTCTTATATTATTCGGTATACAAAACCCTACCAAACTAGTATATGATTCGCATCAACTATACTGAATAGTAAGAAAACATCACTCGCATTATAAATTGACAGTCCTAAGTGTAGGGCTCTGTATCAAAGAAAAACAATGATGAAAACGTAATAATATTCACATATCCTATAGGACACTAGACCCTGATACTCTGATACCATTTGTGACACCCCGCCTATTTTAATCCCGGGTGATCAATCGTTTACCAAAATAAGCAGCAATCTCAGTTAGTTCATTCTTATCATCACTACAGATAACTTTTTAAATTATTTGACCGCCTAAGTTAAATAAGTCACTGTCAAATTTTATCTTTTTTATTAAATAACAATACTCACAACAATTAGCAGAACTAAAATAATATAAACCAATCACACAATAATTGAAGTCTAGAACATCACAGGATTATATAAATAAATGTCGAATAAACTATCGATTTGAAATCCAACATCCAAATCATAAATCTAACTGAAATGAAATAAATCTAAATATGACATTCGCTCATTTGTTCAACTAATAGTTCCGTACCCACTCTTTTTGTTTATATAGGTTTTGCACCCATTTTGGATGGAAATCGTTAGGTCAACTTAGTTGACGGTTAACTCTAACCACTTTTTGGTATTTATCCGAAAATATACTTCTATTTAACAAAACAATATATTACCATTAACCCTCAATTTTTTTTAATAACCAATAGCCTACTCTTTTGAAGTTAAATATTTATCATAGTCATATATATATATATATATATATATATATATATATATATATATATATATATATATATATATATATACACACACACACATATATACACACACACACACAAAATGTGTTAGTATTTTAGAAGAAAATTTTTAATAAAAAAATGTTTATTTTTAAAAAAATAGATTTTTTTCTTTAAAAAAGGAGTTTAAAAAATAGTTTTTTAACTTTTTAAAAAAAATTTGGTCAGTTTTAATAAAAACTGTTTTTATGAGTATAAAATTGTTTTACTTACAAAAACAACTTTTCAACATTTTATTTACTAGAAAACTATCTTAATAAACTTTGTTAAGCGTTCTTAAGGTTTTTAATCAAATGATTCAATTTAAGATATAAGACAAACAATGGAAGGAGTTGCTATATATTAATATTATTGTTCTATACTAATATAAAATATCTATTCCTTTTTATTCCCCACAGCCATAAAGTGTGGAATCAAAATTTTCATCTTAGTAAAGTTGAAGTGATGGTACTTTGTGGATAAACGGTTTAAATGAAAAATATACAGGTGCTTAGTGTTGGAATATTTATTCAATTATTTATTAATTACGAAATTTGACCACATTTTGTAATTAAATAAATTATTGCTCTTATTAGTGTGGTCTATATAAGGGGACGGATTTGATTATAAATTATTGGACATATGTCTTAGAAAATATTTCAAGAGACACATGACTCTAGGAATCCATGTGAGTCCTTTAAGCTACTTTTGTGGAGAGCAAATGATGAGACATAAGGGAATTTCGAGTCTCCTTTCCCCCTATATATAGTGAGCCATTATCCACCAAATGGTTCACTCAAAACACATAAATATATCTGGGCAAGGAAGAAAAAATTTTGAATTTTCAAATTACCCCAATTTCGTGCAATTATGGGTTGCTTTGGAACGACTATTCAGAGGCTTTGCGATGAAGTGTTAAGGAGCCTTTAGGAATCATTTAATGATACATCATCAACAACAAATATATCAACAAGAAATTGACAAAGGTATTTTTTCATAACTGTTTGTAGTCAATTTTATATCGTGATTGTATGAAGAAAATAAGGATCCTATAAGAACTAATAATGTTTGTATATATTGTTCTTATTCATGTTTATAATAATTTACACGTGGTATCATTGACTTGTTTAAATATTCTCATGTTATCCCTCTACGGATTGGACTGATCAAAATATTATTGTTGATATACCCACTATTAGTGATTAATTTTGCAACTTTTTTTAAGCCGCAAATGATTTTTTTAGGGCAATTTTGTCTTATGTAATGGGACCTTGTATTTTGTTTTGATGATATTTTAGTGGTTTTCTAATATGTTTCTCTCAACCCTACAAATGTCAAACAATTATGGGACAAAAAATTTCAAAAGCGCTTGTAGTGAATACTATTTTTTTCATCGAACTTGTTCTGAAAGTGATGAAATTTTGTAGTCTGATTAGTAACGGGTCAAAGATAAATTTTTACGACCTTTGGTCAATATGTAAACAATTTTTTGGCCATCCGAGATCGTTTAGGTCCTCAAAACTCTGATTTTGCCATTTATGGTTATAATCTTGGTGGGGTATATCTTTCACTCCAGAAAAATTATTTTTGAATTCCATTGAATGTTTTTGAGATTCTGGTGTAAGTTTCTATTGTTTCATGATGCTAACTCATTTTTTCTATTTTTCGCAAAAAAATTATGTTTTTACATATTTGATGAGTGTTACATCTGAACTAGTTTAAAACCTTCTTCTAATGATAATGTTTTAGTTGAATATTCATGTAAAATACAGGACAATATATTTCATATCGTATGATATTAGACTTGTTACTTTTAATATTCATATTTTTTATGAATCTGGTTCCAAACACAGGCCAATGATTCATAACACTGAATATTAAATATATTTTATTTTAATATATATTTTGTATGAGTCTCGTGCCAAACATATGTCAATGATTCATAACATTAAATATTAAATATTTTTTATTCATCTTTTTTATGAGTCTCATGCCAAACGTAGGCCAATGTCTCAAATTGTTGATATTCATGTTTTAACGCATCTCGTGCCAAACAACATAGGCCAACGACTCATAAAGTAGAATATCAAAATTATTGTTTATTTTAAAGTTTATTATTATTAATGTGAAGTGGAGGCTAAAATATCAACTTAGAATTATTCATTGAATGTTAAATTGTCACATAATGTGTTTGTTAAATCACAATTTTCTATGTTTGACATCCAATACAAATTCTGCTTTTATGGTTTTGTGATTTACTAAACAATAAAGGACAAATTATGATAAATAACAAAATAATGTGACACAATTTATTATAATTCTTCCATTAAAATTTTGACAATTATATATATTCATTCCCTTGCAAATATCAGTTATGTGAATTTTTCTTAATTAGAGTGAGCATTTTGCAGCAAATCTTAACTTGTTTTCTCAAGCCTCAACCTTTCCGAAATTTGACAGAATTAATCTGTCGGAATGGTGCTATCAAATTGAATTTAGCCTTGGTGTCTTGGACCTTGATGTAGCACTCCTTACTGACGAACCCGTTGTTATTACTCAAGAAAATAGTGAAGATGATGTGCTCGTTTACAGTACATGGTCAAGATCAAATAGGCATTGTCTTATATTGATTAGAATGTGCATTGAAACAAATGTGAAAATTTCCCTACCTAAAACCACCAACACAAAGCAGTATCTGAAAAATATTAAGGATAGATTTCACACTGCTAACAAATTCCTGGCTGGAAAACTTATGGCGGTCTGGCCACTATGAGGTTCGATGGCACTCGGACCATGAATGAACACATAATTGAGATGATCAATATTGCTGCCAAACTGAGGACTTTGGGCACAGTAGGGGACGATTATATCTTAGTCAAATTTGTCCTATACTCCTTGCCTACTGATTATGGGTCTTTCCACATTCATTACAATACCATCAAAGATAAATTAAATGTTAATGAACTACAAAGCATGTGGTTAATGAGAAAGGACATATCAAGAATCAAGGTGGTAAGGTGTCCAAATTGCAAGTGACCAATGTGGTGGTCAATAAAGGAGCTGGTAAGAAAAAGAAAGGAAAGGGAAGGAAGCGAGGTCCTGGTCCTTCCAACAATGAACCTAGTCCTTCCCACCAAAAGAAGGATAAAGCAGTCATATGTCACCTTTGTCACAAGAAAGGGCATATTCATGTAACAACCCAAGACTTTCGGAACAATAATTATTTTATTTTGGGAGAAATAAATAATATTTTATTGGAGAATAATTAAAATTGGCAATTGAGGTCAAAATTTAGAGTTGTTAGAAAGTGTCTCGAATAGAAATTCTGAGGGTACCATCATTTCCGGAAGGGTTGAGAAAGTCGAAATGACTGTACTTGGGGTCTATTTGGGTTCCGAAATAAATTAGGACCGTTTGACTCAAATTAAAGTTACCGAGTTATTTAAAGATGTGTATTTTGGGAGAATAGGCTTAAAAAGCCTACGAGAGATATTTATCCAAAAGAGAGAAAAAGAAAGAGAAAAGAAAGAGAGAAGAAGAAAGAAGAAGAAAAGGAAGGAAAAAGGAGAGAGAAAGAGGATTTTCAGGTAAATACGCGATCTCAAGGAGGATTCAGACCCTACGAACCCAAGGCAAGTGATTAAACTTGCTAAATAATTGTTGTGTACCATTTATTGCATGATTTGTGGATTGATTTTTGGGTTTTAGGTTTAGTTTATCAAAACCTAACTTTTGGGTATAATCTTAGATTTAATATGTAGATCTTAGATTTGATGATAGAAATTAGTTTATATGTATTCTAGGATGAATATTGTGGTTATATCTGTGATTGGGTTGAAGAGAAATGGAGAGAAAACCATAAAAATGATTTTTGGGTATTTTGGCTTACTTAAAAAGCAGCCATTTTCGAGGTTCAGCCGGGCGCCCCCTAGCCGAATCGATTCGGAAATATACAGGTGCCCAGGTCTGAGTGACCGAATCGATTCGGACACTAGCCGAATCGATTCGGCCTGAGATAGAGTCCCAGTTCTGATGACCCGAATCGATTCGCCTTCCTGGCCGAATCGATTCGCTGGGACGAATCGATCCGTAATAAGCCCGAATCGATTCGAAAACAGGGCTTTTGGAGGGATTGTTTTTCTAAAGAGAAATTCATCCCGTTTTGTTCGAGGTTATCGATTGGGGATCTCTATACGAGATATTTGGAGCAGGTTTTGGAGACTTTTAGCGAGTTTCCCCTAAAAGAAATTTTGGAGTCATATTGACTAAATTTGAGGAATACCAATTAGAGACTTTGGTATTTTTCTAAGTGGGGAAGCCCACTTTTATTTTAGGTTTGTCTGGTGATGATAACAACTTCATGATTTGAAGATGAGGTTGACTTAGGGGTGCCGGATCTTAGGATCCAATCCCAATTGGGATAACTTTAATGGTTCATAAACTATATTGAACCTTATAATGGATGGAGATTTATAATACTATTTGATGTGCAAAAGGATATAGAAATATCCTTATTGATGATTGATTTGGGAGATATCTCACACAAAATGAGAAATGCTAATTGAGGTGCAATAGGATATAGAATATCCTTAACTTATATTGAATTAAAAGACAATTCATATTAGAAGCGACATGAGAGCTTCAAGCGAGAATTAGTATAACACATACTAAGCGGGATTAATGTGTGAGGAGGAGCGTTAGTATATCTTGAGAGAAATATACTACACAAATGATGTTAATCAATTGCGCCCAGAGCGTATAATGAAAATGTATATGATGTTGCAGGTATACCTTATATAAAATGGTATATCTTTATTATGTGGGATGTATGTATACCTTATATGATGGTGTATATACATGTTAAGCATACCCCCTCCTTGCTATCATTGGGAAGTTTTGTGCGTAGAGGGTGAGCATCCTGACAAATAACGCAGGGTGTGGATATTCCCCAGGTCATAGTCGTCCTTTGTGGTCAGCAAATGACATTCATGATATATATATTTATTTATTTTGGGGGTGAGAGGTCGGGGGTATGTGACGCTCTCACTTGCCGGTTAGGAACTATGACCGCTTCCCGGACGTCGTGTGCGTGAGTAGATCACGAGGTGGGTGTCGTTGAACCCCACCAGGTGGCCCCAACTTGCTACGTATATGGGCTGCTGGAAGATGATAGCATGTGATCCTGCGTCCTTCGAGTTTTAGCTCGGTTGGATGCTTATTATTGCTTGTGTTTGTATTTGGGTGTCAAGGGCATAATGGACCTCAACGACCTACATTGCCAGGATTAGTGTATCGGGGGGGTTCCTTGTTTGTATTTCGCTTCGGCGAGACGTCCCACGCACGAACCGCAGTGTAATGTTTGAACTTGGGGATAAGTTTAGTCCTTAATGCTCATAATTATTTATATATATATAACACCTATCCCGATAATCGATAGTGCCATGATTAGTGTAACGGGGGGTTCCTTGTTTGGATTTCTCTTCGGCGAGACATCCCACGCATGAAACGCCGTGTACTATTGAGAATTGGGAATATTAATTAATTAAAATTGGATAATAATCATTTGGGTTACATGCATCTTGCATTGAGGGAATAATGAGCCCCGAGGACCGATACGATTAGGAGTGGTGTAACGGGGGGGTTCCTTATTTGGATTTCGCTTCGGCGAGACGTCCCACGCACGAAACGCAGCGTCGTGTTGAGAATCGGGAGGAGTTTAGTACTTAACTCTTGATGCTAATAACTCATACTATAATTATATATATGGTTTCATGCCTTATAAGGGCATATCTAGAATATAAATTCTAGTAAATGAGATTGTTGATGTATTGTATTGATGTGGACATGATTGGATCATGTAACTTTATATGTTCAACAAATGAACATTATAAAGATAACTGTAACTATTACATTAAAGTTAAAGCATTTAACTTAAAGATAATTGAAATAAATGTAGAATTGGGTGATAGGTTAGATGGTTTCACTTAAATACTTTATTTGAGTTTAAGTTAGAATCCTCTTACCTAATTAGAATCGGACATCCATTTGGAGATCACGTGCATACACTTAGTGCGCGCTTTAGATGAGAGGTGAGTTGAATTATTATGGAGAGTTCGATTCCAGCTAAATCATGTAATAATGCATTTATAATTATTATGCATTTTAATACACTTGCTATAAACTGCTTTTCAAAACTCGTGCTCTAACCCGTTTATATTTTCCTCCTCCATGTATATATTGTATTACTTCAGGTGTTCCTCCGCAAGGACGCCTTTGGCATTCCTCCATTCAGGATTTGTGGAGCTGTGGCAGTAGCGGACTGTTGCGGCACTTTGCTTTAGTCGATTCCTATCTATTGTACATCTAGATTAGGATTCACTTGTATTGAGTTAGTATTCAAGTGTTGTAGATTAACACTTTCATATTTTATTTATCAGATTATTGTATTGTCTGTTGCCCGACAGCATATTCGGGTATTTCATTGTTGAGATTTTTGTTGTACAATGTATTGTACTCTTTTATTATTGGAGCACGCACATTTCACATCATAGTTAGATGTATATTGTTGGTTGTGTGCATTATTGGTTTTGTTGTTGTCGTTAAAAATAAAAGTTTTAAATTTTTTTGGCAATTCTCACTTTATGATTTCGGGTAGTTAGCCTTATATTATAGTGTTTAGTTGTTGATGTTGAGACTGTACCATCTGAGATACCTGATTTATGTAGTATAGGGCTGGCCACCCGTTATTATTTGGAGCGGGTTGTCACAATTCAGAAAGACTACATTAAGTTAAACTTGGTTTGAAAAGAAATGTAAGCCTTGTGCTTCTTCTTTTTTTCCGAATAAAACTTAATTGATGTTCCTTATAACACATGGTCGATTGCTTCTGGTTATACATGTCATGTTTCAAATTCTATGTAGGGATTCCTTTCAATTCAGAAAATATAGCTAAATAAAGATTTTCTTTACATGGGAAACCGGGTAAAGTAGGAATTGAATCAATAGGAGTTTTTCGGTTAAAATTACAATATGGGTTTTATTTAGATCTTGAAGATACTCTTCTTGTACCCACAGTTTATAGAAATTTAATTTCTTAATCTAAACTCTGAATAAAAGACTTTACTTTTACTTTTAGGAATAATGGTTTTACTTTATATAAGAAAAATTTTGTTTTTGTCTCGGGTTTCTTGTCCAATGGTTTTCTTCAAATTAATCTTGATCATAATTTTTTGGAGTCCTTATTATCTATGCGTACTAATGTTGGGACTAAATGTGCATAATTCAACGAGAATTCTGCTTACCCATGGCGTAAAAGATTAGGACACATATCCACAAAAATAATTGAAAGGCTTATTAAAGAGGGAATTATCCCTGATTTGGATTAGTCCAGTTATAGTGTATGTGTGGAATGTGTTAAGGGCAAAAAAATCAAACACATAAATAAAGGAGATAAAAGAAGCACACAACTTCTTGAAATTATACATACAGACATTTGTGGTCCTTTTGATGTTCCATCCATTGGTGGAGAAAACTACTTTATCACTTTTATTGATGACTTTCATAGTTGTTGCACATTGTATCACTTGAATGATAAATCTCAATTTTTTAATGTCGTTGAAGTTTATATTATAGAAGTAAAACGATAATTAGGCAAAAAGGTGAAAATTATTAGATCGGATAGTGGTGGTGGGTTTTATGGAAAATATGATGAATCGAGGCAACACCCTGGTCCTATAGCTAAACTCCTTGAACATTTAGATTTTTTCATGCAATACACAATGCTAGGATCACCTTGGCAGAATGGTATAGCTGAAAGGCGCAATCGTACTCTTATTGACATGGTTAGGAGTATGATAAGTAGAAACAATTTATCTATATTTTTGTGGATGCATGCTCTCATAACTGTCGCGCATATCTTAAATAGGGTTCCTAGTAAGTAACTTCAAACGACTCCTTTTAAGCTGTGAAAAGGATAGAAACCCTATTTAAATCATTTTTGTGTTTGGGGCTGCGCAACAGAAGCAAGAATTTATAATCCACATGAAAAGAAATTGGATCCTTGAACATTAACTTGTTATTTTAATGTGTATCTAGAAAAATCTAAATGGTATAAATTCTACTGTCCTAACCATACAAAAAGAATTATTGAAACCAAAAATGCTAAATTTTTTGAACATGGTGAATTTAGTGGCAGTAGTGAAGTTAGGAATGTGATTATTCAAGAAGTCAAGGAAAATACTCATCTTCTAAGAATTTAGGATAAGCACAATTTTGCGATTGACGTTCATAATGTTCCTATTGTTCATAATAATGTTGTTGAATTGATTATTGATCCGACCAACAATGGAGAACAAATGAATGAATCATATAATGAACAACCACATAATGAGACTATTGTTGAAACACCACAAGATATGGCCTTAAGGAGATATCAGAGAAATCAGATATTAACTATTTCGAATGACTATGTCGCATATCTACAAGATAATGAATTTTACATTGAGATATTGGTGATCCAATATCCTATGAAAAAGTTGTTTCTAGCATATATTCTAGTAAATGGATTGATGCCATGAATGAAGAAAGTATGGGAGTTAGTAGATTTTCCTTAAGGTTATAAAACAGTCGGGTTTAAGTGGATATATAAGACCGAACACGACTCACATGGAAAAATTGAATGACGTAAAGATAGAATTAATGCCAAAGGTTTTACTCAAAGGCAATGGAATGAATATAGTGAAACCATCTCCCCTGTTTCAGAGAAGGATTCTCTTAGAATCTTATTAGCGCTCATAGCTCCTTATCACTTAGAGCTACACCAAATGGATATTAAAACAACTTTTCTTAATGAGAGTTGAGAGGAGAAGTCAATATGGAACAACCAAAGAGCTTCATTAAGGAAAGAAACGGAAAAAAAAGTGTGTTTGTTTATGAAATCAATATATGGACTGAAAAAAGTTTCTCATCAATGGTATTTTAAGTTTCACAATACCATTACATCCTTTGGGTTTAAGGAAAATATTGTTGATCAGTGTATATACCTAAAGATCAGTGGGAGTAAGTTTGTATTCTTGGTACTATATGTTCGTGACTTTCTTATAGCCAACCATGCTATTGGTTTATTAAAGGAAACTAAGAAGTACCTTTCATAAAACTTTGAAATGAAAGATCTCGACGAGGCATCCTCAATGATTGGGATAGAGATTTATCGTGATTGATCAAATGGATTGATAGGAGTGTCTCAGAAGGCTTACATTAACAAAGTTTTACAAAGGTTTGGCATAAAAAATTCTAATTTCATTAATGTTGCAATTCAAAAAGGGGAGAAATTTAGCTTAAGTTAATGTCCACAAAATGAATTGGAAAGGGATAACAAGAAAGGTGTGTCGTATGCTTCTCCTGTTGGGATTTTACTATATGCACAGGTTTGTACTAAACCGAAAATCAATTTTTCTATTGGAATGCTAGGTAGATATCAAAGCAACCGGGTGACTTATATTGAAAGGTTGCAAAGAAATTGTTAAGTTACTTGCAAGGGAACAAAGACTATATGCTTACTTATATAATAACTGATCACCTTGAGATCATTGGTGTAACAACCCAGGTTTTTGGAGCTACTATTTGATACTATTTTGCCTGATGGGCTAATTTTACAAAATAGGGGATGTTGGAGTAAATATTTTTCCCGTGAGACTTAGGGATGATATTTACTATGTTTTTTCAATTTACCGGTATGAGAAGGTAAGTAGCACTATATTGTGTATTATTGCGTCGTTATATGCAAAACGACGGTTATGACCTATATATAATATGGAGTAAAGTTAATGGATTAAAATGAAATTGGAACACACATATAGTTCACACTTTCCCGAATGCAAAAATAGGGGGTGCGGTTGTTTTTAGAATAGTCGAGAAAGTCGAATTAAGTGCCCAGTTGTAATTTCTGAGATTCAGGCATTTTTAAGGGATTATGACTCAAATTGTGGTTACGAGTCATTTTAGTGGTGTATTAACATTTTAATGTTGCGATTTATGTTTTGAGACCCGTATAAGTCCCCCACCCCCTTTCTTTTTCTTCATTTTTGTGAGAGAAGCCAAAGGAGAGAGAGAGAAGAGAGAGTTGGGAGAAATGGAGAGAAAGAGAGAAAATGGAAGATTTGGGCCGGATTTCCGTCGCTACCGGAGGTGATCAGAGACTACGACCCTCGAGGCAAGTTTCTTACTTGCTAGATATTGATTTAATGTGATAAATTTGCATGTATAGTAAATTTGGAGGTTTAAACCATAAATGGGTTTTTTTTTTGTTGATTTTGGTGTTGAATCCTTAAATCTTGTAGATTGTGTAGTTTAAGGTTATTATATGGGTTTCTTTTGGTGTAAAATTGTTGGGGTAATGTTGTTGGTGGAGGGGAATGAAGAAAGTAAAGGATTATGGGTTTTAGGGTTCGCTTTTGGCTTTGCAGAAGAAGAGTTTTTCGTGGATCTGATAGGCGCGGTCGACCGCGGTCCCATGACCGGTCGACCGGTCATGCCAAAACTAGCTTACTGCTTTTGTTAGCAGACCAAACCTGTAAGGGCGGTCGACCACGGTCCCTTGACCGGTCGACCGATCCCCTATTTTTCACCTTTAATTCTCCTTAGTTTTATTTAGCCCTTTTCTTTTAGGTTCGAGGTTTAGGAACCTTCCTTTGGGAAGTAATGGGGAGTCGTAGAGGGTTGTATTGGGTAGACTAATGTCCTAGGCTAAGAGTGGAGATTTGGGTTTACCCGAGGGCTAGTTTGTATAGGTTAATGTCCGATTGATATAGAAGGTTAACCTAAAGATAAATTGGAAGTTAAAATATTAATGTTAAGCTTTGGGGAGACACTCCCTTATGGAGACTCACCTTGAGGGTTTATGAAATTATATGAACGCTTGGAGGCTAGTCTGAAGTTAGTGGAACTTTGGGTCTTAGGTCATTAATAAAATATGACTTAACAAGAATGAAATGCACATTCTAAAACTTGGTGCTTAATGGCTAAATGGATGGCTTTTGGAAATGTAAAATATGATGTTTTCAAAAGGAAAAGTAAAGTTTTTCATAAATGTTAATTTATGGATACACACCTCCCTAAATCGCTATCATAAGGGAAGTTGCGTGCGTTGTGGAGAAGCCTTCCTGGCTATTGAGCAGGTTGGATATAGTCCCTAGGCCATATGGGCGTTTATTTATACTGCGCTGGTTAGGAGATTTCGGGTGTGGTCTTGACTATCCCGTAGGCATATGGCCGCTTACCGACGTTTGGTAGGTTCCCAGGTTGTCTTGTATGATAGGCCCTGGAAGATGATAGCCATTTAAGGGCGCGTCCAGTGGGGAAACCCGGAGGGACGGTCTTAGATTTATTAAAGCAATTCATGATAATGGATTGGCTTTAATTACATTTCCTGGATGGAAGAAGGGAAATGGGATATGGTTTGGCTTCGGTAACACTCCCGGATGGAAGAAGGGATGTGGAAGCATATGGTATACAAAAGTATTTTTATGCTAATAAAAATGACTTTTGATTACACTTCCTGGATGGAAGAAGGGAAGTGGGATTTTATGAAAGAAATGGGTAAAGCAATTTTTATGATAATAAAACCTGCTTTAAATTATGTATTCTTCCTGAATGGAAGAAAGGAAATAAAATTGGTAAATAAGTTTGACATGGTAAACATTTGATAAAATGTTGTACCATTTATGTATATTCCTAAAGAAAGAAATTAGGAGTTGTGCCATTAGATGATGGATGGGTTTTATTTTATATTTTCTTTGTGTAGCTATTGATGTGACCTCCCACACATATGCACACACATATATAATTATTGATTATTTCGTGCTTAGGGCCTAATGGACCTTGACGATCAACCTTGCCTAAGTAGTAGTGTATCGGGGGGGTTCCTTGTTTGGATTTCGCTTTGCGAGACACCCCACGCACGAATAGGGCATAGTGTTGAGACTGGGGAGAAGTTAGCCCTTAGTACTTAGGGTTAACTAAATCACCTCACGATATTGCGCTAGGTTACTGCTAGATCGAGAGGTGAGAAATATTACTTTTATATGCGAGAGAATTACGCACTTAACTGTCATGCATTTTAGTCACATGGTAATTATATCAAACCGGGTCCTGACCCGTACCTATATTTCTTTGTTTCTGCATATATTCCTTGCCGTACAGGTGCTCTACCGCATGGACACCCGAATTTACATATTCCATTCCAGTTGTCATGGAGCTACAGCATATTGTGGATGTTGTAGGTTATTTGTATTAGACGCTTCTTTCTATTGCACTTTAGTTATGTTCAGTATATTTATTCGGGCGTGTTTTGCCCTAGGTATTTCACTCATTAATTATATTGTAAATATTAAATTGTAATACTTGATGTATTATTTGTATTGGTCTGTGCACCGACAGCTTATTCGGTGATTATTTATTGTATTGTCATACTTCATTCATCGATTTTTGATACCCACCGTTTTTACAAATGGGATTGTCTAAGAGCTTTTCTTTTACTTTCAAATTTTGAAATTTGACAGTCCGTTTTCTAAAATGATTGGTGGTTATCTCATACTATTATTTTAATCGGCAGTGATGCTAAGAATGGACCATCTATGATTCCTGTGATTATTAGAGTATTGGGCTGGCCACCTATTATTTTAGTAGGCGGGTTGTCACAGATGGTATCAGAGCATTAGGTTCTAGAGTCCTCAGGAATCTGTGCGAATGTTTTACGTCTTCTGCGTTTATCTCTGTTTGATGTAGAGCCTTAGGAATAAGGTCGTTGAATTCTCTTGTGAGATTTCGTTCTCCTGCTATGGTATGAGAACCCCGAAGATCTTTTGTTCGTTCGTATGGGACTTGTAAGTCGTTGGATGAAGGGCGTTGAGGAAGGCCGTTGTGAAGGCGTCATAGGATGGGATTACTATAAGCTGTAGGTTGTGGTCGGGAATAAGGGCCGCTTTGGAGGTCTCTCCCTTTGTAGCATTATTTTATATTGCTGCTGTGACTACTAAAGGACGATGAAAATAGTTTTTCCCAAGTACCGCTGTCGGTAGAGAGTGGTACTATGCTTGGGGTTCCAAGCAATGTCAATTCGGAGTTGAGAGGTCCTTGACAAGGACCACATGTTGAAGTTCGATTGGATAGAAAAAGTGTAACCTCGTTCGATGAGAATGTAAGGCCTGAGAGTTTGGCCTAGAATTGGGTATAGAAGTACCCAGGTGTGAGGATTGGAGGAGAACCTTTCACCCATTGGAGAATATTGAAGTGGCGGGAATGGTGGTCGCCTCTTTATGGTGGGGCAGAATGTTTTGCCCATAGAGAGGGCCTTTCTGTGGGAACGATAGGCTCATAAGTAAGTGTTGCTAACACTTCTAGAGAAGTAGTGTTCATGAGACCCCATCGGTGGACATCCACCCGGGGAAGACTCATTGAACTAAGGTCGGGGAGACTGGTAGAATGTTCCCTTTTGCGAAAGAAGTCAAGGGAACTATACTTTCTGATCTTGTCGATTGAGGATAACCGGCAAGGATAGGACTCCTAGTTGAGTTATTGATGAAAGTATTTTGGTTCGGATAAGACTAGAATGACGTATCTTGGAACCAGTGGAGGAGGCCAAGGAGATTGGCTAGTATGTTGGTGGGACTTTCCAACTAAGATGCGAGTGGTGCATTCCTTAGGTAAGATGGAGTAGTAGGGTGTTAACCCTAGGACCGGGTGTGTATATAGAGCTTGGGATAGTATCGGTATTTCTTTTATAGTAAGTATACTTATATGGCTTCCTTGATAGGGAGGCTCTATATTTTCCTTTTCACTCGTTATGGGGCGAATGGTGATTTGTGTAGTGCGTGCTACTTGTATTATATGTAATATACGAGTAGAGATACTCTTGGATGGGTTGGTGTGATAGCAAGCGAATAAATTGTGGGGCTATCCTATCTCTAGTTCTAGAAGAAAGAGCTAGTGGTTCTATAATATCTCCCCTGGATACAGGTTGAGACTTTATAGAGGTGGTTTATGGTATGTAAGTAGTTTTTATTTTTATTTTGTTTATTGTTTGTTTGTCTTGCTTTATTTTTTTTCTTGATTGTTTGCTTCCTTTAATTGCTTTGCTTGTGTATGATATGCCTTATCTCCACGACCGGATAGTTAAGGGGATTGTGTGGAGGGGTTCCTTGTTTGGATTTCGCTTTGCGAGACGCTCCACACATGAACCTTAACGACGTTGGGAGTGGAGAGATGTGCATTTTCTTTTCTTTTCTGTTCTTTCTTTTCTTTTTCTGTTGGTAGTGCTGGGTTGGAAAGTTTCGCCAAGAATCACGTATATGAGTGATTAAGGGCTATGTTGATGTGTGATATATGTGAGCACAATGATAGTTTTCCTCTGATCGATGTGGGGAAGACTAAGATTATGAAAGTCTGATGGAAACTTATAGTTGTGCCTTAAAGAGAAGGCCATTTGTATAGAAGTATATGTGTATTTTGGGATGGAGTATTGGTGGCATCTTACTGAAAGTAAATGCCTCAGTCGATTGTTATGGTAGGACGTAGGCGTAAATATGTATTATTAGAGTTCCGAGTTAGGATTCCGTCGATTCCGATCATGTGTCTTCGACCGTTACTTTTCGACGACCGACAATGCAAGGTAGTAGTGTAATGGGAGGGTTCCTTGTTTGGATTTCTCTTCGGCGAGACGTACCACGCATGAAACCGAGCTAATGTCGGAAGTCGGGAAAGGTCTTGGACACTAGGGATATATTTAGTATTATATCTATACGACTAGACTAGGATAGGTAGGTAGATCGGCTTTAGGATGCTTAGGAGGCTAGGCCCTTAGGGCATGTGACGTTATTTTAGGAGGGTGGTTGGGAGTTTACCACAATAGGTTTGTGGGTTAACTCTAAATAGGATTTGGTCCCTAGATCGAGAAGTATGGAATCTCAAGAAGTTGAAGTATAAGCTGATTTTTTTTTCTTCTTCACTCGTCTTGTTATGATCAGAGTGGATTTAACGAACGAGTCTTGTCCAGGAACGAGAAGTGTTAACGCGGGAGCATGGACTTATTGTTCGTATGTCTCATACTTTTACGAAGTGTCATCCCACGTTTGATTTAAAGTTCATAGCGGTAGTATTTGCCTTAAAGACTTAGAGGCATCTCCCCTGGGCAGGAATTTGGGTCTTTTCACGAGCAGCCAGTTTGTGATCGTGAAGGACTATCGATAGGATATTCCCTTTCGCTAAGGCAATGCGAACGGGAGTAGTATAGGCGCCGAGTAGAAACCGTCAGAGAGTTTATTCGTGGCATGGAATGCCAAGTGGAGTGAACTTAACCGAGGAGGGGCGCTATTGTAAGAGCAATTATGTCCGTGATTGACCTTTAACCTACTTGTGCATAGAGAGTAGTGTGGAACGAGGACGGGTATATCCGTGGACATTTTTATCGAATTGCCGATATGCAACAGTCATGATTCTAGTTGAGAAACCTGTGGATCATTAGACCAATCGCTTCTTACTCAATGGAAACGGGCGGACTAAGTACAGGAGAGTACGCCCAGCCCTGTGTGGTGGAGTTTTAGATCTATATACGGTTCCTATGAACAGTGGTGAACTGAGAGAGATATTCGTGTCTTGGTACTGGTAAAGTTTCCAGGAAGAAATGGGAACCGTGTGGATATGGGGTATATCCTACCACCCATAAGTGGATGGGTGGGTTTGATTTAAAGGAAAGATCGGAGCAGTAGTTTTATGGATCAAATTTCCATACCATAGTTTGGATCGTTTCCTACGAGTATAATACTGTGTGTAGCCTAGTATAGTTGGCAGTGTGTTGTCTGTTCGTCAGAATAGAACCAGCAAATAGTATATTCCTTTGAATTGGGGTGGTCCAAGGATATTTCTTAAATGATTGGGCCCATTGATCCGAATTCTTTTAAGGACTATGCCAATGCAAAGAGGGTTTATAGTTGGGGTCAGCGATTGTAAGTTAGTGTAGTATTCCCTAGTAAGGGTGTAGCATGTTTCGTCAAGTAGGGCAATTTGTGCCCAAGTAGTGTAGGTATCTCCTCCCTTAGTAGAAGGGTGGAATCGATAGTCATGAGGGACGATTTGGCGCTACGTTATCGCATAATGATGTGGACTGAGATCGAATAGTGATGACCTTAGTCTGTGACCTATGGGGACGCTGCACTGTAGAGGGGTTTGCTAGTATGATAGCACGTTTTTGGTATAGTATACCCTTTATATGGTTATGGGTTGCGCCTGAATTTTGGGAACAAAATTCCCCTTTAAGGGGGGGAGTATGTAACAACCCAGGTTTTTGGAGCTACTATTTTATACTATTTTGCCTGATTGGCTAATTTTATAAAATAGGGGATGTTGGAGTAAATATTTTTCCCGTGAGACTTAGGGATAATATTTACTATGTTTTTTCTATTTACCGGTATGAAAAGGTAAGTAGCACTATATTGTGTATTATTGCGTCGTTATATGCAAAACGACGGTTATGACCTATATATAATATGGAGTAAAGTTAATGGATTAAAATGAAATGGGAACACACATATAGTTCACACTTTCCCGAATGCAAAAATAGGGGGTGCGGTTGTTTTTAGAATAGTCGAGATAGTCGAATTAAGTGCCCAGTTGTAATTTCTGAGATTCGGGCATTTTTAAGGGATTATGACTCAAATAGTGGTTACGAGTCATTTTAGTGGTGTATTAACATTTTAATGTGGGGATTTATGTTTTGAGACCCGTATAAGTCCCCCACCCCCTTTCTTTTTCTTCATTTTTGTGAGAGAAGCCAAAGGAGAGAGAGAGTTGGGAGAAATGGAGAGAAAGAGAGAAAATGGAAGATTTGGGCCGGATTTCCGTCGCTACCGGAGGTGATCAAAGACTACGAACCTCGAGGCAAGTTTCTTACTTGCTAGATATTGATTTAATGTGATAAATTTGCATGTATAGTAAATTTGGAGGTTTAAACCATAAATGGGTTTTTTTTGGTTGATTTTGGTGTTGAATCCTTAAATCTTGTAGATTGTGTGGTTTAAGGTTATTATATGGGTTTCTTTTGGTGTAAAATTGTTGGGGTAATGTTGTTGGTGGAGGGGAATGAAGAAAGTAGAGGATTATGGGTTTTAGGGTTCGGTTTTGGCTTTGCAGAAGAAGAGTTTTTCGTGGATCTGATAGGCGCGGTCGACCGCGGTCCCATGACCGGTCGACCGGTCATGCCAAAACTAGCTTACTGCTTTTGTTAGCAGACCAAACCTGTAAGGGCGGTCGACCACGGTCCCTTGACCTGTCGATCGGTCCCCTGTTTTTCGCCTTTAATTCTCCTTAGTTTTCTTTAGCCCTTTTCTTTTAGGTTCGAGGTTTAGGAACCTTCCTTTGGGAAGTAATGGGGAGTCCTAGAGGGTTGTATTGGGTAGACTAATGTCCTAGGCTAAGAGTGGAGATTTGGGTTTACCCAAGGGCTAGTTTGTATAGGTTAATGTCCGATTGATATAGGAGGTTAACCTAAAGATAAATTGGAAGTTAAAATATTAATGTTAAGCTTTTGGGAGACACTCCCTTATGGAGACTCACCTTGAGGGTTTATGAAATTATATGAACGCTTGGAGGCTAGTCTGAAGTTAGTGGCACTTTGGGTATTAGGTCATTAATAAAATATGACTTAACAAGAATGAAATACACATTCTAAAACTTGGTGCTTAATTGCTAAATGGATGGCTTTTGGAAATGTAAAATATGATGTTTTCAAAAGGAAAAGTAATGTTTTTCATAAATGTTAATTTATGGATACACACCTCCCTAAATTGCTATCATAAGGGAAGTTGCGTGCGTTGTGGAGAAGCCTTCCTGGCTATTGAGCAGGTTGGATATAGTCCCTAGGCCATATGGGCGTTTATTTATACTGCGCTGGTTAGGAGATTCCGGGTGTGGTCTTGACTATCCCGCAGGCATATGGCCGCTTCCCGACGTTTGGTAGGTTCCCAGGTTGTCTTGTATGATAGGTCCTGGAAGATGATAGCCATTTAGGGGCGCGTCCAGTGGGGAAACCCGGAGGGACGGTCTTAGATTTATTAAAGAAATTCATGATAATGGATTGGCTTTAATTACATTTCCTGAATGGAAGAAGGCAAATGGGATATGGTTTGGCTTCGGTAACACTCCCTGATGGAAGAAGGGATGTGGAAGCATATGGTATACAAAAGTATTTTTATGCTAATAAAAATGACTTTTGATTACACTTCCTGGATGGAAGAAGGGAAGTGGGATTTTATGAAAGAAATGGGTAAAGCACTTTTTATGATAATAAAACCTGCTTTAAATTATGTATTATTCCTGAATGGAAGAAAGGAAATAAAATTGGTAAATAAGTTTGACATGGTAAACATTTGATAAAATGTTGTACCATTTATGTATATTCCTAAAGAAAGAAATTAGGAATTGTGCCATTAGATGATGGATGGGTTTTATTTTATATTTTCTTTGTGTAGCTATTGATGTGACCTCCCACACATATGCACACACATATATAATTATTGATTATTTCGTGCTTAGGGCCTAATGGACCTCGACGATCAACCTTGCCTAAGTAGTAGTGTATCGGGGGGGTTCCTTGTTTGGATTTCGCTTTGCGAGACACCCCACGCACGAATAGGGCATAGTGTTGAGACTGGGGAGAAGTTATCCCATAGTACTTAGGGTTAACTAAATCACCTAACGATATTGCGCTAGGTTACTGCTAGATCGAGAGGTGAGAACTATTACTGTTATATGCGAGAGAATTACGCACTTAACTGTCATGCATTTTAGTCACATGGTAATTATATCAAACCGGGTCCTGACCCGTATCTATATTTCTTTGTTTCTGCATATAATCCTTGCCGTACAGGTGCTCTACCGCATGGACACCCGAATTAACATATTCCATTCCAGTTGTCATGGAGCTACAGCATATTGTGGATGTTGTAGGTTATTTGTATTAGACTCTTCTTTCTATTGCACTTTAGTTATGTTCAGTATATTTATTTGGGCGTGTTTTGTCCAAGGTATTGCACTCATTAATTATATTGTAAATATTAAATTGTAATACTTGATGTATTATTTGTATTGGTCTTTGCACCGACAGCTTATTCGGTGATTATTTATTGTATTGTCATACTTCATTCATCGATTTTTGATACCCACCGTTTTTACAAATGGGATTGTCTAAGATATTTTCTTTTACTTTCAAATTTTGAAATTTGACAGTCCGTTTTCTAAAATGATTGGTGGTTATCTCATACTATTATTTTAATCGGCAGTGATGCTAAGAATGGACCATCTATGATTCCTGTGATTATTAGAGTATTGGGCTGGCCACCTATTATTTTAGTAGGCGGGTTGTCACAATTGGTTATTCAATCTCAGATTTTGGAGGATTCCTTGATAGCAGAAATAAGATTATCGATTATGTTTACCCTCTGGCAGGAGGGGCCATTTCATAAAAAAGTGTTAAGCAAAGTGTCATCGCTTCTTCCACTATGGAAGCTAAGTTTGTGGATTGTTTTGAATCTACAAATCTTGGATTGTGGCTGCAAATTTTATTTTAGGACATAGTATTATGGGTTCAGTATCTAAGTCACTGAAAATTTATTATGATAATATCGTAGCAGTCTTCTTTTCAAAGAATGATAGATACTCTGAAGTAGCTAAGCATATTGAGATGGAGTATCTATCTATGAAAGAAGCAGTTCAGAAACAAACTGTGTCAATTAAACACATTAGTACTGGTGTTAACATAGCAGATCCTTCAACGAAAAGGCTATCTCCAAAGATATTTTTGCAACATACTAAAGAGATGGATCTCGAGTAGTTTATTACGTAATTGCTATTTTCTTAGTTATTTGACATAAGTTTTGATATGAATAAAGAGTTTCTGAATTCTAAATTTCTCTCTTAATTGTATACGTGCATGTGAGTGACTAAATATGATAGAAATAGTATTTTATAAAGACATTATGAGACTATTCTGATAATTCACATATTTATCCTTATTAAATATGACATTGGTGGCATGGTACATGGAAGGAATCATGCTCTTGAATTAGTATAGAACCACCATGACTCACATTAATGACGTATTTAGTTAAGGTATTTGATGATTATTCTAATACACTTGCGCAACTTGTTTTAATCAAATCATTATGTATGGCCTTATTAGGACCAAGTGGGAGACTCTTGAAAATATTACTTAATTATTTATTAATTACGAAATTCGGCCAAATTTTATAATTAAAAATTAAATAAATTATTGCTCCTATTAGTGTGGTCCATATACGAGGACGGATTTGATTATAAATTATTATAAATAAGTCTTAGAAAATATTGTAAGAGACACATGACTTTAGGAATCCATATGACTCTCTTAAGCTACTTTTTTGGAGAGTGAATGATGAGAAACAAGGATTTCGGGACCCTTTCACCCTATATATAGTGAGCCATTCTCCACCAAATGGTTCACTCAAAACACACAAATATATCTTCGCTAAGAAGGGAAAATTACAAATTTTCAAATTACCCCAATTTCGTGCAATTCTGGGTTGTTTTGGAAGAAGTGTTCAGGAGCTTTGGGAGGAAGTGTTAAGGAGCCTTTACGAGTCATTCAAGGATACATCAACGACAACAAACATATCAAAAAGCAATAGACAAAGTTATATTTCCATAACTATTTGTAGTCAATTTTATATGGTGATTAGATGAAGAAATTAAAGATCCTATGAGAACTAATAATATTTGTATATATTGTTTTTATTCATGTTTATAATATTTTACACTTAGGGCCATAAACCATGTTTAAAAAAAATTAGTTCAAAATTCGTTTTTCTATGCATTATAGAACTCACTCCCGGCACTAACAATTTACATTGCGCAAAGTTCTGTTAAAGACTACATTGAAATTTTATAATACCAATAATAATTTATATTAGCTACAAACTAAAATTTAAAATATAATATTTTTAAAAAAAAATACATTTTTTATTGTTTTAGAAAATGCAGTTGTGTTTATAATTTTCAAGTGATTTCTTTAAAACAGTTTTCTTTTTTAAATAATAAACATTTAGTGTAGTTTATTAAAATTAAAACATAAAAATATTACTAAAAACTTAAAAAACACTTCAAAACATTCATTAAGATTTAAAACGTTAAAAACACTTTAGAAAATTTATTAAAACAAATTGCTAGAAAATAAAAACATTAAAAAGTTGTTCATATTACAACTAACAAAAAACTATTTTTTAATATAAAAAACTATTATTTAAAAAGAATAAACTGTTTTTTAATTAAAATTTGACTTGAATATATATATATATATAGGGAGAGGTTCATACGTGAACTTAAAAGATGAACTTTTTAATGAAACTTAACAAAATAACACATAACAACTCATTAATTTTAATTTCTATGTTGTAATTGGTCTGCACCAACGACAACAAACACGCGTGTCGATCGATTCCCAACTCCCTCCTCCCCCCCCCCCCCCCCCCCAACCACCACCATCACCATGGTAGCCCTTATAGCAACCTTTATGGAAGCAGGGCTGCCATGGGGGTAGGCCTGTCAATGGGTTGGGTCTGGACCCGGACCCGACCCGAACCCGATCTGTATAATAGGGTCTGAGCATATTTTTTTGAACCCGAGACCCGAAGACCCGCATACCCGAAGACCCGTTTATTAAACAGGTAGGGTCTGGATCTTATACAAGACCCGGACCCGAAGACCCGACCCGAATTGTACATTATTATTTTTTAAATATATATATATACACTATACACTATAAATTTATATATATTTATAAAAATTTATTTATATATATTTAAAAATTTATCTTATCAATATAACATGTAAGTATTATATATATATATATATATATATATATATATATATATATATATATATATATATAATAAATATAAGTAATATATGTTTTATTTATACTAATAATATGCTATAATACATTACAAAATATTTCAATTTAAGATTAAAAAAATAAAGGGGCTTAAAATAAAATAAATATAAAATAAATGTATATATTTGGCCAGACCCGGACCCGAACCCGAGACCCGAACGGATCTGGGTCTGGATCCAATATTGTAGACCCGATAAAGACCCGGACCCGAAGCCGAACCCGATGAAGACCCAATTACACGGATCTGGATCTCCCTAAACCCAACCCGTCTCCGACCCGTTGACAGGCCTACATGGGGGTGGGGGTGGGGGAGGGGTATAGGCATCAATCGACACACGTGTCCATTGTCACTGGTGCGGATCAAATACAACATAGAAATTAAAATTAATTAATTGTTAAGTATTTTTTTATTAAGGTTTATTAAAAAGTTCATCTTTTAGGTTCACTTGTGAACCTTTACCTATATATATGTGTATATATATGTGTGTGTGTGTGTTGACACAAAAAATCTCCATCTACGAGGACCAATCAGAAAAGGACACATGGCATCCTACGTGGCAATATTCGGCACCCGAGGAGAGTTGATCGGCACCCAAGGAGAGTTGATCGACACCCGAGGAGAGTTGGTCGGTACCCGAGGAGAGTTAGTCGACACCCGAGGAGAGTTGGTAGGCACCCGAGGAGAGATAGTCGGCACCCGAGGAGAGCTGGTCGGCATACCAACCAGGAAGATCAAAGGATAACTATGCATTTAATGTGCATTAAATGCAGATGACAACGCATTTAATGAGACTTAATGTACATTTATACTATATTAGTAGATGACAACACATAGCATACCAAGCAATTCAATAATTATATTCATTGAATGTAGACATAAATGTCTACATACAATGAATCTCTTTATCTCCCATCACTATAAATACATGTATTCCCTTTGCCAAAAGGGAGGAGAACCAAGAAACACCATACACAAGATACACATCCTTTCTCTCTCTACACCCTATGGTGCTATTGTAAACCCCTGGGAATAAAATATCAGTGGACGTAGGCTTTATTCATAGCCTAACCACTTTAAAAATCTTTGTCTCTCATGTGCTTGATTGGATTGTTTTTATCTATTTATCTGTGATTATAAAAACGGGATTCGATCCAGTTTTTTGCATCAACAAATTGGCACCGTCTGTGGGAACGTGTTACAAGCATTGTTCTCCATCAAAAGCTAAGTTTTTATTTTCTATATGTATAATCAATTATACATACATCTTTTGATTCAATCATGATTGTTATGTTTATATACATAAATTAATTGTCCAATTTTTATCTGCAAAATATTGCATATCATGATTTTAAAATCATAACTGTTAGATTAAGTCTTATTTAGAAATCTGAAAAATAATGGATTTCATAATTAAGAACTTTTTGCTTGATTCTCGAGTTTCAATTTTATATCATGGAATAAATATTTTAAATGATTACATATACCAATATATATGACGGTTTGATAATTTTCATTATAAATTTTGTAAGATCTTTGATGTCTATTCAAATTCCCATCATATTTTTAATTAGAGAATGGGAAAAGTTAAAATAAAGAACAATTTCTCTCTCTCGATAATCACAATTCTGACCCAGATCTGCTTTAAAAGTTCTCATCAATTTGATTAATAAAAAAAATAATATATATATATATGTTTATATTAAGTGTTAGACAATTTTCATCATGAACGTTAAGCATCTATGACTTTTCTTGAAAATGTTCTAGGCAAACACGTTTATGTAATGAGTTACATCAAGGAAAAAGATTTGACATATGTTGATTCACATATTTCACATCTTCTATAAGGGAGTAAAAATCCAAAACCATTCTTTTTCCTCTTGGATATTGATCATATTTTCTTTTAGATCTGATGATTTCTATTGGTTATCTCTTAGATCTAAGAATTTTTATTTGTTGCGATTTATTAATTCTGATAAAGATTGATTTATTGGTTCGATGATTGATTTTTGGTATAATTTTCGTAATGATTTTTATCATCCACCGTATTTTTTATCTCCACAAATGGAAAATAGGAAGGAAACCCAAAATAACCTTCTCTTTCCTAAAAAACCTTTACCCACTTTCGTAAAGAAGATGAAAAATGAACAATCGCTCAAGAAAGGACAATGGAGAAACTTTCCCAGGAAGATGAAGAAATTTTGGATTTATTAAATTCATATCAATCGTTTTGACTTCAACTGTCTACAGCAACAAAAATAATGAAACTGGGCGGCAGAAAAAAAATAACCTACAATTTGAGGACGATCACCCACCTCACAACTTGATTCGACTTCAGATCAACAAAAAATTTCAATCCCAGTATTATATTACTCTCCGATTCAAAATTTGCCTGCCTTGGGCCCAAAGGTCCCATGAATCTCCAACTACTGTTTAGCATCAATTGTGTGAGGATGAAAAATCCTGAAGAAGGTCGCCGGATGAGTATTTCTGGTCGGTGAAAAACTATGTGAATTTTTGCTCTACTTAATCGGAATAAAGAAGTGATCTCCTCGGTATATCTCATTAACAAGTATTGTTGGTCGGTAGATTCGCCGGACTATTTTATTTTTTTCTTAGTCGGCGGTCATTGTTTTTACCAATTACCTCCCCTACCAATGCGATCACAGTACCAAAGTTTTGTTCACTTGCAATGGGTGATCAGCGACTTGAAATTTATGTGGTCTCGACCTCCTTTCTATTGGTCGGTGGGGAACAAATTTCCCTCTGACTGATCCGCGACACCAGGTATTATACAAGTTGAGGGGTTCCCAACCTCTTATGTGTTGATCGCCCACATGTATGTCCGGTCGACAACATCTATATTATAGATCGATAGCAAATGACAAGATCCATTTGGAACGTTTGGATCTCAATAGCTAATTATGTTCATTCATATTCCACAACTTTTGATGGGTTGGTCGGTAGCATTTTTGTTGGTCGGCACCATCTACTGTTGGTCGGCGACATCTGGTCGTTACCGACCAAAATTTGTTTACCGGAGCATCCTTGCTGGTCGGTGGTCATTTGGGAAAAAACACGAACAACTTCACCAAATTTTCCAATCACGGTCAACAAAATCTTCCGGTCAGAGGCACCTGATTTTAGTTGGCAGTAGTTATATATTGGTCGGTGTAGGGCTTCACCCAGGTTGAAATACCTCCCGACCAACTAAATTAGGTGAAATTTTATTGTTCGGAGACATCTAATGGTGGTATGCAATTGGTTGGTGAACCTATTTATTGATCGAGAATTTCACCAGACCATTTTTGTTAGTCGGTGGTAAGCTGTGATAATCCATCAGCAACATTGGAGTAGATCGGCAACACCTCGGTGGTTGTTTCAAAATAAGAACATCTGGTCGACATCTACTTTTGATAACAAGGAAATAGTTGGTCAACAACTTAAAATGCCAAAGTTGGTCGGAAACAAGTTTTAGCCAAACCAAAGGCTTCTTGATTGTATGTACATGGTCGGCAGATCAAAACGAAGGCATCCCAACACTGACGTCACACGATGCTTGTCGGCGATACCACTGGTCAGAGATGGTTATCACCTATTGACGAGGAATGCTGGAATGGAGTGATGACAAATTTATTTTCCCAGATTATTAATTTTGACAAAGTCAAAATTATTACCATTGATACCTATTTATTTTTCTCACACTTCTCTAACAAAATAAATGTTTTAAAATTAAATAAAATAAATCCCTGAACTTTATCTTAGAATAAATTTTTCGATCCCATATTTGAGCATTTATTTAAAAATAAAATTATTTTATAAAAATCCCAAATCAAACCTTAAGACATCTAGTTGATAAAAAAATTGCTCACATTGACACACATTTGGCACAAAACATTTTATTTCATATTTTGAAATTTTTATTGCCTTATGTCTGAGCTGATACATATTATATGATATTTAGCTGAAAATTTTTGCTAATGATAATTTCTATGAGAATCAATCTCAACAGGTGTTCGAGCAACTTAGTAAATGCCTCATGTACAAGATTCACCCCCAACAGTTATCCTTTTATCATGTATTATATATCAAGAGGAGCTCCACGACTTACTATTTGTTGGTCGATGGCATCTATTTCTACTCGGAAGTTCTCATACACTCGGTCGGCATCAAGTCGGCTACAATCCTCCACCGAATTTCAGTTTACCAATTCCAGTCATCAACAAAGAACGGTTGAAAAATTTATGGCATAGGTCGGCTGTAAAAGGTCAGGGGCACCTCATAATTGTAAGTATGGCTGAATGATTATTGGAGAGCAGGTCGGCAACCAGTACTACAATAATAAACATCACCATCACCAATTGTGTTGGTCCACTACATATAGCTAGTTGGAAATATCAAATGTTGGTCGGAGGCATTTCATTATGATCGGTGATGGATATTATGCAATTTGAGGAGTTCCCGAGCTCACATTCGTTGATCGACTACATCTATTTCTACTCAGATGTACCTATAGTTTGTCGGCGTGTATATAGTTGGTCGAGAAAATCAATTGTTGGTCAGCAACATCTCAACCTTGGTCGGAGGCAGTAGAAAGCTAATACCAGAATTGAAAATTGATGATTCCTTTGGTTCTCCCTTTTTGATTTTGACAAAATCACTACTTTACTGCTAAAGGACAAGACTATCCCCTTATTCATATCCTTATCCTTTATTAATTCAAAACATGAAATTCCTAATTGAAAATTTGCATGGAGAAAAATTAAAATGCATACTTGGTTATTTTCTAATCCACAGAAACTTTATGTGAAAAATATTCCAAGGCCAAAAAATTATATTTGAGCATTTATTGAATTTTAAATATTTCCTAAAGTGATAAATAATTTCTAAAAAACCCATTTATATTTGGTCTTTTACTTAAAATTAAAATGCCTAGCATTTTTATTAAAATTTGCTCATGAAATACACGTGTGGCACAAAAATATTATTTCATATTTTGAAATTTTTATTACTTTATGCTGATACACATCACATATTGTTTGGCTAAATAATTATTCTCATGATAATAATTATTTTCTCTAGTCTCGACAGGTGCTCGGGCAGCTTATTAAACTTTAATAGCGACGAGATTCAATCCCGATGAAAGCTCTTGTAAACCTCTGGAAACTAGCATTGTTCGACATCATGCAATTTTTCCTCGACATATCAGCCAACATATATTATTTCATTTTTTGAAATTAATATTTTTATTTCTCAAACATATACCTATCATATATTTATTGGATGATTAAATTATTCTCATGACTAATCAATTCAGCCTACACATACGGTAGAGCAAGATATTAATTTTTACAGGTACAAGACTCAACGCCGATGAATGCTTGGAAACAATCTGGAAACTATTATCATTTCACCTCAGCGAGGCATTATATATTTTATTATTACTCGGACATATCGGCTCAAGTACAAATTATTCTATATACCCCTTGGGATTCATATTGTATATTCATCTCAACACAGAACTCGATGAGATATTCATATTCAGCTCCGAGGAAGAACTATAACATTTATTATATTTCACCCCCAACGAATAGTTGGTCGGGGTAATTCTTATTTATATTCAGCATGGAGCTCGAAAAATTTCTTCTCTCTCTATATATTCAGCTTCAAGGATGTCTCCAGCAATTATTATATCTTATTCCCAACAATCCGTTGGTCAGCTCCGAGGAAGTCTCCATCATTTATTATAAAAAATCCACCAACTACAGTTGGTCAGGAATAAAAAATTTCCCAGAAATACCAACTACGGTTGGTTGGAAAGAAAATCCACCAACTCCGGTTGGTCGGGAATAAATTTTTTTGTAGAAATACCAACTACGGTTGGTTGGGAAGAAAATCCACCAACTCCGGTTGGTCGAGAATAAAAAATTTCCCAGAAATACCAACTACGGTTGGTTGGGAAGAAAATCCACCAACTCCGGTTGGTCGGGAATAAAAAAATTTCTCAGAAATACCAATTACGGTTGGTTGGGAAGAAAATCCACCAACTCCGGTTGGTCGGGAATAAAAAATTTCCCAGAAATACCAACTACGGTTGGTTGGGAAGAAAATCCACCAACTCCGTTTGGTCGGGAATAAAAAATTTCCCAGAAATACCAACTACGGTTGGTTGGGAATAAAATCCACCAACTACGGTTGGTCGGGAATAAAAAATCCACCAACTACGGTTGGTCGGGAATAAAAATCCACCAACTGCGGTTGGTCGGGAATCAATCTCCATGAACTCCAGTTGGTCAAACAGCAGACAACAGGTGGAGCAAATCTTATTGTCTATGCAAAATAAGAAAATTTGTCAAATAACATACTTCAAGGCCGAGAAAGCATTCAAAATTCATATTCCACACTTGGGGGCTTCTATTACAAATTCTGTTGTTTTTTCGGTGGCACATTCTCATAACATCATGCAGTAGAGCATCAAATTCAACTCCATAAACTTATATAGTCGGGGACCCGACTAATTATCATTCAGAAGTTGTTTTTCTTGCTCGAGAATTAGTATTGGTATTGAAGTTCAGGAGGCATTCAGAAGTTCAGGAGGTGCATTCAGAAGTTCAGGAGGCATATTCAGGAGTTATTATGCACATGCTATTGAAGTTCAGAAGTCAAATTTGTCATCTACAGCATTGAGATCTTTACTACTACTATCCCAACCAATAATAAAAAAGAAGTTGTATGAAAATGTTTCGAAGTCCACCACTAGCTTGGTACTAATCAGATTGAAGAGTTGGGTTCAAAAGCTAGTATGTTACTCGACAAAGTATTTAGAGGAGCATAAATCAGAAAAATCAAGAACGTGAAGTTAGCACTCAGTTGCTCGGCACAGGAGGCAGTTGGTCGGCTAGCAAACCAATCAACATACTTGAAGATTATGACAAGCTACAAGCTGTATACTATGGCATGACTGCATCCAAATTCCCAGGGGTGATACATAGCACACGTTCACTTAACGAACAGAGTTCCACAAAAGAGGTATTAGCAACCATCGATCAACCGGCATGATATATCATCCAAGAGATAGTGAACTTTATGTTGAACAAATCAAAAAGGTAGATAAAGAATTTCACGAGCACCGAGCAACACTGCAGAATAAATACTCCATCCTTTTAGTATACCATCGAGCATGGAGTATTGGGGGCTTCTGTTGACACAAAAATTCTCCATCTAGGAGGACCAATCAGAAAAGGACACATGGCATCCTACGTGGCAATATTCGGCACCCGTGGAGAGCTGATCGACACTCGAGGAGAGTTGGTCGGTACCCGAGGAGAGTTGGTCGGCACCCGAGGAGAGATAGTCAGCATACCAACTAGGAAGATCAAAGGATAACTATGCATTTAATGTGCATTAAATGCAGATGACAACGCATTCAATGAGCCTTAATGTACATTTATACTGTATTAGTAGATGACAACACATAGCATACCAAGCAATTCAACAATTAAATTCATTGAATGTAGACGTAAATGTCTACATACAATGAATCTCTTTCTCTCCCATCACTATAAATACATGTATTCCCTTTGCCAAAAGGGAGGATAACCAAGAAACACCATACACAAGATACACATCCTTTCTCTCTCTACACCCTATGGTGCTATTGTAAACCCCTGGGAATAAAATATCAGTGGACGTAGGCGTTATTCATAGCCGAACCACTTTAAAAATCTGTGTCTCTCATGTGCTTGATTGGATTGTTTTTATCTATTTATCTGTGATCATAAAAACGGGATTCAGTCCAGTTTTTTGCATCAACAATATATATGATTGTGTTAAAGATTTAAATTCAAAAGCCAAAGCCATTGGCTATCTAAAAAATAGTTGAGGGTTAAAGGTAATATATTATTTTGTTCCATAGAAGGGTATTTTCGAATTTATACCAAAAAGTGGTTAGAGGTAACAATTAATTATGTTGACGTAACGGTTTACATTCAAAATAGGTGTCAAACCTGCATAGAAAAAGAGTGGATACTAAACTATAAATCGGAGAAATTAACGGGTGCTAAGTGACCCTATTTTTTAAAAGCATCATAAAATTTTGTTTTTCTTGTAGTGACACTACATAAGTACTTCCGGTGCATTAGATTTCACAGTTAAAAATGATAAAACAATTCATTTTTAGGAAATTTTAAAAACAATTTAAAAGACAAGAAGACTTTTCTTTTCATTATGATTTTTCATGGAATAAGCTTTTTTCACATAAGTGTATTTTATTTAATGAAAGTAAAAAATAGATTGAGCAAGTGAATGAAATTTGAGAACATGAACTACAAATAGTAGTCCTATACATATTAGCCCTTATAATATTTATAGTACCTAATTATCCTTAATTTAAACAAGTTATGTGCCAAGTTGGGTTCGTAACTAGGATCAATGTTCCTATGTATTTATTCTATATTGTAAGAATTCTTTGTTGTTTTTTATTTTATGGCTATAGTGTTAATTATTTTACTATTGGAATCTAGCTATGCCATTGTCAGCTTTGGCTACAAAGGCTATAATGAAATATCTCGTATGTTAGATATTATTTGGCAGTATTTTTAACGAAGTTTCTTATTAGTATTTAAATTTGCACTTATTTTGTTATAGATTAAAATACTGTTGAATTGATTCTTTTGTGTAGATAAAAGTTTGTAATTTACTAAATATTAATGAATAAATTAGTAGGACAAACATGACACTCCAAACTACAAATTTGACTTTGCAAGCCAAAGTTGGTTGAATGAAGGACATAAAAAATCAATTGATAATTCATGCGATAGTGGTTGAGACGAAAAATGGGTTTGCGCCTCATACTTTCAAATGCAAATGCAAATCGGGTATCCATCTGAATTTTTTATTTTGTTTATATCTGGGATTTTATGTTTTTAATATTTACCAAGAAATAAACATGTATTGTAATTAGGAAAATAAAACAAAAAGAAATATCGCATTTGAATAGCATAAAAATAAGGAATGCACCCTTATATCAAGTACAGATGGCCGCCTATTCCAAGCGCCAAAAAAATCATCCTATATTTTATTATATTTGGCATTCACACACATTTTCAAAGAGAGGAAAAAAGAAAACATGATGTTAGAAATTCAATGTCTAATAAAGGTAAGTAAGAGCAACCCTTATGCATAGGGTATAAATGAACTAAACTAGTGTAAATTTACAGGCGCAGAAGTGTAGAAATTGTTATGGGCTTAAGCCATATATAGCATACTAAGTGAAAACGTCGTCGGATTGGCATGAAACGTTGTCGGATTGGCTGGTGAGTTGACCCCCTTGGGCGTAACATGATGTTCCTCTTAAGGGGTTATCCTATTTCCAATTTCCTCCCCCAACTTTCTTATCGTATTCTTTTTAACCCAAAATTTAATACCCAACCACCATATAAAAATATAATTGAAAATGAAGAAAGTTTTGAACCTCCTATTTAAAAAAAAACATTGGATAATTTAGTCGTTCAAACTGTTTGAATAATTTGGGGTCAAAACATAAATAGGGGAAAACGGTTAAATCTTGGGCGGAACATGATGTTCCGCTTAAGCCTTTTTCTTTTTTTCTTTTTTCCCCCTCCTTGCGCGGAACATGATGTTCCGTTTTGAGAGTGGGTCCCACAAAAAACCAACTAGTCCAATTGCATCTTTGTTATTTTTTACACTATCCACGGATATATTTGGAATTCTACCTTACCCATAACATACACATATACCGCATATATGCGGGTTTACCCAACCCGTAAGGGTTGCTCTAAGGACAAAGCTCAAGTAGTAATTTGCATTTTATTCTTTTGCTTAACAGCTTGCAGCCTGTAGAATAATGTACAGATGCCAACAACCACACAATACAATACTCACTCAAGTCAAACGTACGTTTATATATGCATTACCTCAAATCTTTTACAAAGGTATTACAACCACTTTTTACCTATATTAGTTTAAGGGTTAAAGAGTAAAGAGGAGATGAATATAAAGGGAGGAGAGGGTTGCCTTAGAATATATTCAAAACCCATTTTAGTAGTAAACATAGGAACAAAAGGGAAAGGGTCTCCAATGATCTCTCTCCTTGCCACTCTTGTAGTGGTATTAGTGTCTCTCAACTTCCCATCAGAAACAAATGAAGATTACGCTTACTCCTCTCCTCCACCGCCGCCCAAAAAGTCCCCACCACCACCCAGCCCTACTTACCACTACACATCTCCGCCACCACCTACCCCAGTTTACAAGTCTCCACCACCACCTCCCACCAAACCTTACAAGTACAAGTCTCCTCCACCACCACCGGTTCACAAATCTCCACCACCACCAACTCCGGTATACAAATACAAGTCTCCTCCCCCACCCACTCCCATCTATAAGTACAAGTCTCCCCTCCACCCACTCTCGTCTATAAGTACAAGTCCCCCCCTCCACCCACTCCCGTCTATAAGTACAAGTCTCCACCACCCCCAGCTCCAGTTCACAAGTCCCCACCACCACCACCTCCCACAAAGCCCTACAAGTACAACTCTCCACCACCTCCTCCGGTTCACAAGTCGCCACCACCTCCCACGAAACCCTACTTATATAAGTCCCCACCACCTCCTACTCCAGTTTACAAATATACATCACCGCCTCCACCCCACCATTACTGATACTCTTCAGCTCCTCCTCGGCAATGAAGTTTAATGGTAATCTTCTTTACAAACTAATCATATCCAATCTTTGAATCAAGCATTTCACGTTCTTTTGTTATTTATAATAGATAAAATCCTTCTTCACTTGACATTTATATTTATGTTGTTAATTTAAGAAACTTTATATGTTGAACGTTTTTAACCATATAACCCAATGCATTCTTGCAGGATCGAGGATGTCCGAATAAAGAAACCAATTGTTTTCGAAAGACAGAAAGCGACCATGAAGATGGAAGAAGAATAACTAAATGCCAAAAGATAGATGATGTGTTCACTTTTTCATGTATAAGTATTATTTTTTATGCAACAATAGATTACGCGCTAAGGTTTTGAACTCTTGGAATATAGACAGGCTATTTTGTACTAAAATAAATAAATTTCTCAGTTACCTCTACTCGTGAAATATATATATTTTTTTGTATTTTATGTTAATTGTGAGCGTGATTAGTTTTAATAATGTTTAGATTTGTTATGCTCTATGCCGTGTGAAAACGAATTAATTTATCTTATATATATGTATTTGAAAACAATCCGAATCCTTAATCCAAAAGGAGTCTACCATGCATTTACAGAAGTTCATCCTCACCCTTAATTTTATTAATTGTCAAAACAACCCTAATTCTTAATCTATTTTTTTAAAAAAATACATAATATCTCTACACTTATTATTTATTTTAAACAAAAATAGACACTCTTAAATTAATAATATCCCTAAGGAATGCAAGAGTCAAATAGATACTCTTAAATTGGAACAAATGCAATAATCTATAATTACTTTCAAAACTAGTATATAATTAGATTATGGATCGTTTGGTTGTCTAAATTATTTAATTATTAAATTGATAAATTTAAAATTATGAGATTATGAAAGTATTAATTTGAAACGGATTTAAATTCCTTTTTTTGTCTTTAACTGCATCAATTAGTGTTCACCTAATGGCAAAATGACCTACTGACACACCCTAACCCGGTTACTTATAATTAAGTTTGAAAGTCAAAGTGAGTCAAAGTATAATTACCTTAACCAAATCATAAACACGAGTATCCTTTTTCAGCTATTAACATGAATCAATAAAACTAAAACTTTTCACAATTTTAAAGTAATTATACTTATTCAAACATACTGAAAGGATAAGTAGACTTAAATTACCTCTTTTACATTTGACCAAAATCATGATTTTATGCATCCCTTGCTAACCCAACCCGATCTCCTAGATTAGGCAGTGACATCACATTACCTGAAGACATAAACATAGACACCATGAGTAAAATAGCTCAACAAATGCATCACTGCCACACGACTGCATAAATTTAAATGCAATAAATCATATCCCTGTGATTATATACGTATACTTATCTGACTCATTTATAAAGAATGACCAATCATATACTTATCCGGCTCATTCATAATGAATGACCTAACCCTTCCGAATCATGGTTCACATATCCTATCTGTAATAGATAATTCTCCCCCATTCCTCGTCGAGGAGTAACCCATGTTTGTAACAAACAATTCTCCCCCATTTCGGTTCGGGGAGTAACATCCCATTTCGGTAATCTAAAATGAACAATTTCATATTCAATATTATTATGATCATATCCGTATCCATGTATAATACATCTTACTAGTAAGTGATATTTAGATCATATACATAACCATGCACAATACATCTTACTAGTGAGTGATATTCAGATCGTATCCATAACCATGTGTAAGACATCTTACCCACGAGTGATATTCAAATCGTGTCAGTAACCATGTATTATACATCTCTTTCCAGTGAGTACACTCACCTTGGCCACTTAATAGGTTTTTCCCCTCGCGTGGCACTTTGTCTGGCACTTGTTCAATCACTGCTTCTTCCCTTCCTATCATTCTTACAATATTAGTGTCATAATAATAATATTACCAATAAAAAAATCAGTTAAACATAATTCAATTCGTAAGCACCATGTGATCTTATTGAAATCATTTATCATAAATGAAGCTTCATCCAATTTCATGTTAAAAAATTTAACATATCCAATTCATAGTCCAAACATACTTTAATTAATTCTTATAAATCCAATGCATCATATTAGGTTGCCAATACAAAAGACGACACATCATTTCAATTTTTCTAGATCAAGATATGCCCATTTCTTTATTACAAAACAAATCGGCCCTATAGGCTCCTCTATCATTTATTCAACTTCTAAGAATTTTCATAATTTTTTTATGTCATAACTTTCATTCATATTCCACCAAATTTGAATAAACATATTCAATAATAAAAAAATTAAAGTTTCAAAATTTTTAGAGTTCATTGGCTATGTTAAGAAAATCATCAAACACATGGTATGCATACTTATACTTTCAAGGCAGATTCTATACCTAGACTTCAAACTATCCCCCAAGATTAATTTCTTGGTATTTTTACATAAGTTTCAGATATATTATGCTAATATATGTTGTCTAACATCTCCAAATGGAGTATCCTAATTTCGATAAATATTCCATGATTTATGCTACTTTTACCACAACTAGGTCAGAATAGAACATTAGGCGTAACTTAACATTTTTAAGCATACATAACCTCCTCCTCGGGCATAAATTTTGGAAACGCATACTAAACATGTTTTTAACATACAAACACATCATATACAAGAATTTACTACATCAAAAAGCTTCACGAGAAGAGAATTCAAATTTGGGACTTTAATGTAAACATTTACTATCCTAACATGAGTTCTTACATATGTTCTTAAGCCATCCATGTTTTAACACAATTTGGCGATATGGGTATCATTAAAATCTTTATCAAAATCCAAAACAAAAATATACCAATTTTAGAACTCATTCATGTGACCAATTTTAACAAAGAAGTAATAACATTATAAGATCGCCTCGATTTATGGTAATTTTCTAAAGCAATTCTTCCTTAACTTTCTTTTTCTATCTTCATAAGCATATTTCTTCCCAAGCTTCTCATTTCACATGTGGAAGAATATACAAATCTGATTTATAATAAGGAAATAAGTACTAATGGGTCCAATGGCACTTATCCTTGTGCCTACATTCGATTAGTTGGACAAGAGGTCCAGTAAGATAATTTTACTAATGACAGATTTGTCCCACGTTGATAAAATTACCATAACTCCCTATTACGGAACCTGATTTATTCCAACTATGCGTCTACTTTTAAATAGCTTAGATATCTACAACTTTCATATTTTGTGTTTTTTCAAAATCATAAAATTAGTACGCCTAATTTGGGCTCGAACTGAAGAGTACTAATTTACTCAAAATTTCATAATGTTCACATTTGGCGACCCGACATTGCCAATTTCGCAACAACACCCTAGTTTCCTTATATAAACATAATGATGAATTAGAAATGTTTTTTCATGATGAATTCAACCACGTGACTAATCATATGCTCTAAACATGTTATCCTCGATCATACGCTCGATTAACATCTAATGTAAGCAACACATATATCACATGAGTATGGATGGCCTAAACATGATTTATCATAATTATATCTGGGTTGTCACACCTACAATGAAATATATATATATATATATATATATATATATATATATATATATATATATATGTGTGTGTGTGTGTGTGTGTGTGTGTGTGTGTGTGTGTGTGTGTGTGTGTGTTTGTGTGTGTGTGTGTGAGAGAGAGAGAGAGAGAGAGAAAGAGAGAGACTGTTAAAGTAGTCCATTAAAGGGTAATTTTGTAAATTCAAATTGTGCAATTTTTAGTTTTTCGGTGAAATGGGCTTATTGGAGTTTTTATGTATACACCGGACTTGGTTAATTTTTTAATGTGATGATTTTGCAACCAAACAACAGATCTAAGACAATTCATAAATGGGATAATTACAATTTAGGGGGCAATCAAATGGGACCTTAATCATGCCGTAAAAATCTACATATACTCACAAGTTAAAATTAAAAAAATAGATAAAATCAATCTCTCTACACACATTAAACAAATGTTGTCAAAGTGACCACCAACCGAAATAATACAATTTTAATGAAATATAATTATTTTTCACTTAACCTCTATTCACCACACACACACACACACGCGCGCGCGCACACACACACACGTGCACACGCACACACACACACACACACACACACACACACACACACACACACACACATATATATATATATATATATATATATATATATATATATATATATATATATATAATGGGTGTATTTCTATGTCATTAACAACCTGAAAGGTACAATGGTTGTTTGCAATATGAAATACCACAATACATACATAAATTTACATTTGAAATACTTTGTGAATTTTTTGGGGGGTGGAGGAGATTTAATAGTTCGGCACTATGATATTGATTAAATAGTCATCTGCTATAAGTACTATACATGCATATTCATAAGGAGAAACACCTACATTGTATGGTATCATAATTTACTATTCACATATAATCCTGTTAGAGTCTCATTTTCTTAGTCGAAAATTAATAAATCAAATGTCATTATAGTTAATATACCTTGATCTTAGTCATTAATTAATGACATCCTTAATGAATGCGAAAGTCAAATAGATACTCTTACATTGGAACATATATAATAATCTATAATTACTTTACAAACTACTATATAATTATGGACCGTTTGGTTGTCTAAATTGTGTAATTGTATATATATATATATATATATATATATATATATATATATATATATATATTGATAAATTTAAAATTATGAGATTGTGGAAGTATTAATTTGAAATGGATTTAAATTCAATTTTTTGTGCTTTGTTGCACCAATTGGTGTTCACCTAAGGGGGAAATGGCCTATAATGAAATTTTATGGAGAAAGAAATAATAACTGGGAAATGGGTCGTATAATCGCTTCAACATATAAATAGTGGGAACACATTCATGGGAGGGTGTGATGTATTTTTATTTAATAGTTTCTCTTTTATTTTTCTCATCTAATTTATGGATAAAGTTTTCAAAAGTTTATTTGGTCCGAGCACAAGTTGTTTGGATTTAATTTTTTGATTGGATGTTCCAGAATTTTCAAAAGTTTGGAAACTCGTGCGATATGAATTCAATCAAAAATTTAAAATTTTACTTGGGTTTAGTTTTAGTGAGTAAATTTTAATCCAAACTTCAACATGTTATATAATTTCTAATTGTGACACCCTGTTTATCTTAATTATAGGTGATCAATCCATTATTTAAATAAACATGGATCTCATTTGGTTCATTCTTAGCATCACTGTCGAAAATAATTTTTTTAATTACTAATTTCTTATGATAATTAAGTCGGTGTCAATTTTATCTTTCATTAACGTAACAATATGCGGAAAAATGGGAATATAACAACTAATCTAACACAAATATAAGAGTTTGAATCATCACACGATAAATAGATAAATAATGAATACCAAATAATCCCTCGGTTCACAAACATTTGACATTGTATTATTTTCGTATGTGGTCACTTTCATAACATTTGTTTAGTATGTAGAGAGATTTCTTTTATCTTCTTCTTTTTTTTTTAACATATGCCTAAATGTTGATTTTTGGGCATTATTAAGGCCCCGTTTGGTTGTTCCCAAAAATTTAAATTAGCCCACTTAGTATTGGCCTAATTATGAATTGTCTTAGATTTGTTCTTTAGTTACAAAAATTATCTTATTAAAAAATTAACCAAGTCAAGTGAATACATTAAACTCCAATAATCCTATTTCACCAAAAAAACTTTAAATTTCACAATTAAAATTTACAAGACTACCTTTAATGGACTATTTCAATAGTCTCTCTCTCTCTCTCTCTCTCTCTCTCTCTCTCTCTCTCACACACACACACACACACACACACACACACACACATAAATGCGTACGCGCGCGCACACACATTTGGTTCATTCTTAGCATCACGGTCGAAAACTTTTTAAATTATTGACCACCTATGTTAAATAAGCCAGTGCAAAATCTTATCTTTTTATTAAATAACAAAACCCACAACAATTGACCGAAGTAAAATAATATAAACCATTTACATAATAACGGAAGTCTAGAGCATCGCATAATTAAATAAATAAATGCCGAATAAACTATCAGTTCCAAATCCAACAGCCAAATCATAAATCTAACAAAAATGAAATAAATCTAAATACAAAGTCTGATACTGAAAGGAATAAATCCGATGACAAATATGAACTTAACGGACATCATGCCCAACTGAAATAAATGAATATGAGTCCTAGACTAGGAAAGAAATGACTGAGACCTCTAGTTATGTCCTGCATGCCTCCACAAGCGCTGCAACTACGCATCCCTGGAATGAATCATCGTGCTTGGTGTCCCAGTGGCAGAACACCTAAATTTTTTTAAAATAGATTTAATACGGGTCATAGCCCAAAACCTTCGAAAAATATTTAGCAAGTATGTAAAATGAGATAACAACAGTTATTATAAACATGTTAGTTTCGCGCACACTCCCTTGAGTTACTCACCTCTCAACTGTGGTACACACCTAACATCTCTTATTCAACCCACCTAGTTATACTACCCAACCTCACTAGTTCCATTAAGCATCTATTTAACCACTAATATGCCTACCTCACCCATACCGCACATACGATACTCCATCGTGAAACCAATAATCAATATTAGTCGAATATTATTATTGAATCATGAATTAAGTTTCTCTATATCTTCTACTACAACATAAGATTAGAACAAATCACATGTGTATATCTATCACACTATTTATATATACAATTTACAGCATTCCCAGACTATGAACAGCGAATGCATGCATATTCTGCTACCGAGTCTATGTACCTCACGTACTAATCAAGGACTACCGGTTTAGAGATCTCCCTCGAACCGTAAATCAAATAGACACATAATGGAGGTGAACATATTCTTAAGACTTTGGGATACTCACATACCCAATGAACCCAAATGACCGATCACACTATTGTACACTCAGATAGTGATTTCATAAGTCATATGTTATGGGGTACACATATAGAACTCGCTGGCATCACTAAGATGGGATCACCCACTGCAGGTGACCTCTCGTGATGCTAGGCAACATAGGTATTCCTGCACATGTATAATATGTATACCAACATACAATAAATATATCTAGTATAGATATACACACAATCCATAAATACATCCAGTACGTAGTATATATCCCTCGAATACCCAACGTACAAATAATTTGCACTTAATTTTTATTCATTTTATTATGAAAATCACTCTCTATTCGAAGATTTATAATAATCTCTTTAATGATTTCAGTAGTTAAAATCATATTGTTCTACTAATCCAAATCTCAAGTTCATCTCAATTCTCTACGTATCTCCATGTGATTCCCGTACGCTAATGTGTTCAATAATTTTTTATAGGTTATAGTCTATAATTTTGACTCCTCGGCTACCACTATATCTCTATTATATACTACTGGTCTTCCCTTATTTTTTCATAATACCAAAATAATCAAGTTATGGTTCAAATATTTTATTCCAAGTTTTACGCCTAAACTAACAAAATTATCAATTTCTAAGCAACCGAATTGGGTCATAAATTTTCTAGCACATTAAACATCCTATAGTAAAATTGTGATTTCTCCCTTTACCGAAGTCCAAATGACCTCATTCGAAGCTAGTTAAAAATCTAAGACGTAGAGATTTCCATAAAAATATGGCTTGTAATATAATTCTAAGTACAATTAAAATGGGATACATTTAAAGTAACGTAAAAAATTCTGGTAGATTGATATGCTGACAGATTAGACACCCTATAGTAAAAAGTCGATTTCTCCCTCTATAGAACTCCAAATAAGCTCATTCAAAGCTCATTGGAAATATAAGACCTATAACTTTCTAGAAATATATGGAGCAAAATCTAGTTCTAAGTACAAATAAAATGGCATATGTTTAAAGTAACGTAAAAAATTCTTACAAATTGTTATCGTATGTTCATCAATTAAACCTTAAGCTATTTAAGATTCATGTTCTTCAACCAACAACCCAAAAAGATTTCATCTTTACGGGACTTAAAAATCAAATTTTGAAATATAATCCCAGGAGGTTAGTGATGAGGCGTGAACTTTTTTTCAAATCATGTCGTTGGGTGTTTACACCCTACACAAAATAATACCACAACTTGGCACATAATAAATGGATGCGTAGCGGCAAGTAGGGATCAAATCCACAGGGAACGATATTTAGGATTATATTGGTTTAATAGTTAGGAAAGGGGAACGTGTAAAATATGATAGGTTTGAGAAAGTTCTAAAGACTAATGCAATTTAATTAACTACTATGAATAAGATGATATTGGAATACACTCCCCCGAACCTTCGGTAATTTTGTTGGATACAAAATGTTCAAAAAATATATTTATAATTAGAAGAAAACATTAATGTTTTCAAAGTACTAAACATATGAGAATAGCACTCCACTCAATGTCTAGTCAATGCATAATTTAATGTGAATGGAAAGATTATCTATACGCATATTATACCCTCAAACATTCTGACTACCTAGGGAAAAGGAAGTTAAGATACCAATAGTATTTGTTTTATTAAAATATTAAACCTATAAATTATCTATACAATTTCAAGAAATATAAGATCCAACTCATTATCCTAGGTTCGGTTCATGTACCCCAACTCTTTAAATATTTAGCTGGACATGATATTATAAAGCTCTATATAAGAACCCATTAGCATGCATGGAAACATAATGTAATAATAATAAAAGATATAGAATTTAAGGTTACCTAGATAGAAGATGATAAGCATGCAATAAGAAATCAAAGCTTGAAGAAGTACCGAAAAAGCTTTTTAATTGATGATGCAAAACATGTAAATTATTCTCCTAGATCTTCCTCATTGATTATGATATTTTACATGAATGAAATCCACCTTAAGAGAACCCTAATGACTAAATATGTATATGCTAGAAGTCATTTAGAAGAGTCCTCAAAACGTAAAACTATCTAGGCTAAAAAATAGGGCCAAAATAAAAATCCCGCTTCAGATAGTTTGTCACGGTTCAAAAGCATGATAAATTTTATTATCGTTATATTCCATTACTAATGATGAACCTGATCCCTTAAGAACCGAACCGGTTTCGTTTTCTAGTGTTTCCCAAGTGATGCCTTATGTGCTCGAAGTTCCCTTATTACAATTCTACCACTAGATCTTCTTCTCAACTACACATGCGTATAACTTCTTCACCGTAGCTCAGATTGAGGTGTCATTTTTTCCACTATTCTTTCACATTCAATATCTTCAACGTTATAGTTGTCTCCTCTTCCAGGTTTCGACTATAAAATTATGAAAATACATTTGACTTCCCTTTCTTGGATTTCTTTCACTATTTCGGCGTTTCCCTTGCACCAAATTGCACGAATTACTTGTAAAATAAGAGATTAATGCAAAAAATAAGAAATAGTTGCTGAAAAGGGTTAGTAGTATAAATATGAGATAAATTCCATAAATGAACAGATATTAAGGAGATAAATATGAAATATCTATGCATAATCAAACCCCCTAACTTAGAACATTGCTCCTCCCGAGAAGTGTAAAAGAATAAGTGCATGAGTTTAAGTGGACTCATAAACAACTAATCTCGTAGGGTACCTCTTTCACGAACAAGGGATTACATTTAGTGTATGCAACAACCCGTTAAACCCCTAGTTTACCCTAATAGGACGAGTGGTGTCTCATGAGGTTTTGGAGTGAATATATCCACAAAATTCATTTTTCATTTCAAAGAAAAATAAAAATACTTACATATTATACAACTTAAATTTCAAAAAAAATTGTCACCTTAAATTCATATTCAAGAGTCTCAATTCGTAGTGTGTGTGCGCGAAACCGAGAATTAAACCGCTAACTTCCACTGATTGATCATTATGTTACTTTTTAAAAATTCATTTTGATTCAATTATCATGGGATACTCTCACAAACGAATCACTCGAAATGTGTATAGTTCTCTCGGCGTGCGTGATTTAATGATTAAGTATAATGGAACACGAAGTCACGCACATAAATTTGAAAGACATAATTTGTATGGTGAAAAGATCTTGTCACCAGAATACGGTCATTGGAAAATGGGAAATATCGCCTCTTATCCTCACCAATTATTCCCTCTTATTATCTTTTCATTTCTTAGGCTCTCCACGTGGTAATTAATGTCGTTATTCAGAGTCAGTTAGGACTTTTTTGCGTTATTAGGTACATTGGGTAAAATGGGAATGATTGGGAAATTCACAGAGGGGAAATTTTCTTGTGATGACCCTTGGCACTTTTTCGGGTAATTGCTCAATATTTTTCTCATTTTTTCTTTGTATATTTGTTTGAACATTTTTTTCTTGCCCCTTTTTATGTACCGAATGAACTTAATCGATGAATTTTTTGATTTTCACAACTCCGGGCCAATTGGGCTCGGGTTAATCAAACGAAATTGACAAATTTAATTGGGCTCCAATTGATTCGCAAAAGGGATAGTTTTTCAAAACAATTTATGGATCATATTTTTGGGCAACAAATGATGGTCTAACATCATTTATTCAAATTAATAAGTATTTTACCATATGCGTCTCGAGAATATATTTAATTTAGCGATATTTTTAGCGCGTTTTCAAGACAACGTCTCACTCATTTCCCATAACCGATAAAAATAAAGGAATAACAAAATATTTAACTAATTCCACCAAACTATGATTAAAAAAAGAGAAAGATAAATAAAGAAACAAAACTAACTATTTACAACCTAAAATTTGAACTTCTAATTGGCATTACACTAGAAGTAGAAATTTTTGAGGGTCTACCCAAAATACAATTTGACTTGGAGGGATTAATGGTGTTCCCTCATTTTCATTCACTCCTCCCGAAAAAATAGTAATCTTGTTTCAACAACGGAAGGCATGTGTAAGGCGAAAGAAATGAACCATCATAAATTAAAAAAATTAGGGGGATAATGGGGGTGTGGATGCTAAGGTGAACAAGACCAAATTGATCTCAAGAAAATTAAAATCACCTCCTTAAGGTTTTTCAATTGAAACGGGAGGTGGAACAAGTGAAAGTTAATAGCCGATGTGATGAAGCATCTCAAAATAATATATTCGTTCAAGAATTGGGTCAAAGTCCTCAAGACTTTAAACTGATTTTTTCGATAGATTTAATGGTTCGTAATAGTGGGGAACCAAGTAAATGAAGGACCTTCAACCTTAATAGAATTTAAAATATTAATAAGAGGTTGAAATTAAAAAATGCTTGGATCACTCTCAATGATTTCTTCTTCAAAAAAGGGGGGAGGCGAAAAGCAAATTTCAACCTCAACCAAGCTCTTGGAAGAAGAAGTAGTCATTTCATTGAGCTGGACATTTTTTTATTTATTCAAGCTTCATAAATCTCGACTGCATCATTTTATTCCTTATTACCACTTTGCAAACTTTATTTTCAAGTGCTTTGTTGAATTCTCTCATTTTCCAGAATTTTCATGTAATCACCCATCATCATAGGTGGTGGACAATTTTTTTCATGCTCAATTCTTTTATTTTTCAGAATTTGGAAGTTTTCACGTATAGTCTTGGGAGTGTAACTTAGAGAACTATTATCACAATATTTAAATATATTTTTCAAAGTTTGTTCCTAAGCGCTTTGTTGAATTCTCTCATTTTTCAGAATTTTCATGTAATCACCCATTGTCATAGGTGGTGGAGAATTTTTTTCACGCTCAATTATTTCATTTTCAAGAATTTGGAAGCATTCACGAATAGTGTTGTGAGTGTAACTTTGAGAACTATCATCATCATCCTTGTCTTAATCTCATCATATGGGGTCGGTCACATGGACTCTCCTTTTTCATTATAATCTATTATATACATTATTATCATTTAAGTTTAATTCCTTATGGTCTCTTCTAATAATTTCTTCCCACGATAACTTAGGGCTATCTCTTTTTCTTTTATCCTCTATTTCCAACGATCTTCCTCATGTTATAAGGGCATCTACTGGTCTACGAAATACATGTCCGTACCATCTAAGTCTACCTTCTCTTAATTTATCATTAATGGGAGTTACTCCTAACTTTTCTCTCACATAATGGTTTTTAATTTTGTCATTTCTAGTAATTCCTATCATCTACTCGAGCATCCTCATCTCACTAACATGGAGACTTTGTTCATGTTTCTTATTTTATGCCCAACACTCTGCTCCATAACAATTAAAGCAATCAGAAGAGTGCGGATGAGACATTTCAAAGTGGGTAATTCAAAAACGTTACAAGCAACAAAATTTCAAGTTTCTCGAAACAATTAAGTACAAATTAAAAAGAAAGTAAAAAGAATAAACAATATATATACACAAAGTATCAAAACACTAAAATCCTAAAATAAACCGTTCCCCGGAAGCGATCCATTTTTTTATCAGGCGTAAACTTTGTATTTAAATCACGTCATTGGGTGTTTACGCCTGATACAAAAATATACCACAACTTGGCATACTATAAATGGAAGAGTAGCAGTAAGTAGCGATTGAATTCATGAAAAACATTATTTAGGATTATATTGGTTTAACACTTAGGAAAGGGGGAAGTGTAAAACACCATAGGTTTGAGAAAGTTTTGAAGAATATGTAATTTTATTAACTACTATGAATAAGATGGGATTGGAATGCACTCCTCTGAACCTTCAATAATTTTGATGGATACACAATGTTCAAAACTGTATTTATAATTAGAAGAAAACATTAAAGTTTTCAAAGTACTAAACATATGAGAATTTTTCTTCGCACAATTTCTAGTCAATAAATAATTTAACGTGAATGACAAGATTGTCGACACATGTATTATACCATCAAACACTTATGTTACCTAAGGTAAGCGAAGTTAAGAGACCTATAGTACTTATTTTGGAAAAATATCAAACCTACAAAATATCTATACAATTTCATCCAATTTTAGAACTTACTCATTCACCTAAGTTGGGTTCATGTACCCCAACCCCCTAAATATCTTTGTGGACATGATATTATTAATCTCTACATAAGAACCCATTAACATACATGGAAACACAATGAAATAATAATAAAAGTGCTGGAATTTAAGGTTACCAAGATAGAACAAGATAATCATGGAAGAAGAAATCAAAGCTTGAAGAAGTACCCAAAAAGATTTTGAATTGATGATATAAAACTTGTAAATTATTCTCCTACATGTTCCTCCTTGATTAGGATATTTTCCCTGAATGAAATCCCCCTGAAAAGAAACCAAATGACTAAATATACAAGTTAGAAGTCGTTTATAAGAGTCCTTAGAACGTAAAACTTAGGCTAAAAAATAGTTACAAAATAAAAATTCCGCTTCAGATAATTTTTTACGGTTCTAAAGCGTTACAAATTTTATTAATGTTCTAGTTCGTTACTAATGATGAACCGGTTTCCTTAGAAACTAAACCTTTTCCATTTTCTAATGTTGCTTATGTGATGCCTTGTGTGCTCGATGTTCTCTTATTTACAATTCTGCCACAATATTTTCTTCTCAACTTCAAACGCACATAACTTTCTTACCGTAGCTCGAATTGAGGTGCCATTTTTATTCTTGTGACTTCAATATCTCCAACTTTACAATTGGCTCCTCCTCCAAGTTTCGACTGGAAAATTAAAAAAATACCTTTGACTTCCCTTTCTTGCATTTCTTTCTCCATTTCAGGGTTTCTCTTCCACCCACTTGCACGAATTACATGTAAAATAAGAGAGAAATACACAAAACAAGAAATACGTGCCGAAAATGGTTAGTAGCATAAATATGAGATACATTTGGGTTAATTACAATTCATGAGGCCGTAAAAGAACCGAAATTAAGGAGATAAATATGAATATTTATTCCAAATGAGTTAGATTCTAATTTGATTCCCAATCAAAACCATAATTAAATCCCATGAAATCACCCAACCTAACATTTTTTCATTGTAAAGAGAATTATAGACTAGCATAAGAATTATAACTACTTAAATTATGCATGTTTAACCACTTAACTTTGATGATGAAGGTATGATTTCAGTAATTTGGTGATGGAGGTTGATTCTCCTTGTGCCCCTCTCAATTTTGGCAAAAATGGTGGTGCTAGGTGGTGATAAATGGCCTAAAAACCCTTTCCTCTTCCTCTCCTATGTCCTCTCTTGTTTCTCACTTTTTCTAATCCTAGCTTGCAAAATATATTAGTTGATATAGGCTTCGTAAATTCGTCGGTCTTCTAACCCTATTTTCCCAAATGGCCATAATACCTTTACGCAGTGCTAATTTGATCTACAAATGCCCCAAGACCCAATTACGACCCTCGAGTATACTTTCCTGATTATCTTGACTCATCTGAATATATTAACACACTCAAAATGACTAGTTGGATGACCTATATACCATTCTCATTTATTTTATATATTAAGTCCCGAACTGACTGACATGCGCGTCCCGACTAAATCATCATTAATTATCGTATTTCTCATTCACGACTTAATATACTTCATTCTCAATATTTTATTACTTGTTCACTAAGCAGTATTCAATCTAGTTCGCATCCCTAAATATTAACTCTTATCACACTAATTAATATTTATTTGAACTCGGACTAGTGTTTTCTTTTAATTCAAATAATCCCAATATGAAAATCACTTAAAATACGGGGTGTTACATACTCCCCCCACAACAAAATTTTGTCCTCAAAATTTAGGCATTCCTATTGTAAAAGATGTAGATACTACTCTCGCATATCATCATCCTGCTCCCACGCCGACTCATCTACATTATGGTGTCCCCACTGAACTCGAAACAGGGGCACCACCATTAATCGCAGCTTCTGATCACTACAATCTAGAATAGCAATCGGTCTCTCCTCATATTAGATGTCTGGCTGCAAGTCTATCTTCTCAAGTGGAATGTGCCAATGTGCCACATCACAACTCCTATATCTCTTGAGCATCTACATGAGGAACACGTCTCTGTAAATGCTCCGACAAACCCGACCTATAAATAAATGGCCTCACACTCTCAATAATAAAAAAAGATCGTGCCTACCTCGATTCTAGCTTTTCTTTCTTGTCTAACCTCATGACTCCCTTCATATGAGACACCCACACCAAAACTTAGTCACCCTTTTTGTTTAGTCCTCAGTCTCTAGGCAATATGCCTTTCTTAAAATGCAAATTCATCCCCATTGTATCATCCTAATCTAGAACAAAATTGTGTTGCACTATGTGCCAGTTCATTCCATTTCTTCTATCATGCAGTGGGTACATTGCCCAATAAGTAACTCACCATAAATTCTCCATTGTTTTCATCTTAGTCAACTAATTCAACCACTCAAAGAAAACTTTGGCCCTCCCATGATGTTGGTAACCCATCACTGATTTCATCAGTTTGCCAACTCATATAATCATTGGAATTCCAAAGTCTTGCAAAATTTTTGGTAAATCATCTCAGACTAAACCATTCTCATTCATATTACTCTCCCATCCCGAGGTATGCCAAAAAGAAATTATTAATGCATTTGTTTGCTCCATAATTTTTCCCTTTGTGGGTCTTTCTCATTTAGTAAAATCATCCTTCCATTTATGTGTAAGGCCTCTGTAGAACTTACCTGAGTGGGACTTTGCTTAAATTCCTAAAACTATTGGATCCTCCCTTAGCCAGAGGAATCCCCCATATGTATCTTCACAGTCTTCCAACCCTTCTCGATTATGATGGCTCTCTTTGCTTTACATAATCAGACTACCTCCTTCCTCAAACGATGTTCAGTCCATCTTACTTTCAAAACTCTACTTCTAACTGCCTTTCGGGAAGGCAATTAAATATATTAACTACACGTTCCTCTTATCACGTTCGGTTTCTAAAATCGAAATACCCAAGGTGCCCATTCACCCTATATTGCGTGCATATATGCACAATTATACCAAACATAACATATTTATGTCAAACTGGGCCTTAGGCATGACTATACAATAAAGGTATACTCAATTACCCTACTAATCGCAAATTAATTATTCTCGAGATTGCCTCACCGATCCACTAGTGGTGCAAACATTACACAATGCTTCCTACCTAACAATACCTAGCTTCACTAGCCTTAAATCATAAAATAATTCTCAACTCATAGTTTTATCCAAATACACATGCAATAACTACAGAACTAAGTCCTTGCCCTAATGATCACAAATGTTCCAACTCTCGATGATCACTAAGGCTCAGGTGTGGGATGTCTCACAAACGAAATCCAAATAAGTAACCCCCCAATACACTACTATTTAGCATTGTCGATCATAGATATCCGTGGGCCCTAAAGCACATAACCGAGGAAACCCAAAACCCCATCCCCAGATGTATAAGTATAATTTTTAACTCCTACATCTATAAAAGAGTCATACACCATTGTGTTTCTCCTATCGTTAGGTTATCGATGCTAAATCAATGACGATCTCGATCTCTCGCTCAATGGTAAATCACATCGGTAAAAGTCCCTATGCACCGGGATCAAATATATCAAGGCAAATATATTCTTCGAAGCATCTTTTATAGTATAATGTATGTACGAGCCTAATCCTCTTATAGGAGATAATTTGCAACACAATACATCATACCCAGCAAATATAATGGTCTTACTATAATAGTCCACTATCAATCAGACCTACGTTAACTAGTTAATACTCGGAATAATAATATGCTCTACCCTTATAACTCTTAAATGGGTCAAAATTATCACATGATATAAACATTCCTTTAGTGTCCCTAACCGCTCACTTATAGGTGGAACCCTAGAGCGTTCATACCCAATGGTATATATATATATATATATATATATATATATATATATAAAATAAAGTTGATACTGCCAACGCACCGACCAAACCGAACTCACCCACGAATTTTAGTGTTAATAATCATATACATAACGCACCCACTTCACTCGAAATTTACTCCCATATTCATAAGGATAAAGCAAAAATTTTACCTTTAATTGCTAACTACCTTACCTAGTCAACGGGTTTCTAAACGTGATTTCAGCGCCGAAACTGACCCCATAATTTCTGTAATGGTTATACCTATTGAATACCATCCTCTAGTTTCCCTCTGCCTTGCTTTGGGCATTCCCTCATCCTATGACCAATTTCCCAAAAAGTGAAACAACGACTAGAAAAATCTCCCTCTCGCCCTGTTGAAATCCCCATTCACTCGGTCGGAATTCCCTTGATCTGAATCGCATCCCTCTCTTGGTTATTCTCCTAGGTGGTTCCCCACTAGAACCAATTGCATTCATTCTTGCTCTGCTGAGTAAAATCCCCAATCTCTTAGCTGCCTTCACATGGAAGCATTGATATTGCCCTTACAAAATTATGAAATTTATGACATTACTATAAGTCATCCAATTCGGATTTCCCCCTCAAGTGTATCTTACGCATGATACCATCATCGACTCAAATATCATTTTTATACTCCACATCTACCTCGTCGGGTACAAAGTTCGCTAAACAAGCAAATTCTCCCTCATGTTCAGCCACTGTCTGCCAATCCTACAATAAGTACTGAAATTTCCTTGCATCTTTATTTAAACAGTTGATGGAAGGATTAACAATCAAACCGCACCCCAAATTCCTCCATAATCCTAGTATCTCGCATGAAATGTTGTGATTGACTCCCATTACTACAACGTTGCTCCTATTAGTTAAATTTTTTTCTTGAAATTTAAATCCCTTGTGTCACTACACTCAACCATTTGCAATTGCCTTTGGATGATCTCCTTCCAGTGGCCACTCACACTTCTCCACTTTCTTCGGACTCTTATTGATGGCCCTTCTGAAAGGCCCCTCTGAATCTCTCCCTTACGGATTGCAGTGGGTGAGTCTGAATTTGCGTCGTCGTCTTCTATCGAAGTACTTGTAAAAACTATTGTTCCCTAGAGGTTATCACAACATCAACTGCCTAAACAATAATAGTGGTGACTTCTATCACGATCATTGTTTCCAGAATACTTTATGGCTTTGGATGAGCCTGTCTTCCTGTAGTCCTTCTAATGGCCTTCGTTGGTCGTCTTATATTATTCGGTATACAAAACCCTACCAAACTCGTATATGATTTGTATAAACTATACTTAATAGTAAGAGAACATCAGTCCCATTTTAAATTGACAATCCAAAGCGTAGGGCTCTGTATCAAAGAAAAACAATGATGAAAACGTAATAATATTCACATATCCTATAGGATACTAGACCCTGATACTCTGATACCATTGTGACACCCCGCCTACTTTAATCTTGGGTGATCAATCCTTTACCAAAATAAGCAGGAATCTCAGTTAGTTCATTCTTAGCATCACAATAGATAACTTTTTAAATTATTTGTCCACCTAAGTTAAATAAGCCACTGCCAAATTTTATCTTTTTATTAAATAACAATACTCACGACAATTAGCGGAACTAAAATAATATAAACCATTCACATAATAATTCAAGTCTAGAACATCACAGGATTATATAAATAAATGTCGAATAAACTATCGGATCCAAATCCAACATCCAAATCATAAATCTAACTCAAATGAAATAAATCTAAATATGACATTCGCTAATTTGTTCAACTAATAGCTCCGTACCCACTCTTTTTGTTTATATAGGTTTTGCACCCATTTTGGATGGAAATCTATAGGTCAACAAAGTTGACGGTTAACTCTAACAACTTTTTGGTATTTATCCGAAAATATACTTCTATTTAACAAATTAATATATTACCATTAACCCTAAAAAAAATTAATAACCAACAGCCTTCTCTTTTGAAGTTAAATATTTAACATAGTCATATATATATATATATATATATACATAAAAATGTTAAAATTATATTTTTTTCATTAAAAAAGGAGTTTAAAAAATAGTTTTTTAACTTTTAAAAAAAAATTTGGTCAGTTTTAATAAAAAAAAAATTATGAGTATAAAATTGTTTTATTTACTAAAACAACTTTTCAACATTTTATTTGCTAGAAAACTATCTTAATAATCTCTGTTAAGCGTTTTTAAGGTTTTTAATCAAATGATTCAATTTATGATATAAGACAACAATGGAAGGAGTTACTATCTATTAATATTACTTTTCTATACTAATATAAAAGATCTATTCCTTTTTATTCCCCACCGCCCTAAAGTGTGGAATCAAAATTTTCATCTTAGTAAAGTTGAAATGATGGTACTTTGTGGATAAAATGTTTAAATGAATAATACACAAGTGCTTAGTGTTGGAATATTTATTCAAGTATTTATTAATTACGAAATTCGGCCAAATTTTGTAATTAAATAAATTATTGCTCTTATTAGTGTGGTCTATATAAGGGGACGAATTTGATTATAAATTATTTGACATATGTCTTAGAAAATATTTCAAGAGAAACATGACTCTGGGAATCCATGTGAGTCCTTTAAGCTACTTTTGTGGAGAGTAGATGATGAGACATAAGGGAATTTCGAGTCTCCTTTCCCCCTATATATAGTGATCCATTATCCACCAAATGGTTCAATTAAAACACATAAATATATGTGGGCAAGGAAGAAAAAATTTTGAATTTTAAAATTACCCCAATTTCGTGCAATTCTGGGTTGCTTTGGAACGACTATTCTGAAGCTTTACGATGAAGTGTTAAGGAGCCTTTAGGATTGATTTAATGATACATCATCAACAACAAATATATCAGTAAGAAATTGACGAAGGTATTTTTTCACAACTGGTTGTAGTCAATTTTATATCGTGATTGCATGAAGAAAATAAAGATCCTATATGAACTAATAATATTTGTATATATTGTTCTTATTCATGTCTATAATAATTTACTTGTGGTATCATAGACTTGTTTAAATATTCTCATGCTATCCCTCTACGGATTTGACTGATCAAAATATTATTGTTGATATACCCAGTATTAGTGATTAATTTTGCAATTTTTTTTAAGCCGCAAATGATTTTTTTGGGGAAATTTTGTCTTATGTAATGGGACCATGTATGTTGTTTTGATGATATTTTAGTGGTTTTCTAATATGTTTCTCTCAACCCTACAAATGTCAAACAATTATGGGACAAAAAATTTCAAAAGCGCTTGTAGTGAATAGGGTTTTTTCCACCAAACTTGTTCTGAAAGCGATGAAATTTTGTATTCTAATTAGAAACGGGTCAAAGATAAATTTTTACGACCTTTGGTCAAGATGTAAATAGTTTTTTGGCGATCCGAGATCGTTTAGGTCCTTAAAACTCTAATTTTGCCATTTATGGTAAAAATCTCGGTGGGGTATATCTCTCGCTCCAGAAAAAATTATTTTTGAATTTCGTCGAATGTTTTTGAGATTCTGGTGTAAGTTTCTATAGTTTCATGATGCTAACTCATTTTTTATGTTTTTGGAAAAAAAAATTATGTTTTTACATATTTCATGAGTGTTACATCTGAACTAGTTTAAAATCTTCTTCTAATGATAATGTTTTAGTTGAATATTCGTGTCAAATAGAGGACAATTTATTTCATATAGTAGGATATTAGACTTTTGTTACTTTTAATATTCATATTTTTTTAAGAATCCCGTGCCAAACACACGCCAATGATTCATAAACTGAATATCAAATATATTTTGTTTTAATATATATTTTGTACGAGTCTCGTGCCAAACATATGTCAATTATTTATAACACTAAATATTAAATAATTTTTATTCATCTTTTTTATGAGTCTCATGCCAAACATAGGCCAATGACTCAAATTGTTGATATTCATGTTTTAACGCATCTCGTGCCAAACAACATAGGCCAACGACTCATAAAGTAGAATACCAAAATTATTGTCTATTTTAAAGTTTATTATTATTAATGTGAAGTGGAGGATAAAATATCAACTTAGAATTATTGATTGAATGTTAAATTGTCACATAATGTGTTTGTTAAATCACAATTTTCTATGTTCGACATCCAATACATATTCTGCTTTTATGGTTTTGTGATTAACTAAACAATAAAGGACAAATTAGGATAAATAACAAAATAATGTGACAAAATTTATTATAATTCTTCCATTAAAATTTTGACAAGTATATATATTCATTGCCTTGCAAAAATCAGTTATGTGAATTTTTATTAATTGGAATGAGCATTTTACAGTAAATCTTAACTTATTTTCTCAAACCTCAACCTTTCCGAAATTTGACAGAATTAATCTGTCGGAATGGTTCTATCAAATTGAATTTAGCCTTGGTGTCTTGGACCTTGATGTAGCACTCCTTACTGACGAACCCGTTGTTATTACTGAACAAAGTAGTGAAGATGATGTGCTCGTTTACAGTATATGGTCAAGATCAAATAGGCATTGTCTTATATTCATTAGAATATGCATTGCAACAAATGTGAAAACTTCCCTATCTAAAACCACCAACACGAAACAATATCTGAAAAATATTAAGGATAGGTTTCACACTGCTAACAAATTCCTGGCTGGAAAACTTATGGCGGTCTGGCCACTATGAGGTTTGATGGCACTCGGACTATGAATGAATACATAATTGACATGATCAACATTGCTACAAAACTAAGGACTTTAGGCACAATAGTGGACGATTATATCTTAGTCCAATTTGTCCTATACTCCTTGCCGACTCAATATCGGTCTTTCCACATTCATTACAATACCATCAAAGATAAATTAAATGTTAATGAACTACAAAGCATGTGGTTAACGAGAAAGGACATATCAAGAATCAAGGTGGTAAGGTGTCCAAATTGCAAGTGACCAATGTGCTGGTCAATAAAGGAGCGGGTAAGAAAAAGAAAGGAAAGGGCAGGAAGTGAGGTCCTGGTCCTTCCAACAATGAACCTAGTCCTTCCCACCAAAATAAGGATAAAGCAGTCATATGTCACCTTTGTCACAAGAAAGGGTATATTCAGAAAGAGTACGTTAAGTTAAACTTGGTTTGAAAAGAAATGTAAGCCTTGTGCTTTTTTTTTTCCGAATAAAACTTAATTGATGTTCCTTATAACACATGGTCGATTGCTTCTGGTTATACATGTCATGTTTCAAATTCTATGTAGGGATTCCTTTCAATTCAGAAAATATAGCTAAATAAAGATTTTCTTTACATCGAAAACCGGGTAAAAGTAGGAATTGAAGCAATAGGAGTTTTTCGGTTAAAATTACAATATGGGTTTTATTTAGATCTTCAAGATACTCTTCTTGTACCCACAGTTTATAGAAATTTAATTTCTTAATCTAAACTCTAAATAAAATACTTTACTTTTACTTTTAGGGATAATGGTTTTACTTTATATAAGAATAATTTTGTTTTTGGCTCGGGTTTCTTGTCCAATGGTTTTCTTCAAATTAATCTTGATCATAATTTTTTGGAGTCCTTATTATCTATGCGTACTAATGTTGGAACTAAATGTGCCTCATTCAACAAGAATTCTGCTTACCCATGGAGTAAAAGATTAGGACACATATCCACAGAAATAATTGAAAGGCCTATTAAAGAGGGAATTATCCCTGATTTGTATTAGTCCAGTTATAATGTATGTGTGGAATGTGTTAAGGGCAAACAAATCAAACACAGAAATAACGGAGACAAAATATGCACACAACTTCTTGAAATTATACATACAGACATTTGTGGTCCTTTTGATGTTCCATCCATTGGTGGAGAAAGCTACTTTATCACTTTTATAGATGACTTTCATAGTTGTTGCACATTGTATCACTTGAATGATAAATCTCAATCTGTTAATGTCGTTGAAGTTTATATTATAGAAGTAAAACGATAATTAGGTAAAAAGGTGAAAATTATTAGATCAGATAGAGGTGGTGGGTTTTATGGAATATATGATGAATCGAGGAAACGCCCCGGTCCTTTAGCTAAACTCCATGAACATTTAGATATTTTCAAACAAGACACAATGCCAGGTTCACCTTGGCAGAATGGTATAGCTGAAAGGCGCAATCATACTTTTATTGAAATGGTTAGGAGTATGATAAGTAGAAACAATTTATCTATATTTTTGTGGATGCATGCTCTCTTAACTGTCGCGCATATCTTAAATCGGGTTCCTAGTAAGGAACTTCAAATGACTTATTTTAAGCTGTGGAAAGGATAAAAACCCTATTTAAATTATTTTTGTGTTTGGGGATGCGCAACATAAGCGAGAATTCATAATCCACATGAAAAGAAATTGGATCCTTGAACATTAACTTGTTATTTTAATGTGTATCTAGAAAAATCTAAAGGGTATAAATTCTACTGTCCTAACCATATAATAAGAATTATTGAAACCGAAAATGCTAAATTTATTGAACATGGTGAAGTTAGTGGGAGTAGTGAAGTTAGGAATGTGATTATTCAAGAAGTCAAGGAAAATACTTATCTTCTGAGAATTTAGGATAATCACAATTTTGCTATTGACGTTCATAATGTTCCTATTGTTCATAATGATGTTGTTGAATTGATTATTGATCCGACCAACAACGGAGAACAAATGAATGAATCATATAATGAACAACCACATAATGAGACTATTGTTGAAACACCACAAGATATGGCCTTAAGGAGATCTCAAAGAAATCAGAGATTAACTATTTCAAATGACTATGTCGCATATCTACAAGACAATGAATTTTACATAGAGATATTGCTGATCCAATATCCTATGAAAAAGTTGTTTCTAGCATAGATTCTAATAAATTGATTGATGCCATGAATGAAGAAAGTATGGGAATTAATAGATTTTCCTTAAGGTTATAAAACAGTCGGGTTTAAGTGGATATATAAGACCAAACACGACTCACATGGTGAAATTGAACGACATAAAGATAGAATTAATGCCAAAGGTTTTACTCAAAGGGAATGCAATGAATATAGTGAAACCGTCTCCCCTGTTTCAGAGAAGGATTATCTTAGAATCTTATTAATGCTCATAGCTCCTTATCACTTAGAGCTACACCAAATGGATATTAAAATAACTTTTCTTAATGAGAGTTGAGAGGAAGAAGTCTATATGGAACAACCAAAGAGCTTCATTAAGGAAGGAAGGGAAAAAAAGTGTGTTTGTTTATGAAATCAATATATGGACTGAAACAAGTTTCTCATCAATGGTATTTTGAGTTTCACAATACCATTGCATCCTTTGGGTTTCAGGAAAATATTGTTGATCGGTGTATATACCTAAAGATTAGTGGGAGTAAGTTTGTATTATTGGTACTATATATTCATGACTTTCTTATAGCCAACCGTGCTATTGGTTTATTAAAGGAAACTAAGAAGTACCTTTCATAAAACTTTGAAATGAAAGATCTCGGCGAGGCATCCTACAAGATTGGGATAGAGATTTATCGTTATTGATCACGTGGGTTGATAGGAGTGTCTCAGAAGGCTTACATTGACAAATTTTTACAAAGGTTTGGCATGAAAAATTCTAATTTCATTAATGTTGCAATTCAAAAAGGGGAGAAATTTAGGTTAAGTTAATGTCCACAAAATGAATTGGAAAGGGATAACATGAAAGGTGTGTCGTATGCTTCTCTTATTAGGAGTTTACGATATGCATAGGTTTGTACTAAACCGAAAATCAATTTTGCTATTGGAATGGTAGGTAGATATCAAAGCAACCGGGTGACTTCTATTGAAAGGTTGTAAAGAAAGTGTTAAGTTATTGGAAAGGGACCAAAGACTACATGCTTACTTATATAATACCTGATCACCTTGAGATGATTGTTTATTAAATCTCATATTTTGGAGGATTCCTTGATTGAAGAAATAACACTATCGATTATGTTTACCCTCTGGCAGGAGGGGTCATTTCATAAAAAAGTGTTAAGCAAAGTGTCATCGCTTCTTTCACTATGGAAACTAAGCTTGTGTCTTGTTTTGAATCTACAAATCATGGATTGTGACTGCGAACTTTTATTTTCGGACCTAGTATTATGGGTTCAGTATCTAAGTCACTAAAAATTTATTATGATAATATCGTAGCAGTCTTCTTTTCAAAGAATGATAGATACTCTGAAGTAGATAAGCATATTGAGATGGAGTATCTATCTATTAAAGAAGTAGTTCAGAAACAAATTGTGTCAATTCACTACACAAAAAATGCTAATCTGGCACGCTTGGACAAGAAAAATCTGGCACGGTTTGAAACTGTGCCAAAATCTGGCACAGTTTATCAATAATTTGGCACAGTTTTAAACCGTGCCAGAATTTGGCACAGTTTAAAACTGTGCCAAAAATGTATCAAATCTGAAAAGCTAACTAAAGCAAGCCAATACTAAAATTAATATCACTTTTCGTTTGGAGCCATTTAGACGTTTACCACATTTCCTCTCCCGCTCACTCTCTTCCAATCTCGTCTCTCTCTCTCCTGCTGCTACACAGATCGTGGAACCACCACCACCATCTTCATACACGAACACCACCATCTTCCCGCTACATAGATCGACGAAGATCTCATACCCAATCAAGGTTATGCATTTTTTTCTGTCACGGACCGATTGGGGATGTGGTTGCACCCCTTGTGTCGAACGACGAACCTCTCTCCTTTTTTTCTGTCCAACTTGATGATGTTCAATTTATCCTAGATCGAATATTTGATTGGGATTATGGTTTCACCCCTTGTGTGGCCATCGCTGCTTGCTGCAAACCTTCCGCGCAGGTACTTTTTTTAGGTTATGCATTTTTTGTTTGAGGTTTTGAAATTGGTGCTATACAGATTTTTTAGGTTATATTTGCTGCTACACAATTTTTTTTAGGTTATACGTGTTGCTACACACATCTAGACTTTTTTAGGTTATGCTTGCTGCTACACATATTTTTTTCTTCATTTAGAGTATTTTTTTCTCAATGTGAATAATAAACAATAGTTTGTTGGGGCTAGATTTTGTTTAGATTTTCTTAGCCTGCTAAGGAAAACTTTTGACATTGATGATTCTATTGTAAATTTTACCATGATTTGAGGACAAATATGTTTCAGGGGTTGATGGAGTTTCAAGTATTAGTGGAAATTTATCATGATTGGGGTTCAAGTATTATGAGTTATCACTTCACTCCTTTTTTTAAGTGATAATTTCTTAGTTTTGTTAATCGTCTTATTAGTCTTGTTGTTACTAAAAGGTCATTTTTTTAAGTTACATTGTTTCACGTAAGTTGAACCACATGTGTTTGACAAAATGTACCGCTTCAAAGGTATGGATACTCTTTTTGTTCGAATCTTGAACTGAGGCTTGCATAGTGGCAATCTTGGTAAGAAATTGTCATGTCTTTTATGTTTTGGATATCTATATTTGGTGTTGATGTTTGCATAGTTGCAAGTTCGAATTTGGATCTTCAATGAATTTAAGGTATTCTTTTACTAATTTGAATATCATGTCTGGGAAGGATAGTGAATATTCTAATGTGTATAATTGTAGCAATAGATTCCTGTTTTAATACATGCCTAAAGAGTTTCATTTCAGGCATAACATAGTCGGATCCAAATTTTTGGTGTGGTTTGGGTGGTAATCTGGAGAGAGCATCAAGAAAATTAAATTTGTTTACATTCTTCCCCCCATAAATTATTTACTGGTAATGTAAATTTAGTTATTAAATTAGATGTTGAGTGTCTACATTTAAAATGCATCTCTTTTAAAAAAAGTAATTTCTTTTTTATAGCCCTAGCTAACAACTGGTAAAGACTTATATTCAAGTCACGTGTATTTTTAATTGTAGCTGTAGAAATTTCTTATTTATAGTCATGGTGTGAATTTGTTGGTAACTCATTTATCTGACATTCTAAAAAGGCAGATATTAACATTTTTTCAACGATGGTTCGTCCTTAGCCAACAACACTGTCTTGAAGCAATGATGTCTTGGACTATTTGAGATCATTCGACATCCTCATTTAGTGAAGGTCCTTGATTATTTTACTATCAGTGCGCTTCAACTCCAATTTATATTTCTCAAAAATCTTTTGTTATGCAAACTAAATCGATAGTAAAAAACATTCCCAAGTATGCTCCAGCAAAGTTCTACATTGACAATGTGTTGCCTCGGATCAAGGAGTAAAAGATAATGTCCCTAAAACCTTTTGTTGATCCCCTTTAAAACATCCTTGTTCCAAGGATGGAATTTAAAACAATCAACTACCACCTGGCTCAAACACAATCAATAGAAAATTTCCTTATTTTTTATGTGGTTGAGTCATTTTATCAAACAATATGTATGGCTCATTCATTTTTACTATCCGGGGGTGGGGAGGTGGGGTGGGGCCATTACGAGAAATGAAATAATATGTGATTCATTTTGATAATTGGTTGCCTACTCAGACTGTAAGCTTTATGCTAATTCGTTAATTGGAGTTGATGTTGCATCAAGTTTGTACTATGCTTCAAGGGGAAAAGCGAGGAAGTATCTGAGGTGGGATGACTATATAATGATAGCCACAACAAAGGTGGTAAGCTATGATCTATTATGAAATAGTAAAAGTTCAAACACAGGCATTATAACATAAATTTTGTTAATGGATTTTGAGTAATATCTTGATAGCAATTTTCATCGTGCTTGGTGACAAACAGAATACATGTGTGTTATTTGAGTAATACAATATTGTGCATATTAGACATGTTCTACCCGCATCATCAACTAGTATGGTTATATTCTTTCATTCATTGATTTTGAATTCAGGAGCATGAAACTGATGTGAAACCTAGCATCGTGGAATTCTTCAAGACATCTCATTGGAGTAAGAGAAAGGTTGATTTGATGAATGATAAGTGCAAGGATACACATGTATGTTTCAGTTCTTTCCCCCTTTTATCATTTTTGTATTTTATAAGACAAACCTTTTAATATAAGTCTTCTGACACTTCAACAGTCATAGCACAGACTCGATCTCATAATGAAGAGCTGAGAAACATGAAAGATAAGATATCGTCCCATGAACAACTAAATGCCGCTCAGAATAGAAGATTTGAGAATTTGCAGACATTTTTGGACCAAAATGGGATACTTTCAAGAAGTCATGGCACGAAGAGTTCATCGGGTGACTATCTAAATGCAAATGAAATCTGGTTAGTCTCAAATTCTCTTAAAATTTGTAGTAGCATTAAATAGAAAAATGGGCTGAAATAGCGACAAGTAGCCAAACGTAAAATGGTTAACTTAATGAGCTTATTTAGTTAAATTGGTGGAAGGGATTTGCTGGTGGTTTGGTTTTGGAATTTGTTGCCGCTGTTGAGTTTATTTCAAATGTTAAAACGGGTTGGATTTAATGAATAAAAAAACAAAACTATGTCAAAATTTTCTAAAATCAATAAACGTTCTAAATTGATTAAAAACATGTAGTTAAAGGATGAAAACCCAAACCAGCCCCCGAACGGCCCCATAAGAGACACAAACACCTCGCATGGGACTAATGTTGCTTGTAGGAACTGACTGCGTAGTCCCGGTTCTCCCAGTTTGAGAGTATGACGATAATTTGCAAAAATCAGACTTAGACTTAAAAACATGCAGTTAAAGGGTGAAAACCCAAACCAGCCGCCAAACGACCTCGTAGGAGGCAGGAACACCTCACACGGGACCAAGGTAACTTGTAGGGACTGACTGCGTAGTCCCGGGTCTCCCGGTTTGAGAGTATGACGATAATTTGCAAAAATCACACTTAGTTAAAAACATACTGTTAAAGGGTGAAAACCCAAACCAGCCGCCCAACGACCCCGTAGGAGGCACGAACACCTCGCACGAGACCAATGTAACTTTTAGGAACTGACCGCATAGTCTCGGGTCTCCCGGTTTGAGATTATGACGATAATTTGCAAAAATCGCAATTAGAATTAAAAACAGATTGTTAAAGGGTGAAAACCAAAACCAGTCGCCAAACGACCCCGTAGGAGGCACGAACACCTCGCATGGGACCAATGTAACTTGTAAGAACTCACCGCGTAGTCCCGGGTCTCCCGGTTTGTGAGTATGACGATAATTTGCAAAAATCACACTTAGTTAAAAACAACCCGTCAAAGGGTGAAAACCCAAACCAACCCCCAAACGACCCCGTAGGAGGCACGAACACCTCGCACGGGACCAATGTAACTTATAGGAACTGACCGCATAGTCCCGGGTCTCCCGATTTGAGAGTATGACGATAATTTGCAAAAATCACACTAAGAGTTAAAAACAGGCCGTTAAAAGGTGGAAACCCAAACCGGCCCCCAATCGACCTCGTAGGAGGCACGAACACCTCGCACGGGACCAATGTAACTTGTAGGAACTGATCGCGTAGTCTCGGATCTCCCGGTTTGATAATATGATGATAATTTGAAAAAATCAACACTTAAACTTAAAAACAAGTCGGTAAAGGGCGAAAACCCAAACCAACCACCAAATGATCCCGTAGGTGGTACGAACACCTCGCACGGGACCAATGTAACTTGTAGGAACTGACCGCATAGTCCCGAGTCTCCCGGTTTGAAAGTATGATGATAATTTGCAAAAATAACACTTAGAATTAAAAACAAACCGTTAAAGGGTGAAAACCCAAACCAGCCGCCAAACGACCCCGTAGGAGACACGAGCACCCCGCACGGGACCAATGTAACTTGTAGGAACTAATCGCGTAGTCCCGGGTCTCTTGATTTGAGAGTATGATGATAATTTGTAAAAATCACACTTAGTTAAAAACATGCTGTTAAAGGGTGAAACCCCAAACCGACCCCCAAACGACCCCATAGGAGGCACGAACACCTCGCACAGGACCAATGTAACTTATAGGAACTGACCGCATAGTCCCGGGTCTCCCGATTTGAGAGTATGATGATTATTTGCAAAAATCACACTTAGACCTAAAAACATTGCGTTAAAGGGTGAAAACCCACACCGGCCCCCAATCGACCCCGTAGGATGCACGAACACCTTGCACGAGAACAATGTAACTTGTAGGAACTGACCCCGTAGTCTCGGGTCTCCCGATTTGAGAGTATGACGATAATTTGTAAAAATCACACTTAGAGTTAAAACATGTCGTTAAATGGTGAAAACCCAAAATCGGCCCCCAAACGACCCCGTAGGAGGCACGGGACCAATGAAACTTATAGGAACTGAACGCGAAGTCCCGGGTCTCCCGGTTTGAGAGTATGATGATTATTTGCAAAAATCACACTTAGAGTTAAAAACATGCCGTTAAAGGGTGAAAACCCAAACCGGCGCCCTATCGAACCCGTAGGAGGCACGAACACCTTGAACGGGACCACTGTAACTTGTAGGAACTGACCGCGCAGTCCCGGGTCTCCCGGTTTGAGAGTATGACAATAATTTACAAAAATCTCACTTAGAGTTAAAAACATGTCGTTAAATGGTGAAAATCCAAATCGGCCCCCAAACGACCCCGTAGGAGGCACGGGACCAATGAAACTTGTAGGAACTCACCCCGTAGTCCCGAGTTTCCTGGTTTGAGAGTATGACGATAATTTGCAAAAATCACACTTAGAGTTAAAAACATGCCATTAAAGGGTGAAAACCCAAACCGGCCCCCAAACGACCCCGTAGGAGGCATGGACACCTCGCACGGGACCAATGTAACTTGTAGAAACTGAGCGCGTAGTCCCGGGTCTCCCGGTTTAAGAGTATGACAATAATTTGTAAAAATCACACTTAGAGTTAAAAGCATGCCGTTAAAGGGTGAAAACCAAAATCGGCCCCCAAATGACCCCGTAGGAGGCACGGACACCTCGCACAGGAACAATGTAACTTGTAGGAACTGACCGCATAGTCTCGGGTCTACCGGTTTGAGAGTATGACGATAATATGTAAAAATCACACTTAGTTAAAAACAAGCCGTCAAAGGGTGAAAACCTAAACCAACCCACAAACGACCCCGTAGGAGGCACGAACACCTCGTGTGGGACCAATGTAACTTGTTGGAACTGACCGCATAGACCCGTGTCTCCCGGTTTGAGAGTATGACGACACTTAGCAAAAATCACACTTAGAGTTAAAAACGGGCCGTTAAAGGGTGAAAACCCTAACCGTCCCCCAATCGACCCCGTAGGAGGCACGAACACATCGCACGGGACCAATGGAACTTGTAGGAACTGACCGTGTAGTCTCGAGTCTCCCAGTTTGAGAGTATGACGATAATTTGCAAATATCACACCTAGTTAAAAACAAGTCGTCAAAGGGTGAAAACCCAAAACAACCCCCAAACGACCCGGTAGGAGGCACGAACACCTAGCACGGGACCAATGTAACTTGTAGGAACTGATCGCATAGTCCCGCGTCTCCCGATTTGAGAGTATGATGATAATTTGCAAAAATCAGACTTAGAGTTAATAACATGCCATTAAAGGGTGAAAACATAAACCAGCCGCCAAATGACCCCGTAGGAGACACGAACACCTCGCACGGGACCAATGTAACTTGTAGGAACTGACCGCGTAGTCCCGGGTCTCCCAGTTTGAGAGTGTGATGATAATTTGCAAAAATCACACTTAGTTAAAAACAAGCCGTCAAAGGGTGAAAACCCAAACCAACCCCCAAACGACCCCGTAGAAGGCAAGAACACCTCGCACGGGACCAATGTAACTTATAGGAACTGACCGCATAGTCTGGGGTCTCCCGATTTGAGAGTATGATGGTAATTTAAAAAAATCACACTTAGAGTTAAAAACAGACTGTTAAAGGATGAAAACCCAAACCGGCCCCCAATCGAGCCCGTAGGAGGCACGAACACCTCACACGGGACAAATGTAACTTGTAAGAACTGACCGCGTAGTCCCGGGTCTCCCGGTTTGAGAGTATGAGTATAATTTGCAAAAATCAACACTTAAACTCAAAAACAAGCCGTTAAAGGGTGAAAACCCAAATCAACCACCAACTGACCCTGTAGGGGGCACGAACACCTCGCACGGGACTAATGTAACTTGTAGGAACTCACCGCATAGTCCCGAGTCTCCCGGTTTGAGAGTATGATGATAATTTGCAAAAATCACACTTAGACGTAAAAACATGTCGTTAAACGGTGAAAACCCAAACCAGCCGCCTAACGACACAGTAGGAGGCACGAGCACCTTGCACGGGACCAATGTAACTTATAGGAACGGACTGCGTAGTCCCGGGTCTCCCGATTTGAGAGTATGACGATAATTTCTAAAAATCACACTTAGTTAAAAACATGCCGTTAAAGGGTGAAAACCCAAACCGACCCCCAAACGACCCCATAGGAGGTACGAACACCTCGCATGGGACCAATGTAACTTATAGGAACTGACCGCGTAGTCCCGGGTCTCTCGATTTGAGAGTATGATGATAATTTGCAAAAATCACACTTAGAATAAAAAATAGGCTGCTAAAGGGTGAAAACCCTAACCGGCCCCCAATCGACCCCGTAGGAGGCACGAACACCTCGCACGGGACCAATGTAACTTGTAGGAACTGATCGCGTAGTCCCGGATCTCCCGATTTGAGAGTATGACGATAATTTGCAAAAATCACACTTAGAGTTTAAAACATGCCTTTAAATGGTGAAAACCCAAATCGGTCCCCAAACGACCCCGTAGGAGGCACGGGACCAATGTAACTCTTAGGAACTGATCACGTAGTCCCGGGTCTCCCGGTTTGAGAGTATGACGATAATTTGCAAAAATCACACTTAGAGTTAAAAACATGCCATTAAAGGGTGAAAATCAAAATCGGCCCCCAAACGACCCCGTAGGAGGTACGAACACCTCGCACGGGACCAATGTAACTTGTTGGAACTGACAGCATAGTCTCGGGTCTCTCGGTTTGAGAGTATGATGATAATTTGCAAAAATCACACTTAGAGTTAAAAACAGTCCGTTAAAGGGTGAAAACCCAAACCGGACCCCAATGGACCCCGTAGGAGGCACGAACACCTCGCACGGGACCAATGTAACTTGTAGGAACTGACCGCGTAGTCCCGGGTCTCCCGGTTTGAGAGTATGACAATAATTTGTAAAAATCACACTTAGTTAAAAACAAGCCGTCAAAGGGTGAAAACCCAAACCAACCCCCAAACGACCCCGTAGGTGGCATGAACACCTCGCACGGGACCAATGTAACTTGTAGGAACTGATCGCATAGTCCCGTGTCTCCCGGTTTGAGAGTATGACGATAATTTGCAAAAATCACGCTTAGAGTTAAAAACAGACCATTAAAGGGTGAAAACCCAAACAGGTGCCCAATCGACCCCGTAGGAGGCACGAACACCTCCCACGGGACCAATGTAACTTGTAGGAACTGACCGCGTAGTCCTGGGTCTCCCGGTTTGTGAGTATGACGATAATTTCCACTCATATATGTCATTTTTTTGTTTTGAGTATTTTTTTTTAGTAAATTATTGGGTTACTAATATCGTATCTTTTTTGTATTCTATTTTTTTTGCAGGATAACAGTTTATTGTTGGCTTTTATTCACGTGGAACACACAAAGAACTCAATGGTTTACAACAAGGGGTTTATTAATGATTCCATTTTTTTGTGTCATGACCGTACGGTCTTTTGTTGTTTTATTATTGACTTTTATGGCCATGAGGGCTTTTGTAAGTTAATTGTTATATTTTGTGGCCTTGCGGGCTTTATGTAAGGCAGGTTTTGGAATGTCCAAAAAATAGAGGAAACTCTGCCCAATTTTTTTTGGGCCTGTGAGCTGTTAAAGACTTATAATATTTTAAAATTTGTATGTACATTAGTTTATTAATAACGCGCAATATTATTAATTTGTGAATTTTGGGCTTCCAAATAATTTTATTTAAATAAAAAAATTGGCACAGTTCAAAACCGTGGCAAAAGTGTATCATATTTTGGCACGGTTTCGAATTGTGACAATTTTTTTTAAACTGTGCTGAATCTGGCACAGTTAAAAACTGTGCCAAAAGTGTGCCAGAAATATCAAATTCTGGCACGGTTTAGAAGTGTGCCAGAAGTGTTCCTGTTTGGCTGAATCTGGCACAGTTAAAAACTATGCCAATAGTGTGCTAGAAATATCAAATTCTGGCACGGTTTAAAAGTGTGCCAGAAGTGTTCCTGTTTGGCTGAATCTGGCACACTTTTGAGCCGTGCCAGAAAAAAATTCCGATTTTGGAACACCTGATTCTCGTATAGTTCAAAACCGTGCCAGATTTGATCTGGCATAGTTTAAAACCGTGCCAGAATCAAATTTTTGGTGTAGTGATTGAAGACATTAGTACTGGTGTTAACATAGTAGATCCTCTAATAAAAAGGCTATCTCCGAAGATATTTTTGCAACATACTAAAGAGATGGATCTCGAGTAGTTTATTGTGTAACTGCTATTTGCATAGTTATTTGACATAAGTTTTTATATGAATAAAGAGTTTATGAATTCTAAATTTCTGTCTTAATTGTATACGCGCATGTGAGTGAGTAAATATGATAGAAATAGTCTTTTATAAAGACATTATGAGACCATTATGATAACTCACATATTTATCCTTATTAAATATGACATTGGTGGCATGGTACGTGGAAGGAACCATGCTCTTGAATTAGTATAGAACCACCATAACTCACATTAATGACGTATTTAGTTAAGGTACTTGATGATTGTTCTAAGACACTTGTGCAACTTGTGTTAATCAAATCATTATGTATGGCCTTATTAGGACCAAGTGGGAGACTCTTGAAAATATTACTTAATTATTTATTAATTACAAAATTCGGCCAAATTTTATAATAAAAAATTAAATAAATTATTGCTCCTATTAGTGTGGTCCATATACGAGGACGGATTTGATTATAAATTATTAGAAATAAGTCTTAGAAAAATATTGCAAGAGACACATGACTTTAGGAATCCATATGAGTCTCTTAAGCTACTTTTTTGGAGAGTGGATGATGAGAAACAAGGATTTCAGGCCCCTTTCACCCTATATATAGTAAGCCATTCTCCACCAAATGGTTCACTCAAAATACACAAATATATCTCAGCTACGAAGGGAAAATTACAAATTTTCAAATTACCCCAATTTCGTGCAATTCTGGGCTATTTTGGAATAAGTGTTCAGGAGCTTTGGGAGGAAGTGTTAAGGAGCCTTTAGGAGTCATTCAAGGATACATCAACGACAACAAACATATCAAAAAGCAATATACAAAGTTATTTTTCCATAAGTATTTGTAGTCAATTTTATATGGTGATTAGATGAGGAAATTAAAGATCCCATGAGAACTAATAATATTTTTATATATTGTTTTATTCATGTTTATAATATTTTACACTTAGGGCCATAAACCATGTTTAAAAAAAATTAGTTCAAAATTAGTTTTTCTATGCATTGGAGAACTCACTCCCGTCACTAACAATTTACATTGCGCAAAGTTATGTTAAAGACTGCATTGAAATTTTATAATAGCAATAATAATTTATATTAGCTACAAACTATAATTTAAAATATAATTTTTCAAAAAAAAATACATTTTTTATAGTTTTAGAAAATGCACCTATGTTTATAATTTTCAAGTGATTTCTTTAAAACAGTTTTCTTTTTTAAATAACAAACATTTAGAGTAGTTTATTAAAATTAAAACGTTAAAAATATTACTAAAAACATAAAAAACACTTCAAAACATTCATTAAAATTTCAAACGTTAAAAACACTTTAGAAAATTTATTAAAACAAATTGCTAGAAAATAAAAACATTAAAAAGTTGTTCATATTTAATATAAAAAACAATTATTTAAAAGGAATAAACAGTTTTTTTAATTAAAATTTGACTTGAAAAAAAAATATATATATATATAGGGAGAGGTTCATAAGTGAACCTAAAAGATGAACTTTTTAATGAAACTTAACAAAATAACACCTAACCACTCATCAATTTTAATTTCTATGTTGTAATTGGTCTGCGCCAGCGGCAATAAACACGCGTGTCGATCGATCCCCAACTCCCCCCCCCCCAACCACCCCCATCACCATGGTAGCCCTTGTAGCAACCTTTATGACAACGGGGCTGCCATGGGGGTGGGGGGGAGGGGTATGGGGATCAATCGACACACGTGTCCATCGTCGCTGGTGCGGATTAATAACAACATAGAAATTAAAATTAATTAATTGTTAAGTATTTTTTGTTGAGGTTCATTAAAAAGTTCATCTTTTAGGTTCACTTGTGAACCTCTACCTATATATATATATGATTGTGTTAAAGATTTAAATTCAAAAGCCAAAGCCAAAGCCATTCTTTTAAGTCTTTTAAGTCTTTTGCACACATTTTTGGAAATTGCAATTTTTGGAAATTGCAATTCTTTTAAGTCTTTTGCACTCATTTGCTTCTGGATTAGGTGCTACTACTGATGTCTTCCCATCCTTCTTCCCACCTCTCGCCATTATCACTCTCTCCCTCTTGGTTTTCTGTATGTTTTGGCAAACAATAAACATAATTAATCAGTTTCTCGAACAAAGATACAATCACATAAGTAAAGATATAATCAGTAGCTTTTTTTTCATCTTAAGCTTAGTTTTAATGGTTATTAACAAATTTATTTAGGGAAATAATTATCATTTAAGAAAAATGAATGAAATCATTCATCGAGTTTCACAAAACTAACTATTCGGGCAATATTAATTAAAAGAGAGCACTGTGTATTTATATTAGTTGGTCTGTATGTGATGAGTGTAAGATGATAAATAAGAACCATTTGAATCATTTTGAACCAAGATGAGAGTAAGAACAAAACCATTTGCATATTCAAAATCAAGAAGGGAAATTTCAAACAGTAGGTAGTGGTTTCTACTTAGAACATCAACTTAAGAACAAAACATTAAGTGCCATTTTAATAACAATTTGGAACATATGTGACTGGACACTCTTTAGCAAATAGACAATGCAGAAATCAAAATGAGTGCACAACCATGTCCATACATGTTAGATGAAATATCCATCCAAGAAATTACACAACCAAAAAGATTTGAGTGCTACGAACCTCAGCAAAGCAAGCAGTGACTTAGAACAATTTAGGCTTATGATTGGCCATCGGTATGGAAAGATTTGGTTGACTGTATGTTACTGTAAATGCATATTGTATGCTGCTGTATATGCATACTGTGATCGGACGTCGCTCTTCTAATCGACCATCGGATACCAATAGTATACAACATAGTTGTTAAAGGCGCGCCTAGGCGCTAAGCGCAGGTGGGATGCCTTGGGAGGGCATAAGAAATTTTTCTACTCATTTTCTACATTTTTTTCACTTTTCTGCCTATTTTCTTCTCCGGCGGCATCTTTTCTTCTCGGACTCTGCATTTTTTGTTCCTTTTTTCTTCTCGGACTCTTCCTTTTTCTGCCTTTCTTCTTCTCCAACTCTGGCTTTCTTCTTTTCTCGGCCTTTTTTCCTATCTTCTCTATTGTTCCCTTCATTCTAAGATCTTCATAATATCAGTCATGACAACGTGAAGCCAGCAACTGAAAATACATCGAACAAATAAGTAAGAATGCAAAAGTAAAACATATTATAGTTGAAACTGATAAGAGAAAACTAAAGAAGGAGAAACTCAGGTACATACTGTTCAGTTACAAAAAAAACATGTCATGCTTTATCCATCATATTCTCCCCATTTCGTGTCTATTAGAGCCACAATATTTTCTCCTTTGCAAAATACTCACCAAGAAGGGTTGTAGAAACAACATTGTAGCAGCACCAAGGAGGGTTGTACCATGGATATTAGCATTGTAATAGCACCGAGGAGGGGTTGTAGTAGCAACAAGGGTTGTACCAAGGAGGGTTGTAGCAGCACGAAGGATATTTTTATTTTCTGAACATGAATTTTGAAAAGCATAAAATCACATATCCTTTAAAGACACCACTGACTAAAAGATTTCATCAAATTGGTTCTAAATGTATAAATTTCCTGCTAAATGAACTTATATTTTAAAAGACCTTTAATTGTAAAGTTTATGAATGAAAAGATAATATGAGATAAATATAAACCTAGGATAATCAATATGTATTAAGATATTTGCAAGGTATCCTGATTGACCCAACATTCCCACCCACAATAGGGCAATTCAAGTGAACTTAGGCAGCACTTAAAGCATCACGCCACTTAGTAGAAAACATAGACAAAGGAATAACTTTCCCCGGACACACTGTGCCACTCAGTGAGGCCATTTCCCAAACTCCATCAGGATAAATAAAGCATAATTATTATTTTCTTGGAGGTTATGTAGAATGAACTTTTACATACTTGTCTGACATGGGAAATCCTAATTAATCTAGAACAAAGTAAGCAATTGTATACGGCCTTACTAATATATTTGTTATAAGTTACATGTGTTATTTAAATTAATACATATAAAGGACCCCTTAAAATATTCATATATTTCAGAAGCACCCCTGTTTAGGGGCTATACCAGTAGTATGGTATAACCTCTATACAAGTTTATACTATACTACTGATATTTCGAACATGGTGTACCCCTGACACTAGTAGTGAGAAAAATAAATGGAGAGTTTTGGTGAGAAAAATTGAAAAGTAAGGAGTGAGATTTGCCTCATATTTTGACCCATTCAACCAATTGAGATGAATTGTCTTCCCATTCGTATTTAGTATAACTGAAAAAGGCTACGAACTGAAGTTTATGCTCTAATACTAAATGTTCTTTCAGTTGAATGTCAACACCATACTTGTTTACGTTCTCTATAACCATTTGTAGTAGGCCACCATGTAAAAGTTCAACTACTGGTTCAAATAGCCCATAAATCATATGAAATGTGTTATAATGCTCACAAATTGAGACACTTACACATTGATTTGCATAACCACTGTCCTTACCTAATTAATAAACATAAGAAAACAGGTTAGGGAAGGAACAAATTCATATATACAAAACCACATATGGAAAATATGAAATGCACACACTGTTGTAATGCTCGTCTCCAATTTCGAACAAACCTCAATTTCGAAGAAAAATAACCCCAATTTCGAACAAACCAACAAATCAGCTTAGATAAAAAAGTTTCCCCCAAAAAACTCTTATTTTAAAAAAACAAAGATCTAAAATTAAAAAGATGGGGCATGGTTTTGATAAGGGAGAGCAGTGGGTAATTGTAAAGAAGTAGAGTGTATGGATTGGGAGGTATCGGTATCAATCGTGAGTGCAGGTCCGTGAGGTACGACAACATTAGTATGCATAGTGGCAGTGGGGCGAGAAATAGGTATGGGAGATATTGAAATGGGCAGTATAGGCTGCGTGGTCAGAGGTGGGGCTACATGAAGTTAGGCATGTAGGCATATAGCATATAGCTCATAGCTAACTCCTTTAACAATCCTTGTGTAGCATATAGGCATATAGCTACTTCTATAGCATATATCATATATAGTCGTAGCATCTACTTGTATAGCATATAGCATCTACTTGTATAGCATATAGCATAGAGCAGCTACTTGTATAACATATAGACATTTCAAATGGAATTCGAAGTCCATGTACCCGTTCTATCCTAGTACGTGTTCATAGCATCAAGGTCGTAGTACCTGTTCACAACAATAAAATAAAGATAGAGACAATCAACGGACTGCATAGTGGTCGGAGTATTCATCTCCCTTGACCTAAAGTTCACTGCAATTGACTGCATAGTGGATGGACAATGAAAGGACAATGAACCTGCATCAGTTACAGAACAAGTGTTATGCATTTAAAATTGAATTAAATGGCCAATGAAAGTCGTGTAACAGTGGTGTTTGGCAGGGAGTCCTCTCTCCCCATGCCCTTTGTCTTGCTGAAAATTATAAAAATAATTGAGAACTTTAGAATAGTAAATAAAAATAAAAATTATAATATTAGAGCGAAAAACATTATATTTGCAAACTAAGAGTAGGAGTAAACATAGTGGTGGAAAAAAAATCCAAGAGAAATTAGTTTAATTTTTATTATTAGCCTACCCCCACCCCCATTAAGCAAAGGTGAAAATAACCTATCATTAGTCCACCCCATCCAACACAACTAAAAATAAACCAAGAAAATAATAAATATGTGCTCACTTGATAAAGCAATACCCTCAAACTTGATGTTGTGCTAATCGAAAAGGGCACGATGTCAAACTTTTATTGGGTATATGTGTGCCTATGCCACGTGCCTACAATTCTTCCATGAAAGAAATAAAATAAATGAAAACAAAAAAGTGTTCATTTTTTTCATTTGTAAGGGCCATTTGTAACAACTATCACGCATTATCAATGAGTAAATGACGTGCATTTGGAAGAAATTGCTCCCATGTATGTAATTAATGTCATTTAGATACATTTACATAAGTTATATTGACATGCATATGAGTCACGGATAACCAACAATGTCAAATTTTAAATAAACCAAGTTGATGCAGTGCATAAGTTCCATGTATTTAGGGTAACATATGTAAGGTGTAAATAAAATTCTTCTTAAAGGGTGTGATATGGTAAAATGAACACGTATCTGATATATGAGTGAGATCTATATTCATGGATATTTATATCTCCATAAGATACTAACCTCAAAATAAGCTCCATCGTTGTTGACGCCACAATTGTTTGAGACATCCTCTCAACCACGAACCCACTTAACTGTTGTGGATTTATCCACCAGATACTCTTTAAACTAAAACATATATAAATCTGTAGCCAACCATTGGATTCGAGAAGTAGATAGGTATCCCTTTAATTGAAAAAACACTAAAGATCGTTTTGCATCCAATATCTCTTTCAACATGTTGTAGCACGCTTGTACCGCTTTGTATTTATTAAATTCAAATAATCCTGGAGTAGTTTAAATCTTGTCAAAACACTCTATAACATCATACTATTAGAAAAATGACATTGAGAAGTATTTAAACATGAGTTATGCAGTGAAAAAAATAAGATGAAAATTGAAGCAAGTGTTACCAAATTTAAGGGTACACAATGAACTCTAAATACTAAATACTACTTTTATTGCTCTAAGAAAGGTCATGCTGTTAATAACAATTTTGTTAAAAGCCCTTAGTTATTCCAATCAATCCAAGATAGTTCACAATGAATGCACAAAAAGTAGGGCGCACATAATCCTTAGCAGATTCAGGTAGTGCCTCAAGAAGATGTAGAAGTTATGTGTTTGAGAAGTCCTAAAAATGTTGTCAAGAACTGTTAGCCTGAGGATAAGGTAGCAAACCAATCTATAGTAGTTGATATCCCTCCTTATGATCAGAACCATAATGCAGATAATTTCTATGCCCCTAATGGAGATGTAGAGGAAAAGACAACAATTTCTTATATAGAAGAACTGCAAATTTTTGCACACAGTATTGAAAAAAGGATAAATTTTGATAAGGAGAAGAAAATTGCAACCCTATGAGGAAAGAAGTCTCATCGGATCTTAAAGAACCTATGCCTACCCAAAATCAACTAATACAATTCCTTATTAGAAGGATACCATGAAATATTAGACAGAATTTCAAATACCTTATACCAGAAAACATATTGTTCATTGTCTCACTAACATGCTGCATTGTAAAACCTCAAATAATAAGAACCCAAAAGATGACCTTAAGATAGCATGGAAAGGACATTTATTTGCATGAAACTTGCAAAAATGAAACTCAAAACCACTTATTGCAATCTGTTTGTATCATAAATTATCGCGTATCAACCAAAAATCATAACATCAAAACAATATGCAAGTGACGAAAAAAGAAAAATTAATTAATGGAACCCCCATATTGCCATATAGCCATACCTTGTTTATGTCCTTGAAAGAGTTAACACCCGGAAATTTGTCTTCATCGGGGACAAAAACAATCTTTAGATGAATATATCCATTTTTAACCATAACATACCATTCTTATTTTCTATTTTAGTAGCTTGCAATCTTGGGGCATAGTTCTTCACTAAAAACCTGTACAGATGGCAGAAGCACAGGCCTTATTTAGATAAGAGTGTGCAAATATAAAGAGCCCATATATCACATATCATATAACTGATCTGGCAAGCACAAAATGAAGTTTTTTGCGAGGAATAACGGTAACTATAGGTTAGGAGGGTGGGGGATCAAGAAATGGTATGGTTAAACAGAGTCTCAAACTTGTTAACGGAAATTTACGTACCAATACACTACCCAAGATTTCTTTTCAAACATACCTCTTTTTCATTGATTGTGAAGATAAATAATATATATGCATATTCATTTAGTGTGCAATATGCATATATGCATATTCATATATGCTATATACATATACGCAATACAACTAAATAATATATACGCATATTCATTTATTGTTCAAAGTGATATTTCTCACCAAATGTATTTCATTAGAATGAATAATGAAATTATATAAGATTACCTATTTTAACAAAATTTAAATTATTTCATCCAAATAAAAAATTATGGCACTTGGTAAATATCGATGTCTTACCAAATGATAGACAATTACCCTAGAACCGAGATTAGTCATAAAAGCACTTGTATGATGGAACAAAACGAACTTTAACAAAGAAAGAATCCATAATCATGCTTTTAACAAAGAAGAAAATATAATCATAAAAAGATGACTATAAGTACCTGTGATTTCAATAGATTGTGTGTACGATGAGATGATACAAAATTATAGAAGTACCTGTGATGTTAGTTGATTGTGGGTGAGATGGGGTGATAAAAATTATAGAAGAAAACCAAGAAGAACGTTTGAGCAATGTTATGTAAGTTATGTAAGCTACCTGACTAAGAAGAATGTCTGAGTAATGTTGAAGATGCGGATGAAGGTTTCATCTAACATTAGAATTAGAATAACTATCATTATTAACAGAGGCAGAACGCAAGTACATCAATTCCCCTGGATCGATATCTTTGTGGATTTTGTACAAATGCAAGGTAATCAGTACGTCCAGCACAAACTCATCGAGAAATTCCAGCCTCCGACAAATATTCAGCAAGGAAAGTGAAAGATATTTGTGGGAAGCTTGATTATAAATTAGTATGAAGCACATTATATAAAATAGTATGCAATACGCTATATGGCTTGTTTATAAAATAGTATGCAGCACATATAACACCAGTTTTGTGAAAAAGCACATACATGACAAAACCATTTTAATCTAGGATGGCAACCATTTTAATAAAACATACAGGACCATTTTAGTGCAACACATATAGATCATACAACACCTATTATCCCAACAACATTCTAACAACTGAATCATATTGGAAATTATCTGTGTCAAACATGTCGAGTACTTCCTGCATTTGAATCATATTGGACATTATGAAAAAACACTCAATACATTGATCATAATGGCAATTGGAGAATAAATTAAGTCTCCTTTAAAAACTCCACTGTTTTTAAGAGAAAAAGATCCCTAAACATTGGAAGCATTCAGATCATCGGGAAAATATGACATTAAAACTAAAATGAATATCTACTTTTTCAAGACTGTTAGTGAAAAATGGAAATATATTGGTTTATAATTAATATAAAACAAAAAGATAAAAAGGTAAATGTCCACTTGATTCTTTCTTCAAACGTTTGGAGTGCAAGTTACACCCAAATTTTTTTTGGAATTGCATAAAAGTTTACATCGTCATCAGATACAAATAATCCATGACAATCGAGAAAACTATTAGATCATATCATATTTGGATTCTAAATAATAGCAATGCAGATTGGAAATAAGCATAAACTCGTAACACAACTTGGAAATAAAATCAGCAATATAATTAGTAGCAATATAATCCTCACCCAGTGAGTGATATTGGTAAATCATCTCCTTCAGTTGCACTTATAATTAGTAAATCAATGAGTATCTTTGTGGTTGTGAAAAGGAATTTTCTCTATAATTCAAGTACAACCATCAAGAAAAATACATCAAATAAATAATAGAGATAAACAATGGGGGTGTTTATAAAAGGAAAAGTTAAGAGAGAACAAAAAGAGCCTAAGTCAAGCCCAACATAAATTTAAAGGCCAAAAATATATTCCATTAGTCATATAAATTGAAATGTTTAAACTACTGCTGATGCGAACTCAAGGAAAATTACCTTAACTTATAATAACAACGACTTGGCCAGTGTCTTCCTTATAACACCAACTACTTCCGCCAACCCCAAATAGCTGGAATAAAACTAAGACTTGCATTCCTTCCATTCGTTAGGGCGCGACAACAAAATTAATATTGGAACCAAATAAGAGAAAGACCATTGCTGCAAATACACTTAATTCAGTACAGAACACCTCAAAGACAAATGAATACAACTCAATTTTGTGTAGAATGTAACTCAATTCTGTGTAGATCAGTTCTGTATTTAATGAATCATCCTTGAATTTAACACCATTTCCATTATGTATCCTTCATTTGGGATGTTGTGGGATGTCCGAATTTGTTTCCCCTTATCAGCAGATGATCACTATGACTGCAAAAATATATAATGAAGTAATTACTTTGAATTTTTCATGGTCACTGAGTTGTGCCCTTGAAACAGAGATGCAATTGAAGGCCATGTGTGGACAACTTGTTTGAATTGACAAGAAAACAATTGAGATTCCAACCATTAATCAAACAACTCAAAAGATTATTTAAATCATTCCCAAATACCAAATATAATTTATTCTAATTCAGTGTAAACTCCACTAAATTTGCCCAAACATCAAATACCATTGAAATTTTTTCAAAACACCAAACACAATTTATTCTAATTCAGTGTGAACTCCACCGAATTCAGTGTAAAAAAATTACCAGAGCGGAGCAAAGAGGGCTGGAAGGTTAACGGGCTGGAGTACGGTTTGGCGCGTGCATATAGTAGCAAGAGGGACCGGTTCTGAAAGACCTTAAATAAAAAACAAAATGATTATAATTTTGTTGAGGTTTTGAAATTGTTGACAATAAAAATAAAAAAAATTAAAGAACATATATATAAAATAAGATCAACTTGAAAATAAACCCAATACTTAAGGAGAAAGAGAGAACTAAAGATATAAACCCCAACGTATTGTCCTGGTGTACTTAAGATAAGAAAAATAGATTTTAACTAAATTTTTAGAGAGAGGAAAAAAATAAATTTTACAAATAATAACTTGAAAATGATTTGTACAATGATTTACCAGATTTAAGCACTCAAAACTATAGGTTAACCAAAAAAAAATGAGGGAGGGAGAGAGAGAGAGCGAGAATTACCGTTTAGAGAGTGGAAATACCCATGGACCTCCTACTGTGAACGAAAAAGCTACATATTGAAACAGCTAAAAACATGATTTAAATGAATTAGTCCATTCATATAAACTAAAAACTATTAGCACAAAAACCTATCTTGCAATAGAGGAAATACATGAGATTACAAAACTCGGACATAGGTTCGGTCTAACCATCATCATCCCTGAGATTACAAAATAGCATAGATTAAAAAACTCAACTGTAAATATGTAGAAGTCAACAGAGACGTGGCATGGTTGTACCTGCGCCAAAAATAAAAACTAAAAATCACTTCAAAATAGCCTAACAACGAATATCGTGTATAAAATCAAAACCGATATTTAGAACAGATCTTGAAATCACCTAAAAATGAACAGCTATTGAAATCACCTAAAAACGAACAGTTCTTGAAATCTCATGTTTAACATCAAAATCGAGATTAAGAACCGAAAGACGAACTAATATTTAGAACCCTCCTTTTCAAAAATCCGAAATGTAGATAGAGATTCGTAAAATTCGTGAGAGAGAGAGAGGTGATAGAATGAGAGAGAGGGGGGGTTGTTATTGTGAAATGAGGGTCGGGGGAGAGAGAGTGTGCTTTGGTAATTGGTATTTGACAGTAAGTGTGTAATATCCTCTTTTACCCAGGTATTTGAATTTTGGGTAAGAGAAGTAAACAAAATGATGGACTGAAAAAAGGGGGAACTCAAATTTTTCAGGGGAAAATATGGTAAGAGGTGTATTTTAATCTCAACCATTGGATCGCTGTCTTGTTGGCTTCGATCTGAACGGTGAATTGTCCTCCAAACTTATGAATAGTGAAAACACCATTGCTCCTTATATATATATATATATATAAATATATGAATTTGTGTGTGTGTGCATGTGTGTATGTGTGTATGTGGGGGGGGGGGGGGAGAGAGAGAGAGACTGTTAAAGTAGTCCATTAAAGGGTAATTTTGTAAATTCAAATTGTACGATTTTTGGTTTTTTGGTGAAATGGGCTTATTGGAGTTTTTATGTATACACTTGACTTGGTTAATTTTTTAATGTGATAATTTTGCAACCAAATAACAGGTCTAAGACAATTCATAAATTGGCTAATTACAATTTGGGGAGCAATCAAATGGACCTTAATCATGCCATAAAAATCTACATATAGTCACAGGTTAAAAAAAAAAAGAAATAAAATCAATCTCTCTACAGACACTAAAAAAATGTTGTGCAAGTGACCACCAGCCAAACTAATACAATGTTAATGAAATATAATTATTTTTCACTTCACCTCTATTCACCACACACACACACACACACACACACACACACATATATATATATATATATATATATATATATATATATATATATATATATATATATATATATATTAGAATGGGTGTATTTCTATATCATCAACAGGTTCATGTATTTGTTATTTGACCTGAAAGGTACTATTGTTTTGATGGTTGTTTGCAATATGAACAACCACAATACATACATAAATTTACAATTGAAATACTTTGTGAATTTTTTGGGGGGTAGAGGAGACTTAATAGTTCGGCACTACGCTATTGATTTAACAGTCATCAGCTATAAGTACTATACACGTATATTCATAAGGTGAAACACCTACATTGTATGGTATCATAATTTACTATTCACATATATGTGACACCCCGCCTAATTAAATACCGGCCGATCACTCCTTTATTAAATTAAATCAAGGTGAACAGTTGGTTCATTCTCAGCATCACTGTCGATAAAAATAAATTTTCCAATTTAACACCCTAAATAATTAAGCTAAGCGTCAAAAACATTTTTATACATAACCTTCAAAATTTTATTTAAAGAAAAACTTTATTTATTTAATAACAACATGCAATAAGTAAGAATCACACCACATAAAATTTTGCAACATAAACCAATTAATAAAATACATTCGTCAATCGAATGTCAACATACGAAATCTAAAATCACATAACCAAACTGAATGAATCCCATAGTAACAATACTGGAAATAACTGAAATACAAATGTCCCAATAATAATGAAGTAATGGAAAGGGCGACACATGCCCAATAGATGAGAATTCTAGAAGTGGAGTCAATAAAGGAAGCCGTCTACGCAAGTGACCCGCAACTCCCACCTAAGCTGCAGCACGTTCCTTTCAAGAGATCCTAAGCAAGACGCCCCTGTGGCTGGGCACCTGTAATACATAAATATATATACAAGAGAGAGAGAGAGAAAAAACGGGTCAGAGCCCGTAAGTGTGTTTGATTTAAAATACGTTTAGCAGGTATTTAAATTGATACAGGCCAATGCAACAACATATTAGAGCGACACTCTCTTGAGAAATTCTCACCTCTCTTCTAATGTGCACGCCTACCGTACTAACCTTCCCAACGGTTTATCTTATCATATATCACACTAGTCTTCCCAAATGATTTAACTTATCTTAGATTACTCGTAAGATTTTCAATTCAATGATTCCATTTTAAAAAGGATGTTCCAGTTTGTAACCAAAGTTCTCTATTTTAACTTTATAAAATCAATAAAGTTTTCCAGTGACATATTATACTTTCTCAAAACAAGTATTTATAATTTGAGTCAACAACCATGTCCTACTTATCAAATCCCAGTAGGCAGTTTCAAATTTCATAATCTCATATATATATATTAACTACTCGTATAATATATATATATATATATATATATATATCAGCACCCCGAATAAAACTATGGTGCGTGCATACTTCCACTATCCAAACCCCATACCACTCAAATCAAGGGGAATACAAATTCGGAATCACTCTCGAACTGTATTAACACATACACAAACAATATCGAGGCGAAGCATAGATTCCAAGTCTCTAAGAGGATGGCACATACTCGCATCTCTTAGGACCGTCTGAACTATCAATTCGATAGCCTGTACCAAGGATATCTATCTTTTAGGGTACAAGTCAATATCCCCCATAAAGGTCCCATCGAGATAAGACTGTCCCAGCGCGGTAACCTCAAGGATAGCAAGTAGCGCGGTATGTTTTTCACATGTATATAATATATGTACACACAATCATATAAATATACCACAGTTATCAGATTAATATAGGTTCTTCTCGTCACCCATAATTATACCATTTATCCTTAATTTCACATTATTAGTATTACGTATAAGGTTTCATTTCTAACCTTAACTCGAAGGGTTTTTCTCACTTAATACGTGACATTCGTTGACTCTATCCTTCCAAGTAGGAAATTCAGTAAGTATACCTCTATTCACTATCGTAGCTATTCGCCGTAATCTCTCACTTGAATTACGTAGTTTCATCGTTCATTATATAATTATCCCAAAAATAAAATTCTCGTCTTATAATAAAGTTCCCAACACTTATTCATAGGTCCTACTGGTCCTTCCTATCTCCCAAAACATTTCATTAAGAATACCCAAGAATTATTTCGTGATAATTATAATTTAACTAATTAAACAAGGGAAATAGGAGTCTGCCAGGAGGGGTCGATCGATCGAGGTCTGGGGCTCGATCGATCGAACCTTCGATCAATCGAAGCTCTAGGCTCGATCGATCGATCAAGCAGGTCTGCGAAAATCTGCAGAAATGCAGTTACGGGTTCTACCAATTTTCTTCATCCAAAACCATGTTTTTCCATTCTAAACGTCCCGAAAATCCTACTACTATCATTATAACAATATACCAGATGTTTTCAACGTAAAGCATGTGTATATCTAACATTAAACATGGATAATTAACCCAAAATCCCATCTAATCATCAAGAACCCTAGAGTTTTTCTTAATCAAGGTTCTAATCTGTTTTTACCAGAATTTCCTTCTAATATAACATCAAAATTTCGTGGGTTATATTCCTCTACATGGAAAGGGTGCCAGAATTTCCATATAATCAATACTACCTGCATTTTCCTGACACAAATTGGGTTTTCTTCCATAGTTTTCATCTCTAATCAATCCTAAACTAATATGAAGATTGCACTAACAAAAATACGCAAGATAAATACTTGCCTGGGATTTTCGACGTTCTGATTTGCAGATGATTTTGGTGTGTTTGTGTAGCCCGTTGCGCGATCTACGCGGTGGTGGTGCAAACCGGTGACTTTTTGGCCTTGGATTTCCTTGGAGCTCTCTCCTCTCTTCTCTAATGGCCGTCACTTGTTTTCTGAATATTCTAACCCTAAAAGACTAACCTAAATGGCTGATATAGGTTGCTGAATTTCGTGGGTTTAATTACCCAAAAAGGTGAAATGACTAAATTGCCCTCCCGGGGTACCAATTAGGCCTAAAAATGCCCCGAGACCCAAACTAAACCCCCGGGTACACTTTTCTGACTATCTCGACCCTTCCGGACGCGTTGGCGCACTCAAAATGACCATATGGGCAACTTATAAAATATTCACTTTTTATTTAACAAAATAAGTCCCGACGTGACACGAGCACGTCCCGATTTAAATTTCCAAAATTGTCATTTAATTCACTCATGACATTCAATATAACCAATATAATATATTACTTTGCCCATTAGTAATATTCAACAAATTTCCCACAATTACTAACTCTCGTCACGTTAATAATTATAACATAATTAATTTCCGGATTTTTTTTATCAAATAAATAACCCACATTAAATTTAATAAATCCCCAAATTAATATAGCATAAAAATACGGGGTATTACATACTTCCCCCCTAATAACGGAATTTCGTCCTGAAATTCGGAAAATCAAGGCTTACCTGGTAAAAACAAATCTGGGTATTTCTCGCGCATATCGGCCTCGCGCTCCCAAGTGGATTCCGCCACATTGTGGTGCTCCCACTGGACCCGTACAAGTGGAACTATCTTTGAACTCAATCTCCTCTCACTATAGTCTAAGATAGCCACCGGTCTCTCCTCGTAAGAGCTGTCAGGCTGTAAGTCGATCTCATCTATCGCAATGTGAGTATGGGCCATATTATCCTGAAGATATCGTCTTAATGACGAGATGTGGAATACATCGTGGGTGCGATGTAAATGTTCTGGCAGTCCCAACCTGTATGCAACCGGCCCAATCCTCTCGATGATGGGAAATGGTCCCACGTACCTCAGAGCCAACTTCCCCTTCTTCCCGAACCTCATCACCCCCTTCATAGGAGATACACGCAATAACACTTGGTCCCCCACACTAAACTCTCGGAAGAACCGTTTCGCATCGGCGTAGCTCTTCTGCCTGTCCTGGGCTACCCGAATACGACTCCTGATCATCTCAATCCTCGCGGAGGTCTCCTGAATCACTTCTGGTCCTAGCAACTTGTTATCCCCCACCTCGAGCCAACAAGTTGGAGAACGACAAAACCTGCCATACAAAGCCTCAAATGGAGCCATGCCAATCGTGAACTGATAGGAGTTATTATAAGAAAACTCTACCAGTGGAAGATGTGGCTCCCAACCTCCTCCAAAATTGCGAACACACATGTGTAGAATATCCTCTAACATATGATTAGTACGCTCTGTCTGTTCGTCTGTCTGTGGGTGGTAAGCTGAACTCAACCTCAACTCAGTACCCATAGCCTCCTGAAAGCTTTCACAGAAACGTGACATAAAAATCTAATCTCTATCTGACACAATATTCAGGGGCACTCCATGTAATCTGACAATCTCAGCGATGAACAACTGAGCATACTGACCCGTAGTATAATCTGTCCGCACTGGCAGAAAATGAGATAGCTTGGTCAAACGGTCTACAATCACCCAGATAGAATCGTGGCCCCGCTGTGATATAGGCAACCCTGTAATAAAATCCATGGAAATACTCTCCCACTTCCACGCGGGTAATTCCAATGGCTGAATCAATCCTGATGGTTTCTGGTGGTCCACCTTTACCAGTTGGCAGGTAGAACACTTGGACACGAACTCGGCAATGTCCTTCTTCATCCCACTCCACCAGTATTGTCGCCTCATATCCTGGTACATCTTATCGCCTCCCGGATGTACTGTAAATCGGGACCCATGATAATGAGTCATCACTGCATGACGTAGTTCTTCTCCTTCTGGAACCACCAATCTCCCATTAAACCGCAAACCTCCATCAGAACTAACAGAATAGGACTCAGCACCCTCGGCTAGAAGTCGCACAATCTGCTCCTGGAAAAACGGGTATGTGGTCTGTGCCTGTATCACCCTCGTAACAATCTCGGGTGTGACTGACATAACGAATATGAAAGAACGGGCTACTGCGTCCTCGTGACCCAACTCCTTCCACTTTGCTTTCCAGACATCCGCTACATCGTCTACTGGTCTACGGCTCAACGCATCAGCAACTACGTTGGCCTTCCCCGGATGATACTGTATTTCGAACTGATAGTCTTTCACAAACTCTAACCACCTGCGCTGACGCATATTCAGCTCTCGCTGAGTGAACAGGTACTGCAGTGACTTGTGGTCTGTGAAAAAACGGAATTTCTCCCCCAATAAATAGTGCCTCCATATCCTCAATGCAAAGACGACCGCTGCTAACTCCAGGTCGTGGGTGGGGTAATTCTTCTCATGTGGCTTAAGCTTGCGGGAAGAAAAAGCTATAGCCTTCTCCTCCTGCTGAAGTACTCATCCAAGTCCCCGTAAAGACACATTGGTGTAGACCAGGTACTCCACAACCGATTTTGGTAAAGCAAGGACTGGTGCCAAAGTAAGCTTGTCTTTCAGCTCGTCAAAAGTCAATTGACAAGCGTCATCCCAAACATATGGTACTCCCTTGCGAGTCAGATTCGTCAATGGACCCGCTATTTTGGAGAATCCCCGAATGAATCTCATGTAGTATCCGCCTAACCCCAAGAAACTACGCACTTCCGTCGGTGTCGTGGGTTGTCCCCATTCCCTCACTGCTGACACTTTACTCGGGTCAACTGCAATCCCCTGCTCAGAAATAACATGCCCCAAGAACTGTACCTCTCGCAGCCAAAATCCGCACTTCTCGTACTTAGCATACAACTGATGCTCTCGTAGAGTCTGAAGAACCTGCCTCAAGTGCTCGGCATGCTCCTCCTCGGAGTGTGAATATATCAAGATGGCATCTATGAAGACGATGACAAACTGATCCAAGAACTCTCTGAATACTCGGTTCATTAAGTCCATGAAACGGTTGGAGCATTTGAGTCCGAACGGCATCACCCTAAACTCATAGGACCCATATCTCATCAAGAAAGCAGTCTTCGAAACATCCTGCTCCCTAATACGTAGCTGATGGTACCCCAACCTCAGATCTATCTTCGAAAAGAAAGTTGCTCCCCTCAACTGGTCGAACAGATCATCGATTCGAGGCAACGGATACTTATTTCGTATCGTGACCTTGTTCAACTCCCGGTAGTCCACACACAATCTCAGTGAACCATCTCTCTTCTTCACAAACAAGACTGGAGCACCCCAAGGTGAGGTACTCCTACGAATGAAGCCCTGACCTAACAGCTGCTCTATCTGATCCCGTAGCTCTCACATCTCTGCCGGAGCCATACGGTACGGTGCGCGTGCTATAGGTCTCGTATCTGGCAATAAATCTATAACAAAGTCTATCTCTCGATTGGGGGGTAGGCCTGGTATCTCCTGAACCACATCGGAATACTCCCTGACAACTGGGATCGAATCTAAGGGAATCACAACCTCCTTAGAGGTATCCTCCTCTATGTAATACAAATGAGCGGTCGAACCTCCCTCTGGGCGAGGCATCGCCACTACAAACATCTCTTGCCCCGGATTGGCAAAAACAATGCTCCCACCGAAGCAATCAATCATGGCTCTATAAGCTACGAGCCAATCCATACCAGTAATCACATCATGCTCGTGCATGTCTAAGACTAACATGTCTGCAGGTAATACCAAGCTACCAATCTCTACCCCCACTCCCCGGCATATAAAGAAAATAAGTGACCCACTCCCCAGTGGTGAGTCAACACACGTCACTGTGCTCTCTGCTGTGGCTAACAACCCTAAGGCCTTCGCAAAATGTGTAGCTATAAAACAATGCGTTGCCCCCGTATCAAACAAAACCCGACCCATAGTACCATGGATAGGAAACATACCCTCAATCGCAGGTGGTGCCTGTGGAGCTGCTGCCTGGTGGACGTTATAGACACGTCCATACTGTAATTGCCCCTGCTGCACTGGAGCTGCTGCAATGGCTGGGAGGGCAGGTGGAAAAAGTGGTCTCTGTGGCTCATTACGGGCTCCCTGCTGTTGTGGGGCCCTATCGCCCTCTGGGCAATCCTGGCGCCTATGGCCATGTTTACTGCACCCAAAGCATCGGCCTTTGAAGTTACCTCCCCTCTGACCCTGCTGTCCACGGCCCTGTTGGCCGTTACCTCCACGCCACTGGCCCTGTTGGCCCTGATGTGCACGCTGTTGGCCCTGATGGCCCTGCTGCTGTCCCTGCGGTCGATGTTGGCCCTGCTGGCCCTGCTGATTAGGCTGGCCCTGATGGCCCTGTCTGAAACCCCCGAATCCCTGCCTAGAATCACCTGAACGGAATCGCTTAGAAGGTTCCCCCTGATGGGAACTCTGCTCATGCTGACGAGTCTGTCCATGAGTTGGTGACCCACTGGAACTATTACCCCCGGTCCTGCCCTGCTGGCTGGACTCCCCTGCTCTCTTGCTTCCCTACAGATGGAAGCGGTGATCCTGGCAATGTAGTAATGCTGCATTGAGTACATCAGTGAAAGTACTCAGGGATAGATTTCCAATAAGGTGCTGACGGATCCTCCAAGCTAACCCGTCGACAAACAGCATGATTTTCTTGCTCTCAGTAGGTGCCTCATCTGGCACAATTGTGAGAAGTCTCGTGAACTCCTCCTCATACTCAGCTACAGTAAGGTTCTCCTGCTTCAGATTTAGTAATTTCCGCCTCATCTCAGTCTGCACTGCGGGTAGAAAATACTTGCGGTCAAACCACTCCTAGAACAACTGAATAGGGATCGTGTCCCTCTCCTCCAAAGTAGTAGTGGACTCCCACCACTGTAATGCGGCTCCCACCAGCTTAAAGGAAGCCAATAACTGCTTTTGCACGTCAGTGCACTCATACATACGGAGGTGCCGCTGGATGTCTTTCTTCCATTGGCTAACTGTGACAATATCGGAGTTACCAGAGAACTCAGGGGGATGCGCTTTTGGAAAAGCATCCCGAACCCTCTCCCATGCCGATGGAAGTTGTGCTGGTGCTGGCGCCACTGCCTGAACCTGGGGTGGAGCCTGCTGAATCACCGCTATCGCGGCATTCACCGCCTGAGCAACAATGGCGGCTACTTCATTTGCATTCATTGTGCCTTGTGCCGGAACTGCTGGTTGTTCGGCCTGGGCACGCCTATCTTTCGGAGCACATCTCGGAGGCATCTGAAACGTGAACAAGTTTATTAGTCTACAGTTATTATCACATCTCAAATAGCTGAAGACTTAAACGTAAAAGCAAGAATACAACAATCCTAAAAATAGGGCTCTATAGCAATAACGTTAAGCTGAAAGCGAAATAAGTGGTACAGATCCTATGGACACTAGAACCTGATGCTCTGATACCACCTATGACACCCCGCCTAATTAAATACCGGGCGATCACTCCTTTATTAAATTAAATCAAGGTGAACAGTTGGTTCATTCTCAGCATCACTGTCGATAAAAATAATTTTTTCAATTTAACACCCTAAATAATTAAGCTAAGTGTCAAAAACATTTTTATACATAACCTTCCAAATTTTATTTAAAGAAAAAGATTTATTTATTTAATAACAACATGCAATAAGTAAGAATCACACCACATAAAATTTTGCAACATAAACCAATTAATAAAATACATTCGTCAATCGAATGTCAACATACGAAATCTAAAATCACATAACCAAACTGAATGAATCCCATAGTAACAATACTGGAAATAACTGAAATACAAATGTCCCAATAATAATGAAGTAATGGAAAGGGCGACACATGCCCAATAGATGAGAATTCTAGAAGTGGAGTCAATAAAGGAAGCCGTCTACGCAAGTGACCCGCAACTCCCACCTAAGCTGCAGCACGTTCCTTTCAAGAGATCCTAAGCAAGACGCCCCTGTGGCTGGGCACCTGTAATACATAAATATATATACAAGAGAGAGAGAGAGAGAAAAAACGGGTCAGAGCCCAAAAGTGTGTTTGATTTAAAATACGTTTAGCAGGTATTTAAATTGATACAGGCCAATGCAACAACATATTAGAGCGACACTCTCTTGAGAAATTCTCACCTCTCTTCTAATGTGCACGCCTATCGTACTAACCTTCCCAACGGTTTATCTTATCATATATCACACTAGTCTTCCCAAATGATTTAACTTATCTTAGATTACTCGTAAGATTTTCAATTCAATGATTCCATTTTAAAAAGGATGTTCCAGTTTGTAACCAAAGTTCTCTATTTTAACTTTATAAAATCAATAAAGTTTTCCAGTGACATATTATACTTTCTCAAAACAAGTATTTATAATTTGAGTCAACAACCATGTCCTACTTATCAAATCCCAGTAGGCAGTTTCAAATTTCATAATCTCATATATATATATTAACTACTCGTATAATATATATATATATATATATATATATATATATATATATATATATATATATATATCAGCACCCCGAATAAAACTATGGTGCGTGCATACTTCCACTATCCAAACCCCATACCACTCAAATCAAGGGGAATACAAATTCGGAATCACTCTCGAACTGTATTAACACATACACAAACAATATCGAGGCGAAGCATAGATTCCAAGTCTCTAAGAGGATGGCACATACTCGCGTCTCTTAGGACCGTCTGAACTATCAATTCGATAGCCTGTACCAAGGATATCTATCTTTTAGGGTACAAGTCAATATCCCCCATAAAGGTCCCATCGAGATAAGACTGTCCCAGCGCGGTAACCTCAAGGATAGCAAGTAGCGCGGTATGTTTTTCACATGTATATAATATATGTACACACAATCATATAAATATACCACAGTTATCAGATTAATATAGGTTCTTCTCGTCACCCATAATTATACCATTTATCCTTAATTTCACATTATTAGTATTACGTATAAGGTTTCATCTCTAACCTTAACTCGAAGGGTTTTTCTCACTTAATACGTGACATTCGTTGACTCTATCCTTCCAAGTAGGAAATTCAGTAAGTATACCTCTATTCACTATCGTAGCTATTCGCCGTAATCTCTCACTTGAATTACGTAGTTTCATCGTTCATTATATAATTATCCCAAAAATAAAATTCTCGTCTTATAATAAAGTTCCCAACACTTATTCATAGGTCCTACTGGTCCTTCCTATCTCCCAAAACATTTCATTAAGAATACCCAAGAATTATTTCGTGATAATTATAATTTAACAAATTAAACAAGGGAAATAGGAGTCTGCCAGGAGGGGTCGATCGATCGAGGTCTGGGGCTCGATCGATCGAACCTTCGATCGATCGAAGCTCTAGGCTCGATCGATCGATCAAGCAGGTCTGCGAAAATCTGCAGAAATGCAGTTACGGGTTTTACCAATTTTCTTCATCCAAAACCATGTTTTTCCATTCTAAATGTCCCAAAAATCCTACTACTATCATTATAACAATATACCAGATGTTTTCAACGTAAAGCATGTGTATACCTAACATTAAACATGGATAATTAACCCAAAATCCCATCTAATCATCAAGAACCCTAGAGTTTTTCTTAATAAAGGTTCTAATCTGTTTTTACCAGAATTTCCTTCTAATATAACATCAAAATTTCGTGGGTTATATTCCTCTACATGGCAAGGGTTCCAGAATTTCAATATAATCAATACTACATGCATTTTCCTAACACAAATTGGGTTTTCTTCCATAGTTTTCATCTCTAATCAATCCTAAACTAATATGAAGATTGCACTAACGAAAATACGCAAGATAAATACTTGCCTAGGATTTTCGACGTTCTGATTTGCAGATGATTTTGGTGGGGTTGCGTAGCCCGTTGCGCGATCTACGCGGTGGTGGTGCAAACCGGTGACTTTTTGGCCTTGGATTGCCTTGGAGCTCTCTCCTCTCTTCTCTAATGGCCGTCATTTGTTTTCTGAATATTCTAACCCTAAAAGACTAACCTAAATGGCTGATATAGGTTGCTGAATTTCGTGGGTTTAATTACCCAAAAAGGTGAAATGACTAAATTGCCCTCCCGGGGTACCAATTAGGCCTAAAAACGCCCCGAGACCCAAACTAAACCCCCGGGTACACTTTTCTGACTATCTCGACCCTTCCGGACGCGTTGGCGTACTCAAAACGACCATACGGGCAACTTATAAAATATTCACTTTTTATTTAACAAAATAAGTCCCGACGTGACACGAGCACGTCCCGATTTAAATTTCCAAAATTGTCATTTAATTCACTCATGACATTCAATATAACCAATATAATATATTACTTTGCTCATTAGTAATATTCAACAAATTTCCCGCAATTACTAACTCTCGTCACGTTAATAATTATAACATAATTAATTTCCGGATTTTTTTTATTAAATAAATAACCCACATTAAATTTAATAAATCCCCAAATTAATATAGCATAAAAGTACGGGGTATTACAATATAATCCTGTTAGAGTCTCATTTTCTTAGTCGAATATTAATAAATCAAATGCCACTATAGTTAATATACCTTGATCTTAGTCATTAATTAATGACATCCTTAATGAATGCAAAAGTCAAATAGATACTCTTAAATTGGAACACATATAGTAATCTATAATTACTTTACAAACTAGTATATAGTTATGAACCGTTTGGTTGTCTAAATTGTGTAATTATATATATTGATAAATTTAAAATTATGAGATTGTGGAAGTATTAATTTGAAATGGATTTAAATTCAATTTTTTGTGTATCATTTCATCAATTGGTGTTCACCTAAGGGAGAAATGGAATATTATGAAATCCTATGGAGAAAGATTTGATAAGTGGGAAATGGGTCGTATAATCGCCTTAACATATGAATAGTGGGAACGAGGGTGTGATATCTTTTTATTTAATAGATTCTCTTTTATTTTTCTCATCTAATTTATGGATAAAGTTTTCAAAAGTTTATTTGGTCTGAGCACAAGTTGTTTGGATTTAATTTTTGATTGGATGTTCCCGAATTTTCAAAAGTTTGGAAACTCGTGCCATATGAATTCAATCAAAAATTAAAAAATTTACTTGGGTTTAATTTTATTGAGTAAATTTTAATTCAAACTTCAATATGTTATATAATTTCTAATTGTGACACCCTTCTTATCTTAATTACGGGTGATCAATCCTATATGTAAATAAACATGAATCTCATTTGGTTCATTCTTAGCATCACTGTCGAAAATAATTTTTTAATTACTAACTTCTTATGTTAATTAAGTCAGTGTCAATTTTATCTCTAATTAACATAACAAGATGCAGAAAAATAGGAATATAACTACTAATCCAACACAAATATAAGAGTTTGAATCATCACACGATAAATAGATAAATAATGAATACCAAATAATCCCTCGGTTCACAAAGAAGAATCCAAACCATAAGTCTACAGAGATAAAATTGAATCTAAGTTTATTGCCTGGCAAAATAAAAACAAAAGGTATAATAACTGAAAGAAGCAACATACCCATTTGAACTAATGAATGAAAACCTAGTCTAGGAATGAATAACGAAATCATCTACTCAAAGTCCTGCAAGCCTCCACAATGCTGCAGCTACGCATTCCTAGAATGAGTCCTCAAGTTTGGCGACCCTATGGATGTACACCTAAAATATTTTGGAAACTATTTTGACACGAGTCAGAGCCCAAAAACATTCAAAAAATATTTAGCAAGTAATTAAGATGCAACAGCTAAATATGCATTCACAACTTTCATATTTAAGCGAGTGTCGCACTCTGTTGATGTATTACTCACCCCTAAAGTATTTTTCACACCTAACGCTTACCTTATAACCCAACTAGTTATAATACCCCGCCTAACTAGTCCGTTTACAAATCCTTATATCACCCTACTTTGTCCCGAGTATTTCCCGCCTTTGGTTCCTAAGTTATTTTTCCCTAACTTAGTTAATCATTTTCCACTTTAATTGGTTATATAACATTCACACTATTTATATCAATAATGTATTCACACTTTACATTTTTAACCCGTATATAATAATCTACTCTATTATATACGTATAATATACTATAATAATCACACACATGTTGCGTATAATAACTATCCTCCCGAATAATAACTCACTGGACGCTTGTCTCTAAAATGCTATCATATCCCAGGCATACTCACTCTAACCTGGTTACCACAAGTCGGTTAACTCACACCGAAATAGGTAAATAAATCGCAAACCTAATAGAGGCGGTCATATTTCTCAGAGAGTGATACCGAATCATACCCAAAACGTCTCACGTCGACAATAAAGTACAAAATAAAATATTAAACGATGTGACCTGGGGAGTACACTCTCCCTGCATTCACTAGCGAGGGGATTCTTGCAAATCGTGTAACTACCGATGATAGAACTAGATGGTTATGTTTCCACATAAATACAACTCACATAGATATTTATAAATTTCACACCCACACACACACACACACACACACACACATAATGAAAATTAATTCTGGTTATTCTGTGGCTAACACGCGTAGCACTAGCCCATAATCCCCGAATCTATTTTCCCGACTATTAGTTTTTTTTATACCACACCCATTAAATAATTAATGTAGCTTCACTAGCTAAATTACCCGGGCTCACTCAATCGGCCTGTATTTAAATATTAATGAATTTATCTCACATGATTCCATCATAAGTTACTCACTATTTCACGCATCTCTAAACCCACATATATACACCCATTATCCCTAGGTAGTAGGTTTCCATTTATATTTCACTAAATAATTATTCCTTGAGCAATCCACAACCAAACTAGAGTCAAGAAAATAAAATAAACTGATGTGCCCGAAATTAGACATTGTCGATCGATCGATCCTACCATGCAGGCAGCTCCTTCCCCAATAATTTTCTCCATTGTTATTCACCCAAACCTCCATGCAGTCGTCCCAAATCTTACCCCATGCACATCCAATGTTTATCACACATTAAAATAGGTTCTAATCACGATTTAAACCCTTAATCATCACTGATTTCTCATCAAAATTCAATATTTCACGAATTGGGTTTTCTCAATTTATTACAATCCTCCCATTCAATTTGATTCCATAATCCAAATTAAATGAAATTAACTACTAGGTTTCAGCTATAAATCAAACTACAGTAATTTATATCAGTTTTTCATCATCAATTGCACAATAATTCTACATCTAATGTCCAAATCTCGTAAAACCCATTTGTCATGTAACAACACTCCCCAAAAAGGAGTTTTCCTACACCCAGTAAGATATGAACATGAGTTTTTTCAATTTAAAGTAGAATCAAGTTAATTACTAGTTTTTCTAGACTCGTAGGGTCTGATTACACGTTTTAGAAGACGGATTTGACAAAGTCCACCTAATTATCCCTTGAATTTGGTCTTTAAAGTACCTTTCTTCTCTTCCTTTTATTTTCTCTCAATTTCTAGCGTTTTGAATCAGAGTTCTAGCTTCCTCTATCTCTTAAAATTAGGTATAATATCCCTGATCTTGAAATTTAGCTAACGGGTTGTGACACCCCGCCTAATTAAATACCGGGTGGCCAGTCCTTTATTAAATTAAATAAAATTGTCCAGTTGGTTCATTCTTAGCATCAGTGTCGAAAACAGTTTTTCTTTATTTGTCACCTAATAAATAATTGAGCTAAGTGTCAAAACATTTAATTTTATAGATTAAGTTCCATTTTTATGAGTTTATATACATAAACCATTTCATGAACACAGATAATAATATTGAATACCAAACCTTCCAAGTGGAATAAACAGGCTAGATTGATCATTCCAAACAAAATATCCCCAAATCGTAGGATCATGTAATATTTAAAACAATCCCAACAAAAACTGAATACTGAAATAAATAAAGAGTACAAAGTCTCTCTGAGCTAAATAAAAACTAGAAATGGGTGACACATGCCCTATTTAAAATGACTAGGTGAAGAGCTGAGATTACAAGGATGAAGTCGTCTAAACGCAAAGACCAGCAACTCCCGCAGTAGCTGCAGCACGTCAATTGTCCAAAGATCTAAGTCTTACACCCCCGTAATACATATATATATATATACAAGAGAAAGAAGAGATGACAAGAAATGGTTCAGAGCCCGAGTGTAAAATAACTTGAAACTAGTTTAGAAAAAATATAAAATGCTTACCAGTTAATATTATATACGTGTTAGTATTTCGACACTCACTTGGAAATTCTCACCTCTCAACTAGTGTGAATGCCTAACGTACCGCTAAACCCTCCAAGTTAATGCTAACTCAATTAACTAGTTTAAATTAAGTTCCCGCTTACATTTCCTCTTTCGTATGCTCGTACATATAAAACAATAAATATCTTATCGTAATCCTGGAATTTATAAATAAATGTTATTAATCCATTACCGTCTTAAGTTCCCACACACTTAAGTTATTCTTTAATTTCATTATCTTTCTCATCTGCTCACAGGCACAGTAGATTAAACATAGGTATATATAGTTTATCACTCAATATATATACTAATAGGGAACCGCACATAAAATCTATGGTGCAAGCATACTCTGCTATCAAGTCCCCGTACCTCTCGTACAAAAAGGAAAATACTAGTTCGGAATCACTCTTGAACTCTATTAACACAGAGCACACATATTGGAGGCGAAGCATAGTTCCTAGTCTCTAAGTGGTTAGCACATACCCTCATGTCTCTTAGGACCATCTGAATATAATTCTCAGATAGCCTGTACCAAGGATCCTATGTTGTAGGGTACGAGTCAATATTCCCCATAAAGGTCACATCAGAATAAGACTGTCCCTGCACCAAAACCTCTGTGATAGAAAGTAGAGCAAGTATGATGAAACACGAATATTCATATTATATATATACATACACTCATATATGTGTATTCACATTATTCAGATAGGTATACCCACGACCCATAACATATTCTAACCATATGTGGCACGTAGCGCCTGAGTTCTATGTACAATTAATTCATTCTTTTATTTTCACAAATACTGCAAGTTCTTTAGTACTTCTCGACTCTCGAAGTGTATCATTTTGATAAATAAAAAATCAGTAGGTGCACAATCTCTACCCTACTAGTCCACATCATCCTTAACTCTCACAAGGTCTAGTTTAATATACGCACGATCTTCACCCAATTTTATACCCTCGAGAACCCAGGGTTAAATCTCATATAAGACCGTACTACTCGAACCTTGCCTACAACCCTACTGGTCCTTACCAAGTCCCATTATTATAAATAAATTATGTATAAGGGGTTCCCATGAAGCGGCATTGGGTGAATCCTTAAAAGGAAATAAGTTTCAAATTCTAAGAGGGGTCGATCGATCGACATTCTTGAGTCCATCGATCGATCGATCAGATATTGGTCTTGTTTCTACAACCATAAGCCTACGGGTTTCTTCTATTTTAATCATCAAAATCTCTATTAGAATGTCCCAAACATCACAAACATTATATAAATAGGTATGGATGATTTCTAACGTAAAACGTTCATTAATTCTCCAAGAATCATCATTAAATGGGTTTAATTCAACAAGTTATCGTATGGACCCTAGTTTAACCTAGTTTCTCAATAACTCCATAAATTTCTATATTTCTACTTCTACTAGGCCTTCAAATTTTGTTTTTAATGTTCTGCATTCATTAAGGAACTTAACTTAACAAGGTTCTTCTTTATTATGTGAATTAAAATTTCCAAATGACAATAAACCTTCATGAAAACATGTAATTATTCTTCCTACTCTGACATGGACGTGATATCAACTCAAGAACAACAAGATAGATACTTTCCTGGAAATCGAAGGTCTGAGTTGTAGAAGATGATGGGTATATCTATGCTCCTCATTCTCCGATCTATGCATTGGTGGTGGAATTGGTGGGAACGGTGTAGGATTAATGGTTCTCCCCCATCGAAACCTCCTCTCTTCTCTCTTCTCCCTTCCTTAACCTCTCCAAAACTCAAGTGTTTCTAACAATCGAAGACTCTAACTTCCATTAGATATAACCCTTTAATTTTCGTCATTAATTAAGGCCCAAAAATGAAAAGTATCAAAATGCCCTCCCGAGTTGCCGGTTAGGCCTAACATCATCCCAAAACCCAAACTAGACCCATGGGTACACTTTTCTGACTATCTCGACCCTTCCAGGGACATTGGCACACTCAAAATGACAATTCAGGTGACTTACAATTAATTTACTTTTCATTTCTTTAAATTAGTCCCGACAGGACTAACACGCGCGTCCTGACTTAATTTCTATAACTGTCATATTTTTCACTCACGAAAACTTTAATATTTTTATAACCATATATTAATTTACTCAATAAGTAATATTCAACATAATTATTGCCAATAAATACTAACTATCATCACGCTAGTAATTATTTAATTAAATTCGGATAGATTATAAATAAATTCACTCCATTTAAATTAATTAATCCCAATCCCATGATTGAAATAAAATCTTTCAAAAATACTTTCAAAAATACGGGGTATTACATACTTCCCCCCTTAATAAAGGAATTTCATCTTAAAATTCAGATACAACCGCTAATAAGACTGAGGATCTTGCAACACCACATTCTCCAGTGCTTAAAACTGACTTCAGAGTAAGGCTCAGTCACTATAGACCCCGCTTCACAGCACGATTGTTTAACACTCTTGATAGTTTATCAGTCATAGGGTCACACTGTAATAATGGCATCTCAAATTTCACTCCTACCAAATGACATTCGAATAAGACGAGCATATACATCATTGGTCCCATTATCTCAATATTTTTGGGAGGCTACACCTCACTACATGCCATTTCCCGTATTTATCTAAACATAAAACTCCCATCCTGAGAGAAACCAAATGAACATATGACCACTCTTGTGAGTTCTTCAAATCTCGGTTCCTGGCGACGTAACTCTTACGACAGTCAAAAGCCACCTAAGACAGTTTATGGTTATTCAACCTTAATCATCGGAGTCTAACTCTCGACCAATCCAAAATTTTGATTATCCACTCACCTCTAAACAACCATAGGGAGAATATTTAAGGTTTTTCCACACGAAATCTCAATAAGCACATTGTCCACAATAAACAGGTACAAGTGCTTACACATAACTCTACCATCATGTAATATCTTCTACCAATTACCATACTATAATTCACTTACCAGCTATATCCGTTGGATAATGAAATGATCACAATGAGTACACAATTTATTTTCATACATATCCACTAGTCGTTAATCACCTTTCACCTATTATTCGGGCTATAGGTGATGCAATTTGCTCAAAACAAAATGTCATCTCCACTTCTTCCTGAATTCACATACTGAAGGTGGGGTTCAAGGATCTCATCCTGGTTCAGAACAATACTAGGCAGGACCACGTACCGACGCGATCCTTCTTTTCAAAGAAAGAATGGGGCACACTATCTAATAGTGTAAATCACACAAAGGTATAAAAATTACTTTCCTTTTGGTTAATTTGTTCCACTCATTCGAACGAACTTATGATATATCTTGAGGTTGGCAACCCATTAAAGAAATTTACCAACTTGACTCTTCCATTACTGGAATCGTCGGCTTGATACAAAATTTTCTAGCTGATCGTCTTACTATAATCGATTTCTATCTATGAGCGGTGCACATGGAGACTACTCACTATGTCTTGCTCAACACCGACTTCCATTTATAATGCCTCACATTAAGTGGTACTTAATACTCCTCTTCTTCCCTTGGCGTATACCAAAAGTTCCGACACGTGCACTTTTCACTATGAGGTGCACTTCTGGACTCTTTATACCTTATTGACATCATCATTATATTTACGCACAAGTCACTCTCAACATTTGACTGGGTAGAACTCCGCTTAAAAAATTTCATAATAGTTAAAATTTTAGTCTTCTCAAGGTATACCCCTTTTTAAATGGCTTCCCATAGCCGTTCAACCATGTTCGGGTGTGCTACTCTGTTCTCACACGTATATATGGATTATCGTCCTTCTCACATGATTCTTAATCCACTCTTCCACTTCCATTTCGTTATATTAGTCCCAAAAGCATATATTTCACTCATCTATTCCCACATCCCTTTACCCGGGCGATTCTGACATCAGCTAACCAGGGTTCCCCCACACCCTATAAATTGTGCATACTGGCGTAAACATCACATATGTTTCACACATAACACCCAATTCCTTATTCCCCCTGTATTCACAATGTGGCTATAACACCTGGGAATTCTCAATCACCCCACAATTCAAAATTTTAAATCCTCCTTAACATTGTTCCACCCTTCAACTCGTGGTGATAAAACAAAATTTCCAATGCATCATCACCGCACAACCGGCTCCACTCGTCTTATATCGTAATTTAACTTTCAACTTACAGTTATAACTACATACTTCTATAACGATAGAGGTACCAGACTCATGGACCAGTAACCAAACATCTCCCTACTTTCAACCTTAGGCTAAGTTTCATGCGTGGGATGTCTCATAAAGTGAAATCCAAGCAAGAACCCCCCGCCCATACACAACTACCTATCCGTTAGGCACTCAGTCCGTAACATGTACCCCTAAATTCCCGTCTCTTGACATAAAAGCTATATCTCCTCCCGCACTTTACACTTATACAAGGAACTTCCCCCCCCCCACCCCCCCCCCCCCCCATAAAGGCACTATCACTCAAAATTGGTGGTAATCACATTCCATAAACCTAGTGCACATACAATCGGGACTCCCGAAATCCTTTCCCCATACATATAACTATAAGTCCTAACTCCCAAGTCTGTAAAGGATTGACACAACAATTAGCTCTTCCTATTACTAAATCTTGAGCGTTAAATATAATAACTAGCTAAATCTTTCCGCTCAATAGTAAACCCAATACACTCCGAATCATATCAATAATGTCCCTACATACACCGGGGTCGAACTATACCCTTCAAGGTCTCTATAATATATTAATATAAATGCGATCACGACCCTCTTACAGGTGAGGTTTTGCCAAAACAAAGCATCCTGCACTAGGGAAGCAACCCCAATAGACTTGGGATATCCACGCACTATCGGTCTAATCATTACTATAAACCATAATCAGGATAATATCATAATCGTATAACACATGACTAAAATGAGTCATCTCGATAAAGTATATACCACTATCAATACCCCCATTCATCCTTCGCTAATAACACTAAAGATAACCCCGCTCTTCCAGGGAAAACATTCACTTAATAATAACGTTGTTGATATATGCACTAAACTTGTTTCACATGCGAATCTAGCAATAATCAAAATGTAGTGACTCGTTCATGTACATAAAGTACTCCTCATCCTCTGAGGATAAAACTCATACTTCTAACTTGCCAATCGCCCTGCCTGTTCAAACGGTTCCCGGACATAACATGACTGTCCGAACTAAACTGAAAATTACATTAAGCATTGCCCTTGCTAAGCACCATACCGTTTTCCCTTTACTCGCTTCAGGAAAAATTAACGCTTGTGGTCTTACTCTCCACAAAATACCACTAAACATAATCCACTTATCTCCGATCATACTGACCATGTTAGGGTTGTCCTTCTCTCATACTTTGGTAGTCTCGATCCTGATGGATACCCCCATTGTTCCCTTAGCTTTGTTGGCCCTAAGGAACATGCTACTGGCTTCAATAGCCCTTACTGAATTCACCATATCTTGGTAAGAATTCAGCTATCCGAATCAATTAAATGGGTCCCCTTATGGGTATCCCCCTTGTTGTGCTTAACTTATGCAGTTTCACCCAGTCTCATTATCTTACTAAATTCTTTTAGCTTCCCACACAAAGGAGCATTAACATCTCCATCGACAAAGTGCGACTTTGTCACCATCTGAATCGACCATCCAGCAGAATTCCCCTTTAAATGTTGTTAACTTTTCTTACGAGTCGATCTCCCACTTGAAATCCTCTTCTCATTTGTAGCTACTTCCCCCGGTATAAGATTCGCTAAATAATTAAATTCATTTTCATAAATGGACCTCTGTTTGGCCCTCCTATGATGAGTTTAGAACAACCTTCACATCTTATCTTGAACATCTAATGAAGGAACTTATGATCAAACTATACATAAGATCCTTCTATTAATACAACATTCCACTCCTAAATGTGGTGGTTGACTCCCACCATTATATATTTTCTCCGACGAGCCAAGAAAAAATTTACCCCAAATTTTCACTTCCGGTTAGCCACACTCCGCCATATGCCCAAGCCTTTGGGTATTTTGCCTTCGTTGGCTAACACTCACAATCTCCGCATTTCTAGAATTTCCACTGATGGTTCTCTTCAATGTTTTGTCTGACTCTCTCCCAATCCAACCACGTTGGGTGAGTCTAATTTGGCACCACTTTCTACAATAGCGATACTTAAAAATCAAATGTTGTGCCCTAGCCGTCTGTACTGTCCTAGCTTCCCGCGCCATAATAAGGGTGACTTCAACTACGGTCATCATTCTTGAATATACCCTACAACCTCAACTGAGCTCTACCTCCTGCTTTCTGCCCAACGGCCCTCGCCTGTCATACTTCATTGTTCACCACACGAACACCCCGAACACAAATAAGATTCACTAATATATAAATTATAGTAGGAGATCAAAATCTCACCATAGAAATCAACAATCCTAAACATAGGGGTCTATATCAAGAAAGCTACGCTGGAAGCATAATAAGCTGCATAGATCCTAAGGATTCTAGAACCTGATGCTCTGATACCACTTGGGACACCCCGCCTAATTAAATACCAGGTGATCAGTCCTTTATTAAATTAAATCAAAGTGTCCGGTTGGATTATTCTTAGCATCACTTTGGAAAATAATTTTTCTTTCTTTATCACCTAATAAATAATTAAGATAAGTGTCAAAACATTTAATTTTATAGATTAAATTCCATTGTTATGAGTTTATATAAATAAACACTTTTATGAACACAGATAATAATATTGAATACCAAACCATCCAAGTGGAATAAACAGGCAAGATTAATCATTCCACATAAAATATCCCCAAATCGAAGGACAATGTAATAATTAAAACAATCCCAACAAAAACTGAATACTGAAATAAATAAAGAATACAAAGTCTCTCTGAGCTCAATAAAAACTGGAAATGGGTGACACATGACCTGTCTAAAATGACTAAGTTAAGAGTTGAGATGAAAAGGATGAAGTCGTCTAAATGTAAAGACCTGCAACTCCCACACTAGCTGCATCACATTAATTACCCAAAGATCTAAGTCTGACACCATTGTGGTTGGGCACCTGTAATACATATATATATACAAGAGAAAGAAGAGATGACAAGAAACGGGTCAGAGCCCGAGTGTAAAATATATTTAAAATACTTTAGCAAGTATATAAAATGCTTACCAGTTGATATTACATACATGTTTGTATTTCGACACTGACATGAAAATACTCACCTCTCAACTAGTGTGCACGCCTAACGTACCGCTAAACCCTCCTAGTTAATGCTAACCCAGTTAACTAGTTAGAATTAAGTTCCCACTTTCATTTCCTCTTTCGTATGCTCGTACATATAATACACTAAATAACTTATCGCAATCCGGGAATTTAAGAATAAATATTATTAATCCATTACCATCTTAAGTTCCCACACACTTAAGTTATTCTTTAATTTCATTATCTTTCTCATCTGCTCATAAGCACAGTGGATTAAACACGGGTATATAGAGTTTATCACTCAATATATATACTAACAGGGAACCCCACATAAAATCTATGGTGCAGGCATACTCTCCTATCAAGTCCCCGAAGGAAAATACTAGTTCGGAATCACTCTCGAACTGTATTAACACAAAACACACATATTGGAGGCGAAGCATAGTTCCTAGTCTCTAAAAGGTCAACGCATACCCTCACGTCTCTTAGGACTGTCTGAATATCATTCTTAGATAGCATGTACCAAGGATCCTATGTTCTGGGGTACGAGTCAATATTCCTCGTAAAGGTCACATCAGAATAAGATTGTCCCCGCACCGAAACCTCCATGATAGCAAGTATCGTAGGCATGATTAAACATATATATTCATATAATATATATACATACACTCATATATGTGTACTCACATATTCAGATAGGTACACCCACAACCCATAACATATTCTAACCAGACGAGTTCTATGTATAATTAATTCAATCTTTTATTTTCTCAATTACTACAAGTTCTTAAGTACTTCTTAACTCTCGAAGTGTATCATTTTGATAAATATAAAATTAGTAGGTTCACACTCTCTATCCTATTGGTCCACGTCATCCTTAACTCTCACAAGACCTAGTTTAACGTACACAAGATCTTCACCCCATATTTTACCCTCGTGAACCCACGATTAAATCTCATATAAGATCGTACTACTCGAACCTTACCTACAACCCTACTGGTCCTTACCAAGTCCCATTATTGAAAATAAATTGTGTATAAGGCTTCCCATGAAGTGGCACTGGGTGAATCATTAAAAGGAAATAAGTTTCAAATTCCAGGAGTGGTCGATCTATCGAAGGGAAGGGTCGATTAGAATGTCCATTTTAATTATCAAAACCTCCATTATAATGTCCCAAACTCCCAACCAAACATCACAAACATTAAATAAACAGGTATGGATGATTTCTAACGTAAAACGTTCATTAATTCTCCAAGAATCATCATTAAATGGGTTTAATTCAAGAAGTTATCGTATGGACCCTAGTTTAACCTAGTTTCTCAAGAACTCCATAAATTTCTAGATTTTTACTTCTACTAGGCCTTCAAATTTTGTATTTAATGTTCTGCATCCATCAAGGAACTTAACTTAACAAGGTTCTTCTCTATTATGTGAATTAAAATTTCCAAATGACAATAAACCTTCATGAAAACATGTAACTATTCTTCCTACTCTGACATGGATGTGATATCAACTCAAGAACAACAAGATAGATACTTTCCTAGAAATCGAAGGTATGAGTTGTAGAAGATGATGGGTATATCTATTATCCTCGTTCTCCGATCTACGCATTGGTGGTGAAATTGGTGGGAACGGTGTGGGATTGATGGTTCTCCCCCATCGAAACCTTCTCTCTTCTCCCTTCCTTAACCTCTCGAAAACTCAAGTGTTTCTAACAATCGAAGACTCTAACTGCCATTAGATATAACCCTTTAATTTTCGTCATTAATTAAGGCCCAAAAATGAAAAGTACCAAAATGCCCTCCCGAGTTGCCGGTTAGGCCTAACATCATCCCAAAACCCAAACTAGACCCTCAGGTACACTTTTCTGACTATCTCGACCCTTCCAGGCACATTGACACACTCGAAATGACAATTCAGGTGACTTACAATTAATTTACTTTTCATTTCTTTAAATTAGTCCCGAGAGGACTAACACGCGTGTCCCGACTTAATTTATATAGCTGTCATATTTTTCACTAAGGACAACTACAATATTTTTATAATCAAATATTACTTTACTCACTAAGCAATAATCAACATAATCATCACCAATAAATACTAACTCTCATCACGCTAGTAATTATTTAATTAAATCCGAATTGATTATAAATAAATTCACTCTATTTAAATTAATTAATCCCAATCCCATGATTGAAATAAAATCTTTCAAAAATAGTTTAAAAAATATGGGGTATTACATAAGCAAAGCCAAAATAACCCGAATAGCCTCGTGTGGACTTAATTTTGTCTAAAAAGGTTTCGAGACCCAATTACTACCAACGGGTACACTATTTTGACTATCTCGACCTTTATGGAACCAAAAGTGGTCCTAAGATCGCCATTCGAGTCATCCTACAATAATTTTTATCTCAACCTCATATAGTCCAAGCAACTCTCAATTGAGATTTAACACGGTCATGTTGACATCACTTGTTTTGACATAAAGTATTTATTTACTACTCACTTAGTAATTTTATTATATAAATATTAATCTTTATCTCTCCTGATTAATATTTTAATAAACACATAATATTTAATTTAAATAAATAACGTCACACATGTAATTTAAAATAATTGAATCAATTAAATTTTAAATACTCAGAAATACGGAGTGTTATATACTTCCCCCTTACAAAGGAATTTCTCCCTCGAAATTTGGTCATACCAGCGGTGAATAACTATGGATACTTCTCACGCCTCTTGCTCTTATGTCGAATCGTCAACATTGTGATACCCACACTGAACTCGAACCAAGGATACCACCTTAAACCATAGCTTACGCCCATTACGATCAAGTATTGCCACCTATCTCTCCTCGTACAATATATCAGGCTTCAAGTCTATCTCCTCTAATGGAACATGCCAAAAATCTCTCTCGCTCCTCTGGTACCTCTTCCGCGATGACATGTGGAATACATCGTGAATCCGATGTAAGTGCTCTGATAGACCCAACCTATACGCAACTGGCCCCATTCTCTAAATTATAGGAAAATGTCCCACATACCTCGGTGCTTGCTTCCCTTACTTATCGAACAATATGACTCCCTTCATAGGACACACCTGTATCAAAACCTGGTCACCAATCTCCAACTCCTTGTGCCTTCTATCTACATTAACGTAACTTTTCTTCCTGTCCCGAGTTATACGAATACGTCTTCAAATTATTTCAATCTTGGCAGTAGCATTCTGAATCATCTCTGGCCCAAACAACTGGTTGTCCCCCACCTCTAACTAACAAGCGGGGCGAAGGACAAGGTCATCCATACAGTGCTTCAAAAGTCGAGCCTATACTTCACTGGCTCAATTATCTCTATATCAGAAAAGGCCCCACACTTTACTCTTTTAGCCCATATATAATTATCTACTATATTATATACGTATAAATGTACTACAACAATAACACACATGTCGCGTACAATAACCATCCACCCCAGTAATAACTCACTTTATGCTTGCCTCTATAATGCTATCATATCCCTGGTATACTTACTCTAATCCAGTTACCATAAGTAGATCAACTCACACCGAAATAGGTAAATAAAATCGCAAACGCAGTGGAGGCGGTCATATTTCGTCGATAGTGAGACCACATTATACCCAATACGTCTCACCTAAAAAAAAAAGCACACAATAAAATATCGAGCAATATGACCTCGAGACTATACTCTGCCTGCACTCACTTGCTAGGGGATTCACCCACATCGCGCAAACTCCGATGATAGCACTAGAGGGGTATCTTTCCACATAAATACCATTCACACCAATATTTAAAATTACACACATATATACTTACTCTAATTTCGTATATATATATATATATATATATATATATATATATAATAAATTCGGTTATCCCATGTTGAACACCCGTAGCACTAGCCCATAATCCCCGCGTCTATTTCCCCGACTCTCAATTTATCTAATTTCACATCCATTAAATAATTAATGTAGTTTCAAACCATCTCGTATTAAAATATTATTGAATTTATCTCACTTAATTCCTTCTTATGTTACTCATTATTTCACACCTCCCTAAATCCACATATATCCACCCATTATCACTAGGTAGTAGGTTTCCATTTATATTTCACTAAATATTTATTCCTTGAGCAGTCCACAACAAAACTAGAGTCAAGAAAGTGAAATAAGCCGACCTGCCTGAAAACAGGCATCATCGTTCGATCGATGGAATCGATCGATCCTGCCATGCAGGCAGATCCTTCCCCATTAGTTTTCTCCATTGTTATTCACCCAAACCTCCATGGATTCTTCCCAAATCTTACCCCAAGCACACCCAATGTTTATCACACATTAAAATAGGTGTTAATCACGATTTCATCCATTAATCATCACTGATTTCTCATTAAAATTCAATATTTCACGAATTGAGGTTTCTTAATTTAATATTTTCCTCACATTCAATTTTATTAGTATTTCAACATCACTTGCACATGAATTCTTCATCTAATGTCCAAATCCCGCGAAACCCAATTTTCATGTGACAACCCTCCCCAAAAACGAGTTTATCTACACCCACCAGGATATGAACATGAATTTTTGCAATTTAAAGAAGAATCACATTAATCACTTGCATTTCTAGGTTCGTAAGATCTAATTACACATTGTAGAATATGGATTTGACAAATCACACCCAATGTGTTACACTAATACAACATAATAAGTCAACAGTTATCGTTGAAACATGTGATTTCATACTTTTAGTTTCATGTTTCTTCTTTAGTTATTCATTTTCTCTCATATTGCTGAGTTATAAATATTTTCAATTTCCATATACTATAGCTAAACTAACAAATAAACTATCAAATGAAATATAGACTAATAAGCATGATTTCTTCTTCATATCAACTACTTATACTTTGTTAAAAACAACACTTGTCCCTAAGAGATTCGAGACAATCTAAATCTAAGAGAAAAATAATTATTAAGATCCATTTGAATATTAACAAATATGATAATTGTGTGTAATCAATAATATAAATAAATAAATATAATATGAATGTTTTAATTCTAGTCAATTATATTGGTATTTTTTTATGTTCGTTTCGTTATTTTAATTTTCATGTGATAATATTGGCAAATTGATTCTTAAATGTCTAAACAAATACAAATTAAAAATATTTCTGTGATTCGGTTTTGGTATTATAAAATGAAAATTAGTAAACAAAAATTTTACTTCTTCAAACCAAAATGGTAAGCTATGGTAAAAAAAATTTGTCTATAACCACCCCGAGATTAAAATGTGATGGTAAGGAAACTTTACATGGCCCATCATTTTGAAATAAATTTAAAACATATGGGTATGTGTAAAATAGTGTGTGTGATACTGATTCCAATGGATTCACAAATTTCCAAATCAAACTTATTTAATTGGATGTCTAAATTTTCTCAAACCAAACGCCAATTTCATTCTTCACCTAAACATGCATTTATTTGTCAAATCAAATCAATAAGTTAAACCACGTGATGATTAGGCTGACAAAAACAGATTTCACAAAAAAAAAACTTTGGGTAAAAACCTTTGTTTCACTATAATTTTAAATCAACTTACACTGATTACAATGATATCAGCAGTGGTTCACACTCAGCTATACCACAAGAACCACAATTCTAATCAGCCCATGAATACAACAGCACTCCTTATGACACGTAGTCGATCATCCCAGTACCTCCGTCAAGCGATACCTATTGTCAGCCCAGTACCTTCAAAGGCACCTAGTTCCGGAACACAAAATCTCAAGAACATATGTCTTGGGTTCCACAAAAATAACTCACATAAAATTAATTGGGATTATGAATTGAAAAACAAAAGCTTTTAACCCTAAAATGGTTGGAGAAGAATAAAACACTAGGAAAAAGTATACTGTTAAAAGTAGTGCTTCTCCATGACTAAAACAAATAGCTTGACACTCAATATATAGCAGAAATTGAGTCGGTGACCTGTCATCCTAAAAGACCTGTCGTTTGAGCATCATACGTTGTCGTTTGAACGACATACGTTGTCGTTTAAGCGAGGTAGTATCTCATTCAAACTAGATGCGTTGTCATTTGAACGACAGAGGCACTGATCCCAAAAAACTTCAGACTTTGAAAATAGTTAGAAACCTCAAAAAGAAAAACTGTTTATGGGATCAGAAAACCTTTTTCGAAAAAAAACTTTTATTAGAAAATGTTTTTATAAAAACCATTTATAAAAGATTTATAAAATATCCCAACACTTTTAATATGAAATGTAAATGGAACTTAAACATAATTTTACCAAAATCATCTTGTTGGGCATGAATGTTGAAGTCCACTTGAAATTTGGATCCGTCTTTTGTATATGTTAGCTTCCTCAATCCGTCGACGACTTGTAGAGGTATACGACATAATTAATTATGACGGAGAATGTCGTTACAATTCTCCCCTATGTTTATGCCGTATAAAATAAAAATATCCTAATTATCAACTTAAAATGACTTATACAAATCTAACCTCCCAAAAATAAAAGTTGAAAGATAAAATAACAAGTCTTCAAACTTTGCTTCAACAATCAACTTTTCAAAACTTCAAGCTTTTCTCATCAAGGTGTGCAATCGAAAAATCTTCAATTGTACCTACACACTTGAGACAAAGAAAATACCTCGTGGCGTATTGAGTTTGAAATTATATAATCATAAACATGAAAGCATAATCAATTCTCCCCCATACTTAAACTCCCCCATAATTCGTTCTCCCCCTTTTTATTTGTCTGAAATAAACAAGGAAAAGAATAAATCACATAAATCAAATCAGGGTGTCACGGTAAACCAAGGAAAACAAACTATTTTTGATTTTTTAGATTTTTCATATTAAAATGCAAAAATGATGTTGCAAAAATAACACACCATGAGTTTTCACTAAGATAACCAAATCATGGAAATGGAATGAATGGGTGTGAACAAATTCGATAGGAAAATCAACTCAATAATGTCATGTGTGCATGATGCATAAGTGTACTCATAATAAACGAACATCAGAATAGTCCTTAGGTGTAAAATTGTTGAATTTAGATGACATCGTCTTAATCATATCAACAAATCAAAGTATAAATGATTTACACACCAATAAAGTCCAAAACTATGTAATGCTTTTTCATGGCTTTGAAGGACGTGCAAATGGTTTTTAAATTCCATCCAAACTCCTCATTAAAAGATAATGTTTTTTTTATTTTTCTTATGAGGTGATGAAACTAAAATCTATTGGCCCATTTTTGGCATATATTTCTTTTTATTGCCTTTCAATTTTTTTCGGGCTCTTTTAAACCTCATTGGACCCCGGATAATTTTCAATTCCTCATGTTTTTAGTTCCATTTAAACGGTGGATTTCTAGTAAAGGAAATAATGAAATACATTTCGCAACCCTTTTCCATTTTTTAAAATAAATCACACAAACCCACAAATGGTTTATAACATGCACTACTTTCTTGTCAAGTTTTATCGCATTTGGTTCGTTGTATAGATAGAACTGAGATGAAAACACTCAACCAACATTTGATAGGCAAGCACACACATCAAACAAATCCGTGCATGTGAGCCATAAAGTACAAATGAGCCAAACATGTAGGTAGCAACACTATATATCATCTCAAAGACTCCAAACTTTGTAAAACACATGAATGACACAAACATACTGTCTCAAAACACTATCAAACAGTCACATGGATATGGAATGATGTTGTGACTTGGTCATCCTAAATGATCATTCATATATGGTGAAAACAAAATATCAAAAATCTATTTGAATTTTATCAAAAAATGAAGATCTTTTTGTATTTTGCAAACACTATTCAGAATCAACCCAGTAGTACCAAATAATATAACAATATGAACCAGAGGACTGTAAATAAAAAATCTCCAGGGGTAGCTCGAACGAAGCGCCATGTCGCTTGAACGACAAGCGTTCTCGTGAGAAGCAGTTTCACGCAACATCAGAAGTCACTCGAACGAGAAATCCTCTCGTTTGAACGAAAAAGTAAATTTTTCACAGTTTGCCCAGAATGTCATGCAATTTTATCCGGTAAAAAAATTGGTGAAAACAGTTCCTGGAATGGGCAAACAGATCCAAAACAGTGCTAAAACAGTAGCAAAAATAAGAAAACAATGTAAACTACAAAATGATACATACTATCAATGGGCAAAAGTGTCATCATGTAAATCATCCCATGCTAGAAAAAGTGTAGACCTCATCCAGTAGGTACGGTGGAGCTTTCCAAAGAGGCTGACATCTTATGAAAAACTTCCATTAAATCATGTGAGGCTTTGACTAGAAACTTTACCTGCTCCCCAATTTGTGAAAACTCTCTCATGTAATCATCCGGAGAGTCAGGTGTTGGTGTGTGCATGTGGACACGTGTAGTAGCATAACGTGGCATATAAACGAACTTAAAACAAAACTCTATTAGGTGTGCTCTTCTCTTCCAGTGTGTGTAAACATAAACTGGCCTCTGTACACCTCTCTTAAAATGTCTCCTACGTGCACTCGTAATAGGTACGGGACGCCTAGGTGGGTTGGGTTGAGAGTCATGGGGATCCAACACTAAAGTAGGAGCCGTCTCGAGTGCAACAAAAGAAGTGGATGCAATGTCATGACTTATTTCTATACTTTCACCGCTACCAAAATGGGATTGAGAACCATCGTTTCAACCATCTTAGATGAATTCTCTAAAGGTACTTTGACCTCCCGAGCACGTTTGAGATCATTCTTGAGTTGGGATATACGTGTCGTTAGACTAGAAAACATGCCGGTCATGTCACACTTTTCCCCCCTTAAACCTTCTTGCTTTCTCTCCAAATCTAAAATCTGACGACCTAAATTACTATCATACTTCTTTGTTTTCAAGGTCTCTATGTACAAATCCCTAAAAGCCTTTTGGAGCTCACTTTTATCTCCACTCTCAAACTCGCTCTCACCCCCACTAGAAACACTCGACTCATCATGGTCGCTCCCTTGAACACAATCATCGTGGGACAAAGTGGGTTTTATCTCACAACTCAAAAAAGCTACACACTTCCCATGTGCTAAACCTTTACCTCCCTCATATCCCTCACTATCACTAAGATTAGCAAGCATGGATACATTCTTCCCTTTTCTCCTTAGCCTAGTAGGACATTCAAATGCTCTATGTCCTTTGCCTTTACACTCAAAACAAGTCATATCATCTAATTCTTCCTGACTCTTTCCTTCTTCATCACCCCCTCTCTCTTTTTCACAACCCTATTTGGACTTTTCTTTCTTTTTATTTTTCTCAAAAGAATTTTTATTGGGAAATTTAGTTTTGTACATTTTGAGAAACTTTATAAAAAAATTCACAAACAAGGCCACGTCGTCAATACTAAACTCTCCCTTATAATCAGACTCATAAACTCTCTCTTTATTTTTCTTCCTAAATTCAGTCTTTAAAGCAACGCCTTTATCCTTAGCCTTAATGGTTTGGGAAAACATGTCAATTTCATAACTTTGTAAGTCTCCTACAAGCTCTTATAACTTAAGTGAATTTAACTTTCCCAACGAATTCAAAACAGTGACTTTTGGAATAAAACGTTTTGAGAGAGTTCTCAAAATCATTTTAACGACACGCGTGTTATCAATTGGCTCACCTAAATTAAAACTTGAGTTAACAATATCCAACAAGCGTGCATAAAACTCATAAAAACATTCGGAATCAAACATGGTGATAGTCTCCAACTGTGTGGCCAAAATTTTTAACTTTGATTATTTAACCACGTTCGTACCCTCATGTGTTAATTGGAGGACATCCCATGCCTCTTTAGACGTGGTACACATCATAATTCGAAGGAACTTATCGGGAGTGATGGATCGAGAAATAGAACTCAAATTGCGGGAATTAAAATTAGACATTTTAAAATCATCTTCAGTCCAATCTGACAGAGGTTTCAAAGAGGTGATGTTATTAGCAGTGACAGTGGGATGAGTCCACCCCCTTTCACAAATCCGCCAAACACATTCGTCAATGGCTTTTAGATGCGATTTCATATGGGCTTTCCAATAGGTATAATTTGACCTCTAAAAAATAGGCATTCGATTATATAAGAGATCCATCAAAAAAGTTACGATTTTTCACAAAACAGATTTTTTAAAAAAAATCAATATCACACAATTTAATGCCGAAAATAAGAATACACAATAAATTAGCACAGCCTGCTCTGATACCAATTTGTAAACTACCGTGTGCGATACTGATTCAAATTGATTCGCAAATTTCAAAATCAAACTTATTTAATTGGATGTCTAAATTTGCTCAAACCAAACGCCAATTTTATTCATCCCCTAAACATGCATCTACGTGTCAAATCAAATCAATAAATTAAACCATGTGATGATTAAGCTGAAAAACACAGATTTCAGGAAAAAAAAACCTTTTGGGTAAAAAACCTTTATTTCACTATCATTTTTAAGAAACTTACATGGATTACAACAAAATCTATCGTGGTTCACAATCAGCTATACCACAAGAACCGCAGTTCTAATCATCCCAGGAATACCGTAGCACTCCCTATGACATGCAGTCGATCAGCCCAGTACCTCCATCAAGAGGTACCTATTGACAGTCCACTACATTCAAAGGCACCTAGTTTAGCAGTATAAAATCCCAACAAAATATGTCTTGGGTTCCACAAAAACAACTCACATAAAAGTAAAATGGATTGTTAATTGAAAAATAAAATCTTTGAACTCTAAAATGGTTGGAGAAAATACAAACACTAGGAAAAAGTACTATGTCAAAAGCAGTTCTTCTCCACGCCTAAAACAAATAGCCTAACACTCAATATATAGCAACAATTGAGTCAGTGATGTGTCAGCCTAAAAGACCTGTCATTCGAGCGACATACGTTGTCATTTGAGCGAGACAGTATCTCGTTCGAAAGAGATGAGTTGTCGTTTGAACGACAAAGGCATTGATCCCAAAAAACTTTAGACTTTGAAAATAGTTGGAAACCTCAAAAAGCGAAACTATTTATGGGATCAGAAAACCTTTTTACAAAAAAAAAAACTTTTGTGAGAATTTTTTTTTATAAAAAAATTCATAAAATATCCCAATAGTTTTAATGTGAAATGTAATTGGAACTTAAACATAATTTTAACAAAATCAACTTGTTGGGCATGAATGTTGAAGTCCACTTGAAATTCGGATCCGTCTTTTATAGATTTTAGTTTCCTCAATCCTTCGACGATTTGTAGCGGTATACGACATAATTAATTATGACGGACAATGTCCTTACGATATGTGGTAAACTTAAGTTGTTGGTGAATCTGTTTTTTGTCTAGACACGTAAACATTTTGTCTCAATTTGATTCAAAACTTTGGGTTGTGTAGAAGTACTCTGGTGGTAAATCAAATTGTTAGATTGAATAATAAGATTGGTGTTTGATAATAACATTCACAACATATTTTTTTTAATTGAAATGGTATGCTGTCTCAAAATCTTTTGGAGCAATGTTTAATTACAAAGAAAATGTACCTAAACGATGTGTGTATGATGTAAAAATTAGGGTGACATAAAAGACTTAAGAATTTTTAGTTTGAACTTTTTTTTGGTGTGTGTGTGTGTGTGTGTGTGTGTGTGTGTGTTGAAATCGAATAACTATATTTCATTGACATTGTATTATTTTCGTATGTGGTCACTTTCATAACATTTGTTTAGTATGTAGAGAGATTGCTTTTATCCTTTTTATTTTTAATTTAACCTATGCCTAAATGTTGATTTTTGGGCATGATTAAGGCCCCGTTTGGTTGTTCCCAAAATTTTAAATTAGCCCACTTAGTATTGGCCTAATTATGAATTGTCTTAGATTTGTTGTTTGCTTACAAAAATTATCATATTCAAAAATTAAGCAAGTCTAGTGAATACATAAAGACTCCAATAATCCTATTTCACCAAAAAAAAAACTTAAAATTTCAAAATTAAAATTTACAAGACTACCTTTAATGGACTACTTCAATAGTCTCTCTCTCTCTCTCTATCTCTCTATCTCTCTCTCTCTCTATCTCTCTCTCTCTCTCTCTCTCACACACACACACACACATACACACACACACACACATAAAGGCGCATGCGCGCGCACACACATTTGGTTCATTCTTAGCATCACGATCGAAAACTTTTTAAATTACTGACCACCCATGTTATTTAAGCCAGTGCAAAATCTTATCCTTTTATTAAATAACAAAACCCACAACAATTCGCGGAAGTAAAATAATATAAACCATTCACATAATAACTGCAGTCTAGAGCATCACAGAATTAAATAAATAAATGCCGAATAAACTATCAATTCCAAATCCAACATCCAAATCATAAATCTAACTAAAATGAAATAAATCTAAATACAAAGTCTGATACTGAAAGGAATAAATCCAACGACAAATCTGAACTTAACGGACACCATGCCCAACTGAAATAACTAAATATGAGTCCTAGACTACGAAAGAAATGACTGTGGCCTCTACTCATGTCATGCATGCCTCCACAAGCGTTGCAGTTACGCATCCCTGAATGAATCATCGTGCTTGGCGTCCCAGTGGCTGGACACCAAAAATTTTGAAAATAGATTTAATACGGGTCATAGCCCAAAACATTTGAAAAATATTTAGCAAGTATGTAAAATCCAATCAGAGCAATTATTATAAACATGTTAGTTTCGCGCGCACTCTCTTGAGTTCCTCACCTCTCAACTATGGTACATAGTTAACATCTCTTATTTAACCCACCTACTTATACTACCCTACCTCACTAGTCCCAATAAGCATCAATTTAACCACTAATATGCCTACCTCACCAGTACCATACATACGATAATCTACCATGAAACCAAAATCAATATTAGTCGAATATTATTATTTAATCATGAATTAAGTTTCTCCATATCTTCTACTATAACACAAGATTAGAACAAATCACATCTGTATATATATCACACTATTTATATATACAATTTACAGCATTCCCAGACTATGAATTGAGAATGCATGCATACTCTCCTACAGAGTCCATGTACCTCACGTACTAATCAAGGGCTAGCGGTTGAGAGATCTCCCTCGAACCAGAAATCAAATAGACACATAATGGAGGTGAACATGGTCTTATGACTTTGGGATAAGCACATACCCAATGCACCCAAATGACCGATCACACTATTGTACACTCATTAACCTAACATTATTTAGGATTATATTGGTTTAACACTTAGTTGTAACAACCCTCACTTTTGAGAGCCTATTTTATATTTATTTACTATATGTAGTAATTAATTATAAAATGATGGATGTGGAGTAAATATTAATTTTATATGAAAAAGGTTAATATTTACTGGAATGTTGTATGATTACCTGATGAGTAGGTAAAAATATCCATGTGGTGATTTATGGTGTCATAAGAATTAAAATGACATTTTGGTTTAATGAGAAATCGAAACTTAAAATGATTCATAAAATTTCCAAATGATAATTTGGATAGTGCAGTTAGTCCCGGTAGGTGCGAGACAGTCAAAATAAGTGCCATATCGCATTTTGGTATTTTGGGCACTTTTGACTGGTTGTAGCTTAAAAGTGTAGTCGCGTATTATTTTATTGCGTATTAGTCACTTAAGTGGGATTTTTAGACTTAATCCCCGTTTTATTTTTGCCAACCCCATTTCTACTCTTCCATTTTACAAATTGAGCCCTAGAGGGAAAGAGAGAGGAAGAGAACATTGGAGAAAAAGAGAGATTGGAGCTTTGATCATTGTCTACATCAAATCAAATCTGAATTTCCTACATCAAGGCAAGTTATCTACTTGCTATTGTATGATTTAAGGAGAATAATTAGTATTGATATTTATGAATTGTTATGAATTGTCATTTTAGGGTTTTCTTAGATTATTTGGGTATTAACCCTTGAAAATTAATTTGGATGATACATATGGTAAATGATGGTAGTTAGATGCATTTGGGGTGTATTAGTTCCATTAAATGATCTTGGTTGGGTTGGTTTTGAGTTTGGAAGAAATTTGGAGTTTAGAACTCCATAGCCAAAACTTGGCAAATTTGCAGAATCGAATCGATTCGGCTTGGGCGAATCGATTCACCCAGGGACAGTTTCCAGGTCTGGGTGATCCGAATCGATTCGGATAGTCCGAATCGATTCGGAAATTATGCAGAGTCCCCATTTTTCTGGCCGAATCGATTCGGAAACCCTGCATTTTTCTTTTGTTTTCTTTTCAAATTTTGATCTTTTTCTTGAGGCTTAGGATCTAGGAACCTTCTTGAAAGAAGTAAACTTAGAGTCCTAGAGTACTAGTTGAGTTTGGTCGCCACCCTAGATTAGAATTGGGTCATCTGGGGTTTATTTCCCGGGGTATTTAAAGAAATGTTAAGTCATTTCTTCTTTTATTCAAGCTTTTTGAAGTTTGGAAGTTAATTGCCCATGTTTGGAGACTTAAGGGATTATCAAAATTTTATGAACTTTGGGGACTTGTAGGATCATAATGATAATTTGGAAATATAGTCGGGACTTGTAAATTCAGGAATATTAATGATAATATTCGATGGGAATTAGGTTCGCATAAAATGAACCCAAATGGTGTAAAGATGATAGGTTCCACTAAAATAAACCCAAGCTATGTTAATGATGATTGGTTCAAATAAAATGAACCCGGTTGTTTAATTATGATAGGTTCGAATAAAAAGAACCAAACACTTGGATATTGGAAATGGAATTTGGTAATGGTAAATTGAAATGAAAATGAGATTTAAAATGGTAAATGTTAATTTACTTAAACATACCTCTCTAAATGACATCCTAAGGGAAGTTCGCGCGCTTGGTGATGCCCCCTGGCTAATGAATGAAGGGAAGATATAGTCCTAGGCCATATGAGGGGTTTTTATATGTTTTTTTGCACTGGTTAGGGGATTCCGGGTGTGGTCCTGACTTTCCCGCAGGCATATGGCCGCTTCCCGACGTTGTGTTATGATCCCAGGCTGCCTTGTTTGATAGGCCCCTGGAAGATGATGGTCATGTAGGGGTGCGCCCAGTGGGGAAACTCGGAGGGGCGGTCTTAAAATCGTTATATGTATATGAATATAACTTTTCTGCATCAAGTGGGACTTGATGGTTATATGCCATAAAGAGCATGGATATGTGCCATAAAGAGCACGGGAATGAGATTAATGAGATATGTGCCATAAAGAGCACTTGATACAAATGGTATTCCTATTAAGGAATGGAAAGATAAAATGGAAGGCTAATTAACTATGGAAGTTAATAAATGGTTGTATTCCTATTAAGGAATATAAAAGATAATGGATATTTGATAAATGAGGAAAGGTTTTAAATTTAAGTTATTTACTTTTTCTTCTTTTATGTAAATGACATTTCATTTCATAATTAGTTAAATTGTCTTAAATTGTAATGTAGATAACATGTCATTGTCATATTATCATCCTTATCATTTATGCATAACTGTTCATATCTATCATGCTTTTTATTTCTTCTGGTAATCATATAGAACCCGGCCCTGACCGGTTAATTTTCCTTGTTGTATATATGATTGTATCCGCTCAGGTGCTCCACCGCAAGGACGCCCGTTTTGATGTTCCCATTCCTTTGCTTTCAACGAGCTGTAAGACTTTGCGGATTATTGCAGAACCTTGAATTAGAAGTTTTCTTCTTTGTGTTCTAGATATGATCGGGTCTTACACTCGGGCGTGTGGCCCAAACTTTTGTACTTGTGTAATGAATGTATTACCTAAGATAATAAATTGTTGTACTTCGTTGTTTGTTGCTGTGGATCGACAGCTTATTCGGTCCTTTTGTATACATTCGTCTTAGTTGTATTATATGTATATTCTTGTGGAATTCCACTTGCTTGTCAGACTTGGTTGTTTAATTTAATTTTCATAACTGCTTTTTAATGTCTAAACTTTTTGGCAACCCATTTTCTGATTTATTGGGTGGTTTTCCCATAAACTCAATTTAGTTTTGATGATGCTAATGATGATATATATCCATGATTCCTGTTACATTTGGGTATCGGGATGGCCACCCCTTATCTCGGATCGCTGGTTGTCACAGATGGTATCAGAGCCTCAGGTTCTAGAGTCTTTAGGGTCTATGTGGATTTGTCATGTTCTACCGCAACGTTCTTTGATATAGAGCCTAATGTTAGGACTGTATAGTTGTCTATGTTTGCGATCTTCTGCAAGATAGATAGTTTCAAATAGTATTTTAAATCTATTGTTTCTTCATTTCGAACGCCGCCTAGAGTTGTCGCCCAGCGAGACGTAATAGGGTTGTATAAGAGGAGGTAGATTCTCCACCACTGCCACACGGGACCGTTAATGCTGTGGATATAGCAAACATTGCAGCTCAAGCGGTTAACGTCGCCATGACCGCATTGGTCCAACAATCGCGAGGGACTCATGACGTTCAAGCTCCTATGGGACCTTCTCTGTGAAAAAAAATGGGGTTTGGGAGTCCTTTCTAAAGGGAAATCCCCCGAAATTCGAGAGAGGCATGAATATTATTAAAGCCAATCAAGGGAAGAATGATATGCAACACCGCCGTCGAATGATAGAATGTAGAGAGGAGAAGAAACAAGTCCTTGCCACTTTTAAGCTAGTCGGATCTGCGTTATACTGGTGGGAGACAATAACCACACCAAAGCAGAGAGACACAATGACGATCACTGAGTTCTGGGCTTTGTTCGATCGTGAGTACGTTTCTCCCGTAGTTCATAGGGAGATGAGAAAGAAGCTCCAGGATGTTGTGCAAGGAGAGAGATCTGTGGTGAAATATGTAGAGGAGTTTACACGGTTGGCGAGTTTTGTCCCGGAAGAGAGGAAGATCTCAAAGTTATTTGAGGTCTAAACTGGAGAATCAGGCAAAAATTGCTGGGTAATTCGGCTTTACAAACTTTTGGTGAGGTTATGAATGCAGCCTCACCCCATTGCCATGAGTATCGGTTATATACACCGGGTAGCAAGAAAGCTACTGTCATGGGGCAAGCAGTAAAGCTTGGAGAATATGGGATTGGAGGAGGAGCATTTCCCTCATCCCAACCCTCGGATAGTAAGCAGAAAGAGAGGGACCCTTAGCAAAGGGATTCGTCTAAGAGACAACACTTCGGAGGGCTTATTACGGGTGGCAATAACTTTAGGCACAGTACATGTGCTTTGTAATATGTAGGTTGGGTTGGTCATGGAGGAAAGGGCCATCCGGGCCAAGGCATTTCCCAGTTCAGAAATAACGGGGACCTAGGTCGAGAGGGTATGAAGGGACGGTGCTTCCTATGTGGGGAGGCAGGCCACTAAGATGGAGTGTCCTCGATGGAATTGGGGTCAGTTTCCTAGGACTCCACAGCAGCCATACGTTCAGTTTCCACCTCAGGTACCTTATCCGGTTGCTCCCATGCAGCAGGGACAGTACTGTATGGGAGAGTTTATCAAATTTTATAGGCTATACTTCCTCCAGCTTCGTTAGCACCGCCTGCTATTCAGGGTAAGTTTTTATTTCGGAGATACTTGACTTATGTGTTATTCGATGCGGGTGTTACGCGCTCATTTGTTTTATGAGCTCTTCTCAGGCTACAGATTTGATAAAATCTACTGAGAGTATTTTTACTAGCGTTGAGTTTTCTACGAGTGATGGTTCGCTAAATTCCGTGTTTGTAAACATATAGGGATTTCTTGTGGTACTTTGTCCTTTGAGGCCGATTTACTTGTCCTTGACATGGTCGGGTATGATGTGATTGGTATGCCTTATCTCCACGACCGACAAATTTGAGTAGTAGCGTATAGGAGGGGTTGCTCATTTGGATTCCGCTTTTGTGGGACGCTCCACGCATGAACCTCGACGACGTTGGAAGTGGAGCGAAGTTGTTCTTTCTTCTTTTAGTTAATTTTATTTTATTTTTTATTGTATTTTAATTTGTTGGTGGAAAGGTTTAGTCGAGAATCACGTAGAAGAGTGATTGATGGCTATTAAAGTACGAAATAGAAGCACTGTAGACAGTTCTCTCCTCTGAACGATGCGAGGGAGACTGGGATGCGAAGTCGAATTAAGACTTTGGGTTATGCCTTGATAAGAAGGCTATTTAAAAAGATATATAGATGTTATGGGGTATATAATTATAAGGCTTTATGAAAAGTGAATGTTTGATTTGTTAAATCTTCAGTTACTTAATTGGTAATGTATATAAGTAGAATCTTTTCGGTCCCGAATATGTGTCTCAGACCTGTATATTTTGATGACCGACAACGTGAGGTAGTAGTGTAAGGGGAGGGCTCCTTGTTTGGATTTCGCTTCGGCGAGATGTCCCACGCACGAAACCGAGCAAATGTCGGGAGTTGAGAAAGGTCTTGGGCACTAGGGATATACCTAGTCCTATACGTATATGACTTAGATAGGATAGGTAGGTAGACCTTAGGATCACTTGGATATAAGGCCTTTGGTTTTGGTGGCGATAGTTTAGAAGGGTTGTCGGGAGTTGACCACGTATATGTTAACTCTAAGAGGGATTGATTCCCTAGTAATGAGAAGTGGGAGATTTAGAGAAGTTTGGTTAGTAGGGCCATAGGAGATGAGGCCTCTCATAGTTGGTGTGTTACGGAGGTAACGAAGGATGAATTGATTCTCACTCCTGAGCCTATGTTGTAAGCTCAAGGGTGAATTCAGTTGACAAGCCTCTGCCCGGATTGGGAGTAATAATACTGGAGTACCGATTTATTATTATGCGCCTCATAAGTTTAAACTTGAGAGAGGTATTATCCCATGTTTGAATTGAAATTCATAGTGGGGGTGATCACCGTACGGAAAAGAAGGTGCTATTTCCTAGGCAGGATTTAGTCTTTCGTGCAAGCAACACTTCGTTGCAAGATGCCGTAGGAGAGACAGGGGTGGTTAAGACCACATATACAAGCTGCTGATTTAGGAAACAGAACTATGCTCTTTTGACTTTGAGGGTGGGGTGCGTTTCCATAAGAGAATTTTTTCCCAAATGAAATGGACTTAAGAAAGGCAAAAATGGTGGAATCTCGCATTTCTAAGGTTGTGGTTCAGTCGGGTAACGACAAAATGTGTCAAGATATGCGCCGCCAGTAGTAGTGGTCGGGCATGGAGAGGTTATTGGACTGCATGGGATGCCTTTAATTATAGTTTCCGACTGAGACAAGAGTTTCATTTCCCATTTGTGGCAAGTTTCCAAGAAGCCATGGGAATCAAATTGTGGCTAAGCACTACTTATCATCCTTAAACATACGGCCAGACAACATGTGGTTAACCACATGTTGGGGCATATACTCCTTATGTTCATTCTTGACTTCGAAAATAATCAGGGACAGTGTCTCCCACTAGTTGAATTCGCTTGTAATGATTTGTATCGATTCACTATCGGGATGGCACTTTATAAAGCCTTGTATGTTAGGCTTTGTGGATCTCCCGCTTGTTGGTTAGAGGTGCGAGATGATAAGTCTCTCGGACCTGGAACGATCCGAGATACTTCTTCAAAAATTGAGCTCGTTCGGAATCGCATTCGTATAACCAAGATTGACAAAAGAGCTAAGTCGATGCGGGGAAAAGGCATGTGGAGTTTGAGGTCGGTGGACCAGGTGTAATGTGAGTATCGCCTATGAAGGGAAACAAGCGCTTTGGAGTAGAAAAGGGAAAACGTGCACCACGTTATGTTGGACATTTCCTATAAATGTTAAAGTGGGTATGGTAGCCTATTAACTTTCTCTACTGAAATGTTTGCAGCAAGTTCATGACGTGTTCCATATCTCCTTTGTAAAGTAGTACAAGAGATGTGATAGTGCCCTTAGGCACATTTCTTTCGAAGTAGATACAACTTGAGGTTCCTTTTGAGGAGTAGACGGTTGCTATTTTAGAGCGTGGAGAGCGGCGATTGAGATTTCCGGTAGTACCTTTGGTTATGGTGCAATGTAGTCACCATAGTGTCGAGGAGTCGATATGGGATCACGAGGATGACATGCGGGAAACGTATTCGCATTTCTTCTTGCGAGGTATGCCTGAATTTTGGGGGCAAAATTCCCTCATAAGGGGGGGAGTATGTAACAACCCTCACTTTTGAGAGCCTATTTTATATTTATTTACTATATGTAGTAATTAATTATAAAATGATGGATGTGGAGTAAATATTAATTTTATATGAAAAAGGTTAATATTTACTGGAATGTTGTATGATTACATGATGAGTAGGTAAAAATATCCATGTGGTGATTTATGGTGTCATAAGAATTAAAATGACATTTTGGTTTAATGAGAAACCGGAACTTAAAATGATTCATAAAATTTCCAAATGATAATTTGGATAGTGCAGTTAGTCCCAGTAGGTGCGAGACAGTCAAAATAAGTGCCATATCGCATTTTGGTATTTCGAGCACTTTTGACTGGTTGTAGCTTAAAAGTGTAGTCGCGTATTATTTTATCGCGTATTAGTCACTTAGGTAGGATTTTTAGACTTAAGCCCCGTTTTATTTTCCCCAACCCCATTTCTACTCTTCTATTTTACAAATTCATCCCTAGAGAGGAAGAGAACATTGGAGAAAAAGAGAGATTGGAGCTTGGATCATTGTCTACATCAAATCAAATCTGAATTTCCTACATCAAGGCAAGTTATCTACTTGCTATTTTATGATTTAAGGAGAATAATTAGTATTGATATTTATGAATTATTATGAATTGTCATTTTAGGGTTTTGTTAGATTATTTGGGTATTAACCCTTGAAAATGAATTTGGGTGATACATATGGTAAATGATGGTAGTTAGATGCATTTGGGGTGTATTAGTTCCATTAAATGGTCTTGGTTGGGTTGGTTTTGAGTTTTCAAGAAATTTGGAGTTTAGAACTCCATAGCCAAAACTTGGCAAATTTGTAGAACCGAATCGATTCGGCCTGGCCGAATCGATTCCCCAGGGACAGTTTCCAGGTCTGGGTGATCCGAATCGATTCGTATAGTCTGAATCGATTTGGCAATTATGCATAATCCCCATTTTCCTGGCCGAATCGATTCGGAAACCCTGCATTTTTCTTTTGTTTTCTTTTCAAATTTTGATCTTTTTCCTGAGGCTTAGGATCTAGGAACCTTCTTGAAAGAAGTAAACTTAGATTCCTAGAGTACTAGTTGAGTTTGGTCGCCACCCTAGATTAGAATTGGGTCATCTGGGGTTTATTTCCCGGGGTATTTAAAGAAATGTTAAGTCATTTCTTCTTTTATTCAAGCTTTTTGAAGTTTGGAAGTTAATTGCCCATGTTTGGAGACTTAAGGGATTATCAAAATTTTATGAACTTTGGGGACTTGTAGGATCATAATGATAATTTGGAGATTTAGTCGGGACTTGTAAATTGGGGAATATTAATGATAATATTCGATGGGAATTCGGTTCGCATAAAATGATCCCAAATGGTGTAAAGATTATAGGTTCCACTAAAATGAACCCAAGCTATGTTAATGATGATTGGTTCAAATAAAATGAACCCGGGTGTTTAATTATGATAGGTTCGAATAAAAAGAACCAAACACATGGATATTGGAAATGGAATTTGGTAATGGTAAATTGAAATGAAAATGAGATTTAAAATGGTAAATATTAATTTACTTAAACACACCTCTCTAAATGACATCGTAAGGGAAGTTCGCGCGCTTGGTGATGCCCCCTGGATAATGAATGCAGGGAAGATATAGTCCTAGGCCATATGCGGGGTGTTTATATGTTTTTCTGCACTGGTAAGGGGATTCCGGGTGTGGTCCTGACTTTCCCGCAAGCATATGGCCGCTTCCCGACGTTACATTATGATCCCAGGCTGCCTTTTTTTATCGGCCCCTAGAAGATGATGGTCATTTAGGGGCGTGCCCAGTGGGGAAACTCGGAGGGGTGTTCTTAGAATCGTTATATGTATATGAATATAACTTTTCTGCATCAAGTGGGACCTGATGATTATATGCCATAAAGAGCATGGATATGTTCCATAAAGAGCACTTGATACTAATGGTATTCCTATTAAGGAATGGAAATATAAAATGGAAGGCTTATTAACTATGGAAGTTAATAAATGGTTGTATTCCTATTAAGGAATATAAAAGATAATTGAAATTTGATAAATGAGGAAAGGTTTTAAATTTAAGTTATTTACTTTTTCTTCTTTTATGTAAATGACATTTCATTTCATAATTAGTTAAATTGTCTTAAATTGTAATGTAGATAACATGTCATTGTCATATTATCATCCTTATCATTTATGCATAACTGTTCATATCTATCACGCTTTTTATTTCTTCTGGTAATTATATACAACCCGGCCCTGACCGGTTCATTTTCCTTGTTGTATATATGATTGTATATGCTCAGGTGCTCCACCGCAAGGACGCCCATTTTGATGTTCCCATTCCTTTGCTTTGAACTAGCTGTAAGACTTTGCGGATTATTACAGAACCTTGAATTAGACGTTTTCTTCTTTGTGTTCTAGATATGATCGAGTCTTACCCTCGGGCGTGTGGCCCAAACTTTTGTACTTGTTTAATGAATGTATTACCTAAGATATTAAATTATTGTACTTCGTTGTTTGTTGTTGTGGATCGACAGCTTATTCGGTCCTTTTGTATGCATTCGTCTTAGTTGTATTATATATATATTCTTGTGGAATTCCACTTGCTTGTCAAAATGGGTTGTTTAATTTAATTTTCTTAACTGCTTTTAAATTTATAAACTTTTTGGCAACCCGTTTTCTGATTTATTGGGTGGCTTTCCCGTATACTCAGTTTAGTTTTGATGATGTTGATGATGATATCCATCCACGATTCCTGTTACATTTGGGAATCTGGCTGGCCACCCCTTATCTCGAAACGCGGGTTGTCACATTAGTACAAATTAAAAACAAATTAAAAAGAATAAACAATATATATACAATGTATCAAAGCACTAAAATCCTAAAAAAGCGGCGCCATTTTTTTGATGAGGCGTAAACTTTGTATTTAAAATCACGTCATTGGGTGTTTACGGCTTATACAAAAATATACCACAACTTGGCATACTATAAATGGAAGAGTAGAAGTAAGTAGCAATCGAATTCACGAAAAACGTTATTTAGGATTATATTGGTTTAACACTTAGGAAAGGGGGAACTATAAAACACCATAGGTTTGAGAGAGTTTTGAAGAATATGTAGTTTTACTAACTAGTATGAATAAGATGGGATTGGAATGCACTCCTCTGAACCTTCGATAATTTCGATGGATACACAATGTTCAAAACTGTATTTATAATTAGCAGAAAACACTAAAGTTTTCATAGTACTAAACATATGAGAATTTTCCTCCGCACAATGTCTAGTCAATAAATAATTTAACGCGAATGACAAGATTGTCGACACATGTATTATACAATCAAACACTTCTGTTACCTAAGGTAAACGAAGTTAGGAGACCTGTAGTACTAATTTTGGCAAAATATAAAACCTACAAAATATGTATAAAATTTCATCGAATTTTAGACCCTACTCATTAACCTAAGTTGGGTTCATGTACCCCAACCCCCTAAATATCTATTCGGACATGATATTATAAATCTCTACATAAGAACCCATTAACATACATGGAAACATAATGAAATAATAATAAAAGTTCTGGAATTTAAGGTTACCAAGATAGAACAAGATAAGCATGCAAGAAGAAATCAAAGCTTGAAGAAGTACCCAAAAAGATTTTGAATTGATGATATAAAACTTGTAAATTATTCTCCTACATGTTCCTCATTGATTAGGAGATTTTCCATGAATGAAATCCACCTAAAAAGAAACCAAATGACTAAATATACAGGTTAGAAGTCGTTTAGAAGAGTCCTTAAAATGTAAAACTTAGGCTAAAAAATAGATACAAAATAAAAATCCCGCTTCAGATACTTTTTCACGGTTCTAAAGCGTGACAAATTTTATCAATGTTCTAGTTCGTTACTAATGACGAATCGATTTCCTTAAAAACTGAACCTTTTCCATTTTCTAATGTTGCTTAGGTGATGCCTTATGAGCTCGAAGTTCTCTTATTTACAATTCTACCACAAGAGTTTCTTCTCAACTTCAAACGCACATAACTTTCTTGTCGTAGCTCGGATTGAGGTGCCATTTTTCCAGTATTCTTGTGACTTCAATATCTTCAACTTTACAATCGGCTCCTCCTCCAAGTTCCGACTGGAAAATTACGAAAATACCTTTGACTTCCCTTTCCTGCATTTCTTTCTCCATTTCAGCGTTTCTCTTCCACCCACTTGCACGAATTACCTGTAAAATAAGAGAGAAATACATAAAATAAGAAATACTTGCCGAAAAAGGTTAGTAGAATAAATATGGGTTAATTACACTGCATGAGGCTGTAAAAGAACCGAAATTAAGGAGATAAATATAAAATATTTATTCCAAATGAGTTAGATTCTAATTTGATTCCCAATCAAAACCATAATTAAATCCCATGAAATCACCCAACCTAACATTTTTTCATTGTAGAGAGAATTATAGACTAGCATAAGAATTATAACTACTCAATTTATGCATGTTTAAACACTTGACTTTGATGATGAAGGTCTGATTTCAGTAGTTTGGTGATGGAGGTTGCTTCTCCTTGTGCCCCTCTCAATTTTGGCAAAAATGGTGGTGCTAGGTGGTGATAAACGGCCTAAAAACCCTTTCCTTTTCCTCTCCTATGGACTCTCTTGTTTCTCATTTGTTCTAACCCTAGCTTCCAAAATATATTAGTTTATATATCCTTCAAAAACTCGTAGGTCTTCTAACCCTATTTTCCCAAATGGCCATAATACCCTTACGTAGTGCTAATTTGGTCTAAAAATGCCCCGGGACCAAATTATGGCCCTCGAGTATACTTTTCTGACTATCTCGACTCGTCCGGATATATTAACACACACAAAATGACTAGTTGGATGACCTATATGCCATTCTCATTTTATTTTATATATTAAGTCCCGAACCGACTCCCATGCGCGTCCCGACTAAATCATCATTAACTATCGTATTTCTCATTCACGACTTAATATAGTTCATTCTCAATATTTTATTACTTGTTCAGTAGGCAATATTAAATCTAGTTCACATCCCTAAATATTAACTCTTAAACAAAATTTCGTTCTCAAAATTCAGACATTCCTATAGTAGAAGATGTAGATACTACTCTCACATATCATCATCCTACTCCCACGCTGACTCATCTACATTATAGTGTCCCCACTGAACCCGAAACAGGGGCACCACCTTTGATTGCAGCTTCCGATCACTACGATCCAGAATAACAATCGGTCTCTCCTCATATTAGATGTCCGACTGTAAGTCTATCTTCTCAAGTGGAATGTGAAAATGTGCCACATCACAACTCATGTATCTCTTGAGCATCGACATGAGAAACACATCTCTGTAAATGCTTCGACAAACTCGACCTATAAATAACTGTCCTCACACTCTTAATAATAAAAAACGATCCTGCATACCTCGATTCTAGCTTCACTTTCTTATCGAACCTCATGACTCCCTTCATAGGAGACACCCACACCAAAACTTGGTCACCCTTTGTGTCTAGTCCTCAGTCTCTAGGAAATATGCCTTTCTTAAAATGAAAATTCATCCACATTGTCTCACCCTAATCTACAATAAAATTATGTTGCACTATGTTCCAGTTCATTCCATTTCTTCTATCAAACAGTGGGTACATTGCCCAATAAGTAACTCACCTTAAATTCTCCATAGTTTTCGTCTTAGTCAACCAATTACACCACTCAAAGAAAACTTTGACCCTCCTGTGATGTTGGTAACGCATCACTGATTTCATTAGTTTGCCAACTCATCTCATCATTGGAATTCCAAAGTCTTGTAAAAATTTTGGTAAATCATCTCAGACTAACCCCTTATCATACATATTACTCTCCCATCCCGAGGTATGCCAAAAAAAATTATTAATGCATTTATTTGCTCCATAATTTTTCCCTTTGTGGGTCTTTCTCGTTTAGTAAAATCTTCCTTCCATTTATGTGTAAGGCCTCTGTAGAACTTACCTGAGCGCGACTGTGCTTAAATTCCTAAAACTATTTTATCCTCCCTTAGCCAGAGGAATCCCCCATATGTATCTTCACAGTCTTCCAACCCTTCTCGATTGTGATGGCACTCCTTGCTTTACATAACCGGACTACCTCCTTCCTCAAATGAAGTTCAGTCCATCTTACTTTCAAAACTCTACTTCTAACTGCCTTTCTGGAAGGAGGTTAAACATATTAATTATATGTTCCTCTTATCACGTTTGGTTACCAAAATCGAAATACCCAAGGTGCCCATACACCCTATACTGCGTGCATATTTGCACAATTATACCAAATGTAATATATTTATGTCAAACTGGGCCTTACTTTCTTAGCATGACTATACAGTAAGGGTATACTCAATTACCCTACTAATCACAAATTAATTATTCTCGAGATTTCCTAACCGATCCACTAGTGGTGCAAACATTACACAGTGCTTCCTACCAAACAATACCTGGCTTCATTAGGCTTAAATCATAAAATAATTCTCAACTTATAGTTTTATCCGCATACACATGCAATAACTAAAGAACTAAGTCCTTACCCTAATGATCATAAATGTCCCAACTCTCGACGCTCACTAAGGACACGTGTGGGACGTCTCGCAAGCGAAATCTAAATAAGGACCCCCCGCCCAATAGACTACTATCTAGCATTGTCGATCATCGATATTCGTAGGCCCTAAAGCACATAACTGAGGAAACCCAAAATCCCGTTCCCTGATGTATAAGTCTAATTTTCAACTCCTACATCTATAAAGGAGACAAACAACATTGTGTTTCTCCTATCATTAGGTCCTTGATGCTAAATCAATGACGGGATCGATCTCTCGCTCAATGGTAAATCAGATATACCCCGAATAACATCGGTAAAAGTCCCTATACACCGGGATCAAATATAACAAGACAAATATATTCTCAGAAGTAACTTTTAAAATATAATGTATGTACAAGAATGATCCTCTTATAGGAGATACTATGCAACACAATACATCATACCCAACAAATATGATGGTCTTACTATAACAGTCCAATATCAATCAGACCTACGCTAACTAGTTAATACTCAGAATAATAATATGTTCTACCCTTATAACTCTTAAAAGGGTCAAAATTATCACACGATATAAACATTCCTTTAGTGTCCCAAACCGCTAACTTGTAGGTGGGACCCCAGGGCGTTCCTACCCAATGGTGTATATATATATATATATAAACTTGATACTGCCAATGCACCCACCAAATCGGACTCACCCACGAATTTTAGTGTTAATAATCATATACATGATGCACCCACTTCACTCGAAATTTACACCCATATTCATAAGGATAAAACAAAATTTGTACCTTTAATTACTAACTACCTTGCCTGGTCAAAGGGTTTCTAAACGTGATTTCAGCGTCAAAACTGACCCCATAATTTCTGTAATGGTTATACCTATTAGATACCATCCTCTAGTTTCCCTCTGCCTTGATTTGGGCATTCCCTCATCCTTTGACAAATTTCCCAACAAGTGAAACAACGACTAGAAAAATATCCCTTTGGCCCTGTTGAAATCCCCATTCACTTGGTCGAAATTCCCTTGATCTGAATCTCTTAAACGCATCCCTCTCTTGGTTATTCTCCCTGGTGGTTCTCCACAAGCACCAATTGCGTTCATTCTTGCTCTGCTAACTAAACTCCCTAATCTCTTAGCTGCCTTCACATGGAAGCATTGATATTTCCCTTACAAAATTATGACATTTATGAAATTACTATAAGTCATCCAATTCAAATTTCCCCCTCAAGTGTATCTTACCCATGATACCTCATCGACTCAAAGATCCTTTTTATCCTCCGCATCTACCTCATCGGGTATGAAGTTCGCTAAACAAGCAAATTCTCCCTCATATTCAGCCACTATTTGCCCATCCTTCAATAAGTACTGAAATTTCTTTACATCTTTGTTTAAACAGTTGATGGAAGGATTAACAATTAAACCGCAGCCCAAATTCCTCCATATTCCTAGTATCTCTCCTCAAATGTGGTGATTGACTCCCATTACTACAACGTTGCTCCTATTAGTTAAGATTTTTTCTTAAAATTTAAATCCCGAGTGCAACTTCACTCAACCATGTGCAATTGCCTTTGGATGATCTCCTTCCAGTGGCCAATCACACTTCTGCACTTTCTTCGGACTCTTATGGCGGCCCCATCTGAAAGTCACCTCTAAATCTCTCCCTTACCGATTGATATGCCCCAAGTGTGACCTCGGACTAGAGACACCAACCTCGGCCGAGATGATGGCCGAGATAATGACCGACCCTGGATAAGCCATGGGCCCACAATATCAGCCCTCGGCCTTAGTAACGTCGGCCCAGGCCGACACTATCACCTACATCTCCAATGGACACTACGCGCATCACAGACATCAACAGCATTCTCATATACCTGGGTATGGCAACCTCGGCCGAGTGTAGGCCGAGGTGACAAGAAGCCTTGGTAATCTTCAACATGGAATCAGCCCAACCTCGGCTCAGGCCGACCCCAGCATACTGTCTCAGCTGAGATCAGGCCGAGACTCCCTATGGCACATCTCGGATTGAACGAATATCAAGCCTTTACAGCTCGGCCTCTCCCAGGCCAAGGTCATGCACCAATATGGCGGTCGAGCATCTGTTGACATTTGGATAAGGACACATGGGCATAAATCAGTTGTAACAAGATTATTCTCTACACGTGGGGATAATATTTCATCATCATTCCTTACATGTGACAGTGACAGGTGGCTTCCCCCTATTGGTGAGGCTAACACACATGTGCATATTACATGCATGGGGGTACACGACACCCCCTAAGTACTATATATAGAGAGGTTATCCTCTACCTTGAGGGGATCGAGATTTAGCAACCCAAGATAAAACTCTGTTCAAATATACAGTAGAGAGAGAAAGCTTGAGAGATTGTATATATGGCCATTAGAGCCCTTATACATTGATACACATCATACACTTGCACAGTGGACGTAGGCCTGATTGGCTGAACCACTTACATAACTGTGTTCATCCTCTTCTCCTCATCACAGTCTCTTATATATATATATATATATATAGTATACCCTTATGCTGCCATTGTTAACATTAAATTGAGCTCACGAACACCTTGAAGGGTGGTGCTATTTCCAGCATCATCATTTTGGCATCGTCTGTGGGAACGAGAAGCTATCTCTTCCTCTTCTTCAGCTTAACGTCACCGGAGACTCTGGTGGTGAACCAGGCATCACCCATTGTGTGGAGATGTTTCACCATTGAAAGAGGTCTTGTAAGGTACTAAGCTCACTTGTCACCTAAGCTCTTTATTGTTGACACATGGCACCAGAATTACCGCCGCCTCTTTCGCCGCCCGGAGGAGGGCCTAGTTCCAGCCAGGCACCGCCTCAGTCCGAAATGGCGGAAGTGGCTACAGCTTTAAAATCTTTGGCTGCAACACAGCAGGCAATGAAGGAGCAATTACAACAGCTCAGCCAGACTATGATGAGGTCACCTGGAGTCTCACTGGATATGATCACTCCGGCAGCTGTGCAGCCTCACCCAAATGCCAGGGGACCACCCCAGGCACCCATGAAGGATCAGCCTGCGCCCCAGCGGAGAAGGAACATTGCTGACCCCAGGCGCTTACGCCTGGGGAGGTAAGGAAACCCTTGCCCGGAAGACAGGTATGACGATCTAGAGGCTGATGAGGCCCCGGAAGACTGTTGGGAGCCGTATGAGGTGTCGAATAATACAGTACGACCACTTCGGCAGAGTCAAGGATGTGTCGGCCGAAGAGATGAAGAGGCTCAAAAGAGAGGGTCAGCTTTCGATCGGTTGAGCAGGGGATCAGCCTTTGAAAGGTTGGGTCCAGTGAATGACCTAAAACACAGGTTATCCAGGTCCAGGAGTGCTATCGGCTCGCAAAGAGGGGACAGACCAGGTTGGCCTGACCAAGGCCGACCCTATGACAGAAGAGGTAGAGAACAGGAAGAGGTCAATAGCCGGCGTTGTGTTGCAGCAGGAGAGCCCTCGGTTCATCCCATCGAAGTGGTTGGGGACAACCTCAGCCAGGTCGAGGGTGGAAGACCATGGAACGACTCCATCCAGCGCCTCAAGGAGAAGATAGGAGACCTCATCAAAAGTAGAGACCCATTGCAAAGGGGTTACTCAGAGGGCTCACCGTTTGTGGCTAGGATAGTAAACTTCCCAACCCCAGCTAAGTTCAAGCCTCCTGTGGTGTCTCCCAAGTATGATGGCAGCACCAACCCAGTACACCACATAGAGATGTATCAGTCGGCAGCAGACATATACTCCATTCCTGATGAGATGAAGTGCAGGGCCTTCTCTGGGACCCTAACAGGGGAAGCACACAGCTGGTTTACCTCCCTTCCAAAAAACTCTATTGAGAATTTCAAAGGCTTAGCGGAACGGTTCATCCATAACTTCTGCTTTGGGATGAGACCCCAAAAGAAGACCACTCACCTGCTGTATGTCAAGCAGGGCAAGGATGAGAGCTTAAGGGACTATATAGCCAGGTTCAACAAAGAGAAGTTGGAGGTTGAGGACTATGAAGAGAATATATCCATGACCGCCCTCATAGGGGGTCTACAGAAGGGGAAGCTGTTATGGAAGCTAGCAGAAGACCCCCCCAAAGTCCATGGCGGAACTCCTGGCAACCGCGAGGAAAGTAATGAATGCGGAAGAGGCAATGGCCACCAAATATGAGGATGAGAATCGCGGAAGCAGTGGAAAGTCCCAGAAGAAGAAAGATGGGAAGAAGAGATCGGGTGATGACAAGTTCGCCCACTATACTCCTTTGACTGTGAGCTGTGAGCACATCCTCAATGAGATTAAGAATGACAGAACCCTGAGGTGGCCAAAAAAGCTGAAGGCCCCACCACACAAGAGGAACAAAAACCTATGGTGTGAGTTTCACCAAGATCATGGTCACGTCACAGATAGATGCTTCGCTTTAAAAGATGAGATTAAAAAGATGCTAAAATCTGGAAAGCTGAGGAAGTACGTGGATGGTAAGTCTCCTAGGGGTGGAAGAGATGACCCCAAGAAAAGGAGAAATGACAGATGCCGTGACATCCCAGTGCGAAGAGATGATGACTCAGAAGGTGATGATGAAGACGATCCGGATCTTCCACCAAAGGACGACAACACCCCGATGAAGAGGGTTGGTATGATCTCGTTCTGCGTTGGCACAATATGTGGAGGATTGGCAGGTGGTGGATCTGAGGTAGCGGATAGGAAGGCCCATGTGGCAGAAGCCAAATCAGTGACCAAGCTTGAGGTTGTGAATCTAACATCTTCTGACACAGTGCAGAAGAGGAAGAAGGTGGATATGAACACCCTCGTGGTTGGGTTTTCCAGACTCGACTTCAGGGATATCTTAGCCCCCAATGATGACCCCTTGGTCATAACGACAAGGGTGCATGGATGTGAGGTGCATAGGATCCTCGTAGATGGGGGAAGTTCCGCAGATGTGATGTTTTGGCCATGCTTCGGGAGCTTGGGTCTTAGTAGAGCAAGACTGGTGCCCTACCACCACCCCTTGATAGGCTTCAGTGGGGAAAAGGTTCACCCCTTGGGCATGTATGAGATGGATGTATGAATGGGAGATGAGTGGCCTAAGAGGTTAACCAGGAAGATTAATTTCTTCGTAATGGACGAGAGTGTCTTCTCGGCCTATAACCTCATCATAGGAAGGGTGGCCCTTAAGGAGTTCGAGGCTGTGCCATCAACGGTCCACCAGATGCTAAAATTCCTGACCCCCTATGGGGTAAGGGAAGTGGGAGGTGACCAGACCAGAGCTCGAGAATGTTACTTCAACTCAGCCGAAGAGAGAGAGGCCCATAAGAGGGCCACCACCACTTATAGCATTGATACTCTTGATCCAAGAGATGAGACAAAGTTGAAGAAGGGAGAGGCCGCGGAAGAGGTAGAATCCATCGTCCTCAACGAGGACCAACCGAAAAAAACCATCCAGGTCGGCAAAGCCCTTAATTCGGAAGTCAAGGAAGAGCTGATAAACTTCCTCAGGAGGAGGCAGAGTGTCTTCGCATGGAGCCACGCAGATATGCCTGGCATCGACCCTAAGGTGATGAGTCACAAGCTCAACGTAAACAAAGATGCCAAGCCTATTAAGCACAGACGAAGAGTCTACTCCAGGGAGAAATATGATGTCATCCGTGAAGAAGTTAAAAAATTAGAAGAGGCTGAGTTTATAAGAGAAGTCACATATCCTGAGTGGATGTCAAATGCAGTCATCGTGCCCAAGGCCAATGGGAAGTGGAGAATGTGTGTCGATTTCACTGACCTGAACAGGTCTTGTCCAAAGGATAGCTATCCCTTACCCCGGATAAATTAAATGGTGGATGCCACGGCAGGGCATGAGCTCATGAGCTTCATAGATGCGTATTCAGGCTATAACCAAATCTTTATGGATGCAGGAGACTCGGAGAAGACAGCCTTCATTACCGACAAAGGGACGTACTGCTACAAGGTAATGCCCTTCGGTCTGAAAAATGCAGGGGCAACGTACCAACGTCTTGTAAATAAGATGTTTGAAGAGCAAATAGGTAAGACTATAGAGGTGTATGTAGATGATATGCTAACAAAAAGTTTAAAAGCTTGCACCCATATAGCAGACCTTGAGAAGACCTTCGATGTTATGGACTCATACAGAATGAAGCTCAATCCGACGAAATGTGTCTTCGGAGTAGGAGCTGGGAAATTCCTAGGATTTATCGTCAACCAAAGGGGGATTGAAGCGAACCCTGATAAAATCAAGGCGTTGCTTGACATGAAGACTCCTAGGAGTATCAAGGATGTCCAAAGACTCACAGGGAGAGTGGTTGCGCTTAACAGATTTGTCTCTAGGGCAATGGATAAGTGTCTTCAATTCTTTAAAGTTCTAAGAAAGGCCTTCCAGTGGGACGAAGAGTGTGAAAAATCATTCAACCAACTCAAGTCTTACTTGGGGTCACCCTTATTGTTATCTCGACCCATCACAGGAGAAAAGATGTATGTGTATCTGGCAGTCTCTGAGTCAGCCATCAGCGCGGCTATAATACGGGAAGACGATGGGATCCAAAGGCCTGTGTATTTCAACAGTAAGGCCCTTCAAGGGGCTGAGCAAAATTATCCACGCATGGAAAAGTTAGCCTATGCTCTGATACACGCCTCAAGGAAAATAAAGCCTTACTTCCAAGCTCACTCCATGGTAGTCCTCACCGACTCCCCACTAAGGCAGGTCTTGCATAAACCTGAGAAATCTGGGAGATTGATGACCTGGGCCATTGAGCTAGGGGAGTATGATCTTACCTACCAGCCTAGGGCAGCCATCAAAGGGCAGGCCCTCGCGGACTTTGTTGCAGAGTTCACCTGGGAAGAGGCCGAGACAGAGAAAGGCCTGGGGGAAGACGAGGAGACAAACCACGGTGTCTTCCAAAATTTGGAAGAGACGACACCGAATGTCTTCCGAAATCAGGAAGAGGTCGCCACAGGTAAGACCCGAGGCAGAGTGGAAGAAAACGAAGAGGATCGGTACCTCTTCAAAAAAGGAGTCATGGCATAAGGGGTCTTCTCATCAGATACAGACATCTGGAGCCTCTTCGTTGACGGCTCTTCCTACGACAGCGGAAGCGGTACGGGGCTGATACTCTCGGCTCCAGATGGCGCCAACATCGAATACGCCCTAACATTCAACTTCCAGGCCTCAAACAATGAGTCCGAATATGAGGCCATGATAGCAGGTCTCTTATTAGCAAAAAATCTTCGAGTAAAGCGACTCCTACTCCACAGCGACTCAAGGTTAGTTATCAATCAAGTACTGGGAGTCTATGAGGCAAAAGATGAAAGGGTGACGAAGTACCTGAAGAGAGTGAGAAAGATGTTGGAATATTTTGAAGAGGAAAATTGAAGAGAGTGCCTCGACAAAATAATAGTCATGCAGATGCATTGGCAAGGCTGGCCTCGGCAACGAAGACAGATGTTAGAAGGACTGTTCCGATCGAGGTCTTGGGAAAGGCAACCATCGAAGAAGAAGAGGTGTGCAACCCTTGTCACAATTTGAACCCTGGGGACTCATGGATTGACCCTCTCGTCAGATATATTAGAGAGGGAGAGCTACCCGAGTCCAAGTTGGAGAGGAATAAAATTGAGATATAGGGATGCCAAGTTCACAGTGATAGGAGACATCTTGTATAAAAAGGGATTTATATTACCTCTTCTCAGATGTGTACATCCCATGGAAGTTCCCCGGGTCTTACAAGAGGTTCATGAGGGTTCTTACTCCAGCCACATAGGAGGAAGACCCTTGGCCAAAAGAATCATCACACAGGGGTACTGGTGGACAACCTTGTCCAAAGATGCTGCAGCCTACGTGAAGAGATGTGATAAATGTCAGAGATTCGCAACCATTCCTCATCAACCTCATCAGCCTATGACGTCAATCACCTTTCCATGGCCATTTGCAGTATGGGGGATTGACTTAGTAGGACCCCTACCAAGAGCTGCTAACAATTATAGATTCTTGATAGTTTCCATCGATTATTTCTCGAAATGGGTGGAGGCGGAGCCGATGATAACGATCACAGAGCAGAAGACCTTCCAGTTCATCTGGAGGAACATCATATGCAGATACGGCCTCCCAAACACACTCATCTCAGACAATGGGAATCAGTTCAAGAACTCCTCTCTAGAAAAGTACTGCCTAAGAGTTGGGATAAAGCAGTTCTTCTCATCTCCAGGACGGCCTCAGGCTAACGGTCAAACTGAGGTTACGAATAGAACAATCCATGATGGGGTCAAGAAGAGGTTAGAAGATGCGAAGGGAAGATGGACTGAAGAGGTCTACGCTGTGCTATGGTCCTACAGAACAACGACTAGGACACCTACAGGAGAAACCCCATTCATGCTAGCATACGGTTCAGAGGCTATCATACCTACGGAAGTAGGACTCCCAACTCATAGGGTACAGACCTATGACCCTGATAAAAATGGGGAAGAGAGGAGGCTAGACTTAGATCTGATTGAAGAAAGAAGAGAAGACGCTGAGATCAGATAAGAAGCCTACCAACAGAGGGCAGCAAAATTCTACAACCAGAGGGTGAAGCCAAGACCCATTGCAGTGGGAGACCTAGTGCTAAAAAAGACCCTACAGAAGACAAACAAGCTTCACCCAAACTGGCATGGACCCTACAAAGTGACAGAAGAGGTTGTGCCAGGCACCTACAGGCTAGAAAACCTAGAAGGAGAACCCTTTGCTAACCCGTGGAATGCTGATCACCTAAAAAAATATTACATATGATGTAGCATAAAGTTTGTATGTACCATCTTATTGAGAAAAGGTTATTAATAAAAGATCAGTTCCTATGGCAGCTCTTACTTCATTCTTACAACAGAAATTATGAGGATAACATCTTAGGTGATGATCTCAGACCTTCACAACATCACTCGGTGGTGAAGAGGTCTGAGCTCAGACACCTTAGTAGATGACCTCAGACCCTTAACACCATTAATTTGGTGAAATTAATTATGAGGATAACATCTTAGGTGATGACCTCGGACCTTCACAACATCACTCGGTGGTGAAGAGGTCTGAGCTCAGACACCTTAGTAGATGACCTCAGACCCTTAACATCATTAATTTGGTGAAATTAATTATGAGGATAACATCTTAGGTGACGACCTCAGACCCTCACAACATCACTCGGTGGTGAAGAGGTCTGAGCTCAGACACCTTAGTAGATGACCTCAGACCCTTAACATCATTAATTTGGTGAGATTAATTATGAGGATAACATCTTAGGTGATGACCTCAGACCTTCACAACATCACTCGATGGTGAAGAGGTCTTAGCTCAGACACCTTAGTAGATGACCTCAGACCCTTAACATCATTAATTTGGTGAGATTAATTATGAGGATAACATCTTAGGTGATGACCTCAGACCTTCACAACATCACTCGGTGGTGAAGAGGTCTGAGCTCAGACACCTTAGTAGATGATCTCAGACCCTTAACATCATTAATTTGGTGAGATTAATTATGAGGATAACATCTTAGGTGATTACCTCAGACCTTCACAACATCACTCGGTGGTGAAGAGGTCTGAGCTCAAACACCTTAGTAGATGACCTCAGACCCTTAACATCATTAATTTGGTGAGATTAATTATGAGGATAACATCTTAGGTGATGACCTCAGACCCTCACAACATCACTCGGTGGTGAAGAGGTCTGAGCTCAGACACCTTAGTAGATGACCTCAGACCCTTAACATCATTAATTTGGTGAGATTAATTATGAGGATAACATCTTAGGTGAGGACCTCAGACCTTCATAACATCACTCGGTGGTGAAGAGGTCTGAGGTCAGAATTATTGATTGAGTATAAATAAGACATCACTGCAACAAAATAGTAGAAGAGATCATACAGCATTCAGTAAAGTGAAGAGATCATATGGCATTCAGAGGTTGAAATACGAAGAAATAACAAATATTCCTTGAATACAAAAGTACCATGGTGTTACAAGTTACAAGTTACAAGTTACAAGTTACAAGTTACAAATCCTAAAGGTTTGGGGGGAGAACATTAACAGCCTCGGCCTGATTGGCTTGATCAGCATTAGTCACCTCGGCCACGTCATCAGTATGGTCTTCCCCTCTGACCTCGGTCCCTCCCAGAGTTGCAGTCTCAGCAGGAGCAGCAGCCTCGTCCTCCACCTCTTGAAGCGCCTGAGCAAACTGAGGGTCAGCAAAGCCGAGACCCACAAAGTCAGAGGCCTTTAGAGTACCGACCTCCCTCTATCTGACTTCAGCCCATTTGGTAGTGGCCTTGATACCTCTTTCAAGATATTCAAAGCCAAAACCCATGAATTCGTTCGAGTCTTTGTAGTCAGAAATTATTTTGTCCGAGGCATCTTCGAGGGAAGCCTTGACAACTGAGCTGACCTTCTGTTGCAGAACGTCATCTTTGGCCTTCAGGGCTTTGGCATGATCCTTGACAAGCTGAGAGATGTCCTTCTCCAACCCCTTCTCCTTATTCTCAGAGTTTTTCAGCTCTGATTTCAGACGGTCGATCTCGCCATTTAAGGCGCTTTGAACCTTCTCGGCCTCTTGCCCCTTTTGGATGAGGGGAAATTTACTCAGGGTCCAGTTCGATAGGTGGTGCATGGCAGCCACTCCCTGCACATTTAATAAAGAGGTTAAGCTAAAGAAAAATCAGATGTTACACTTAAAAGAAATTTTAAAAGAGATTAAGTCATACCTGCACGGCTCTGTGAAGGTCGAACTCCACCAGCATCGGGGTCTCTAGAGACCTGAAAAAGCGCTTGTCAGCCTCGGTCATTGCAGAGCCGATGGCGTCAAGGGCCTGCAGACTGTGGCCGATAATGCTATCAGATAACTTCAGCTGGTCCAGGCGGGCCGACAGGGCGTCGGCCGAGGAGATTGGAATTGCAGCATCAGAGGCCTTCTTCTGTCTCAAGGTCGGCCTCTAATCCTCAGAGGCATGGGCTTCTGGGGCCCTCTTCTTTGAGGCCTGAGATTTTAATGTAGAGGGAGCCGGGGGAGGAGCATTCAGGCCGACCTTTTTAGCAAGTCTTGCTAAGCTCGGTGCAGCCATCTCCCACAGTTCGTCTGAAATGCCTTGTGGTCGCTCTGCAAAAGTTAAAAGATATGGGTTAGAGATCAGATATGAATGAGTTCATAGGTTAAACTTAAAACAAAAATCCTTACCAAAGTCAACAAGGGGACTTCCACCTAGGCCCGTCCCTGAGAGATAATGGGGGGTCAGCAAATGTTCAAACTTAACAAAAAGACCATGTGCGCCTTGGTCTTGCAGGGCTTTCACCTTCTGGATATTCTGAAGACTTAGACCAGGGTTGGCCCTGGCAGACATGGTGACCTTACCCCATTTGAGGGGTATCCTCGGCTCAAGTGTGGAAGAGGGAACGCATGGGCCAAATTCCCATGGTCCAGAGGCGAAAAAATAGCGGGGCTTCCAATTATGGTATGAGGTCTGAGTCACCTGGAGCATTTTCTTCTCAGGCCTCCGAGCCACAAAATGATAGTAGCTCGGATGGTTTTTGGCCGAGATTAGGACATAACAACCAACGAAGACCTGAACTAGGAGGTCAGAGTGGTGGACTGCCCTCCATAAGATAATGGCCCCTATGATGACTCTCCAGGCGTTGGGGGATAGCTGTGAGGGAGACAAATTGATATAGGAGAGTATGGATTTGATGATGGGATGAATGGGTAGGCAAAACCCTAACTTAAACATCTGCTCGTACAAGCAGATTTCTCCATCCCGGCCATGATAGGCCCTCTCTTCCCTCAGAGGTCTCCTTAATTTTATGGAAGGACCAATGGAGTACGAATATCTGAAGCAGAGAAGATCCACCTCAGTTACCGTGCTCTCGAACTCGGTCGCCTCAGAGATGTCGACATCGCTTTCAGCATCTTCATCATCATCAAGCTCAACGTCGGCCGGAGCAGATGTAGATGGGTTACTAGTGAATCTCTGAGCGAACTCTGCCCCTGTGACAGCCGACAGGGGGATGGTGTCAAGAATGGGTGGCACAGCCACACTCGGCTCAACAATTTCAACCTCTGAAGAAGAGGCTGAGGTGCTTGAGCCATTATGAGATGAGGCTCGGCTGGAGACCTCGGCCTGATCAGGGGCCTGACCAAGCCGAGGTGTGAAATCCATGGCTTCCTAAAATGAGTCCACAGACATAGGGTCTGAGGTAGAAGATTTAGACTCAGACATCGGTATGGGGTCAGCAGGGACCTCTGTCTGATAGAAGAACTCAGGGGGATCAGGATATACCACCTTGAGAGGTGGGGGAAAGATAGGTCTAATGGGAAATTCTTGCAACCTATGAGCCTCTTCTTGGGCCCTTTCTATTTGCCTAATCTTTTCTAGGGTCTTCTCTCTAAGAGAGGGGAAATCCTCAAGAAGCTGGTATAAAGGTCTGAGCATTAGAGGACAACCCTAAACTTGGGAATAACTCCTAAAACTACAAACAGGATTGACTTGTAAAGTAAAGAAATCTAAAGATCAAACTTAAAAGCTTAAGGCAAATACTGTTCGCCTGAAACTATGAAGATCACCGGAAAAAGATGAAGCTCGCCAAAAAATGCAAACCAAAAGCAAAAAACAAAGGAAATGGAAGGGAGAAAATACCTGGAAATGAAACAATGGAGGCAAAACGAAGAAATCTCGCGAAAAAACCAACAAAGACCTCGGCAGTAGAGCGTTGATTAGAGGAGCTTTAGAGAGAGAAATGGCAAGAACATATCGTGCACAGGAGAGAAGAACTGAAGAAGAAGGAGGGAAAAGGGTTTTGAAACCCTAAAATACATGGGCGCGTTTCCCAAGGCCCGTCGTTGCCTTGGGAGCCCCAAAGGGCGACTGACAGCACACGCCTACCAAGTGAGCATGCTTCAACATTGGACAAGTGTCAAGCAATTACTGGTTCGTAAGAAGACAGGCCTCGAATGCGTACTAATCCCCTAGTCACCTTCCCTCATATATGACTAGGGGCTAGGGGGTGATTGATATGCCCCAAGTGTGACCTCGGCCTAGAGACACCAACGTCGGCCGAGATGATGGCCGAGATAATGACCGACCCTGGATAAGCCATGGGCCCACGACATCAGCCCTCGGCCTTAGTAAGGTCGACCCAGGCCGACACTATCACCTACATCTCCAATGGACACTATACGCATCACAGGCATCAACAACATTCTCATATACCTGGGTATGGCAACCTCGATCGAGTGTTAGCCGAGGTGACAAGAAGCCTTGGTAATCTTCAACATGGAATCAGTCCAACCTCGGCTGAGGCCGACCCCAGCCTATTGTCTCGGCTGAGATCAGGCCGAGACTCCCTATGGTACATCTCGGATTGAACGAATATCAAGCCTTTACAGCCCGGCCTCTCCCAGGTCGAGGTCATGCACCAATATGGCGGCCGAGCATCTGTTGACATTTGGATAAGGACACATGGGCACAAATCAGTTGTAACAAGATTATTCTCCACACGTGGGGAGAATATTTCATCATCATTCCTTACATGTGACAGTGACAGGTGGCTTCCCCCTATTGGTGAGGCTAACACACATGTGCATATTACATGCATGGGGGTACACTACACACCCTAAGTACTATATATAGAGAGGTCATCCTCTACCTTGAGGGGATCAAGATTTGGCAACCCTAGGTAAAACTCTGTTCAAATATACAGTAGAGAGAGAAAGCTTGAGAGATTGTATCTATGGCCATTAGAGCCCTTATACAGTGATACACATCATATACTTGCACAGTGGATGTAGGCCTGATTGGCTGAACCACTTACATAACTGTGTTCATCCTCTTCTCCTCATCACAGTCTCTTATATATATATATATATATATATATATATATATATATATATATATATATATATAGGAGAAGGCTCACCTACATCATCCTCTATACATCATCCATGCATCACGCTTAATTATAAGCCCTCAAAAACTTTTTTTTTCAAATTTTATATTTTTCCCTTGAAATTAACCTTCTAATCAACCCATATGCAAAAAAATAGGTCAAAATACATTTTGTAACTATTTTTAAAAAATCCACAAAAAACTGCTAAAATTACCTTATTTATAAGGGTCTGCGCCAGCAGTTTTTTGTGGATTTTTTAAAAATAGCTACAAAATGTATTTTGACCTAATTTTTTGCATATGGGTTGATTGGAAGGTTAATTTCAAGGGCAAAATATAAAATTGGATTTTTTTTTCTAGGGCCTAGAATTAGGTGTGATGTACGGTGTGATGTATAGTGCATGATGTAGGTGAGCCTTCCTCTATATATATATATATATATATATATATATATATATATATATATATATATATAGTATACCCTTATGCTGCCATTGTTAACATTAAATTGAGCTCACGAACACCTTGAAGGGTTGTGTTATTTCCAGCATCATCACCGACTGCTGTGGGTGAGTCTAAATTTACATCAACATCTTTTATTGAAGTACTTGGAAAAATAATTGTGCCCTAGAGGTGATACTTCCAAAACAATAATAGTGGTGACTTCTACCACGATCATCATTTCCAGAATACTCTATGGCTTTGGATGAGCCTTTCTTCCTGCAGTCCTTCTAATGGCCTTCGTTGGTCGTCTTATATTATTCGGTATACAAAACCCTATCAAACTCGTATATGATTCGCGTCAACTATACTTAATAGTAGGAGAACATCAGTCGCATTATAAATTGACAGTCCTAAGCGTAGGGCTCTGTATCAAAGAAAAATAATGCTGAAAACGTAATAATATTCACATATCCTATAGGACACTAGACCGTGATACTCTGATACCATTTGCGACACCCCGCCTGTTTTAATCCTGGGTGATCAATCCTTTACCAAAATAAATAGGAATCTCAGTTAGTTCATTATTACCATCACTGCAGATAACTTTTTAAATTATTTGACCACCTAAGTTAAATAAGCCACTACAAAATTTTATCTTTTTATTAAATAACAATACTCACGACAATTAGCGAAACTAAAATTATATAAACCATTCACACAATAATTGAAGTCTAGAACATCACCGGATTATATAAATAAATGTCGAATAAACTATTGGTTCCAAATCCAACATCCAAATCCTAAATCTAACTGAAATGAAGTAAATCTAAATATGACATTCGCTAATTTGTTCAACTAATAGTTCTGTACCCACTCTTTTTGTTTATATAGGTTTGGCACCCATTTTGGATGGAAAACGTTAGGTCAACATAGTTGACGGTTAACTCTAACCACTTTTTGGCATATATCCAAAAATATACTTCTATTTAACAAAATAATATATTACCATTAACCCTCAATTTTTTTTTAACCAATAGCCTTTTCTTTTGAAGTTAAATATTTAATATATATATATATATATATATATACCACACACACACATACACACAAAATAAAATATGTTAATATTTTAGAAGAAAAAATTTAATTAAAAACTGTTTATTTTTAAAAACATTAGATTTTTTTCATTAAAAAAGGAGTTTAAAAAATAGTTTTTTAACTTAAAAAAAAACTTTTGGTCGGTTTTAATAAAAACTGTATTTATGAGTATAAAATCATTTTATTTACGAAAACAACTTTTCAACATTTTATTTACTAGAAAACTATCTTAATAAACTCTGTTAAGCGTTTTTAAGGTTTTTAATCAAATGATTCAATTTATGATATAAGACAAACATTGGAAGGAGTTACTATATATTAATATTATTGTTCTATACTAATATAAAAGATATATTCCTTTTTATTTCCCACAGCCATAAAGTGTGGAATCAAAATTTTCATCTTAGTAAAGTTGAAGTGATGGTACTTTGTGGATAAAAGGTTTAAATGAATAATATATAGGTGCTTAGTGTTGGAATATTTATTCAGTTATTTATTAATTACGAAATTCGGCCAAATTTTGTAATTAAATAAATTATTGCGCTTATTAGTGTGGTCTATATAAGGGAACGAATTTGATTATAAATTATTGGACATATGTCTTAAAAAATATTTGCAAAGACACATGACTCTGGGAATCCATATGAGTCCTTTAAGCTACTTTTGTGGAGAGTAGATGATGAGACATAAGGGAATTTTGGGTCTCTTTTCCCCTATATATAGTGAGCCATTATCCACCAAATGGTTCACTCAAAACACATAAATATATCTGGGCAAAGAAGAAAAAATTTTGAATTTTCAAATTTCCCCAATTTCGTGCAATTCTGGGTTGCTTTGGAACAACTATTCAGAAGCTTTACGAGGAAGTGTTAAGGAGCCGTTAGGATTCATTTAATGATTTATCAACAACAAAAAATATATCAACAACAAATCGACAAATGTATTTTTTCATAACTGTTTGTAGTCAATTTTATATGGTGATTTCATGAAGAAAATAAAGATCCTATAAGAACAAATAATATTTGAATATATTGTTCTTATTCACGTTTATAATAATTTACATGTGGTATCATAGACTTGTTTAAATATTCTCATGCTATCCCTCTACGAATTTGACTGATCAAAATATTATTGTTGATATACTTGGTTATAGTGATTAATTTTGCAATTTTTTTTAAGCCGCAAATGATTTTTTTGGGGTAATTTTGTCTTATGTAATGGGACCATGTATGTTTTTTTGATGATATTTTAGGGGTTTTCTAATCCGTTTCTCTCAACCCTACAAATGTGAAACAATTATGGGACAAAAATTTCAAAAGAGCTCGTAGTGAATAGTATTTTTTCCAGCGAACTTGTTCTGAAAGCGATGAAATTTTGTAGTCTGATTAGAAACGGGTCGAAGATAAATTTTCACGACCTTTGGTCAAGATGTAAACAGTTTTTTAGCGATCCGAGATCGTTTAGGTCCTCAAAACTCTGATTTTGCCATTTATGGTAATAATCTCGGTGGGGTATATCTCACTCCAGAAAAATTATTTTTGAATTCCGTCGAAGGTTTTTGAGATTCTGGTGTAAGTTTCTATAGTTTCATGATGCTAACTCATTTTTCTGTTTTGACAAAAAATTATGTCTTTACATATTTCATGAGTGTTACATCTGAACTAGTTTAAAACCTTCTTCTAATGATAATGTTTTAGTTGAATATTCGTGTCAAATACAGGACAACATATTTCATATAGTAGGATATTAGACTTATGTTACTTTTAATATTCATATTTTTTATGAATCTCGTGCCAAACACACGCCAATGATTCATAACACTGAATATTAAATATATTTTGTTTTAATATATATTTTGTATGAGTCTCGTGCCAAACATATGTCAATGATTTATAACATTAAATATTAAATAATTTTTATTCATCCTTTTTTTGAGTCTCATGCCAAACATAGGCCACTGACTCAAATTGTTGATATTCATGTTTTAACGTGATAAGCACCAAAAACTGTACATTTTATACCCCGAATAGATGTACTTTTGGTGCTAATTCTCGACAATATGGGTCTTATGCGCTTAATTGTTCAATATGCAGGCTTAATGTGCATTGCAGAGTTCAAACGCTTAAATCAAGACAATTGCGCTTTTAATGGAGCTAATTCCCTCTCCCGTCCCTTAACCCGAGCCTAAACCTAACCCAAACGTACCCCGAAACCTGTGTGTGTTTTATTTGTGTCATTTTATTATTTTTTTAGATTTTTAGTTTGAGTCATTTTTATTTTTAGAATTTATTTTAGATTTATTTAATATTTTCTAGGTTTATTTTCTATTTTTATTTCTACTAGTGTAATTTTATTTTATTTTGATTTTTATTAGTTTTTAGTTTTATTAGAATTAGTTTTTATTTTTTTTAGGCTTTTAGTTTTTAGTCTTATAGATATCTATTTTTATTTTTATTTCTTTTTAGATTTTTTTTTATTTTTGTGTCTTTTATTTTATAGGATTTTATATTTTTAAGTAGTTATTAATTAATTTTTTTTAGTTATTAGTTTTTATTCTTAGTTTTTATTTTAATTGTGTTTAGTTTTTTTTATAGTTTGTTTAGTGTGTCGTGTCTATTTTATTTTACTTTTTATTTTTAGTTTGGTTTAATTTTTAATTTAGATTAATTTTAATTTTAGCTTTAGTTTTATTTTTAAGGGTCACAATTTGACACACACACATAAACTCGCTACACCTCACACCAATTACCTTACACCCTAACACTACCTATCCTCATACTCACCCCCACCAATCCTTACCTACACCCTACTACACCTTATCCCTCCTACACTCATCTTCAACCTTTCACCGTCTCTTTCCTCTCTCCTCTAAACCCACTTCCCCCATTAACAAATCGAACCCAGCTACAACCCCCTACTCTCCACCCCTGCCGGCGTCGCCCATAACCCATCTGCCAGAGCCGGAACCAACTCTGGCGTCCCTCAACGCCGTCGCCCCTTACCCGGCGACCTGCAACTCGCCGACGGTGCCAGCGACCCTCCTCCCTGTCGGCGATCACCACGCAGCCACCTCCGACGTTAAACCCGCCTTCAATTGCTCCGGCGGAACTAAAACAGCTGCCACTCTCCGGCCGGTCACTCTCACCTTCACTCCACCTCTCCGACCCTAAGCCCCGGTCGCGATTCAACCCACCACCTCCGGCAGCCTACCCTTGCCGGCGACCACCTAACTCGCCGTCGACCACCTAACTCGCCGTCGCCGGCGATCCTGCTACCCAACCTCCGGTCTCAAATCCATGACCCATGTCCCATTTTTCAAGCCAACCTCTTAAAACCAAAAAAACGTGACCTGCAAAAAATAAGACCAACTTCCAAACTCATTTAAGCCACATGTAAAAAAAAACCTTTTACCCATTTAATTCCTTTTACCCATTATTCCCTTTAAACCCCTTTTCCCAATATACCCTTAAAAATCCCCAACTACCTCTTTTAACCAATTTCCAAAATACCCTCACCCAAATCAGATTTTTGTGACCGCACACCTCTCAACCCACATGCTCTCACCTCTTCCACATGTTCCCCATAGCCAATTCCCATTTTTACCCCCATGCTCCATGCCTACTATAAATGATGATGAAGACTCACAAAAAAATAAAGAAGAGCTCTAGGAAATAGGAATAAATAGATAGGAAAATTCTGTAACAACCCGCTTAAAATAATAACGGGTGGCCAGCCCTATACTACATTAAATCAGGAATTTCAGATGGTCCAGTCTCAACATCAACTGCCAGTACTATATAATATTGGACTAACTACCCGATATCATATAAACGAGATGTTAAATAATTTAAAACATGTAACAACTAACAAACCAACACCATAAAACTACTAATAAATAAGAGAACGATGCAAGAAGAACTATGAGAAATGAAATGCTCGAAATAAACATGACAGAAATAACTACAACTGAATATACTACAAAGAAGTAAACCCGAATAAGCTGTCGGGTCACATCCAATACAATAACTGAAATGGAATAAATATAAACATGTATATAAATATCCCTTGGGTACAACCCGATATACAACATGAATCCTACCTAGAATTTTGAAAGTAAGAAGCGACTACCAGATACATCCCGCAACAGTCCGCACCTGTCACGGCTCCCAAGACTCTGGATAGAAGGTCATCCGGCATCCATGCGGTAGGACACCTATAATTAGGCCTGTAAATCGGGCTGGGTGAGCCGGGCTTGGGGTTGCTCAGGCTCGGCCCGAACTCACTTACCCATGATCAAGCCCAAGCTCGGCCCGAATTATTTTTTCCCACCTAGGCTCGAACTCGGCTCATATATATTACGGGCTTCGGTCCCGATTTCGGGCAGGCCCGATTTCAATTTTTTTTTTCTAAAAAAGTTCGAATTAATTTTTTTTTCTTGTATTTCCATCATGGAAAAAATTACATATTAAAATCTAATTGATATTTCATGAAATAAAATATATAATTATGAAATGTATTAAATTAAAACAAGGGAAATAAGAGTGAAAACCTACAAATGCCTATTAAATTTCATACATTTAGCAAAATTTGATCAGTAACAAAGGCCTATTGTGACTTGAGCAATTATATAAATTTTTTATTTATTTATTTGGAAATATGAAGTTCGGGCTTCGGGCCCAATTCGGGCTTGGCAAGGTTCGGCTCAAGCTCGGCCCAAAATTCATTCGGGCTTGAAATTTTGGCTCAGGCTCGGCTCGGCTCAAACTCAAATAAAGCTCGGCCCGAAAATAGCGGGTCGAACGGGCGGGCTTTGGGCCTCGGGCGCTCAATTTACAGGCCTACCTATAATAGTAGATATATATATATATATATATATATATATATATATATATATATATAGACAGCAGGAGAGAAAAGTAAACGGGTCAGAGCCCGAGTGTGAAAAATATTTAGCAAGTGTGTTAACCGTGCATAATAAATATCGGTGCACTTATTTCATAATTAAAGTGGAATCGCACTCTCGTGGAATCCCAACTCACCTCTCATCTAAAGGCGCGCACCTATTCGCGTCTTCAAATTTTAGTTAAATTACACCCATTTTATTAGGACAACCTAACTTATCATAGGCCTAGCCTATACCCACGAGATCTACCTTCCTAACTTAACCCAAGAATCCACCCCTTTTCTAAGCACAATTAAGTATTTATTTTCGATCATATGTGCCTTATTAGGCTTAGTGGATTCCGGTTTATACTTTAACCAATTATAATTTAATAAGTTACCCAATATGCATTGGGTTGAAACATCGGATTTAATTTCTAATTAATAAGCATGCAAAATTATTATTGACACAACTTCCCTTCAATTTCAACGCTGCACTACGTTTCGTGCGTGGGGTGTCTCGCAAAGCGAAATCCAAACAAGGAACCACCCCGTTACACTACTCCTTGTCAACGTCGGTCCTAGAGATCCATTATGCCACACATAAATATCGACTGAACGTCTCTCTACTCTCAGCAATGTACTACATTTCGTGCGTGGAGTGTCTCGCAAAGCGAAATCCAAACAAGGAACCACCCCGTTAAACTACTCTTTGACAATGTCGATCATAGAGATCCATAATGTCGTATATACCATAATTGGCAGAATTTTTCTCCAATCTCAACACTGCACTGCGTTTCATGCGTGGGGTGTCTCGCAAAGCGAAATCCAAACAAGGAACCACCCCGTTACACTACTCTTTGACAATGTCGATCATAGAGATCCATAATGCCATGTCTACCATATTATATTACTACTACAACTAACATCACCAATAATATCCTTGGGATGATGTAACCGAAGTATTTCTTAAATGCGATACATCAACCCCCATCAATCATCTAGTACACCATAATCATCCAAGATGTACTCCATAAAAGTCCATATCCTTTCATCTATAGGATATATATAAATATACATATATAGGTATTTTATTCTAACCATATATATATATATATATCATCATCCATCCAATAGACAAGTGTACATACTGCATATGATGTACAAGGCCATGCACATAATATACCCGGCTATATATATATATCGTCGATAAACTGCATCAATGCTATCATCTTCCCAGTGCCCGGCTCACATAGCAATACTGGGGCCACCATGGTGGGACTAAACGACACCCATCTCGTGATAAACTCACGCACACGACGTCCCGGTAAGCGGTCATAGCTCCTAACCGGCAATGAGACGAAGCATACCCACCACGTCTCATCCCAAAAATAAATAAATATATATATATATATATATATATATATATATATATACACATATATCATATAATAACACACGGGACGACTATGACCTGGGGAATATCAATACCCTGATTTTCTAGCCAGGATGCTCACCCTCTACGCGCGCAACTTCCCAATGATAGCATGAGCGGGGTATGCTTAACCAAGTAAGTATATATATCATTCACATGCACAATATATATACATCCATATGATCCAATCATATGATCAAATATTAAACCATCATATAAGGTTTAAATATCCATACCATGTATATCCATAACATAAATATATCCATATATTCATATCTATATAGATATATATACATATATTCACATATCCTTATATATAACTAATTCTCGTTCATAAGTATGAGATATATAAACTCGACTATAAGTATATATGATCCTCGATGTACAAGCCGTCACCACAATTTCCTTTAAATTTTACCTCGATATGTGAATATAATCTCTCACTTGAAACATATTCAATCATTTTTCCTATGATGAATAGTCTCCCAACCATCATATGTATATATATACTTATATATATATACCACATTAAGGTTATCACCCAAAATTTTGTGTAGGAAACCATTACTACACATACCATCTATATCCGAGAGCAAATCAATACCTCAATACAAATTTTGACTAAAGGTATACACTTAACCAAAAGTCTACAAACCTCAACTTATTCCACTTTGTTTCAAGTGTTGGAATCCCAAGTGATTATTTCCACCTAATTATGTGTAAACTATCCTAACTAGAATTATACTACCGTCTATTCTAGTTGATAGTACGATCCCAAGCCGTTCCCAATTTTACCTATGGTTCAATTAATTTCATGAACCCTTACCCCTATCGGGTTGCCTATTGTTCCTTTATTTAAACGTTTCTAAGGATATGAGGCCCCTCACTCTCTAAGAGTTCTTAACCTCACATCATATTTACACCTTTATATCTATAATTGGTATTCCCAACCTCTATGAGGTTTCCCCACAATCACCATATGTAACTCCAATACATACATGGATACATTTCTCCCAAATTACCCTAAGGAGTCCCCAAAATCCTAATAAGTGGGAAACTCCTTATACGTCTCCAAGAACATATCTCTTACATCATTAGAGAAGGCCCCAAAATCAATAAACCCAACTAAAAAGGGTTTGAATTCACTAAAGAGAAAATTTCTCAAAATGCTCTGTTTCCGAATCGATTCGGCCCAACAGCGAATCGATTCGGCCCATCCGAATCGATTCGGTCCAAGGGACCTAAGATTCTGAAACCTTCTGAATCGATTCGCTAGGGGCGAATCGATTCGGTCTTAAAGACCTGAGGCTTCTGGTATCTAGCGAATCGATTCGTTGGGGCCGAATCGATTCGGCCAGTTCAGAAAGCCACGAAAATGGCTGTTTTTATACAAACCCAAAGTTTCCAAATTTTGTTTTATACCACCTCCAACACTTAATATTCAACCCCAACCTGTTTTTAGACATCAAAACTCATCCTATATCTAATCCCATCAATTTATATCCCTTAAACCCAATTAGAATCTTCAATTTCAAGATTTAAACCAAAATTTAGGTTTTGATATTAATACCCAAAAACCAATCCTTTAACCCAAAAATTATGAAATCAAATACACAAATAACTTATTTAGAAAGATTAAACACTTGCCTCAGATTTGTAGAGGTTGGATCGTCCTCGATGTTCGCGATTAGGCTGGAAATCTCCAAGCTTTTCTCCCTCTCTCCTTTCCTTTCTTCTTCTTTCTCTTTTCTTTCTCTTTCTCTCTTTTTCTCAAATGAGAAGGCTTCATCCGTAAGCCTTAAAGCCTTTAAAACAATAAACCCAATTTTAAATGTTAATACACACTTTAAATGAGTCGTTTACTCCAATTCGATTCAACTGACTTAAAAAATATTTTGGAGCCGAAATAAAACTCAATGACAGTCATTTTGACTATCTCGACCCTTCCGGGATCAATGGTACCCTCAAAATCATCATCCGGAATACTTTACAACGTCCTATATTTTTTTACTTAAATTCCCAAATTTAAAATTCTCCGATTTAATTAAATTTTATTTTCCTAAAATTAAATTTCTCAGTCTCAAAAATCATGGGGTGTTACAAATTCTAGAGAGAGATAAACACCAATTTGTAAATAGTTTTTCCTTTAATTTTTTTAGATATTTGTGAGAAATTAATTGTTGAGTGATTCAAATGAGTGTTTGTATGTAATTGAATATGGTGGAAAGCTCACTTTGAATGGATGTTGCTCAATTTTAATGGAGGATTAGAGTCCAATTTTGAAAATCAAGGAGACTTGTTTGAAGATTTGTCCTCTTACCCTTCTATTTTATTTGTTTATGCCTTTGAGTATTAATTTGTCATATTTTATACCATGTTAGGCTAAAACACCTTTCAAGGGGTGGGGTAAAACCCTTATTTGATGTTATTTTATTTTAATTAGTTTAATTACTTGAAAAGTCCCTTTGAATGTTAATTTTGATCCCTCACCCTTAGATTTACGCCTCGAGAGAGGGTAAATGATTTTCGATAGAAAATCGAAATTCTACTGATAATACCCATTTTAGATTCGAACTAGAGATAGGGGTTTCTTAAGTGGGGTATTATTACTTGAATTTTAACTCTAAATTTATTTTAGAAGATTGACACAAATTCTAATTGATCGATCCTAGCGGGTGATTAATTAAAAGAAGTGTAAATTTATTTTTCTAGAGTTGTGAGGTGTTAAACTTAATATTCTAAAATGTTATTATTAAAATTACACTTGCAACGAGAGTTGATTCGTAGTTTTAAGATTAATTTGGGAGAATTCAAATAATTAACTTAATTAATTAGAATAACTAGAATTTGTGGTGTAATCCCACTCCTTGATTATTCTCACAATTATTTACCTCACTTGTCTTTTATTTTAGTGTTAGACTTTATTTTTCATTTTAGTCATTTTCTAGTTAGTTATTATCATATTACACTTTAGTTTAGATTAGTTTAAACCTCACCTCACCTTATTGTTTTAATATTGAAAAAGCTAAAAACAATTAGAAAAGTGAAAAAGCACAAAAAGAGAATAAAAAGTGAATTACAATTGAATTTGTTCCATGTGCTTTACTCCCTAGAAAGTGGATTGATACCCTTACTTACCTCTAAACTTGAGTTGTTTTATATTTATAGGTACATAAGGTTTTGATTAGAAGGACTTTTCAAGCAACGACAGATACCCATACAAAAGCATTTCAATCAAATGGCGCCGTTGCCGGGGATCGAACCCAGGCCACCCGCGTGACAGGCGGGAATACTTACCTCTATACTTGAGTTTATTATATTTTGTAGGTATTTAAGGATTTTTGATTAACTTGGCTTCAAACAACGACGACAAATACTGAAAAGTTATTTCTATCAAATGGCGCCGTTGCCGGGGAGATGAAAAGTCTTTTCTATCAAATGGCGTCGTTGCCATTCTTGGGATTGTGAAGCTTGGAGCAGATTTCAATATTGTAGTTCATTTATTTATTTTTTTTGCACTTTATTATTTTTTGTACCATTTTTATATTTTTAGAAGGCTTGTATTTAGGATTATTCTATTCTTGGCTTGTATTGCGGTGCATAGGACACCATTTATTTTTCATTTAAATTTGTAATAATCGAAACCAAGCGTGATAGGGAAACCGGACAAGGTAGAGAGAGGGCGTCCATTGGCGAGGATTTAGAAGTCTCTCTACCTTGGGTCGGTAGGACTCCCGGGGACGACTGAGATAGGCGTGATCTCCCCCCGGTCGACTTAAAATTTTCGGCACCCCACGGCCTAAAAACCGTGGGAGGTACATTTCTTACACCCTCGCACCTCTCCTGTTAGCGAGTCATTTATTGTGTGTGATTTGTGTGCTCTTATGTGATTTTATTCTCGCATTTATTTTCGAATGGTGTGATGAATTAATTGACTAAGACCTACACCCGGTCACTCACGAGAAGGGATTTCATCACCCGACTCACTCGCTTACCTTTGTGTGTTACCCTAGCCATCACTAAATTTAAAATCAATCAACTAGGTAGCCCACTAGGAGAATATTTTTGCAAAGGCGATCACTAAGATATTTCTGTGATTTTTTATCGCTCGCGGACTTAATTAAAATTTGATTACCCTCTCACTAAATTTAAAGATAAAAATTGGCTATGTGCTAGTTAGGATTTCTCCTTGACTTGTGTGTGACCAATTCTATTTTTTCGGTAGTCGGTTTTAGTTAGTCCGTCCAAATTCAAGAGTCCATATATTTTCCCCACCTTTTCTTCCAAAAAAATTCCAAAAATATTTTTCTTGCTTTATTTTTCCGAAAATCCAAAAATATTTTATTTCTTTCCTTTTTAGAAAAATCCAAAAATATTTTCTTTCTTTTATTTTTAGAAAATCCCAAAAATATTTTCTTTCCTTTTGAAAATTTTTTTAAAAAAAATCAAAAAAATATATTCTCCACATGGCCGAGAAACGTCCTTTACGGGACTACTTTGGTCATTTTCCATTTACACGTGACACGTGTGAGAGTGATCCCGCATCGTCTCTTTATGATATTCTTAGTCGTTTCACCTCTCTCACGAGTACCGTTGGTACTCTTGACCCATCCATGCATGCACCTCCTATTCCATCACCCTCGGTGTCAAGTGTCACCATGTCTCCTCTTTTGTCGTGCACCCATTGTTCCTATGCCGATCACATGTCCCATGAGTGCCCTTACATGTCATATCCATACAAACCCACCATGGAACATGTGTATCCATGTGACACTGTTTCGGAACCCACCTCGGCTTATTCTCCCTATATACCCAATCCCGAGTTGTGTGAGTACCCGAGCTATTCGTGGAGGCCTGATCACCCTTCCACGCAATACAAATCCCAACCCGATGTTATGGATCCTCACACGTTCCAACAGTCGGCATGGCAACCTTGTGCACCCAGTCACAATCAGTTTCCTCACTACGCACCCCATGCGTATCAACCATTTGTCCATCACGAAGGCGATCCTTTCATGTATGATGAACTTGACCCCACCCCACACACTTCATATGAGTATTCTCCATATAGTCCCGATTATAACGAGTTGAGTCCACCCATCATTCCACCAACACCTTCATCCACATATACTCTCGAAACCCTCTTGCAAAAGTTCATACTTGAGCAAGAGCAAGCAATTCAAACTCAAGCTCTCCAAAGGCTTGAACAAAGGTTAAATGAATTAGAGTATGAGCGAGAGTCGGATTTCATCCCAACTCAACCCATTGTTGCCCCCAAGTGGAGTGATGATGCATAGTCTTGTGCCACCAATTTTGAGTGTGAGCAACCCTACCACCCCGAGAATCTCGAAGTTGAGACCATTCCATGGTCCAGGTGCCAAGTTGACAATTGTGTTGACTTACCTTTAGACAGTGAGCCTAATCCAATCCTACCATATCCATATGAACCCCACTTTGAGGTTCCCATTCACACTCCCGTCATATCCAAAACAATGCCCGAGTCTACACTTATCGAGTTTCACCCTTGTGTTCCCGAGGAACCCATTTATCCTATGTTAGATCTTGCTACGAGTGCTCACCAATTTTCTGAAATAGAATCCGTGATAGTTCCTAGCTATCCGGACTAGGATCCTACCCATCCATGCATGGCTTCCGTTGAGCCTGATATTTCTCGTGATTCCTCTATCTCCAATCTTGGTGCCTCGTCTTACCCACCCACCACATTCACCAGTGATACCTTTTTGGAGAAGTTGACAACTCCATCTTTAGAAACCACACTCCATTGTGAGTATTCCTTTACTCCTCCTAATGAGTGTGTGTCTCCCACGCTTGAGTTGGATCATCTTCCTCCACCGTTTGTACCACCCGACCCACCCGTTATCATTTCCACCCCACCACCTGGTTTGGATCTTGATTTTGCACATTTCAAGTTTCCATCTACATTTTTAGATCCTCACCTAAAACCATCATTCACCTTCAACGAGAGTATATGTGGTGATACTCTCCACTTCCGTGACATCGAGCTTGTTCCTCCATGCCCGCCACTCTCTTGTGGTGTTAATTTTTCTCAACAGCTCCCTGGCGTGTCACGGCACGACCATTATCATCGCCCATTTATAGAATGGTCGTGTGATTTTCATGAGTCTCACCCCATTCCTATGTCAACACCATATTTCCTCCCTCGCCAATCAGAGCACCATGCTTATAGGACTCTAGTTGCCCTCACCTTTACGCTCAACAAGGCTCCAGACCGATGCCTCTTCACCCTTACCTTAATACCCACCCACCCATGGTCCACCGATGCTTTGCATCGTGTGATGCACTTTGCTATACAAGTGCATTGACCATTTTAGCCTCTATCCAACAAGACTGACGCTTCAGTCTTGTTTGGGGGTGATTCTCATCACCCAAATTTTCTGTCGCCCCGTGCTTTCCTAGTGCCTATCTTTAGGGTGAGAATGGTTCGGTCTAGCTGAAGACATTAAACTTAGCGCTACCGGGTGGCAGCCCGCATTTCTTGTACTAGTCTCATCCTGTTTGGGGGTGGTGTTTTCACATCACCCTATGCTTTATCATGCTTATAGACTTGTACACATTTCAGGTTTATTATTGGTGACATCTTTCCACTTCATTAGCAGTTCATTCTGGTAATCTTTTTCCTACCTTATGCTCTCAATTTTAAAAATCATTTTACCTAACATCGAGGACGATGTTCCTTTTTGTTTGGGGGTGGGGAATTTTATCAAAATCATACCTCTTTTGAAAAAATTTGATTTCTAAACCTGATTTTTAAAACTTCATGCAGTTTCCTTCATCTCATTCATTGATGTGAATTTTCAATCATCCATCTTTCAAAAATCTAGGAATCAAGCTAGAGAATATTTTTTCTAATTGCTTATGTAATACGTAGCAAGGCATGTTGCACCTTGAATATCTAGACTCAACAAAATTTGAGCACTTATCACGTCAATACGGTTTAGAGTTGAGGAGTACTACAATTCTAAAGAGAACCTTAAGGATCACTAGTCGAGACTTTAGCTTGTGAGATTTGTGTCTTTCACCCTTTCAGAGTGTTTTACGCAATCTCCGAGTCACAAGTTTATTCAACTTCTTTTGGGTCCGCACTCATTTTCCTTCATTAAAATTTGGCTTGATCACTGAGAATGACATCTTTTTCGAGTTGTAAGAAACACGTGTCTTGAAATTTGTCCCGAATACTAAATTTTCATCCATACACCTACCACTTTTCCATATCACATTTCATTTACTCATCACCCATTACCTTCCCATCCATTCACTTCACCCATGTTCTTCCATATTCCCATATAATCCCCACATCATCCATATATCACTCCAATCATATACCATCATCATTTTGAGAAAAAGAGTGTGATTTCAAATGTAAATGTCTTCATCGTTGGTTTGAAAAGTGAGAGAAAAACCGAAAAGAAAAAAAAAAGAAAAATAGCAAATTATAGAAAAAGAAAATGAAAAAAAAAAGAGAAAAGAAAAGAAAAAGAGAGTTTGTAGTTAGTAGGTAGTAGTTAGTTGTAAAATAAAGACATTTGTGCCAAATGTGTATACACTCTTCTTTCGCATCCATTTTTCATCCATTTCACATCGCATATCCACCATCCATCACCATTCTATCCTATTCTACATCACTATCCTACTTACCTCATCTCATCCCATCCTACCTCATTTCATTTCCCCCTCACCCATATACATCCACATTTCCCCTAGGTGTTCGGGCAAATGAAAGTCAACGTGGTGAATAACTCGACGTTCTCACTATAGTGATTAGCATTCTTTCATGAGATCATTTTTCTTCCAATTTGTTCGTTCTTTCTTATATGTGTGTGAGACATTTGAACTTGCTTACATTTACTCACCTCCTCACACACAAGAGCAATACACTAACCCATATCTCGAGAGTTCATTTGAGAGAGTTATATCCGTGAGATTTGAAGTTGAAGCGTTGATTCCGAAGAGGCAATCTAGGAATTACTTTGATGATACTCGAACCATTTTGATTGATTCACACTACACACGTTGAGTTCTAGGAAGGATGTGCCTTGAGTATTTACTTAGTTAAATTTTTTACACTTATAGCTTGTATTTTTCAAATCATTTCTCATATGATGGATTGTGCGATTATTCTATGTCTAATAAGAGATTGACTGCCCTTCAATAAATTTTTGCAAATAAGAATTTTGTGGGTATATTCCCTGCAAACCCTCACGAGACACAACTCGTCCTGTAGGGCAACCTATAAGTTTAAAGGTTGTTGTACATGCTAAGTGCAATCGCAAGTGCCAGCGAAAGTGGTACACTTTTGGTTTCTTATCAATCCCTTTCTCTCTATCTTATTTCTCGAGGACTAGCAACGCTCTATTTGGGGGTGGTGTGATAAGCACCCAAAACTGTACATTTTATACCTCGAATAGACGTACTTTTGTTGCTAATTCTCGACAATATGGGTCTTATACGCTTAATTGTTCAATATGCAGGCTTAATGTGCATTGCAGAGTTCAAACGCTTAAATCAAGACAATTGCGCGTTTAATGGAGTTAATTCCCTCTCCCATACCTTAACCTGAGCCTAAACCTAACCCAAACGTACCCCGAAACCTGTGTGTGTTTTATTTGTGTCATTTTATTATTTTTTTAGATTTTTAGTTTGTGTCATTTTTATTTTTAGAATTTATTTTAGATTTATTTAATATTTTCTAGGTTTATTTTCTATTAGTGTAATTTTATTTTATTTTGATTTTTATTAGTTTTTAGTTTTATTAGGATTAGTTTTAGGAGTTTATTTTTGGTTTATTAGATTTTATTTTTTTTAGGCTTTTAGTTTTAGTCTTATATTTCTATTTTTATTTTTATTTCTTTTTAGATTTTTTTTATTTTTGTGTCTTTTATTTTATAGGACTTTATATTTTTAAGTAGTTATTAATTAATTTTTTTTAGTTATTAGTTTTTATTCTTAGTTTTTATTTTAATTGTGTTTAGTTTTTTTTTAGAGTTTGTTTAGTGTGTCGTGTCTATTTTATTTTACTTTTTATTTTTAGTTTAGTTTAATTTTTAATTTAGATTAATTTTAATTTTACCTTTAGTTTTATTTTTAAGGGTCACAATTTGACACACACACACACATAAACTCCCTACACCTCACACCAATTACCCTAACACTACCTATCCTCATACTCACCCACACTAATCCTTACCTACACCCTACTACACCTTATCCCCCCTACACTCATCTTCAACCTTTCATCGTCTCTCTCCTCTCTCCTCTAAACCCACTTCCCCCATTAACAAACCCAAGGGCGGATTTGGGCCTGGGCTGAGCAGGGCTACAGCCCAGTGCAAAAAAAAAATATTCTGCTACTTATTTTAGGTCTAAACCAAGTTATATAAACTAGCCCAGTCCAAGTTATAAACTTAGCCCACCCAAAAGAAAGTTGTCATGTTTATTTACACCCGATGACTATTCCAAACTCAAAAAAAAAAACTGTGAGGTGAACCAAACAAAAGCATACTACCAAACCCAACCCAAACAAACCATTTTATTGTTATTCTAATCATCACCTCTTATCAAACTCAATACCCCAAACAAACAACTGCCTTCCGGCGGCGCTACTCACTCAGGTATCTCCTCTCTTTTTTTTTCATTCTTTTATGTTGTTTTTCGTTTCTTTTTTTTTTTCTTTGAAGATTAGATTAGTAGATTTTTTTTCTTTAAGTGTCAAATTTATGCATTTAATTAACAAATTGATTATTTAGTTTGGAAGATATATTATCTGAAATACTAAAATTTTGAGATTTGAGTTTCCTGGCATTTAACAAATAATTCAAAAAAAATTATAACCCGTGAACTATTAATATTCTTGCGTTTTTCATTTTGGGGTTTGTGACCCACAGTTATGATTCTAGTTTTATTTTTAAAATTTAATTGAATTATTTATGTACTTAATGATTATAGTTAAGAGGTTATGTTACTCAATATGTTTATATATATATATATACTAGCGGACGCCCGTGCCCGAGGGCACGGTGATAAATTTGTCCCCGTGATAAAACCCAGCCCATAATAACCCGTCATTTTTTAGAAAAAAAAACTTTAAAAAAAAATTAAAAAATAATTTTTTAAAAAAAATATTTTAAAAAATTATTATTATTTTAAATATTTTAATAAAAAAATAAAAAATTAATAATGTATGTATGTATGTATGCATGCATACATGCATGTGTATGCATGCAAGCATGCAACACATAAAATGCCATGCATGTTTATCATGCATGTCTTATCATACATGAGTTACTATTCATAATACCATTGTCCCATATTATATATATATATATATATATATATATAAGGAAAAAAATGTTGAAACAATACATCAGTTCCAAATCTTAAAAAGGAGATATTTGATATGCTTGTTCGTTACAATCCATGAGATGTACGGGACATGTAAAATAATAAAATATAAAAAAAAATTAAAAAAATTTGTATATATAATAAATTCAATATCTTATCTTAAAGTCATTAAACTAATACTCAATTTTTTTCATCTGTTGCATGCTTAAGATAAACTAAAAAAATATCATATTCTCAGCAACTTTATATGCAACTAAAATAATATGATACAAACATTGTTCAATGTTTTAAAGTTAAGTAATAAACTATTATACCAAACTGAAAATTTATTTCAAATATAATTGTAACACCCCGCTTAAAATAATAACGGGTGGCCAGTCCTATACTACATTAAATCAGGAATTCCAGATGGTCCAGTCTCAACATCAACTATCGGTACTATATAATATAGGACTAACTACCCGATATCATATAAGCGAGAAGTTAATAAAAATTAAAACTTGCAACATACAATAACCCACACCACAAAACTTCTAATAAATAAGAGAAAGATGCAAGAAAGAACTATGATAAACGAAATGCTTTAATAAAACAAAATGAATAACTGCAACTGAATGTATGAAAGTAGACCCGAATAAGCTGTCGGGTCACAGCTAATACAATAACTGGAATGGAATAAATAAAAACATATAAAAATATCCCTTGGGAACAAACCCGATGTACAACATGAATCCTACCTAGAATTTTAAAGAAGTAGGAAGCGGAAACAAGATATATCCCGCAACAGTCTGCATCTGTCACGGCTCCCAAGACTCTGGATAGAAAGTCATCCGGCATCCATGCGGTAGGATACCTGTGGAAATACATATATATATATATATATATATATATATACAAGCAGGAGAGAAAAGAAAACGGGTCAGAGCCCCGAATGTGAAAATATTTAGTAAGTGCGTTAACCGTGCATAATAAATACCGGTGTACTTAATTTCATAAATAAAGTGAGACCGCACTCTCGTGGAATCCCAACTCACCTCTCATCTAAAGGCGCGCACCTATTCGCGTCGTCAAATTTTAGTTAAATTACCCCCATTGATTTTAGGACAACCTAACTTATCAGGCCTAGCCTATATCCACGAGAGCTACCTTCCCTTCATAATCTAAGGATTCACCCATTTCTAATCCTATTAGATTATGATTACAACAATTTTGCCATAAAAGGCTTAATGAATTCCGATTAATAATCTCATGAATTATAATTATCATAATTCTTAAAGCATTACCCCTATACATATACATATATATATATATACCTATATAGGCTAAAAACGTAAGAATTAATATACTTAATAACATGCACATGGAATATTGGCAAGACTTCTCTCTAATCCCAAAATTGTACTACGTTTCGTGCGTGGGGAGTCTCGCAAAGCGAAATCCAAACAAGGAACTGCCCCGTTACACTACTCCTGACAAGGTCAAGACCAGAGATCCGAGATGCCACCTATGGAATTACTTCTCTCAAATCTCGACATGGCACTGCGTTTCGTGCGTGAGGTGTCTCACAAAGCGAAATCCAAACAAGGAACCACCTCGTTACACTACTCCTGGGCAATGTCGATCCTAGAGATCCATAATCCTCAACATACAAGTTAGTATTATCATTACTACTAAACTTCTATAACTACTAAGAAAGAAAGAAAGAAAAGAAAAGAAGGAAAAACAAATAAAATAAAATAAAAGAATCTCCAATAGTATCCTTGGTATGATGTAACCGAAGTATTCCTCAAATACGATACATCAACCCCCAATCATCTAGTACATCATAATCATCTAAGACGTACTCCGATAGAAATACTATATCCTCTCATCTAATAGGATATATATAGGTATTTATTCCAACCATATATATATACATGTACCATCATCATTCATCAAATAGCCAAGTGTACATACTGCATATGATGTACAAGGCCATGCACATAATATACCCGACAATATATATCGCCGATAAACTGCATCAATGCTATCATCTTCCCAGTGCCCGGCTCACGTAGCAAAACTGGGGCCACCATGGTGGGACTAAACGACACCCATCTCGTGGTAAACTCACGCACACGACGTCCCGGGAAGCGGTCATAGCTCCAAACCGGCAATGAGACGAAACATACCCATCACGTCTCATCCCAAAATAAATATATATATATATATATATATATATATCATATGGTAACACACGGGATGACTATGACCTGGGGAATATCCACACCCTGCTTTTCTAGCCAGGATGCTCACCCTCTACGCGCGCAACTTCCCAATGATAGCATGAGCGGGGTATGCTTAACCAATTAAGTATATATATCATTTACATGCATAATATATATAATCCATATGATCCAATCATATGATCAAATAATAAACCATCATATACGGTTTAAATATCCATATATCTATATATATATATATATATATATATATATATATATATATATATATATATATATATATATATATATATATATATCAACACATATTCACATATCCTTATCTACATATAAACTAATTCTCGTTCATATGTATAAGATATATATATACCTGGCTATAAGTATACATAGTCCTCAATATACAAGCCGTCACCACAATTCCTTTAATTTACCTCGATACGTGAATATAATCCCATACTTGAAACATATTCGATCATTTTCCTATGATGAATAGTCTCCCAAAACCATATGTATATATCTATACCTATATATATTCAACATTAGGGCTATCACCCAAGAGTTTGCGTAGGAATCCTTCACTACACATTTCATCTATATCTGCGAGTACATTAAAGAATCTAGTAATCATTTTGACTATCGGTATACATATAACTAATAGTCTATAAGCCTCAAGCTCATTCTTTCATTCATCAAATAATATTATTTCCCTCGATTTCGACTATGGTTCGATCACTTTTGTGAATACCCTATTCTGAGATCTCTCTAAGAGTTCTTAGCCTCACATCACATCTACACCTACTTTTAATCTACAATTAGGATTCTCAATCCCAAAGGGTTTCCCCAAAATCTCTATACATAACTCCAAATACATACATGGATACATTTCTCCCAAATTACCCTAAGGAGTCCCCAAAACTCTAATGTGTGAGAAACTCCTTATGTGTCTCCAAGAACATATCTCTTACATCATAAGAGAAGGCCCCAACTCAATAAACCCAACCAAAAAGGGTTTGAATTCACTATTGAGAAAATACCTCAAAATGCCCTGTTTCCGAATCGATTCGGTCCTATTCCGAATCGATTTGGTATAGCGAATCGATTCGGCCTCCAAGGCGAATCGATTCGGGTCCAAAGACCTGGGCTTCTGCAATAGGCCGAATCGATTCGGCTTGGGGTCCGAATCGATTCGGTCAATGCAGACCTGCCAATTTCACCAAACCGAATCGATTCGCTTGAGGGGGCGAATCGATTCGGACCTGCAATTTTTGAAGGGTTCTTCTTCTTCATCAAAACCCACGAATTCTAAACCCTAAATTTTCATTTCTAACAATTAAACCTTCATCAATTTATGATTTTAAGCCCATAAGTCAACCCAAAGTTGATCCCAAACATTTCTATTCCATTAAATCCATTTTTACACATTGATTTCAAGATTAAACCTAAAAATCTAGGTTTTGACATTAATACCCAAAAATCCATTTCTTCAACCCACAAATTATGAAATGAAATACACAAATAGCTATTTAGCAAGATTAAACACTTGCCTCAGGTTTGTAGAGGTTGAATCGTCCTCGATGTCGCGGTAGGGCCAGAAATCTCCAAGCTTTTCTTCATCTCTCTCTTCCTCTCTTCTTCTTCCTCTTCTTCTTCTCTCTCTAGGGCTCTTCTCTCTTTCTCTCAAATGAGAAATGGCTTCATCCGTAAGCCTCCAACCTTTTAAAACAAAATCCCAGTTTTAAATGTTAATACACACTCTAAATGACTCGTTGACTCCTATTCAAGTCAAAACAACTTAAAAACATTCTGGAATCGAAATAAGACCCAATGACAGTCATTTTGACTATCTCGACCCTTCCGGGATCGATGGTACCCTCAAAAATATCATCCGGAATACTTTGAAACGTCCTCTATTTTTGGACTTAAATTCCCAAATTTTAAAATTCTCCAATTTAATTAAATTTAATTTTCCCAAAATTAAATTTCTCTGTCTCAAAAGTCTTGGGGTGTTACAATAATATCTTCTGTAAAGAAATAATACTCAAAGATAAGATCAGAAAAATAACAAATATCTCAAAAACAAATTATTTTAAACTGTCTACAAAACATATACTTTAATATTTTAAAAAAAACATATACTTTAGTATATATGTTAAATTTATCTTATAATTGATCTAGTTTTAAAACATTTCTACTTTCAACTGAAAAATGGAAAAAAAATGAAAAAAAACTATATCAAAAAACTATATTTCTACTTTTAGAGAAATATTTCATATATTTAAAAATTGATCCTACAATTTGTTTTTGTAAATTTTATACCCAAATTATACATAAACCCAATTAATTATATAAATTTAATGATATTTCTATTATATAATTACAACATTATTTGTATATCTCGTACTTCTCATAATGATATAGACGCATTATTGTCGCACTCAATTTTACATATACTCTTTTATGCCACTCTTACATATTGGCTTCCATATATGTACACTCCCACTAACCCTAATATGGTAGTAACGGTAGAGTTCGACCGATACAATATCGAAAAATATTAGCCCACCCCTCTCGAGATTTCTGGCTCCGCCCTTGAACAAACCGAACCCAGCTACAACCAACTACTCTCCACCCCTGTCGGCGTCGCCCATAACCCATCTGCCAGAGCCGGAACCAACTTCGGCGTCCCTCAACGTCGTCGCCCCTTACCCGGCGACCTGCAACTCACCGACGGTGCCAGCGACCCTCCTCCCTGTCGGCGATCACCACGCAGCCACCTCCGACGTTAAACCCGCCTTCAACTGCTCCGGCGGCACTAAAATAGCTGCCACTCTCCGGTCGGTCACTCTCACCTTCACTCCACCACTCCGAACCTAAGCCCCGGTCGCGATTCAACCCACCACCTCCGGAAGCCTACCCCGACCTCCCTTGCCGACGACCACCTAACTCGCCATCGCCGGCGATCCTGCTACCCAACCTCCGGTCTCAAATCCATGACCCATGTCCCATTTTTCGAGCCAACCTCTTAAAACCAAAAAAACGTGACCTGCAGAAAATAAGACCAACTTCCAAACTCATTTAAGCCACATGTCAAAAAAAACCTTTTACCCATTATTCCCTTTAAACCCCTTTTTCCCAATATACCCTTAAAAATCCCCAACTACCTCTTTTAACCAATTTCCAAAATACCCTCACCCAAATCAGATTTTTGTGACCTCACACCTCTCAACCCACATGCTCTCACCCATCCCACATGTTCACCATAGCCAATTCCCATTTTTACCCCCATGCTCCATGCCTACTATAAATGATGATGAAGACTCACAAAAAAATAAAGAAGAGCTCTAGGAAATAGGAATAAATAGATAGGAAAATTCTAGAGAGAGATAAACACCAATTTGTAAATAGTTTTTCCTTTAATTTTTTTAGATATTTGTGAGAAATTAATTGTTGAGTGATTCAAATGAGTGTTTGTATGTAATTGAATATGGTGGAAAGCTCACTTTGAATGGATGTTGCTCAATTTTAATGGAGTATTAGAGTCCAATTTTGCAAATCAAGGAGACTTGTTTGAAGATTTGTCCTCTTACCCTTCTACTTTATTTGTTTATGCCTTTGAGTATTAATTTGTCATATTTTATACCATGTTAGGTTAAAACCCATTTCAAGGTTTGGGGTAAAACCCTTATTTGATGTTATTTTATTTTAATTATTTTAATTACTTGAAAAGTCCCTTTGAATGTTAATTTTCATCCCTCACCCTTAGATTTACGCCTCGAGAGAGGGTAAATGATTTTCGAGAGAAAATCGAAATTCTACTGATAATACCCATTTTAGATTCGAACTAGAGATAGAGGTTTCTTAAGTGGGGTATTATTACTTGAATTTTAACTCTAAATTTATTTTAGAAGATTGACATAAATTCTAATTGATCGATCATAGCGGGTGATTAATTAAAAGGAGTGTAAATTTATTTTTCTAGAGTTGTGAGGTGTTAAACTTAATATTCTAAAATGTTATTGTTAAAATTACACTTGCAACGAGAGTTGATTTGTAGTTTGAATATTAATTTGGGAGAATTAAAATAATTAACTTAATTAATTGGAATAACTGGAATTTGTGGTGTAATCCCACTCCTTGATTGTTCTCACAATTATTTACCTCACTTATCTTTTATTTTAGTGTTAGACTTTATTTTTCATTTTAGTCATTTTCTAGTTAGTTATTATCATATTACACATTAGTTTATATTAGTTTAAACCTCACCTCACCTTATTGTTTTAATATTGAAAAAGCTAAAAAAAATTAGAAAACTGAAAAAGCCCAAAAAGAAAATAAAAAGTGAATTACAATTGAATTTGTTCCATGTGCTTTACTCCCTGGAAAGTGGATTGATACCCTTACTTACCTCTAAACTTGAGTTGCTTTATATTTATAGGTACATAAACTTTTGATTAGAAGGACTTTTCAAGCAACGACAGATACCCATACAAAAGCATTTCAATCAAATGGCACCGTTGTCGGGGATCGAACCTGGGTCACCCGCGTGACAGGCGGGAATACTTACCTCTATACTTGAGTTTATTATATTTTGTAGGTATTTAAGGATTTTTTATTAACTTGTCTTCAAACAACGATGAAAAATACCGAAAAGTTATTTCTATCATAACGCATCTCGTTCCAAACAACATAGGCCAATGACTCATAAACTAGAATATCAAAATTATTGTCTATTTTAGAGTTTATTATTATTAATGTGAAGTGGAGGCTAAAATATCAACTTAGAATTATTGATTGAATGTTAAATTGTCACATAATGTGTTTGTTAAATCACAATTTTCTATGTTCGACATCCAATACATATTCTGCTTTTATGGTTTTTTGATTTACTAAACAATAAAAGGAAAATTATGATAAATATCAAAATAATGTGACACAATTTATTATAATTCTTCAATTTAAATTTTGACAATTATATATATTCATTCCCTTGCAAATATCAATTATGTGTTTTTGTTATTAATTCGAGTGAGCATTTTGCAGCAAATCTTAACTTGCTTTCTCAAGCCTCAACCTTTTCGAAATTTGACGCAATTTATCTGTCGGAATGGTGCTATCAAATTGAATTTAGCCTTGGTGTCTTGGACCTTTATGAGCACTCCTTACTGAAGAACCTGTTGTTATTACTCAACAAAGTAGTAAAGATGATGTGCTCGTTTACAGCACATGGCCAAGATCAAATAGGCTTTGTATTATATTCATTAGAATGTGCATTGCAACAAATGTGAAAACCTCCCAACCTGAAACCACAAACAGAAAACAATATCCAAAAAATATTAAGGATAGGTTTCGCACAGCTAACAAATTCCTGGCTGGAAAACTTATGGCGGTTTGGCCACTATGAGGTTCGATGGCACTCGAACCATGAATGAACACATAATTGAGATGATCAACATTGATGCCAAACTGAGGACTTTAGGCACAATAGTGGATGATTATATCTTAGACCAATTTGTCCTATACTCCTTGCCTACTGATTATGGGTCTTTCCACATTCATTACAATACCATCAAAGATAAATTAAATGTTAGTGAACTTAAAAGCATGTGGTTAACGGGAAAAGAAGTATTAAGAATCAAGGTGGTAAGGTGTCCAAATTGCAAGTGACTAATGTGGTGGTCAATAAAAGAGCTGGTAAGAAAAATAAAGGAAAGGGCATGAAGCGAGGTCCTGGTCCTTCCAATAATTCCTTCCCACCAAAAGAAGGATAAAGCAGTCATATGTCACCTTTGTCACGAGAAAGGGAATATTCAGAAAGACTACATTAAGTTAAACTTGGTTTGAAAAGAAAGGTAAGCCCTGTGCTTTTGTTTGTTTCGAATAAAAACTTAATTGATGTTCCTTATAACACATGGTTGATTGGTTCTGGTTATATATGTCATGTTTCAAATTCTATGCAGGGATTCCTTTCAATTCAGAAAATATAGCTAAATAAATATTTTCTTTACATGGGAAACTGGGCAAAAGTAAAAGCTGAAGCAATAGGAGTTTTCCAGTTCAAATTATAGTATGGGTTTTATTTAGATATTGAAGATAGTCTTCTTGTACCGAAAGTTTATAAAAATTTAATTTCTTAATCTAAACTCTCAATAAAAGACTTTACTTTTACTTTTAGGGATAATGGTTTTACTTCATATAAGAATAATTTTGTTTTTGGCTCGGGTTTCTTGTCCAATGGTTTGCTTCAAATTAATCTTGATCATAATTTTTCGGAATCCTTATTATCTATGCGTACTAATGTTGGAACTAAATGTGCCTTATTCAATGATAATTTTGCTTACCCATGGCGTAAAATATTAGGACACATATCCACAGAAATAATTGAAAGGCTTATTAAAGAGGGAATTATCCCTGATTTGGATTAGTCCAGTTATAGTGTATGTGTGAAATGTGTTAAGGGCAAAAAAATCAAACACAAAAAGAATGGAGACAAAAGAAGCGCACAACTTCTTGAAATTATACATACAGACATTTGTGGTCCTTTTGATGTTCCATCCATTGGTGGAGAAAACTACTTTATCGCTTTTATAGATGACTATTATAGTTGTTGCACATTGTATCACTTGAATGATAAATCTCAATATGTTAATGTCGTTGAAGTTCATATTATAGAAGTAAAACGACAATTCGGTAAAAATGTGAAAATTATTAGATCGGATAGAGGTGGTGGGTTTTATGGAAAATATGATGAATCGAGGCAACGCACTGGTCCTTTATCTATACTTTTGTGGATGCATGCTCTCATAACTGTCGCTCATATCTTAAATAGGGTTCCTAGTAAGGAACTTCAAATGTCTCCTTTTAAGTTGTGGAAAGGATATAAACCCTATTTAAATCATTTTTGTGTTTGGGGATGCGCAACAGAAGAAAGAATTTATAATCCACATGAAAATAAATTGGATCCTTGAACATTAACTTGATATTTTAATGTGTATCTAGAAAAATCTAAAGGGTATATATTCTACTATCCTAACCATAAAACAAGAATTATTAAAACCGAAAATGCTAAATTTATTCAACATGGTGAAGTAAGTGGGAGTAGTGAAGTTAGGAATGTGATTATTCAAGAAGTCAAGGAAAATACTCATCTTCTGAGAATTTAGTATAATCATAATTTTGCTATTGACGTTCATAATGTTCCTATTATTCATAATGATGTTGTTGAATTGATTATTGATCCGACCAACAACGGAGAACAAATGAATGAATCATATAATGAACAACCACATAATGAGACTATTGTTGAAACACCTTAAGATATGGCCTTAAGGAGATCTCAGAGAAATCAAAGATTAACTATATCGAATGACTATGTGGCATATATACAAGACAATGAATTTTACATAGAGATATTGACCCAGTATCCTATGAAAAAGTTATTTCAAACATAGATTCCAATAAATGGATTGATGCCATGAATGAAGAAAGTCTGGGAGTAAGTAGATTTTCCTTAAGGTTATAAAGCAGTCGCGCTTAAGTGGAAATATAAGACCAAACACGACTCACATGGAAAAATTGAACGACATAAAGCTAGAATTAATGCCAAAGGTTTTACTCAAAGGGAATGCAATGAATATAGTAAAACCATCTCCCCTGTTTCATAGAAGGATTCTCTTAGAATCTTATTAGCGCTCGTAGATCCTTATCACTTAGAGCTACACCAAATGGATATTAAAACAAATTTTGTTAATGAGAGTTGAGAGGAAGAAGTCTATATGGAACAACCAAAGAGCTTCATTAAGGAAGGAAAGGAACAAAAAGTGTGTTTGTTTATGAAATCAATATATGGACTAAAACAAGTTTCTCATCAATGGTATTTTAAGTTTCACAATACCATTACATCCTTTGAGTTTAAGGAAAATATTGTTGATCGGTGTATATACCTAAAGATCAGTGGGAGTAAGTTTGTATTCTTGGTACAATATGTTCATGACTTTCTTATAGCCATCCGTGCTATTGGTTTATTAAAGGAAACTAAGAAGTACCTTTCATAAAACTTTTAAATGGAAGATCTTGGCGAGGCATCCTACGTGATCGGGATAGAGATTTATCATGATCGATCATGTGGATTGATAGGAGTGTCTCAGAAGGCTTACATTAACAAAGTTTTACAAAGGTTTGGCATGCAGAATTCTAATTTCATTAAGGTTGCAATTCAAAAAGGGGAGAAATTTAGCTTAAGTTAATGTCCACAAAATGAATTGGAAAGGGATAACATGAAAGGTGCGTCATATGCTTCTCTTGTTGGGAGTTTACTATATGCACATGTTTGTACTAAATCGAAAATCAATTTTGCTATTGGAATGTTAGGTAGATATCAAAGCAACCAGGTGACTTATATTGAAAGGTTGCAAAGAAAGTGTTAACTTACTTGCAAGGGACCAAAGACTACATGCTTACTTATATAAGAACTGATCATCTTTAGATGATTGGTTATTCAATCTCAGATTTTGGAGGATGCCTTGATAGCAGAAATAGCACTATCGATTATTTTACCCTTTGGCAGGAGGGGCCATTTCATAAAAAAATGTTAAGCAAAGTGTCATCGCTTCTTCCACTATGGAAGCTAAGCTTGTGGCTTGTTTTGAATCTACAAATCTTGGATTGTGGCAGCTAAATTTTATTTCAGGACATAGTATTATGGGTTCAGTATCTAAGTCGCTGAAAATTTATTGTGATAATGTCGCACCAGTCTTCTTTTGAAAGAATGATAGATACTCTGAAGTAGCTAAGCATATTTAGATGAAGTATCTATCTATTATATAAGCAGTTCAGAAACAAACTATGTCAATTGAACACATTAGTATTGGTGTTAACATAGGAGATCCTTTAACGAAAAGGCTATCTCTGAAGATATTTTTGCAACATACTAAAGAGATGGATCACGAGTAGTTTATTGTGCAATTTCTATTTGCTTAGTTATTTGACACAAGTTTTGATATGAATAAAGAGTTTCTGAATTCTAAATTTCTGTCTTAATTGTACGTGCATGTGAGTGTGTAAATATGACAGAAATAGTCCTTTATAAAGACATTATGAGACCATTATGACAACTCACATATTTATCCTTATTAAATATGGCATTGGTGGCATGGTACATGGAAGGAATCATGCTCTTGAATTAGTATAGAACCACTATGACTCACATTAATGACGTATTTAGTTAAGGTACTTGGTGATTGTTTTAAGACACTTGCGCGACTTGTGTTAATCAAATCATTATGTATGGACTTATTAGGACCAAGTGGGAGACTCTTGAAATTATTACTTAATTATTTATTAATTACGAAATTCAGCCAAATTTTGTAATTAAAAATTAAATAAATTATTGCTCTTATTAGAGTGGTTCATATACGAGGACGGATTTGATTATAAATCATTATAAATAAGTCTTAGAAAATATTGCAAGAGACACATGACTCTAGAAATCCATATGAGTCTCTTAAGTTACTTTTTTGGAGAGTGGATGATGAGACACGGGGATTTCGGGCCCCTTTCACCCTATATATAGATATCTATTCTCCACCAAATGGTTCACTCAAAACACACAAATGTATCTGGGCTAAGAAGGGAAAATTACAAATTTTCAAATTACCCCAATTTCGTGCAATTCTGGGTTGTTTTGGAAGAAGTGTTTCGGAGCTTTGGGAGGAAGTGTTAAGGAGCCTTTAGGAGCCATTCAAGGATACATCAACGACAACAAACATATCAAAAAACAATAGACAAAGTTATTTTTCCATAACTATTTGTAGTCAATTTTATACGGTGATTTGATGAAGAAATTAAAGATCCCATGAGAACTAATAATATTTGTATATATTGTTTTTATTCATGTTTATAATATTTTACACTTAGGGCCATAAACCATGTTTAAAACAAATTCATTTCAAAATTAGTTTTTCTATGCATTATAGAACTCACTCCCGGCACTAACAATTTACATTGCACAAAGTTATGTTAAAGACTGCATTGAAATTTTATAATAGCAATAATAATTTATATTAGCTACAAACTAAAATTTAAAATATAATTTTTCAAAAAAAATACATTTTTATTGTTTTAGAAAATGTTGTTGTGTTTATAATTTTTAAGTGATTTCTTTAAAACAGTTTTATTTTTTAAACAACAAACATTTAGAGTAGTTTATTAAAATTAAAACGTTAAAAATATTATTAAAAACATAAAAAAAGACTTCAAAACATTCATTAAAATTTAAAACGTTAAAAACACTTTAAAAAATTTATTAAAACAAATTTCTAGAAAATAAAAACATTAAAAAGTTGTTCATATTACAACTAACAAAAAACTATTTTTTAATATAAAAAACTATTATTTAAAAAGTTATTCATATTACAACAAATGCATCACTACCACACTATGGCATAAATTTAAATGTAATAAATCATATCCCTGTGATGATATACGTATACTTATCTGACTCATTTATAAAGAATGACCAATCATATACTTATCCGGCTCATTCATAATGAATGACCTAACCCTTCGGAATCATGATTCACATATCGTGTTTGTAATAGATAATTATCCCCCATTCCTCATCGAGGAGTAACCCATGTCTGTAATAGACAATTCTCCCCCTTTCCGGGTCGGGGAGTAACATCCCATTTCTGTAATCTGAAATGAACAATTTCATATTCAATATTATTATGATCATATCCTTATCTATGTATAATACATCTTACTAGTAGGTGATATTTAGATCCTATCCATAACCAGGTACAATACATCTTACTAGTGGGTGATATTCAGATCGTATCCATAACCATGTGTAATACATCTTACCCATGAGTGGTATTCAGATCGTTTCAGTAACCATGTATAATACATCTCTTTCCAGTGAGTACGCTCACCTTGGCCACTTAATAGGTTTTTCACCTTGCCTTTGTCTGGCACTTGTTCAATCGGTGATTTTTCCCTTCCTATCATTCTTATAATATTAGTGTCATCATAGTAATATTAACAATCGAAAAAATCACTTAAACTTAATTCAATTCATAAGCACCATGTGGTCATATGCAAATCATTTATCATAAATGAAGCTTCATCCAATTTCATGTTAAAATATTTAACATATCCAATTCATAGTCCGAACATAGTTTAATTCATTCTTAGAAATCCGATTCTTATCATATTAGGTTGCCAATACAAAAGACGACACATCATTTCAAGTTTTCTAGAGCAAGATATGCCCATTTCTTTATTACAAAACAAATTGGCCTTATAGGCTCCTCTATCATTTATTCAAATTGTAAGAATTTTCATAATTTTTTTATTTCATAAATTTCCATGGTATTCCACCAAATTTCAATAAACATATTTAATAATACAAAATTAAAGTTTCAAAATTTTTGGAGTTCATTTGCTATGTTAAGAAAATCGTCAAACACATGATATGCATACTTACACTTTTGAGGCAATTTCTATACCTAGACTTCAAACTATCCCCCAAGATTCATTTCTTGGTATTTTCACATCGGTTTCGCATATGTTGTGGTAATACATGTTGTATAACATCTCCAAATATAATATCTTAATTTCGATACATATTCCATGATTTATGCTATTTTTACCGCAACTAGGTCGGAATAGAACATTAGGGCATAACTTAACATTTTTAAGCATACATAACCTCCTCCTCGGGCATAAATCGTGAAAATGTATACTAAACAAGTTTTTAACATACAAACACATCATATACAAGAATTTACTACATCAAAAAACTTCACGAGAAGCGAATTCAAATTTGGGACTTTAATGTAAACATTTACTATCCTAACACGAGTTCTTACATATGTTCTTAAGCCATCCCTGTTTTAACACAATTTGGCGATATGGGTATCATTCAAATATTTATCAAAATCCAAAACAAAAATATACCAATTTTTGAACTCACTCATGTGACCAATTTTAACAAAGAAGTAATTACCTTGTAAGATCGCCTCGATTTATGGTAATTTTCTAAAGCAATTCTTCCTTAACTTTCTTTTTCTCTCTCCATAAGCATATTTATTCCCAAGGTTCTCATTTCACATGTGGAAGAATATACAAATCTGATTTATAATAAGGAAAGAAGTACTAATGGGTCCAATGGCACTTATCCTTGTGCCTACATACAATTGGTTGGACAAGAGGTCCAATAAGATAATTCACTAATGACAGATTTGTCCCACCTTGATAAAATTACCATAACTCCCTATTACGGACCCCGATTTATTCCAACTTTGCGTCTACTTTTAGATAACTTAGATATGTACAACTTTCATATTTCGTGTTTTCCCAAAATCATAAAATTTGTACGCCTAATTTGGGCTCGAACATAAGAGTACTAATTTACTCAAAATTTCATAATGTTCACATTTGGCGACTCAACATCGCCAATTTCGCACCAACAACCTAGTTTACTTTTATAAACATAATAATAAATTAGAAACGTATTTTAATGATGAATTTAACCTCATGACTAATCATATGCTCTAAACATGTTATCCCCAATCATACGCTAAGTAACACATATATCACATGAGTATGCATCTCCTAAACATGATTTATCATAATTATATTTGGGTTGTCACACCTACAATGAAACCTTATGGAGAAAGAATTAATAAGTGGCATGTACGTCTTATAATCGTCGTAACAAATAAATAGAGGGGACAAATTCATTTGGGGGGGGGTGTCGTGAGTTATTCACCACACACACACACACACACACACGTGTGTGTGTGTGTGTGTGTGTGTGTGTGTGTGTGAGAGAGAGAGAGAGAGAGACTGTTAAAGTAGTCCATTAAAGGGTAATTTTGTAAATTCAAATTGTGCAATTTTTAGTTTTTTGGTGAAATGGGCCTATTGGAGTTTTTATGTATAAACTTGACTTGGTTAATTTTTTAATGTGATAATTTTGCAACCAAACAACAAATCTAAGACAATTCATAAATGGGCTAATTACAATTTGGGGGGCAATCAAATGGGACCTTAATCATGCCGTAAAAATCTACATATAGTCACAAGTTAAAAAAAAAGAAGATAAAATCAATCTCTCTACACACATTAATCAAATGTTGTGCAAGTGACCACATACCAAAATAATACAATGTTAATGAAATATAATTATTTTTCAGTTAACCTCTATTCACCACACACACACGCATGCGCGTGCACACACACACGCATTAAACAAATGTTGTGCAAGTGACCACATACCAAAATAATACAATGTTAATGAAATATAATTATTTTTCACTTAACCTCTATTCACCACACACACACACACACACACACACACACACACACACACATATATATATATATATATGAAAATGGGTGTATTTCTATGTCAGTAACAACCTAAAAGGTACAATGGTTTTTATGGTTGTTTGCAATATGGACAACCACAATACATACATAAATTTACATTTGAAATACTTTGTGAATTTTTTTGGGGGTGGAGGAGATTTAATAGTTCGGCACTACGCTATTGATTTATCAGTCATCCGCTATAAGTACTATACACGTATATTCATAAGGATAAACACCTACATTGTATGGTATCATAATTTACTATTCACATATAATCCTGTTAGAGTCTCATTTTCTTAGTCGAATATTAATAAATCAAATGTCACTATAGTTAATATACCTTGATCTTAGTTATTAATTAATGACATCCTTAATGGATGCGAAAGTTAAATAGATACTCTTAAATTGGAACACATATAATAATCTATAATTACTTTACAAACTAGTATATAAATATGGACCGTTTGGTTGTCTAAATTGTGTAATTATATATGTTGTTAAATTTAAAATTATGAGATTGTGGAAGTATTAATTTGAAATGGATTTAAATTCAATTTTTGGTGTTTGGTTGCATCAATTTGTGTTCACCTAAGGGATAAATGGCATATAATGAAATTTTATGAAAAAGGAAATAATAAGTGGGAAATGGGTCTTATAATCGCCTTAACATATAAATAGTGGGAACAAATTCATGGGAGGGTGTGATATCTTTTTATTTAATAGTTTATCTTTTATTTTTCTCATCTAATTTATGGATAAAGTTTTCAAAAGTTTATTTGGTCTGAGCACAAGTTGTTTGGATTTTTTTTATTGGATGTTCCAGAATTTTCAAAAGTTTGGAAACACGTGCCATATGAATTCAATCAAAAATTTAAAATTTTACTTGAGTTTAGTTTTAGTGAGTAAATTTTAATCCAAACTTCAACATGTTATATAATTTCTAATTGTGACACCCTGCTTATCTTAATTATGGGTGATCAATCCTTTATTTAAATAAACATGAATCTCATTTGGTTCATTCTTAGCATCACTATCGAAAATAATTTTTTTAATTACTAATTTCTTATGTTAATTAAGTCGGTGTTAATTTTATCTTTCATTAACGTAACAATATGCGAAAAAATGGGAATATAACAACTAATCTAACATAAATATAAGAGTTTGAATCATCACATGACAAATAGATAAATAATGAATACCAAATAATCCCTCGGTTCACAATGAAGAATCTAAACCATAAGTCTACAGAGATAAAATTGAATCTAAGTACATCTCTTGACAAATTAAAAAAAAGGTATAATAACTGAAAGGGGAAACATACCCAAATGAACTACTGGATAAAAACCTAGTCTAGGAATGATAAATTGAATAATCTACTCAAAGTCCTGCAAGCCTCCACAATGCCGCAGCTACGCATTCCTAGAATGAGTCATCAAGTTTTGCGACCCTGTGGATGGACACCTAAAATATTTTAGAAATTATTTTGACATGGGTCAGAGCCCAAAACCATTTGAAAAATATTTAGCAAGTAATTAATATGGAACATCTAAATTTGCATTCACAATTTTCATATTTAAGCGAGTGTCGAACTCTGTTGAGGTATTACTCACCCCTAAAGTATTTTTCACACCTAACTCTTACCTTCTATCCCAGCTAGTTATAATACACCACCTAACAAGTCCGGTTACAAATCCTTCTACCACCCTACTTTATCCTCAGTACTTCCCGCCTTTGGCTCCTAAGTTATTTTTCCCTAACTTAGTTAATTATTTCCACTTTTATTGGTTATATAACATTCACACTATTTATATCAATAATTCATTCACACTTTACATTTTTAACCCGTATACAATTATCTATTCTATTAGATACGTATAATATACTATAACAATCACGCACATGTTGCGTATAATAACTATCCTCCCGAATAATAACTCACTGGATGCTTGTCTATATAATGCTATCATATCCAAGGCATACTCACTCTAACTCGGTTACCACAAGTCGGTTAACTCACACCGAAATAGGTAAATAAATCGCAAACCTAATAGAGGCGGTCATATTTCTCCGAGAGTGATACCGAATTATATCCAAACTGTCTCACCTCGATAATAAAGTACACAATAAAATATTAAACGATGTGACCTGGGGAGTATACTCTCCCTGCATTCATTAGCCAGGGGATTCTTGCAAATCGCGCAACCTCTGATTATAGCACTAGAGGGGTATGTCTCCATAGAAATACCATTCAAACAGATATTTATAAATTGCAAACACACACACACACACGCACATATATATATATATATATATATATATATATATATATATAATGAAAATTAATCCAGCTATTACGTGGCTAACATGCGTAGCACTAGCCCATAATCCCCGACTCTATTTTCCCGACTATTAATTTTTTTATACCACATCCATTAAATAATTAATGTAGATTCATTAGCTAAAATACCCGGGCTCACTGAATCGGCCTGTATTTAAATATTAATGAATTTATCTCACTTGATTCATTCTTAAGTTACTGACTATTTCACGTATCTCTAAATCCACATATATACACCCATTATCCCTAGGTTGTAGGTTACCATTTATATTTCACTAAATAATTATCCCTTGAGCAATCCACAACCAAACTAGAGTCGAGAAAATAAAATAAGCTGACCTGCCCGAAAATAGGCATTGTCGATCGATCGATCCTACCACGTAGGCAGCTCCTTCCCCAATCATTTTCTCCATTGTTATTCACCCAAACCTCCATGGATTGATCCCAAATCTTACCCCAAGCACATCCAGTGTTTATCACAAATTAAAATAGGTTCTAATCACGATTTAATACCTTAATCATCACTGATTTCTCATCAAAATTCAATATTTCACGAATTGGTTTTTCGCAATTTATTACAATCCTCCCATTCAATTTGATTCCATAATCCAAATTAAATGAAATTAACTACTAGGTTTCAACTATGAATCAAACTACAGTAATTCATAGCAGTATTTCAACATCAATTGCACATTAATTCTACATCCAATGTCCAAATCCCGCAAAACCCATTTTTCATGTGACAACCCCCCCCCCCCCCCACACACACACACATAAAAAAATGTGTCCGGTTGGTTCATTCTTAGCATCACTGTCCAAAACAATTTTTCTTTATTTATCACCCAATAAATCATTAAGCTAAGTGTCAAAACATCTAATTTTATAGATTAAGTTCCATTGTTATGAGTTTATATACATAAAACATTTCATGAACACAAATAATAATACGGAATACCAAACCATCCACGTGGAATAAACTGTCTAGATTAATCATTCCAAATAAAATATGCCCAAATCGAAGGGCAATGCAATAATTAAAACAATCCCAACAAAAACTGAATACTGAAATAAATAAAGAGTACAAAGTCTCTCTGAACTAAATAAAAACTGAAAATGGGTGACACATGTCCTATTTAAAATGACTAAATGAAGATCTGAGATGACAAGGATGAAGTCGTCTAAATGCCAAGACATGCAACTCCCACACTAGCTGCAGCATGTCAATTGTCCAAAGATATAAGTTTGACGCACCTGTGGCTCGGCACCTATAATACATACATATATATATATATATATATTTATATATAAGAGAAAGAAGAGATGATAAGAAATGGGTCAGAGCCCAAGTGTAAAATTGCTTAAAAATAGTTTAGCAAGTACATAAAATGCTTACCAGTTGATATTACATACATGTTAGTATTTCGACACTCGGAAATTCTCAGCTCTCAACTAGTGTGCACGCCTAACATACCGCTAAACCCTCTTAGTTAATGCTAACCCAGTTAACCAATTCAAATTAAGTTCCCGCTTACATTTCCTCTTTCGTATGCTCATACATATAAAACACTAATTACCTTATCGCGATCTTGGAATTTATGAATAAATATTATTAATCCATTATCGTCTTAAGTTCCCACACACTTAAGTTATTCTTTAATTTCATTATCTTTCTCATCTCCTCACAAGCACAATAGATTAAACATAACGATATATAGTGTATCACTCAATTTATATACTAATAGGGCACCCCACATAAAATCTATATTGCAAGCATACTCTGTTATCAAGTCCCCGTACCTCTCGTACAAAAAGGGAAATGCTAGTTCGGAATCACTCTCTAACTATATTAACACAAAACACAATTATTGGAGGCGAAGCATAGTTCCTAGTCCCTAAGAGGTCATCACATACCCTCACATCTCTTAGGATCGTCTGAATATCATTCTCAGATAGCTTGTACCAAGGATCATATATTCTGGGGTACGAGTCAATATTCCCCATAAAGGTCACATCAGAATAAGACTGTCCCGACGCCGAAACCTCTGTGATAGGAAGTAGCGTGAGTAGGATGAAACATGGATATTTAGATAACATGGATATTCAGATAATATATATATATACACACACACACACACTCATATATGTGTATTCATAATATTCAAATATGTACACCCACAACCCGTAAGATATTCTAACCATACGTGGCACGTAGTGCCCGAGTTCTACGTATAATTAATTCATTCTTTTATTTTCTCAATTACTACAAGTTCTTAAGTACTTCTCGACTCTCGAAGTGTATCATTTTGATAAATATAAAATCAGTACGTGCACACTCTCTACCCTACTGGTCCACATCATCCTTAACTCTCACAAGACCTAGTTTAACATACACACGATCTTCACCCCATTTTATATCCTCGCGAACCCACGTTTAATCTCATATAAGATCGTACTACTCGAACCTTGCCTACAACCCTATTGGTCCTTACCAAGTCCCATTATTGTAAGTAAATTGTGTATAAGGGTTCCCATGAAGCGGCATTAGGTGAATCATTAAAAGGAAATAAGTTTCAAATTCCAGGAGGGGTCGATCAATCAAAGGGAAAGGTCGATCGATCGATCTAGTCGATCGATCGACAATTTTTAGTCGATCGATCGACATTCTTGAGTCGATCGATCGATCGATCATATATTGGTCTCGTTTCTGCAACTATAAGCCTACGGGTTTCTTCCATTTTAATCATCAAAACCTCCATTATAATGTCCTAAACTCCCAACCAAACATCACAAACATTATATAAACATGCATGGATGATTTCTAATGTAAAACTTTCATTAATTCTCCAAAAATCATTATTAAATGGGTTTAATCCAAGAATTTTTCATATGAACCCCAGTTTAACCTAATTTCTCAAGAACTCGATAAATTTCCAGATTTCTACTTCTACTAGGCCTTCAAATTTTGTGTTTAATGTTCTGCATCCATCAAGGAAGTTAACTTAACAAGGTTCTTCTCTACTATGTGAATTAAACTTTCCAAACGACATTAAACCTTCATGAAAACATGTAATTATTCTTCCCACTCTAACATGGATGTGATATCAACTGAAGAACAGCAAGATAGAGACTTGCCTGGAAATCGAAGGTCTGAGTTGTAGAAGATTATGGGTATATCTACGCTCCTCGTTTCCGATCTGCGCATTAGTGGTGGAATTGGTAGGAACGGTGTAGGATTAATGGTTCTCCCCATTGGAAACCTCCTCTCTTCTCCCTTACTTAACCTCTCCACAACTCAAATGTTTCTAAACCTCAAAGACTCTAACTTCCATTAGATATAAACCTTTAATTTTCATCATTAATTAAGGCCCAAAAATGAAAATTACCAAAATGCTCTCCTAGGTTTCCGGTTAGTCCTAATATCATCCCGAGACCCAAACTAAACCCCTGGATACACTTTTGTTACTATCTCGACCCTTGCGGACACACTGGAGCACTTGAAATGACTATACGGGCGACTTAGAATTAATTACTTTTTATTTCCTTAAATTAGTCCCGACACAACTAACACGCGCGTCCCGACTTAATTTCTATAACTGTCATATTTTCCACTCAGGACAACATCAATATTTTTATAATCATATATTACTTTACTCATTAAGCAATATTCAACGTAATTATCACCAATAAATACTAACTCTCATCACGCTAGTAATTATTTAACTAAATCCGAATTGATTATAAATAAATTCACTCCATTCAAATTAATTAATCCCAATCCCATGATTGAAATAAAATTGTTCAAAAATAGTTTAAAAAATACGGAGTATTACACAGGCGAAGCCAAAATAACCCAAATAGCCTTGTGTGGACTCGATTTTGTCTAAAAAGGTCTCGGGACCCAATTACTATCATCAGGTATAGTATTTTGACTATCTCCGCCCTTATGGAACCAAAAGTGGCCTTGAAATCACCATTCCAGTCATCATACAATAATTTCTATCTCGACCTCATATAGTCCACAAGCGGCTCCCGATTGAGATATAACACGGTCATATCGACATCACTTGTTATGATGTAAAATAATTATTTACTGCTCACTTAGTAATTTTATTATATAAATATTAATCTTTATCTCTCCCGATTAATATTTTAATAATCACATAATATTTAATTTAAATAAATGACGTCACACTTGTAATTCAAAATAATTGAATCAATTAAATTTTAAATACTCAAAAATACGGAGTGTTACATACTTCCTCCCTTACTAAGGAATTTTTCCCTCAAAATTGGGACATATATGTGGTGAATAACTATGGATACTTCTCACGCCCCCTTCTCTCATGTCGAATCGTCAACATTGTGATACCCACATTGAACTCGAACCAAGGGTACCACCTTAGACCATAGCTTGCGCTCATTGCGATCAGGTATCGCCACCGATCTCTCCTTGTACAAAATTTCTCGCTTCAAGTCTATCTCCTCTAATGGAACATGCCAAAAATCTGTCTCGCTCCTCCGGTACCTCTTTACGGACGACATGTGGAATACGTCATGAATCCGCTGTAAGTGCTCTGATAGACCCAACCTATACGTAACTGGTTCCATCCTCTAAGTAATAGGAAAAGGTCCCATACACCTTGGTTCTTTCTTCCATTACTTGTCGAACCGCATGACTCCCTCCATAGGACACACACGTATTAAAACCTGGTCACCAATCTCCAACTCTTTGTGCCTCCTGTTTACATCAACATAAATTTTCTGTGTGTCCAGAGCTATACGAATGCGTCTTCAAATCAGTTCAGTCTTGGTAGTAGTATTTTGAATCATCTGTGGCCCAAACAACTGGTTGTCCCCCACCTCTAACCAACAAGCAGGCGAAAGACAAGGTCGTCCATACAGTGCTTCAAAAGTCGAGCCTATACTTCACTGGCGATATTATCTCTATGTCAGAAAAGGCCCCACACTTTACTCTTTTACCCCATATATAAATATCTACTCTATTATATGCGTATAAATATACTATAACAATAACACACATGCCGCGTACAATAACCATCCTCCCCAGTAATAACTCACTTTATGCTTGTCTCTATAATGCTATCATACCCCTGGTATACTTACTATAATCCGGTTACCATAAGTCGGTCAACTCACACCAAAATAGGTAAATAAAATCGCAAACGTAGTGGAGGCGGTCATATTTTCTCGAGAGTGATACCACATCATACCCAATACATCTCACCTCGAAAATAAAGAACACAATAAAATACCGAACGATATGACCTGGGGAATATACTCTACGCGCACTCACTAGCTAGGGGATTACCCCACATCGCACAAACTCCAATGATTGCACTAGAGGGGTATGTTTCCACATAAATACCATTCACACCGATATTAAAAACTACACACATATATACTTACCCTAATTTTGTATATATATAACTTCGGTTATCCCGTGTTGAACACCCATAGCACTAGCATATAATCCCCGAGTCTATTTCCCCGACTCTCAATTTATCTAATTTCACATCCATTAAATAATTAATGTAGCTTCAAATCATCCCGTATTTAAATATTAATGAATTTATCTCACTTAATTCCTTCTTATGTTACTCATTATTTCACACCTCTCTAAACCACATATATCCACCCATTATCACTAGGTAGTAGGTTTCCATTTATATTTCACTAAATAATTAATCTTTTAGCAGTCCACAACCAAACTGGAGTCAAGAAAATGAAATAAGCCCACCTGCCTGAAAATAGGCGTCATCGTTCGATCGATGGAATCGATCGATCCTGCCATACAGGCAACTCCTTCCCCATTCGTTTTCTCCATTGTTACTCACCCAAACCTCCATGGATTCTTCCCAAATCTTACCCCAAGCACACCCAATGTTTATCACACATTAAAATAAGTGTTAATCACGATTTAAACCATTAATCATCACTGATTTCTCATTAAAATTCAATATTTCACGAATTGAGGTTTCTTAATTTAAAATTTGCCTCACACTCAATTTTATTGCATAATCCAAATTAAATGAAATTAACAACTAGATTTCAACTATAAATACAATTCCAACAATTTATAGTAGTATTTCAACATCAACTGCACATTAATTCTTCATCTAATGTCCATGTCCCGCAAAACCCACTTTTCATGTGACAACCCTCCCCAAAAACGAGTTTATCTACACCCACCATGATGTGAACATGAATTTTTGCAATTTAAAGCAGAAGTAGATTAATTACTTTCCTTTCTAGGATCGTAAGGTCTAATTACACGTTGTAGAATATGGATTTGACATAGCACACCCAATGTGTTAAACTAATACAACGTAATAAGTCGACAACTATAGTTGAAACAGGTGATTTCATATTTCTAGTTTCATATTTCTTATTTCGTTAATCATTTTCTCTCATATTGTTGAGTTGTAAATATTTTCAATTTCCATATACTATATCTAAACTAACAAATAAAGTATCAAATGAAATATGGACTAATAAGCATGATTTTTTCTTTATATCAACTACATATACTTTGGTAAAAACAACAATAGTCCCTAAGAGAAGAAAAATTATTCGAGACAATCTAAATCTAAGAGAAAAATAATTATTAAGATCCATTTCAATATTAACGGATATGATAATTGAGTCCAATAAATAATATAAATTAATTAATATAATATGAATTTTTTAATTCTAGTAAATAAAATTGGTATTTTGTGATGTTCGTTTCATTATTTTAATTTTCATGTGATAATATTGGCAAATAGATTTTTAAATGTCTAAACAAATACAAATTAAAAATATTTCGGTGATTCGGTTTATGTATCGGGTAATGAAAATTAGTAAACAAAAATTTTACTTTTTCAAACCAAAACGGTAAGCTATGGTAAAAAAAAATTGTCTATAACCACCCCGAGATTAACATGTGATGGTAAGGAAACTTTACATGGCCCATCATTTTGAAATAAATTTAAAACATATGTGTGTGTGTAAAATAGCGTGTGCGATACTGATTCAAATGGATTCGCATATTTCCAACCAAACTTATTTAATTGCATGTATAAATTTTCTCAAACCAAACGCCAATTTTATTCAGCCCCTAAACATTCATCTACGTATCAAATCAAATTAATAAGTCAAACCACGCGATGATTAAGCTGACAAATACAGATTTCAGGAAAAAAAAACTTCGGGTAAATACCTTTATTTCACTATAATTTGAAATCAACTTACACGGATTACAATGAAATCTATAGTGGTCACATTCAGCTATACCACAAGAACAACAATTCGAATCATCCCATGAATATCGCAGCACTCCCTATGACACGTAGTCGATCAACCCAGTACCTCCCTCAAGAGGTACCTATTGCCAGTCCAGTACCTTCAAAGGCACCAAGTTCAGTAGCACAAATTCCCAACAATATATGTCTTGGGTTCCACGAAAATCACTCACATAAAAGTAATTGGGATTATGAATTGAAAAACAAAATCTTTGAACCTTAAAATGGTTGGAGAAGAATACAAATACTAGGAAAAACTATTATGTTATAAGCAGTGCCTCTCCATGCCTAAAACAAACAGTTTGACACTGAATATATAGCAAAAATTGAGTCGGTGATATGTCAGCCTAAAAGACTTATCATTCGAGCGTCATACGTTATCGTTTGAGCGACATATGTTGTCGTTTGCGTGAGATAGTATCTAGTTCAAACGAGATGCATCGTTTTTTTAACGACAGAGGCACTGATCCCAAAAAACTTTAGACTTTAAAAATAGTTGGAAACCTCAAAAATTAAAACTGTTTATGGGATCAGAAAACCTTTTTACACAAAAAAAATTATAAGAAAATGTTTTTATAAAAACCATTTATTAAAAATTTGTAAAATATCCTAACACTTTTAATATGAAATGTAAATGGAACTTAAACATAATTTTACGAAAATCATCTTGTTGGGTATGAATGTTGAAGTCCACTTGAAATTTGGATCCGTCTTTTATAGATGTTAGCTTCCTCAATCCTTCGACGACTTGTAGTGGTATACGATATAATTAATTGTGACGGAGAATGTCCTTACAAATCTCCCATATGTCTATACCGGTATAAAATAAAAATGTTTGAATTATCAACTTAAAATGACCTATACAAATCTACCCTCCCAAAAATAAAAGTGGAAAGATAAAATGACAAGTCTTCAAACTTTGCTTCAACAATAAACTTTTCAAAACTTCAAGTTTTTCTCATCAGGGTGTGCAATCCAAAAATCTTCAATTGTACTTACACTCATGAGACAAAGCAAATACATCGTGACATATTGAGTTTGAAATGATATAAGCATAAACATGAAAGCATAATCAATTATCCCCCATAATTCGTTCTCCCCCTTTTTATTTGTACGAAATAGACAAGGAAAAGAATAAATCACATAAATCAAATCAGGGTGTCAAGGTAAACTAAGGCAAACAAACTATTTTTTATTTTTTAGATTTTTGAAACAAAAATGCGAAATGGTGTTACAAAAATCACACACCATAAATTTTCACTAAGATAACGAAATCATGGAAATGGAATGAATGGGTGTGAACAAATTCGATAGGAAAATCGACTCAATCATGTCATGTGTGCATGATGCATAAGTGTAATCCTAACGAATGAACATCAGAATAGTCCTTAGGTGTAAAATTGTTGAATTTAGATGACATTGTCTTAATCATATCAACAAATCAAAGTATAAATTATTTCCACACCAATAACATCCAAAACTGTGTAATGATTTTTCATGACTTTCAAGGACGTGAAAATGGTTTCTAAATTCCATCCAAACTCCCTCATTAAAAGATAATTCCTTTTATTTTTCTTATGAGGTGATGAAATAAAATCAATTGGCATATTTTTGGCATATATTTCTTTTTATTGCCTTTCAATTTTTTTCGGGCTTTTTTAAACCTCATTGGACCTCGAATAATTTTCAATTCCTCACATTTTGAGGTCCATTTAAACGGTGGCTTTCTCGCAAATGAAAGAAAGAAATACCTTTCGCAACCCTTTTCCGTTTTTCAAAATAAATCACACAAACTCACAAACAATTTATAGCATGCACTACTTTCTTGTCAAGTTTTATCGCATTTGGTTTGTTGTATAGACAGAATTGAGATGGAAACACTCAACTAACATTTGATAGACAAGCACACACATCAAACAAATCCGTGCATGTTTTCAATAAAGGACAAATGAGTCAAACATGTAGGTAGCAACACTATATATCACCTCAAAGACTCCAAACTTTGTAAAGCACATGAACGACACAAACATATTATCTCAAAATACTATCAAATATTCACATGGATATGGAATGATGTTATGACTTGGTCATCCTAAATTATCATTCATATATGGTGAAAACAAAATACAAAAATTCTTTTTGAATTTTTCAAAAATTTTATCAAAAAATGAAAATATTTTTGTATTTTTCAACCACCGTCCAGAATCAACCCAGCAGTACCAGATAATATAACAATATGAACCAGAAGACTGAAAACAGTAAATCTCCAAGGGTCGCTCGAACGAAGCGCCATGTCACTCGAACAACAAGTGTTCTCTCAAGAAGCAGTTTCACTCGACATCAAAAGTCGCTCGAACGAGAACTCCTCTCATTTGAACAAAAAGTCAAATTTTCACAGTTTTCCCAGAATGTCATGTAATTTTGTCCAGTGAAAATTTTTCGTGAAAATAGTTCCTGGAATGGGCAAACAAATCTAAAACACTGCTAAAACAGTAGCAAAAAATAAGAAAATAATGTAAACTACAAAATGATACATACTAGCAATAGGCAAAAGTGTTATCATGTAAATCATTCGATGTTACCAAAAAGTCTAGACCTTATCCAGTAGGTGCGGTGGAGTTTTCCAAAGAGGCTGACATCTTATGAAAAAATTTCATTAAATCATCTGAGGCTTTGACTAGAAACTTTACCTGCTCCCCAATATGTAAAAACTCTCTCGTGTAATCATCCGGAGAGCCGGGTGTCGGTGTGTTCGTGTGGACACATGTAGCATAACATGGCACATAACCCAACTTCAAACAAAACTCTCTCAGGTGTCCTGTTCTCTTGCAGTGTGTGTAAACATAAACTGGCCTCGGTACAACTCTCTCAAAATGTCTCCTATGTGCTCTCCTAACAGGTACGGGATGCCTAGGTGGGTCGGGTCGAGAGTCATGACGATCTAACACTAAAGTGGGAACCGTCTCGAGTGCAACAAAAGAAGTGGATGCACAGTCATAACTAATTCCTATACTCTCACCACTACCAAAATGGGATTGAGAACCATCTTTTCAACCTTCTTATATGTATTCTCTAAAGGGACTTTGACCTCCCGGGCAAGTTTGAGATCATTCTCGAGTTCGGTTACACGTGTCATTAGACTAGATAACATGCCAATCAAGTGACACTTTTCCCTCCTTAAACCTACTTTCTTTCTTTCCAAATCTAAAACCTGACGACATAAAGCCCTATCATACTTCTTTGTTTTCAAGGTCTCGATGTACAAATCCCTAAAAGCCTTTTGGAGGTCACTTTCAAACCATAATGGTAAGCTATGGTAAAAAAAATTGCCTATAACCACCCCGAGATTAACACGTGATGGTAAGGAAACTTTACATGGCCCATCATTTTGAAATAAATTTAAAACATATGTATGTGTAAAATAGCATCTACGATACTGATTCAAATGGATTCGCAAATTTTAAAATCAAACTTATTTAATTGGATGTATAAATTTTCTCAATCCAAATTCCAAATTTATTTAGCCCCTAAACATGCATCTACATGTCAAATCAAATCAATAAATGAAACCATGCGATGATTAAGCTGAAAAACACAGATTTCAGGAAAAAAATCTTTCGGGTAAAACCTTTATTTAATTATAATTTGTAAGCAACATACATGGACTACAATGAAATCTACAGTGGTTCAGACTCAGCTATACCACAAGAACAGCAGTTCTAATCATCCCAGGAATACCGCAACACTCCCTATGAAACGTAGTGGATCAGCCCAGTACCTCCCTCAAGCGATACCTATTGACAGCCTAGTACATTCAAAGGCACCTAGTTTAGCAGCATAAATCCCGATGAAATATGTCTTAGGTTCCACAAAAACAACTCACATAAAAGAAAATTGGATTGTGAATTGAAAAATAAAATCTTTGAACTCAAAAATGGTTGGAGAAAATACAAACACTAGGAAAAAGTTCTCAGTTAAAAGAAGTGCTTCTCCACGCCTAAAACAAACAGCCTGTAACTTAATATATGTCAGAAATTGAGTCGGTGATGTGTCAACCTAAATGACCTGTCATTCGAGCGACATACGTTATCGTTTGAGCGAGACAGTATCTCGTTCGAAAGAGACGCATCATCGTTTGAACGACAGAGGCGATGATCCCAAAAAACTTCTGACTTTGAAAATAGTTGGAAACCTCAAAAAACGAAACTGTTTATGGGATCAGAAAACCTTTTTACAAAAAAAACTTTTATAAGAAAATGTTTTTATAAAAACCTTTTATAAAAAATCCATAAAATATCCCAACACTTTTGATATGAAATGTAATTGGAACATAAACATAATTTTAACAAAATCAACTTGTTGGGCATGAATGTTGAAGTCCACTTGAAATTTGGATCCGTCTTTTATAGATAATAGCTTCCTCAATCCATCGACGACTTGGAGCGGTACACCACATAATTAATTGTGGTGGACAATGTCCTTATAGTATGTGGCAAACTTAAGTTGTTGGTGACCCCACTTTTTGTGTATACACATAAACATTTTGTCTCAGTTTGGTTTAAAACTTTGGGTTGTGTAGAAGTACTCTGGTGGTAAATCTAATTGTTAGAGTGAATAATAAGATGGATGTTTGATAATAATATTCACAACATGTTTTTTATTAATTTATATTGTTTGTTGACTCAAAATCTGTTGGAGTAATGTTTAATTACAACGAAAATGTACCTAAACGATGGGTGTATGATGTAAAATTTAGGGTGAGATAAAAGACTTAGGAATTTTTAGTTTGAACTTTTTTTTGGGTGGGGGGTGTTGAAATAGAATAAATATATTTCATTGACATTTTATTATTTTGGTATGTGGTCACTTCCATAACATTTGTTTAGTATGCAGAGGGATTGCTTTTATCTTTTTTGTTTTTATTTTAACCTATGCCTAAATGTTGATTTTTGGGAATGATTAGGGCCCCGTTTGGTTGTTCCCAAAATTTTAAATTAGCCCCTTAGAATTGGCCCATTTATGAATTGTCTTAAATTTGTTGTTTGGTTGCAAAAATTCTCATATTCAAAAATTAACCAAGTCAAGTGAATACATAAAAACTCCAATAATCCTATTGCACCAAAAAACTGAAAATTTCACAATTAAAATTTACAAGACTACCTTTAACGGACTACTTCAATAGTCTCACTCTCTTTCTTTCATGCACCCACACACATAAACGCGCACGCGCACACACACATTTGGTTCATTCTCAGCATCACGGTCAAAAACTTTTTAAATTACTGACCACCCATGTTAAATAAGCCATTGAAAAATCTTATCTTTTTATTAAATAACAAAACCCACAGCAATTGGCGGAAATAAAATAATATAAACCACTCACACAATAACTGCAGTCTAGAGCATCACAGAGTTAAAATAAATGTCGAATAAATTATCAGTTCGAAATCCAACATCCAAATCATAAATCTAACTAAAATGAAATAAATCTATATACAAACAATGAAACTAAAAGGAATAAATCCAATGACAAATCTGAACTTAACGAATATCATGTCGAACTAAAATAACTGAAAATGAGTCCTAAACTAAGAAAGAAATGACTGAGGCCTCTACTCATGTCCTGCATGCCTCCACAAGCGCTGCAGCTACACATCCCTAGAATGAATCATCGTGCTTGGCGTCCCACTGGCTGGACACCAAAAATTTTTGAAAATAGATTTAATACGGGTCATAGCCCAAAACCTTTGAAAAATATTGAGCAAGTATTTAAAATGCAATAAGAGCAATTATTATAAACATGATAGTTTCGATCCTCTCAACTACGCTACACAGCTAACATCTCTTATTTAACCCACCTAGTTATACTACCCAATCTCACTAGTCCCAATAAGCATCTATTTAACCACTAATATGCGTACCTCACCCGTACCGCACATACGATAGTCTACCATGAAACCAATAATCAATATTAGTCGAATATTATTATTAAATCATGAATTAAGTTTCTCGATATCTTCTACTACAACAAAAGAGTATAACAAATCATATGTGTCTATATATCACACTATTTATATATACAATTTACAGCATTCCCAAACTATGAATCGCGAATGCATGCATACTCTATTACCGAGTCCATGTACTTCACGTACGAATCAAGGGCTACCGATTTAGAGATCTCCCTCGAACCACAAATCAAATAGACACATAATGGAGGTGAACATAGTCTTAAGACTTTGGGATACGCACTTACCAAATGTACCCAAATGATCGATCACACTATTGTACACTCAGACAGGGATTCCGTAAGTCCTATGTTATAAGGCACACATCTAGAACACGCTGACATCACTAAGGTGGGATAACCCACTGCACGTGACCTCTCGTGATAGCAGGAAACATAAGTATTCTTGCACATGTATAATATGTTTACCCACAACAGCCCCCAAATGACCCCGTGAGTGGCATCAACACCTCGTATGGACCAATGTAACTCGTATGAATCGATCGAGTGATCACGGGACTCCTGGTTTGAGAATATGATGATAATTTTCATATTTCTAGACTTAGGCATAAAAACATGGCGTTAGTGGGGGAAAATCAGAAACAGCCCCCGAACGGCCCCATGAGTGGCACCAACACCTCGCACAGGACCAATATAACTCGTAGGAACTGACCGCACGATGACGAGTCATCCGGTTTGAGAATATGACAATAATTTGCATATTTCTAGACTTAGGCTTAAAAACAAGGCATTAGTGAGTGAAAACTCGAAACAGCCCCCGAACAGCCCCGTAAGTGGCACCAACACCTCGTACGGGACCAATATAACTTGTAGAAACTGACCGTGCGACCACAGGACTCCCGGTTTGAGAATATGAGGATTATTTTCATATTCCTAGACTTAGGCATAAAAACATGGCGTTAGTGAGGGAAGATCCCAAAACAACCCCCGAATGACCCCGTGAATGGCAGCCACACCTCGCACGGGACTAATGTAACTCGTAAGAACTGACCACGCGATCACGGTACCCCCGGTTTGAGAATATGAATATAATTTGCATATATATAGACTTAAGCATAAAAATATTGCGTTAGTGGGTGAAAACCCGAAACAGCCCCCGAACGGTCCCGTGAGTGGCACCAACACCTCGCACGGGACCAATGTAATTCGTAGGAACTGACCGCGCGATCACGGGACTCCCAGTTTGAGAATACGATGATAATTTGCATATTTCTAGACTTAGGCATAAAAACATGGCGTTAGTGGGTGAAAACCCAAAACAGCCCCCGAACGGCCCTATGAGTGGCACCAACACCTCGCATGGGACCAATATAACTCGTAGGAATGGACCGCACGATCACGGGACCCCCAGTTTGCGAATACGATGATAATTTGCATATTTCTAAACATAGGCATAAAAACATGGCGTTAGTGGGTGAAAACTCAAAACAGCGCCCGAACGGCCCAATGAGTGGCACCAACACCTCGCATGGGACCAATGTTGCTCGTAGGAACTGATCGCATAATCACGGAACTCCCCATTTGAGAATACGATGATAATTTGCCTATTTCTAAACTGAGGCATAAAAACATGGCATTAGTGGAGGAAAACCCGAAATCTCCCCCGAAGGACCCCGTGAGTGGCACCAATAGCTCGCGTCGGACCAATATAACTCATAGGAACTGACGACACGATGACTGGATTGCCAGTTTGAGAATATGATGATAATTCGCATATATATAGACCTAGGAAAAAAACATGGCGTTAGTGGGTGAAAACCCGAAACAACCTCTAAACGACCCCGTGAGTGGCACTAACACCTTGCACGGGACCAATGTAACTCATAGGAACTGACCGTGCGATCACGAGACTCCCGACTTGAGAATACGATGACAATTTGAATAATTCTAGACATAGGCATAAAAACATGGCGTTGGTGGGTGAAAACCCGAAATAGCCCCCAAACGGCCCCGTGAGTGGCACCAACACCTCACACGGGACCAATGTAACTCGTTGGAACTGATCGTGTGATCACGGGACACCCGGTTTGAGAATACGAATATAATTTGCATATATATAGACTTAGGCATAAAAACATGGCATTAGTGGCTGAAAACTCGAAACAGCCCTCGAACGGCCCCGTGAGTGGCACCAACACCTCACACGGGACCAATGTAATTCGTAGGAACTGACTCCGCGATCACGGGACTCCCAGTTTGAGAATACGACGATAATTTTCATATTTGTAGAATTCGGCATAAAAACATGGCATTAGTGGGTGAAAACCGGAAACAGCCCCCGAACGGCCCCGTGAGTGGCACCAACACCTCACACAGGACCATTGTAACTCGTACGAACTGACTGCGCAATCACGGGATTCCCATTTTAAGAATACGATGATAATTTGAATATTTCTAGACTTGGGCTTAAAAGCAAGGCGTTAGTGGGTGAAAACCCAAAACGGCCCCCGAACGGCCATGTGAGTGGCACCAACACCTCGCACGGGACCAATATAACTCGTAGGAACTGACCGCGCGATCACTGGACTCTCAGTTTGAGAATACGATGATAATTTGCATATTTTTACACACATGCATAAAAACATGGCGTTGGTGGGTGAAAACTCGAAATAGCCCCCTAACGGCCCCATGAGTGGCACCAACACCTCGCACTGGACCAATGTAACTCGTACGAACTGATCGCGCTATCAGGGGACTCCCCGTGTGAGAATGCGACAATAATTTGCATATTTCTAGACTGAGGCATAAAAACATGGCGTTAGTGGGGGAAAACTCGAAATAGCCCCCGAACGGCCCCGTGAGTGGCACCAACACCTCGTATCGGACCAATATAACTCGTAGGAACTGACCGAACGATCACGGCACCCCCAGTTTAAGAATGCATCGATAATATGCATATATATAGACCTAGGCAAAAAAACATGGCGTTAGTGGTTGAAGACCCAAAGTAGCCTCTGAACGGCCCCGTGAGTGGCACTAACACCTCTCATGGGACCAATGTAACTCGTAGGAACTGACCGCGCAATCAAGGGACTCCCGGTTTGAGAATACGATGATAATTTGAATATTTCTAGACATGGGCATAAAAACATGGCGTTAGTGGGTGAAAACCCGAAATAGCCCCTGAATGGCCCCGTGAATGGCACCAACACCTCATACGGGACCAATGTAACTCGTACGAACTGATCGCACGGTCACGGGACTCCCCATTTGAGAATATGATGAAAATTTTAATATTTCTAGAATTAGGTATAAACACATGGCGTTCATGGGGAATGACCCCCCAAAAAACCCTCGAAAGGCCCCGTGAGTGGCACCTACACCTCGCACGGGACAATGTAGCTCGTAGGAATGGAATGCGTGAACACGGGAATCCCGTTTTGAGAATATGACGATTATTTGCATATTTCTAAACTTAGGCATAAAACCATGGCGTTAGTGGGGGAAACTCGAAACAGCCCCCGAACGACCCCGCGAGTGGCACCAACACCTCGTATGGGACCCATGTAACTCGTAGTAACTGACTGCGTGATCATGGAACCCTCGGTTTGAGAATAGACCGATAATTTTCATATATATAGACCTAGGCTTAAAAACATGGCGTTAGTGGGTGACAACCCGAAACAGCCCCTGAGAGGCCCCGTGAGTTGCACCAACACCTCGCACGAGACCAATGTAACTCGTAGGAACTAACCGCACGATCATGGGACACCCGATTTGAGAATACGATGATAACTTACATATGTATAGACTTAGGCATAAAAATATGGCGTTAGTGGTTGAAGACCCGAAATAGACCCCGAACTGCCCCGTGAGTGGCACCAACACCTCGCACGGGAGCAATGTAACTCGTAGGAACTGACCGCGCGATAACAGGACACCCAATTTGAGAATAGGATGATAATATGCATATTTATAGACTTAGGTCTAAAAACATGGCATTAGTGGGGGAAGACCCCAAAACAACCCCCCGAACGGCCCCGTGAGTAGCACCAACACCTCCCACGGGACCAATGTAACTCGTAGGAACTGACCGCACGATCATGGGACCCCCGGTTTGAGAATACGAATATAATTTGCATATATATAGACTTAGGCATAAAAACATGGTTTTAGTTGGTGAACACCCAAAATATCCCCTGAACGACCCCGTGAGTGGCACCAACACCTCGCACGAGACCAATGTAATTCATAGGAACTGATCGCGCGATCATGGGACTCCCAGTTTTAGAATATGACGATAATTTGCATATTTCTAGACTTAGGCATAAAAACATGGCGTTAGTGGGTGAACACCAGAAATAGCCCTTGAACGGCCCCGTGAGTGGCACCAACACCTCGCATGGGGCCATTGTAACTCCTACAAATTGACCGCGTGATCATGGGACTCCCAGATTAAGAATACGATGATAATTTGGATATTTTTAGACGTGGGCTTCAAAGCAAGGCGTTAGTGGGTGATAAAACCAAATAGCCCCCGAACGGCCCTATGAGTGCCACCAACACCTCGCACGGGACCAGTATAACTCGTAGGAACTAATCGCGCGATTACGGGACTCCCGGTTTCATAGTACAAGGATTATTTTCATATTTCTATACTTAGGCATAAAAACATGGCATTAGTGGGGGAAGACCCCAAAATAGCCCCCCGAACGGCCTCGTGAGTGACACTAACACCTCGCACGGGACCAACGTAACTCGTAGGAACAGACTGCACGATCACGGGACCATCGGTTTTAGAATATGAATATAATTTACATATATATAGACTTAGACATAAAAACGTGGCGTTAGTGGGTAAAAACCCAACACATCCCCCGAACGGCCCCGTGAGTAGCACCAACACCTCGCACGGGACCAATGTAATTCGTAGGAACTGACCGAACGATCACGGATCTCCCCATTTTAAAATACGACACTAATTTTCATATTTCTGGACTTAGGCATAAAAACATGGCGTTAGTGGGTGAAAACTCGAAATAGCCCCCGAACGGCCCTGTGACTAGCACCAACACCTCGCATGGCACCAATATAACTCATAGGAACTGACCATGCGATCACGGGACTCCCAGTTTGAGAATACGATGATAATTTGCATATTTCTAGACATAGGCATAAAAACATGGCGTTAGTGGGTGAAAACTCGAAACAACCCCCAAACGGCCCCGTGAGGTGCACCAACACCTCGCACTGGACCAATGTAACTCATACGAACTGATCACGTGATCACACGACTCCCCATTTAAGAATACAACGAGAATTGGCATATTTCTAAACAGAGGCATAAAAACATGGCGTTAGTGGGGAAAAGCCCGAAATAGCCCCCGAGCGGCCCCATGATTGGCACCAACAGTCGTGCCGGATCAACATAACTGGTAGGAACTGACCTCATGATCACGGGACCCCCAGTTTAAGTATACGATGATAATTTCTATATTTCTACACTGAGGCATAAAAACATGGCGTTAGTGGAGGGAAACCCGAAACAACCCTTGAACGGCCCCGTGAGTTGCACCAACAGCTCGCGCCGAACAAATATGACGCGTAGTAACTGATCGTGCGATCAATAGACCCCTAGTTTGAGAATACGATGATAATTTGCATATATATAGACCTGGGAAAAAATGGCGTTAATGGGTGAAAACCCGAAAAAGCCTCCAAACAACCCCGTGAGTGGCACTAACACCTCGCACAGGACCAATGTAACTCGTAGGAACTGACCGTACGATCACGGGACTCCCAATTTGAGAATACAATGACAGTTTGACTATTTCTAGACATAGGCATAAAAACATGTCGTTAGTGGGTGAATACTCGAAACAGCCCCCGAACGGCCTCGTGAGTGGCACTAACACCTCGCACGGGACCAATGTAACATGTAGGAACTGATCGCGCGATCATGGGACACTCGGTTTGAGAATATGAATATAATTTGCATATATATAGAATTACTTATAAAAACAAGGCGTTTCTGGGTGAAAACCCGAAACAGCCCCCGAACGGCCCCTTAAGTGGCACCAACACCTCTCACAGGACCAATGTAATTCGTAGGAACTGACCGCGTGATCATGGGACTCTCAGTTTGAGAATACGATGATAATTTGCATATTTGTAGACTTAGTCATAAAAACATGGCATTAGTTGGTGAAAACCTGAAACAACCCCCGAATGGCCACGTGAGTGGCACCAACACCTCTCACGGGACCATTGTAACTCATATGAACTGACCGCAGAATGACGGGACTCCTGGTTTGAGAATATGATGATAATTTTCATATTTCTAGACATAGGCATAAAAACATGGCGTCAGTGGGTGAAAACTCGAAACAGCCCCCGAGCGACGTCGTGAGTGGCACCAACACCTCGCATTGGACCAATGTAACTCGTACGAACTGATCGCGAGATCACATGACTCCCTGTTTGAGCATACGATGATAATTTCCGTATTTCTAAACTGAGGCATAAAAACATGGTGTTAGTGGGGGGAAACCTGAAGCAGCCCCCGAACGGCCCCGTGAGTGGCACCAATAACTCGCGCCGGACCAATATGACTTTGGGAAATGACCGCGCGATCATGGGACCCCCATTTTGAGAATACAACAAAATTTGCACATTTCCCAACCGATGCATAAAAGCATGCCATGAGTGGGGGAAAACATGAAACAGCTCTCGAACGGCCCCGTGAGTGGCACCAACAGCTCGCGCCAGACCAATATAACTCGTAGGAACTGACCGTACAATCACGGGACCTCCAGTTTGAGAATACGATGATAATTTACATATATATAGACCTAGGCAAAAAACATGGCGTTAGTGGGTGAAAACTCGAAACAACCTCTAAATGGCCCTAACACCTCACACGGGACCAATATAACTCATAGGAACTGACCGCGCGATCACGGGACTCCCGACTTGAGAAATAGGATAATTTGCATATTTCTAGACCTAGGCTTAAAAACATGGAAGCAGTGGGTGAAAACCTGAAGCAGCCCCCAAACGGCTTTGTGAGTGGCACCAACAAATCCAAGTGGACCAATGTAACTCGTACGAACTGATACGGGACTCCCCGTTTGAAAATACAATGATAATTTGCATATTTCTAAACTGAGGCATAAAACCATGGCGTTAGTGGCGGTAAACCGGAAATAGCCCCCAAAAGGACCCTTGAGTGGACCCTACACCTCGCACGGGACCAATATAGCTCGTAGGAACTGGCTATGCTATCACAGGACTCCCGTTTTGAGAATACGACGATAATTTGCATGTTTCTAAACTGAGGTATAAAAACATGGAGTTAGTGGAGAAAAAAACAAAACATCCCCCGAACGGCCCTGTGAGTGGCACCAACAGCTCGGGCCGAACCAATATAACTCGTAGGAATAGACAGCGCGATCAAGGGACCCCCTGTTTGAGAATACGATGATAATCTGTATATATATAGTCCAATGTAAAAAAACATGGCGTTAGTGGGTGAAAACCCGAAACAACCTCTAAACGGCCCCAAGAGTGGCACCAACACCTCGCACGGGACCAATGTAACTCGTAATAATTCATTGCGTGATCATGTGACCCTCGGTTTGAGAATTTGATGATAATTTAAAAATATCAGGACATAGGTAAAACATGGCGTTAGTGGGTGAAAACCCAAAATTGCCCCCAAACGGCCCCCGTGAGTGGTATAAAAACCACGCAAGAGACTAATGTAACTAGTAGAAACTGACCGCGCGATCACGGGACTCCCGGTTTGATAATACGATGATAATTTGCATATATATAGACTTGGGCATAAAAATATGGCGTTAGTGGGTGAAAACACGAAATAGCCCCCGAAAGGCCCCGTGAGTGGCACCGACACCTCGCACGGGACTAATGTAACTCGTAGGAACTGACTGCGCGATCACGGAACACCCGGTTTGATAATACGACGATAATTTGCATATATATAGACTTAGGCATAAAAACATGGCGTTAGTGGGTGAAAACTCGAAACAGCCCCCGAACGGCCCCTTGAGTGGCACCGACACCTCTCACGAGACTAATGTAACTTATAGAAACTAACTGCACGATCACGGAACACCCGGTTTGAGAATACGATGATAATTTGCATATTTCTAGACTTAGGCATAAAAACATGGCGTTAGTGGGTGAAAACCCAAAACAGCCCCTGAACTGCCCCGTGAGTGGCACCAACACCTCACACGGGACTAATGTAACTCGTAGGAACTGACCGGGCAATCATGGGACTCCGGGTTTGATAATACGATGATAATTTGCATATTTTTAGACATAGGAATAAAGACATGGCGTTATTGGGTAAAAACCCGAAACAGCCCCGTGAGTGGCACCAACACCTCGCACGGGACCAATTTAACTATCAAGGAACTGACCGCGTAATCACGGGACTCCCGATTTGAGAATACGATAATAATTTGAATATTTCTAGACATATGCATAAAAATATTGCGTTAGTGGGTGAAAACTCGAAACAACCCCTGACGGCCCCGTGAGTGTCACACATCGTATGTTATAGGGCACACACCCAATGCACCCAAATGACCGATCACACTATTATAGACTCATATAGTGATTTCGTAAGTCCTATGTTATGGGGCACACATCTAATACTCGCCGAGATCACTAAGGTGGGATCACCCACAGCACGTGACCTCTCGTGATAGCCGGCAACATAAGTATTCTTGAACATGAATAATATGTTTACCCATAGAAGCCCCCGAACGGCCCTATGAGTGGCACCAATGTAACTCGTACGAACTGATCGCGTGATTATGGGACTTCCAGTTTTAGAATACGATGATAATTTTCATATTGCTATACTTGGGCATAAAAATATGGCATTAGTGTGGGAAAGTTCGAAACAGCTGCCTAACGGCCCCATGAGTGGTACCAACACCTCGCACAGGACCAATATAACTCGTAGGAACTGACCGCGCGATCACGAGAACCCCTATTTGAGAATGCGATGATAATTTACATATATATAGACCTAGACATAAGAACATGGCGTTAGTGGGTGAAAACTCGAAACAACCTCTGAACGACCCCGTGAGTGGCACCAACACCTCGCACGGAATAATGTAACTCGTAGGAACTGAACGCGCGATCACAGGACTCTCGGTTTGAGAATGCGATGAAAATTTGAATACTTCTGGACATAGGCATAAAAACATAAGAGTAGAACAAATCACATGTGTATATATATCACACTATTTATATATACAATTTACAATATTCCCGAATAATGAACCGCGAATGCATGCATACATTGCTACCGAGTCCATGTACCTCACGTACTAATCAAGGGCTACTGGTTCAGAGATCTCCCTCAAACCACAAATCAAATAGACACATAATGGAGGTGAACATAGTCTTAAGACTTTGGGATACGCACATACCTAATGCACCCAAATGGCCGACAACACTATTGTACACTCAGATAGTGATTCCGTAAGTCCTATGTTATGTGGCACACATCTAGAACTCGTTGACAACACTAAGGCGAGATCACCCACTGCATGTGACCTATCGTGATAATAGGAAACATAAGTATTCTTACACATGTATAATATGTTTACCCACAACAGCCCCCGAATGGCCCCATGAGTGGCACCAACACCTCGTATGGACCAATGTAACCCGTACAAACTAATCGCGTGATCACGGGACTCCCGATTTGAGATTATGATGATAATTTGCATGTTTCAATACTTAGGCATGAAAACATGGCGTTAGTAGGGGAAAACTCGAAACAGCCCCCGAATGGCCCCGTGAGTGACACAGAACACCTCGCACGGGAACAATATATTTCATAGGAACTCACCACGCGATCACCGGACTCCCAGTTTGAGAATACGATGATAATTTTCATATTTCTAGACATATGCATAAAAACATGGCGTTAGTGGGTTAAAACCTGAAACAACCCCCGAACGGCCCTGTGAGTGGCACCAAAAACTCGTACGGGACTAATATAACTTGTACGAACTAATCGCATGATCATTTCATTTTAGTGGGTGAAAACACAAAACACAAGAGTAGAACATGGCATTAGTGGGTGAAAACCAAAAACAGCCCCCGAATGGCCCCGTGAGTGGCACCAACACGTCACACGGGACCAATGTAACACGTTGGAACTGACTGCGCAATCACGGGACTCCCTGTTTTAGAATATGACGATTATTTGCATATTTCTAGACTTAGGCATAAAAACATGGCATTAGTGGATGAAAACCCGAAATATCCCCCGAACGGCCCCTTGAGTCGGACTAATGTAATTCGTAGGAACTGACCACATGATCGTGGGACTCCCAGTTTGAGAATACGATGATATTTTTCATATTTCTAGACTTAGGCATAAAAACATGGCATTAGTGGGGGAAAACCCAAAATAGCCCCCCGAAAGTCCCCATGAGTGGCACCAACACCTCGCACAGGACGAATATAACTCGTAGGAACTGACCGCACGATCACGAGACCCGCGATTTGAGAATACGACGATAATTTGCATATATATAGACCCAGATATAAAAACATGGCGTTAGTGGGTGAAAACTCGAAACAACCTCTGAACGGCCCCGTGAGTGGCACCAACACCTCGCACGAGACCAATGTAACTCGTAGGAACTGATCGTGTGATCACGTGACTCCGGGTTCGAGAATACGATGATAATTTTAATATTTCAAGACACAGGCATAAAAACAAATGAGTAGAACAAATCACATGTGTATATATACCACACTATTTATAAATGCAATTTACAAGATTCCAGAACTATGAACCGCGAATCCATGCATACTCTACTACCAAGTCCTTGAACCACACGTACTAATCAAGGGCTATCGGTTCAGAGATCACCCTCGAACCACAAATCAAATAGACACATAATGGAGGTGAAAATAGTCTTAAGACTTTGGGATACGCACATACCCAATGCACCCAAATGACCGACCACACTATTGTACACTCAGATAGTGATTCCGTAAGTCCTATGTTATGAGGCACACAACTAGAACTCCCTGGCATCACTAAGGTGGTATCACAAACTGCACGGGACCTCTTGTGATAGTAGGCAACATAAGTATTCTTGCACATGTATAATATGTTTACCCACAACATCCCCCGAACGGCCCCATGAGTGGTACCAACACCTCGTGTGGACCAATGTAACCCGTACGAACTGATCGCGTGATCATGGGACTCCCAATTTGAGAATACGATGATAATTTGCATATTTAAAGACTTTGGCATAAAAACATGGCGTTAGTGGGGGAATACCCAAAATAGCCCTCGAACGGCCCCGTGAGTGACACCACACCTCGCACGGGACCAATGTAATTCATAGGAACTGATCGCGCGATCACGGGAATCCCTGTTTGAGAATACGATGATAATGTTCATATTTCTATACATATGCATAAAAACATGGCGTTAGTGGGTGAAAACCCGAAACAACCCCCGAACGGCCCCGTGAGTGGCACTAACAACTCGTACAGGACCAATATAACTCGTAGGAACTAATCGCGTGATCAGTTCATGTTAGTGGGTGAAAACCCAAAACAGAAGAGTAGGACATGGCATTAGTGGGTGAAAACCAGAAACAACCCCCGAACGTCCCCATGAGTGGCACCAACACGTCGCACGGGACCAATCTAACTCATTGGAACTGACTGTGCGATCACTGTACTCTCCGTTTTAGAATACGATGATTATTTTCATATTTCTAGACTTTGACATAAAAACATGGTGTTAGTGAGTGATATCCCGAAACATCCCATGAACGGCCCCGAGAGTGTGACCAACTCCTCGCATGGGACCAATGTAATTCATAGGAACTGATCGCGTGATCACGAGACTCCCGATTTTAGAATACTACGATAATTTGCATATTTCTAGACTTAGGCTTAAAAACATGGTGTTAGTGGGGGAAAACCTAAAACAACCCCCGAACGGCCCCGTGAGTGGCACCAATACCTAGCACAGGACCAATGTAACTCGTAGAAACTGACCGCGCGATCACGGGAATCCCTATTTGAGAATACGATAATAATTTGCATATTTCTAGATATATGCATAAAAACATTACGTTAGTGAGTGAAAACCCGATACAGCCACCGAACGTCCCTGTGAGTGACACCAACACCTCGTATGGGACCAATGTAACTTGTAGGAACTTCCCGCGTGATCACGAGACTCTCGATTTCAAAATACGAAGATAATTTTCATATTTTGAGACTTAGGCATAAAAACATGGCGTTAGTGGCGGAAAATAGAAAATATCCCCCGAACGGCCCCGTGAGTGGCACCAACACCTCTCACGGAACCAATGTAACTAAAAGGAACTGATCGTGCATTCACGTGCCCCCCCGCTTTGAGAATACAACGATAATTTAAAAATATCAGGACTTAGGTAAAACATGGTGTTAGTGGCTGAAAAACTGAAACAGGCCCCCAATGGACCCCTGAGTGGCACAAAAACCTCGCACGAGACCAATGTAACTCGTAGGAACTGACCGCGTGATCATGGGACTCATAGTTTGAGAATATGATGATAATTTGCATATATATTGACTTAGGCATAAAAACATGGCGTTAATGGGTGAAAACCCGAAACAGCTCCCGAACGGCCCCGTGAATGGCACCAATACCTCGCACAGGACCAATGTACCTCGTATGAACTGACCGCGCGGTCAGGAGACTCCGGGTTTGAGAATACGATGATAATTTTCATCTGTCTAGACTTAGGCTTAAAACATGGCATTAGTGGGTAAAAACCTAAAATAGCCACCAAACGGCACCGTGAGTGGCACTAACAGCTCGCACGGGACCAATGTAACTCGTAGGAACTGACTGCGCAATCCGGGGACCACCAGTTTGAGAATACAATGATCATTTGCATATATATAGACTTAGGCATAAAAACATGGTGTTAGTGGGTGAAAACCGGATATTGCCCCCGAACGGCCCCCTAAGTGGCACTAACACCTCGTACGGGACCAATGTAACTCGTACAAATAGACCGTGCGATCACGGGAGTCTCGGTTTGAGAATACGACGATAATTTGTATATTTCTAGATTTAGGCTTAAAAACATGGTGTTAGTTGGTGGAAACCCGAAATAAACCCCAATGGCCACGTAAGTAGCACGAAAACCTAGCACGGGACCAATGTAACTCATAGAAATTGACCGCGTGATCACGGGACTCCTGATTTGAGAATATGATGATTATTTGCATATTTCTAGACTTAGGCATAAAAATAGGGCATTAATTTGGAAAATCCAAAACAGCCACCGAACGGCCACGTGAGTGGCACCAACACCTCGCATGGGACCAATGTAACTTGTAGGAACTGACCGCGCAATCAGGGGACCCCAGTTTGAGAATTTGAAGATAATTTGCATATATATAGACTTAGGCATAAAAAATGGCTTTAGTAGGTGAAAACTTGAAACAGCCCTCGAACGGCCCCGTGAGTGGCACTAATACCTCGCACAGGACCAATGTAACTCGTAGAAACTCATCGCGCGATCACGGGGCTCCCTGTTTGAGAATACAACAATAATTTGCATATATATAGACTTAGGCATAAAAACATGGTGTTAGCGGGTGAAAACCCGAAAGAGCCCTGGAACGGCCCTGTGAGTGGCACCAACACCTCATACGGGACCAATGTAACTGGTAGGAATAAAATGTGCGATCACGGGTCTCTCAATCTGAGAATACAATGATAATTAACATATTTCTAGACTTACGCTTAAAAACATGGCGTTAGTGGGTGGAAACCCAAAACAACCCCCGAACGACCCCATGAGTGGTACCAACACCTCGCACGGGACAAATGTAACTCATAGGAACTACCCGAGCGATCACGGGACTCCCGATTTCAGAATAAGATGATAATTTGCATATTTCTAGACTTAGGCATAAAAACATGGCATTAGTGGGTGAAAACCTGAAACAGCCCCCGAACGGCCCCGTGAGTGACATCAACACCTCGCATAGGACCAATGTAGCTCGTAGGAACTGACTGCGCGATCACGTGCCCCTTGGTTTGTGAATACGACGATAATTTAAAAATATCAGGATACGGGAAAAACATGGCGTTAGTGGTTGAAAACACAAAACAGCCCCGAACGGCCCCGTGAGTGATATAAAAACCTCACATGGGACCATTGTAACTTGTATGAACTAACCGCACGATCACAGGTCTCCCGATTTGATAATACGATGATAATTCATATATTTTTAGACTTGGGCTTAAAATCAAGGCATTAGTGGGTGAAAACTCAAAACATCCCCTAAACGGCCTTGTGAGTGGCACCAACACCTCGTACGGGACTAATATAAATTGACCGCGTGACCACGGGACTCCTGATTTGAGAATACGATGATAATTTGCATATTTCTAGACATAAGAATAAAAATATGGAGTTAGCAGCTGATAACCCGAAACAACCCCCGAACGGCCTCGTGAGTGGCACCAACCCCCGGACTAATGTAACTCGTACGAACTGATCGCGCGATGATGGGACTCCCAATTGAAGAATATGATGATAATTTGCATATTTCTAGACATAGGCATAAAAAATTGTCATTAGTGGGGGAAAACCTGAAACAGCCCCCAAACTGCGCTGTGAGTGGCACCAACACCTCGCATGGGACCAATGTAACTCGTAAGAACTGACCGCGCGATCAGGGGACTCTCGGTGTGAGAAGACGATGGTATTTTGCATATTTCTAGACTTAGGCATAAAAGCATGGCGTTAGTGGGTGAAAACTCGAAACAGACCCCAAACGACCCCGTGAGTGGCACCAACACCTCGTACGAGACCAATGTAACTCGTAGGAAATGACCGCGCTATCACAGGACTCCCGATTTGAGAATACGATGGTAATTTTCATATTTTTGTACTTAGGCATAAAAACATGGCGTTAGTGGGGAAAACCCAAAATAGCCCTCGAACGGCCCCGTGATGGTACCAACACCTCGCACGGAACCAATGTAACTCGTAGGAACTGAACGTGCGATCACGGGACTCCCGGTTGGACAATACAACAATAATTTTCATATTTCTAGACATACGTGCAAAACATTGTGTTAGTGGGTGAAAACATGAAACAACCCCCGAATGGCCTCGTGAGTAGCACCAACACCTCGCACGGGACCAAGGAAACTCGTAGGAACTGCCCGCGCGATGACGGAACTCCTGGTTGTACAATACGGTGATGATTTGCATATTTCTAGACTTAGGCATAAAAACATGGCGTTAGGGGGTGAAAACCTGAAACAACCCACGAACGGCCCCAGGAATGTCACCAACACCTCACTCGGTACCAATGTAACTCATAGGAACTGATCGCGTGATCACGTGCCCCCCGAAATATTACGACTTAGGCAAAACATGGCCTTAGGGGGTGAAAACCCAAAACATCCCTTGAACGGCCCCGTAACTGGCACAAAAACCTTACACGGGACTAATGTAACTCGCAGGAACTGACCGCGTGATCAAGGGACTCCCAATTTGAGAATACGATGATAATTTTCATACATATTGACTTAGGCATTAAAACATGGCGTTAGTGAGGGAAAACCCGAAATAGCCCAAGAATTTCCCTGTGAATGGCACCAACACTGCGTACAGGACCAATGTAACTCATAGGAATGGATCGTGCGATCACGGGACTCCCGATTTTATAATACAACTATAATTTACATATTTCTAGACTTAGGCTTAAAAACATGACGTTAGTGGGTGGAAACCCAAAACAGCCTCCGAACGACCCCGTGAGTGGTACCAACACCTCGCTCGGGACGAATGTAATTCATAGGAACTGCCCGCGTGATCACGGGACTCCCGATTTCAGAATACGACGATAATTTTCATATTTCTAGGCCTAGGCATAAAATTATGGTGTTAGTCGGTGAAAACCTTAAATAACCCCCGAACGGCCCCTTGGGTGACACCAACACCTCACACGGGACTAATGTAACTCGTAGCAACTGATCGTGCGATCACGTGCCTCCCGATTTGAGAATACGATGATAATTTAAAAATATTCGGACTTAGGCAAAACATGGCCTTAGTGGGTCAAAACTCGAAACATCCCCTGAACGGCCCTATGAGTGGCACAAAAACCTCGTATGGGACCATTGTAACGTGTACGAACTGACCGCGCGATCACGAGTCTCCCAGTTTGAGAATACGATGATAATTTTTATATTTCTAGACTTGATCTTAAAAGCAAGGTGCTAGTGGGTGAAAACTCGAAACAACCCCCAAACGGCCTCGTAAGTGGCACTAACACCTCACACGGGACCAATATAACTCGTAGGAACTGACCTATCGATCACATGACTCCTAGTTTGAGAATATGATGATAATTTTCATATTTCTAGACAAAGGAATAAAAACATTGCGTTAGTGGGTGATAACCCGAATCATCCCCCGAACGGCCCCGTGAGTGGCACCAACACCTCGCATACGACCAATGTAACTCGTGCAAATTGATTGCGCGATCACGGGACTCTCGGTACAAGAATACGATGATAATTTGCATATTTCTAGACTTAGGCATAAAAACATGGCGTTAGTGGGGGAAAACTCGAAACAACCCCCCGAACGGCCCCATCAGTGGCACAAACACCTCGCACGGGACCAATGTAACTCGTAGGAACTTACCGCGCGATCACACGACTTTCGGTTCGAGAATACAATGATAATTTGCATATTTCTAGACTTAGGCATAAAAATAAGGCGTTAGTGGGTGAAAACTCGAAATAGCCCCCGAACGGTCCTCTGAGTAGCACCAACACCTTGGACGGGACCAATGTTACTCGTAGAAACAGACCGCGTGATTACGGGACACCCAATTTGAGAATACGACGATTATTTACATATTTCGAAACTTAGGCATAAAAACATGACGTTAGTGGGGGAAAACCCGAAACCACTCTTGAACAGCCCCGTGAGTGGCACCAACACCTCTCATAGGACCAATGTAACCGTAGGAATTGACCGCATGATCACGGGACTCCCAATTTGAGAATACGATGATAATTTTCATATTTCTAGACATATACGTAAAAACATTGGTTTAGTGGGTGAAAACCCAAAATAGCCCCCTAACGGCCCCGTGAGTGGCACCAACACCTCTCATGGGACCAATGTAACTCATATGAATTTATCGCGCGATCACGGGACTATTGATTTTATAATATGATGATACTTTTCATATTTCTAGACTTAGGCATAAAAACATGGCGTTAGTGGGTGAAAATCTAAAACAGCCCCCGAACGGCCCCGTAAGTGGCACCGACACCTCGCATGGGACCAAAGTAACTCGTAGGAACTGACTGCGTGACCACCCACTAGTTTGAGAGTACGACGATAATTTAAAAATATCAGGACTTAGACAAAATATGGCGTTAGTGGGTGAAAACCTGAAATAGCCCCCGAATGGCCCCATGAGTGGGACCAAAAACTTGCACGGGACCAATGTAACTCGTATGAACTGACCATGCGATCACGGGACCCTTGATTTGAGAATACGATGATTATTTGTATATTTCTAAACTAAGGCATAAAAACATGGCGTTAGTGGGGGAAAATCCAAAGCATCCCCCGAACGGCCCCGTGAGTGGAACCAACACCTCGTACGGGACCTATGTAACTCGTACGAACCGATCGTGTGATCATGGGACTAACGATTTAATAATACGATGATAATTTGCATTTATATAGACTTAGGCATAAGAACTGGGCATTAGTGGGTGAAAACCCAAAATAGCCCCCGAACGGCAGCTTGAGTGGCTCCAACACCTCGCACTGACCAATGTAACTCGTACGAACTGATCGCGCGATCTTGTGACTCTCAATTTGAGAATACGATGATAATTTGTACATTTGTAGACTTGGGCTTAAAAATAAGGCGTTAGTCGGTGAAAACATGAAATAGCCCCCGAACGGCCCCATGGGTGGCACCAACACCTCGCACGGGACCAATATAACTCATAGGAACGGACCACGCGATCGTGGGACTCTCCGCTTGAGAATACGCCGATAATTAATAGATTTCTAGACATAGGCATAAAAATATAGCGTTAGCGGGTGAAAACCCAAAACAGCCCCCGAACGGCCCCATGAGTGGCACCAACACCATGCACAGGACGAATGTACTCATACGAACTAATCGCATGATCACGGGACTCCCGGTTTAAGAATACGATGATAATTTGCATATTTCTAGACTTAGGCAAAAAAACATGGCGTTAGTGGGGGAATACCCGAAACAACCCCCGAACGTCCCCGTGAGTGGCACCAAAACCTCGCATAGGACCAATATAACTCGTAGGAACTAACCACGCATTTACGGGGCTCTCAGTTTGATAATACGATGATAATTTGCAAATTTCTAGACTTAGGCATAAAAGCATGTCATTAGGGGTTGAAAACCTGAAACATCCCCCGAATGGCCCTGTGAGTGGCACTAACAGCTCGTACGTGTCCAATGTAATGCGTAAGAACTAACCTCGCAATCACGGGACTCTCGGTTTTAGAATACAATGATTATTTGCATATTTCTTGACTTAGGCATAAAAACATGGCGCTAGTGGGTGAAAACTCGAAACAACCCCCGAACGGCCCCGTGTGTGTCACCAACACCTCGCACGGGACCAATTTAACTCGTAGGAACTAACCGTGGGATTACGGGACTCCTAGTTTGAGAATATGACGATAATTTGTATATTTCTAGACTTAGGCCTGAAAACATGGCGTTGGTGGGTGGAAACCTGAAACAAACCACCGAATGGCCCCGTGAGTGGCAATAACACCTCGCACGGGACCAATGAAACTCGTAGGAACTGACCCCGCGATCACAGGAATCTCGGTTTGACAATACGGTAATAATTTGCATATTTCTAGACTTAGGCATAAAAACATGGCGTTAGTGGGTGAAAACTCGAAATAGCCCCCGAACGGCCCCGTGAGTGTCACCAGCACCTCGCACGGGACCAATGTAACTCATAGGAACTGACCGGGCAATCACGGGACTCCCGATTTGATAATACGATTATAATTTGCATATTTCTAAACTTAGGCATTAAAACATGGCATTAGTGGGGAAAACCCGAAACAACCTCCGAACGGCCCCATGAGTGGCACTAACACCTCACACGGGACCAATGTAACTCGTAGGAACCGACCGCGCCATCACGGGACCCCGCGTTTGAGAATATGATGCTAATTTGCATATATAAACTAAGGCATAAAAACATGGCGTTAGTGGGTGAAAACCCGAAACAGCTTCTTAACGGCCTCGTGAGTGGCACCAATACCTCTCACGGACAAATGTAACTCGCAGGAAATGATTGCGCGATCACGGGACTCCCGGTTTCAAAATGCGATGATAATTTGCATATTTCTAGACTTAGGCATAAAAACAAGCCGTTACTATGGGAAAACTTGAAATAGCCCCCGAACGGCCCCGTGAGTGGCACCAACACTTCGTGTGAGACCAATGTAACTCGAAGGAACAGATCGTGCGATCACGGGACTCCCGGCTTAAGAATACGATGATTATTTGCGTATTTCTAGACTTAGGCATAAAAATAAGGTTTTAGTGGGGGAAAACCCGAAACATCCCTCGAATTGCCCCGTGAGTGGAACCAACACCTCTCACGGGACCAATGTAACTCGTAGGAACTAATTGTGTGATCACGGGACCCCCGATTTGAGAATACGACGATAATTTGTGTATTTATAGACTTAGGCATAAAAACACGGCGTTAGTGGGTGAAAACCCGAAACAGCCCCCGAACGGCCCCGTGAGTGGCAATAACACCTCGCACGGGACCAATGTAACTTGTAGGAACTGACCGCGTGATTACAGGACTCCCGATTTTATAATACGATGATAATTTGCATATTTCTAGACATTTGCATAAAAACATTACGTTAGTGGGTGAAAACCCAAAATAGCCCCCGAACGGCCCCCTGAGTGGCACCAACACCTCGTACCGGACCAATGTATCTCGTACGAACTGATTGCCTGATCACGGGACTCCCGATTTGAGAATATGATGATAATTTGTATATTTCTAGACTTAGGCAAAAAAACATGGCGTTAGTCTGTGAAAATTAGAAACAGCCCCCAAACGGCCCCGTGAGTGACACTAACACCTCGCACGGAACCAATGTAAGTCGTAGAAACTGACCGCGCGATCATCGGACTCCCGGTTTGAGATAACGACAATCATATGCATATTTCTAGACCTAGGCACAAAAACATGGCCTTAGTGGGGATAACTCGAAATAGCCTCCGAACGGCCCCATAAGTGGCACCAACATGGACCAATGTAACTCGTAGGAACCGACAGCGCGATCACGGGACCCCCCATTTGAGAATACGACACTAATTTGCATATATATAGACTTAGGCATAAAACATGGTGTTAGTGGGTAAAAACCTGAAACAGCATCTGAACGGCCCCGTGAGTGGCACCAACACCTCGCACGGGACCAATATAACTCGTTAGAACTGACCGCATGATCACGGGACTCCCAATTTCTGAATACGACAATAATTTACATATTTCTAGACTTAGACATAAAAACATGGCGTTAGTGGGGGAAAACTCAAAATAGCCCACGAATGGCCCCGTGAGTGGCACCAACACCTCGAATGGGACCAATGTAACTCAGAGGAACTGACCTCGCGATCACATGACTCCCGGTTTGAGAATACGATGATAATTTTCGTATTTCTAGACTCAGGCATAAAAACACAGCATTAGTGGGGGAAAACTCGAAACAGCACCCGAACGGCCCCGTGAGTGGCACCAACACCTCTCATGGGACCAATGTAACTCATAGGCACTGATTGTGCGATCACGGGACTCCCGGCTTAAGAATACGATGATTATTTGCATATTTCTAGACTTAACATAAAAATATTGCGTTAGTGGGGGAAAACCCGAAATAGCCCCCGAACGACCCCGTGAGTGGAACCAACACCTCTCACGGGACCAACGTACCTCGTAGGAACTGAACGCGCAATCATGGGACCCCCGGTTTGAGAATACGACAATAATTTGTGTATATATAGACTTAGGCATAACGACATGGCGTTAGTGGGTGAAAACTCGAAACAGCCCCCGAACGGCCCCGTGAGTGGCACCAACACCTCGCACGGGACCAATGTAACTCGTAGGAACTGACCGCGCGATCACGAGACTCCCGATTTGAGAATACGATGATAATTTGCATATTTTTATACATATGCATTAAAACTTTGTGTTAGTGGATGAAAACCAGAAACAGCCCCCGAAAGGCCCCCGACTGGCACCAACACCTCGTACCGGATCAATGTAACTCGTACGAACTAATCGCGTGATCACGGAACTCCCGATTTGAGAATACGATGATAATTTGCTTATTTCTAGACTTAGGCTTAAAAACATGGCATTAGTGGGTGAAAACAAAAAATAGCCCTCGTACGGCCCCGTGAATGGCACCAACACCTCGCACGAGACCAAGGTAACTCGTAGGAACTGATCATGAGATCACGGGACTCCCAGTTCAAGAATACAATGATAATATGCATATTTCTAGACATAGCATAAAATCAAGGCGTTAGTGGGTCAAAACCCTAAATGTCCCCCGAGAGGATCAATATAACTCGTAGGAATTGATCGCGCGATCAAGGGACTCCCATTTTGAGAATATGACGATGATTTACATATATATAGACTTTGGAATAAAAAATTTGCGTTAGTGGGTGAAAACCCAAAACAGCATGTGAATGGCCCCGTGAGTGGTACCAACACCTCTCACGGGACCAATGTAACTCATAGGAACTGACAACGCGATCACGGGACTCCCCGTTTGAGAAAATGATGATAATTTGCATATTTCTAGACTTAGGCTTAAAAACTTGGCAGTAGTGGGTGAAAACCCGAAACAACCCCCGAACGGCCCCGTGAGTGGCAACAACACCTCGTACGGGACTAATGTAACTCGTAGTAACTGACCGCATGATCACAGGACTCCCAGTTTGAGAATACGACGATAATTTGCAGATTTCTAGACATAGGCATAAAAGTAAGGTGTTAGTGGTTGAAAACCCGAAATAGCCCCTGACGGGACCAATATAACTCGTAGGAACTGACCGCGCATTCACATGACTCCTGGTTTTAGAATACGATAATAATTTTTATATTTCTTGACATATGCATAAAAACATTGCGTTAGTGGGTGAAAACCCAAAATAGCCCCCGGACGTCCCCGTGAGTGGCACCAACACCTTGTACAGGACCAATGTAACTCGTACGAAGTGATCGCGTGATCACGGGACTCCTGGTTTGAGACTATGATGATAATTTGGATATTTCTAGACTTAGGAATAAAAACATGGCGTTAGTGGGAAATACCCAAAACATCCCCTGAACGGCCCCCTGAGTCGCACCAACACCTCGCACAGGACCAATATAACTCGTAGAAGCTGACCGTGCAATCACGAGACTCCCGGTTTGAGAATACGATGATAATTTGCAGATTTCTAGCCTTTGGCTTAAAAACATGGCATTAGTGGGTGAAAACCCAAAACAGCCCCCGAATGCCCCCGTGAGTGGCACCAACACCTCGCACGGGACCAATGTAACTCGTAGGAACTGTCGTGCGGTCTAGGACTCCCAGTCTGAGAATACGATGATAATTTGCATATTTCTAGACATAGGTATAAAATCAAGGCGTTAGTGGGTGAAAACCCAAAACAGACCCCGACGAGACCAATATAACTAGTAGGAACTAACCGCGCGTTCATGGGACTCCCGGTTTGCGAATACGATGATAATTTGCATATTTTTATACTTAGGCTTAAAAACATGGCTTTAGTGGCTGAAAACCAAAAACAACCCCCGAACTCCCCCGTGAGTGGCACTAACACCTCGCACAGAACAATTGTAAGTTGTAGGAACTGACCGTGCGATCAAGGGACTCCCGGTATGAGAATACGATGATAATTTGCATATTTCTAGACATATGCATAAAAACACTCCTTTATTGGGTGTAAACCCGAAAGAGCCCCCGAACGGCCCCGTGAGTGGCACCAATACCTCGTACAGGATAATATAACTCGTAAGAACTGACTGCGTGATCACGGGACTCCCGGTTTGAGATGGGCCTGGAAATTTTTGACACGATAACTCATTTATGGTAATAACCCAAACGTGACCCTAACATGACACGATTCGCTTGTATAGATTTTTAGACTACCCAAAATTTATAATAAAATCAAAATCACCGCGACCCGAAAATGACCCGACTAACTCGAATTTCCACCCCTAGTTTGAGAATACGATGATAATTTTAATATTTCTAGGCTTAGGTATCAAAAAATGGTGTTAGTGGAGGAAAACCCGAAACAGTCCCCGAACGGCCACCTAAGTGGCACCAACACCTCGCACGGGACCATTGTAACTCGTAGGAACGAACTGCGCGATCACGGGACTCCCGGTTTGAGAATACGATGATTATTTGCATATTTCTAGACTTAGGCATAAAAACATGGCGTTAGCAGGGGAAAACCCGAAACAACCCCCTAACGGACCAGTTAGTGGCACCAACACCTCACACGGAAATAATCTAACTCGTTGGAACCAACCGCACGATCACGGGACCCCTCGGTTTGAGAATACATCGATAATTTGCGTATATATTGACTTAGGCATAAAAACATGGCGTTAGTAGGTGAAAACCCGAAACAGCCTCTGAACGGCCCCGTGAGTGGCATCAACACCTTGTATGGGACAAACGTAACTCGTATGAACTAATCGCGTAATCATGGGACTCCCGGTTTGAGAATACGACGATAATTTGGATATTTCTAGACTTAGGCATAAAAACATGGCGTTAGTGGGGGAAAACCTAAAACAGACACCAAACGGCCCCGTGAGTGGCACCAACACCTCGCACAGGACCAATATAACTCTTACGATCTAACCGCGCGATCCTGAGACTCCCGGTTTGAGAATCCGACGATAATTTTCATATTTCTTGACTTAGTCTTAAAAACATGGCAACAGCCCCCGAACGCCCCCGTGAGTGGCACCAACACCTCGCACGGGACCAATGTAACTCGTAGGAACTAATCGCACGATCACGGGACTCCCAGTTTGAGAATACGACGATAATTTGGATATTTCTAGACATAGGCATAAAAGCAAGGCGTTAGTGGGTAAAAACCCAAAACATCCCCCGACAAAGTGAATATAACTCGTAGGAGGTGACTGCGCATTCACGGGACTCCCGGTTTGCGAATATGTGGATAATTTACATATTTCTATACTTATGCTTCAAAACATGGCCTTAATGGTTGAAAACCATAAACATCCCCCGAGCGGCTTAGGCATAAAAACATGGCGTTAGTGGTGATAAACTCGTAACAGCCGCCGAATATCCCCGTGAGTGGCACCAACACCTCGCACAGGATAATTGTAACTCGTAGGAACTGACCATGCGATCACGGGACTCCCAATTTGAGAACACGATGATAATTTGCATATTTCTAGATATATGCATAAAAACACTGCTTTAGTGGGTGAAAACCCGAAACAGCCCCCGAACGGCCCCGTGAGTGGCACCAACACCTCGTACGGGACAATTTAACTCGTAAGAACTGACTGCGTGATCACAGGACTCCCGTTTTGAGAATATGATGATAATTATAATATTTCTAGGCTTAGGCATGAAAACATGGCATTAGTGGGGGAAAACCCGAAACAGTCCCCGAACGGTCCCGTGAGTGGCACCAACACCTCGCACGATACCAATGTAACTCGTAGGAACTGACTGCGCGATCACGGGACTCCCGATTTCAGAATATGATGATAATTTGCATATTTTTAGAGTAAGGCATAAAAACATGGCGTTAGTGGGGGAAAACTCGAAACAGCCCCCAAACGGCCCCCGTGAGTGGCACCAACACCTCGCACGGGACCAATGTAACTCGTAGGAACTGACCGCGCAATCATGATACTCCTATTTTTAGAATACGATGTTAATTTGTATATTTCTACACATAGGAAAAAAAATAAGGCATTAGTGGGTCAAAACCCAAAAAAGCCCCCGACGGGACCAATATAACTCGTAGGAACTGACTGTGTGATCACGGGACTCCCATTTTGAGAATACGACGATAATTATAATATTTCCAGGCTTAGGCATGAAAACGTGGCGTTAGTGGGGGAAAACCCGAAATAGCCCCCGAACGGCCCCGTGAGTGGCAGCAACACCTCGCACGGGACTAATGTAACTCCTAAGAACTGACCGCGCGATCACGGTACCCCCGATTTGAGAATATGAATATAATTTGCGTGTATATAGACTTAGGCATAAAAACATAGCATTGGTGTGTGAAAACCCCAAACATCCCCTGAACGGCCCCGTAAGTGGCACCAACAACTCGCACAGAACCAATGTAACACGTACGAACTGACCGCGAGTTCACGGGACTCTCGGTTTTAGAATACGATGATAATTTGCATATTTTTAGACTTAGGCATAAAAAAATAGCGTTAGTGGGGGAAAAATATAAACAGCCCCCGAACGGCCCCATGAGTGGCCCCAACACGATGCATAGGGACCAAAGTAACTCGTAGGAACTGACTGCGCGATCATGGGGATTCCCGATTTCAGAATACCACGATAATTTGCATATTTCTATACTAAGGCATAAAAACATGGCGTTAGTGGGGGAAAACTCGAAACAACCCCCAAACGGCCCAGTGAGTGGCACCAACACCTCGCACGAGACCAATATAACTCATAGGAACTAACCGCGCGATCACGGGACTCCCGATTTGGGAATACGATGATAATTTGTATATTTCTAGACTTAGGAAAAAAACATGGTGTTAGTGGGGAGAAACCCGAAACAGCTTCTGAATGGCCTCATGAGTGGCACTAAAATCCTTTCGAATAAACCATCGGCTAAAATTCTCAAGCCAAATAATGATTCCAACTACTAAGAAAATCTGAATACAAGTCTGAAACTGAAATACTGAATAAATAAACTCTCAAAGGGCAACATTCCCGAACTGGAATAATGGAATAACTCCTACACTAGGAATGAAATGATGGATGCGCCTGGTCAAAGCCCTATAAGCCTCGACAGTGCTGAAGCCATACGTCCCTGTAGAGAACCATCACGTCTGCTTACCTTGTGGCTAGACTCCTAAAAGGTTTTTAAAAAGATTTTATAGCAAGGGTTAGTACCCAAAATATTTTGTAAGTATTTATCACAATTTAAAATCTGTTATTGATTACACATGTTAGGTTTTGCATACACTCACTTGAGTTTCCTCACCTCTCATCTATTGTGCACACCTAACGTCACCACTTTGCCCACCTAGCTGTTTTACCCAAGCTAACTAGACATAAGTTTTTCATTTCACGACTAACACTTCCAAGTCCCGGTACCGCCCATACAATATGTTTTCTTATTAACATCACTCGTATGTTATAATCATTCGAAGTAACATTTCTCACATGTTATCATTTAATCATATAATTAAGTGTCTTTACTTAATTACCTTTCTATTTGGATTTATCATCTAGTAGTCTACTCTCACACATAAGCAAATTATTCATACAATATATATATTTCACACACAATATATAAACTAAGTGCATACTTTGCTAACATGTCCTCGTATCACACATTAACGACAATTGGTTCGAAATGTTACCTCGACCCCAAAATGTATTTCATATATTGGTTAGTAATGTTACCTCGGCCCCAATATTCATTTCAAATATTGATTTTGAATGTTACCTCAACCCCAATATTTATTTCATATATTGGTTCGGAATGTCACCTCGACCCCAATACAATCAAGTATACAGTAGGTATTCACACCACCTATAGATATTCGGTAGGTATATACACAACTTAAATATCATAACTTTGTACGTAGTATATATTACTCTAATACTCACCACACTTTCAATTTACAATTATTCTCACTATTGCATTTAACGGAGTATCATTCTTGGGGGGGACAATGCATGTGAGTGTAGTCTTGGGGGGTGTAGTGTACCCCCCAAGCATGCATGGTGCATGTGAGTTATGATCTGGCCAATCCCCTGCTGACACCTGGAGGTGCCACCTGTGATTAATGATGACCTAATATTCCCTCACGTGAGGGGATGATATTGTTATAACGGTCTTCCATGTGCCATATAACCCTCACGCACACTATTCCACGCATCTCCCAAATCACGCGTTGTGATGATGTTACCCTCGGCCGATGATACGAGACCGAGGGCAAAGTTCCTGCTGGCCATGAGTCAGGCCTTGTACTGTCGTACCCTCGTAGGGTCGTCCAGACCCAGATGAGGGGTCAGCTCGTTGAAGGGTCATTTGGCCCTGATGAGGGGTCGGCCCCTTGAAGGGTTGTCCAAGACATGATGAGGGGTCATCCCCCTGAAGGGTCGTTCGAGACATAATGACGGGGTCAGCCCCTTGAAGGGTCATCTAATAATGGTTGATAGATCATCTTGGCCTCATCCATATAGAGGACTACCTCGTCCTGGCCGAGGGTATATATGGGTATATCACTCATGTTTCCCCGTAACTACATTTTCATTCTCACAAATTAATTACATTATCGTTTAATCCCATTTAATCATCGTCTTAATTCTCTCAATATTACTTGATTCCCATACCCCTAGCATAGACTACTGCAACATAATGGATCCCTCCTTACATTCTAAGAATGTCCTAAAAGTTTTCCCAACAACAATTTAGGAGTTCTAGGCTTAAAAGGGAAATTTTTATATTTTTTGGGCAACCGAATCGATTAACCTTGCCGAATCGATTCGCATCTTGGCCGAATCGATTCGAAAATCTAGTATCTCGTCTTATTCATTACGAAAGTACATTTTTCATCTATTAACACCCACATAACTTACATATTTCTTCACCAAATTTGAAACCAATTGTCCCTAACCATTTCTACATGCATTAGGACGATTTCTAACGTAAACATAATATTAATACCTTATAATTTTCATTCAAGAAGGGATTTAATCATCTAATCCTCAAGAACCCTATGTTTTCATATTATCCATTAATATTAAACATAAACCCAGATTAAATTCATGTATAATAAAACATAAACCTTGATTTATTATTCTCTAATGATATGAAATCCTTCTACATGTAATTCCTACCCAAACATGGATTTAAATTGTTCTTTTCTTCCAGGAATGTCAACTAAATCAAGATATAATGAAACCCTAGTAACATGGGTATTGTAAATTCAAATAACTTGTATATAATCACCTGACTTTGATCAGTAGGGTCAGATTTCATGGATTGGTGATGGATTTGATTGTTTCCTCCTCCAATCTTCCTTCCCAATTGATGAAAGTTCCAAGAATCTCTTCAAAGGCTCCAAGGACTCCCAAATCACGCGTCTCCCATATGAGCCTCAAGCACACTATTCCACGCGTCTCCCAAATCACGCGCTGTGATGATGTCACCCTCGGCCGATGATACGAGGCCGAGGGCAAAGTTCCTGCTAGCCATGAGCCAGACCTTATCCGGGCCTCGTACTGTCGTACCCTCATAGGGTCATCCAGACCCAAATGAGGGGTCAGCCCGTTGAAGGGTCGCTTGGTCCTGATGAGGGGTCGGCCCCTTGAAGGGTCGTCCGAGATATGATGAGGGGTCGGCCCCCTCAAGGGTCATCCAAGACATGATGAGGGGTCGGCCCATTGAAGGGTCGTCCGAGATATGATGAGGGGTCGGCCCCCTGAAGGTTCGTTCGAGACATGATGAGGGGGTCGACCCCTTGAAGGGTCGTCCGAGACAGGATGAGGGGTCGGCCCATTGAAGGGTCATCTGGGATTGATGAGGGGTCGGCCCCTTTCAGGGTCATCCAAGACATGATGAGGGGGTCGGCCCCTTGAAGGGTCATCTGATAATGGTTGAGAGATCATCTTGGCCTAATCCATAGGGAGGATTCCCTCGGCCTGGCTGAGGGTATATATGGGTATATCAATCACCCCCCAGCCCTTAGCCATCGATGTTATTGAGATGGTTGAGGAATAGTGTTGCTTTTGAGATGAGTGTAAGATCAGTTTGGTGAGTGACACCTATCAAGATGATGTGACACCTAGGCAGATATCCACTATCATTCCAGTTTCCTAGGCGTGGCGGCTTCACACTTGGCCTTGGACTTTGTACCCTAATGATACCCTCCTCATGGGATGTGCTTTTCCTTGGTTAATGGTCCCACTCATTAACAAGATATTTAAATAATTTTTTAAAGTCATTTCATTTCTTCTTCTTCTTCGCGCCCAAGCTTTCTCTCTCTAATTTCTCAATAGTCTCAAACCGCCATTTCTACAACTTCAGCATTTTGACCTTGGCCGTCTCGCTATTCCTTCTCAGGTAATCCCTCTACCCTAGTGCCTTTTTTATCTTCCATTGTTGTTTTCTTTCTTGTTTTAGGCCTGTAGTACTCGATTTTTCTTTAGCTATTTCATAACCTTTCGACGTTCTTCTCTGGCCAGTTGTTCTTGATCGAAACCCTTTCTTTCTTTGGTTTTAATCCTAAAGTCCAGCTTGGTTAATTGTTAGAATGTTTGTAGTTATCTTATCCAAATTCTTCTAAGTGTAGGGTTTTCCCCTTAATGCTTAGGAGGCTTGATGATTTAGCTAAGGAATTCCCATCCCGGAAAGAGAACTTCTTCATAGAGATTAGACGGATAGAGGAGGAGGAGGAGAGAAGATGAGGGGCCGAACCTAATTGGGTACGACCCATTTTTCCCATTCCATTAGCCACTATCATACTCCCTGATTCCTGTGGGTCGTCTTGTCGTCCAGTCGAGAGCCAATCGTGCGAGGGAGAAATGGATCAGAGAGCATCGTCACCGACAGGTGCTGGCCCTTCTGGGAGGGGAGAGACATCCACTCTTAGCCCAGGACGATAGGCCGAGGGCACAGCACCTTCTAAGACTGTCCCTATAACAGCGTTGTCCCCCCTTAAATTTCAAGCAGCCTTTCCAGGTGGTCCTCCAGTAGTTAGGGGATCTGGGGACGAGAGAGATGAGGACGACAGCGATGGTTCTTTTGATGGTGATGATAGTCAAATTGACACTTCAACTACTTCCACTTATATATCATTAGTCAAAGACCATGACCTCTTAGCATGGAGGCATCTCTTTGGCATACAACCCAACATAAGTATGAGGGTTCACACTGATTCTGAAAAAGTCTTCGAGGGTGACGAGGGAGAGATCGTTGTCTATGAGAAGATGTTAAGGGTCATTGTTAGGTTCCCTCTACACCCTTCCATAGTCAATATCATGTCTGCCCTTGGGGTTGCCCCCTTCTCAACTTCCTCCCAACTCATGGAGTACTATCCTTGGCTATGTCTCCCTTTGGAAGAATTCATTTATCGATGAGCCTTCGGTCGATATGTTCTTAGCCTGTTACAATATCACCTCCTCATCCAAAAAGACTGGGTACTATGATCTGGGGGCGAGGGCCCCTTAAGAGAACTATACTAGTATTTTTTTGCTCAATCATTGATTTTTTCCATGTGTTTTATCTTTGACTCTGTAGCTTTGTCTCTGTATCTTTCTGATGTGTCGTATCCTTTTTAGGTCATCCTGACAATATTTCTAACCAACTTTGGGAATTGACTGCCCCGAGCTTACTGTCCGATTTGGGAAAGAAAAATGGGAAAAAACCTCAGCAACATCCGAGGAAGACAAAGGCCGTGGGGCCGACACTTGTTGAACCATCTGCCGACAGCCACAAAAGAAAGGGCCCAGAAGTTCCTACTGACCCTCGGTCGGATTCCAGGATGAGGGCGAGGGTGGATGCGTCTGAGGGGACCGGCTCCTCTTCCATCATGGGGGTATTTTGGTCCCAGAACTTGACATTATTGAAGGCTGAGCCGTCTTCCCTCATAGCCAACCTGAGGGCGGCCAAGGCATCTATGTTCTCTGCTCCCTCGGCTACTGACTACAACTTTCTATCCAAGATGCCCCCGGTAAAGGTGTATGATTATGGTCTGCATACCCTGCCTAGGTATTTGTTTTTACTTCATTTCCTCAGTTGGGCTTTTCACAAACTGTTACCTCGGCCCCTAACATGTGCCTTCTTCTGTGCAGTTTGTTTGTGCCTTTACATCAGCTACCAAGTGGATGGCTGAGAACCAAAAGAAATTTCATGAAGTCAAGAGGGTTATTCAGTAGGAGGCTAACCTACAGACCGAGCTTGAGACTGTAAGAGCCGAGTTGGAGAGTGTGAGGACCGAACATGCAAGGGTCCTGGATGAGCTAAGGAAGAAGCATGATGGAGATCTGAAGGCTAGGGATGACCTCTTCAAGATGAAAGAAGAAACCCTGACCACCCAATTTAAGAGTGAGCTAGCCGAGGTAGTGAAGAAGGCACAGGACGATGCAGTAGAGGCCTACAAACTCTCGGACGAGTTTCAAGGCTTTGGTCTTGAATACTTAGAGAGGGGGATCAGGACGGCCTATCGGTGGGTCGTCCTCAAGTTTACTGATGTTGTCTCTTCAGTCAGCTACTCTCTTGAGGCGGTCTAGCTGGATGACCTCCTGATTGCCAAGGCCTTAGCCCATGTGGAATCTCAAGTGCATGTCGAAGGTACTGGCATGTCTGAGGCTCGGCATGTCTTGGTCATAGAAGAAACTCCCATTGATGTTGAGGCCTTGCCCTCTGATGCCGCTCAATAGGGTAGCTGTTTGCAGCCAATACCCTCTTCATGTAACAGAATTTTGTACTTTACTTTTATTGGACAAACGTCTATAACATTTTGTAATATAATTCCTCTTTCTGTCTTCTATGCCTGTCTCTTGTATGTTTTACCTTGTGATGTTTTTAAATTAAAAATCTCGCTAAATCTTCCCACGTCCTTCTTGAGGGTAAATGAGGGGTCGTCCCACCATTTACCCTCATCACACCCGAGGGTGGTTTCCACCAACTTAATGATGTTTAAAATTTTCAAGTCCCCCTCGTCTTTCTTGAGGGTGAATGAGGGGTTGTCCCCACCATTGTCCCTCATCATAGCCGAGTATGGTTTCCCACCAACTTAATGGTGTTTTAAATTTTCAAGTCCCATCTTGTCTTTCTTGAGGGTGAATTAGGGGCCATCCCCACCATTTACCCTCATCATAGTTGATGGTGGTTTCCCACCAACTTAATGGTTTTAAATTTCAAGTCCCCCCTCGTCTTTCTTGAGGGTGAATGAGGGGTCATCCCCACCATTGTCCCTCATCATAGCCGAGGGTGGTTTCCCACCAACTTAATGGTTTTAAGTTTCCAGTCCCCCTCGTCTTTCTTGAGGGTGAATGAGGGGTCGTCCCCACCATTGACCCTCATCATAGCCGAGGGTGGTTTCCACCAACTTAATGATGTTTTAAATTTTCAAGTCCCCCCTCGTCTTTCTTGAGGGTGAATGAGGGGTTGTCCCGACCATTTACCCTCGTCATAGCCGAGGGTGGGTTCCCACCAACTTAATGGTTTTAAATTTCAAGTCCCCCCTCGTCTTTCATAAGGGTGAATGAGGGGTCGTCCCCACCATTAACCCTCATCACAACCGAGGGTGGTTCCACCAACTTAATGATGTTTTAAATTTTCAATTCCCCCCTTGTCTTTCTTGAGGGTGAATGAGGGGTCGTCCCCACCATTTACCCTCATCATAGCCAAGGGTTCTTTCCCACCAACTTAATGGTTTTAAATTTCAAGTCCCCCTCGTCTTTCTTAAGGGTGAATGAGGGGTCGTCCCCACCATTTACCCTCATCATAGCTGAGGGTGGTTTTAATGAGTATAACCCCAATCATACTAGAATTAATCAAACACAAAATGAGGGACTAGTGTGACATTCTCATTAACATTCTAAGTGTTCTGTTGGAGCAACACATTCATTACAACTATGGTCCGATAGGACGTTACAAAATTATTAATAGTATTTCTTCAAATGATCTGCATTCTAGGGGTTGGAAAAGGGTTCCCCTTCTAGGTTTTCTAGTCTATAGGTTCCTGGGACAACTTCATCAATGACCCTATATGGGCCATGCCAATCAAGTATTTTTGAGGACTAAGTCCCCCACTGCGATTGGCCTTTGCTTCACCCTCTGGTTGTAAAACTTGGCAGTCCTCTGCTGGTAGGCAGCTTGCCTTATCTCGGTGTCTTCCCTCCTTTCCTCGATCAGGTCTAAGTTAAGTCTCCTCTCTTCCATATTTCTCTAGGGGTCACAAATTTGGACTCTATGGGTAGGAAACCCGATCTCAGTGGGGATGACGGCTTTTGAGCCATAAGCCAGCATGAACGGGGTTTCTCCGATAGGGGTCTTTGCCGTCGTCCTGTAGTCCCACAGTATAGCGTATAACTCCTCAACCCATCTTCCTTTTGCCTCCTCTAGTCTTTTCTTAATCCCGTCTAGGATTGTTCTGTTTGTTACTTCAGTTTTCCCATTGGCCTGAGGTCGGCCTGGTGACGAGACGAATTATTTTATACTCACCCTTTCATAGTACTTCTCTAGAGATGTATTCTTGAATTGAGTCCCGTTATCTGAAATGAGGGTGTTGGGGAAACCATATCTGCATATAATGTTTTTCCAGATAAACTGGAAGGTCTTCTTCTCAGTGATCGTTACCATCGGCTCCGCCTCCACCCATTTTGAAAAATAGTCAATTGCTACGATGAGGAACCGAGAGTTATTGACGGACCTAGACAAGGGTCCTACCAGGTCGATCCCCCACATTGCAAATGTCCATGGGGATGTAATGGAGGTAAGAGGCTGATGGGGCTAGTGAGGAATGGTGGCAAATCTTTGACATTTATCACACTTTTTTACATATGTCGTGGCATCTTTCCCCAAGGTCGGCCACCAGTATCCCTGGGTTACTACCCTCTTCGCCAAAGACCTGCCCCCAATGTCTCTTGAACATGACCCCTCGTGCATATCTTGCAAGATGTGCGGGACTTCAGACGGGTGCACACACCTAAGTAATGGGAGCAAGAACCCCTTTTTGTACAAGGTGTCTCCAACGACAGTGAATTTTGCATCTCTGTATCTCAACTTTTTCTTTTTTTGTTTTGCTTCTGGCATCTCACCCTCTTTAATGCATTTGATTAGGGGGTCCATCCACGAAACTTCTTTATTGATGTTTAAGCAAAAGCCAATTGCTCCCTCTTCTTCATCGATCATTGGTCGAAGAAGAATTTCTACTGGGACTGTCCTCCTGATATCGTCCTAGTTGCTGAGGCCAGCCTAGCAAGTGCATCGGCCCGGCCATTATCAAGCCTAGGTATCCTCTTCAACTTTACTTCTCTGAATCTATTCAATAGTGCCTTTACCCTTTCAAGATATTTGGCCATTCTCTCATCCTTAGCCTCATAGGCTCCTAGTATCTGATTCACCATTAGTCTTAAATCACTATGGACCAAGACCTGGCAGACACTAAGAGACTTAGCCAAGGAGAGGTCCGCTATCAGAGCCTCATATTCAGACTCATTGTTGGAGGCTTTGAAGTTGAACCTTAGGGCGTACTCGATGTCTGTACCGTCGGGTGCTGATACTATTAATCCAGCCCCACTTCCGCTTTCGCAAGAGGACCCATCAATGAAGAGGTTCCACACTGTCTTGTCCTCCGAGAAATTTCCCTTGGTGAGTGACCCCTGTCTAAAGAGATATCTTCCCTCTTCGTTTTTAGTCACTTTTTCTCTAGTTGTGCTTGTTTCAGCCTTATCTTTCGATTAATCAATGACTCTGCCTTGCTGGGTATCTGTCTTATTGAGGCTTTCCTCTTCAGCCTCATCATCTTCCCAAGTTAAGTCAGCCACGAAATCATCTAACGATTGCCCCTTAATGACCATCCTTGGTTGATATACAATGTCAAACTCTCCCAACTCTATAGCCCAGGCCATTTGCCTCCCTAATTTTTCTGGCTTGTGCAAGACCTTCCTAAGAGGAGAGTTAGTGAGGATGACCATTGTATGGGACTGGAAGTTCGGCTTCATCTTTCTTGATTCATGGATCAAGGCATAGGCTAAACTTTCCATCCTTGGGTATCTTTGCTCTGCCCCCTGGAGTGCCTTACTGTTGAAATATATGGGCTTTTGTACCCCGTCCTCTTCTCTCACAATGGCTGCACTGATGGATGATTCTGAGATGGCTGGGTAAACATGTAGTCGTTCACCCTGTACTGGCCGTGATAACAGCAAGGGAGACCCTAAGTATGACTTTAGCTCCTTAAAAGCCTGATCACACTCTTCGCTCCACTCAAAAGCCTTTCTGAGAATTTTAAAGAATGGTAAGCACCTGTCTGTGGCTCTGGACACGAACCTATTCAAAGTAGCAACTCGCCCTGTGAGCCTTTGAACGTCTTTGATGGTCTTCGGGGTCTTCATTTCTATGAGGGCCTTTATACTTTTAGGATTGGCCTCGATGCCTCTTTGGTTAACAATGAACACCAAGAACTTCCCTGCTTCGACCCCGAAGACACATTTGGCAGGGTTGAGCTTCATTCGATACTTGTCCATTGTGTTAAAGGTCCTCTCGAGGTCAGCCACATGATCCTCGGGCTTTAAGCTTTTGGTCAGCATGTCATCTACATAAACCTCCATAGACTTCCTAATTTGGTCTTCAAACATTTTTTTCACAAGGCGATGATACGTTTCCCCCGCATTTTTTAGGCCAAAGGGCATGACCCTATAATACTATGTCCCCTTATCGGTAATGAAGGCTGTTTTCTCCAAGTCTTTATGGTTCATGAAGATCTAGTTGTACCCTGAATAGGCATCCATGAAGCTCATGAGCTCATGGCTTGTGGTAGCATCTACCATCTGATCAATTCGAGGGATAGGGAAGCTGTCTTTGGGACAATATTTATTGAGGTCTGTGAAGTCTACACACATCCTCCACTTCCTGTTGACTTTTGGGACAATGAGTGCATTGGATAACCATTCGGGATAGATGACCTCTCTGCATCTTCTAGCTTCTTGACCTCATCCTTGATGACCTCCTACTTCTCCTGAGAATAAATTCTCCTCTTTTACTTTACTGGTTTTTCACCCTCTACCACGTTGAGCTTGTGGCTCATAATTTTGGGATCGATCCCCAGTATATCTGTGTGGATCCATGCCAAGACACTATGCCTTCTCCTTAGCATCTTGATGAGGTCTTCTTTTATGTCTATCTTCAGAGCTTTGCCAATTTGGATGGTTTTTTTCGGCTCATCCTCATTGAGGATGATAGATTCTACCTCTTCCACGGCTTCTCCTTTCTTGAGTTTTTTCTCATCCCTGGGGTCAAGGGTGTCAATGTTGTAGGTGGTTGTTGCCTTCTTGTGCGCCTCTCTTTCTTCGGTGGAGTTGAAGTAACATTCCCTCGCCGTCGTCTAGTCTACCTGAACTTCCTCTACCCCGTAAGGGGTCGGGAATTTGATCATCTGATGAACCGTAGATGGCACAACCTCAAACCCTTTAAGAGCTACTAGCCCCAGTATAATGTTGTAGGCCGAGAAGACATGTTCATCTATCACGAAGAAGCTGACCTTCTTAGTAAGCCATCTCGGCCACTCGTCCCCCATCCTGACATCGGCCTCACACACTCCTAGAGGGTGAACTTTTTTCCCCACTGAACCCAATCAATGGGTGATTGTATGGGACGAGTCTAGCATGGCTAAGGCCTAAGGCTTTGAAGCACGGCCAAAACATCACATCTGCAGAGCTACCCCCATCTACCAAGATCCTCAGCACCTCACATCCGTGCACCCTTGTAGTGATGACTAGAGGGTCATCATGCGGGGCTAAGAGGCCTTTGAAGTTCATTCTTGAAAATCCCACTATCAGAGTATCCATATCAACCTTCTTCCTCTTTTTTAACTCTGCCTCAATAGAGGTTGAGTGTACAGCCTTTGTCATTGCCTTGGCTTCAGCTACATGGTCCTTCCTGTCTTTGACCTTTGACCTTCCTCCTTCCAGTTACCCGGAGATCATCCCAATATCGACTGATATCATATTAAGTCTCTTTATAGTGTCGTAGTCGTCTCTCGGTGGCAGATCAGGGTCGCCCTCATCATCCGAAGGGTCGTCCCTTCGATTTGGAGGATCTTCTTGGTATGCATCACCCCTCTTCTTTTTGGGGTCGTCCCCTCGGCCCCTCTTGAAGGCGCCTTTGTCAACGTACTTCCTAAGCTTCCCTTCTTTTAGCATCTTCTCGATTTCATCTTTCAGAGCAAAACACTTTTCGGTGACATGGACATGGTCTTGGTGAAATTCACACCACAGATTCTTGTTCCTCTTGTGGGGGGGTTGCCCTCAGCTTCTCAGGCCACTTCAAGGACCGATCACTTTTTATCTCATTCAGGATATACTTGCAGCTGACCGTTGTAATCAGCAAATTTGTCATCTGTTGTCCTCTTCTTCCCCTCTTTGTTCCATTTCTGGTACTTACCCCCACTGTTGCCTCCTTTTTTGTCTTCATATTTTGCTACCATCGCCTCTTCGGCATTCATAACCTTTCCTGCTGTTGATAGCAATTCAGCCATTGTCCTCGGAGGGTCTTCAGCAAGCTTCCATAACAGCTTCCCCTTCTGGAGTCCTCCAACCAGGGCTGTAATAGCTATGCTTTCCTCATAGTCTTCGACCTCTAATTTTTCTTTGTTGAATCTGGCTATGTAGTCTCTTAGGCTCTAGCTCTTACTCTGCTTAACATAAAGCAGGTGTGTGGTCTTCTTTTGTGGCCTCACCCAAAGCAAAAGTTATGGATAAACCGGTTTGCTAACTGCTTAAAGTTTTCAATGGAGTTCTTAGGGAGAGATATATACCAGACATGTGTAGCCCCAGTCAGAGCGCCAAAAACGGCACGACACCTCATCTCGTCTGAGATAGAGTATATGTCTGTCGCCGATTGATACATCTCAATATGATGGACAGGGTTGGTACTCCCGTCATACTGTGGTGTGACCACTGGCGGCTTTAACTTGGATGGCGTGGGGAAGTTGACTATCTTCGCCACAAAGGGTGAGCCTATCGAGTATCCTCTTTGAAGAGGGTCCCGACTCTTTAGAATATCCCCAATATTGTCCTCCAACCTTTGGATCGAGTCATTCCAGGGCCTCATTGGTTCGGCCTGGCCGATGTTATCCCCTTCTACCTCTTTGAGGAGAACGAAGGGTTCCGTTGCAGCAGGTCTCTGTCGGCTGTTTACTTCTCCGTAATCGTTGTCCCATCCATGGGCTTGTCCCCCATGGGGTCGACCATCATCTACCTCCCTTCTGGATCTCGTAACACTTCTCAATCGGGATAATTTCTCTTATAAGTCATTTATCGGGCCTAACCTTTCAAAGGTCAACCCTCTGCTCAGACAATCGAAAGCAAAGCCCCTCGGGCGATCGTCAGGATTTTACCTTCCACACTTCCCTCTACTCTCCTGGAGAGGTCACACAGTATTGTTGGAGACCTCATACGGCTCCCAGCGCTCTATGGGGGCCTCCTCCCCCTCCAGATCATCATACATGTCCTCTGGGCAAGGGTTTCCCTGCCTCCCCAGGCATAGACGCCGAAGGTCAGCAACATCCCTCCATCGCTGAGGAGATGGTAAGTCTTTACGTGATCCCTGGGGTGGTCCCCTCGACTCGTGCTTCCCTGGAGCTGCTGCCGGAGTAATCATCTCGGGTGAGACTCCTAGTGGTCTTACAATGTTTTGGCTAAGAGCTGTGAACTTCTCCTACATAATTCACTGGCTTGCTTCTAGGGACTTCAAGATGGCCTCCACATCAGTCATCTCAGACTGAGGTGGCGGTTGACTCGAACTGGGTCCTACTCCACTATCCGGTGGAGGAAGAGGTGGTGGTGGCATCTCCGGTGCCATGTGTTTGAGCTATAGAGAGCTGAGCTCAAGAAAAGACTGGTGATCTTGAGAACCTTAATGGGTCTCCTTCAATGGTGAAAAAGGTCCACAAAGGGGGAGATCTGGTTCACCACCAGAGTGTCCAGTCAGGTCAAGCTGTATAAAGGAAGAGATGTCTTATCGTTCCCACACACGACGCCAAACTGATGATGCTAAGATTTAGCACCACCAGATAAGTGATGATGAGCTCAAACAGTAATAACAATGGCAGCCATAGATGTATATGTGTGTAGCTGTATAGAAGGGGATGAGTATAAGAGGAATAAGACAATGATGTATAGTGGTTCAACTAATATGGCCTATATCCACTGTGAGTGTGTGATCCACTAACTATGGGCATTTGTGGCCTTAGATACAATGCACTTAAGCTCACTCCCTCTCTCTACTATGTGTGGAAGTAGAGTTTCAGCTAGGGTAGGTGACAAGTATATATAGGTCTTGAGGGGTGTAGTGTACCCCCCAAGCATGCATGGTGCATGTGAGCTATGATCTGGCCAATCCCCTGCTGACACCTGGAGGTGCCACCTGTGATTAATGATGACCTAATATTCCCTCACGTGAGGGGATGATATTGTTATAACGATCTTCCATGTGCCATATAACCCTCACGCACACTATTCCACGCATCTCCCAAATCACGCGTTGTGACGATGTTACCCTCGGCCGATGATACGAGACAGAGGGCAAAGTTCCTGATGGCCATGAGTCAGGCCTTGTACTGTCATACCCTCGTAGGGTCATCCAGACCCAGATGAGGGGTCAGCTCGTTGAAGGGTCATTTGGGCCTGATGAGGGGTCGGCCCCTTGAAGGGTTGTCCAAGACATGATGAGGGGTCATCCCCCTGAAGGGTCGTTCGAGACATAATGACGGGGTCGGCCCCTTGAAGGGTCATCCGAGACATGATGAGGGGTCGGCCCATTGAAGGGTCGTCCGAGACATGATGAGGGGTCGACCCCCTGAAGGGTCATCCGAGACATGATGAGGGGGTCGGCCCCTTGAAGGGTCCTCCGAGACATGATGAGGGGTCGGCCCATTAAAGGGTCGTCTGGGCCTGATGAGGGGTCGGCCCCTTTTAGGGTCATCCGAGACATGATGAGGGGGTCAGCCCCTTGAAGGGTCATCTAATAATGGTTGATAGATCATCTTGGCCTCATCCATATGGAGGACTACCTCGTCCTGGCCGAGGGTATATATGGGTATATCACTCATGTTTCCCCGTAACTACATTTTCATTCTCACAAATTAATTACATTATCGTTTAATCCCATTTAATCATCGTCTTAATTCTCTCAATAATACTTGATTCCCATACCCCTAGCATAGACTACTGCAGCATAATGGATCCCTCCTTACATTCTAAGAATGTCCTAAAAGTTTTCCCAACAACAATTTAGGAGTTCTAGGCTTAAAAGGGAAATTTTTATATTTTTTGGGCAACCGAATCGATTAACCTTGCCGAATCGATTCGCATCTTCGCCGAATCGATTCGAAAATCTAGTATCTCATCTTATTCATTACGAAAGTGCATTTTTCATCTATTAACACCCACATAACTTACATATTTCTTCACCAAATTTGAAACCAATTGCCCCTAACCATTTCTACATGCATTAGGACGATTTCTAACGTAAACATAATATTAAGACCTTATAATTTTCAGTCAAGAATGGATTTAATCATCTAATCCTCAAGAACCCTATGTTTTCATATTATCCATTAATATTAAACATAAACCCAGATTAAATTCATGTATAATAAAACATAAACCTTGATTTATTATTCTCTAATGATATGAAATCCTTCTACATGTAATTCCTACCCAAACATGGATTTAAATTGTTCTTTTCTTCCAGGAATGTCAACTAAATCAAGATATAATGAAACCCTAGTAACATGGGTATTATAAATTCAAATAACTTGTATATAATCACTTGACTTTGATCAGTAGGGTCGGATTTCGTGGATTGGTGATGGATTTGATTGTTTCCTCCTCCAATCTTCCTTCCCAATTGATGAAAGTTCCAAGAATCTCTTCAAAGGCTCCAAGGACTCTTTACTTTTGTTCTCAAATGGACTCCCATTGTATTTTGAGTTTATAACCCTAGACCCTCTTATTTAACATCTGATAAAGGAATTGGAAATTCGTAGGTCTCCTAAAGCTCATTTCTCAAATGAATAAAGCGCCCCTATACCGTGTCGATTTAGCCTAATAATGCCCTAGGACCCAACCGACACCCCCATGTATACAATTTTGACTATTTCGACCCTTTCGGATTCATCCGTGACCTTAAAATAGTCATCCGAGTCACTCTACATAATTATTCCATCTCAACCTCAAATTAGTCTACACGCGACTCCCGATTGAGATAATTCCAATTACGCCAATATCACTCTATTACGCATAATAATTTCTATATGTTATTTACTGTTCACTTAGTAATTTAAATTCATAATATTAATCATTATCTCACCCTTAATTAATATTTAATAAACACGTTATTACTCAATTCAATTAAATTATTTCTCTCACGTAATTGAATATAAAACTAATTATTTACCGAATTAATTAAATTCAAATACGCAGAAATACGGGGTATTACATACTTCCCCCCTTACACGAAATTTTGCCCCAGAAATTAGGTCATACCTGTGGTGAATAACTCTAGATACTGCTCTCGCATGTCATCCTCCTGCTCCCATTTCGACTCATCAATATTGTGGTGCCACCACTAAACTCACACTAGTGGTACCACCTTGGATCACAGTTTACGCTCACTATGACCCAGAATAGCCACTAGCCTCTCCTCCTATGAGACTTCTGGCTAAAAATCAATCTCCTGGACTGGCACATGCCAAAAATCTCTCTCGTTCCACTGATATTTCTTCAGCGATGACACATAGAACACGTCGTGTATCCGCTAAAGATGCTTCGATAAACCCAATCTGTAGGCTATTGATCCCACTCTCTCGATCATAGGAAATGGCCCAATATATCTTGGCGCTAGCGTACCTTTCTTGTCGAACCTCATGATTCCTTTCATAAGAGACACCCGTACTAACAACTGGTCACGAACCTCCAGCTCCGCATGTCTATGGTCCGCGTCAGCATAGCTCTTTTTCATATCTTGAGCTATCCGAATATGTCCCCAAATTAGCTCGATCTTGGCAGTAGCCTCATGTATCATCTCGGGCCCCAATAACTTGTTATCCCCCACCTCTATCCAGTAGGGGTTGAACGATAAGGTCTCCCATATAATGCCTCAAACGGTGCCATGCCAATGGTAAATTGGTAAGAGTTATTATACACAAACTCTATCAATTGAAGGTATCGCTCCCAACCACCCTCAAAATCCTAGATGTACATCCTCAACATGTCCTCTAGAATATGATTCACCCTCTCATTCTGCCCGCCTGTCGATGGGTGATATGTCGTACTCAACTTCAAGTCTTTACCCATGGCCTCTTGAAAGCTCTACTAGAAGTGAGACACTAAGATCTTGTCTCTATCAGACATAATGTTAATTGTCACCCCATATAGCTTAACTATCTCAGCAATGAACAACTACGCGTACTGACTCGTCTCGTAGTCGATGCGGACTAGGAAGAAGTTGGCCACCTTGGTCAACCTATCCACTATCACCTAAATAGAATCATGAACTTTTTGTGATGTCAGTAGCCCAGTAATAAAGTCCATCGAAATGTTCTTCCACTTCCATAAGGTCATCTCCAATGGCTGTAGCATCCTTGAAGGTCTCTGATGGTAAGCTTTCACAAGCTGACAAGAAAAATAATTTGAGACAAACTCTTTTATGTCTCTCACCATTACCTACCACTAGTACTGTCTCCCCATATCCTGGTACATCTTATCACCACCGGGATGTATCATAAACCACAAAACATGGGACTATGTCATAATTTCCTGTCTCAAATCCTCATCCTCTGGCATAATAAATCTTCCATTACAATGTAAGACACCCTCTGAGATAACCGAATAGGACTCTACCCCCTCGACTAATAAATGACGCACCCTATCCTAGTAAAATCGATCCTCTGCCTGAGTAATAGAAAAAATTGACATGAATGCTTTGGCAAATTCATCATTGCATAAAAGATCCCTCCACTTCTCTTTCCAGTCCTCCACTAACTCTCCAGTAAGTCATCGGCTCAACGCATTTAGTACCACGTTACCCTTACCAGGATGATACTATATATCAAACTGGTAATCCTTAACGAACTCTAGCCATTGCCTCTACCTCATGTTCAGATCCTTCTGTGTGACGAGATGCTGAAGTGAATTGTGATCTGTGAATAATGTAAACTACTCTCCCAACAGATAATGCCTCCATATCCTTAAAGAAAAAATGATCGCTGCCAACTCAAGGTCGTGGGTAGGGTAATTCTTCTCATGGGGCTTAAGATTTCGGGATGCATAATCTATATCCCTCTCCTTCTACTGTAATACACCCCCAAGTCCCTGTAAGGATGCATCTGTGTAGAACTGATATTCCACCCCACTCCTAGTTAATGCAAGTACCCATGCTGATGTCAACTTATCCTTTATCTCATCAAAGGTTGGTTGATAGTGATCACTCCATACAAATGGCACTCTCTTATGAGTAAGGTTCGTTAAAGGACCCATAATCTTTAATAACACTTTAATAAATCGGTGATAATACATGGCTAACCCTAAGAAGCTGTGTATCTTAGTCGGTGTCATGGGTTGTTCCCACTCCCTCACCGCCGATACCTTACTTGGATCAACTACAATGCCCCTGTCAGATACGATGTGGCTAAGAAACTGTACCTCCCGTAGACAAAACCCACACTTCCCTAATTTGGCATACAACTCGTGATCCCTAAGTGTCTACAAGACCCTATACAGATGCTCCTCGTACTCCTCCTCAGTATAATAGTAGACCATAATTTAATCTATGAACAGGATCACAAATTGGTTTAATAATATCCATGAACACTACTGGTGCATTGGTGAGCCCAAATGGCATCACCCTGAACTCGTATGACCCATAATGTGACAGGAAAGTGGTATTGGAAACATCCTCGTCCCAAATACGTACCAGATCTTAAATCAATCTTTAAGAAGTAGGCAGTACCTCTCAACTAATCAAACATGTCATCTATCCTCGGCAACGAATATTTATTTCGTGTAATGACCTTGTTCAGCTCCCTGTAATCCATGCACAAGCGAAGCGAACCATCCCCCTTTTCAAAAATAACATCAACTCACCCCTTGGTGATGTGCTCCGCTGAATGAAACCCTGACCCAAGAGCTGATGAATCTGCTCCCTCAACTCCCGTATCTCTGAAGGGGCCATACGATACGATGCTCTGGCAATCGGTCTCATCCCCGATTCTAAATCGATCATAATTTATATTTCCCGGCTCGATGGTAGCCCAGCTATCTCCTGGAATATGTCCTCAAAACCCCTCACTATTAGAATCGAGTCTACCGGAATCACTATCTCTTGTGAGGTCTCCTCCTGAATATAATATAAATGGGAGCACGATCCTCCCTCGAGCAGAGGCTTTTCCACCAGGAACATCTCCTGTCCCAGAATGGAGAACACTATGGTCCTCTCATAATAACCTACTGTCACTCTGTAGTCGGCCAACCAATCAATACCTAGGATGACATCATACCCCTCCATATCTAACACTTAGAGGCCTCATCCTAAACTCAATCTCCCAATAATGATGTCTAGACCTCTACATATCGAGTGGATTAGTGACCCACTACCCTACAACGACTCTACACACATAAGACGAGTGTCGGTTGTCACTAAAAGACCGGCAGCTCGTGCAAATCTAGTTGTAAAAAAAGTGTGTGATGCCCTCGTATAAAAAAGTACCCTACCCTCAGATCAGTGGAGATGAAATGTACCCTCTACTACTGGTGGAGCCTGAGGTTCTGAAGGCACAGGTACATCCTGGACGTTATACACATGCCGTAGTGCATCTGGCCCTGCAGTTGTTATGGGGTCGGTGCTAAAGTTAGAGCTAATAGATCCTCCTGCCCCGGTTGGGCACCCTTCTGATGTACCCTGCCCTATTATGGACAATTCCTCCTCTTCTGACCCTATTTGCCACATATGAAACACTGACCCTAGAACTGCCTATGTCTCCGGCCTAACATTGGCCCAGATGGCCTCCCCCTGGTTCCCTTAGCCCTGATGACCCTGAGGAACCTGTTGTGTATTAGGACCCTCCTGGCCCTGCCTGAATCCCTGCCCATCAGGTCTATAACCTCCAGTCCTGAATCTCTTGGCATGATCCCCTGCAGGGAACTTTCCCCACCTACCTCCTTGTTTGCTTCTGGGGTGTCCGATTGGCACTACTCCCCCCAGTCCTACCAGCCTGACTAGTATCTCCTTATCTCTTGCTCGCCCTCAGATGGAAGAGGTGTTCTTGGAAATGTAGTAATATTGCATTGACAAAATCTGTAGATGTCACCAATACAGTTGTCGATCAAATGTTGCCTCATCCTTTAGGTTAAACCATTTACAAATTGTTCTTTCTTCCGGTTCTCATTGCTCACCTCATATGGAACAAAATTTTCCAAGCGGGTGAACTCCTCTTCATATTCAGCTACCGAGCAGTCTCCCTATGTTACCTCCCGATACTTCCTTTTCATCTCGGCCTCCACTCCTGATACTTCCTTTGCATCTCTGATAGTCATCATGTCTCTCTCCTCGGTGGTGGTAACCGACTCCCATCCCTGCAAAGTAGCTCCAGACAGGCTGAACATCATTAACATCTTCTTATGAGTCTCCATACACTGCACCATACGTAAGTGGCATTGCACATTCTTTTTCCACTAGCAAGCCTCAATAACATTGGAACTTCCCTGAAACTCGGTCGGGTGGCCCTTATGGAAGATCTTTCTGACTTTTTGCCAAATGGATGCCCCTACTTGGGTTGGGATCTCTAGTTCCACTGGTATCTATGCCTGGGGTTAAGGGAAATAAGCATCCATAGCTCTCATGGTTGTGCCGACCGCCTGGTCCACTATCACTGCCACTTGTGCAGTTGAAATCATCTTTAATGGTGGTTGTGGTGCCGGTACCTGTAGCTCCTGATGAGCATCCCTCGTCTCATTCTTGGTCGCTGCCCTCACAGCTCTTTGTCTCCTCGATGGCATATGAAAACATATCGAATTGTACAAGTACATAATTTTTACAAAATCTAGTATGAGAAGCAGGATATCTCAAACATGTAAGGATAAAAACAACAGTCCTAATAATAGGGCTCTGTATCAAAAGAACGAAATGCTGAAATTGTAGTAAGTCGTATAGATTCTATTGGACACTATAACCAGATGCTCTGATATCATCTGTGACACCCAACCTAATTAAATACTAGGTGATAAGGTCTTTATTAAATTAAACCAGGATTTACAAAATGGTCCATTCTTAGCATTACTGTTGAAAACCAAATTTATTACTAATCACCTATCAGTTAATTAAGCCGGTGCCAAATTTTTATCTTCTATTAAATAGACAAATAGTAATATGCGGAGACATTGAATATAAAACATTCACACCATACTAGAGTCTAAATAATATCAATAAATTAATAACTAAAGTCTTGTCGAATAAACCATTGGCTAAAATTCTCATGCCAAATAATGAATCTTACTAATAAGAAAATCTGAATACAATTCTGAAACCGAAATACTGAATAAATAAAGTCTCAAAGGGAAACATGCACAAACTAGAATACTGTAATAACTCCAACACTAGGAATGAAATGATGGATGTGTCTAATCAAAGCCCTGTGAGCCTCCATAGTGCTGCAGCCATACGTCCCTGTAGAGAACCATCATGTCTGGCATCTATGTGGTTGGACACCTAAATGGTTTTTAAAAAGATTTTATAGCAAGGGTTAGTATCCAAAAAAAATTTCAAGTATTTAACACAATTTAAATTATGTTATTGATTACACATGTTAGGTTTTGTGTACACTCACTTGAGTTTCCTCATCTCTCATCTATTGTGCACACCTAAAGTCACCACTTAGTCTACCTAGCAATTCTACCCAATCTAACTAGACATAAGTACTTCATTTCACGACTAAAACTTCCAAGTCCCGGTACCGCCCATACAATATGTTTTCTTATTAATATCACTCGTATGTTATAATCATTCGAAGTAACATTTCTCGCATGTTATAATTTAATCACATAATTAAATGTCTCTACTTAATTACCTTTTTATTTGGATTTATCATCTAGTAGTCTACTATCACATATAAGGAGATTATTCATACAGTATATATTTCACACACAATATATACAATAAGTGCATACTTTGCTAACATGTCCCCATATGACACATTGAGGACAATTGGTTCGGAATGTTACCTCTACCCCAAAATTTATTTCATATATTGATTCGGAATGTTACCTCGACCCCAATATTCATTTCATATATTGGTTCATAATGTTTCCTCGACCCCAATATTCATTTCATACATTGGTTCGGAATGTCATCTCGACCCCAATAAAATCAAGTATACAACAGGTATTCACCACACCTATAGATATTCAGTAGGTATATATACAACTTAAATATCATAACTTTGTACGTAGTATATATTACTCTAATACTCACCATACTTTCAATTTACAATTATTCTCACTATCGCATTTAGCAGAGTATCATTCTTTACTCTAAGGGTCCTAATTACCCCTTATTTTATTTCAGCAACTAAGTCTACCTTAAAATATTGGTCCATACCCTAAACTCACTCACGCTTCCCCGTAATCGCATTCTCATTCTCACGAATTAATTACATTATCGTTTAATCCCAATTAGTCATCGTCTTAATTTTCTCAATAAGACTTAGTTCCCATAACCCTATCATCGCCTACTGCACTATAATGGATCCCTCATTAAATTCTAACAATGTCCTAAAAGTTTTCCCGACAAAAATTTAGGAGTTCTAAACTTAAAAGGGAAATTTTCATATTTTTTGGGCAACCAAATCGATTCGCCGGGAGGCCAAATCGATTCAAAAATTTGTTATCTCCTCTTCTTCCTTACACAAGTGTGTTTTTCCTCCATTAACACCCACTAACTTACACATCTCTTAACCAAATTTGACACCAATTATCCCTAACCATTTCAACATGCATTAGGACGATTTCTAACGTAACTACAACATCAAAACCTTATAATTATCGTTCAAGGAGGGATGTAATAATCTAATCCTCAAGAACCCTAGGTTTTCATATTCTCCATTAATATTCAACATAAACCCAGATTAAATTCGTGGATAATAATACATAACCCCTAATTTATTATCCTGTACTGATATCAAATCCTTTTACATGCAATTCCTACCCAAACGGCCATTTAAATTGTTCTTTTCTTCCCGAAATGTCAATTAAATCAAGATATAATGAAACCCTAGTCACATGGGTATTATTACTCCAAACAACTTGTATATAAGCACTTGTCTTTGATCAGTGGGGTCTGATTTCATGGCCTGGTGATGGATTTGATTGTTTCATCCTCTAATCTTCTTTCCCAATTGATGAAATTTCCAAGAATCTCTTCAAAGGCTCCAAGAACTCTATCCTATTTTTCTCAAATGGACTCCCATTGTATTTTGAGTTTATAACCCTAGCCCCTCTTATCTAACATTTGATAAAGGAGTTAGAAATTCGTATGTCTCCTAACCCTCATTTCCCAAATGACTAAAGCGCCTCTATATGGTACCGATTTAGCCTAAAAAATGCCACGGAACCCAATCAACACGCTCGGGTATACTATTCTGACTATTTTGACACTTTTGGAGTCATCCGTGACCTCAAAATTGTCATCTAAGTCACTCTACATAATTATTCCATCTCGATCTCAAATTAGTCTACATGCGACTCCCGATTGAGATAATTCCAATTATGTCAATATCACTCACTATTATGCATAATAATTTACATACGTTATTTACTATTCACTTAGTAATTTAAATTCATAATATTCATCAGTATCTCACTCTCAATTAATATTTAATAAAGATATTATTACTCAATTCAATTAAATTACTTCTCTCGCGTGATTTAAAATAAAACTAATTAATTACTGAATTAATTAAATTCAAATATGCAGAAATAAGGGGTATTACAGGCAGCCCCAGTGTGTGTCCTGATAGTGGTGCAGTATCCCCAAATGGAATATGGGATCCGATCAGCCCAGTCTCTGTAGATTTCAATTATCTTATTGATGATGGTTTTGAAGTTCTTATTGGCAGCTTTGATAGTGCTATCAATTTGGGGCCATTAGGAAGAAGAATTATGTCTTTGAATTCCATATTCATTAATTAATTTTATGACCTCAGCCTCAAAGTGGTGTCTGTTTTTTGATACCAACTCATGGGGAAATCCATAGCGGCAAATGATATTTTTTCTGATTAACATAGCCATTTTCTTCGCATTCAATATCGCATGTGAATCGGTTTTGACCCATTTTGTGAAGTAGTCAACGACTAAGATGAATTCGTGCCCGTTTGAAGCTTTGGGAGTGACCTTACCTATAATATTTATTCACGGGTTAGAGAAGGATCAAGGATAGGTCATATTGTACAGCTCTCTGGGCGGCAAGTGTTGAAGGTTAGCAAACTGTTAAAATTTGAGGAATCTCTGAACATAGGTAGTGCAGTCTTGGATCATGGTTGTCCAATAATACCCTTGACGAATGATTTTCTTTCCAAGCATATGATCATTCATGTGGGGTTCACATTCCTCGTTGTGGATTTTTTGTATCATTACATCAATTCCATCCCTTATTATGCAATGCAAGTGGGTTTCGTCAAAGTTTCTATTGAAAATGATATACTAGGCAACCAGTTTGCAAAGGGTCACATGATCTTTTTTATCCTCATCTCAGGGATACGTACCATGTTTGAGAAGGCGCTAAATTTCATAGTATCGTACTCTTGTCATGTTAGAATCTTCTTCGGTGATGATCTCAATCTGGTAATAGTGGGTGGGTGCAGTTTGTTTCTGAACCAAAGCCATTATTATTACCTCAAGCTTATCGACTATGGAGGCCAAGGTTGTTAATGTGTCGGTTAGGCTATTCTTCGAGCGAGAAAGGTAATGGAAGGTAGCATCTTTTAATTTCAGAGGAAAGATCTTCTAGATAAGCATAGAAGGGTAGGAGTTTCTCGTCTTTTACTTCCTATTTCTAGAGAATTTTCCCGACAACGAGGGTAAAATACCCATAGACATCCAGATTCCTTTCTCGAGGGCAGTCTTCAGACCTACAGCACATGCCTCATATTTTGTCATGTTATTATTGTAAGAGAAGTCAGGCTCGATGGTAATAGGGTGTGAGAGTCATCGGGAGCGGTCAGGGATATCCCAATATCATTCCCTTTTCTTATTGGAAGCTCCGTCGAAGAACATTTTCCACTTGATGTCCTCCTAAGAGGTGCAAAAGATGTTTTCGTCTGACAATTTAGAGACCCAAATTTTGGTTCCTTCCATAGGGTAATCGACAAGATACTTGGAGATGGATCTTTCCTTCATGGATTATGGTGTTATGTACACTATATCGAACTCACCTAGTAACAACAACCAGCGAGCCATTAGGCTTGACCGAACGAGATTTTCTAGTTGGTATTTTATGAGATCCATTCAGGATACCAGTCTGATGGGGAATGCAAGAATATAGTGCCATAGTTTCTGCATGACCCAGACCAGGGTGATGTATGCCTTCTTTAAGGAAGTGTAGGATATTTCGTGTCCGGCTAGCTTTCGACGAGCGTAATAGATTTCTCTCTCCTTGTGGGACTCCTAAATGTATTAGGCCAGTAAATCCAACCTTGTAGTATCTGTGATAAACAAGTACAAATGAGGAGGAGACCTCACTACGAAGGCATGAGCACCGGAGGTCGGATGAGGTATCTCTTAATCTGGTCAAAGGCTTTTTAGCACGCCTCGTTCCAAACTTTGGTTGAGTCATTTTGGAGAAGTTCGAAAATGGGTTCATAGATAGAGGTCATTTGGCTAATGAACTCACTGATGTATTTCATCTTAGTAAAACATATTCGTACTTTTTTCTCCATCCGGGGTGGTTTCATCTCAAGTATGGCTTTCAGTTTAGTGGGGTCTGCTTCCATCCCTTTCTCACTGACCATGAATCCAAGGATTTTCTCTTTAGTGATGTCGAAGACACATTTATGTGGGTTGAGCCACATTTGGTACTATCGCAGTCGCTCGAAGAATTTTCTCATGGAGGGGATGTGACCTTCTCGGGTCTCAGACTTGATGATCATGTCGTCAACATAGACCTAGACTTATTTATGGATGAGGTTAGGCAAGATGGTTATGTCGACCCTTTGGTAGGTTGCTCCGGCATTTTTTAGCCCAAATGACATGACTGTGTAGCAAAATGTTCCCCATGGGGTGATGAAAGAAATTTTCTCCTTATGGTCAGGGTAAATTTTGACTTGGTTGTAGCCGGTGAATCTGTCGATAAATGTCTTGAGGGTGTGATTGGTTGTATTGTCTACGATCATGTCAATATTAGGCAGAAGATAATCATCTTTTGGGGAAGCTTTGTTTAGAGCCTGAGAGTCAATGCACATGCAGACTTTTCCTCCCGATTTCGGCACAGGGATGATATTTTCAATCCATATAAGGTATTCGACTATGCGAATGAAGCCCACATTCATCTGTTTGACTACTTCTTCTTTGACCTTGAGGGACCATTTTGTTCGAACCTTTATCAATTTTTTTTTAACAGGTTTTCTTTTTGGGAATGTGGGGATCTCGTGTTGATCTATCTTTAGGTCAATTTCGGTCATGTCGTTGTAGGACCATGCGAAGACATTCATGAACTCTTTCAGAAGCTCTTTGAATTGGGCCCGCTCATGATCATTAAGGGTAGAACCTATCCAAATTTCATCCAAATGGATACTAGGACCAAGATTAGTAACAACAGTCACATCATCATAAGTTTGAACGTGATTATAATGTTTATTACTTTTCTTATTGAGATCAGTTAAGAATTGTTCATTTACTAAATCATCATCATCAAAAGTTTGATTAAAATCAATGTAATTAACGTAAGGCACAGAAAGATACTCCAAAATATTCGTTTATTTCATTCTCAATAAATACAGTGAGAGAGGTAATTATTCCGAGCTAAAGCACTAATACCAAATTGTAAAGGTGTGTGATATCGATTATTTTTGCGATTCGCAAATTTCCAACTTAAAACTTATTTAATTAGATGTTAAATTTTTATCCAAATTAAATCCAATTTTATTTAAACCCTAATCATGCATCTATGTGAATAATTATGCCATCAAAAACAATCGCAAAATGCTGGACATATAGATATCAGGACCAATCCCCTGAAAGGGCAAAACCTTTTATTTCAATAAATGTTTGCAAATCACAACTTACAACATACTTACAAAATTTGCAATGAATTTATCGCAGCAAACCCATATAGACCGAAGTCTAGTAACCAGCAATGAACTCCCATAAGAGCCCACAATAACTGCAACTATTCACAACAAAGAATACCCTCAAGTATCCTCAATGACCGCAGTCGTCAGTAAGCAACTCCCTCAAGAACTACCAATCCAGCAGCAGAGATGGCACTCCATAAGAACAAACTTCAACAGAAATGATTTAGGTTCCACAAATGATTCAGAAAAGAATTTGGATGTTATGGTGTAAATCAAACACATCAAAAACCCTAAAAGTGAATACTAAAAGTTCTGTAGAATTGCAGTTTCATGTATCAAAACTCTTAATGAAATAGGTCTCCAAAACAGGTACTTATAGATAGAAAAAAATCTTGAGGCATCGCCTATCATTAGAAGTTGTTCGAACGACATTACCACATCGTTTGAACGACATCTCATGTCGTTACTAACGACTAGTAAAAACACAAAATAATACAGGTTCGTTTGAAGAAATAAAGAAATGACCCTTCAAATGACATTAATTGTCGTTAAAAGTTGTCATTTAAACGACTTATCAATGTCGTTTGAACGACGTTGCTATGTTATTTTAATGACATAAACGAGAAAATTACATTATAAAAAGTCGCTGGCCTACAGATCTTGAAAAATTATTTTGACCTAGAAAAAATGCCTCATTTTGTTTAAAATTAGTTTTGAAAAATATCCCAATACTAAAGTAAAATATTTATAAAACTTAAACACGTTCTATATGAAATTGTACCTCATGTCGTGCAAATGTTAAAGATACTTGAAATTCAGATCTGTCTTCATGAATCAAATGACCGTGAGCTTCATTGACTATTGTAGCGGTATACGACATATCTTATGTAAACTATAAACAATGAAAATTATGTCCTTACGAATCTCCCCCTATGTCTATACCAGTACAAAATAAAAATATCTGAATTATCAAAACAAAAAAAATCCTATACATATCTAATATGCAACCCAAAATCCGGAAAGATACTAAAAATGAAAGTCTTTAAATTCTTCAAAAATCTTCAACTTTCTCGAAAATACGTTCATAACGTATCGAGTTTAAAATGAGATACACATAAATCAAATATCAAATCAACTCAAGAAAATCATCTCAAATGTCCCCCATAATTCAAATTCTCACTCCTCCATAATTCATAATTCGTTCTCCCGTTTTTTATTTGTCTGAAATAGACAAGGAAAGGAATAATCAAAAAATAAGCACGGAGTGTCACGACAAGCATAACAAACGTATAAAAATTACGCTCGTGAAAGGATAAAGTCAAAAGCATTCACAAACTATTTTTTAATTTTTCAAAAATTTAAATTAAAAATTTATAAAAAAAACACGCCCCATGAATTTACACTAAGATAACCAAATCGTGGATACGGAATGAATGGATGTGAACAAATTCGAGAAGAAAATCAATGCAATCAAACGTAACATATTGTCATGATGAATATGTATACTCCTAACGAACGAACTAAAAATTGTCCTTAGGTGTAAAAATATGAATTTAAATGACATCGACTCAATCTAATCAACACATCAAAGTCAAATAGAATTTTCACACCAAAAACGTCTAAAACTATGTAATGCTTTTTCAAGACTTTATCAGGACGTGCAAACCCATTGTTTTATTTGCATCCAAACCCCCTCATAGATAACAAATATTTTTAATTTTCTATTAGGGTGATCTAAATCCTAATGGCCCCTTTTTGGCATATTTATCTTTTTATTGCCTTAATTTTTTTTTCTCGAGCTCTTTTTAAACGGTGGCTTTCGCAACGTGATTATTATTCACTCGCAGCTTTTTCCTGTGTTCACTCATCATTTTTCCAAATTTTAAATAAATCAACACGGGCAACGGTTCTTACATGCACTACTTTCATTGTTCGTTTTAAAGACATAATTAAGATGAAAAAAATTCTACCAACAAGGGATAGACAAGTACAATAATTAAATAAATTTGTGCACGTGTCCATTAAAGGAAATCATGAGTCAAATATGTAAGAAGTAACAACTAATCACATCTCAATGATTCCAAATATTGTACAGCACAAAATATAATGAGGATGCGTCGCAAATCACTATCAAATAGTCACATATATATGGAATGATGTTATGACCTGGTCATTCTAAATGTCCATTCATAAACGGTGTAAAACAAAATACAAAAATCCTTTCAGCTTTTTCAATTTTTCTCAAAAAAATAGAAAATTTGTTTGTATTTTTCAAAAAAAAATCAAAAATAAGAAATCTTTTTGGTTTTTCAAAAAATATATCAAAAATGAAAAAGATAAATACACAAGTGGTATACACTAACAATAGGCATGCAAAATCATCATGAAAATCATCATATGCTAGCAAACAAGTCTAAACCTCAACTGTTATGTGCGGAGGAGTTTTCGAAAGGTCGTGGCATCATATGAAAAACATCCATCAAATCATTTGAAGTTTTGACTAAAAACTTAACTTGCTCTCGAATATAAGCAAACTCTCTCATGTAATCTCCCTGAGCAGGCAAAGTATCATGCGGGGGTGCATGTGTGGGAACATGTGGCAAAACTCTGTGTAACACACTATCCAACTTAAAAGAGAATTCCTTAAGGTGTCCTCTCTACTTACTTCTAGGTGAAAACATACACGGGCCTAGGAACTCCTCTCTTGAAACGTCTAGGATGCACTCTCCTATCGGGTAACGAATCCCTGGTGGTTTAATTTGAGAGCCATATGGATCTTTAACAAACACGGGAACCGGCTCGGGTGCAACATGAGAAGAAGATGCACCGTCATAACTTATTCCTAATCTCTCAATATTACCCAAAGCAAGATCAAGGAGCATCTTACCGACCTTCTTAGATGTGTCCTCTATATTGACCTTGACCTCCCGGGTATGCTCGAGATCTCTTTATAGTTGCAACACACGAGCTTAAAGTTCACGCTTTTCCCGTCCTACGAAGCTCACTCAAAGAAACCTATACCTTCTCGAGTTGACTCACCAATGGCTCAAAACTTCTATCTCTCTCTCTGAATCTTACACCTTATGACCTAACTCCTTATTCAACTTCTTCGCCTTTAAGGTCTCAGCGTATAAATCTCTAAATGCTTTTTGGAGTTCAGTTCCACCCTCACTTCCACACTCACTCCTCACTCTCACTCACACTATAAACACTCAAATCATCATCGACGCTCTCGCGTGTACAAGTATCCTCATCGTCATGGTACAAACTAGGTGTGCTCACGTGACTTGCAATAAATGCGATACACAAATCATGTGATGACTCATCCTCGGAATAATTCGCCTCTTCATCACTATCATTTAAAGTGGATGGCATAGCAATTTTCTTGCCCTTTACATTTAGCATAGTGTGACATTCAATGGTTTTTTGCCCTTTGCCCTCGCACTCAAAACATCTCTCATCTTCCTCTTTCTCTTTCTCTTTCTCACAGCTCTCATTGGCCTCTTCTTTCTTTTTATTTTTCTCAAAAAACTTTTTGCTAGACGAATTTTCTTTTGAAAATTTGAGAAACTTTACAAAATTTTAAGTAAACATAGTTACATCATCAATATTAAACTCTCCCTTAGACTCGGAATTATAAACTCTCTCTTTATTCTTCTTCTTTTTCTTCTTAGACACTTCCTCACACTTTCTCGATTGTGCCTTAAGTGCAATCCCTCTATCCTTAGGCTTAATAGTTTTGGGAAACATGTCGATCTCATAAATTTCAAGGTCTCCTATGAATTCTTCTAACCTAACTGTATCGAATATCCCCCAAAGAATTTAAAACAATGACCTTAGGTATAAAACAGGATGTAAGTGACCTCAAAATCTTTTTATCAACCCTTGTCTCGTCAATTTTGTCACCCAAATTAAAATGCATGTTGACTATGTCTAACAACCTAGGATAAAACTTTTCAAAACATTCAGACTCTGACATCGTGATCTCAAACTGGATGGTCAAATTTTTCAACTTAGATGCCTTAACTGTGTTGGTACCCTCATGTGTCAAAATTAGAGGATATCCCATGCCTCTTAGACGTGATGGACGTCATAATACGACGGAACTCATCAGGGGTGGTGGCTCCAGAAATAGAGCTTAGGCCATGGGAGTTAAAATTTAAAATCATCCTTAGTCAGTTAGACACAGGTTTAAGACTCGTGACATTATCAACGGTGACAGGGGGAGGAGACCACCCTATTTCTCACATAATCCAGACACATTTATCAATTTCTTTTCAACTAGATTTTAAGCGGGATTTCTAATAGGCATAATTTGTGCCATCAAAGATGGGCAATTGATTATATAGGCTTTCCAATAGAAAAATTGTGAAATTTTTCAAAAAAAAATTGACACCACAAAAATTTTGCGGAAAAATAATCACTCAGTTAATTAGAGTAACCGTCTCTGATACTAATTTGAGAGAGGTAAAGATCCTGAGCCAAAGCTCTTATACCAATTCGTAAAGGTGTGTGATATCGATTACTTTTAGGATTCACAAATTTTCAATTTAAAACTTATTTAATTAGATGTCAATTTTTATCCAAATTAAATCCAATTTTATTTAAACCTTAATCATGCATCTATGTGAATAATTATGAGATCACAAACAATCACAAAATGTTGGACAAACAGATTTCAGGAAAAATCCCCTGAAAGGGCAAAACCTTTTATTTCAATAAATGTTTGCAAATATCAATTTACAACACACTTATAGAAATCTACAATGAATTTACCATAATAAACCCACATAAATCGCAACCTAGTAACCAACAATGGACTCCCGCAAGAACCCACAAGAACCGCAGTTCTTCCCAGTAAAGAACACCCTTAAATATCCTCGATTATCGTAGTCATCAGCAAGAAACTCCCTCAAGTGCTACCAATCCAGCAGTAGAGATGGCATTCCACAAGAACAAACTTCAATAAAAGTGAATTGGGCTATACAAATGATTCACAAAAGAATTAGGATATTTTAGTGTGAATCAAACACATAAAAAGCCCTAAAAGTGAAGATTAAAAGTTCTGTAGAATTGTAGTTTTCATGTATCAAAAGTCTTAATGAAATAGGTCTACAAAACAGATATTTATAGCTCAACAAAAATCTTGAGGCTACGCATGTCGTTTGAACTACATCTCATGTCGTTATAGACGACCTTAAAAATGACCAGTAAAAACACAAAACAGTACAGTTTCATTAGACGTAGTAAAGAAATAACCATTCGAGTTACCCTTCAAATAATATTTCCTGTCGTTAGAATTTTTTGTTTAAACGACTTATCAATGTCGTTTGAACGACATAAATGAGAAAATTTTATTTTTAAAATCTCACCTTCAGGTCTTGAAAAATTATTTGGACTTAGAAAAAACACCTCATTTTGTTTAAAATCAGTTTCAAAAAATATCCTAATACTAAAGTAAAATATATACAAAACTTAAACACATTCTATACAAAATTGTACCTCGTGTCGTGAAAATGTTAAAGATACTTGAAATTTGGATCCATCTTTATGAATTAAGTGATTGTGAGCTTCTTCAACAGTTGTAGTTGTATACGACATATCCTATATAAACTACGGATAATGGAAATTATGTCCTTACATACAGCATTAAGAACCTCGCCAAGAGACGTCTAGTTTAAAATGATATCAAAAATAAGGAAACAACAATAAGTTTGGGGATTTCTTGAATGGTGTGGATAGCAGGGTTTAGTTGGCCTTGGGCGGGCAGGATCGGAACGGCATGCTAATTAAGGAGACGTGTTTCTGTAGTGGTAATCTTCACGGATGGGTTCGATGGCGCAACTTCTTTGAGAATAATACAGAGACTCAACCTCGGTGTTTGCGGGTTAAAGGAATCATTGGCATCTCTACCTTTATAGTTTTTAATGTTTTCAATGGTCTCACACTACAGGAATATTGATTTTTCTCGGCATAAATTAAATGCTGAGAAAAGCACTAAAAATGCTGGTAACACTTTTGGTGGCACTTTTGGCGGCATTTCCTCAAGTGCGGCAATAGCCAATGTGGTAAAAGAACAACGGCATTTTTAAAAATGCCGCGAAAAGTTAGCGGCACTTTTGGCGGCATTTCCACAAATGCAATAGCCAATGTGGTAAAAAAAACAACGACATTTTAAAAAATGCCGCAAAAAGTTACCTGCATTTTTTGGCATTTATATTAATGCTGGTAATAACTTTTTAGCGGCATTAAAAAAATGTTGATAATAACCTTTTGCAACACCTATTAAATGTTCAACACACTTTTAGCGGCACTAAAAAAATGCCGAGAATGATAATAGCGGCATTAAATAAAGTTTTGATATTATTTTGCAATATATGAGTGGGAACAAGTGTTAAAAAAAATCATTAATTACAAATATCGTATTTATGTGCAAATACACTACCATAACATTAAATTAAGAGGACAGTAATCAAATTAAAACGTCATTAAATTAAAACCAATAGCATTCATCATAAATAAACATAATTGAGCTTGGAACAATTATACATCCACAAAATAAAATGTATTACACGTCGAATAAGAAAAAATGGAGAAACATGAAGCGAAACAAAAAAATTTATAATGTACGATCCTTATCCATCAAACATCCTCTTCGACCTACAAATAAAAAAAGTCAATCGTTAGTCATTGATACTTATTCTTTAGCATTTTAATTAAAAAAATAAAATTAAAAATTAGTAAATTAGCAATATACCACGCTACGATTGAATGATATGCATCTCCAATTCTGGACTTATTTCTATAAGGTCTAGGCAATGCTTCATTTGTTACAAATGTTTTCTCAATATATACTTTCCAAAAGTCTTCACCAATTGGTGTACCCCCTGGTTTTGTTGAAAGGTCTTTGCTCACAATGAATCCACGTGCCATAATCACTTTTGGAAGTCCGGAAGTAATAAGGTCTACAATATTAGGAAGTGCATTATTTGAGACCATTTGTCGTGGTTGATGGTGCTTCTTTTTCTTCTTTGATGATTCTTTCTACAAACAAGATGAATATTCCATCAACCATATATTTCTGGGAAAAAAAACAATAGAGTTTTATTTGTTTTTAAGACATCCATAAATTTTAAGACTATATATAATCAAATAAACCAACTACTCAATGCCAAGTATACCCCAACTCCCCAAGAAAGCGCAGATATATTGTGCCCTTTAAAATTCTTTAAATTAGTAACATACCTAAATTGAAGTAGCATGCGTTTGTTCAGTAACACAAGCAACAGTCTCGAGGGCAGCCAAGTGTTGAGAATTTGCAACACAAGCAATATTTCTTGAGACCATTTATTGGTGTCGGTGATTTTTCGTCTTCTTTTATGGTGTTATCTACAAATCAAAGAAAGCAAATAGTTAATTAAAGACCATGCAGTGATTCTCTACCAAACATAAGCATAAGCGCAAACATTTTATAACATCCACAAAAGAATGCATTGCAAACAATCAACATATTTAATACAAAACAATATAAATTTTTAACAAAATTTTGACAAAGTTTCCTTTGTTTGTAGGACATCCAAAAAATTAAACACACTAAAAATGAAAATAAATTAACCTAATATCACCATTACAAGAAGATTCTACATTCAAATGATGAGTGCAATGAATTCAATATAACAGGCATGCAACAAATTTCAAATAGTGAGATCACCATCAAATCTCACTTTCTAAACCAAAAACTAAAAAATGGAAACTACCACCCCTTGTTGACCAACACGAGCAGCAATCCTGGGTGCCTCATGTGTGAAATGTTAAGTGGTCCTAAATTCTTCTAGTTGTTGCCAAGGCTGTAAAGATGGAAAGGAAAAACACATTAACCCAAGTTATCACTACATGTCAATACATCAATCTATTATATTAACATAAGTAAACAATTATATTTCCTCTATCGTATAAAGATGATTTATAGTAAATTCAAGTTGGAAGTTTAATTTTATCATCTTTTAATTTCATCAATTTGAATGTTCTCTTCTAATAATTTTATCCTCCAATACAACCCAAAATTCCTTCTTGAAGTCTAGATAAGTGTATCTTTCAAAATTAATGTTATAGGCTTTTAGCAATGGAAGTACCTTTGGATTCCCAGATGTAATCAAAACTCATCTACTCAACTTCCATGAAGGCCTGTGCATATTTAACAACATAATGAAATCATTCAGCCATATAATTCCATTCAATGATAATAATTGAGCTACACACACACACACACACACACATACACATATATATATATAAATGAGAGATCAGTACATCTAAAAAAAATTAGCAGCTAAATTTGATATTCACATTTTTTCCCAATGTAAATGTGACTCAAGATCAACCTCAATGCCATTCACATGATGTGTCATATTGATTTCATGAACCATTCTTCCATATTGTAGACCTTATTAAATCTGACTAAATGGTACTCAAATTCACTGGGTGAGAGAGATACCAGAGAATGAAGAGGCAGAGGAAAACGAGGGCCTTTTGAACTGTGACAGGTTCTTAATCTAGACTTGTAGCTGAATTAACAGTGTGAGCTTTGGGTTTAAAAATACCATTCTTTGATCTGGTAGTCATAGAATGATTATTAGAAGACTTTTTTTTTTCCAATCCTTTCTGCTTAGCAACCTGAATAATACATTAGTCATGGTTTTGGTGGGAGATAATCATGCATAGTATTAACCGTCTACATAAGCTTTACATGGAACACTCTGATAGTAATTGGAAAATTGATTGCAAAGGAAAGGTCCATAGAAACCAAAATCTGCCCAATCACATCCTGAAACTACTAGTGTATCCGCCTCCGTAACCCGACGATCCATACCCACCACCATATTATTGTCCACCATATGAAGGTGCCGGCGGGTAAGAAGAATCACCCAACTGAGAATAAGAAGACCTCAAACCAGAATCCATTTTGCCATAGCTGCTAGGAGTTGCTTCTTTGTGAATGTTTACACTTTCCTGAATAAGTTGCTGAGCTGTTTGAACTTGTGATGAGGTCCCTTTAATTTCCACAGTGATTTCATCTGGTAGGCCTCTGCTCTCTTGCACAGTTAGGATAGCACCACTAGTACGTCGAATGTACGCAATGTTTGTCCCTCTAATTCCAATAATGTCCTAGGCATAAGCGAAAGGTATTTGTATTGTCTATGTTATCTGAGTTACAATAGGTCCAGCAGCACGACCAAGTCCTGAAGAACCAAGTCCAGAAGAACGAATTCCTGAAAGTTCGCCAGAGTCTTGATCGTAAAATGAAAGTCCCGAGGACGGGAGATGTGATTCCTGATGAGTTTCACGGTCAAGATATAGAGATTCCCTCTTCATTGGAAGAGAATGATAATCATTACCCATTCCAGGTTGGGGACCAGCATGCATCGAGGTCTTGTAAGCCCAAGTCTCTACTTGGCAATCCTGTGTTGGAGTTACGTAACTCTTCTCAAACAGGGGAAGAACGCTATGATCCACCAAAAACTTCCTCAGGTGTCCCAACACAGCTTCTAAAGCTTTTAAAGCTTTGGGAGCTTCTCCTTGTATGTCCACAGCCTTCTCATCTGAGCTGGCATAGGTTGGAACTTTATCACTAGAGAGGACATTGATAGAGGCACCCCTGCTCTCCTGAATTGCCTTGATTACAAAACCCTGCTTTCCGATTAAACTAATAGCCTGCATGGATGCCACCAATAACCGTATTGAACAAAATGTCGATGCAGTAGTTCCATCTTCTCCCTCAGTCTTAGGTAGTCCGCTGACACGTTTGAATATTCTTATCACAGCATCCATTGCAGGGGAAAATGGTGCCTCTGGCTCTTCCTTTCCTGATATTAAGACAATGCGATCGGGAGAGCCGAGGGGGCCGTCGAGCATGCGTATGCTAGATCGAGTCTCCTCGCACATTTTCTTGATAAGTCCCCCCTTGCGGCCAATAATGCTCCCCACTTTCAACACGGGGACAATAAGCCTGAACACGCAGTCCCCGAGCCACCCCGACCACTTCTTTTTCGCCGTCGTTTCTACCTCCGTCTTAGTTTCAGCCTCGGCGGCGGGTTCCGAGGGGATGAGGAAATGAGGGTTTATTAGGGGAGGAGAGTAAAATGAGATATCTAGGGCTTACCTCGTATTAGAAGACTTATTCAAAATAGTGGCCATAACAGGAGGTGATGGTGAGACCGTGATTGATGCCAGGCAGAGATGAGAATTTAATAAGATTGAACTTGTATTGGCCTTAACTAAGATTGCCTTGGAGTAGAATTATTCCTGTGGTAATATCCTTTATAAGACAAAAGAAGGGGTGAAATTCAAAACAAACATCATTGTCTCCAAAAATTGAGAGACACTGAGCAAATGTTTCTTAATTTGTGGAACGTGAAGTAAATTTTTAAGAAGAAAAGATTGAGAAGATGAAGTAGTTATAGAAGTAGAATAGCCAATGTGTTGAATAAGAAAACTTATACCATTCCTAACTTCAAGAAGATTTGTTCGCTGATACTCCGCTCCGGACTTCAGATTCCCAAAATCATTAATGACATGATTAGTTGCTCCTTAGTCAGGAAACCATGCTCCATCTCCACTGACATGCGATTCTGAGGTTGTAATTAAGGCCTGCATATTGCCAAAACCTCCAGAGTTTATGTTATTTCTAGGTGCACCGCACTTGAAATTGCCAGTATTGACAAAACTAGTGAAAATATGATCAAATTGATGATAGCACATGTGCACTATGTGACCAAACTTTTCGCAACATTGGCAATTAGACTTGGAGTTTTGATTCTATTTTCCACCTTGGTTCTAGAATTTTTTGTTCCCTTTATTCCAATACTGATTCTGGTTCTGTGACCATGGTTGATGTTGGCCTCCAGTATTTTGGTTAAATTTCCTCTTCTAGTCTTGATATGCTATATTGGCTGAAGGAGTATAGCCATTTATGTTGATGATGGCCCTATAATGCTCAAGTCTTCATTCATGGTTCATTAGTAAAGAACAAACTTCATTAATGGAGTAATTGACACGAGTTGAGGTGATGTTAACACCTACACATTCATGCTCGCGTTCAAGACCATTGAGTGTGTGTTACGAATAGAAGCCATCGAGTCAAAGATGGATTTCGTTATTCTCAGAGAAGAGATCATAAACATAGTTCCCTTCTTTTGAGTTGTCTGATTAAGTTCATATTAGAGTAATTCAGTAGTGGATTGAGCAGAGTAATAGGCAAACAGTCATTTCTATATTTTAGATGAGGTATTCTTACCCTTTAATTAAGGCAGGATGCTAGTAGAAATCGGGCTGAGAATCCAGGAGACAATAAGCTGGTCTTAACACATATCTCAAATATGCAATTCAACACATCCTCAAACCTCTTGATGCTATATTCAAGTGGAATCTCTTGGTGCAATTTTTTGGTGCTCATAGTGTTATTCAAAAGGCAATTATACTTGCCTCTCTTAGAAATAGTACCACCATTGCTTTAAGAGATCTCGATGTTTTATATCTTGCTACAATTAGCTCATGCAACATAAACACGACTAAATCCTCTCCTATGTTCTTCATTAGAAATAACCACTTACTTGCATATCCATGTGTCTAGAAGTGTTATCAAACTATCTAGTGCTTCTTCCTAGTTTAAAAGGTGCAACACATGGGGTAAGGAAACTCTCTTACTACTTCTGGTACAATGGGAGCAGAGTGAAAAAGACGAATCTGTAAGAAATTTATATGCCCCGGGGAAAATCATCAGGTCATTAAATTTCTATAGGCATCAACCTAAGTCTCGTTTGTAAAACTCACCATCTTAATTCGAGAGAACTAATAAGAAAAAAAGGGATAACACCCAACTAAATTCAAGCGAGATAATAAGAGACGAATATTATAAATCATTAAGACTCGCAGTTTTTACGTTGTATTGTAGTATCCTTTCTTGTTCATGTTGAAAACACATAACATTGCGCTTAAATTAGCACTGCATACATGCGTTAAAGAAGTAAATCAAATAATTAAGATAAACGAAGTACTAAAATGCACCTGAGGGGAAACATGACAACAAGTACTGACTTGGGGACATTTCCAGTAATTTTTCATCTAATCCATACATGCCATAACACTCGGCCACATTCTCTTGAAGCCCAGACCCCAAAGAAACTGCTCAAACATAAATACTAGTTTTTATATATCTAATCATCATCTATTTTTCATACTCATAAAAATTTCAATCCAAATTGCCATTTTCACATTTTTAATACAATCTTAACTTAGTGTTTTATGAATCAATGAGGCAATTTAGTTATAATTTTATAATAGTAATGAGACAGCTACGCAAGTTTGTTTTCCATTGATTGTTAATCTTTAATCATGATTTGAAATACGGTGCATCAAAGATATTATGAATCAAAATTAAGAAGATTGGAGAGAGAGATGTAATACCTGATTCATAACTTCAAGGCAATGCCAAGTAAGATCTGTTCAGCGGATCCCTTAGGCAATGTTAAGTAAGATATGTTCACCGAATCATATATTCACTAGCACTCTATTTGACTCCAGATAGTGAATGTCATTTGGCTCCAGTATCACTCAGCCATATCTTTGAATAGGAAAAAAATGATGATTAATCAAACATAAATAAAATTATAAAGTACCCCAAAACACTCCATTTTTTATTCTAGGATACCACATTTTGTTAAAGATACATTACCAGTAATAAGCAACTTAAAAATTGCTAAAAACTTATTTTATAGACACGTAAGAGAGAAATCGCAAATTAAATAGATAGTTCATGGATTATTTTTTAAAATGAAATAGATTGGACATCCTTATGAAGAGCTAGAAATATTCCTCCCAAAATGAAGATTTGAGATAAAACTGCCATAATTATCAAATTCGGTGGACTTTGGCCAGATGAGACCAACTTGAATGAATGCTTTTGACAAGGATGATGGGACCTCCACCACAAAGTCATCTCATAGAAAATCATCAATATAAAAGTATTCCAGATTGGGCAGCTGACCACAAGCTTGCGCCTTGGAACAAATTCATCATTGTTGTATGGATCATTAACTTAATCTCTTCTTACTAAAAATAAGTACTCATGCATTACTATGAAACTCTTCAATAAAGGTATAGAAACATTCATAACTAGATGATCATCGAGTGTCCAATATCTATAATTTCGATGTGGACCCCACAATTTTGGTGACCTACAGTTGACATATAGTCAGCAAAATTTATAATCAGACAAGTTGGTCTCCGTAACACTCTCCTAAAAAAAGTTTAACCTAATCGGCATGCTTATGGAGGGCGGTCTTTCCCCTTTTGTGTCATTGTTTTATTTAGTGTCTTGTTAGTTATTCCCCTATTTTACTATTTACTCTCTAGAATTACTTTTATTATTACTCAAGTGATTTTAGCAACTCTTCAGAGATCTTGAGAGAGATGTGAGGCTTTTTCCTAAGGTGAGGGTTTTGGGTGAGAGGTGAGGTATTTTCCCTCTCACCCATGGTTATTGCTCAAAGATGGAAGAGAGATGAGTGTGTAAATGTTTTGTATATTGTGGGTGTGCTTTATATGTATTGTTTGAGGGGTTTCTCATCAGGTTACATAGTGAGTGTTGTAAGCATGAGGTTGGATACACGGCAAACACTGGTAAGCATAAGAAACACTAGGTATAGAACTCTGATTCACTTGACTGAAGAATTGGTGTACAATGGCTATCCAATATTTGGGTTGAAGAGTAAAGGGTATGTGATTTATCTTTGCATTATTCTCTATTGTACTCTGTACCTTATTTTAGTGGAATCGAACCTTTATATGGATGTAGTTAAATCCGTTAACCACATGTATTCTGGTGCGCTTATGTATGTTCCCTCTTGTTTACATCTTTGTTATTCTTTTTTATTATTACCATATATCCGAGGTCATGATGGGTGGAAGTTTCCCTAACAAATTGGTATCGGGGCACAAGATGTCTCACACGTGTTGAAGACCGACACTTTCCTGACACTCTCGAATACGCGTTCGACATTTCTTTTTACGTGTCCATAATTAAATAATAGAGTTAACGTGTTCATGATAGCTTGACGAAGAATCCCAAAGGATAAATTGGACAATGAGACAAGGAATTTTTTAGCCCTCAAAATCTTGAATTAGTGCGGATCGCGAGGAGAATGAAACAAGAGAGGTTGGAAGCCTTTGTATCCCCCACTCTAAGATGGGCGGCTTGACTTCCCCAATTCTAAGTTCTCTTAGGTTTGAAGGCCAGACCCCTCGAGGAAAGGAATAGAGACTTGGACGATCTCTTATTCTCAGTACTTCCAAAGATGTGAGGCTTTGCATCTGAACATCAGGTAGTGACTTCAGCTTCTCACAATTACTGATTTCAAGTTCTCTCAGGCTCAGGGGCAAACCTATTTCTGGAAAGGATTCTATCCTAGAACAGTTGTGTATGATCAATGTGGTGAGACGATTGAAACGAAACAAACACTCAGGTAAGGATTTCAGATTCATCCAACTGTTGATATCAATAGATTCAAGTGATGATATAGTTCTACTGTGTAGACAAAAGTTCTCCAAATCTGGCTCCAGATTCAAGCAACTCAAAATGAAAATTGACTTTATGTAGAGATGGAATCCTTGGAAGTATGACCTTGGCCAATTTCGGGAAATTATGTAGAGTAAGCTCGCGAAGGCCAGGATACAATCCTCCAACTTCCATCAGCATCTGTTATACAAGAAGTAAGCCATTCCTCCCATTACTTCATGTTCTCAAACCTGACAATCTTAAGTGACGAAAAATAAAGAACCTGAGCAGGACGAGCTCCATACAACTCAACACTAATGTTTTTTACCCCGAACATATTTTTAATACACAACTCCCTAAGTGAGGGTAGCTGTCTAACTGGCAGTAATACATACATTGTTCACAGTGACCAAGTTTTAAGTGTGTTATATTAGAGAATGAAGGATCCCCGACCCAACTAGGAAACTCTAGGCCTCCATAGAATTCAATTTTGAGATTGGTCAAGCTTGTTTGTGGTTTTAGCGCTTCAAGTACTTCATTCTCAAGAAATTCGCATCGAGAATCATATATTATCATGATTGTTCGTATGTAGTATCATTCTGATAACCTTTAGATAAATGGAGGGAATTTGGGACGGGGGGAGTATTCACCAAATTATACGTAACTACTACATATGGGACTTCTCTAAAAAGGCAAGGATTTCACACTCTGCATTAGAATTACATAATGCGCGCACAGAGATAGAGCATAACTAGAACACCAAGTAAATTGTAAAGAAATAGTATACCAGGTATACAATCCAATCATATATACTAATATTAATCACACCCCACTTTAATTACAGTTTTTTAGTTGATAGATTAGATGTAATTCCTTCTTTACTTTAGTAATCTGTGCTCTCTTCTTTAGAGATTTTTTTTATTTTAATCAATTTAGTGTAGGAGAGGTTTCTTCATAACTGTCGGATGCCATTTTTTATAATAGAGCCACTCTGCCCAGTTGTAGGGTTAGGATGCAGCGGTGGCTGATTGTTGGGAATGACGGTAGAAAAATGTGATGAATGACGATGCATTGAGATCACACTGGGATTGAAGTTTGTGTTCTGATACCAAAATGATGTAGCACCAAGAACATAAAGGAAAATAAACTAAAACTATGTAATTTATTGAATCTGAAATAAATGTTTAACATTCAATCATCAATAATAAGTTGTTACATTTAGTTATAGGCTAACTAGTCCTAATTCTACTCGTACATTTAGTTACTTAAGTTGTTTTGTTGTGGGAATTCTTGTACTCTTGGTAACAATGGGAAGTCTGTGATTGTTAATTGGAAAGTAACCCCATCCATTCTCTTTCATCTTGGAGGTTCAATTAACATGACTGTCATGCAATTATTAGATAAATAAATTTTGTTCAATTGTATTTATGTCAACATACATGATTTTTGGAACATCAAAGCTGCTACCAAGGTAGTTGACTCCTTACAGGAGATAAAATTCAAGTTAGGCTAAAGCCGAGGAAGCCACCAGCAAGGCTATGAACACTACACGAAATGTGGAAATATTTGATTTTTTTAACCGTACAAACTAAAACTGACCATTTAATATTATCTGATTTCAATTTCAACCAAAGACAACAACAAAAATAGATAAGTTTATTTGTATTTTAGTCATTGTCAAACCTTACATGGTTGCATTTCTATTGAAGCCTAGATTAAGTTTATGACATATTTTGCATAAAAGCTAACAAGCATCATTGCACAAATGGTCAATTGTCCTTATCTCAGTAACGAAATTATCACCATATGGGTCTATGGTTCAAAGACAAGGTCGATACCGCGACGATACGACCGAGTTGACTAAGTATCGGTACCCACCGATCTGATTCCGAATTACGAGTTGAGTTTTTGATTATTGGTGTGAATCGATCCTGTATCAGTAATTTCTCGGTAGTATCGACTCATATCAGTGATATCGCGCTAGAATCAGCCCATATCGGCGATATCATGATAGTATCGACCTATATTGGTGATATATCGATCGAGATGATATAAATTACTAAGCATCGATCTCTCTATCTCAACTTCTAACTCACTCAATTGATCCTCAATTTTGCATCCATATCACGATCGAAACAATCGTTTTCATTTCGATACAAGGTATATGATGTTTTGTGATCCACAAATCGTATTTTTTTATTGCATCTCTCATTTCTTTTCTTGTAGTGTTACTAAAGGGGTTATCTCTCATTTAACCTTCTTTTTGTATTTACTTAATTTGTATTAAAACGTATCATTATTCCTCTATCCTTAAATTGTGTGATTATTTACATTATATATATATATCCTTATTAATAGGTACTATAATAACATTCACAAAGAATATATTACTAAATATATATTTATTTAAACAATGGTATGCATACTAAATGATGATTCAGTATAAACAATTAGATAATGTTATGCATACTAAATGATGATTTTGTACTTGTCTAATTGAGCCATATTATTATTCTTATTTTTTAAAACCTTTCTGTATTTTTTTCCAATTTTGCTGAGTTCTCTAAATAGTGTATAGTTGCGTATCGCCTGATACCGATATCGATACTGAGTCAAAAATTGAGTGTTCGATTCATAGACCGATACCGCGACTTTGAACAATGTATAGATCTCAGTGTCTCATGACACACTATAAGGGTACGTCAACTTGTCATTCCCTTAGAGTCATTTTCCTTTGGCTCTAATCAATGAAAAAACCTCACCATCACAGTTTTTCATTACCTTTTTGTCTGTAACATTTTTAATTAGTTTAATTGTATAATTATAAGCACACAAAAGTGACATGAACTGAGTTCTCATAATCATTTGACTTAAAGATAGAACAGTCTGCTGATCGATTTCTTCATTGATATGGAGTATTCCCAGTTCCCTTCTTTCAATTTCAATGAAATTCAAAGAGGGTATAATCTTCTTAAAGGGTATGAAAACGAGGAACTAATCGCTAAAAGCAATCAAATACCAACATTTGAAATAGAATGTTATTGAGGGATAGATCCTTTGTCTTCAAAGAGCTGAATATGGACACAAAAGCATTTCAAATTATTGGGAGCAAAATAATTTGAACCAAAATTATGAAGCTATAAAGAAGGGGAAATATCAAACACCAATTTATGAACTTAGTGACATAATTACTAAAAATCCATATGCCATTTCCACACCGTCTATGAAGCTCCTGAACAAATACGGAAGAGTAGAAAAGTCTAGAGATGAAAATGTAAGTGATCTAGGAAACTACACTAACGTGGACACCAAAAACTATCGACTGATGAAATCATGAGGGTGGCAGGAGAGAGATATATCGAGTTATCCACCCGAATGGTTAATGGCTTATTTTTTGATTATCCATCCTTACCGGTTCTTCTCTCCCTGGTCTGTTGATAGAAGAAACGAGAGACGTTGAACATGCTCATCTTCTTTAGAAGCAGCCGAAAAGTTAGGCTACAAGCAATTCGATTTGGCAAGCAGAAGGATCACCTGTTGTGGAGAGACACTTTTGATAAGGGTAATCCGGTCAAGCGGACTATTTTCTATTTTGTTGAAGCTCTACACTTCAAAATTGGGAGAGAATTAGGAATGATCAAAATTATAAGGGAAGATGAGCAAATAAGATACGCGAATTGTCTCTCTTCGTGTACTAATCTTGCATTTTTGGCATGCCACTAAGTACACTCGTTCACTCAAGTGATGCAATTCGCAGGAATGCAAGTGATAATTGATAATGTTGCAAAAACAACCAACATCCATCTGATTAATTTCAATATACGGAGCGAGATTCATTGGAAAACCCTGATGCAAGTTCTTTTACAAAGAGAAAACCATGCGATTAAGCTTCCCAGGATCACTAAACAGAGTTGGTATATGCCTAATCTCATGCACCATGAAATATTTTCCTAACAATTAAAATAGGCAGAATATGAGTCTTGTTATATCTTTTCTGGAAAAGCATCTCAAGGTGGATTAATATTTCTTGAGGCAGAAGGCTAATGAAAAATGGGAGAAGGAGGAAGATAAACTAACACTACTAATCCTAAGAAACAAATGGTTCTTCAACTAAATTTATCCACTTAAAAATTCCTTGATGGAAATTAACAGTTCTTAATTGGCCTAAATAAGTAAAATAACAAATGAAGTAATCTCATTCAGAATAACAATGATGAAGTTTCTTCGTTAATCACTATTATAGAAGTAGATGTAATCACTATTATGTACATATCAAGCTAAAAGGCTGATGTGACACATACATATCCGCACATGAATGCACACATACATAAATATGGGAAAATATGTATATAACCCCCTATTGTAAAAGACCGCATCGATTTAGATGATTAAAATAATACTAATCAATTAGAACAATGGTGTAAGAGTTACACAAAGATGATATCATAGGGAGTGATTTAAATTTACGTTGAACTAGACTTTTTTAATCAATTGAAACAAATGAAAGAGTGAAAAAAATTTGGTAGTTACCAAAAATAGATTAGAAAATCTAACTAAATACGCTAGGTCGTAGATAAATCTCATTTTGTCTATACTTCATCTAATTATATAAATAGAACCAAAAAACAGCAACAACTAAGAAATTAAAAATATCTAGCACTTTTTTCTCCCGCACATCAATTAAAATAAAAAAAATTAGTACTTTTCTCTCTCACAAAAATACAAATTATAACAAAACAAAGATTACATAGCAATAATTACCATAATAACACCCCCTATCAATTTTGTACTATTTTTTCTTTTTTAGCTTCTTGCAACCCCAAAAAATATCTAGTTTTTCCTTATTTAAAGTGTATATCGTAACCATTATCTATATGCATAAATTTTGTATAACACAAATGTTATGAAAAAATAAAGATTACACTATTTCATATACATGATTATATAATGTCAAATCTAAAAAAATAACAAAGAGTTAAGTACTAAAGATGTCAAAATATTATTGATTCATGACAATACAGAACCAAAATAATGAGAGAAAAAAGAGAGAAAGAGTAATGAGACTAGTATGGGTTTAAAAACTTACAGGTATATATAGTTGCACATATTAGAAAATATTTTGGTAATCAAGGGTTATTTGGAAACTCGTTGCCTCTATTGCCTGTATAACAAAGAAAAGCCAATCAAAAACCAATATATGCAACATAAAAAAAATACACCGAAATAAAACAAAAAAAAAACGTAACTTACCTTAAAACTTCAAAGATCAAAACTCGAAGCTCTGGTTTTGAAAACTCATTCTTGTATAACAGATATAAGCCAATTTCTGTAAAACATAAAAAAATACGCCGAAATAAAAGAAAAATGTAACTTACCTTAAAGCTTCAAAGATCAAAACTCTAAGTCGGTCTGGATTTCCAACGTCACCAAAAATTGAACGATGATGGATGAGAGCACCCTCTTCCTTTTATAACAGGAAAACATAAAAAATCGTTCCAAGAAAGTGATGGGTGAGATTGAGGCAGATATTTGTTGAGGATTAGGTTTGTGAGTTTGAGGTAGAAACGGGATAAAGGAGAACGTGATGGGAAATAGATTCTCGATGGGAGAAAGATTGAAGCAGATATGACTTTGCCCACCAAAAATTGGGACAAAAGTAAGTGTTTTTTTAAAGAAAAAAAGACCCGCCATATTTATTTTACGTGGAGGAAGCTTTTTTTTCTAATTTAGTGGCATTAGTTATAAAATACCTAAAAAATACAACATTTATTTCAGTATTAATTAAAAAATGCTATATTTATGCGGCACATCAATATAGATGTTGTGAATTTTCAATACTTATAAATAAATGCTGGTAAAAAGAAAATTCTCGGCATTTTTAAATAATACTGAGAAAAAAGTGCCGGAAAAAATTAATTTTCTTGTAGTGTCATCAGTCAGAGGTTCCACTTCGTGTTTCCAATCCTCGTCCCAGGTGTTGTCATCTTGGACAAATATCTCCAACCTCGATTTACTTTTTTCTCATCATGTCATACCATAGTTCAGAGAATTCGTAAAAGGGGAAGTCTTCGCCCTCTTTGATAAGCCTTACATTCAGTGAGTCTCCTGCGGTGGTCTTTTCAACGTCGAGGCTTCTTTTTTGGGATGGTCGACGAAGTACTTTTAGTTCATCCAATGAGGGTTGGTATCTAAGGATGCATGGGGGAAAGGCTTCTTTTAGAACTATTATCTTAAGAATCCCATGTTGGCATCGTCCTAGCCCTACTCCGGGAATAAAGTGCGTATTCTTAAAAATTTGGATTACGTTGACAATTCTATGAGGGTGGTGTTCTGGACAAACTCGGTCTTTGAAATTGTCGCCCATTGGGACAGGGAGTGAGTTGATATTGAAACCAGAGAGGAACATGTCATTGGTCCAATGCTGAGCGGACTTTTTGTCATCTGGAAGTGCTCCATCTTTCAAGTAGTCTTTCAAAGGGTCCATCCAACTGGGTGTTGACTCGATCTGGAGCATATGTTCCACATTTGGCAACTCGTCGCTTTGGTTGATGCTTGGACCGGTGAGGAAGTCAATGGAGATTATCCTTTTTAAGTTGGAATCGATTGCAGAGCTTAGGGCTGCCAGGGCATCGGCGTGGTTGTTCTGTCCTCGGGGAAACTGTTGGACACTGATTTCCTCAAAGTTGGTCATTAGCTTCTTTGCTAAGGCAAGGTAGGCTGCCATCCTTTCATCTCTTGCGTTAAAGTCCCCACTTATCTGGTTGGAGACCAATTATGAGTCACCGAGGACCTGCAACTATTTTACCCCCAGCATCCATGCCTTCTGCAGGTCGGCTATCAAAGCTTCGTATTCCGCCTCGTTGTTGGAGGCTTCAAATCCAAGCCTGATTCCTTACTCGAGGATTATGTTTTATGGAGTAACGAGCACAATACCTACTCCTGCCCCCTTTGAGTTGGAGGCTCCATTGACAAATAGTTTCCAGACTCCTACTGGTGGGTGATCTTCCATTGGCTTTGTGGTCTCGAGGCTGGTCGCCTGTGAATTATGCTAATGAAATCGGCGAGGACCTGTCCTTTGATTGCGTTCCTGGGCTGAAATTGGATGTCAAATCATTCGAGTTTGACTGACCATTTGGACAGTCTTCCAGACAAATCTGCTTTCCGTAGGACTGCTTTAAGGGGGTGTGATGTCAGGACGACAATAGTGTGAGCTTCGAAGTAGTGCTTTAGCTTCCTCGAAGCTATTACTAGTGCAAAGGCGAGATTTTCATGTGGTAGGTATCTCTGCTCGGCGTCCAATAAGGTTTTCCTCGCGTAGTATACTGGATGATGGATTCCAACATCCGCGTACACTAGTGCAGAACTGACTGCGTAGCTGGAGACGGCGAGGTATAAGTAGAGGGAATCATCTTCCTGAGGTATGACGAGAAGAGGTGGCTTGCTAAGATAGGCCTTGAGCTCCTCCAATGCTTTCAAGAAATATTTATTCCACTCTACTATTTTGTTTCCTTTCAAGAGATGGAAGAATGGATTGCACTTCTCAAAGGACTTTGAAATGAAACGATTCCGAGCGGCGAGCATGCCTGTGAGCTTCTATAAGTCCCATATCGTGCGAGTTGGTTGTACCCTATTGATCGCATAGATCTGGTCTGGGTTGGCCTCAAGGCCTCTCTTACTAACTAAATATCCGAGGAAGTTTCCTGATTGGACATCGAAAGAACACTTGCTCGCATTGAGTTTCATTTGGTATTTACTGAGGATCTCGAAGGTGTTTGATAGGTCTGAGAGATGGTCCTCTTTGCGCTTACTTTTGACGAGCATATCGTCGATGTAGACCTCCATGGTATTTACCATTTGATCTTTGAATATCTTAGTGACTAGCCTCTGGTAAGTTGCTCCTGCATTCTTGAGCCCAAAGGGCATAACTCTATAGCAGTATAATCCGACAGTAGTGATGAACGTTGTCTTGTCTTGATCTGGTGCATACAAAGGGATCTGATGATACCCCGAATATGCGTCCAGGAAACTCATTCTCTTGTGAGTTGCTATGGCATCCACCAATTGGTTGATCTTTGGGAGAGGGAAAGTGTCCTTTGGGCATGTTATAGATAGCTTTTAGCGTATTGTCGTTGTCTTCAAAAGCCACTCTCAAAATTCCCTTGAGTACCTACAAAACTTGTCTAAAAATAACTCGCATTGCGTATCAATCCAACTTCCAAGGTGAAACAATTAATGTGAAAACGTGCAATTCAAAAAAAAATTATTAAAATCTTTTTTTTAAACAATTTCAAGGAAAAAATTAACTAACAAATGCTAAAATTATAAAATGACTAAATAATGAAAAAGAATGTGCAACCGAGTGTGAAAAAATGTGAGAAAGTCAAGAGATGGGATTACACTGCATTTTTAATTATTTTAATTTCTCAATTTATTAATTTGAAACATTTTGAGATAATATTAAATCGATAATCTAACTCTCGTTAAAATTATAAATTTAATAAAAAAAATCAAAAAATTAATTCAAAATTTTCACACGATGAAAAAATAGGACTTATACTATTTTCAGAAAATTACCCGCTAGGATCAATTTAACGAAAGCAATAGCAATCTTCAAATTTCAACACCGAATTAATATTCAAATTTCGAAAAAACCTATCTCTAGTTCAATTCCTAAATTCAAACATTAATTTGTTCAATTAATTTACTAACTCTCATTACACAAATTAATTGGTGACACTTAAAATTAATTTACCTAGAAATATAAAATTAATGAAATCAATTAATTAAAGTAACATCATACGCAGTGCATCCCACCCCTTGAACGGGGTGTTTAGCCAAACATTCTCATGTGGGCATAAACAACAATAAGTAATATGTCAAGAAGGAAATAAATTGAAAAGAGAATGTAGAAATACAATACACAATTTTTTCCACAAATTTATCTTGAAATCCGCCTTGACATGCATCCAACTTCTTCACAATTTTCAGCACTTGATTACAAAAGGAAGAGTATAAACTAAACCTAAAAATTATCCTAAAGCTAAACTAAATTTTTTTTGTATTTTTCTGAATTTTTTCATGACCCTAAATTGTACATAATATACACACTCTTTTTCTCTCTCTGCGTCCCTCTATTTTTCTGTATCTGAGAGTCTTTAATAAGATGAGAGTTCCTTTATAAGATGCCCTTTTCTTTGTAACCCACGTTTGTTGGTGAGATTATTTTGGGGATTTCCTTTCGTCCAAGTCAAAGAGACGTGTGGATTTATTTTGGGAGCTTGGCAGGTGGCTTTTTGTTCCTATTTTGGTGGAGGAAATGGGTCTCCGGGTTTTTAAGGGTCGGGTAAGGTTCATAGGTCTAGGTGGGTTTCGTGTTGGTTTTCCATGGTCCGGGTCAGACTCCTTTGGGGTAAGGCTGACCGACGATGGGTCGTCGGCGGCGGGGTAGGCGCGTCGCTGGAAGTGGGAGGTTGAAGGCAGTGGCGGTTGAGGGTTGTTATGGGATCGCAACTGGGTTTAGGTTGGGATGAGAGGGCGCCGGTGGGTAAGAGGTAGAGAGAGGGGTGTTGGGTTTAATGTTTGTTAATGGAGGGAGAGGAGAGAGAAGGTGAGAGGTTGAAGATGGGTTTTGGTGGGATTGTGTGGGTGAGGGTGTAGGGGAGTTAGGTGGGGGTGAGGATTGTGTTGTGTGTAGTTTAGGTGTAGGTTAGTATGGGGGGTGTGTGTGTTAATGTGTGTGTTTTATTTGGACACCTAAAAATACCACTAAAAAAACTAAAAAACCATAAAACTAAAAATTAAAAAATTAAACTCCTATTCTAAAAATAAAATAAAAACTCAATAAAAAATGAAACTAAAAAGAAATAAAAATAAAACTAAAATTAAAATCCTAAAAAGAAAATGTAAAATTTTAATAAAACTAATAAATAAATGAAATCCTAAAAATTTCAATCCTAATAAAATAAGATAAAATAAAAACTAAAACTAAAACTAAAAATTAATAAAACAAACATCAAAATAAAATTATACTAAATAAAAAGAAATAAAAAAATAGAAAATAAATCCTAGAAATTCTAAATAAATCTAAAAAAAATCCTAAAAAAATAAAAATGACTCAAAATTAAAAATCTAAAAAATAATAAAAGGGCACAAACTAACACACACAGGCTTGGGGAATGGTCAGGGCTTGGTGTAGGCTCAGGTTAGGGTTACGGGACTGGTTCGGAACATCGGAACTCTTCTGGGCAAGCTTAATGCGGACTTGAGACTTCACGGTCTCCTTTGATTTCTCCGATGCACACTTTTGACCGCTTTTGCGTCGCAATTGCACTAATTTAGCATAATTTGTACCGCAACTGCGTAGTGACCTGCAAAATGATAAAATACGAACATAAGACCAATTTTATTAGAAACGAGCGACTAAAATGCATCTATTCGGGGCATAAATTATACACTTTTGGGTGCTTATCAGCATGCCCTGTTACGGTCAGTGAAGTCAATGCAGACTCTCCATTTCCCATTGCTCTTTAGAACTACTACTGGGTTGGATAGCCATTTAGGGAATTCAACTTCTCGTATGGATCTTGCATCCAATAACTTTTCAACTTCTTTCTCCACGGCCTTAGCCTTCTCGACAGTGGGGGCATCATTCTTCTCTAGTTCACCGTGCTTTCTGCGTGATAGGCCTGAAAGTGGGGTCGATGTGTAACCTATGGCAAACCACACTAGGATCAATGCCAGGCAGCTCGTAAGGTTCCCACACGAAGACGTCTAGGTTGCTCCTCAGTAGTACCGTCAATTCTTTCTTCTCTTGATCTATAAGAGAAGTCCCGATCAAGAAACTCCTATCTTTCTGGCTCACACCAGCTGTTATCTCCTCCAGGTTCTCGATGACCCGCTCAGAGGGGAGGAGCCTGGTCTCCTCCACTCCGGGTCTTCCATATCTTAATTGCTATTTTGAAGGTATCAGACCTTCCTATTCCTCGACCTTCTCGACCTTCTTCTCTGGTTTCGGGCAGATGGCTGCTATGAAGCACCTTCTTATCATCGCCAGATCTCCGTGAATCTCCATCACACCTCGCTCGGTTACGTACTTGAGTCTCTGATGGTAGGTCGAGGGGACTGCCTTTATTGTATGTAGCCACCCCTTACCGAGGATAGCTTGATATGGCGAGTCGATCTCGACCACCAGAAACTCGATCATCTTGGAGACACTTCCTACCCTTACTGGTAACACGGTCTTTCCCATGGGGTTCAAGTTGTCTTGGTTGTTGGGTTAAGTTACCGCTGGCGCGGACCAATTACAATAAGGAATTAAAATTAATTGGGTTATTTTTTAATGTCTTATTAGGTTAATTAAAAAATTCATTATTTTGGTTCACTTATGAACCTCTCTCTCTCTCTCTCTCTATCTATCTATCTATATATATATATATATATATATATATATATATATATATATATATATATATATATATATATATATATATATATATCACTCATCATACCACTACCATCTCCAGCAACCGTTATTGCAATAGAACGACAATCATTTGCCTTAACTACTGTGGTTGTTAGTGGTGCCTATGCTGGTGGAAAGTAGCGTTATTAGGGAAACAACTTCCATAATATAATGTAGGGTTAATGGTTAGTTTAAATCTGATGTTCGGGATGATTTTTGAATTTTGGATCTACTCTTTGAATTTTTGAAATGTTAATCCTGATGCTTTTCATTTGTTCAATTAAGAAACCCCGTTAGTGTTCCATTAAGAAACTTAACAAGCTTGTTGACTCGATCCTATTTTTTGCAAATAACACAATTAATTTATTAAACTGACCAACTAAACAAAGATGCCTGGATTAAAGAATAAATAATTAAGAACACCCTTGCCACAAATTATAAGCAATAAAATTCAATCAAAAAAACACATATGGTTGTACAATCCACCCTTAAAATCATGCCAAAACTATCCCCTCCCCTATCCACCAACATCTCTCTCTCTCTCTATCCCCACGCCCCATCCACCACCACCACCCAAAAAGTAGCAGAAGCAATGCCGCCACCACTCTCATTAACGTAACGAGAGTTCTTGGCGAAATTTTAAGGAAGGTGGTGATGGAATTTCAACAGGGGTGATGTTGCATGGTTGTGCGATTCATATACATAATGGTTTGGTTTTCAACATCGAAATGATTTTAAGGAGTTATGGCCGGTGGTGATTAGAGATGTGTTGGTGATTTTTTTTAAATGGCAAGAGTAGCTCATTAGGGATGATGGTGATAGTGGGTAGTAGGTTTTTTTGCCAGGCGGATGTATTAGATGGTGATTGTGTGGTGATAATGGTACGTGGTAGTGGAGGTAGTGTGTTAGTGGTGGAGGTGGTAGGTTAAGAGGGGTGACGGTGGTGGAGAGAGATAGAGACTTTTAGACCAATATAACTAAGTTTTATTTAATTATAATTTAGATTTTTCTTAATTAATTGATCGATTCTCCACAGGGCACTTATTTATTAGAGAAATGTCACATAAGATACTACATTGGTTACAGTGTTAGCCCATCTGTGAAGTACCCCAACAAAAAACCAATGAAGGTTCAAAATTGAACTAATTAATAATATCACAGTGAACATCACAAAAATAGGTCCCAATTTCAAAATATTTCTAAACATCGTGGTTAAATTGCCAAGTAACCGTATAATGTATATACAAAAGAAGGAGAGGCCTTTAGTTGCAATAGTTATACATGTTTTTCAATTTTAGGTCTATCAATAAAAATAAATTAAACTAAAAAAATTAAAACTTAATCATATCCATTGTTTTAATATTTTTTCGATAATTGCTTATATAGAAAGGAAAATGAAAGTTGTAATAAATATTTTGAAAACATATCAGGAATGCAATGCAAACATTAAAAATTTATAAAACTGTTTAGGAAAAATATTAATTTTAGAACATGAAATATTTTTATAAACAAATTCGCTATTTTTATAAAATTGAGCAATAAAAGTATTAGTACTTTAACACAGAAAAAAAAGTTCAAAACTTTATGTATCTTGACAAAACATTAAAACATATAGTGAGGGTGTGTCTTATTACAAAGTTTGAAAGTGATTGGAAAAAAGTTTATTTTTACGATATGTTTGAAAATTATTGGAAAAAGTATAAAAGTTGTTTCGACTTTTCTTTTTAATGAAAACCAAATTTTTGGGCAATGGATTAAAAAATGTTTTCCATGAAAATTTATTTGACTATGGATCACCTTTTATATTTATAACTAGTATTTTCATAAAATATATTTGAATTCAAATAGTAAAGAAGCAAATATATTTTTCATGAAAAATAAATTAATGTTAATTAAACGAACTCTTAGTAGAAAACTCACTGTAAAATTGCATGTGTAACACCCCGTAATTTTGAGGATTTCATATTTAATTATTTTTGGAAGAAATAAAAGTATTAAATTGGAGAAACTTAAATTTATGATTTGGAGAATTTATTTGAGAGGGACGAATTATTTATATTTGGCGACCTTAGGTTTAATTGTTCGAATTATTATTGGGTCGCATTTTGAGGTCGAAATTAGAGAATGTTATAAAGTATTTCGGATGACAATTCTGAGTGTACGGCTGTTTCCGAAGGCTCGAGATAGTCAAAAAAGAATACCCGAGGGTAGTAAATGGGTCTCGGGGCATTTTCAAGCATAGTCGGGCCCACACGGGGGTTTGGGTCATTTTAATTAGGCCCATATGAGTAAAAACGGGATTAGGTGACATAAACCTAGGTTTGGGAATTATGGGTGGCCATAACTCATCTGGGAGAAATCTAAGAACATAGAGGAAACTAGAGGAGCAATTGGGGATCTTTTAGAGACTAATCAAGAGAGAGAGAGATTTGGGTGTTCTTCATCAAACCATCCTCTACACCAACGGATCAGACTCTACGAATCCAAAAGGCAAGTGGTTGACTGCTTCGATTCTTAAATATGTGATAGACAATTCATATTATGTTGGTGTAAATTGAAATCTGTTTTTGGGTGGGTTATTGCCTGAAATTGGGTTTTCAATTTGTCGCTATTCAAATTAATTTTTAGATTGTTAAGAAATCTATGATTTAATTGGGATAGTTGTATGACTTGTAAAGAGATTAGGAGAAATCATCTTTAAATTCGGATTTGGGTTGCTTATTGTGTATAAGTTTGAGTTTAAAATAATTAAGAAGGAATTGATTTGAAAAAGGATTACAGTAGAGAAATCTGGGCAAAAATCTTAAGTTGGGATTTAATGGCGAACTGGACAAGGCGAGGAAGAAGAGAGGGAGACACATAGGTGTCGTTCGAACGAAATTGGATCCCATTCGAATGGCATGCACTGTCATTCAAGCGATAGGTGTCTCGTTCGAACGACGGGATAAAATCAGACGAAAATTATTTCCTTTACTGTTTGGGTTGATGATGAAACTTAAAGGTTAAATTCGTACAGCAGGTGCACTTTCTTTTAGTCTAAGTTGTTCGAGGTTTTGAAGGGACAAAGAATAGGAAATTTTTATGGGATTAAATAAATGTGGAAAGCGGAGCTTTTAAAAGAATAAATTAATAAGGGTGTCGAACTTATTAAGGGAAATTTGGGTAGCAAATTCGAATTATTTAATTTCGTGCCAAGTGAGTGAATTCGGGTAATGTAGTTGAGCGATGCTACTTTAAATGAATTAATTAAAGTGAAATTAATTAATTAAATTAGAGCCCGGCCATTGACTCGGGCAGGAGATAAATTTAATTAATGAGTAAATTAATTAAATTAGAGTCAGACCATAGACTCGAAAAAATATAGGCTAGTGCTACGAATTTTTGTGCACGGCAAAACCGGGATTTAAATTATATATGTACGATGTGTGATAGTATATATATATATCACGTACATAATAGTATAAAAAAATTATATACGGGTATTATATACATGTTGCGAGAATGTATTTACTTTATATAACTAGTGAGGTTGTTATATGGTTTATTTAATAAGGATAATTTATAAACGACAAGTATGGGATTGTTGTATTATTAATTACGTATATAATGGTGTAAAAAAATTATATACGGTATTAAATACGTATGTGAAAAATGTATTTACTTATATAACTTGTGTCACGGTTATATGATAATATTTTAGAGGAATTAATTAAGTTAATGAGAGAGATAACTTATAGCCCATGATTAATAATAATACTCGGTTTAGAGTAGTATGGCAAGGGGAGTTTATACCAGGACTAGTTGGACGGGGTTGTATAAATTGGTGTGGTTAAGGTAACCATTAGGTGTGCACATTAGTGTAGGGGTGAGTATGTCCTCAAGGGAGTGTGACACTAACTTATATATGAAGCGCATTCATGCATTTTAATTATTATAGTTAATTCACTTGCTAAATATTTTCAAATGTTTTTGGTTCTAACCCTTGTTATAAAACTATTTTCAAAACCTTTTAGGTGTCCAGGCACATGGACGCTAGGCTTGATATTCTATTCCAGGGACACGTAGCTGCAGCACATGTCACTTCAAAAAAAAAAAATCGCAGTACAGAAACTATGTCGCGAAATGTATTAATTATGTCACAAAAGACATTTCGCGACATAAAACTGCATGTTGCCCCCGTGTCGCGGTATCCCCGTCTGGGAATGTATTCGGTGACATACATATCTATGTCGCGGAATGTATATACCAATTGCGACAGGATACATGTTGCGAAATGTACATATTTATTAAAATATATATTAATATTTGTTCTTTATATTAAATAATACCTCACCTTTCGCGACATAATGACATGTCGCAGAATGTCGTTCTTTACGCGGCATGCCTTACATGTCGCGAAATGTCATATTTTATGCGACATACATAGCATGTCGTAGAATGTCTTCTTTTAGGCGACGTGATAAACATGTTGCGAAATGTCATCTAATTAGGCGACAGTGTATGTCGCTAAATGTCATTTATAATGCCACTAAAAATCATTATTCAGACTATCATTTGATTTTTAGCAACACCGACGTTATGTCGCTAAAAGAGATTTTTTTTAATAAATAATTCAAAAAGAAGATTGCAAGATGCATACATATAAATTTTTGTCATGATATAACCTATATAAATGTGCATCCATAGCAATTTAGCATCGAAACTATCACATAAAATGACACCATATTCAATTCTACAATTCTTCGTTAAAAGACAATTCATTCCAATCAAATGAATATGATTACAACAAATGTTCAAAATAACACCAACTACAAAAATAATACACATTTTGTGAGAAACTTTGAGCCATCCAATCAACTAGCCCAACGATATCCAATGAAATCCATCATCAATCTGTGACAAGAAACAGATAAACACATTTTAACCATAATTGGATTACATAATAAGGAAACAAAATCTACTTTTATCAAAAGTGTGCCTCTTTTTGCTATTTTTGATAGTCGTTTTACATTTTCGCTCCTTGACGCTCAATTTTCAAATCCGGGTATGTTTGAATTAATCAATTTAGAACGCTTCATAATTTTAGAAAATTTCGACAGAGTCTCCTTTGTTTATTCACGAAATCCAACCTGTTTTAATATTTAAAATTAACTCAGAGACATCAACAAAATCCGTAAATAAATAATCAATAAATCCCTTACAACAATGGTCTTACTTTAGTTACACGCTCCACCCCCAGTTCTCAACATGTTTCCTAAACTTATGTTTTAGTTAATCAATTTAAAGCACTCAATAATTTCAAAAAAAAATCGACAGAGTTTCCTTTGTTTATTCAAGAATTCCGACATGTTTTAATATTTAAACAAACTCAACGACATCATCAAAAGCGATAAATAAATAATCAACAAATCCCTTCCAACGATTAAACATAAATAAGCTCATAAATGACTCAATCAATATAAAGGTTCACCCGTTGGAAGTTGTTTTTGATTTTCACCCATTAACAACATGTTTTCAGACTAATTCTAGATTTTTGCAAATTATCGTCGTATTCTCAAAACGAGAGTCTCGTGACTACGCGGTAAGTTCCCATATGTTACATTGGTCTCGTGTGAGGTGTTCGTGCCTCTTACGGGATCGTTTGGGCGTTGTTTTGGATTTTACCCTCTAAAGTCGTGTTTTAAGTCTAAGTTTAGATTTATGGAAATTATCATCGTATTCTCAAACCGAAAGTCCCTGACTACGTGGTAAGTTTGTCCCGTGGGAGGTGTTCGTGCCTCTTACGGGGCCGTTAAGGGGCTGTTTTGGGTTTTCACCAACGAACGACATATTTTTAAGCCAAAGTTTATATTTTTTTCAAATTATCGTCGTATTCTCAAAACAAGAGTCTCGTGACTACGCAGTAAGTTCGTACGTGTTACATTGGTGTCGTGAGAGGTGTTCGTGCCTCTTATGGGGCCGTTTGGCCTTGTTTTAAATTTTCAACCTCTAAAGTCATGTTTTAAGCCTAAGTATAAATTTTTCAAATTATCCTCTTATTCTCAAATCGAGAGTCGAGTGGCTACAAGGAAAGTTCCTACATGTTACGTTTGTCCCGTGGGAGGTGTTCGTGCCTCTTACGGGGCCGTTTAGGGGTTGTTCTGGGTTTTCCCCCGCTAATGGCTTATTTTTAAGCCTAACTCTAGATTTTTGTAAATTATCATCGTATTCTCAAAACGAGAGCGTCGTAAGTACGCAGTAAGTTCCTACATGTTACATTGGTCTGGTGTGAGGTGTTCGTGCCTTGTTTTAGATTTTCACCCTCTAAAGTCATGTTTTAAGCCTAAGTTTATATTTTATGAAATTAATCATCGTATTATCAACCCGAGAGTCCCTTGACTACGTGGTAAGTCAATACATGTTAAGTTCGTCCTGTGGGAGGTGTCTGTGCCTCTTACGGGGCCGTTTAAGGACTGTTTTGGGTTTTCACCCTCCAACGCCATATTTTTAAGCCTAAGTCTAGATTTTTGCAACTTATCATCGTATTCGCAAAACAAGAGTCTCGTGACTACGCGGTGAGTTCCTACGTGTTACAATGGTCTCGTGTGAGGCGTTTGTGCCTCTTACGGGGTCGTTTGGGTGTTGTTTTTTATTTTCACCCACCAAAGTCATGTTTTAAGCCTAAGTTTAGATTTTTGAAAATTATCATCGTATTATCAACCCGAGAGTCCCGTGCCCACGTGGTAAGTCCCTGCGTGTTAATTTTGTCCCGTGGGAGGTGTTTGTGCCTCTTACGGGGCCGTTTAAGGGCGGTTTTGAGTTTTCACCCTCTAACGGCATATTTTTAAGCCTAAGTCTATATTTTTGCAAAATTATCGTCGTATTCTCAAAATGAGAGTTTCGTGACTACGTGGTAAGTTCCTACGTATTACATTGGTCTCGTGTGAGGTGTTCGTGCCTCTTACGGGGTCATTTGGGCGTTGTTTTGGATTTTCACCCTCTAATGTCATGTTTTAAGCCTAAGTCTAAATTTTACAAATTATCATCATATTCTCAACCCGAGAGTCCAGTGGCAACGAGGTAAGTTCCTACGTGTTACATTGGTCCCATGGGAGGTGTTTGTGCCTCTTACGGGGCCGTTTAGGGATTGTTTTGGGTTTTCACCCTCTAATAGCATATTTTTAAGTCTAAGTCTAAATTTTTGCAAATTATTGTCGTATTCTCAAAATAAGAGTCTCGCGACTACGCGGTAAGTTCTTATGTGTTACGTTGGTCTCGTGAGAGGTGTTCGTGCCTCTTACGAGGTCGTTTGAGCGTTGCTTTAGATTTTCGCCCTCTAAAGTCGTGTTTTAAGCCTAAGTTTAGATTTTTGGAATTTATCAATGTATTCTCAAACCAGATGTCACGCGACTACGTGTTAAGTCCCTACGTGTTAAGTTTGTCCCGTGGGAGGTGTTCGTGCCTCTCACGGGGCCGTTTAGGGGCAGTTTTGGGTTTTCACCCTCTAATGGCATATTTTTAAGCCTAAGTCTAGATTTTTGCAAATTATCGTCGTATTCTCAGAACGAGAGTCTTGTGACTACGCGGTAACTTCCTACGTGTAACAATGGTCTCGTGTCAGGTGTTCGTGCCTCTTACGAGATCGTTTGGGCGTTGTTTTGGATTTTCACTCTTTAAAGTCAGGCTTTAAGCCTAAGTCTAAATTTTACAAATGATCCTCGTGTTCTTAACCCGAGAATCCACTGGCTACGAGGTAAGTTCCTACGTGTTACGTTGGTCCCGTGGGAGGTGTTTGTGCCTCTTACGGGGCCATTTAGGGGTTGTTTTGGATTTTCACCCGCTAACGGCATATTTTTAAGCCTAAGCCTAGATTTTTTCAAATTATCACTATATTCTCAAAACGAGAGTCTTGTGACTATGCGAAAAGTTCCTACATGCTACATTGGTCTTGTGTGACGTGTTTGTGCCTCTTACGGGGTCGTTTGGGCGTTGTTTTGGATTTTCACCCTCTAAAGTCGTGTTTTAAGCCTAAGTTTCGATTTATGGAAGTTATTATCGTATTCTCAAACAGAAATTCCGTGACTATGTAGTAAGTCCTTACGTGGTAAGTTTGTCCCGTGGGAGGTGTTCGTGCCTCTTACGGGGCTGTTTTGGGTTTTCACCGTCTAACGGAATATTTTTAAGCCTAAGTCTAGATTTTTTCAAATTATCGTCGTATTCTCAAAACGAGAGTCTCGTGACTATGCGGTAAGTTCGTACTTGTTACAATTGTCTAGTGAAAGGTGTTCGTGCCTCTTACGGGGTCGTTTGGGCGTTGTTTTAAATTTTCAGCCTCGAAAGTCATGTTTTAAGCCTAAGTCTAAATTTTGCAAATTATCCTCTAATTCTCAACCCGAGAGTCGAGTGGCTACGAGGAAAGTTCTTACATGTTACACTGGTCTCGTGGGAGGTGTTTGTGCCTCTTGCATGGCCGTTTAGGGGTTGTTTTGCATTTTCACCCACTAATGGCATATTTTTAAGCCTAAGTCTAGATTTTTGTAAATTATCGTCGTATTCTAAAAACGAGAGTCTCGTGACTACGCGGTAAGTTCCTACGTGTTACATTGGTATCGTGTGAGGTGTTCGTGCCTCTTACGAGATCCTTTGGGCATTATTTTGGATTTTCACTCTCTAAAGTCATGTTTTAAGCCTAAGTTTAAATTTTACAAATTATCCTCGTATTCTCAACCCGAGGGTCCAGTGACTACGAGGTAAGTTCCTACGTGTTACGTTGGTCCCGTGGGAGATGTTTTGGGCCGTTTAGGGGTTGTTTTGGTTTTTCACACCCTAACAGCATATTTAGTCTAAGTCTAAATTTTTGTAAATTATCGTCGTAATCTCAAAAAAAGAGTCTCATGACTATGCGAAAAGTTTCTACATGTTACATTGGTCTCGTGTGAGGTGTTGGTGCCTCTTACAGGGTCGTTTGGGCGTTGTTTTGGATTTTTACCCTTTAAAGTCGTATTTTAAGCCTAAGTTTAGATTTATAGAAATTATCATCGTATTCTCAAACCGAAAGTCCATGACTACGTGGTAAGTTTGTCCCGCGGGAGGTGTTCGTGCCTCTTACGGGCCTGTTGAGGGGTTGTTTTGTGTTTTCACCATCTAACGGCATATTTTTAAGCCTAAGTCTAGATTTTTGCAAATAATCATCGTATTCTCAGAACGAGAGTCTCGTGACTATGCGGTAAGTTCCTACCTATTACATTGTTCCCGTGTGAGGTGGTCGTGCCTCTTACGAGATCGTTTGGGCGTTGTTTTGGATTTTCACTCGCTAAAGTCATGTTTTAAGCCTAAGTCTGAATTTTACAAATTATCCTCGTATTCTCAACCTGAGAGTCCAGTGGCTTAGAGGTAAGTTCCTACGTGTTACGTTGGTCCCATGGGAGGTGTTTGTACCTCTTACGGGGCCGTTTGGGGGTTGTTTTGGGTTTTCACTCTCTAACGGCATATTTTTAATTCTAAGTCTAAACTTTTGCAAATTATCATCGTATTCTCAAAACGAGAGTCTCGCGACTATGCGGTAAGTTCGTACGTGTTACGTTGATCTCGTGAGAGGTGTTCGTGCCTCTTACGGGGTCGTTTGGGCGTTCTTTTCGATTTTCACCCTCTAAAGTCAAGTTTTAAGCCTAAGTTTAGATTTTTGGAAATTATCATAGTATTGTCAAACCGAAAGTCCCGCGACTATGTGGAAAGTCCCTACATGTTAAGTTTGTCCCGTGGGAGGTGTTTGTGCCTCTTACGAGGCCATTTAGGGGCTGTTTTTTATTTTCACCCTCTAATGGCATATTTTTAAGCCTAAATCTAAATTTTTATAAATTATCGTCGTATTCTCAGAACGAGAGTCACGTGACTACACGGTAAGTTCCAACTTGTTTTATTGGCCTCGTGTGAGGTGTTCGTGCCTCTTACGAGATCGTTTGGGCATTGTTTTGGATTTTCACTCTCTAAAGTCATGTTTTAAGCCTAAGTCTATATTTTACAAACTATCCTCATATTCTCAATACGAGAGTCCAGTGGCTACGAGGTAAGTTCTTACGTGTTATGTTGGTCCCGTGGGAGGTGTTTGTGCCTCTTATGGGGCCGTTTAGTGGTTGTTTTGGGTTTTCACCATCTAACGGCATATTTTTAAGCCTAAGTCTAGATTTTTGCAAATAATCATCGTATTCTCAGAACGAGAGTCTCGTGACTATACGGTAAGTTCCTACCTATTACATTGGTCCCGTGTGAGGTGTTCGTGCCTCTTACGAGATCGTTTGGGCGTTGTTTTGGATTTTCACTCGCTAAAGTCATGTTTTAAGCCTAAGTCTGAATTTTACAAATTATCCTCGTATTCTCAACCTGAGAGTCCAGTGGCTTCGAGGTAAGTTCCTACGTGTTACGTTGGTCCCATGGGAGGTGTTTGTACCTCTTACGGGGCCGTTTGGGGGTTGTTTTGGGTTTTCACTCTCTAACGGCATATTTTTAATTCTAAGTCTAAATTTTTGCAAATTATCATCGTATTCTCAAAACGAGAGTCTCGTGACTATGCGGTAAGTTCGTACGTGTTACGTTGATCTCGTGAGAGGTGTTCGTGCCTCTTACGGGGTCGTTTGGGCGTTTTTTTCGATTTTCACCCTCTAAAGTCAAGTTTTATGCCTAAGTTTAGATTTTTGGAAATTATCATAGTATTGTCAAACCGGAAGTCCAGCGACTACGTGGAAATTCCCTACATGTTAAGTTTGTCCTGTGGGAGGTGTTTGTGCCTCTTACGAGGCCATTTAGGGGTTGTTTTTGGTTTTCAACCTGTAATGGCATATTTTTAAGCCTAAGTCTAGATTTTTACAAATTATCGTCGTATTCTCAGAACGAGTGTCTCGTGACTACGCGATAAGTTCCTACTTGTTTAATTGGTCTCGTGTGAGGTGTTCGTGTCTCTTACGAGATCGTTTGGGCGTTGTTTTGGATTTTCACTCTCTTAAGTCATGTTTTAAGCCTAAGTCTAAATTTTACCAAATATCCTCGTATTCTCAATCTGAGAGTCCAGTGGATACTGTGACACCCCGACTAATTAAATACCGGGTAGCTACTCCTTTATTCAAATTAATACAAAATGTCAAGTTCGTTCAGTTCATAGCATCACTGTCGAAAACATTTTTAACAATTACATGCCACCTAATATTTAAAAAGTGAGTTGTCAATTTTAATTAAATGAGATTAACATACAACCAAATTAAGTTATGAAATACTAATACCATAATCACATCACAGTCACAATAGAATATGTGCGTGACCCATGGGTATGTGAACTATGTTCGCCTCTATTATGTGTGTTTGTTGCTTATTGAAATGTTTTCAGAGAGATTCGAAACATGTGGTCCTTATGTTCGTGATGTACTTGGATTCGATAGTAGAGTATGTGTGCACCGGAGCTTAGCCTAGGGGTGCCATTATTGTATATTTATGATGATATTAATATACTGATAATTGAGCTGGACTGTTTATTAAAGTGTAAGTGTGAATGATTGTAACATTTTTTTAGTAGAGTTAAAGATGAAAAATTTTAGTAATTCCTATAACTAATTCTGAGTATGAAAAGTAAGACTCTCAGTTTATATTAAGATGATGGGAATTGAACTTTGAATTGTAAAGCAAAGTCAGGTTATAAATTGGACTATTTAGATAGTGGAATAACTAGAACGGATACAGGTACGTTAGGAGTGCACAATTAGTTGAGAGGTGAGGAACTCATGCGAGTGCACGCACTATCATGTATTTTATATTCACTGTTTAATGATATTAAACACTATCTATATTTTAAATTGTTTTCACAATCGGGCTCTGACCCGTTTGCTTTCAAATATATTTTCTTGTAAAAACCTTTTAGGTGCCCAGCCACAAGGACACCAAGCTTAGAAGTTCCATTCCAGTGACGTACTGTAGCTGTTGTGGAAGTTACAGGACCTTGATAGCAGACGCCTCCACTTTCTGCTTGACTCTATTTCAGAATTGTCCATTTTTAGGGCATTTCGTCCCTTTTCTTTTAGAGACATCTTATTTACTCAGTTCTATTTCAATTTTGGATTTAATTAATTAGTAATTCAGATTTTGTATTTGGTTGTATTCAGTATTCGGATTATTCAGAGGAGTATTCCTCCAGATTTAGTCTATTACATTATTATTCTATTGCGACTGTGATGTGGTTGTGGTATTAGTATTTCATAACTTAATTTGGTTGTATGTTAATCTAATTTAATTAAAATTGACAACTCACTTTTTAAATATTAGGTGGCTAGTAATTGTTAAAAATGTTTTCGATAGTGATGTTATGAACTGAACCAACTTGACATTTTGTATTAATTTGAATAAAGGAGTAGCTACCCGGTATTTAATTAGTCGGGGTGTCACAGGTGGTATCAGAGCATCAGGTTCTAGTGTCGTTAGGATCTGTATGGCTTTTTATGTTTCCGCTGAGCGTTCTTTGATGTAGAGCCCTATATTTTAGGATTGTTGTACTCTTTTGTGTATCTTTCGCTCTACAACTATTTTTGAGATAATAACTTTAGACTTATAAGACTTCTCTTTCATTTCAGATGCCTCCACGACGCGCACAGTGAGTTCCCAGGGATGCTCAGCTCGAGCCACTGCCTGGACCAAGTCAGGGCACCATGAATGCCGCAGAGGTTGCCGTTTTATGGCCCAAGTGGTAAATGCCGCTCTGGCAGTTGTGCGGCAGGCACCACCTCAGGCGCCGGTAGTAGCACCAGTATAGGCTCATGCATTCCCGTTTGCTTGGGGACGTGTTCGTGATGCTTTTCAAAAGGCACACCCTCTGGAGTTTGTAGGTAGCTCCGACGTCGTTGTGTCCAGTCAGTGGAAGAAGGACATCCAAAGACACTTGAGGATGTACGAGTGTACGGACGTATAGAGGTAGATACTGGATACTTTTAAGCTGGTAGGGTCCGCGTTGTAGGGGTGGGAGTCCGTTAACACCGCAGAGGAGAGGGATCTTCTTACTATTCAGGAGTTTTGGGTGCGGTTCGATCTCAAGTATTTTCCCTCAGCCGTTAACACCGTGATGAGGAGAAAATTGATGAACCTCAAGCAGGAGGGGAGGACAGTTGCTAAATATGAGGCCGAGTTCACAAATCTCTTGAACTTCATCCCTGATGAGATTCTGACAGAGGAGAAGAAGATACAGAAATTCATGGATGGGTTGACTTGGAGGATCCGTCAGCATTTACTGGAAAATCTCTCATTGGCCACTTATTCTGATGTGGTTAATGCAGAACTGCTTCACTGCCAGGACCACCGCTTTCACTTATCAAATGGTAAGCGATCAGGAGAGTCTAGCCATCAGGGCAGGACAGGGGAAAATGCTGCCAACGGGGCACAATCAGTTCAGGGTCAGCACAGGCAGGGTGATCAGAGTTCCCAGCAGGGGGATTCTAAGAGATTTCAATCTGGAGGTCTCAGAAATGGTCAGGGAGGTTTTCATCATGGCCAGCAGGGTCAGCACGGCCATCAGGGTCAATAGGGTCAGCATGGCCAACAGCAGTAGTTTAAGCAGGGCCAGCATGGCCAGTGGAGGAATGGCAACGGTCAACAGGGCCGAGCGCAGCAGGGTCAGAGAAGGGGAAACTTTTCGGGGAAATATTTCATTTCTAATAAGATTGGCCACAAGCGCCAGGAGTGTCCTGATAAGGGCAGGACCCCACAGCAGCAGCAGCAGGGTGCTCAACATGAGCCCCAAAGACCTATATTTCCCGTCGCTCTCCCAGCACCACCGCAGATGCCAACTTTGTCACCCATCCCAACAGTCCCAGTTCAGCAGGGGCAGTTTCAGTACGGGCAAGTCTATCAGCTCCAGTAGGCTGCAGTCCCATAGGATCCACCCACTATTGAGGGTATGTTCTTTATTCAGGGAACTATGGGGCGTATTTTATTTGATGCCAGAGCCACACACAATGCACTCATTATAGGGTTGTTAGACACTGCATAGAGAACGATTACTTGCGTAGATTCACCGTTGAGTAGGGGTTCTGTGATTTTTGTTATTTGTAGAGGTGTGGGTATAGATATTGGGAGGTTTACCTTACCTGCTGATATGTTATTATTAGATATGACTTAGTACGATGCGATTGTTGGTATGGATTGGCTAGTTGCATATCGAACCATGATTGATTGTTTTAGCAGGAGTATTATTTTTGCCATACCCGGACAAGAAATGTTCTTAGTGGCGATGCCTCGTCCTGAGGGAGGATCGTCCACTCACTTGTATTATATAGAGGAGGAGACATCTAAGGAAGTGGTAATACCACTCGATTCGATCCTCGTTGTTAGTGAATTCGCTGATGTATTTCAGGATATTTCGAGATTACCGCCTAGTAGGGAGATAGACTTTATTATCGATTTGACGTTGGGCACTCGGTCTATAGCCCGAGCACCTTACCGTATGTCTCCAGCGGAGATGAGAGAGCTACGAGACCAGATAGAACAGCTATTGGGTCAAGGGTTTATCCGTAGGAGTACCTCGCCATGGGGTGCACCTGTGCTGTTCATGAAGAAGAGGGATGGATCTTTGAGGTTATGTGTAGATTACCGGGAGTTGAATAAAGTCACGATACGGAACAAGTATTCGTTGCCCCGAATTGATGACTTATTCGACCAGTTGAGAGGAGTGTCTTTCTTCTCAAAGATCGACTTGAGATCGATTTACCATCAGTTGCGTATCAGGGAACAGGACATCTCGAAGGCTGCTTTCTTGACGAGATATGGTTCGTATGAGTTCCACGTTATGCCTTTTGGTCTAACCAATGCTCCAGCCGTGTTTATGGACTTGATGAATAGGGTGTTTAGAGAGTTCCTAAACCAGTTCGGCATCGTCTTCATTGATGACATTCTGGTTTACTCCCAAACAGAGGAGGAACACACCGAACACTTGAGACAGGTTTTACAGACGCTGCTTCAGAACGAGTTATATGAAAAATATGAGAAGTGTGGGTTTTGGCTAAAGGAGGTACAGTTTTGGGGGCATATCATTTCAGACAAGGGAATATCAGTTGATCCGGGGAAAGTATAGGCGGTGAGAGAGTAGGGACAGCCCACGACACCAACGGAAATACGTAGATTCTTGGGCCTAGCAGGATACTACAGGAGGTTTATTCAGGGTTTCTCTAAGATAGCGGGTCCTTTGACACATCTGACTCGCAAAGGGGTGACATTCATCTGGAGCGATGCCTGTCAGTTGGCATTCGATGAGTTGAAGGACAAGTTGACCTCAGCGCTAGTGTTAGCATTGCCCAGACCGGGAGTTGAGTATCCAGTCTACACCGATGCATCCTTACAAGGACTTGGAGGTATACTGCAACAGGAGTGTCAGGCTATAGCTTATTCTTCCCGTAAGCTTAAGCCTCACGGGAAGAATTACCCTACCCATGACTTAGAGTTAGTGGCAGTCGTATTTGCTATTCGGATTTGGATACATTATCTCCTGGGAGAGAAATTCCGTTTGTTCACGGACCACAAGTCTCTACAGTACCTCTTCACACAGAAGGAACTTAAAATGTGTCAATGTCGGTGGCTTGAGTTCGTGACGGATTATCAGTTCGATATCCAATATCACCCAGGGAAGGCTAACGTAGTAGCAGACGCGTTGAGCCGTAGGCCAGTAGGTGAGGTGGCCGAAGTGTGGAGAGCAAAGTGGAAGGAGTTGGGACACCAGGATGCAGTGGCCCGATCATTCATGTCTGTGATGACCGTTACGCATCAGATTATTGTGAGAGTGATACAAGCCCAGGTAAAAGACTCCTTCTGTCAAGAGCAGATAGTTTAATTACTGGCAGAGGGAGCCGAGTCCTATACCATTAGTTCATACGGGGGCTTGCGCTTTAATGGGAGACTGGTCGTTCCAGAAGGGGAAGACTTACGGCACGAGGTAATGTCAGAGTCGCACGATTCGTGATTCGTAGTACATCCTGGCGGGGATAAGATGCACCAGGACATGAGACGACAGTACTGGTGGAGCGGGATGAAGAGAGATATTGCCTAGTTCGTTTCTAAATGTGCCACTTGTCAGCTGGTAAAGGTAGACCATCAAAGACCGGCAGGACTTCTACAGGCATTAGAGGTCCCTATGTGGAAATAAGAGAGCATTTCCATGGATTTCATCACGGGCTACGTCATAGAGGGGTCACGACTCCATATGGGTAATCGTGGATCGGCTGACCAAAATTGCTCATTTTTTGCCATCCTGGACAGACTACACTACGGGACAATATGCCCAGATTTTCATTCCAGAGATAGTGAGACTTCATGGGATGCCTCTCAATATCATGTCTAACCAAGATAATATATTTGTTTCATGATTTTGGGAGAGTTTCTAGGAGGCCATGGGTACGGAGTTGTGGCTGAGTACGGCGTATCACCCGTAGACAGATTGGCAAACCGAGAGGACGAATCAGATGTTGGAGGACATGCTACGTATGTGCATCCTAGACTTTGGAGGTGGTTGGGAGCAGTACCTTCCACTGGTGGAGTTTGCTTCTAATAACTCCTACCAGTTCACCATTGGCTTGGCTCCATTGGAGGCGTTGTATGGTAGACCTTGTCTTTCCCCAACATGTTGGTTAGAGGTGGGGGATAACAAACTCCTTGGGCTAGAAGTGATTCAGGATACTTCGACAAGGATAGAGATGATACAGAACCGTATGCGGGTAGCTCAGGATCGACAGAAGAGCTATGTTGATGCCAAGAGGTTCTTCAGAGAGTTTAAGGTGGGGGACTAGGTGCTACTCAGAGTATCTCCGATGAGGGGATTATACGTCTTGGAAAGAAGGGGAAACTGGCACCAATATATGTTGGGCCATTTCCTATCATCGAGCGAATTGGGCCAGTAGCGTATAGACTTGGGTTACCGGAGCACTTGCATAGGATTCATGACGTGTTCCATATTTCCTCGCTAAGGAGATATCTTAGGGACAATTTGTCCCATACTCACATTGCTTTAGAGAACATCGATCTCCAGCCCGATAGTTCCTACGAGGAGGGGCCGATTGCCATTCTGGACCACAGCGAGAGGAAACTGAGGTCGAAGATAGTACCATTAATACGTGTTCAGTGGCGGCATCGTAATGTCGAGGAGTCCACATGGGAGCGCGAGGATGAGATGCGCGAACGTTATCCAGAGTTATTTTTACCAGGTTTTCTTTAGTTCCGAATTTTGGGATGAAATTCTTCTATTAGGGAGGAAGTATGTAATACCCCGTAATTTTATTAATTTTTATTTAATGGATTAATTGAATTGAATGAGAATTAATTTAGAAATTAATCCGGAGGTAAATACTAGCTAGACGTGAGTTGGTATTTGATTATGATGTTAGAATAAAATATTACTGAGAATATATGGAAATATATGAGTATTGAAAATATAAAATTATCGCGAGGAAGAAATACGACAATTTGGGAAATTAAGTTGGGACGCGCGTGTCAGTCGCGTCAGGAATGAAATTAATTAGATTAAAAAGTAAATTATATTTTTATCAACCGATTGGTCATTTTGAGTGCGCCAACGTGTCTAGAAGGGTCAAAATAGTCAGAAAACACTAGCCGGGAGTTTAGTTTGGGTCCCGGGGCATTTTTAAGCCAAGCCGACAATCCAGAAGGGTATTTTGGTCATTTTAAAAATTGAGGAATTAAAACCCACGAATTTTAGAGTTTAATTATATATTATTAGGGAGGCCACTAAGGCCATTATCAGAAAAAGACAAGAGAGTGGGCTACGGGGGTTTTGAGAGAAGTTGGAGAGAGGTTACAAGAGGTCCAAACCAAAACCATCAACCATCACCACCATTCTGGAAGGATTTGTGACAGGAAAGAGGAGAGAATCAACCTATAATCATCGTCAACAAATCTGAAGAACAAACCTAAGGAAAGTGATTTGATGTCATTAATTGCAATGAATATTTCCTCCATGTTTAGTGTAGAAACTTTATATGCTTTGAAAGTATTGATAAAAACCCAATGGAATTGTTGTAGAAACTCTTAATTTTGGTTAGGGATTCATGTACAATGATTATGGACGAAATTGGTACCCAAAACTTAACTTTTATGTTTCGAAAACGGAGTAATGATGAGTATTTAGGTACAAAAAAAATTTGGGTTCATGTTCATAGGGTTTGGGGCAAGATTTGGGAATTTATGGTTATTACTTGTTGATTAGTAAGATTTGACCCAAAAAATATGTTAAGAAGTGTCCTAGGGTGACTTAGATTAGTTTAAAGACATAAAAACTTAATTGGTACGAACTTAGGATGGATTTGGAGAAATGAATTGGGTGAAAAACGAAGTTGGGGAAATTCTGGGCATTCTCTGCCATCTCGTTAGAAGACTAACCCAGGTCGTTTGAACAACTTCATTCGAACCAGATTCCAGTACCCCTCCTAACGAGATTCTAACAAGATTCCAGTACCCCTCCTAACGAGTTCGTTCGAACGACACTCGTTTAAACGACCTCATTCGAACGAGATTTCTAACGAGTTTACAGAATGGTCTTTTCGGTCGATTTTAGTTTCGAACTTTTCGTGGGCTTATTTAATTGAGTGTTATTCTTCTCTTGTTGATTAGTGGGTATATTTGTGAGATTGGAGCACGTTGAGGATTAAAACTCAAAATTTTATAAAGGCTTGGTGACTACTATGGGTTAGATTGTAAGTACCGAAATTTGCGACGTGAGAAGTGTTGGCGATCTCTATTGTATATTATCTGGGGACTTGTAAACGTATAACATCTATTGACGATATAGGAATGAAAAACATGCCTCTATTAATGATATAAGATATCTAAGATGTGTGAATGCTTAGTATATGAACTTATATGTGTATGACATACCTACCATACTTTCTATCATGGGAGGTCGACTTTCGATCAGGGCCATCTATTCTTGTCTGCCTACATGGGGATTTAGATTGGTACCTCAAGGACATAGGTCAGAGAATGACTTATTGGTGAGATAATAAGTCAGCTGACCGTGGGAGCGTAGCTATGTGCGTGACCCATGGGTATGTGAACTATGTTCGCCTCCATTATGTGTGTTTGTTGCTTATTGAAATGTTTCCTGAGAGATTCGAAACACATGGTCCTTATGTACGTGATGTACTAGGATTTTATAGCAGAGTATGTTTGCACCGCAGCTTATCCTAGGGGTTCCATTATTGTATATTTATGATGAGACTAATATACTGATAATTGAGATGGACTATTTATTAAAGTGTAAGTGTGAATGATTGTAACATTTTTTAGTAGAGTTAAAGATGGAAAATTTTAGTAATTCCTATAACTAATTTTGAGTATTAAAAGTAAGACTCTCAGTTTATATTAAGATGTCGGGAATTGAACTTTGAATTGTAAAGTAAAGTCAGGTTATGGATTGGACTATTTAGATAGTGGAATAACTAGAACGGGTACGGGTACGTTAGGAGTACACAATTAGTTGAGAGGTGAGGAACTCATGCGAGTGCAAGCACTATAATGTATTTTATATTCACTGTTTAATGATATTAAATACTTAATATATTTTAAACTGTTCTCACAATCGGGCTCTGACCCGTTTGCTTTCAAATCTATTTTCTTGTAAAAACCTTTTAGGTGCCCAGCCACAAGGACACCAAGCTTAGAAGGTCCATTCTAGTGACGTGCTGTAGCTGCTGTGGATGTTACAGGACCTCGATAGTAGACGCCTTCACTTTTTGCTTGACTCTATTTCAGAATTGTCCATCTTTAGGGCATGTCGCCCCTTTTCTTTTAGAGACATCTTATTTACTCAGTTCTATTTCAGTTTTGGATTTAATTCATTAGTAATTCAGATTTTGTATTTGGTTGTATTCGGTATTCGGATTATTCAGAGGAGTATTCCTCCAGATTTAGTCTATTACATTGTTATTCTATTGCGACTGTGATGTGGTTGTGGTATTAGTATTTCATAACTTAATTTGGTTGTATGTTAATCTAATTTAATTAAAATTGACAACTCACTTTTTAAATATTAGGTGGCGAGTAATTGTTAAAAATGTTTTCGACAGTGATGCTATGAACTGAACCAACTTCACATTTTGTATTAATTTGAATAAAGGAGTAGCTACCCGGTATTTAATTAGTCGGGGTGTCACAGCTACGAGGTAAGTTCCTACGTGTACGTTGGTCCCGTGGGAGGTGTTTGTGCCACTTACGGGGCGGTTTAGTGGCTGTTTTGGGTTTTCACCCTCTAACGGCAAATTTTTAAGTCTAAGTCTAATTTTTTGCAAATAATCATCGTATTCTCAGAACGAGAGTCTCGTGACAACACGGTAAGTTCCTACGAGTTACATTGGTCTCGTGTGAGGTGTTCGTGCCTCTTACGAGATCGTTTGGGCGTTGTTTTGGATTTTCACTCTCTAAAGTCATGTTTTAAGCCTAATTCTAAATTTTACAAATTATCCTCGTATTCTTAACCCGAAAGTCCAGTGGCTACGAGGTAAGTTCCTACGTCTTATGTTGGTCCCGTGGGAGGTGTTTGTGTCTCTTACGGGGCCGTTTAGGGGCTATTTTCGTTTTCACCCTCTAACGGCATATTTTAAAGTCTAAGTCTAAATTTTTGCAAATTATCGTCGTATTCTCAAAACGAGAGTCTCGTGACTACGCGGTAAGTTCGTACGTGTTAGATTGGTTTCGTGTGAGGTGTTCGTGCCTCTTATGGGGTCGTTTGGGCGTTGTTTTAAATTTTCACCCTCTAAAGTCATGTTTTAATACTAAGTCTAAATTTTTCAAATTATCCCCTTATTCTCAACCCGAGAGTCGAGTGGCTATGAGGAAAGTTCCTACGTGTTACGTTGGTCCCGTGGGTGGTGTTCGTACCTCTTATAGGGCCGTTTAGGGGCTGTTCTGGGTTTTCACCCGCTAACGGCATATTTTTATGCCTAACACTAGATTTTTGTAAATTATCATCGTATTCTCAAAACGAGAGTCTCGTGAATACATGTAAAGTTCCTACGTGTTAGTTTGTTAGGTGTTCGTGCCTCTTACGAGGTCATTTGGCCGTTGTTTTGGATTTTCACACTATAAAGTCATGTTTTAAGCCAACGGTTAGATTTTTGGAAATTATCATCGTATTATCAACCCGAGAGTCGCATGGCTATGTGGTAAGTCTCTACGTGTTAAGTTCATCCCGTGGGAGGTGTATGTGCCTCTTACGGGGCCGTTTAAGGGTTGTTTTGGGTTTTCACCCTCCAACGGAATATTTTTAAGCCTAAGTCTAAATTTTTGCAAATTATAATCGTATTCGAAAAACAAGAGTCTTGTGACTACGCGGTGAGTTCCTACGTGTTACATTGGTCTCGTGTGAGGTGTTCGTGCCTCTTACGGGGTCGTTTGGGTGTTGTTTTTTATTTTCACCCACCAAAGTCATGTTTTAAGCCTAAGTTTATATTTTTGGAAATTATCATCATATTCTCAACCTGAGAGTCCCGTGGCTACGTGGTAAGTCCCTATGTGTTAAGTTTGTCCCGTGGGAGGTGTATGTGCCTCTTATGGGGCCGTTTTGGGTTTTCTCCCTCTAACGGCATATTTTTAAGCCTAAGTCGAGTTTTTTGCAAATTATCATCGTATTCTAAAAATGAGAGTCTCGTGACTACGCGATAAATTCCTACGTATTACATTGATCTCGTGCGAAGTGTTCGTGCCTCTTACGGGGTCGTTTGGGCGTTGTTTTGGATTTTCACCCTCTAAAGTCTTATTTTAAGCCTATGTATAAATTTTACAAAATATACTCATATTCTCAACCCGAGAGTCCAGTGGCTACGAGGTAAGTTCCTACATGTTACGTTGGTCCCGTGGGAGGTGTTTGTGCCTTTTACGAGGCCATTTAGGGACTATTTTGTGTTTTCACCCTCTAACGGCATATTTTTAAGACTAAGTCTAAATTTTTTCAAATTATCATCATATTCTCAAAACGAGAGTCTCGTGACTACGCGGTAAGTTCGTACGTGTTACATTGGTCTCGTGAGAGGTGTTCGTGCCTCTTACGGGGTCGTTTGGGCGTTATTTTGGATTTTCACCCTCTAAAGTCTTGTTTTAAGTCTAAGTTTAGATTTTTGGAAATTATCATAGTATTCTCAAATCGAAAGTCTCGCGACTACGTGGAAAGTACCTACGTGTTAAGCTTGTCCCGTGGGAGGTGTTCGTGCCCCTTACGGGGCCGTTTAGGAGCTGGTTTGGGTTTTCACCCTCTAATTGCATATTTTTATGCCTAAGTCTAGATTTTTGTGAAAAATCATCGTATTCTCAGAACGAGAGTCTCGTGACTACGCGTTAAGTTCCTATGTGTTACACTGGTCTCGTGTGAGGTGTTCGTGTCTCTTACGAGATCATTTGGGCGTTGTTTTGGATTTTCACTCTCTAAAATCATGTTTTAAGCCTAAGTCTATATTTTTCAAATTATCCTCGTATTCTTAACCCGAGAGTCCAGTGGCTAAGAGGTAAGTTCCTATATGTTATGTTGGTCCCGTAGGAGGTGTTTGTGCCTCTTACCATGCCGTTTAGGGGATGTTTTGGGTTTTCACCGTCTAAAAGCATATTTTTAAGTCTAAGTCTAAATTTTTGCAAATTATCATCGTATTCTCAAAATGAGAGTCTCATGACTACGCGGTAAGTTCCTACATGTTACATTGGTCTCGTGTGAGGTGTCTGTGCCTCTCAGAGAGTCGTTTGGGCATTGTTTTGGATTTTCACCCTCTAAAGTTATGTTTTCAGCCTAAGTTTAGATTTTTGGAAATTATCATAGTATTCTCAAATCGGAAGTCCCGTGACTACGTGGTAAGTCCCTACGTGTTAAGTTCGTCCCGTGGGAGGTGTTTGTGCCTCTTATGGGGCCGTTTAGGGGGTGTTTTGAGTTTTCACCCTCTAATGGCATATTTTTAAACCTAAGTCTAGATTTTTGCAATTATCATCGTATTCTCAGAACGAGATTCTTGTCACTACGCGGTAAGTTCCTACATGTTACATTGGTCTTGTGTGAGGTGTTCGTGCCTCTTACGGGGTCGTTTGGGAGTTGTTTTGTATTTTTACCCTCTAAAGTCATTTTTTAATCCTAAGTTAAGATTTTTTGAAATTATCATCGTATTCTCAAACCGAGAGTCCCGTGACAATGTGGTAAGTCCCTACGTGTTAAGTTTGTCCAGTGGGAGGTGTTCGTGCCTCTTACGGGGCCGTTTAGTGACTATTTTGGATTTTCACCCTCTAACGGCATATTTTTAAGCCTAAGTCTAGATTTTTATAAATTATCGTCGTATTCTCAAAACGAGAGTCTCGTGACTATGCGGTAAGTTCCTAGGTGTTACATTAGTCTCGTGTGCAGTGTTCGTGCCTCTTACGGAGTTGTTTGGGCATTGTTTTTTATTTTCACCCTCTAAAGTCATGTTTTAAGCCTAAGTTTAGATTTTTGGGAATTATCATTATATTCTCAAACCAAATGTCCCATGACTACGTGGTGAGTCTCTACGTGTTATGTTTGTCCCGTCGAAGGTGTTCGTGCCTCTTACGGGGCCGTTTAGGAGATGTTTTGGGTTTTCACCCTCCAACGGCATATTTTTAAGCCTAAGTCTATATTTTTAAAAATTATCATCGTATTCTCAAAACGAGAGTCTCGTGACTACGCGGTAGGTTCCTACGTGTTACATTGGTCTTGTGTGAGGTGTTCGTGCCTCTTACGGGGTCGTTTGGACGTTGTTTTGGATTTTCACCCTCTAAAGTCATGTTTTAAGCCTAAGTTTAGATTTTTGGAAATTATCATCGTATTCTCAAACCGAAAGCCCCGTAACTATGTGGTAAGTCCCTATGTGTTAAGTCTGTCCCGTGGGAGTTGTTCGTGCCTCTTACGGGGTCGTTTAGGGGCTGTTTTGCATTTTCACCCGCTAACAGCATATTTTTAAGCCTATGTCTAGATTTTTGCAAATTATCCTCATATGCTCAAAACGAGAGTCTCGTGACTACGCGATAAGTTCCTACGTGTTACATTGGTCTCTGTGAGGTGTTCGTGGCTCTTACGGGGTCGTTTGGGCATTGTTTTAAATTTTCACCCTCTAAAGTCATGTTTTAAGCCTAAATCTATTTTTTGCAAATTATCCGCATATTATCAACCTGAGAGTCGAGTGGTTAGAGGAAATTTCCTACGTGTTACGTTGGTCCCGTGGGAGGTGTTCGTGCCTCTTACGGGGCCATTTCAGGGCTGTTTTGGGTTTTCACCCTCTAACGGCATATTTTTACGCCTAAGTCTATATTTTTACAAATTATTGTCGTATTCTCAAAACGAGAATCTCATGACTACGCGGTAAGTTACTACGTGTTACGTTGGTCCCGTGAGAGATGTTCGTGCATCTTACGGGGCCGTTTGGGACTGTTTTGGATTATTTCCCTTTAGCGGCATGTTTTTAAGCTTAAGTGTAGATTTTTGCCAATTATCGTCGTATTCTCAAACCGAGAGTCCCATGACTACACACTAAGTTACTACGTGTCACATTAGTCCCATGTGAGGTGTCCGTGCCTCTTACGGGGACTTTTTTTTCACCCCCTAACGACATGTTGTAAGCGTAAGTGTATATTTTTGCAAATTATCGTCGTATTCTTGAAACGGGATTCCCTTGACTACGCGGTAAGTTCCTACGAGTTGCATTGGTCCCATGAGAGGTGTCCGTGCCTCTTACGTGACCGTTTGGGGATTGTTTTGAGTTTTCATTCTCTAATGACATGTTTTAATCCTAAGTCTAATTTTTTGTATTTTGTAATCATACTCTCAAACCGGGACTCCCGTGAGTACACGGTTAGTTCCTATGAGTTACATTGGTTCCGTGTGAGGTGGAATTTTGATTTTTCTCCGTTTAAATGCGTGTTTTTAAGCCTAAGTCTATATTTTTGCAAATTATTGTCATATTCTCAAACCAAAACTCCCGTGACTACGTGATTAGTTCCTACGAGTTACATCAATCCCATGCGAGGTGTCCGCAACTCTTACGGGGCCGCTTGAAGGTTGTTTTGAGTTTTCACCCTCTAACGGCGTGTGTTAAGACTAGGTCTAGATTTTAACAAATTATCGTTGTATTTTCAAACCGAGACTCCTGTGACTACGAAGTTAGTTCCTACGAGTTACATTACTCCTGTGCGAGGTGTTCGTGCCTCTTACGGACCATTTGGGGTTGTTTTGGATTTTGTTCTATTAAATGCATGTTTTTAAGCGGAAGTCCAAATTTTGTAAATTATCATTGTATTCTCAGATCAAGACTCGCGACTACACGGTCAGTTCCTCCGAGATACATTGGTCATCTCGTGTTCTTGGCTCTTACGGGGCCGTTTGGGGTTGTTTGGGTGGATTTTCTCTCTTTAGATGCGTGTTTTTAAGCCTATGTCCAGATTTTTGCAAATTATCATCGTATTCTCAAATCGAGAATTCGGGGGCTAAGCATTCAGTTCATACGAGTTACATTGGTCCCGTGCTTCGTGCTTCGTGCCTCTTACGGGACCGTTTGGGGACGTTTTGGATTTTTTTTTTCCCTTTAAATGCGTGTTTTTATAAATTTTAGAAAATTTCAACAGAAATTCCTTTGTTTATTCATTAAATCCAACATGTTTTAACATGTAAAATAAACTCAACAAATTCCACAACCAAACCACCAGCAAATCCATTCCACCAATTTAACTAGATAATCTCATAAACTAAGTCATTTTACATTTGGCTACTTTTTGTCGCTATTTCGGGACATTTTGCTATTTAATGCTGCAATTTTTAAAGAGAATTTGTGATTTTTAGACTAACTATATTCCATTTGCCTTTTTATAGCCACTCGATGAACTCTCCTCGTAATGTCTTCTTGAAACTGTCCCGTTTTACTCCAACAATATCATCAAATTATCAAATCTTTTATTATGAGTGACGTTTAGTTCTTCAAGAGACGATATCTTATCTTTCAAGTTTCTCACCTCTTCATTATGAGATTGGGACTGTGCTATGACCGTTGAAGTGTCAAATGGCTTTGGACTGACACTGAATCCTCTCAAATATCATGACTTCTTCCCAAGCACGTCAATTGATATCGCCTCCCGTGACATCTGAACTGCGTCGGGCTCCTTTAATCTCGCATCTAGCTTTAGAAACTCGTCTTACCATTTTTTTAAAAAGTAAAAAATATATGAGGTAAAATGTTTCTTTCATTAAACTAATGTTAGCTAAACAAACAATATGAAGACAAAAAAAACTTATATTAGAAGGTTTGTCTTATAAAATACCAAAAAGGATAAAAGGGGGAAAGAACTAAAACATACATGTGTCTCCTTGCACTTATCATTCATCCAATCATCCTTTCTCTTAATCTAATGAGATGTCTTGAAGAATTCGACAATGTAAGGTTTCACACCGATTTCATGCTGAATCCAAAATTAATGTATGTAAGAATATAATCATAATAGTTGATGATGCATGTGAAACATGTTTATAAGACTTTTGCCTAATGTGTAATAAATAAAAATTAAGTCTTTCATGTGCTAGGAAAATGTATTTTCCCATAATCTTAGACCAAATTTAATAAATTATTTTGAATTTGCATAATTAACAAAAAATAAGATCATCCCTACTTGTTCTACAGGATGTTGTGCTTCATTATATTCCTCTATTCCTCAAATCGCTTATATGCAATCATTTGTGAGTTGAAGTCTATAAATGTAAATAGGATTATTGATTTCTCATATTTGTGTCCTAGAAACAGTGTTGATTGCAACACAGTTTGAGCTTTACTTGCAATGGTGAGGGTTATATGGCCTGCATTCTCAAGAGGCATCTCTGAAATGTTGCCTAAACATTTGCACTTCTCAAGGAAAACAAATTATGACATTTTACAGTGAGGAATAATGTCCAATTAGGTTGATGAATATATATATATTTATATAATCTTAATACTATAATATTATTTGTGCGAGTCATGAAAAATTCAGCATTCAGAAATAATATGATGAAGGATACATATATTGATCATTATATTATTTCCATTTTTGGGCGATGTCAATAAATGCCCAAAGATTTTGGGACATTTGTTACAGTACTTAATACTTCATATGTATATAAAGTTTCGCACAATAGCAACCAATGCCCAAAGGTTGTGATAATGTTTCACACTCAATTTTTAAAGAACAATCCGATTTTCAACAGACTCACTGACTTAGACTAATTAAACAGTTCCAATAAAAAAAATATGACAGTTTATTTTATTATTTTAATTGAAACAAATAGCACAAAATTTGCAACTAAGGAAAAAAAAGGGGGTTACTATCTTCAAATTCATCAAAAAAAAGGTTGAGATCAACTATAAAATCAGAAAAATACCTTGATTCGAGTGCTTTGTTCGGTGGCTAGACACGATGGAATTGAAATCACCCGGAGACAAATCCCCTCCCCCTCTTCTGGACAGAAACGAGATCAACAAGAAACAAAAAAACAAATGGATTTGGAACCTAAATCGGCAAGAACCAAAATTGGTATTGTGGAAATCGATTTGGAATAAATCCAAACAAAACAAATCGAAGTGGAGCAAATCTATTCAAACTAAATAACATCCAAATCATTACCAATACCAATATGGGTCTGTGGGTGGTCGACGTCGGGGAAGAGATATGGCTTTGTGGGTGGTCGACACTGGCAGAGAGAGATGTTTATGGGTGGGTCGGCGAGGGAGGAGAGAGGGAGCGATGTGTGTGGGTCATCGTGGAGGAAGAGAGGGGGTGTAGCCGGAGAGGGGGTTGTAGTAGGAGGAGAGAGGGGTTGGATGGAGACGGGGTTGTAGCCGGAGGAGAGGGGTTGGAGACAGGTATAGGAGAGAGGGTTTTTTTTTTAATGAGGTGTTTTTTGTAAATGGGAGTTTTAGGAAATTTTAAGGGGAACTAGTATTTTGGTCGGAAAAAAAAAGAGGGAAATGAATTTTATTTTTTATTTTTTATTTTTTATTTTTTATTTTTTATTTTTTATTTTTTATTTTTTATTTTTTATTTTTTATTTTTTATTTTTTATTTTTTATTTTTTATTTTTTATTTTTTATTTTTTATTTTTTATTTTTTATTTTTTATTTTTTATTTTTATTTTTATTTTTTATTTTTTATTTTTTATTTTTTATTTTTTATTTTTTATTTTTTATTTTTTATTTTTTATTTTTTATTTTTTATTTTTTATTTTTTATTTTTTATTTTTTAAAATTAAATTAAAATATATATCGCGACATGCATGTGATGAAGCTGAAAGTGTATATCATTTCGCGAATTGATACAAATGTCCCCAAAAGTAAATGACATTTGTGGAGAAATGTTAGTAGGGCGCCCACCAAAATATCAACTCGGTTTAGAGTAGTATGGAAAGGGGAGTTTATACCAGGACTAGTTGGATGGGGTTGTATATTTAGGTGGGGTTAAGGTAACCATTAGTGGTGCACATTAGTGGAGGGGTGAGTATGTCCTCAAGGGAGTGCGACACTAACTTATATATGAAGCACATTCATGCATTTTAATTATTGCAGTTAATTCACTTGCTAATTTTTTCAAATATTTTGGGTTCTAACCCTTGCTATAAAACTATTTTCAAAACCTTTTAGGTGTCCAGCCACAGGGACGCTAGGCTTGATATTCTATTCTAGGGACACGTAGCTGCGGCACATGTGGATTCTAGCAGGAGCTTGGATTAGACGCATCGTTCATTCTTTTCTAGAGTAGGAATCATCTATCACTTTCAGTTTTACTTAGGGCTTGTCGCCCAGGATTTTCAGTGTAGTTTTCAGATTTAATTATTCAGTTGTTGGACGATTCTTATTGGACTATTTACTTTTGTGGCCGATGGTTTATTCGGCAAGTAGTTTATTTATTTATCCCGTTGATTATTCAGTTGTTATGATTGGCTCATAGTATATTTTTGCATGTTATTATTTTTGTTTAAATAAAAAGATAAAATTTGGCACCGAAATTTTTGGAATACTAGGTGGTTGGTAAGTTTTAAAAAGAATTTTGACAGTGATGCTAAGAATGAACCAACTGGGATTCCTATTTTCATTTGATATAGGACTGATCACCCAGTATTTTATTAGGAAGGGTGTCACAGATGGTGTCAGAGCATCAGGTTCTAGTGTCCTTAGGATCTGTGTAGCTTTTCACGTTTCAGCTTAGAGTTCTTTGATATAGATCCCTATCATAGGATTGTTGTATTCTTATACGTATTTGTATTAACATTCTTCTGCCAATTGCTTTATAATTGAAGGTGAACTCATATAATTTGATTCTCAATTCAGATGCCGCCCAAGAGAGAGAGATCAGCTAGAGCAGTGGGGGAGATGAGACTAGAGAGGCTCATCAGGAGCCAGAGTTACCGTATTAACTTCCAGAGATGATTTAAGCTGAACAGGTGACTGAATTAGTGGCACAACCAGTTAACGCGACGATGATCGTAATGGCGAGATACTTTCCACGAAATCAACCACAGTCGTTAGTAACACCAGATGTTCAGGGCCACTAAGGGCCGTCAGAGTGGAAGCGAGTACGAGACGCCTTTCAGAAAGGCCATCCCCTAGATTTTCAAGGGAATTCAGATGTTGTGCTAGTGTGTCAGTGGAAGAAAGACATGTGGCGTAACTTGCGCATGGTTGACTGCAGTGAGGTACAGAATCAAATGCTAGCCACTTTTAGGTTAGTGGGGGCAGCGCTCTAGTGGTGGGATTTGATCACCACCGTTGAGGAAAGGGACACATTGACTATTGTCGAGTGTGGGGTACGGTTCGATCGAAAGTATTTTCTGCCTGCAGTTGAGGTCGAGATGAGGAGGAAATTCAGTGGAATGACTCGGGGGGACCGTTCAGTGGTCGAGTACGAGGAAGAGTTCACTCGTTTTCCAAATTTTGTACTGGATGAGGTAAACAATGAAGAAAGAAAGAAATAAAAATTCATGAATGGGTTAGCTTGGAGGATCAGACAACATTTGATCGGTAGTCCCGCATTAGCAGCTTATACAGATGTCGTTAATGCAGCACTCCTACACTGCTAGGAGCATTGCTTCCACATGAAGGGAAGCAAGAGGGGAGTTGAACCCAGTCAGACGGATAAGGCAGGAGGGGGCAGGGCCAGTGGGGTATCCTAGAAGAAGACAGGGGGACATCAGGGGCAGGATTCCAGACAGGTATTTCAGGCCAAGCGATCTAGATCTAGGGGATATCGACAGGGTGGCTAGGACTTCCAAGTAGGCCAGCAAGGAAGGGATTACTGGCAGGGTGAATTTATTAGAAAGTGTTTCATTTGTGGGGAAGAGGGACACATGAAGAGAGATTGCCCTATAGGAGGCAGGGGGAAACTACTGGATGAGGTTCTGGATGTATAGCCGTTGCAGTAGTTTTTGGGCCAGTTCAGACGAGAAAATGTTAACCAAGAACCCAAGGATCAGCCATTATAGCTAGAGTATGGAGGTAATTATCTTTTTATCCTCTGGGCCTGGGGTATGTTTTGAGTGATAGTGAAGGCGTTACAATATATAATTTGTTTTCACTAGAGCTCGTGGGTCAGTCGAATTCAGTGGGTACCCCGACTATAGCATCCATGTTATGTATATAAATTTTTGTGGGGTAGCGGAGTTCTTGAGGGTTAGACACGAGGGAGAGGGGGTGTACACTGAGAGAAGGTTTGAATTGTACGAGGGGTCACTAGTTTCGAGAATAATGGGAATAGGTTAGATGATTTTCCAAGTATCGGCAGGATAGCAATGGATTTGAACTATTGTGGATAGTGATGGTAAGTTTTGGTGTTCGCGGCACTAGGGTATGAGTGACTTCTACTAGTTGTCACCTAAGAGGGGGTCTATCATATATCTAAACATGAGTGTATATATGTTGTATTGTGTGGTATGATATACACATAAGAATGTCTTGTGTTATTATATCTTATCCCGGTAAGTAGGGATGTGTACTGAGGTGAGTCAGGGTGGTTAGGTTTATTTTCGAGAGGGGAGAGATAGCTTAGGATTTATTTTGCGCAAGAACTAGTGATAGTAATGGAGCGGTATTTTATGTTGTCTTTTGTATCATGAAAGTGGGCGTGTATACTTTTGTGTTAAGAGAAAGATATTTGGAGTTGCGTGTCATGGACTGAGGGCTTAACGGACCTCAATGACCGACAATGTTAGGTAGTTGTGTATCGAGGGGTTCCTTATTTGGATTTCTCTTTGTGAGATGTCCCACGCACGAAATTTAGCGCATCGTTGGGAGTGGGGAGATGCTTGGTCGTTTATACATGGGTTGGGTACCCTGGTTATTATTCATGTATGTGATATGACTACGGGTTGGAATCTATATTATGGTTCACGACTAGTATAGTCGGGTGACTTTCGAGCGGTTAAGAACAGGGACAGGGTGTATGGGTGTCCTAGTTAATTAGGATAACTTTCGTGCATTTAAGCACGGGTACACGGTGCATGGGCTCCCTGGTTAATTAAAATGCATAGTTGTGTAACTCATAATTAGACGTGGGAGAGATAGATGTAACAATCTTTGAAGAACAGGACTAGATAGTGATACTCAAAGCTTGGAGTACTAGGCTTACCTTAATTTCGAGGACGAAATTCTTTTGTAAGGGGGGAAGTATGTAACACCCCGTAATTTAATAGGAATTAATATTTATTTATTATTGGGAGAAATAAAACTATTAAATTGGAGAAACTTAAATTTATGATTTAGAGAATTTATTTGAGAGGCACGAATTATTTAAATTCGGCGACCTTAGGTTTAATTATTCGAATTATTGTGTGTCACATTTTGAATTCGAAATTAGAAAATATTATAAAGTATTTCGTATCAGAATTATGTGTGTATGGTTGTTTTCGGAAGGGTCGAGATAGTCAGAAAAGAGTACCCAAGGTAGTAAATGTGTCTCGGGGCATTTTTGGGCATAGTCGGGCCCATACAGGGGTAATTGGGCCATTTTAATTAGGCCCATCTGGGTAAAAATGGGATTAGGTGACATAAACCTAGGTTTAGGAGTTGTGGGCAGCGATAACTCATCTGGGGAAATCTAAGAACATAGCGAAAACTAAAAGAGCAATTGTGGATCATTTAGAAACTAATCTATATAGAGAGAGATTTGGGTGTTCTTCATCAAACCATCCTCTACACCAATGGATCAGACTCTACGAATCCAAAAGGCAAGTGGTTAACTGTTGTGATTCTTAAATATGTGATAATCAATTCATATTATGTTGGTGTAAACCGAAATCCATTTTTAGGTGGGTTATTGCATGAAATTGGGTTTTCAATTTGTGGTTATTCAAATCAATTTTTAGATTGTTAAGAAATTTATGATTTAATTGGGACAGATGTATGACTTGTAAAGATATCGGGAGAAATCAACTTTAAATTCGGATTTGTGTTGCTTATTGTGTATAAGTTTGATATTTAAAATAATTAAGAAGGAATTGATTTGAAAAAGGATTACAGTAGAGAAATCTGGGTAAAAAGCTTGAGTTGGGTTTTAATGGAGAACTGGACTAGGCGAGGAAGAAGAGCGGGAGAGACCCAGGGGTCATTCGAACGAATTTGGATCTCATTCGAACGACGTGCACTATCGTTGAAGCGACAGGTGTCTCGATCGAACGACGGGATAAAATCCGATAAATATTATTTCCTTTACTGTTTGGATTGATAATGAAATTTAAAGGTTAAATTCGTACAGCAGGTGCACTTAATTTTAGTCTAAGTTGTTCGAGGTTTTGAAGGGACAAACAGTAGGAAATTTTTATGGGGTGAAATAAATGTGCGAAGAGGAGCTTTTAAAATAGTAAATTAATAAGGGTGTAGAACTTATTAAGGGGAATTTGGGCAGCAAATTCGGATTATTTAATTTCGTGCCAAGTGAGTGAATCCGGGTAATGTAGTTGAGCGACGCTACTTTAAATTAATTAATTAAAATGAAAATAATTAATTAAATTTGAGTCAGACCATAGACTCGGGAAGGTAATAAATTTAATTAATGAGTAAATTTATTAAATTAGAGTTGGACCACAGACTCGGGAAAATATAGGCTAGTGCTACAAATTTTTGTACACAATAAAGTCGGGATTTAAATTATATATGTACGGCATGTGATAGTATATATATATTGTGTGCTTATAAATATCAGTGCCTAGATATTTAATTAAATTGTGTGCTCTAGTGCTATGAAGGGCGGTTGCGCGATGTGGGTGAATACCCTAGCTTGAGGAGTAGGGCAATTATATCCCTAGGTCATAGCGTTCGTTATGTGGGTGGGGGACTTATGTCACTTTTAGGTAGGAAACATGACCGCCTTCAACGTTTATGTTTTTGTCCAAGTTCGCGAGAGATTTCGACTTGGGGTGACTAGGTTAAGTGAACACACCTAGTAGAATAGCACTTAGAGGAAGTCATCCGATGAGGGTATACTCGGAAGGATGGATATACAAATGACATATGTGTGAATGTTGTGGTATGGTTACATATATAATAGTATAGAAAAATTTTATACGGGTATAATATACATGTTGTGAGAATGTATTTTTCTTTTTTTTTTAGTATGGGGAAACACTCCCATAAATAGTACCAATAATAAATAAACCCACTACTAAAGTCTGAATAAATAATAAATCCAACAACTGAAAAGAAATTAATAACTGTACTATTCTCTCTGAATAGAAATGGGTGACATGCCCTAATAGATGAAACTAACTCTGAATGGAATTAAAGGTAGAATGTGGAGGTTTCTAATACCGAGGTGCTGTAACTTCCACACAGTTAAAGCATGTCAACAAAATGGAACTCCTATGCTTGGTGTTCCTGTGGCTGGGCACCTTATGTTCCACAAGAACTACCGGTACCCAATCGCGTAATGGAACCTCACCGAGTGAAAGTGGTACATGATTCACCAATACATCGTCCTTTGACCGACCTAATTGATGATGCCTCCAGAGTCTACCACCATTAAAACTACCAACTCTTGCTCCATGTGAAATTCTGAATAGTTCCTCTTATAATAATCGGCTAATTCAGCAATTGCAACGTATGAGCTAGAGCACAAAAATTTTCCACTGATTGAAGGTGCCTCCAAAGAGAAGATAAGCGCTTCACAAACATCCTCAATATGTACAATTGGAACTATTATAAGAAAATCTTCTAAGAACTTCAGTGGTTCGTATGCATTCATTTCATTTGTGATTAGTGATAGAAACACCACAACACTAAGAGGTGTATAAGATAGACATGAATCTCCTCCTATTAGGCCAAAAGTTGAACTCACCACCTCTAATCCACCACAACCATCATTTCCCATGCTTAAGATCTCTTTTTCAGTTAGTGTTTTTGAGTGTGTGTAGTCCTTTAGATATTTTTCGCTATAAGTAAAAGGAAGGTCAAGTGATGTCCAATATAAGGATAATTAGTGAGACTGTAGTCCGAGAATGTATTTACTTTATATAACTAGTGAGAGTGATATATAATTTATTTAATAAGGATAATTTATAAACGGCAAGTATGGGATTGTTGTATTATTAATTACATATATGATGGTGTAAAAAAATATATACGGTATTAAATACGTATGTGAAAAATGTATTTATTTATATAACTTGTGTCACGGTTATATGATATTATTTTAGAGGAATTAATTAAGTTAATGTGAGAGTTAACTTATAACCCATGAATAATAAGCATACTTGGTTTAGAGTAGTATGGCAAGGGGAGTTTATACCAGAACTAGTTGGACGGGGTAGTATAACTAGGTGGGGTTAAGGTAACCGTTAGGTGTCCACATTAGTGGAGGGGTGAGAATGTCCTCAAGGGAGTGCGACACTAACTTATATATGAAGCGCATTCATGCATTTTAATTATTGCAGTTAATTCACTTGCTAAATATTTTCAAATGTTTTGGGTTAACCCTTGCTATAAAACTATTTTCAAAACCTTTAAGGTGTCCAGCCACAGGGACGCCAGGCTTGATATTCTTTTTCAGGGACACGTAGCTATGGAACATGTGGATGCTAGCAGGAGCTTGGATAAGATGCAACGTTCATTCTTTCCTAGAGTAGAAATCATTTATCAGTTTCAGTTTTACTTAGGGTTTGTCGCCCAGGTTTTTCAGTGTAGTTTTCAAATTTAATTCTTCAGTTATTGGACGATTGTAATTGGACTATTTACTTTTATGGCCGATGGTCTAATCGGCAAGTAGTTTATTTATTTATTCAGTTGATTATTCAGTTGTTGTGATTGGCTCATAGTAAATTTCCGCATGTTATTATTTTTGTTTAAATAAAAAGATAAAATTTGGCACCGACGTTTTTGGCATACTAGGTGGTTGGTAAGTTTTAAAAAGGATTTCGACAATGATGCTAAGAATGAACCAAGTGGGATTCCTATTTTAATTTGATATAGGACTGATCAACCCCGTATTTTATTAGGCGGGGTGTCACGGCATGTTGGTTTTATTTCAAAATACTAGTGAAAAAAGAAAATCAAAGAAGCTTAAAATGTAGTAAAACATCTGTGTCCACTACACCAAAAATAGCAATCTGGCACGGTTTAAAATTGTGCCAGATCAAATCTGGCACGGTTTGAACTGTGCCAGAATCAGGCATTCCAAAATGGCCATTTTTTATGGCACGGTTTAAAAGTGTGCCAGATTTTGCCAAACAGGAACACTTCTGGCACACTTTTAAACCATACCAGAATTTGATATTTCTGGCACACTTTTGGCACAGTTTATAACTGTGCCAGATTGAGTACATTTTGGTAGACTTTTGGCACAGTTCAAAATCGTGCCAAAATTTGATACATTTTTTGCACAGTTTTAAACTATGCCAAATTTTTGGATCAAAGAAAAAAAAAGTAATTATTTGAAAACAAAAAAATTCACAAATTACGAATCTCGCACGTTGTTGATAAACGGATGTACATACAAACTTCACAATATTACAAGTCTTAATTGTTCACACCCCAAAAAAGTTGGGCAAAGTTTCCTCTAGTTTCTCGACATTTTAAAACATGTTAATATAAAACATGCGTAATGTAAAGCCCACACGGTCATAAAATATAACAATAAAATTACAAAAGCCCACATGGCCATAAAAGTTAACAATAAAACTACAAAAACTCGCACGGCCATTACAAAAAACTTTGCACTGAGCTCCAAACAAGGAGACAGAGATGAGACCCATCCATGAATGCATTCTATAGAAATTAGCCAGAACACCATCTTTACTCTGAAACTTTGTCCATGTCCCAAAAATACCATAAGCCAAAGCCACCCCTTGTAGACACAGGTGCACTGATTTTTTCAAATTTCTCGAACCCGGTAACCATCTATGCACCAATATTCTTGAAACACCCACCAAAAAAATAATTAATTTAGCTGACCAAAACCCACATTCTTATATTACTTTCTTGATCCTAAAAAACATTGGTCGTTTCTTGATTAATATCACCTTCTCCACTAGATAATAATGGGGAGAGAAATGCCTTGATTATCCTGGAGAGAGATGCCAATCAATATTCTCTTATTTAATGAGCATCGTTTTCAGGGGTAACTAGATAATCTATGTATGATTAAAAAAAACACAATACAACATGGCCTTCTAATTTTGTAAATACAAGTAGGTAATCATATATATTAATCAATAATCAAATGAGCTACAATTATGACATTAAAGAACATTCTAGGGGCAAGGCGGAAAGGAGATCCAATTTGAAGCAAAACGGTGGAAGTAAAAACTCAAATTACAAGAAATTTGAGATAAAGGTATATATTTCATTAGGTAAGCATAAAGCGATAGACAATACCAAAGTTTCTATTGCAACTCGGAATCTAGCGTGTATTGAAGCACATTCTCCACCTCCCATGACGATTCCATTAAGAATTGAAACCTTTAATTTGCAAACACTATTAGGACCATTTTACACTTAAAATGATGAAAATCAATACAAACTTAGCTGGTAATTTCATTAATACAAATACACAGAAGAAAAAGTAACATTTCCAAAATACATATCCATCACATAGTTCAAGAGGAATTCATTCCAGAAAAGTTTTGTACCTAATTTCTAATTACCTGATGCAAACCGATAAGCCACAAGGTACCATTAACCATGCTAGTACTATCTCTGTTCTTGTACACGAAAGTACTTCAGGTTTGCAAGAAAAATCAACATCTTCCAGTGGGAAGATAGTTGACAGGTTTTTTAAGTTTTAATGAAAATTAGATGAATAGATTACAAACTGAAAATATAAAAGAACATACTGCTGAAAAAAATTGAAATTAATAGGGTTTGAAAATAAATTATAAACAGAAAGAAATATTTAAATTAAAAAATAAAAATAAAAAGTAAGGTCATATTAAAGGTGAAAATTTTGTCAATAGAGATGAGGAAAATATAAGAGAAAAAGGGAAATGGGTACCTTCACTAATATCACGGGCCACGTCTGCAACATCACCACCAGCGCAGAAATCTCTTACTTTTCCCTAGAATTATGAAACTTCTTTATGAGGAACATATCATTTAGTAATGACCAAAGTAAGATATATAGTAAAAGTGGACCAGCAGCCTACCATGGCAGCAGAAGAGAAAGGAGATAACATAGCAACAATATGTTCTTAATAGTAAAAAGGAAAACCAATAATAGGGAAACACTAAAACATCACCCCATCTTCACTGCAGTATTATAGCAACAAATTTCATCCAAAGTAGTTGAAAAATCAGCTCCCTTTTTTCTAGAGAATAAGTCGAGTCATACATGATGATTGATAGTTATAGGCCTCTAATAAAAGAAACACCCCAAGCATTTTCAAGTTCACATTCAACATTAATGTCTATCACAAATCATCTCAACTATATCCCCCGAATTGGACTCAACCAACTTTATATGCAAGGAGATAATCAATAAACATTATTATAGTCCAGGTACATGGACATATATTTGATTAAACTCAAGTTATATAGTAGTAAAAAGTTATGTAGAATTTATATATCAGTAAACTCAAGTTATATAGAAGAGCAACAGACTCTTCAAACATTAAGGATGAGAGAGAACCAGCACATTATCAAAAGTAATACACATATACCATCAAGACCTCTCGTACACATCACTCTCCTGCTGAGAAAAGCTCAACCCGAGCATAAAAGCGGAATGGGTGATCATGATTGGAAGCATACAAACGTCCTCCCCCACTAAGAAGGAAAGTCATCCATGGAAATTCCCCGACATATTGTCTAGAAAATAGGTGAGGGCGAGTAGTCACAAGGCCTAACAATGGGCGATGAACAATAACTCTACCTTGAACATTACCGCTCTAGCAACCAACACACGAAATCTTTGGAGGGGGTCAACGATGCCAAACGAGGGTTAAGTCATTCATAATAAGCCTTCATGATGCTAGGCACATAAAATCCATCTATGAATATGCCAGAGTTGTTCCACATACCCATGGTTAATCAGGTCCATCCAAAGCAATGCATCAATCTCATAATAAACATAATAAGAAAAACCAAGGCTAGAAACCTCGAGAGACAAACATCCTAGCCTTATGGTGTTTAAATCGAGTAGTTCAATTGTTCTCACTGAATACATCGATGAAATGATATAGAATACACAAGTTAGACCTTATTAATCCTCCAGAAGAATGTGTTGTCGATCGAAAGAAGGAACGGGGTAATAAGAATGTGGGCCACAGAGGAGGCCTTACTCAACCGACTGGGCACATCATCAGCGAATGCAAGTAATACAGATAACTTCATCTTTGTACTCCGCTTTCATATCTCCAATCATCTGAGTGACCTCACTCCTCCGCACGAACACCATACATGTGATCCCATTAGACCCTCAAAAACCTATGATAAATGTCATTTCCACCAGATAACTCAACACCCACCCACAATCTGACATAGGAGCACTGCTAAAATGATAAAATCCATGCCAAAGAAAATCATGAAATTTATATCGTGAATAAAAAAAAGAAAAAAGTTTGTATTTTACACGAGAAAAATGTGCTCTCAACTATTCTTACTACATTTCATCATATGATTCCAATTGTAAAAGGCATCGTATGTTATAATATATTGGTAGAAGGGGCGATTTACATCATCAAATGCCTCAAAAATGTTGATCCTTGGTTGGTGAATGGTGCAGGCAGTCGTCCTTCCCGCGGCCACCACATTTTTCACCATAAGCCTGACAATTGACAGTCGTCCTTCCCGCGACAACCACATTTTTCATCTTAAGCATGACAATCGCAAATGTTCTGGTATCTAAACCGTAGGTAGTGAATTATCACCAACCATAAAAATCTGGTACCATAATGGAGGTAGTGAATTATCAAGTTAAAAAGGCATGGGGTATAAAAAATGCATAGGTAGTCCAGAACAGATGCATAGTTAGTTCAAAACAAATGCATAGGTAGTCTAAAACAAAATCAGTTTCCATTTAATTCTAATGGCATGATTGCATGAATTAATCAACCCAAGCCCATGAAACTAAAATTCCATTCAATTAAATAGGTCGTAATTGATAAAATCCATTTATACTTAAAATAGAAGAAAATAAAAAGTTCTCTTACTGTAATTTCAAAAATCATGAAATGAAAAGAAGGAGATTCTATCAATTGCGAGTGAATCTGCAGTAACTATCAATAAATTAGAATATAAAAGGAAAAAAATCACAATGACATTGTATACCTTATAATAGAATATTATTGCAATTTGAGGTCAATCTGCAAAACAAAAGAGAAACAAAATGTATGATTAAATGATCAAATAACCTAAAACACAAAAAAAAAATATTATAGAAGGTACAAAAAATAATAATGAAATAATCTCGCCGAAGAATATACCCAATTTTTAGAAAATCTAAGATCCAAAATAGCTACAAAATAGGGTTCGAATCCAAAGTGAACGTGGAACTACTTGTAAAAAATTTATTAGAAATAATATAAATTGAAACCTACATCACCTCTTCATTGGATACTCTGCTCAAACGCCTTATGGGAATTAGATCTGCAAATACAACTAAAAAATATTAGTGTTTCAAACAAAAAAAATTAAACATGGGGAAAGAAAAATACCAAAAACACAACACAGTTTGACTACCCTCATCAATATTTCTATTTGCTAAGACTCAATGTGTACACAACAACATGGTTTGGTGCTAGGATCACATATAAAATCAAGAATTGAAAAGAATTAGAAAAAAAAACTATGGTCCATAACACAAACCCTATTAAATCCGTAACAAGTCAAAAATTACCAAAACCCATAACACAAACCCAATAAATCCCAATCAGGAACTAAAATCATAAACAAAAGTCCCACATTAAACAAAAATTCTACTTTAAACTAACACAAACGTAGTGAAATCGTAAACCCAATAAGCAAAAGCACTACATTTAAACAAAAGAAATTGAAATCGTAAACCACCCTAAGAAACCATAAATCCCTAATCAAGAATCATAAAACCACCATGTAAAATTGAGCACAAGCTATGTAAAACCAAAATCAAAATCACAAAAAAGTAACCCAAGATAGGGTGAGCAGATGAGCGGGATACTCTGATCGGGAATGAGAGAGCGGGTGAAATTTTAAACCCACAAAGTTAGTACTATAATTGTTTTGGACCATTTCATATTTTAGTCAAGTGTACTCAATTTTGGCACATTTTTAAATTGTGCTAGATTTTTAATATCAGGGGGTGCCAAATTCTTTTTTTTTTGGTGTAGTGGTCGTTATGCATATTATTTTATCAACCCAAAACCTCCCATGGTTGCCTAACAAGTCCATCATGGATGTGGCATTGCATTCTATCACTTCAACCATTTAGCACAATGTGAAAAATAACAATAACAATAATAATGTTATTTATTAGAGGCGCCTATATACTGCATAATGATGAAGTCCACGCCCAAAATATTAATATCGTTCCGTAAGTCTACTTTGTCTTGTTATTATTGACAACTAGGTCCCTTTTTTTATCCGCTTTTGGAGTCCGTTTGGTTCATGGTGAAATATTTTTCACCGTGTTAAAAGTAAAAGGTGAATTATTAGTTTTGTGATTTTGTTTTCACCATCTCCTTTTAGATGGTCGAGTTTTCTCTAGTTGAAAATTTTAACTTTTGCACCATTTGTTGTTTGGATGGTCAAGAGCAATATGGTGAAAAATAAAATGATCATATTACCCCCATACTTCAAATGCACAGAAATATAGTTATATTTAACTATTTTATTTTCATCACACAAGTTTCACGACCATAAAAAATAAATTAATATCTCTTTACCTCATAAACTCAAATTCGACACATACCCCCCACCCCCACCAACACACTCACACACATTTCTCATGTCTGAACATTACATTTCTATAAATTTGTAACACGATAAAATCACATTGAACACATTTATTAGTCATTAATCAAACATAATACTGTCCAAATATAAAGAAAAATGAGTAAAGTAATATTTACCTTTTTCACATTATTTTTAACTATTATTTCCTCCACATTTTTATGACTATTTTTGTAAGGACAAAAACTTCCAATTGAGTCCTCTAAAGTTTTGGCTCAATTCGAGGAAAAAATATTTGAGTCATAGGATATAATTCATGTGTATCCATCCAAGACTATGATGTATTTGTTGAAGACGTAGCGGACAGATTTGTAAAGTTTCATCACTACCGAGTTTCTAGTGCCTCGTTTCTACGTCATCAACTTGAAGATTCCATAGTCTCCAAAAGGTACGAATGCATTTTTATATATATAGGGAGACTTGGAATAATTTTATAATGAGTGTAATTTTATTTTAAAATGTATTTTATTTTCACAAGGTTACTTTAGAACTTTGAATAGAAAGTTTTTGGGCTTAAAATGAAATTTGAACATTCTGACATTTCGTTCGAAATTATCGTTTGAACGAGTTTGCCAACGAGTTTTCCCATTTTGTCCACTGGAACATCGTTAGATGGTCGTTCGAACGAAACTTCATTCGAACGAGATTTTTGGCGGGAAATTTCTTTGGCAGTTTTCTCGATGTTCCCACTACTTTTTTTCCACTAACTTTTTTCGAGATTTTATATGTGCGGGAATCAACTTTTTTTAGATAACTTTTGACGCACTTTGAGAGAGAAATATTAAGAAAGAATTTCCAAAATTAAAAGTTCATGTTTTTGTGTTTTTAAGCCTTTATGAATTAATTTCTACCAAAACACATACACCCATCAGTTTATTTTTCTTCCAAGTTATTATCTATCTATATATATATATATATCTTGCTTGGAGTTTGTTTGGCACCGGGTCCTACTCTACCATTTGAAGTAGGGGTGTGTTTCGGCCGGATCGGATCGAAATGGGGGTGTTCGGAAAATTTTCCTAAATTTTTGGAATTTTAAAATCCTTTCCAAAATCGAAAAAATAAATTTCAAAAAATCAATTTATTTTCCATGTCGGCAACTTCGGAATATTCGGAATTTTCAAAACTTTTGGATATTTTTATTTTCTGAAAAAATTAGGAAAAATCGAAAATATCAGTTTTATCTTTTTCGGATAATATCAAAAATACAAAATTTTTATTTTTATCTTTTTTATTCCACTTTTTTGGGGGGGTGGGGTAGTCTTTATTTCCATACAAATGTTAATTTCAAGCAATATTGACTATTGATGCTAAGCTTAAAAGTTGAACCTGGTAAGACCAAGTGAGCAGTGCATATTACTATGAGACAAAATAAGCAAAGAATAACACCAATGTTAGTAAGCATACAAGGAAAACACTTAAGTTATTTTTCCTATGATTACTTGAACATTCCAACCATAAATTGCAATTATTTACAGAGTTATACAGATACAGCAAGATGCACGCAATATATGATGACTATACTATGTTTCAATGAGAAAAGATGGATGAAATCATTGATGGAAAGTTAAGTCAATTAAAGGCTCAAATATGTTTAACAAATAGAGCTGCAAAATTGTGTTTAATAGATCGAAGAGAAATGAGACCATAGCTGATTAAGTGAGAGGAAATAGAAATGAAAAGATTAAGGAATGAGACCGGCGGGGCCTTTCTAATTAGTTTAGAAATGAGAAAAGAAGTGAGCCAAAGAACCTTTATATAGGTAAAAATTAAGGGCTGAGATTATTTTAAATGAATGGGTGGGATTGTTTTAAATTAAGGGTTAGATTATTAGGAAATGTGATGAGTAAAAATTATTAAAATGAATAAAAATATTATTATTTGGGAAAATATTTTGGATAAATCGGATCGGCGTGATATCGGAATTTTCGGAACGACAAATCAGAAATTTGGAAATTTATACTTGATTTCCAATTCCATTCCAATTTAAATCGAAAAAGTCAGAAATCAGAAAAATTCGGATCGGAAAAATTTAAATGGTGCCAAAATTGGAAAAATTCGGATCGGAATTCGAAAAATTTGGAAGTTCGGAAATAATCAACACCCCTAGTTTGAAGATCTGTTTGGGTTTACTCCTACATCCCACAAAGAAGAAGAGTTTGTTGTTGCGGCATTCCCACTCGGAGAAAGGCTTCAGATGCAGGTTGACGGTTGTCCAAAAAGCCTGATTGGTGGATTCCAAGGTTCGGGTGGAGTCCAGGATTGTTGACTAGACGGAGGTAGTTCCAAGAAGACGTATCAGGGGCTTGGACGGAGTCGAGTCGAGTTGTTTAAGTCATCTGTCTTGTAATCATAAAACCATACTTAGTTGACTTAAGGCTAGGGTCGTCCGAGGTTTTTTCCCATTTGGGTATTCCTCGTACATCGCGGCGTAGTGTGACATTGTTTAGTTTTTATCTTGCAAAATCACCTTAGAATCATCCTTAGGTAATTCAAGATAAAATTAGATTTTATCACACGAAAGTTTAATTTGGTGCTAAAATTAGTTAGGGTAAAATTTAAGTTAATTTAATTCAACTCAAGATTATTTTTATTGGATAAAATTTGGTTTGGCATAATTTGGAAAATTGAATTAATTATTGTTAGGAAAATTTCTAGGACTTGAGTTGAATTAATTTGGTTTAAGTGAAAATTCCATTTGTTGTTTAATTTGTTCACTTTGTGCTTAGTTTAATTTTAATTTGAAAATAAATTAAAATTTGTTGTTTGTGTGTGTTGTGTTGAACCATCTTTATTCAGCACTTATAGGAAATTAAAGTGAAAGATTTTAAAATTGGGGGTCCTATCACGTCTTCAAATTGGTATCAGAGCCGGAGCGCAATTTATTGCGTTAAGATCCTTTTAAATATTTTTGGTTAAAAATGGTATTTTCTCCATTTTCAAAATTTTCTGTTTTCGATGATTCTAACTATGCGTATTGGAAAGGGCGTATGAAATTGTCACTAAAGTCTATCAATGAGAGGGTTTGATTGTTAGTTATTAACGGGTGGTCCCCACCCACATATTTGGTAGAAAATGAGCGTGTTCCCAAACTCGCAGATAGATGGAGTGAGAATGAATTTAAACTTAAAATTTTAATTCCCGAGGTTTAAATGCCTTGTTTAGCGCGGTCACACAGGATGAATTTTGACGTATCATGACGTGTGAAACGGATAAGGAAGCTTGGGATATCCTACAACTCGCTCACGAGGGAACAAGTGTCATGAAAGCTTCTAAACTCCAAAACCTCACCACTCAATTTGAAACCATCAAAATGTATGAAAAAGAAACATTCGATGAGTTTCATGCTAGACTCTCCGATATAGTAAATTCTTCATTTAATTTGGGAGAGAAAATACCCGACGACCGAGTTGTAAAGAAAATTCTTAGGTCGCTACCGGATAGATTTATCCCTAAGGTGACCGTATTAAATTCTTTACCCACCTTACACTCTACTAAACTTGAGGAACTAGTCAATGATTTGCAAACCTACGAACTAGAAATGTTCCCCTCCAAAACCAAAAAGAAAATTGATAAGGGCATTGCTTTGAAAGCCCGTAAGGGGGAAAAACAAGTTGTGGATGACGAGAGTGATAGTGACTCGGAAGATATGGTAATGTTTGCTAGGAAGTTTTGTAAATTTCTTAAATTTAACAAAGATAAATTTAAAAATGATTGTAAGAAATTTGAAAAATATAAGCATGACAAAGAAGAAAAGATCCCTAAAACGCCTAATGAAAACCTTAATAGGGACGAGTCAAATATGTGTTATGGTTGTGAGGGTTATGGCCATAGGGAATTTGAGTGCCCCACTAAACTAAGGGGAGAGGGTAAATAACCAATTTCCTACAATGCAACCCTTAGTGATAGTGATACGGAAGAGGGACCCAATTCCCCCATTGAGGGCAACTTTATCGTGTTCATTGCGAGTTATGTAAGTGATAGTGGTAAATCATCCAGTGATGACATCTTAATACATAACAATTTCGAGGCCCTTGTTTGTGAAGCTCTAAAAGATGATGGTAGTGAGAGTGGAGAAGAGAAAGAGAGTAAAAGTGAAAATGAGGTTGATGTGAGTGAACTTCAATTTTTATTTCAAGAATTATATGCTGAATCTATAAAATTGAAAAGGGCAAGTTTGAAGTTAGAAGCGAGTTTAAAAGAGTGTGCCAAGGTTTTTTATGAGAGTGTGTTAGTTGATGACCTTAGGACACGAGAGAGAGCTCTTCGGTAGAAGCTTGAGTATTTAGAAGGCGAGAGAGATAGCCTTAAGGGCTTAATGGAATCCTTAAAAAAGGAACTTCTTGAGTTTGAAGAGCGCAATGTTTTATTAGAGTCTCACATTGTAGAGTTAGAAAATAAATTAAAAGATTCTAGTAAAGTCAAATCTGATTTGGAGTGTCATTCGGAGAAATTAGATAAAATATTAGGAACGGTCCAAATTAAAAATAACACGTGTGGTTTAGGCTTCGATACTTGTAATGAGTCAACTCATAAAGCCAAAACCAATATTTTAAGAGAATCATCTAGGAACAATGTTAAAGATTATTTCTTAGGTAAATCTATTCACCGAGACTTTAGGTGTTCACATTGTGGTCGAAAAGGTCATCTTAGGAAATTTTATTTTGATCTTAAACGATGTCCTATAAAATCCCACCATAAGGCAACCGAGGTAGCCAAGATTCCTATATCCCGAGATCGTCATTCATCATTAGTTTGGGTTAGGATATCCGACATGCTAGCTTTACAAGGTAGGATTTTTTATTCTCATTTACATTCACACGATACCTCTCTTGCTAAATCCAAAGGTTGAATGTGTTAGTTGTTTTCATACTCTAGCTTTTTGTGCTTCATATTATATATCATTGCTAGGTGTATGCATGTTTAGTCATTTTCTAGTCATTGCTTTATTTCATATCTCATGCTAGAAATTATGACTTGTTTATCTTTTGTATTATATTTATTTTAGTTTGCATTAAATGAAAAAATACAAAAGGATTTAGTTTGTAATTTGTGTCTTATCATATAAGTTATTTAAGCTTAACGGAAAAATACAAATGATTTTTTTTGTCTTTTGAGTAAATATTTTTATTTTTTGGTTAAAAATTTCAAAAATATTTTTATTGTGTGTATTTTAGTTTGACACACTTTATGTGGCATATACTTGTGTTTGAATCCCTTATTTTTCGCTTCCATGTGGCTAGAACTTTTGGTTAAGATTGTCAATCCTTAAAATGTTCTTTACCATGCTTACATGGAATAGTTGGATTTTGTGTTGCTTAATGGATTCTATTTTTATATGCCTCTATTCACACATGTTTGAGCTTTGTGAGGTGTTCTCCTACCAATCTAGTCATCTACATATTTTATGACATAGGAAGACTAGTGCATTTTAAATCCGTTGCACGTGAGATTTGTGTGATATCAAAAAAATATTTATATGAATGTGAACAGGGAAGGCCTCCGAAAGGAAATTTATCCTTTGCGATTAAGCCACCGTTTATAATGGACCCAAAAGAAATACGTGGTCCAAAGGCCTAAAAGAAAAATGTGGCATTAAAAAGAAAAATAATTTTCCAAGGCCTATTTTGTTTAATTGATATAGTCATTCCATAATTATATGCATATTTTGAGGGAATTTGGATGGAATGTCAACGGTTTTGCACAATGTCCGTTTATCCTAGTTGCGCTTTCATTTTCATGACTATTGGTTTGTAGAATCATCAAAATTCTAGGCTTATGTGCATTGTGTATTTTTGTTCATTGAGTTCAATTTATATTGTCACATGAGGCTATATCTAACTATGATAAAGTTTTGCAATCAAATGAGAACTCCGTGAACATGTTGTAAGTGATTGGGTCGAAATTTAATTGTTACTAGTTCACACCCCTACACTTCCGTTTAGCACATGTATTTGGACACATTTTTGCCATACGGGTGCGAAAAGCTTAATGTATTTTGTGTCATGTGTGGTGTTTATATCGATATATACGCGTGTGCGTCAGTGATATTCATTATGTCTACATATATATGGTAATTTTTTTGTATTTCCCTTGCTTGCTAGTCCATCTATGCTTCTAATTCATAATCGGCATCTATCTTGAAACATATTTTGGTTGGTATCACATGCTTATTATCTTATGTATAAAATTAGTATCATTTTATTTTGCATCCTAGTTGGTATCCTTTAATATTTATATGGATTAGTAATGATTTTTTTGCCCATATGCTTTCATGCTCTTATCAACTTATGCGTCATATTGTTTACTTGTTTTCCCATGCTTATATCCCTTATGTAGCTTTTAGCGGGAGAAATGGTACTTAATTATATTGGGGGAGAAAATAAGTAATGCGTTAATTCTTAAATGTTTGTCTACTCCTGAACAAAAAGGTGGAGAGATGGTAACTAAACCTTTAGTTTAGGAGATTCAACTTAGGGGCAGTCGCGACCTTCTTATGTAGATCATATTTGATAAAGGGGGAGTATTTATTTTCAATGCACATGATATTTCCTATGAGGTTGATAGTTTGCTTAAGTGTGCAGGAATTTTTCTAAGTGGCAACTTTCATCGACAAAGCTATTTTTCTCAATGGTCCGTGAGTCAAGCTTCTTATTTTTATTTTTGGGTGGGAAGTTTTTGAGTCTAGTTGAGCTTAATAAACCTTTAGGATTTTTGTTTTGTTTTTGTCTCAGAATAGCCAAAGGGGTTGATTTGTAAGGACACAAATTTCCAATTGAGTCCTTTCTAGTTTTGGCTCAATTCCAGACAAAAACATTGTCGTATGATATAGTTCATATGTATCCATCCAATCCTGTTATGTGTTTGTTGAAGACGTAGCGGCCAAATTTGTAAAGCTTCATCATTTTCGAGTTTCTAGTGCCTCGTTTCTACGCCATCAACTTGAAGATTCCATAGTCTCCAAAAGGTATGAATGCATTTTCATATATATAGGGAGACTGGGAATAATTTTATAATGGGAGTAATTTTATTTTAAAATGAATTTTATTTTCAAAAGGTTACTTTAGAACTTTGAATAAAAAGGTTTTGGGCTTAAAACACTACACCAAAAATAGGAATCTGGCACGGTTTAAAACTGTGCCAGATCAAATATGGCACGGTTTTGAATTGTGCCAGAATCAGGTGTTCCAAAATGGCATTTTTTTCTAGCACGGTTTGAAAGTGTGCCAGATTTGACCAAATAGGAACACTTCTGGCACACTTTTAAACCGTGACAGAATTTGATATTTCTGGCACACGTTTGGCACAGTTTTGAAATGTGCCAGATTGAGCACATTTTGATAAACTTTTGGCAGAGTTCAAAACCGTGCCAAAATTTGATACACTTTTGGCACGGTTTTGAACTGTGCCAAATTTTTGGATAAAAGAAAAAAATTAATTATATGAAAACAAGAAAATTCACAAATTGCAAATCTTGCACGTTGTTGATAAACTAATGTACATACAAACTTCAAAATATTACAAGTCTTCAGTAGTTTACAGACCAAAAAAATTGGGCAGAGTTTCCTCAATTTTCTGGACATTCTAAAACCTGCTAATATAAAACCTGCGTAATATAAAGCTCGCATGGCCACAAAATATAACAATAAACTTACAAAAGCTCGCACGGCCATAAAAATTAACAATAAAACTACAAAAGTCCGCACGGCCATAACACAAAAAAAAATCATGAATATTAACGACATTAAATAAATAAACCCCTTGTTGTAAACCATTGACTTCTCCGTGTGTTCCATGTAAATAAACGCTAACAATAAAATGTTATCCCTCAAAAAAAATAGGATACAAAAAAGAGATGATATTAGTAACCAAGTAATTTATAAAAAAAAGCTTACTCAAGATAAAAAAAAATTACATATAAGAGTTACAATTATTATTATGAAATGTAAGGAACTGCAGTTAGTTTATGTATATTGAGAATTTTATATTATGAAATCTATTCAGAGATAGGGGTGTCAGACATGAGCAACCACTTGTAGTTAGTGCGTAATGGAAATGGTTTATTGTTTACTTGGATGGTTAAATAATGGAAGTTTACAATTGATATTCATTTTGGAAGACCAGTAGGACTGCTTCTGGATGAGAGGTGAGGTACTCATTACATGTGAGCGTCGAGGGGAGACATGAAATATGAGATAGTAATAAATTGCATATTTATTGGTGAAGAATCCTTGCACACCTCGGGCTCGGACCCAAATTATAAATTCCCCCCCCCCCCCCCCCCCGTCCAGGTATTCTTAATGACAGGTAAAGCAGGACTGACGATGGATCAGGCTTGCATTTGCATTGGATGTAGTGGATTATGCCCCATTGACTCTAGTATAGGTTGTGCTTTAGTCTTTTTGTCATTTTATTTCTTCTAGAAATTTGTACAGGCATAAGCCCAAGTATTTATTTATATTAGTTGTATTTTGTTTTACATTATGGACATTGTATGGATTTTAATATAAAAATGAAAGAAATTTTTATTCCTTCAGTGCTGAGAATGGTATAAATTATTGATAGGCCCCATCTTTGTCGTATCATGCCTGGACAGCCTTTACGTGAGAAAATGGGGGTTATTACATGCCCCCAGCTCACTCAGCCCCCAGGGTCGAATCGATTCTCTCCAAAGCCTAATCGATTCGAAATTGTGGAATAGCCCAGATCTGCTTATATTTTCAATACGGGATTCCTTCATTCATTACCAAGATTGATTCTAATAGTTCATTCCATTGTATAATCATATAATCAAATTCCTTCCACTTAGTTACTCATCTTAGAACAATTAATTTCATGAATTAACCCCAATTTCATTCCCCAAATTTCCAAATTTCATGAATATAAATGAAGAACCTAACCCATATTTCTTCCACAATCTCAACAATCCATAATTCAATTTATGGGGTATACAGCATAGAATTTACATCAGAATGTGCAGATCATAGTCATGTGTTACAGTCCTCTACATATGATTTCTAAGAATTCCCAATATCATCTCAAGAACCATAAGGTTTCTATCATCAAATTTCAAGAATCAATTCCTAGATTTCTGGGTTAACTCCCTATGTTATAATTAATCCTCTACATGCATGAGATTAATTCCTAACATTTAATCATCAAAGTCTAACATAAAATTCAGAAATCACATGGGGTCATTACAATGAATCAAGAAGCAAATTGGAACTTAAATTGATTAAGAAAACTCTTGCTTGAATATATGGTTGAAGAAGTTCCATTGAATTCCCCTTCAATTCCTTGTTGTGATTTCTTCTCCTCTCCCTCTCTCTCACATAGGTATAGGTTAGGAGTCTTTGAGATAACCTCTTGGGAGTTTATTAACTTCCTAATAGAAGAGATTAATCCTTTAATCCCGAGTTGGATTAAAATCCCAAATTTTGGGCAAATGGACTCGAACCCATAACCATACTAGCCCAAAAGTCTCCCAACATATATACCTATACTTCGGGACAATTTTTAAAGGTTTAAAACACCTAAACGAGCCCGTATAATCTCCGAAATATGTCCTAATTATTTTTTCCCAACATTACATTTTATAATTGCGTCATACTTCATTTACGAATTTTTCAACTGCACATGCAATTGTTATAAACATTAACCTAGAAAAAATTCACTACACATAATCACGACATAACACCAATATATTTATTCACAATTAAAGTTTTTAAATTCACCGATTTAATCCAATTTCCACAGTTTTTATTTTATCACAAAAATATTGTTTTTATGATTTATTCTAGAAAAATACAAGGTATTACACTTCATTCCTAAATCAAACTTTAGGATCTCAACATATAAATTAACTCTAAAGTCTATTCTCAAATAATCCTTTTTAAGAGATGACTCATTTAAATTTGGAATGTCCTTTAAAAGAAACATATCATCATAAGAATGTGAGTAGTTAATTTTAAATATGACTATGGCCAATGATTTTTAATTTTTGGCTGCGTAATAATCCTTATTATTCCCAATTGGGCATATTCCATTCTTTTTCCACCGAGACAGTTTTTCCGTTCTTTTTTTTTCAGAATTATGGGATCTTCTGAATTTTCATCATCCATGGTAATATCATTTATTTCTCCTCGACATCTTGCCGCGAACTTATTTATAAGAGTTATTTATATAGAGGTCCCATAAGAATAAAGTTTCTCTAATTTTTTTTACTTTTCAATCATTAATTAGGTCCTATTCCTAATTTTTTGGAATTTTTTTCACAATTTTACCCTTTTAAAACCAACCATCCATAACTTCTTATGGGAAGTATATAACAGGTTGAACTTTTTTTATCCTAGTTTTAATCTTCAAATGATCATAAATTTAATCAATTTGTTATATTAGTTGATCAATTTATTTAATCAATTTGTTTGTATTAATATTTAATCCTAACAACTAATATGACAACCCAGTTAATACGTATTGTTATATGTAATTCTTATTTTGAGATTTTTTTAATTAAGTCCTATTAACTATTCAACCATTATTTAAGTTCTATTTTTAAAGGTGCACACAGTAAATCTTATTGTCTATGTAATTTTTTTCATTGAAATATTATGGACTCCATGAATCTTCTTTAATAAATGTATGGATTTCATTGTCTAGTGAAAACAGTAAATGTTAATGTCTTTGTAATATTAATACAGTAAATGTTAATGTTTGTGAAAATGTCACAGATATAAAATTCTTTCATTTTCTGGTGCATATAGTCAATTTTACAATATATATACATATATATAACTTGAGTAGTTTGGCCTGGCCCAAATATAACGGATAATTTAGTTAAAGAAGAATAGTCGCAGATATGGTCAAATTAGGTGCCAAGATTCTAGACCGAGATATTTAAGCATCTAATGGCCAATCCATGTACTATGATGGAGTTACTTAAACAACTCAAACTCTGTAACAAACACACCTATAAATTGTACACCCTCACCCGGGGCAAAGGGATGAAAAAATTGTAATCTTTGAGAGACAATTAATAAGAACAAGTAACCTCTCCGTGGACATAGGCAAGTTGCCAAACCACGTGCATCGTTGTTATGTTTGATTCCATTTACTTTCTGCCATTTGTGATTGTTTTCGTATATTTTTTATTGTAAATTTTTCTGCACTCACAATTGGCGCTGTCTGTGGGAATCGACTTGTATTCCTACGAAAGCATTCATTACCAGAAAGCCTCAAATATCTCACCATAGCAGTAACATTCCACAAGTCGACGATGTTCAGGAAGATCACCCAGCCCCTCCTAGGGTTTGGTCTGAAATTCGCCAACATTCAAATCCAACGTTTTGCCAAGAAAGGCAACCCTCAGAAGAGAGCCATGGGCTGCCAAGGTCCACTCAGATTGCTAGGCTGGTCAATGCCTATGAAGCCAGACTTCGAGAACAAGAAGAGGTGATGAGCTACCAAGATGATGAGAATGCTCACCTTAAGGGACGACTGGAAAGAATGGATAGAGATCTCTGTAGAAAAATAAGGCAGCGGTGGGACAGGATTCATAGCCCTCAAGGGGGAGACTCCCCCAGCCGAGGAAGAATAACTAGGCATGACCAAAGGAAAAAATAACATGACAGATCAGAGCGGGGATGAACATAGCGTGGCCAGTCGGAGAGGTGCCACCAGAATAATGATTGACCAAGTGAGGATTTAAGGATCTTGGTCCGTAGGGAGATGGACCAGAACTAGGCACACCAAGGAGCCAGATCAACTAGGGAGATTACTAGAAGATCTCTCAACTCTCAAATGAAGACCCATTTTCAATGGAAATCAAACTAGAGGAGCCCCCTAAGAAGTTCTCTATCCCCAGTTTCAAGATCTATGATGGGAAAACTGACCTATAGATTATGTCAGGAAATTTTGGTAGGTAATGACCTTATGGAGCCATAATGACGCACTCATGTGCAGAGCATTCCCTTCTAGCCTACATTATGTATCACAGAAGTGGTTTGAAAGGCTTCCCTATAGGTCGATCAGGAATTTTACAGCACTGGAAGAGGCTTTCACGACACGATTCGTAATGAGGACCTCCCATCTTAAGCGAATGGATGCGCTGATCACTATGAAGAAAAAGCCACAGGAAAACCTAAGGTATTCTGCCAAGAGATACTGGGAAGTTTTTAATGAGATCGAGGATTGCTCGAAGTAGGTTTCCGTAGCATCCTTTAAAATCGGCTAATCGACTAACTCTCTACTTCACCAATCCCTCACCAAGAAGGAAGCCATAAGCATCGATGAGCTTATAGCTCGTATCGAGAAGTACGCCAAAGTTAAAGATGTGGTCCATCCTAGTGGGGGAGATAATGGTCGAGCAAAAGCGAATAAGGGGAAGGATAAGAATGACACCCAGAAGAAGGGAAGCAAGAATGGGGTCAAGAATGGCTCCAAAAATGGAAACAAGAGTGACCCCTCCAAGGCATTCCAGGTTACTAATCTAGTATTCAAGGAACCCATCTATAAAATCCTTAGTAAGATCAAGGATTAACCTTTTATCAAATGGCCCAAGAAGATGGGCGGATATCCAACTAAAAGGAACAACGCGCTGAGATACACATTCCACAATGAGGTCGATCACTGAATCAAAAATTGCAAAGCTCTGAAGTCACTTCTGGAAGAGCTAGTTTAGGCAAGCCACCTCAGCAAGTACGTTGAAAAGAAGGAAAAGAAGGTCGCAGCCAATGGCAACTAGAAGCCAGACAATGTCCTCAATGATGAAATAAGACACGAGTTTGCAGTAACTCATATGGTGTCAGACCTTGAACAGATTCAGGGTAATGCCATTCAAATGGAACTGAAGAAGGTGACTGCCCTGATGGAATCTTTTCAGATCAATCCTGCCAAAACTCAGGTAGGAAAGCGTCAGCGACCAGAAGACGTTGATTACACGAAGCACATCGTATTCACCGAAGAAGACTTGGTCGGGGTAAGGACCCCACATCATAACGCATTGATGATCACACTCAGGATTGTTAATTGGGATATTGACAAGATACTTGTGGACCAGGGGAGTTAGTCCAAGGTGATGTATCTGGACATGTTCCATAAACTGAAATTGAGTGTCGCCGACCACAAAGAATACACTGTTCCACTCGTCGGCTTCGCATGAAGGATCACCATACCGTTGGGAAAGATCATCTTGCCAGTCAGGGCAGGAAACATCTTAAAGTTAATCGAGTTTTTAGTAGTGGATATCGAATCCACATATCATGCTATTTTAGGCAGAGAGGTTAGCTCCACGCCATGAAGGTCGTTCCATCCACTTATCATCAAAAACTAAAATGCATCACCGATCGTGGAGTGGACGAGATCCACGGTGATCAGGTTACAGCTCAAAAGTGCTTGAACGCATCCATCCTCCCAAAGAAAGAGAAGAAGAAGGATCTCAAGAATGCCCAGGAGAAAGACCAGTAAGGGGTTGTTCTCTCCAAATAGTACCTACGGTATGGTCGACTAGGGGTGGAAGAGACCAAGGCTCACCCTGCAGACAGGGTCGTCGAAATCCTGGAAGAAGTTATAGCCGATGAAAACTTGACAAAAAGGAAATTTTTTATTGGATTTGCTCTCACCGATCAAGAGAAAATGGAATTGTTGAAATCATTAAGAGCAACATAGATATTTTTGCATGGGAGCCTTGTGAGTTACCAGGGATTGACCGGGCCATGGCGTGTCACTGCCTACACATTTATCCCACTTTTAAGCCCATTATTCAAAGGGCTCGCCAAACATCCCTCAAGAAGGCTAAGGCAATAGAGAAAGAGGTAGGGAAGCTACTGGATGCAGGATCCATCAGAGAAATTCAGTTCCCTGTACGATTATCCAACCCAATGGTGGTACCCAAAAGCAATGGCAGTTAGAGGGTGTGCATCGATTTTACCGACCTCAACCAGGCATGTCCTAAGGATAGCTTCCCTCTCCTAAAAAGAAACCATTTGGTCGACACCACAGTGACACACTGGAGGATGAGCTTCCTTGACGCTTACTCAGGATATCATCAGATTCCCCTATATGGACCCGACCAGGATAAGCCCTCCTTTATAAACTCGATTGGGTTGTACTCCTATAAGGTCATGTCATTTATCCATAAGAACACAGGGGTAACTTACCAAAATTGGTAACCAAGATGTTTAGCAAACATATAGGAGAAACGATGGAAGTTTACATTAATGACATGATCATTAAAAGTAAGAACAAGGCCGGTCACCTCTCAAACCTAGCAGTAACCTTTGAAATTCCTAGGAAGTATCAAATAAAACTTAATGTAAGTAAGTGTTCATTCGGTGTCCAGTCAAGAAAATTCATAGGTTACTTAGTGAGTAAGGGGGAAATCGAGACCAACCTAGATCAAATCGATGTTATCACCAGGTTCGAGTCCCCTTAAACATTAAGAGAGATTCAGAAGCTAACTAGGATGCTCGCGTCCCTCAATCACTTAATCTCCAAGTCTTCGAAGTGCTGCCAACCATTCTTCTAGCTCTTAAAGAAAGGTAAAGGCCTAGTCTGGAATTACGACTATTCATAAGCTCTAGGAGAGATCAAGTCTTACCTCAGCAAGCCCCCACTACTGGTAATTCCAAACGACGGAGAACAACTTTATCTTTACCTGGCAGTATCAGACCATGCTATGAGCTCTGCCTTAGAATGTGAAAATGAGGGAGAACAACATCCGATTTACTATGCCAGCAAAACGCTACTAGATTATGAACAATGGTACTTGCCTCTAGAAAAGCTCGCCTATTGATGTAGCCTTGTGTGATATTTGCTACCCATAGAATGTCAATGGTGGCGGGTGTGGTCTCCACATAAATTCTATGAGGGAGGGGGACATGGTAAGGTGAATGCCTCACTTGCACCAAGTAATGTCTATAGGAATTTGGATTTTCAATCACAATGTGACAAGGCAGACAATAATATAAGTATAGTAGGTTGGTGACGTTGTCATCAGTAATAGGACAAGGTCAATGTAGACAAGGGCGTGAGGTATCTAGACCTGTCAAAAAATAAGATAACCCATTAACACGACTCGACACAAAATTATAAGTTAATGGGTTTACCTTTAATGGGTTTGGGTCATAAACGGGTTAACACGGTAGACCCGTTAACACTAACAGTTTGGGTTTGGAAATTTAGTTGTACCCGTTTTAACCCGTTAATACCCGTTAACACTAATGGGTACTGTAGGGTCACCCAACCCGTACCCGATAAGAATAACTTTTAAAACCCATTATTTCTAAATCCTTTAAGACTAATGGGTACTATTGGGTCACCCAACATATACCCAATAATAATTACAATTAAAACCCATTATTTTTAAACTATTAAAGACTAACGGGTACTATAGGGTCACCTAACCCGTTACCCATTTAGACCCAAGCTGATTCGTTAATATTAGTTGGTGATAACCATTCGGGTCACGTATCCGTTAATATTAATGGTTCATTTTTGGGTATTGTCAATTGACCCATTAACCTTAACGGGTCGTGTATGGGTTAGGGGTGTTTTGACCCATAACCCGTACACGACCCAAACTGACCCGTTGACAGGTCTAGAGGTACCAGCTAATCGGAATGGTTCATGTACGCCAAGGATATGAAGGGTAGGGCCTTGTTCCCAACGAGGGAAGTCGGGCGTTGGCTTCCTAGGAATGTCGATTTGTAAATTGCTTTTGTGTTCAGAGAATGAATGGTTGTGATTCGATTCGTCATGGCTAGTGACCCAAGCCATGGTATATGGCTAGGATTTTTTCTCGGTGAGAACTTTGGGAATGAGTGACATGACTTCAAGCATATGACATAGGTTCGTTTTCACAATTCATAGTCAAACGCTTATGGGAAAAACTTCCCAGGATAGTTGTTGGTCCCTTTTGACTCTCGTGTGTCCCTTTAGATTTCGAAAATCGGGAATCGGTATTCTCACATATGTGGTAACTCGGATTGGTACCATGTCATGGTACGATACAGTTGAGCTTATTAGGGCATGGTGGATCGGGTATGGTCAATGCAGCTCGATAACGGGTGCGCCCTATCTGAGGTATTCTTGTTATTATATAAAGTTTAGTGTGCGAGTGATTGTGCTTTCGGCCATATGGTTTACTCATAGTATTAATCTTTCTTAGGATTAGTGGACTTTCGACTCGCTGGTATGGCAGTCAGTGGCTCGGTTTGCAAAGAGCAGGATGATGACTTGAGAATACGGAATAGTGTTGAAAATCGAGGAGAGCTTAGCATACGATGGTTACTTCACCACTGTGAGTGGGTTAGAGTGAGGCTCTAGTGAGTACTCAAATATGACACTTAGGGTAGTACTAGGTTCATCAGAGTGATGCAACGGAAGGTATAAGCCGGGCGCACGATGATGACTTGATAAGAATATTACTCCTTGGAGCGAGAAAATAACATAGTATATCTATCGGCAAACTCATGAAAATTGTGTAGTCGGGATAGCCTGAAAAATTGGTGGGACACAGGATGCACAGTCCTAAGATGGAATTGATTTTGATGATGAGTACGGCAATTGGTTGTGTTACAATTCACATTGGGTGAGTGTCAATCACTAGGAGGATCTGCCCATGGAGGCGTTGGTATGCCTTGGGTACTAGCATAGGTGGTGCAAGAAATTGTTGAACATGATCATCAAGTGAGTGGAGACTCGAATTCGACTATGTGACGTTCATGGTTGGTGAGATAGTGAGCGTTAGGGCATGTTGAATGCTAATTGTTTGGTGAAAAACCCCATATGGAGGCACGTAGGGTGACCTTAGCATTGAGAACATCGATGATATAGTCTTGGAGGATTTCTATGGCTTAGAATAGAAGTTGGTGAACCCCATAAGCTTAATGATTAACGGATCAAGAATTTTGGGGACGAAATTCCCCAATGAGGAAAGTTTGAAATACCCTGTCTCAGTAATTCAATTAAATTTTGTATAAGTTGTAACGGAGTAAGGTCTGATGAGAAATTATTAGGAAATTGTGGGTAAAAATTTGAAGAAAATAAATAAGAGTTGTTCAAACGACATTGGCATATCATTATAAGCGAGATGGACATCTCGTGCGAACGTCGCGAGAAGCAAACCATCAAACAAGATCCCACTGCATTACAGTCCCATGTCGCGTAAAGGTCGGACAAAGCCAAACTTAGAACAAGGTAGAGATATAGCTTGAACGAGATAGGCATGTCGTTCGAACAATGTGTCTCAAGAATTTTTAATTAGATTTTTCTTGTGCGCTGTCATATTTGTGGCCCTTGATTTGGTGTACTGTCAAGCCCAAATCAACCCAGATTGGGCAAAACAAAGATTTTTTATTTTTAAGGAGGTTTTATAAGGCTTGTTTGGGGCATTTTGTTAAAATAAAAATGCAATGAGAGAGAGGGAGAGAGCGAGAGAGAGAGAGAGAGAGAGAGAGAGAGAGAGAGAGAGAGAGAGAGAGAGAGAGAGAGAGAGAGGGTGGTCTTCCAGTACGGGAGGGATTCTCCCCCACCACTCCTCCTAAAATACCATTTTCTTAATATATTATACCATATTTGAACAATACACACCCATTTCGATAAATGTTGAGATAGAGCTACAAATTTGTAAGGTCTTTTTGAGAGTTTTTGGAGAATATGAAGATGGAACATCCATAGAGTTTGAAGTGGATTTTGATTAGAAGCTTGAATGAAACACAAATGGAGTATTTTGGAGGATGTATTTGGTAACCCCTTGAGACCACCTTTGGAGGTGGGGGTTGCTCCTCCTACACTAATATTTCTACCACCATTGGAGCATTTAGAGATGAAAAAATCTTACTCTTAGTATTAAGACTCTATTTTGCATTATTGGTAGTCTTGTAGTTAGATTACATGAGTAGTGTGCATTGATTAAATGATGAAATCATGTGTAGTAAATAATAAATAGTTTTATGAAATAAAATGTTAGTAAAATATTATTTTGTTGAAAATAAAGAATGAATATATATTTCAAGGTTTTGAGATATTAAAAGTTGGTGTTTTATGAAAATGGTGTATTTTCTAGAAATATTGATGTTAAACATTTTATGAAATCAAATGTTTGAAAATAATGATTTTATTTTGGTAAACAATGGCAAAATAATGCTTCATGCAAAAACGAAGATTTTATGAAAAATGGACATTTGTTGAGTTTGAAGAAATTAAATGTCTTTTATGCTTTGAAAGTGTATTTTTGCAAGTATGATGAATTTATAGAATGAAAAATATATTTAACCCATTTAATAGGATTTTAAACATTAAAATTCATCTTCTCATGCATATAAACAAGTTTAGGAAAGATTTTGTTGGGCTTAAACATGGCATAAGAATAGAATAAATTCTTGCCTTCAAAGTGTGTGAAGAATGGGTTAAAAGTGTGATACGTACGAAGTTGTAAGACTACATGTGATAATTAAAAGAAATGGTATTTTCTAGTAAAAGTAGTCTTTAAGTGTAATTAGATTTCTTGAATTAAGAATGTAAAGAAATGTCTAATTTGGAAAATGGTCATTTATGGTGTTAAATAAGTGTTAATAGCTAAACATTGGCAAATTGGTGTGTATAACTTAATAATGTTGTAAAAGATTAAGACTTGTGAAATTAGAAAGGAAATAATGAGAAAAATATGTTTCCAATTAAAAAGAATATTACTCCAAGGTTAAAATGGGTATTAAGGTATTAAAATACTTAAGAAGTTAGTGTGGGTAACTTAATGATGTTTTGAAAAAATTAACACCTGCAGAAATGGAGTAAAAGATGAGTTTGGAAACAAAAAAGTTAAATGGTAATTTTACTTAAAGTGGAACATTTTTATGAAATAAAAATGTTGATAAAGGTGTTATACAAATTGGTCCTAAACGAACATAATTTTTGACATAAAATCAAGATTAAAGTGTAAAAGACATGAAATGGTAAAATTCAAAGTGTAACACAAGTTGGGGTGTAACCTCGGGTGTGGCTTCGGTCGGGTAAAAGGAATGTTGGAATAATGTAGACATTTATAAAATGTTAAAACACATGTAAAGGAACTCAATTGACATCGAGAAAATTGAGGAGGGTCCAGAGCTCTGGGGTGAAATATCCAAAATAACTGGCCAGAGCATATGCTGCGCATAGCCGGCGGTGGGGAGCCCATCGAAGTATGCGATTATTGGAAAATTCCAAGAAAAGTTAAAGGAATAAGGAACATGTCAAGAAATGGGTTGTGTGGTGAAATGTGTTAATACAACACTTGAATACATTTCACCACACATTTCACCATTGCATAAACCCATATATTCGGATCTTTCCCCTATATATCAAAACTATTTTCATCGTACTTACAAAATATATATATATATATATATATATATATATAATTTTAAAAAAAATTATTTTATAAATATAAATTATTTTTTAAAATAATATTGTTTTCATAAATATATAAATATAAATTTATTTTTTATAAAAGCTATAGTTTTAACTCTTTTTTTCTACAAAAACTTTTTTTACAAAACTTTATTTTATAAGATAAGCAAAAATTATTTTTTTATATATAAAATTGTATTTTATAATGTAATTTTCTAAAAACTGGAGTTTTTAACTTATTTCTTTACATAAATTGTGCTTCAAAAGGTTGTTCATATAAATATAAATATAATTTTTTTAAGAAAAAAAATATTTTTATAAAGTAATGTTAACGTGCAAATTTTATGGACTCTTTTAGAAAACTGTTCATCTTTTATAAAAAAAAAACATTTTTTTGAGTAATACATAAAAAAAAAACTTTTTATTATATAAATATTAGCATTATTAATTCAATAAAAAGATGTTTCACATAAAAAAACATTATATATATAAGTTTTTTTATATGAAACATTTTTTTCTTCAATTAATAAATGTTAATCTTTATATAATTAACAGTTTTTTTATATATAACTCAAAAAAAATTATAAAAAATATATACTTTTGTAAAATAGTTTATAAATTCTGAACTTTAACATTACTTCATAAAAACATTTTTTTCTTAAAAAAAATTATATTTATATTTATAAAATAGCCTTTTGAAACACTATCTATGTAAAGAAATGAAGTTAAAAACTACAATTTTAGAAAATTACTTTATAAAAATACATTTTTTACATATAATAATATATTTTATACATAACTTTATAAAATCAAGTTTTCTAAAAAATTATAAATAAATAAGTTAACCTTATTTATAAAAAAAATGATTATATATTTATATTTTAATAAAAACAGTATTGTTTAAAAAAAGAATTTCTATTTATAAAATACTTTTTTAATATATATATATATTATTGTGTGTGCGGGTGGGTGGGTGGGTAAGTGTGTGGGGGTGTTATTCTTTTGGTTTTTTTAATTCCACTTACTTCATCATTAAATGTTACCCTTTTTACATTTCAATTTTACACACAAATATTTATTTGGCATCAAATATTTTAGAAACTAAATACATATACTTGTTATCCTTTTATACATTTTTCTGTATTAACGACATATATCAAAAAAATATAAAATAGGTCTTTTAACATTACGGATTTTACCTATATTTTTGTAAGTATGTCCGCATTGCATTGTATAACGAGAACTGCAATGCACGGTGCTAAAAATTAGTATAAATATAGACTAGAGCAAAATGACAATGACTTAAAGTATATTCAATCTCATTTTTATATAAAATCCTCCTTATTATTATATATATGATAGGACGCTATTATATTTAGTCTTCATATTTAGAAAAATCATATGGATTAGGGGTAAACCCGCGGGATGCGCGGTCTAGGCTAAGGTGGATTGTGACACCCCGCTTAATTAAATTCCGATGATTAGGCCTTAATCAAATTAAGTCAGGATTTCCATATGGTTCATTCTTAGCATCACTGTCGCAACATATTTTATTACTAACCACCTAATCATTAATTAAGCCGGTGCCAAATTTTATCTTATGAATTAACCTAAACCAACAAGTAAAAGAAGAACTCAAATATAACTAACACAATATAGTAGAGTCTGAACATGCCACAAATATCTAGAATAAGTGTTAGCCGAAAAACATCGACTAGAACATAAATCCAATACATAAAAAGTATAGCCAATACAAGCTGAACCAAAATAGAGAGTACAAATGACATGAGCAACATGCTCAAAGTACGTCGGAGACTATCCCTATCTAGAAGAGAATGATGTAAGCGTCTAATACAAATCCTGCATCACCCACCTGTACCGCAACTAGGTACCCTGAAAAGGAATTAAGCCTGGCGCCCCGATGGTAGGACACCTAAAAGGTTTTTAAAATATTTTATAGCAAAGGTTAGAACCCAAAACATTTGAAAATATTTAGCAAGTGAATTTAATTGCAACAAGTAATATTCATGAATGCTCTTCGTATTTAAGTTAGTGTCGCACTCTCTTGAGGACTTCCTCACCCCTCAATTAATGTGCACACCTACCGTCTATCTATATAACTCATCTAGCTATTTATCCCGTAACTAGTTGTCATATAGTTCCTACTTCTACCGTTAATCTAACTCGATTAAGTTTTAATTTCAATGATGTGTAAGTTGTTTATCACATTTACCTTTCCCATTTGAAACATATAACATTCTCACAAGTTATATAATATTAATACAATTCTCAACACGTATTTTGTCTGTATATATTTGTTCTCGCTACATATATATATATATATACGGGCCCTGTTGGCCCTGCTAGAACCCCTGTCCTCCATACCAAAATCTCTTAGCGTCCTGTTAGCACCCCATTTGCATTGCCCAACTAGCTCGGCTCACCACTCCTCTTGCTTCCCTTCAGATGGAAGCAATGATCCGAATAATGAAGCAAAGCAGCATTAACCACATCTATGTTAGTCACTAAAGCTGGGTTCCCAATCAAGTGTTGCCTGATCCTCCAGGCCAAACCATCTACGAACTTAGCTTTCTTCCTATCCTCGTTGCTCACCTCGTCTGGCACTAGATTATCCAAACGAATGAACACCCTAAATCACCTCCCGAAACCTCCTCCTCATCTCAGTCTTGACAGCTGGAGGAAAGTACTTACGGTCGAACTGCGCCCAGAACTCAGCAATAGTCATCGAATCTCTCTCTCCAATAGTGGTCGTTGACTCCCACCACCGTAAGGATGCCCCAGTCAGCCTGAAATTCGCTAGCATCTGTCTTTGAACCTCACTACAATCGACCATGCGCAAATGTCGTTGCATATCCCTCCTCCACTGGTAGGATAATATCACATCTACACCTCCCTGAAACTCCGGGCGATGGCCTTTCTGAAAGGCCTCCCTGACACGCTGCCACTCAGACGGCCCCAGGTGGGCCTGCACTACTGGAACCATGGGATGTTGTGGCTGATTGGACACAAATCTCTGTGCGGCTGGTGGATGTGGAATATCGAGCTCCTGAGGGGGCTCTCCATCTCCGCCCCTGGCAGTGGGCCTTGCGGGTCTACCTCTCCCTCTCCTAGGTGGCATCTCCAATGTAGAACGATTTGTATTAGTTCACGATTAATACAAATCTTAAACTAGCAGAAGTACATTAACTAATAATCATAAAGATGAGTCAACAGTCCTAATAATAGGGCTCTATACCAAATAACGCAATGCTGAAACTAAAGTAAGTCGTATAGATCCTAGGGACACTAGAACCTGATGCTCTGATACCATCTGGGACACCTCGCTTAATTAAATTCCGATTTATCAGGCCTTAATCAAATTAAAGAAGGATTTCCATATGGTGCATTCTTATCATCACTGTCGCAACATATTTTATTACTAACCACCTAATCTTTAATTAAATCGGTGCCAAATTTTATCGTATGAATTAACCTAAACCGACAAGTGCAATAAGAACTCAAATATAACTAACACAATATAATAGAGTCTGAACATGCCACAAATGTCTAGAATAAGTGTTAGCCGAAAAACATCGACTAGATACAAGCAACCTAACATAAATCCAATACATGAAAAGTATAGTTAATACAAGCTGAACCAAAATGGAGAGTATAACTGACAAGAGAAACATGCTCGAAGTACATCGAAGATTATCCCTATCTAAAAGAGAATTATGTAAGCGTCTAATGAAAATCCTACAGCACCCACCTGTACCGCAACTACGTACCCTGAAAAGGAATCAGGCCTGGCGCCCCGGTGGTAGGACACCAAAAAGGTTTTGAAAATATTTTATAGCAAGGGTTAGAACCCAAAATATTTGAAAATATTTAGCAAGTGAATTTAATTGCAACAATTAAAATGCATGAATTCTCTTCATATTTAAGTTAGTGTCGCACTCTCTTGAGGACTGCCTCATCCCTCAACTAATGTGCACACCTACTGTCTATCTATATAACCCATCTAGCTATCTACCCCGTAACTAGTTGTCATATAGTTCCTGCTTCTCCCGTTACTCAAACCCGAGTAAGTTTTTATTTCAATGATGTATAAGTTGTTAATTACATTTACTTATCCCATTTGAACCATATAACATTCTCATAAGTTATATAACATTAATACAATTCTCAACACGTATTTTGTTCGTATATATTTGTTCTCGCTATATATATACGTATCAACTATTTACAAAACTCACGCATGTGTAGTAAATATATAACCATCCTCCGAGTAGGCACTCACCGGATATTCTCTAAGATGATATCATTATCAGGTATACTCATCCACTCGGACCCCTGATACGGTTATCTCCTTGAATCAGTAAAAACAAATAATCGCATTGGAGGCGGTCATAATTTCCCCCAGAACGAGACTAAATAATACCCAAACCGTCCCATTCTTAAATTCTAACGCTATGACTTGGGGACTATAATCACCCTGCTCTTCAAGTCAGGGGATTCACCCACATCGCGCAACCTCCTATGATAGCACTAGAGGGAAATGATTTCCTATAAATATTATTCACACAAATATTTACAATTAATACAAATATATATATACTACACATCACTATATATATATATATATATATATATATATATATATATATATATATATATATATATAAATCCAAGTTAGCGTAATACTAGCCTAACATGCCTAATTTTTATGTTTCGATCCAAAATTCAATTAATCACACATTAATTAATTTATTACCTCGGTGTCACACAACCAAACATACTCGGACTCGCTCACTTGGCCCGAAGATAAACATCCCATATTTATTCAAAATTCTTCCTAATAAGTTTTTCATACTTATTAATTTAAGGTTCTTAATTCTCTCAAATTACACTTTAACTTCTCTTTTTGGATTTACACCACGATAACCCATGAATAATTCCCACCATTCAAACCCATATTTTTAGCCCAATCTGCCAAAACAGTAAACCTTCTCCAACCATTGAACATTTAGGGCTGAAACAGGGGAGGAGGAGAAGTTGTCAAACGACATCGTTCGAACGACTTGGCCTGTCATTTGAACGACTTTGGCTGTCGTTCGAACGAGATACCAGGTCATTCAAACGACCCTGGTCCTCTGTCTCCTCCAATGTAATCTAGAAAACCCATCCGCCATTGTTATTTCAAAGCTCCATTTTGTGTCTATAATTTCCCCCTAAAACCCTCCAAAAATTACACCAAATCCACCCATTTAAGATCCTCAATCTAATGACAACATCTATACAGATTGGGGGTTTATAAATCACATTATTTTATCCTCTACAAATTTATAAATTAAAAATTATAGAAACCCCAAATTTAATTCAAGAACTAATCCTAACATTTTATTCAACCCACACCTTACTATGATATGAACAAGAAATGCAAATTAAATTGGAAGCAAGTCAAACCACTTGCTTTTTTGGATTTGTAAGGTCTGAATCTTTGTTGAAGATGGTGGTTTTGATGAAGATTTGACCACACTAATCCATGATTTTGGCTCCTGAGCTCTTCTCTAATTGCACCTTCTTTTGTCTCTATGTGTTTAGGGTTTCTAAGATGAGTTATGTCTCTCACACTCTCTCACTTTTACGGTTAAATGGGTTAATCCCATTTTTGGACTAATGGGTTTTAATAAAAGGGCCCAAACACCTTTATGTGGCCTCAAATATGCTTAAAAATGTCCCCAAAATCCTTTACTACTCCCGGGCACTCTTTTTCAACTATTTCGACCCATCTGGACTCAACGTACACTCAGAATTACCGTCCGAATTATTCTACTAAAAGTTAATATACATATATCAACTTATTACAATTTACTCAGTAACATTTAATTCCATAAATATTAATCGTCTACACACCGAATTGATATTTAAATAATATAAAAATAATTAATCCAATTAAATTACGACACACAAGTAATTTAATATTTAACGAATTAATTAATTAGTAAAAGTCTCAAAAATACGAGGTGTTACATGGATATCTCACAATAAAGTATTGGATAAGACTAAAACCTCAAAAATATGTAAAATGAATCAATGCATCCAAAATTATTAATGAAAAGAAGTAATGACCAAAGAATCTTAAAAGTACCTTTAGTGCTTCTATTACTCCAATGTTCTTATGGACTACAAAATGCATTTAAATATGATATCACATAATCACAAACAAAACAATACATTACCATAGGTTTTGAAATGCACATTATAATCCTGTGGTGAGAGAGAACATACTACAAAATAATTTTTCGTAAATGGCGTTGGAAACAACTCCTAACAAGTCTAATATAAATCTTCATTAGATAATGCGAGTGTCATTTCCTTTTTAATTTTCATAAAAACCATCGTTGTTTAATCTGGAATGAACATATATGAGGATAAAAATGGATACAACCCAATCTCAAATGAAACACAAAGTGAATATGTTTAAGGAAAATAAATAGAACCCACTATATACCTTTTTCATTTTGTTTTATAAACAACAAGCCAAAACTAACCAAAAGGAGGTAACCAGCAGCAAAATCAAAGCAGGTTAAAACAACAGACAAAAATAAGAAATATAATCTAGCATCAATAATAAATCAAATGAGGAACAAACCACTCTAGATCAAAATATTGAAGCCCGACGAGAAAAATAAATTTGTAATCTTAATGATACTAGTCATTACAATTACAAATCAATGCCTCATTAAAGTAAATTTGCTCACAGGATTTCCTTCATTGTAATGAATCAATACATCAAAGATTCCCTAACCAAAGTACCCAAATCTCAACAAAGCCCAAATAAGAGTTGAGGGATAATTTTCAAAGAACCCAGGTCATTGGTTTATAGCGTAGGTAGTCGTGGAATCTAAATCAATGTTGTAAGATTGATGAGTGGATGAAAGATGATCTGGTAAAAAATTGTTTTTGGGATGTACTGATTTGGGTACAATAAATTTTACTTTTGATCGGTTGATCACCCCTGTGAAAGTTCGGCAAGTGTGGCGATGTGGAATCAAACCGACTATTGAAGATTTTCATTATTTAGTTGAGTCAATCTCCATAATTGTTTCCTCTTTGAAGAGCTTGAATGATTTAATGACTGATCATATTAATTTCGGTTAACATCAGTGGTATTTTTGTACTGATTTCTGCATATGATCCTTTTGTGAAAATCCAATGGAGATAAATGGACGGAAGTTTTGAAGACCGATCTCCTTGAGATCTAGTGGTGACTTGGTCCAATTTCGTCGCCTCTGATTTGTCCGTAACCACAACTTGATCTTTTTAGTGTCGGGTCTAAGCTGATTTATACAACTATGAGATTCAGATGATTTAGTTTTGCTCGGTCGCACATCAGTTTGAGTTGGTTTGATTTTTTAGATGAGGTGGTGTAATATATAATTAATTAGATGACAAAAATATATGACTCTTGGAATAAGGGATATCAGGGATCAAACCCATTAAACTACTAGTCATTCACGAATTGATGAGAAGAAGAAAATAACAAATGAAAGAATTTGTACACTGGGATAAGAAGAGATGCGTTTAAGTGGGGAAGAGGAATCGTAGGAGGTGAGAAAAGGAGAGCCGAACAGTTGTGGAAATAGCTTTGATATTTTTGGGAGAGTTTCTCTGCTTTTGTCTCGGATGTTTTTTATTAATATCATTATTACTATTAAATGTTTTGTTTTCATTGTAGACCTCTTATATTCTTTTTAGATCCTCTTTTGAATTAAATCTATATGAGATTTCAAAACTACCCATCTCGATAGTAATTATGCGGGAGCAATCATCTGGGTACATGTGTTACATTCTGAAAGTATTTATAATTCTTAATATGATAAATTTAGAAGGTAAATATTTTTTTAATAAATTAGATTTCAAACAAAAACCCCAAACTAAAGACAAGAAGTATTATTATTTCATGTCTAGTCTCTCAAAATATCATTGTGCAACTCGTTGTTTTAATATTAAAATAATTTGAACAACTTTCATATTAATCTACGTAATGCTGGAGGAAGGCCTCGGGAAATTTACGACGAATGGTCAAAATCAATTCAATTTCAAAAACCCTCTCGACAACTTGACTCAAAATACCCTCTAATTTTATTTTATTTTTATTACAGCAAAAATAATAATCAATTACTGTATAGTCTCCAATGTAAATACTTATTTTAAGTTTAACCCATTTAGTCCCTCAAATACCCATTTACCTGATATTCTCTTATTTTTAAAGGTGCGCGGTAACGGCCACCCCCCCATCCCCCCCAATTCCCACACTCCACTACCGGAGCTACGTTGACTATCCAATATTCTCTTATTTGTAAAGGTCTGCGCTAGCGGCACCCCTCCCCACTGTCGGAGCTCCTCCATCCCTCGCCGGAGCTCCGGTGACCCCCAATAGAGATCTAAAAGTCTCATTGAATCTCCGATGGTGGTCTTCAGAGCAAGGGTTGTCGAAGGTTCGTCAAGGTCTACCGAAGCTCCGATAGTGGGGTGGCGGTGAGGGGGTGGGGGGAAGGGGGTGGAGGGAGGTAGGTAGGTAAATGAGTTTGTGTGTGCCCTTGTATTGAGTGTTTTTATTTGATGAGGGACTTTTTGAAATAAATAAAAGGTTTGGACTAATCATGTATTAATATTTGTTTAATTGACTAAATGGGTTAAAGCCCTAAAAATAAAGCCAAATTTTTAAAAAAGAACTTTGTAGATAGTACTTTCTAACCACAACAACTAGACTCAACGAAGTACTTTTTATTACAATTTACTATTAAATGGGGGTCACCAATAAGGGAAGGTTGGAGAGGCGAACGCCTCAAGTCCTCAAGTGCTCGACATGGAGCCCAAATTGTTTTTTAAAAAAATAGTAATTGGCCGTCATAAAGTGTGTTAAAACTCAACATAGAATCAAGTTTATATTTTTATGTTTGTTCCCCCAAAAATGTCATAAATATGTCTATTTATTTATTTGTTACAAATTTGATTTATAATATAGGCAACATTTTAAAAGTCTTTTCAATCCAAAATTTCGCGACTGGGCTTAAGAATATCCTATTATTGTAAAAATTATAATTTACTCAAGGAGATACCATAGGCACGTGGCACATGTCATGTGCAATAATACAAATAGTATTGTACCCACGAGTATTAGCCAAAATGTTTTATTTTAGCCGATAAATACGTAAATGTTGCATTATCATTTGTCTTAATTATACTAATCCCCCTTGAACTTCAACCCCCCCCCCCTATTCTCCCTTTCTCTTCACCACCCAAAATTCTATTTTTTTTACACAACCCCCTAAACTTTCAAAACGACTTCAATAAATTTTCTAACACTAACACCGTAACTTTTTGGACGAAAAATTAGTCATTTACATGATACATGGAGGTATTTTCCTCCTAACAAAAAAAATTACTGAAAAACATTTAAGTCATATGGGTATAGTTTCTTTTCAGTATATGTCGGTTTAATGGGAGTTATATTTTATATGCTTTTATAGACATATTCGTTATGAATTTAATGGTTATTTACTGCAATAAAGTATTCAGTTTATATTCACTTTGATTTTCTTTGGGTTGATAAGGACGACCAGTTGGAAATAGGAATGTTCAGATCACATTGCATAAATTTTTCATGCTACACATCCGCACTTGATCTTTGTCATTAGTTGCAGTAATATATGTGATCATTGATGGGTCTACTTACGAAATATGTAATGACGATCGCTGTGATTATGTATTGGTGTAGTTAATGGATAAGATTGTTAAAATGCATAAAATTTGGATAGCAAAAACTTATGAGCTCACAAAGTATGATTCAAGTTTATAAAGTTACATACATAGCCCAAGTGGAAGTCTATCAGAGTACAACTGTATATATATATATATATATATATATATATATATATATATATATATATATATATATATATATATATAATGATCTTGTGCGGACTAGTCCGCATTTTAAGAATACGAACCGAACATGTGTCACCTAACGGTGCGCCTAGACTTTATCGCCTAAATTATAGGCACACTCTCTCTCTTTTCTGGGCTCACCGCCAAGTGGCACATGTCCGATCCGCATTTTTATTATGCGGACTAGTCCGCACTAGAGCAGGACTGTATATATATATATATATATATATGGTCTTATCTGTGAAATAAATATAAATTATAAGCTATCAAATAAAGTTCGGTCAATTAAAGTGATTAATTTAAGTTTGGGGGTCTTAATAACGTATTATTAAGATGTGGATTTTAATGTGTAGAGACAAGCGTAATTTCTATTTTTATGATGGGTTAAAATAAAAAAAATATGGAAAGACGCAATTGTTTGATAAATAGGAGTCATGGTCCCCTGATCACACAACTCACATCTTCTGATTCCTATTGTCAGAAAGAAATTTAAATAGAAAATAAAAGTGTTGATCTGAAAGATCATAAAATCACGGACCCGGATAAATTCAGGTACGCTATCATAAATTAAATATTTCTAATTCTTGATGATTCAATATGAATGCACATATTTGTGTAGTAATATTAACAAAATAGAAATTAATCTAACATTATATTCATGTATTAAATACAGTAGCAATTATAATATATTGGTGCTTATTAATAAAATTATCCTTAGATTGTACTTATCGTTCCTAAAAGGTTTACTAACTATTCATCCTTTATGTATTTTCAAGCTTCAATAATAGATTTATCTATGGGTACGATGGAGAAGTGTTGAATGTGCGTGCATGCATGAAAGAGAAACAGTTAAATATATTGGATATAATAAAGTGAGCTTTCAGTATTGAATATTTGCATGACTTTTCGCGTACGCATAAGCTGCCGAATGATCATTCCACACATGCTTTTCTTCAGAGTCTCTCTCATCAATCAATTGGTCTCACACATTTGTTAGACAATGTTTCCCTATAAAAGATTTGATCAACTGTATTCAATTAGGTGGCTAAAGGCGTATTCCTCTCAAGTTTCCTTACCGCCTAACACGGATCAGCAATCTGATTATAATAGCCATATCTCTCTATGTGATTAAATACGACAAGATCGATGTTAGGTGACATAAATTAATGTTTCTTTGTCAAATACATGCAACGACAATGCCATGCAAACTAAGATTGAGATGTGGATAAATTGTTATTGTCAGCTATTGAATTGTGACACCACCGACAACTAGATTGATCAATCGTATGACAAGATATTAATTTCTTTAAGTGGACTAACACCTAATCATTCAAGAATTGGTGACTTTTAAATTAGAGACTTCATTAATTCATGTAATTATATTAATTTATTTTTAGATTTTATTATTCTCGCCCCAACTTTCATTAATGGTAAAAACTATTAATGGAACTTTTTATTGATAATTTGTACTGCAACTAGCGACGAAGCTATGGTTTTCCAAATTTGTTAAATACATTAAATGGTATACGAAATTTAGAGTTATTTTTCTTTCTCGAAAAAGTGGAGGGATGAACATATTATTTTTCTTGCTCTACATATTCTCCTGTTATTTTGGTGCCTCTACAAATTCACACTATACACATTGATTTCCAGTCATTTCCCTTCATATTTAATCAGAAATTTGTGGTTTCTAATTTTAAGATAATTGGAAATTAACTTTTTGTCCCAATTCTTCGATTTAATGTCAAATCTCATTTCTAACCCTTGAATCCAGTCTAAATGCAAAATTTACATGACTATATAATTAATTTTTTATCCTCATTGTTTATTGTAGTACCTTTATAATTTTTAAACCTTAAATAAATTAATTCTAATTACATCATTTTAAAGTTTAAATAAATGTTAGGTTTAGAGTTGGAAATAGAGAGCAAATAGGTACTCATTATCACATAAACAACTAAACCCTTAGTACTTTTTTATTATTTTTGTGAAAGCTATTATATCGTTATCTTACTTTTCTCTTCGTAAAAGTTTTTTTCAGTGTACTGTATATCGTAATTTTACCTTATGTTGATGAATATATATTGTATTATCGGCTAAAATTTTCTTTCATGACTTTCCTGACTTAAATTTTGGCTTCATCCCTGATTGGAACAATTAAAACCATCTCCCGCGCATTTGGCATTTTGCTCCAATGGTATTTTGTTCCACCCAAAAAGGCACCGAACTTTAGAGTATTAAAGAATAAAAAAGGTAAAAACTCTCGTGTGGCAGTCAAATTGCCGTCCGAAAGGGTAAAAAATAAATAAAAACTAGGAAGAAAATCAAAATGCATTAAAACAATAAAAAAAATGTTTGCGATGTAATTCAAATGAAGAGAAATTGTGATAACCTTTATTAGTTTTCATAAAGATGTAGAGATCCAAAATCAATAAAAATAATGAATCAAAATAGTATTACAGTATCCCGTCGAAATCCCCATTTTATCTATTAGGTAGGGAAGTTCGGTTTGCCTTATATTAGAGGAGAAATTGACTAGGATGAAGGAAAAAAAAAAGTAATTTGACCTATCAATAACTTAAAGAAGCTTTGGATAAAAACATTAGAATATGAATCAGACCTGAAATACATGGCTAGTGCAGAGCGCAGCCATCATCCCAACCAGGGGACGCGTTTTGTGCTGTGCTTGATGGGTGACCACATGCATGCCCACGCAAGATAAATGTTAGGTGACATAAATTAATGTTTCCTTGTCAAATACATGCAACGACAATGCCATGCAAACTAATTATTGAATTGCGACACCACAAGTAGATTGATCAATCGTATGATAAAATATTAATTTATTTAAGTTGACTAACGCCTAATCAATCAAGAATGGGTTTTCAAAAGGATATTTATGAGCGGTGACTTTTAAATTAGAGACTTCATTAATTAATATAATTATATTAATTTATTTTTATATTTTTTTTTTATTATCATCCCAACTTTCGTTGATGAATGGAAACTTTTTATTGTTATGACATTTTGTCAATGAAGAACATTTTAATAGCCATAATTTGTAATTTATCATAAATGTATTCTTTTAAAAATAAATCTTAATATACTGGAACCAAGGACGAAGCTATGGTTTTCCAAATTCGTAAATTCGTAAATCACAATAAATGGTATACAAAATTCAGAGTTATTTTTCTTTGTCGAAAGAGTGGAGGGATGAACATATTATTTTTCTGACTCTACATTTTCTCCTGTTATTTTGGTGCCGCTACAAATTCACACAACACGCATTGATTTCCAGTCATTTCCCTTCATATTTAATCAGAAATTTGTGGTTTCTAATTTTAAGATAATTGAAAATTAACTTTTTGTCCCAATTCTTCTGTTTAATGTCAAATCTCATTTCTAACCCTCAAATCTAGGGGCGGATGCACATGGGGACCAAGGGGGGCCTTGGCCCCGATTCAATTTTTGAAAATATATATATATATATATATATATATATATATAGAGAGAGAGAGAGAGAGAGTATTGTTAAAATTTCAAACTTTAAGGTATAACTCTAATTATATTCAAAACTGAGGGTGTAAGATTGTAATTAATTAAAAATCTAAACCTTGTCAAATTTCTGTAATTTGTGTCCCAAACATATATGCCCAAAAAAAACTCAAAATAAACTCGAAACATATAATTTGTAGTCAATTTGGATGAACTATAATTTGTATAAAACTCAAAATAAAGTTATAATTTGTATAAAACTCGAAATAATCCAAAAAAAAATCGCCTCGGGGGCTCCCCCCACGAACCCCTGAGACCACTCGAAACTTTGGCCCCGGTTGACCAAAAAGCCTGAATCCGCCACTGCTCGAATCCACTCTAAATGCAAACTTTACATGATTATATAATTAATTTTTTATCCACATTGTTTATTGTGGTACCTTTATAATTTTTAAACCTTAAATAAATTAATTCTAATTGCAGCATTTTAAAGTTCAAATAAACGTTAGGTTTAGAGTTGGAAATACAGAGTACTCATTACTCACGTAAACAACTAAACCCTTAGTACTTTTTTATTATTTTTGTGAAAGCTATTATATCATTATCTTACTTTTCTCTTCTTAAAAGTTTTTTCTTCTTTCATGACTTTCCGACTTAAATTTTGGCTTCATTCTTGATTGGAACAATTAAAACCATCTCCCGCGCATTTAGCATTTTGCCCCAATGATATTTTGTTCCACGCAAAAAGGCACCCAACTCTAGAGCACTAAAGAATAAAAAGGGTAAAAACTCTCGTGTGGCAATCCAACTAACGTCCAAATGGTGAAATAGAAAAAAAAATCAAAATGCGTTAAAAGGTCAAAAAAAATGTCCTTGAATTTGAATTTATTTGTTTAGGAGTTTCTTTATTAATTTTTACGATGATGATGAGATCCAAAATCAATAAAAATAATGAATCAAATAGTATTACAGTATACAGTCAAAATCGTCATTTTATTTATTAGGTAGGGTAGTTAGGTTTGCCTTATATAGAAGGAGAAATTGACTAGGATGAAGAAAAAAAGAGTAATTTGACCTATCAACAACTTAAAACAAGCCTTGGATAAAGACATTAGATTATGAATCATACCTGAAATACATGACTAGTGCAGCGCGCAGCCATCATCCCAACCAGGGGAGGGGTTTTGTGCTGTGCTTGATGGGTGACCATATGCATGCCCATGCACGATTTTCTAAAGTGTTATATCCTCAACTACCATGTATTTCCGAAGGATTTTCGTAACAAACGCTCTAAATTTGCCCACTAAAAATTCAAAAATTATAAGAACAAAATATTGATTATTAATAGCGCATGGATAGTAGTATACTTACATTTTGATATTTTATAACATGTAACCTTAGGAAGCATGCTATTAGTTTCAAGTTTGAATTTAACTTGGTGTCTCACTTGTGATTTTAAAATTAAATCCTATATTCACATATTTTACAACATAAAGCAATACCTCTTTTCAATTATTTTGTACATTTAAGAAATTTTCTGTGAGCAGTGCACATAGTATACCCTTTTATATTCTTAAATAATTCACCACATGACAATAATGTCATAATGGTTTTTCATATGTTGATCGACATGCCAAGTTTCAAATTGTCGTTGTCTTCGGCTTAATATATTTTGCAATTTTTTTATATATTAAAAAAATTCTTTGATATTGACCAAAAACGAATGCATTTTTCAAGTTAGTATTCGCATGATCTTCCAAGTGTTGTTAGATAGTATTTATCTCCTATTTATATGTATTTTAAATTGTTTATATATATATAATAATGCTCATGTGCGGACTAGTCCGCATTTTAAGAATGCGGACCGGACATGTGTCACCTAACGGTGCGCCTAGAAATTATCGCCTAAATTATAGGCACACTCTCTCTCTTTTCTGGGTCACCGTCAGGGGACACATGTCCGGTCCGCATTCTTAAAATGCGGATTAGTTCGCACAAGAGCAGGACTATATATATATATATATAGAGAGAGAGAGAGAGAGAGAGAGAGAGAGACTCCCATACATACCAATTATACATATTTGTTGGTGCAAATCTATTTTTCTAAAATATTACAAAATACATTTTTTAATAGAGTTTTTTTATGTAGTATTTAAACATTTCAAGAAATCCATATAAAAAATCAGCTCAAAATAACTTTTTTGCTATTTTACAAAAATGGGTCAAACTTTCACATCTTTTAAATTGCTTTAAAAGCTGCAAAACTTTGACCGATTTTTTTAAAATAATAAAAAAAAATATTTTGAGTTGATTTATTTTATATGGTCCCCTGAAATATTTAAATATCATATAAAAAAATTATGTTAAAAAATAATTTTTTTTATTGTTTTATAAAAATAGATATGTATATTTAATATGTACTGGAGTCTGCGAATATGTATGTATAAATATATACATCACCCATCATACCACTACCATCTCCAACAACCATTATTGCAACAGAACCAGCATCGTTTACCTTAACTATTGTGGTTGTTGTTGGTGAAAGTAGCATTAGTGGGGCAACAGCTGCCATAATATAATGTGGGGTTAATGGTAAATTTAAATATGATGTTTAGGGTGATTTTTAAATTTTAGATCTATTCTTTGAATTTTTGTAATGTTTATTCTGATGTTTTTAATTTGTTCAATTATGAACCTCCCTTAGTGTTCAAGCCCATTTTTTGCAAATGACATAATTAATTTATTACTGAACACCGACACCTGGCTTAAAGAATAAATGATTAAAAACAATCCTGCCACATATTAAAAACAACAAAATTGAAAAAAAAACACATATGATTGTACATCCCACCCTTGAAATCATGCCGCAACCTTCCAACCACTCGTATTAAGGGGTTATGGCCGGTGGTGATTAGAAATGTGATGGTTAGTTTTTTTTAATGGCAAGAGTAGGTCATTGGGGATGATAGTGGGTAGTAGGGGTTAATTTTTTTTTTTTTCAGGTGGAGGTATTAGCTGGTGGTTGTGTGGTGCTAGTGGCATGTGGCAATGGAGGGTAATGTGTTAGTGGTGGAGGTGGTAGGTTAAGAGGGGTGATGGTAGTGGAGAGAGAAAGAGACTTTTAGACAAATGTAACTAAGTTTTATTTAATTATAATTTTAGATTTTTTCTTAATTAATTGATCCCTTCTCCACGTGACACCTACTTATTTGTGAAACATTACATAAGATGCTACATTGGCTGCACTGTCAGCCCATCGGTGAAGTATCATAACGAAACACTAATGGAGGTCCAAAATTGAACTAATTAATAATATCACGGTTAACATCACAAAAATTGAAAGAGCAGGTCCCAATTTCAAAATTGCTCCAAACATCATGGTTAAATTTATAATTACATGTAGAATGTATTTATAGACTAAGAGGTCTTTAGTTGCAATAATTGTACAAGTTTTTCAATTTTTATGTCATTCAATAAAACTAAAAAAATTAAAACTTAACCATATCCATTGTTTAAATTTTTTCGAGAGTAGCTTATATAGAAGGGGAAAATGAAAATTGTTATAATTTTTTCGAAAACATATCAGGAACGCAATACAAGCGTTATAAATTTATAAAATTGCTTGGAAAAAATAATAATTTTTAAACATCAATAATTTTTATAAACAAATTCTCTATTTTTATAAAATTGAGCAATAAAAGTGTCAATATTTTAACACAAAAAGAAAGTTTAAAAAATTTATATATCTTGTCAAAATATTAAAAAACATATATTGAGGGTGTGTTTTATTACAAAGTTAGAAAGTGATTGAAAAATAGTTTATTTTTATGATATGTTTGAAAATGATGGAAAAAAGATAAAAGTAGTTTCGACTTTTTTTATTAGAAACATATTTTGGACGATAGATAAAAAAATACTTTCCATGAGAATTTATTTGATTATGCAATACCTTTTTTATTTATAACTATTATTTTCATAAAATGTATTTGAATTCAAGCAGCACAAAAGCAAATATATGTTAATCAAAAGGACACTAAAATTAGTAGAAAACTCGTTGTAAATTTGCATATTGGTTTTATTTCAAAATACTAGTGTAAAAAGAAAACCAAAGAAGCTTAAAATGTAACAAAACATGTGTCATCCTTAGAGTCATTATGCATAATATTTTATCAACCCAAAACCTCCCATGGTTGCCTAACAAGTCCACAGCCGATATGGCATTGCATTCTATCACTTCAGCCATTTAGCATGATGCGGAAAAATAACAATAATAATAATAATAATAATAATAATAATAATAATAATAATAATAATAATAATATTTATTATTATTATTAGAGACATCTCAGCCTCTCATACAATTTTTGTACTGCATAATGATGAAGTCCACCCCAAAATACAATATGGGTCCGTAATTCAACTTTGTCTTGTTATTATTGACAACTAGGTCTCTTTTTTATTCGTTTTTAGTGTTTTGTTTTAATTGAAGTGACAAAAAATATGATGTTCCACCCTAAGTAACCTATTCATCCAGTGGATGCAGATGCAACCAAGAGCACATTAAAATAACTTTATTAAAATAGTGTTGCAAGAGTAACCTAATTTATTTTCCTCATCAACAACATATATTGCCATTAGAATCGTATGTAAAAATAATAAGAATTATTTATAACGTGAAAGTAATTTTTATATGACTTTTAATATTATCATGCAATCACAATTTCATTTTTAACTACAAATTATATGAAAAATACATTTTTTCATGAAGCTTTGATTTGTTTGAAGTCCTTGATGTGTCTTGAAAAATAACTTCCTAAAGTTGCATTTTGTACCTTCTTCAAGCTCTCTTCCTCCCAATGATCCAAAATCTCTCTTCAAAAAAAACCAGAAATTCAAAATATGAAAATTTTGAAAAATCAGGATTTTCCTTTCCTAGCCCAAATATATTTTTGTGTGTTCTTGTGTACCAAATAGTGAAGATTGGTTCACTATATATATGGTGGAAGGGGATCCGAAATTCCCTTTAAAACTGATCATCTACCATCCACCAAAATAGCTAAAGGGACTCACAAATATATCAAAAGTCATGTGACACTTGAAATAATAATTTTCTAAGATTAATATATTAATTCAATCAAATTTGTCCCCTTATTTGGAGCACACTAATTAGGAGAAATAATTAATTTATTTAATTTATAATTACAAAATTTGGCCGAATTTTGTAATTATTAAATAATTAAATATTAATTCTAACAGTCTCTCACTTGATCCTAATAAGGTTATACATAACGAATTGATTAACAAAAGTTGCGCAAGTATCTTAGAACATCATCAAGCACCTTAACTAAATACTTCATTAGTGTGAGTCATGGCGATTCCATACTAATTCAAGAGCGTGGTTCCTTCCATGTACCACACCACTAATGTCATACTTAATAAGGATAAATATGTGAGTTATCATAATGGTCTCATAATGTCTTTATAAAAAGACTATTTATGTCACATTCAGTCGTTCACATGCATGTATATAATTAAGACATAAATTTAGAATTCAGAAACACTTTATTGATATCAAAAGTTGTGTCAAATAACTAAGCAAATAGCAATTACACAATTAACTACTCGAGACTCTTCTCTTTAATATGTTGCAGAAATATCTTCGGAGATAGTCCTTTTGTTAAAGGATCCTCTATATTATCATCAGTACTGATGTATTCAATTGACACAGCTTGTACTGAACCCATAATACTAAGTCCTGAAATAAAATTTTGCAGCCATAACCCATGATTTTTAGCTTCAAAACAAGCCACAAACTCAGCCTCCATAGTTGAAGAAGCGATGACACTCTGTTTAGCACTTTTCCATGAAACGGCCCCTCCTTCCGGAAGGTAAACATAACCCGAAGTGTTTTTCCTACTGTCAAGGCATCCTCCAAAATCTGAGTCTGAATAACGAATCACCTCAAGGTGATAGAATCTCCTATAAGTGAGCATGTAGTCTTTGGTTCCTTACAAGTATCTTAACACCTTCTTTGCAGCCTTCCAATGGAAGTCACCCCGATTACTTTGATATCTTCCCAGCATCCCAATGTCAAAACTAATATACGGTCGAGTACAAACCTGTGCATATAATAAACTCCCGATAAGAGAAGCATATGGCACACCTTTCATGTGATCCCTTTCCAATTCAGTTTGGGGACATTGACTTAAACTAAATTTCTCCCCTTTTAGAATTGGAACATTAATAGGATTATAATTTTGCATGTCAAACCCTTGTAAAACCTTGTTAATGTAAGTCTTTTGAGACAATCCTATCAATCCACGTGATCGATCACGATAAATCTCTATCCCGATCATGAAGGATGCCTCTCCCAAATCTTCCATTTCAAAGTTTTGCGAAAGGTACTTCTTAGTGTCCTTCAGTAAACCAATATCACTGCTAGCGATAAGCAAATCATCAACATATAGGACAAAAAAAACAAACTTACTCCCACTGATCTTTAGGTATATACACCGATCAACAGTGTTTTCCTTAAACCCAAAAGATATAATGGTATGATGAAACTTAAAATACCATTGATGAGAAGCTTGTTTAAGTCCATATATGGATTTCTTTAACAAACAGACTTTGTGTTCTTGTCCTTTTTTAATGAAGCCCTTTGGTTGTTCCATATAGACTTCTTCCTCTAAACTCCCATTGACAAAAGATGTTTTAACATCCATCTGATGTAGCTCTAAGTCATAATGAGCTACGAGTGCCAATATGATTCTAAGTGAATCCTTATTTGAAACAGGAGAGAAGGTTTCACTACAATCAATGTCTTCCTTTTGAGTAAAACCTTTTGCAACAAGTCTTGCTTTATGTCGCTTGATATTGCCATTTGAGTCGGGTTTGGTCTTATATATCCACTTAGAACCGACTGCTTTATAACCTTTAGGAAAATCGACTAACTCCCAGACTAGATTAAAATCCATAGATTTTATTTCATCATTCATGGCATCAATCCATTTATTATAATCTATGTTAGACACAGGTTTGTCATAAGAGATCGGATCATCAATATCCCCAATGTTAAATTCATTTTCTTGAAGATATACCACATAGTCATCCGAAATAGCGGATCTCCGATTTTTATGAGATTTCCTTAAAGTTATGTCTTGTGGTGTTTCAATAATAGGCGCATATAGTGGTTGTTCAGTATGTGATTCATCCATTTGTTCTTCGTTGTTGTTCAGAGCAATAATCAATTCAACAACATCAGTATGAACAATAGGAACATGAGAACCTCATTGTGATTATCTAGAGGTCTTGGAAGAGGAGGAGTTTCCTTGATTTCTTGAATAATCACATTTCGAAATTTATTACTCCCACTAACTTCACCATGTTCAATGAATTTAGCATTTTCGATTTCAATAATTCTTGTTGTATGGTTAGAACAGTAGAATTTATACCCTTTTGATTTTGCTGGAAACCCAATAAAATAACAAGTTAACGTTCTAGGGTCCAACTTCTTTTCATGTGGATTATAAATGTGTGCTTCTGTTGTACATCCCCAAACACGAAAATAACTTAGAGGGTTTCCAACCTTTCCACAGTTCAAAAGGAGTCTTTGAAACTGCCTTACTAGGAACCCTATTTAAGATATGTGCAGTAGTCATAAGCGCATGCATCCACAAAAACATAGGTAAATCAGTTCTACTTATCATACTCCTAACCATTTCATTAAGAGTACGATTGCGTCGTTCAGCTACACCATTTTGCCAAGGTGAACCTGGCATTGTGTATTGTGCGCAAATACCCAAACGTTTAAGGAGCTTAGCAAAAGGACTGGGATGTTGTTCTGATTCATCATATTTTCCATAAAACTCATCACCTCTATCCTATCGAATGATTTTTACCTTTTTGCCCAATTGTCGTTCTACTTCTGTAATATAAACCTCAACCGCGTTAACGGATTGAGCTTTATCATGTAACAAATACAATATGCAATATTAAAAAAAATTATCTATAAAAGTGATAAAGTATTTTTCTCCTCCAATAAAAGGAACATCAAAAGGATCACAAATATTTGTATGTATAATTTCAAGAAGCTGGGTGCTTATTGTGGCTCCTTTCTTTGTATGTTTTGTCTGTTTACCCTTAATACAGTCCACACATACACTAAAATCGGACCAATCCAGATCAGGGATAATTCCCTCTTAAATACTCCTTTCAAGTCTCTCTCTGAATATGTGTCCTAATCTTTTATGCCACAAGTAAGCAGATTTCTCATTAAATGAGGGACGTTTAGTTCCAATATTACTATGCAGAGACAATAAAGATTCCAAAAAATGAGGATCAAGATGAATTTGAAACAAACCATTCAACAAAAAACCCGAGCCAAAAATAAAATCATTCTTATATAATGTAAAACCATTATTCTGGAAGCTAAAAGAAAAGCTCCTTATTGAGAGTTTAGACAAGGAAATTAAATTTCTCAAAACAGTGAGTACAAAAGGAGTGTCTTCAAGATCCAAATAAAGGCCAGATTGTAATTTTAAATGAAAAACTCCAATAGCTTCAACTTTTGCTTTGGTCCGGTTTCCCATGTAAAGAAAATCTTCATTTTGTTTTATTTTCAGAATTGAAAGGAAGCCCTACATAGTATTTGAAACATGACATGTAGATTCCGAATCAATCCACCATGTGTTAGAAGGAATATCAATCAAGTTTGATTCGAAACATACATAAGCACAAAGTGTACCTTTCCTTTCAAACCAAGCTTTACGCTTAATGCAGTCTTTCTGAATATGTCCCTTCCTGTGACAAAAGTGACATGTGAGTGTTGCTTTTTCCTTCTTTTGGTTGGAAGGACCAGGACCGCGCTTTATGCCTTTCCTTTCTTTTTCTTACCATCTCATTTATTGGCCTTCACATTTGCCACTTGCAATTTAGGCACCTTACCATTTTGCTGCTTGAGATGTCCTTCTTCCTGAACTAACATGCTTTGCAGTTCATTAGCATTTCATTTATCTTTTATGGTATTGTAATGAATCTGGAAAGACCCATAATTAGAAGGCAAGAAATTTAAGACAAATTGGACTAAGAAAGAATCGTCCACGGAACAGCTTAAAGTCCTTAGTTTGGCAGCAATGTTGGTCATTTCAATAATATGTGCGTTCATGGACTTAGTGTCATCGAATCGCATAGTGGTCAAGTCGGCCATAAGTTTCCCAACCAGGGACTTGTCAGCAGTGCAAAACCTATCCTTAACATTTGCCAGATATTGTTTTGCGTTGGTGGTTTAGGTAGGGAGGTTTTCACATTTGTTGCAATGCACATTCTAATAAACATCAAACATAGCATATTTGATTTGGACCATGTACTGTAAATTAGCACATCATCCTCACTGCTTTGTTCAGTAAGAGCAGCCGGTTCATCAGTAAGAAGTGCTATATCAATGTCCATAACACCAAGGCTAAATTCGATTTGATCGCACCATTCCGACAGATTAGTTCCATCAAATTTCGAAAAGGTTGAGGGTTGAGAAAATGGGTTAATATTTGCTGCAAAATACTCACTCTTATTAAAAATTAACACATATAACTAAAATTGCAAGGAAATGAATATATAAAATTGTCAAAATTGATGGCTGAATTATAACAATTGTGTCAGAAATTGACCTTTAATATTTATTAAATCAAAAAATCATAAAAGCAAAATATCTTTAATGAAATTTTCATACAGAAAATTGTGATTTAATAAACGCATTATTGGACAATTCAATATTCAATTAATAATTATAAAGTTGATTAAATCTATATAATAACAAACTTTAGAAATAAACATAAATTTGATATTTTTCGTAATGAGTCATTGGCCTGTGTTTGGCACGAGATGCTTTAATCAAAATATCAAAACAATAATATTTAATATTCAATTTTATAAATCACTGGCCTGTATTTGGCATGGAACTTATAAAAATATGAATATTAAATTATAATATTTTTAACATTCGATGTTATGAATCATTAGCCTGTGTTTGGCAGGAGACTCATAAAAATATCAATATTAAAAATTCTAATATACTTAATATTCACTGTTATGAATCATTGGCATGTGTTTGGCACGAGAGTCATAAAAATATGAATATTAAATTAACACAAGTCTAATATCCTATTATATGAAATATGTTGGCCTGTGTTTGGCACAAATATTCAACTTAAACAGGATCATTAGAACAAGGTTTATAAAACAGTTCTAGATGCAACACTTATACAATATAAAAACATGAAATTTTGCCGAAAATGAAAAAAATTGAGTTAGCAACATGAATCTATAGAAAATCACTCCAGAATCTCAAAACTTTCGACGAAATTCAAAAATAATTTTCTAGAGTGAGATATTGCCGCCGAGATTATTTCCATAAATGGCAAATTTCAAGTTTTGATGGGCTAAACAATCTTGGATCGCCGAAAAACAGTTTACGTCACGACCGAGGGTGGTGAAAATCGGTATCTAACCCGTTTTCAATCAGACTACCCAATTTGATTGCATTCGGAGCAAGTTCAGGGGTAAAAATACTATTCATCGTAAGCGCTTTTTGAAAATTTGTGTTCTCGAATTGCTTGAAATTTGTAAGGTTGATTGAAACGGATTAGATAACCATTAAAATGACATCAAAACGACATATAAATAGTTTCAGTGCATCAAATGTAACTGTTTTATGTGAATTTTCAACTGTTATACAAAAACAAATTCCAACAGATTTGTTAAACATGTAAACTATTTTCAACAGATTTGTTAAACACACTTTCAACAAATATATTAAACAAATAGAATTTTGTTCAACAGATTGCTTAACAATCAAAAACTGTTTTAAACAAATCAAAATAAACAATACTGTTTTAAACCAGATTTGTTATCAAATCAAACAGGAATGCTTAACAGCTGGAAAATCAAACAGGAATTCTTAACATATTGAAAATTAAACAATAAAACTGTTCTTAATCATATTTATTAAAATAAAACAAACAGAACTGATTTTAGTTAGATTTATAAAAATCAAACAAACAGAACTGATTTTAATCAGATTTATTAAAATTAATCAAATTCTTCATAATTTGACGGAATCAATTATGTTTCATAAAAATAATTTCTTACATAATTTAACATGTAATACAAATTATCATGATAAATCTCAATCAATGTTTAAAAAAAAATAACACGTAACACTACTAATTATGATAACCAAATCAGTGTTAAAATTGTCGCGAAATTACTACTAATCATGATAAACAAATCATTAAACAAACAGTGCGAAATTAATCGATAAAATTTGGGTTTATCAATTGAATTCCGAAAAGGGATAGCATGACAATATTTAAACTAGGCTCTGATACCACATGTAAAAATAATAAGAATTATTTATAACATGAAACTAATTCTTATATGACCTTTAATATTATCATGCAATCACAATTTCATTTTTAATTACAAATTATATGAAAAATTACGTTTTTCCATGAAGATTTTGTTTGTTTGTAGTCCTTAATGTGTCTTGAGAGCAACTTCATAAAGCTCATTGTTGTTCATTCTTCAAGCTCTTATCTCTTCCTCCCAATGATCCAGAATCTCTCTTGAAAAACAGCCAGAAATCTAAAATATGAAAAATTTGGAAAATCAGGATTTTCCCTTCCTAGCGCAAATTTTTTTGTGTGTTTTCTTATGTATCAAATAGTAAAGATTGGTTCACTATATATATGGTGGAAGGGGACCCGATTTTTTCTTTAAAATTGATCATTTACCATCTACCAAAGTAGCTAAAGGAACTCACAAATATACCAAAGTCATGTGACCTTTGGAATAATAATTTTCTAAAATTAATACATTAATTTAATCAAATTCATCCCCTTATTTGGCCGAATTCTGTAATTATTAAATAATTAAATATTAATTCTAACATCGTAATGTGTAATAATTTTTAAGACTATTATGAGAGATTGAGTAGTGTCTTTAACATCTTATTAATATTAAAGAGTTACGATCACAGCACACATGATGAAAGAAATCACTCATCATTAAAAATTGACATATATTTTATCCATTTTCTTATATAGTAAAAAAATATTTTTTAAACTGGTCTTTTTTTTAGGGGGGGCGGGGGTGAAAAAATAAACTACAAAAAATCTTTTTTAAAAATTGAACCATTTTATTTTCCTCTTTGAGGTATATTGGTGATCCTTCCTCTGTGTGTGTGTGTGTGTGTGTGTATCAACTTTTAAACCAATGGTAAATCCTAACGTTTTAAAAAAATCGATAATTATATGTCGGTGCTAACAAAAAATTCGCGAGATTCCCTTAAATGTTTAAATACCTCACAAAAGAAATCAACTCAAATTATTATTTTTTTTGCCTTCTCCCTTTATGTATAAGCAGGTTCCTATGCAGACCTCCAATGCGAACGGTAAAATAAATTATTTTTTTACCAAACTTGATGGACGATGTAATACCCTGTAATTTTTAAAATAAAATATTACGACATAAATGAATTTAATGATTTCAGATTTATTTTGAGAATAAATTAAATTGGGAGAATTTAAAATTTAGGGGAGTAAAAAAAAAATTAATTTAAATAAACATTTATTCATGACTATATAAAAATAAAACTCAATTGAACATAATGGGTTTACTAGTGAAAAGTAAATCACACAAATAAATTTGTGGGCGCGTGTCGTTAAAACATAATAAAATGTCTAAGTGAAATAAAAATAATTGGAACGCGTTTTGAGAAGCGTTAGAGACTCAGTTTAGTGTTTTAAGTATTTATAATTGATCCCTGGTCATAGGTATATGAGTTGGGAAACTTTTGGGCTAATTGAGATATGAATTCGAGCGCATTTAGGGGTCCAAAAGTTGGGTTATAAACTCAACTCGGGATTAGCCACTTATTAAGAGCTTAAGTGGGGTAAACCACTCCCTCACTATCATTAGAGAAAACCTAAAACAACAGTTACGAGAGAGGAAAGGAGAAATACCAAAAAGAGGAAAAAAGGGGCAAGAACAAAGGGAAAATCAAGGAGCTTCCAAGAGATTTTCATCCACGAATTTAAGGCAAGAATGCTCTTGCTTAATTTATGTTTCCAATCTATTTCTTGATGCATGTAATGACCTCCTTAAATTTCTGGAATCTAGGCTTGAAGGTGATAAATTTGATGATGATTATTGCATGTAGATGATTGAATTTAATGTGGAAATTGTCCCAGAAATTTGGGTATTGAAGCCTTAAAATTTAGGGAAAATTCCTTCGGATTTTAATAAATAAAGTGAGAATATTGTGACAAGTTATGCAGAGGACATTATTGTTAATATGTGTGGACTGAAATTTTGATATAACTCCATAATAGATGGCCCATATTTTGAGTTAAATAGGACTGGAATTTGAAAAAAAAAATGTTTAATCAATTAAGACCCTTGATAAGTCTGAATGTTGGATTGATTATTGAATGGAGGAATTGGGTTCTGCATATAAAATTCTAGGTTTGTATAGATATTTTAAATTCTGGATTTTGGTACAACAGTTAATGGAATGCTGGTAATGGTTTTCTGGGTTTGAAGTTTTCTGGGTTAAAAAAATTGGATTTGGGGAGAAGAGTTTGGAGGGCGAAAGATGAAGAGAGAAAAGAGAGGAGTCAACAGCCATGGAAAAGTGGAGTGGGGTGTGCAACTTTGAAGAGGGAGAGAGAGGGGGGGGAAGGAAGGTAAATGGATTTTTACGTAGATGGTAAAAAACCGAAATTAACCATTTAAAAAAGTCACATGGGAATCACGTGCCTATTTTTCATCCAAAAAATTAACGGTGTTAGTGTCAGGGGGTTACTTGAAACCCTTTTGTAAGTTCAAGGGGTTAGGTGCCAAAAATGAAAGTTTGGATGATGAAGTGAAAAGTGGGATACATTTCAGGGTGGGCATGTGTAATTAACCCTAAATAAAACAATTGCTTACATGTTTACTAGTATTACCTTTTAATGTAATAGTAGCTAATATTTTACCATTTCAAAAAAATAATAAGATGACCAATATTACAAAGGTCACCTATAAGATTTTAAATCAACACCTAAACTTCAAAATCACTAAGGAGCATATACCAAATAGTCCCTTGGACTTCTTTTAATACATAAATAGTCCAAGCCTTTTTTATTTTGCACCAAAAAATCCTTCACCATACCAAAAAGACTTTACCATGACTCTGGCGCGGACCTTTAAAGAAAAGAGAATAACGGACTTTTTGATACAAAATAAAAGGCTTCGACTAAATGTGTATTAAAAAATGTTTGAGGGACTTTTTGATATTTGATCCAATCACTAATGGGACTTATCACAAAAAAAAATTAGAATAAATAAATAGTTGCACCACCCCCCTTAAAAAAATAGGACGACCTCTATATTCAAAATATAATTTAGAAAGAAAAAAAAAACTTTAGTTGGTAACTAATGCGCCTAATAATTAAAGAAAGATCTGCTTTCACAACTTTCCCACATCTATAGCTCACCGGTAGTGAAATTTTGAAAACCTTATAAGCACCCCCAAAAATTGATCCATAACACCACATAATGCATAAAAAGCACTATACATCATGTTTAAAAACCAAAGGTGCTGTGTTGTTTGTATGGAGTAATTTTTTTGGTGCTTCTAGCGCCACGCTTCACTTTTATAGTCATTTTTTTTAATTTCAAATTCAAATAATATGTAGAAATTTTTCATTAGTCGCATTAGCTCTTTCCTAATTGGTGTATATTTGCATTTGCATTTGATTTTGTGCCAATTAAGCCCGAGTATACAAATTGTTATAATGTGAACTTTAATAGAAAGAGGTTTTTCAGGTCTTGTTTTTAAAGATTAAATGACCTGCAATGGATTGACACATAGTTCATTACTTCACTAGCTCTAGCACACAATATACACCAATTAGGAAAGAGCTAACATTTCAGCCATCTTCTCTTCATCAAATCACATGCATTAACCTTTGATGAACAAACAACCAGCCAACAAAACATTTGTTCCTTCGACGGCATATACCTGATGTCCAGGGTGAAAAAGAAGCACGAGAGTGATCTGATATAGGAAAATTAAGAATGATTTACAAGAGAAACCCTAACCTCCTAACCCCAAAGCATCGACAAGGAAGCAAATTGTTCAATTTTGTAATCCTTGAGATTAGACAAATAAGAATGAAATGTGAAATGGAGTTGTAAGTAATGCTTGTGAAATGAGATACGTCACATCCGAGGATAAATGGCTTTTTGAACAGATTTGTTCCTACCCGAGCATCCTCCCCAGTGATATGTATGTATGTATGTATGTATGTATGTATGTTATTCTAAATATGATTGTAAATTAAGCTGCCCAACATGAGATTTTAATATAAAAATGTATATACATAATTTTGTGATTTCATGATGCTATTAGTGATTAGCAATGACACCGTGACTGGAAATGTTGCTATTGGCAGCTAGGAATTATAAACCTATATATGTTGAGATGGAAAACAGGAACCAAAGGGGGAAAATAGAGAGGAAGCTTATTTGACCCAGGTTGAACACAGCTTTTATGAACATTTTTCAAAGGGCTACTGCACTAAAATAGATGAAATATTATTTCTGTTAAGCTTAACAATAAAAATAGATGGAACATACAATGCATTGACTTATATAGTTTAGGATTCAATAGACACGAAACAAATATTAGGAACTGAATGGATTTTTTAAAATACTTTAAGATAAGTAATTTACTCTTTTATTTATTCGAAAATTATTTCTACACAAAAATTCATCACATACACATATTTGGATAGCGTCTTAAGCACAACTACTGTAGTTGGTATGAATAATTCACCGTAACCATAAACATGAATGTGTCATCGGCACAGGCAGATCTCCATACACGCACTGTCATAGGCATCAGAATTAGCCATAAACACTGATGGTATATTAACACAAGTATTTAACTATAAGCACGAAAACTATTAGTATCATATCAGGATGAATAGTATTCAACACTAGCACATATATTAATGCCTGTGACTGCTATTAGTCATGAATATTAATAATGTAATAATATTTAATAAATCTTTATGGTAATTATTATGCTCCAAGAACTCCTAATTAATTTTGAAATATCGGGAATAATTAGCAAAGTCTAATATGTTCAAAATTAATATATACATGATGTGTAGTTAGTAGATTTTTATGATGCACTGGCTTTACAATAATGGTGCCACATTATTGTATTTATACTAACCTAATGGAAGGGACTAAAAGTGCATGGTAAATAGAAAATGTAAAAAATGAGTCTAATAGCTAAAGTCTAATACAGGTGGACCTAATAATAAAATACATAACACTAATTTAATATCCAACACTCCCCCTCAAGTTGGAGCGAAGATATCGGCCAAGCCCAGCTTCCCAATAGATGAATGAAGCAACAAAGGTCAAACCGTCTTGGTGAGACAATCTGTAATCTGAACTGATGAAGGGACGAATGATGCCCTTGTAGATACTTTCTCCCAAAGAAAGTGAATATCCACCTCAATGTGTTTGGTTCTCTCATGAAGAACCGAATCAGATAACACAATGGTTGATTTGTTATCACACAACAAATCAGAAGAACCATCCCTCAATAAAACCTAGCTCACCCAAAATCGATTGAAGCCACAAGAGCTCACATGTACCATGGGCCGTAGCACGGTACTCCACCTCCGCTGAAGAACGAGAAACCACCGTTTGCTTCTTACTTTTCCATGATATGAGATAAGAACCATAGAAAGTACAAAAGTCAGAAATAGAACGCCTACCAGTTCTGCATCCCACATAATCAACATCAGTGAAGCAAGAGAGACCCCTTTGGTCTCCTGAAGCATATAAAAGAGATCAAAACCCAATGAAGACTTGAGATACCTCAAGATATGATGAACAGCATTAAGATGGGCGATGCGAAGAGCATGCATGAACTGACTAACAAGACTCACAATAAAAGCTAAATCAGGACAAGTGTTGGTCAGGTAGACGAGACAGCCAACCAAACGATGATACCTAGACAGCTCAGAAAGTAAATCCCCAGACTCAGTCGTCAACTTCACATTCGGATCCATAGGAGTAGAAGTTGGACGACAACCAATCATCCCTGCATCCTGTAACAGATCAAGAACAAACTTCCTCTGAAATAAGGAAATCCCACGACAAGATCAAGGGCCCAAGTCTTTAGAATCAAAAATTGCTCCAATGTCCTTTACCTGGACAATCCCCTCTAGATCATCACGGATCATATTCATATCGTCAACATAAATCAAAAGGATAATGCACCAGTGGTCAGGTTGACGCCGAATAAAGCAAGCATGATCAGACTGACCGGTAATGATGATATCATCAACATAGATCAAAAGGTTAATGCACCGGTGGTCGCGCTGACGCTGAATAAAGCAAGTATGATCAGACTGACATCCGGAGAATCCCATAGAGGTAATCACCCCCCTGAATCGGCTAAACCAAGCTCGGAGGGACTGCTTCAACCCATACAAAGATTTGCGAAGACGACAAACATTGCACACATACTCTCCTTCAACCCAGTGAGATCCCCATAAAGAAAGGCGTTCTTAATATCCAACCAATGCAACGGCCAAGAGTGAGATGTGGCAAGAGATATAAGTAGACGAATAGAAGTCATCTTAGCAATCGGGCAAAGGTAGCACCAAAATCTTTACCCGAAATCTGAGTAAAGCCATGGGCCATAAGACGAGCCTTATATCAATCAACGGAGCCATTAGCCAAATATTTAACACTAACTCCCAAGTACCATTCATTTCTAAGGCATCCATCTCAGTTTTCATGGCAGCTACCCACTCAGAATTCTGAAGAGCCTCGTGCATATACCGGGGAATAGAAATGTGGTCAAGACAATCTAAAAAAGCACGATAAGACCTAAAAGGCCAGCATATGAAAGATGTTCGAGAATAGAATGATTAGTGCTACAAGAGTCAACATAACGAGCAGGAAAGTGGCGATCATGAGTGGGATAACGGGACTGAAAATCAGAAATAGGTTGGGGAGGGAGTGGAGAAGAAGGAGCATCAACAGTACCTGACTCTGTAGGAGGAAGTAGCAGGGGCAGCCGAGGGCAAGGAGCATAGACCTACAATGGAGATTTCTCAGGAAGAGAGGCAGACACATCAAATAAAGGGATAAGACGGGTTATCGAAGAAACTGCTTTTAGAGGAGGAGGGGGAGGGGGTGGGGGTGGGGGTGGGGGAGTAGCAGCCCTACCATAAAATGGAGTATCCTCATGGAAGGTAATGTCGAGAGAATGGATCATAACATTTATAAGCTATAGACATGATAGGATATCCCACAAAAATACATTTAATAGCCTTATCATCAAGTTTGTGACGAGAGGGGCACCTATCTTGAACATAGCATACACACCGAAAAATTCGAGGTAACAGAGGAAAAAGGGCAACAGTGGAAAACATAGAGTGAAGAGGTGTTTTGTCATTTAAAACTTTGCTTGGAGTGCGGTTAATAATAAATGTGGCAGTAAGAAGAGTAAGGTGCCAATAGGATTGAGGAACATGCATACCCCATAAAAGACACTGAACCATTCCCATTAAGTGACGGTTCTTACGTTCCGTCACTCCGTTTTGCTCCGTAGTGTAAGGGAAAGTAAGTTGGTGGAAAATACCCTTTTTGTTAAGTTGTGAACGAAAAAGCATCAAAAACATATTCCCCTCATTATCAGACCTAATGTTACGAACAGTGGGGTTGAATTGTGTCTTAATCATTTGGAGGAATTAGACAAACAAAGGTAACACGTCATATTTATGTTTGAGTAAATATACCCACGTACATCTTAAGAAATCATCAATAAAAGTGACATAATATTTATGACCCCGATAAAGCAGTGACAGGTGAGGGTCCCTAAACATCATTATAAATTATAAATAAGATCAAACATACTAGGTGCACGATTCATATGAGAAATATGATTAGTACGAATATGTTTGGATAACTCACAAGTCTCACAGGTAAACCTCTCGTCTTTATAAGTCTTAGACAGAGAGGGAAAAAGTAAATATAAGTAATGGAAATTGACATATCCTAAACGAGCATGCCACAGATGGAAAGTTCGTAAGGAAACATCAAAAACAATGGGCTCAATGAAAGCAGAGGCACTGAGACCAGAAATAATAGTAGTATGGGGAGGATCACCAGAGTGGTATAAGCTATCGCGCTCATACCCCCTGTCAAATATCCTCTTCGAACTCAGGTTCTACAAATAGCAATGCGAGGATAAGAATACGACAGTACAATTGAGATCTTAGCAGAGTTGACGAAAAGAGATGAGATTAAATGAGAGGTCGGGAACATGCAACACAGAAGATAAAGTGAGAGCAGGAGAGAGACAGATGTTTCCCTTGCTACGAATACGAGCAAGTGAACCATCTGCAAGACACTACGACATCAGTCATATGATCAGAAGTTCCAGAATTCAAAATCCAAATAGGCTTAATAGCCTGAAAAGCAGATGAGGTACCTGAAGCAATAATGGCAGTAGAAGTAGAGTGCCCAAGAGAAGTCAGTTATGGCTAGAGGAGATCAATCTGAGCCTAAAGATGGCTATCATCCCTGGGAGCACTAGAAGGGGTAAAAGCGAAAGCATCAGCAATGGCAGCAGACCTGGGAGGGCCAGAGCGTTTGGTTTTAGCAAACTTGTGCCTTAACTTTGGATGAAGTTTGAAGCATCGATCTCTGGAGTGGCCAACAACACCATAATGATGGCAGGTCGATCGTCCATCACGAGTACAAGGATCAGTATGAGCCATAAACGCCATCTGCTTAGTAGTAGGAGGCTAAACCCGAGCAGCAACCTGAGAAGTCTGAGATAACTTGAGACGACGTTCCTCTCCATCCACAATAGTAAAGGCCTATCAAAGGGGAGGCATAGGAGATGTAATTATGATCTGAGTACAGAGAGCATCGTACTCAGATCGTAAATCCATAAGAAATTGATAAGTGTGCTGACAATCCAGACACTGCATCAGAATGGAAACGGCCTCAGGAGGGAAGTCTGTGAGTGTCTCAAACTGAGCAAGCTCCTCCTAATGGCATAGTAGATATCCAAAGTGGTGAGAGACGGAGAGGTTAAGTAACTCTCATGAGGCATGTGTAATCGCCCGATAAAGCTGAAATACTTGGGTATCATTACGAGTATGAGCGTACATCTGATTAAAAGCTTTCCATAAATCGAAAACAAACTCATAAAACATAAACATAGTATAAATGCGCTCCTCCACGGAGTTGAACATCCATCCAAGAATAGTGCAATGGTTTATCTCCCATTTATTAGAAATGGCAACATTCTTAGCATCCGGTTGGATCTCAGTGCCCAACAACCAACTAGTCTTCCCTTTCAACCGAATAAAGAGGCGAAAAGATTGGAACCATGAATTAAAATTCGATATGATCAATAATACACTAGTAACCATAGTTGTCAAATTGTGAATCGAATCATGACCCGTGAATCGAATCAAAAGAATCGGTATAAACGTAAAATATTTAGGAAATAATATATAATTGCAAAGAGAACATATTAAGAATATATAATAAAACATAGTACGACCTAAAACCAATTATAAGACATGATTTCATTGAAACATAACTAACAAAATGAACTTCAATGTCCAAATTATGACCAAATTTTAACAATACCACCACTCTCAATGTCCAAATTTAAACACAACAATATATTATACAATATAGTAACACAAATAAAGATTAAACATAACACTATAAAAAATACATTATAATAACAATATCATATAATATAACTTATAAAATCCTTACACAAGACTTGTTGGACGCAAAGCTACCTCCCTCTCTCAATCAGCTTCAAACAAGTTTGAAGAGGAGAAAAAAATGATCGCAACACAATAAAGGAAATCGCAGCTTCGAACAAGTTAGAAGAGAAGAAGAAGAAGAAGAGTGATCGCAGCTTAGGTTTCGTTCTAGTATGTGTGTCAGTCACTCTCTCTTTCGCAAAGGGTAACTTAAATTTGTACTAACTTCTTATTATTTTGAATATAAAATATTTTTTAAGGTTTACGAGCTTTAAGTCGGTTGAAAATACCCAACATCCTCCGAGAAACATTAATCACATATGAATCGTGAATCGGTGCGATTCACGATTCATCCCCCGAATCGACCGACAACCCGATTTTTGGAGCCCCTCTGATTCTATTCCCGATTCGTATCAATTAGTATGTGAATCGGATCGAATCATACGAATCGAATCGCGAATCGTATGATTTTGACACCTATGCTAGTAACCCGATGAGTAGGTGTATGTCGGGTATGAACAACCCATTCAAATCAGCCATATCTCCAAAATACTCAAATATAATCCAACAAGTACATAAATAGGTCCAAAAATTGGTAAAGGTACCCAATCACATTCAGCAACATAAAGGGGTATAAATCCACAAAAAAAAAAAAAAAAAATGGCAATGAGCTTAACTAAGTAAACACAGCAACATAGAAGGGTATAAACCCTCAAATTTTCATCAAATATAGGCAAATTAATAACCTAATACATGGGAATAAAACTCAACAGCAAGAGGGATTAAACCCCCAAATTAAAAGGGTTAAACCCTAAAAAAAGGAAGAAAAATGGGAGAGGAGATTACCCAATCAAACCAGCAGCGTTTAAACACTCTAAAATGGAGAGATCGCGATTTTAGAGGAGAAAAAGGGCAACCTCAGGTGGCCAGGTGAGGTTGGTCGGTGGAGAGAGAGAGAGAGAGAGAGAGGGAGCTGGGTAGCTAGGGTTTGGAGCTGGGTTACTAAGGGTTTGGAGTGAGATGCTAGGGTTTGTGGTGGAAGGTTTTTGCTCTGAAATCAAGTAGATTTTTATGATGTGTTGACTTTACAATAATGGTGCCACATTATTGTATTTATATTACCTAATGGAATGATCTAGAAGTACATGGTAAATAGTAAAGGTAAAAAATGAGCCTAATAACTAAAGCCCAATACAAGTGGGCCTAAAAATAAAATACGTAACACTAATCTAATATCCAACATAGTTGGGGAGTGGAAGCGATCGAATATAAAATTGCACAACTACAACAATTTTAAAGGCCAAAGACCCAATTCTAACTCTCATTCATCTCTCTCAAATTAATAGTAAGTACAAAAGGGTGAGGGGCATCCTATTTATATAGTACAATTGAATAGAGTAAAGGGTTCTGGAATGATGATATCACAAGATAGTGACGTCAAGGTGTGACATTATCCATCTAAAAGCCTCTTAAAATATCCAAAAGTACAAAAGTAGCCCCGGCAATATATGCTCCTGCATCACTCTACCTTCCCTGAAAAGTCATCATATAGTCTCTATATTGGCAGTGGAAGTCAAGGTTAATGCGCTTCCATCTGATGAGAAAACGGGTGTAGTCACCGGACAGGGATGAAACTATTTTCAATGCTAGGACACCCTCAACAGGATCAACATGGGAACGAACTAGGTGACCCTCCGCTCGCTGAAGAGGGATCGGGGGAATGTGGGTGTCTCGAAAGGGAGAAAAGTCGGCCACGTTGAAAGTGCGGTGCATGCAAAACTCTACAAGCATGTCAATCTCGTATGTGTTATCCCCATTACTCTGGATCACGAAAAAGGGTTCAAAACACAGCATCTGAAGCTTGTATCCTTTACCCTAGCGCCGAGCCTTCTGAAGATAGACCATGACTAAATCACTCAGTTGAAAGACAACGGCAAGACGATGGGCATTAACATGGTCTTTGTAGGACGCGTACATACACTGAAGACAGGTGCAGACATCATCGTAAATGGCAGTTAAGCGGGTGGCAAACTCAACGTCTGTGGGGCTAATCGAGACCATGGGAGGGAGCTCAGACAAATCCTTAGCTCAGACAAATCCAACGGTAAGGAGGATGAGGTCCCTAAAACAATCTAGAATGGCAAGAGACCGGGGGATTGGTTGATAGCATTGTTGAATGGAAGCTCGACTTGTGCAATGACAACATCCCATCGGCATGGAGTCTTGACGACTAAACAACGAAGTAAATCCCATACGCTTCGGTCGACAACGTTAGTCTGGACATCGGTCTGGGGTTGAAAGGTCGTGGAAAACTGGATGGAAAGGCGAGGTAAACCTCCCAAGAGTGGCCTGTGAAGCGAGCATCCCTGTCGAATGTGATGTTATGCGGAACGCCGTGTAAACTAACAATCTCCGAGAAATAGAGGGTGGCAACATGTGAAGCATCGGGTGTGCACGAGAAAGGGATGAGAAGTGCCATTTTGGAGAACCGATCGATGACAATGACGATCGAATCATGCCCTCGAGTAGTTCTGGGAATGCCGACAATGAAATCCATGGATACATCCTGCCACAAGCGATCGGGGACGGGGAAGGGGGCCGACGTTAGAGTGTCGCCCCTTGGTCGTCTAACAGATGTAAGACTTAACGTATATAAATGTTTGTGTCCCGTCGCATGGTAGGCTCATAAAATCTCTTTAGGGTCGAGTGAATACGAGTAAACACCCATGTGGCCAGCGAGACCGCAAAATGAACCTCGAATATGATATTTGCCCGAAGAGAAGAAGCAGTGATGTAGAGGGTGGTACCGCGAAAGAGGAAGCCATCCCAAAGTAAAAAATATCCGAGGCGCAAATGGGCTAAATGGGTTGCTCGCCCAACCCTAAAAAAGAGAAATGCTAACTAGCGATATAAGCGGATTTATCGCAAGGCTACTTAAGATTTTACTTGAAATTGAGAAAAAGGGAGATGGGTGGGCTCGAGGAAGGTTGGTTCCATCGGATTAATTCTTTACGTACGAAAATGGACTTCTTCAAAGTAGCAAAATCCTATGGCAATATCAAAGAAGAAAAAGATGTCAATCTTGAGATCCAACCTGTATGCTGGGAGCACTCACTTTAGGACCAAAATGGGCGTCTGTAACATATAAATCTCGCACTTCCTCTTCCCAGGTTTGTATTGAAGGACGAAGGTATAGCGCTGGAGGAAAGTTATCGACTAATTTGACGATCGCTATGAAGATGACAACAAAGTGCCTCGTGGTATGACTTCATGACAAACTCCCAATGCAGGAGGTAAGACTGCCAAAACTTGAGGGCCTTAATACAGCGTAAAACTCCCGGTAGGTCGAATAATTCAAAGCGGGCCCTGAAAGCTTCTGACTGAAGAACACAATCAGCCTTCCGTTTTGATTCAAGACCACACCAAAGCCTATCTTGCAAGCATCGTAAGACAACTCAAAAAGTTTAGTGAAGTCTGGAAGGGCTAAAACCGAGGCAGTGGTCTTGAGGGCCTTAATGCGGCGGAAGGCGCTACCGACTGCATCAGAACTCAAGGAGGTAGCCATCAAATCTATACTAAATCGACAATGAATCGACAATAGAAGATGGCGAGGCCGTGAAAACTGCGCACCTACGATGCGGAAGTGGAGGTGGACCAATCTACTATGACCTGGACCTTAGAGGAATCACGCGCACACCATCTCCAGAAATTACATATCCCAACAAGGTGATCGATGGGGCCATAAATTAGCACTTCTTGAAGTGAAGATGAAAACGATCAGCTCGAAGGATGGTTAATACCTGCCACATGAGACAAATGCTCCTCCGATCGATCGTAAATGAGGATGTCATCAAAGTATACTTCTACAAACTTGTCAAGGAACGGCCGAAGGATCTGAGTCATGACACGCAAAAAGGTGGATGGAACGTTAGACAACTCGAAGGGCATAACGGGCCATTCATAGAGGTCATCATTCGTTTTGAAGGCAGTATTTCATTCGTCCCGGGGCCACATGCAAATCTGACGATATCCGTTCTTCGAGTCAAGTTTGGAGAAGACTCGTGCTCAATGCAATTGGTCAAGCATATCCTCGAGGTGGGGAATGGAAAATTGATAGTTGGGAGTAATCTTGTTAACAGCCCTATTAGCCACACACATCCTCCAACTCCCATCTTTCTTAAGGGTGAGGAGGGTTGGAACGGCGCATGGAAACACTCTTTCCCTGATAAGGTTGCGATCACAATAACTCGCAAATTTGCCTCTAAAGCTCCTCGTGCTAGATAGGCGACATCTGATAACGAGGAAAGTTGGACAGGGATGCGTCGCGTACAAAGTCGATCGAATGGTGAATATCATAGAGAGGCGAAAGCTCATCAGGTGGGGAGCGAACATCGATAAAAGAATCTAGGAGGTCAAGAATCTCCAGCGACATATTGGTCTCCGGTGTGCTAAAAGGGCTAATGAGCGCATAACACAACCCGCTCTCCTCGGCTTCATTCGCCAAACCAACGTGAGAAACAATAAAGGCTGAAGGTCGAGGGGGATGGAGCTCCTGCATCGACTGGAGCATAAACTGAACTGTTGACCCTAGTGCTATAGTGCTGAAAGATGTAGGTGTTGGTGCGGCCATCATGCATACTTGAGTGGTCATCCTGCCAAGGTCTACCCAACAGTAAGTGACAAACACGTTGCCCTCTTGAAATGGATTCTAGACCATCTTTTTGTTTGGACTTTGATCCTAAACCTTTTTATGTTAACAATGGTCAACCAAATACTGATTCATCATGAAGTTCAGTCATGTTCCTACTTTTGTTGACATTCTTTGTCAAAAAAAGTGTCTCCTACACAAAACTTCATGGAAACTCCAAGCCTCCCACCTTTAAGTGATCCCTACTTACGTGGTTATACTTTGGTTGTAAGATTGTTAAATGAAGTTTATCAACTTGTTCTTCAAGATTGTAGTTCTTCTAATCTCAGTGGTAGATTGGTTCTTGCAAAGGGGGACAAGCCATGGAAGGTGGATGAACTCTAAGTTCATCTCTCTACTGTTTGGCAGCTTCAAAATACTTGGAACCTCACACACATTGGTAAGGGCTACTTTAATATTCGTTTTTCTTGTTCATATAAAATGGGTAGAGTTTGGTCTTCGCATAAGTCAAAGCTATCCACTGGTACTTTCAAGTTGTTTCAATGGGTTCCTGATTTCAACACAAAATTACATGTTATTTCTACTGCTTATGTGTGGGTCAGGTTCATGGGTTTGTGCCAAGATTATTGGGACCCTCGTCTACTTCTTCAAATTTCTAGGGGAGTAGGTTTGCCTCTGCGTGGTGACAAAGCTACAACGGAAAGGACTTATGGCAATTTTGCTAGAGTTTTAGTTGAGGTTGACCTGTCAAAAAAGCCTCTTGAACATCTTTTGGTTGAAAGAGGTGAGGGTAGTTTCTTTGTGAAAATTAACTATGAATCACTTCCTCTATTAACGAGTGTAGAAATTTACAGAAAAAAGTGTCCAACCCGCTTCTTCAACCTAAAAAAAAATGTTGCCGGCCATGGTGGAAAAAACACAAAAGTCCTCTTGTCCAAAGCTAGGTCTGATGCTGAAAATCTGGTTCCAAAAAATGTTTCCTGCCAAAGTACGGAACCATTGGTCAATGGGTCAAACAAGGATGTATTTTTGGTTGATCAAACGCCTGATTCCACTGCCGTAAAAGATAACTCTTTTAGTGTAGCTCACAGATTGACGTATCACAGATTGATGGAGTCATAATCCAAAGTTCGGATGATCACAAAGATTCACGCAGAGATCCTCTAAGCTTACCTTTTGATAAAGTTACAGATGGCCTTCTGCAGCAAATGGGTGCGCCCAGCAGGTCATCTCCAGATATGGAAATGATGTCTTTGTGGGTCACAACACTGCTGAGTTTTTGGATAATGTTGATCAACAAAAGTAGTGTGATGAACCTAATGAAGATGGTGAAAGTGAAAATAGTTAGCTCGTGAGAATTTATGTTCTCCATTGCATGAATTAAATATTGAGGATATTCTAAAAAAAGGCACAACATTATAGAAAAAGAGATCTTATTTGTTTTCCTTTAAGTAGGTCCCAAAAAAGAGCTATTAATATTAACGCAAGGAAGACATCTTTCTTCATGAGGATTCTAAGTCAAAATAGGAATTGGCTGAAGAAGAAATTGACAAAGTCAATGCAAGATTAGGAACCCTTCTCAAACACGGAAACGATGATATTCAATTTTCGAATTTTAACATAAAAAAAAAAGCGGGAGAAGAGATAATAGCCATTTATGCGACTCGGGAAGCCACGACTCTGCACATCAAAAATGCTTACGAAGGGGTTATTAGTTGTTTCCCTTTTGCTTGTTATTTAATATTTTATCTAGTTCTTTTGTAAGGGATTTTGGGTCGTCTTATAAGCCCCTTCCCAATAGGCTTTAATTTTTGGGTTACGTTTAGGGTTGTACGCCTTGGAGGTGGGGGCTCACTTATTCTCCGATTTTCTCCTAATTTATCACCAATAGCTCTTGTAGAGCTTCATTTTTTTCTAAACAAAAAGTGACAAACACGCATATCAATAACTGTGCATAATACTTCATCGGCGTATGAACCATTGGATAACAGAATGCGGCACTATCGGTATGTGCAATATCGTTGCCCAGCCGCCAATGCGGCCTGGCCTGGCAAGTGGATATGTGGGAAGTCCTAACTTGTCAACCATCTCATGTGCGATAAGGTTGTCGATGGCTCCCCCGTCAATGATGACGGTGCATAAACACCCTTTGGACATGCATCAGTTGTAGAAGTTGTGCTGAAATTTGTCCGTGATGGCTTAGGGTCGGGCAGGTGTTTTGGGTAGGTTAGGCTTGGAGTCGGGTCGATCCTGGTTTCTCTGGCTTCGGGTGAGTGGCCGGTTGGGTTTTCAGCTCCAGAAAAGGTCGCCGACTGGGAGAAATTGGCGGGATGCTCCGAAAGAGGGAAGAGGACACCAGATCCGCTTTGGAATTCTGCCGGTAGGGGACGGGGGTGTGGAGATCTGGCCGGAAGACACTCGATGGCCGAAAAAGGAACTGTTGCACGTTGGATCTGCTCCAGGACAGTTGAGGTGAGATCGGTTAGGCCAAAAACCTCTTCTGGAGTGGTCGGCGGCCAGTCGAGGACCACAGGCCACTTGGCGGGTTGGATCTGCTGTCAATCATCGCCAGAATAGTGGTGTTGCTACTTTTCTGACTTCTCGGGAAGCTGCTCTCGGTGGTGGTTTGTGCCTCATTGGGGTGGCACCACCCTAAATCCCAATCTACATTCAGACTTAATACCCAAGAGCAAACGTCACTCTGATACCAATTTGATGTGTAACTGGGGAGCCGAAGCGATTAAATCTAAAACTAAATGACAACAATAATTTAAGAGGCCAAAGGCCCAAATTTTAACACTCGTTCATCTCTCAAATTAATAGCAAGTACAAAAGGGTGAGGAACATCCTATTTACAGAGTACAACGGAATAAAGGAGAGGGTTCTAGAATGATGATGTCACAAGATAGTGGCCTCAAGGTGAGACATCCATCTGGAAGCCTCTCGTTATTAACGCTACCTACTGATATACATAAACTTTGATATATAAAAATTACATGTTTAATAAAAAGAATGGAAGAAAATATAAAAATAAATTACATGTTTAATAAAAAGAATGGAAGAAAATATAAAAATTACATGTTTAATAAAAAGAATGGAAGAAAATAGATGAGAGCGAGGATAGCTTTAATAACGAGAGAAATAAGCACATTCAAAGTGTTGTTTGACTCATTAACTTCTGGAAAATAATATTAAATTCAAAGTAAAATTTTAGCTGTAATATATTTATAATATACTTATTTGCTAAAAACTCATAATGAAAAACACAGTAAAGAAAACAACCGATTACCCAAAGTAGCCCAACCTTCAACTTCCAATATTTTTTTCTAATGAAAGCATAAAAAATAAAACCTACTACAATTCTATCATAATACGCAAATGAAGAATCTATTTGTGAAATTTAGGACCTCCACATTCTCCAAATCCAATCCTATGGGTTTTCAACTCGAACTGTCTCGTTTGGTTAAAGGTGGACCTTCGACAAAAAAAAAATAAGTGTTGACATGGTGGATTGCTTAAAGGACAATGTACTCTAGTGATTTACTTCAAATTGAAAGGCCAAATACTAGTCTCTCCCTTGGAACATTTTGTCTAAACTCTAAAGGAAATGTCAAATACTTGTCTCTCCCTTGGTTCATTTTGTCTGAACTCCAAAAAAGGGGAGGAGAATGTTGCTCGCCTTTCAATACATTCTCCCTTTATTCCTTGTGGATGAAAATGTGTGGAGAACTAGATAATGTGAGAATGGTTCCAAAGTCTTGAAAAGATGCTTCGTTAATCTCATTTTTAGAGTATAAGTGCAAGAACAATTAAGATATTTGGAGATGCATTTTTATGGCAGTTAAGTTGAAAGTATGGTGAGAAATTTAATAGTACATTTGAAGCAATAAGGATGAGAGCCATATCTGGAAAATGATACTAAGATTTTCAAGACTCTTAACTATTTTAAGGGTTTTTATGTTTCCTCTATTGTGAGATATTGAAAGGGAGCTATCATTTTCCGTATTGGAAAGATGGATTTCTTTGTATTCTTGTTTCTTCTGTGGTGGGCTTCTTGTCCCCCTACAGTTCATAATTCTCCAGTTTTAAATGCATATTTTTCATTTCCAATCCCCAGAAAAATAAATCATATAGGAAGGTACGAGCTATGATTCACTTCAGACCACGCGTCAAACATGAAAATAAAGGAGCCCTACTTGTCAATTAATCATACAACAAACATTCCTACTCGAAATAAACAGAAAATGCATGTGCAGGCTTTCATCCAAGAAAATTCTAGTTGTTTGACTGAGTAAAAAATTATCAAATCTACTTGGGATGTGTCCACGGTTGAGAATTGAGCACATAGTTTAAAACTGCATGTTCCAGGTACTTACATCATACTAAATCACAGATAAATATGAAATATATGAAGATAGTAGTACCAGCCAATGTAATAGATTCATTCAACCCAGTTGTTTTCTCACCCTCAGTCTTGTTTATCGCTTTCCACGAGATCGGGAGCCAGAGCCAGAGCCAGACCTTGGGCCCGGGAACTTTGAAAACTGCAACCGCAGATAGGCAGAATCAGGCTCGTGTTCGTCCATCTTATAACCTGCGAGATTTAATAACAATTTCGTGATATAATAGAGAGATTTTCAAAGAAACATTTCGTAGAGACACTATATAAAGATGATTCTTTAAAATGAATGGTAAATTTGGAATCTCACTTTATTTTGAATGAATTTCACCAAGTTTTGCACTCAGATGTAATGAACAGAAATTTTGGAATCTTATATTATTTATTAATCTATTTTTAGAAATATAACTCTTAATTTGGGAAGATTCAAAAAAGGAAAGCAGATCTCTGAATTTGGGATGGAGAGGACAATCGCCAATTGTATCTTGAAAGCAGCTGGTAACCAGTGTATAAATCGAACTCCATTTTACCAACATATTCATAGGCACCACAAAAGAAATTTATCTTCTTTAAATCTTTTTACTCAAGTGTTTTTACTCTAATTTTAGATTGTTGATAGCTTAACATCCCAAATTCTAGTACATTCTAACTAATATTAATAGCCCAAATTCTAGAACTCTATAGCAGGAGGGTGTCTAAAGAGTTGCAACAAACTGGCCTAATGTGCAAAATTGTGGCTAATAAAATTGTCAAAAAGAATAATCACACAAAATTGGGGCTATGTCCACAATTTTTGGAAAAATAGTAGTGAGAAGTTGAAGTAAAGTATAAGCTTGAGAGAGTGTAAAATTGAAGAAAAATTGGAAGGTGTGAAAGTTGCATCAATGTTAACCTAATATATGGATCGCTTCATTGCATTGTAAGAATTCGCTAACGTATGTATAATATATTCCAACACAAGCATACCCCCTTTTTATTTAAATCATATTTTATATTAGGCACTTAGTAATGAATTACTTAAGTTTATGTAAATCTGCTCGGGATAGAGCAAATTGATAGAACTTTGTTAACATACATGTTTCACTTCTCACTTTTCTTTGTCATTCTCTTTATATATTCAAAACAAGGTATGCAAAATCTAGAATGTGGTACTTATGGGAAGAGAGTATGAGTTGGATATTTAATATATTGACATTTTTTAGGGGAACTTCAAAAGTATAGAGATATAACCAAATACTTCTAAATGGTGCAACCATTCTCACTCCACTTAATAAAGGTAAAAAATGTATAAAAAGAACAGTCTGTCCTTGCATATCATATTATGTATGAGAAAAGTAATCACCTTGTAACGCACTCAAAGCAGTTGCTGCACAGGCTGGATTTATAAAATCCACAAAACAAAGAATGAGGGGATCTCCACCACGCTGCAAAATCAGTTTGAGAACATACAAGAAATGAGCCAAAGAGCCTACAAGTCAATGTCGGGAAAAAAAAAAGGTAACAAAATAAAGGGAAACGTGACAATTAAGAGTTAATTATATTTCAGCATGAACTTACATGTTTTGATTCCTTGCTCACAAGCCTTACTTCCTTGTACCCTACAAATGGGCGGAAAATATCTACAGATGAAGTAAAGGAACGTGAACAAATCTAGCAAATGGCCAACGATGTAGAGCAAACTAGCAAAAGGAAGACTGATTTGGCACCTTCTATTTTGAACTAGAAAGCAAGGACTATTCGGTCAAGGTGAAGTACTGGCATCGGATACTCTCAGACGTGTCTGGACTTGTTTGGCTTTTTAAAGAAGACAAACATATAACGACACTTCACGGAAACGGCGGGGCCAAAGATTAATAAGATTACAGAAATTTTGGTGTCATCAACTAAAAATTAAATCTTTGGGGTGTTACTAAAGAGTAAGAGAAAAAATCAAAGAAAGAAGTCAGAGTCTTGCTCTTCAATGAAGATTTTGACTTGAGATTTATATGTTTTTATGAAATAGTTGACGGCGGTAGTTTAGATATATTAGTTTGACAACTAAATTTTGTTTCTATCTATCTATCTATCTATATATATATATATATATATATATATATATTGGGAGAGGTTCAAAAGTGAACCAAAAGAATGAACTTTTTAATGAACCTACTAAGACATTAAACAATTGATCCTTAATTTCTTCTTATAATTGGTCCGCACCAGCGGCAATGAATAATTTTTCAATCCCCCCGCTGGCGCGAACCAATTACAACAAGAAATTAAGGATCAATTTTTAATTTCTTAGTAGGTTCATTAAAAAGTTCATTCTTTTGGTTCACTTTTGAATCTCTCCCTATATATATATATATATATATAGTTAGAAGATCATCTCCAATTACAAAAAATAGTATTTACCGGACTCTGAACCATAGAAAGTCTCCTGTAAGGACTCCTTATGGTGCAAATCTCGATACATATCATTTTTTTAAAATAGTAAAAAAATGAATTTTTAGATGAAACTTCATGGATATGATGTCCACAGTTAGAAGATCATCTCCAATTTTTTCATCAAAAAATTCAATAAAAAAACCATTGAGATGAGGTGATATGTAAAAAAAAAGTATAAATATTCATTTCAACCGTTGAAATGTTGGGTCTGCGCGCAGCCACTTTATTGATTGAATTTTTTTATGAAACTTCATGGATATGATTTTCTCACTGTCGAGATCATATCCATGAAGTTTCATTAGTAAATTCAATCAAAACGTGGGTGAGATCATCGTCAACATTTCAACGGTCGAAAATGCATATTTATACCATTTTTTTACATATCACCTCATCTCAACGGTTTTTTTATTGAATTTTTTGATGAAAAAAATTGGAGATGATCTTCTCACCGTGGAGATCATATCCATAAAGTTTCATTAAAAAATTCATTTTTTTACTATTTTAAAAAAATAGTATGTACCGGAGTCTGCACCATAAGGAGTCCTTACAGGAGAGGGCCTCTCTCTATATATATATATAGATAGATGTGTCTGTGTGTGTGTGTGTGTGTGAGAGAGAGAGAGAGAGAGAGTGCGTTGTCATGTCTCCATTGTGTTGCACACTAGTATTTTTAGATTTGTCATGTCGCCATATCCATACCCGTGTCCGTGGCTCAGGTTTTGCCCCGGCACTTGGTGTTTCCACCCAACTATCATTTTTGCACGATACCGTTAGCAGCCAGAAGCAAATATGATGTGAATAAGGGTCTTTTTGTCATTTTTTAGTCTTTCTTTTATTTTTAGTATTTCATTGTATTTTTCTTTTGTTTAGTATTTAGAAGAAAGAAGGTTATTGCCTTCTAGGGAATTGTAATTAGAATTATTAGCTTTGAGGTCAAGCAACCTCCTTCCTATAAATACTCATGTGTAGTCTCACTTAAGGCATTCTTCCATTTTATGAGATATTGATTAGAGAGAGTTGAGGCGAGAGTCTTCTTTTCTTGTTCTCATTTGGCGTCATTTACGTCAATTGGTATTAGAGCCTAGTCGGTTTTACGCGTTGTTGTTGTAAAAATAAAATAAAAAACTTCTAAACTTCACAATGGGTTCAAGAAAGATGCAAACCCCCGTTGAAACTCCCAACGAGAGTCTTGTAGAGGTCATCAACCGATTGATGGCCCAAATGGATGAGATCGACGCGCGACTTCCTCCACCAACAACCACCGTTAGCCACCCTCGCACCGCCCCAGTATCATCTCAAAACCCTAACCCCAAATCAACCCATTTAAAACCCCTACCACAAAAAAAAAAACTAATCCTACAAACCCTAACCACATATACATCCAAGAAAGCACCACCATCGACGGTGGCGCCCCACCACCACAACCAGCTGCTCGAAATACCCAAAAAAAAAAAACTAAATATTCAATCCAACCCGAAACAACCCCACCACCCTTCGAAATCCTAAATTACCCAAGCCCAGCCCCAAATTCAGCCTGATCCAACCAGAAATCAACCCCAGCCCACCAAATATCTCCTCCGTAGCCGAACGACTCAAAATCAAGCTCAAACGAACCAGATTCAGCCACCAGCAGCGTCCGCCCAACCCGCCGACTTGGGCCGAGGGTACCAACACTCGAATGGCCCTACCGAGGGTCTCCCAACGCATTCGGTTCATTCCGACACTTTTTCGGCAATTTCTTCTCCATTATGTGTTCAAATGGCACCACCCTTGATCGGAATGTACTCTCCAACAATAGCCGAGATGATCCGTGACATTCGGCACAGGGGTCAAATCCAACTCACCCTCATGCAAAGGGTAACAATTCCGGTGCTAGATGAATCCACCACGCATTTTAACCCAAATCTTGAAGAACAAATCCTAGAATTTCAACCCCCACACATCTCAAATACCTTCACCCTCCAAAATTCACAAGAATCTCCCAAATATTCTCCACCACCACCCAAACTCTCATCACACCATCATGTCCCATCACCACACCTTCCTCCACCTCGCATTCTTGTCCCACCCCATAACCACCATACTCACCCCACACCCTCTCAACATGACCAAACCTTTCACCATATATCCATTTATACACGCCACCACCCACAAAGACACCTCGAACCTCATCATCTTCCCTCCATGCCCCCGGCCCCACCTACAACTATCAACCCTCACCCACCCCATATTGCCTTCCTCACGCTTCCGCCTCCACCTATTCTACACACATCCCCACCATCCGGCCACCCGACACATGTATTCCACCCCCATTCTGTGAGGGATGCACGCTCCGTCAATTTCGCCCCTGTTGATTCACATAAGAGAGTACGAGCGTGGATTAGCCTACCCCCACATGACGGCCCACCATCACTCCTCCCCAGAGTTCAAGCCTCTACCTCCCACTAAGTGGCGCACCGATGTCTCCCCTTTTGATTATTTGGGTCTGAAGGTCACTCCTTATGTACCTCTCTCAGAGCGACATTGTTTTTTGTGTTATCAAAAGGGGCACCAGATGAACCACTGCCCTTATCGCCAACCGTTGGTCCCCGCTCCACCTCCTTCCCCACCACGAGAGGCCATTCCCCCTTTTATTCCTCCTCCACCAGCCCCTTTACAGACACCACCACCAACTCCTGATCCTCCTCATCCACCGCCTCGGAGACAGCCAACTTACTGAGCCTCCGCTAGGCGATGATGACCTAGATGAAGATGCTTTAGATCTACAGGGTGGTGACGCCATTACACACTTAGCCCTTCAGTTATTATCGAGGAGTATGTTGGGTGATATTCGGGTGGATATCCCGAAGTTTGATGGCCACCTACAGCCCGATGTCGTTGTTGAGTGGCTTGCCGCCATGGAGAGGATATTTGAATACAAGCGACTGAAAGGTCGTCGATGTGTCCTGTTAGCAGCCAGCAAGTTTTAGAGCTACACGAGTGTATGGTCGAATGATTTGGAGCAGCGCCGTGTTCTTGAGAGTCAGCATCCTATACAGTCTTAGGCAGAGCTTCGGGCACAGTTGATGACCGCTTTTGTTCCCACTAGTTACGAGTGTGATCTCTTTTTGCTGGTCAAGTTTCTTCAACAGGACACTACAGTTTTAGACTACACGGAGCGCTTTCAGCTTCTTTGTACTTGTGCCCGCCTCGGTGAGAATGAGGAGCAGCGAATTAGTCGGTATATCCACGATCTTCAAAGTTATATCCAGAGAGATTTCGCTTTACGTGACATCACCTACTTTGCAAAGGCAGTTGAGTACGCTACTAAAGTCGAGTCATTCCATCAAACAGCCCCTCCACCCCGTGGCCGCTCCACTCCAGCTCCTCCAGCACCTGTGACTTCTACTACTCCTGTGACCCCACCTACCTCAGCTGTTCCGACGCCCACGGTTCCACCTCCTACACCCACTCACCCGATGACATTCAAATGTTACAATTGTGGGGTAATTGGTCATATAGCATCGGACTGCTCTCTCCCACAGGGTCGCACTCTCCTAGCTTCGGGCGATCCTGGGTACCTTGAAGAGACGACAAAGGTTCCACCCCAGCATGCTCTCATTACTATCCTCATGGTGACACTAAAGGCCTTGCCCTTTGAGTTCGAGGACGAACTCTTTCAAGGGGGGAGAGTGATGTGAATAGGGCCTATTAGTCATTTTTGTCATTCTTTAGTCTCTTTTATTTTTAGTATGTCAGTGTATTTTCCTTTTGTTTAGTATTTAGAAGAAGGAAGGCTATTGGCTCTTAGGGACGTAATTGTAATTGTAATTGTAATTGTAAATGTAATTGTAATTGTTAGCTTAGAGGCCAAGCAACCTCCTTCCTATAAATACTCATGTGTAGCTTCATTTGAGGCACTCTTCCATTTTATGAGATACTGATTAGAGAGAGTTGAGACGAGCGTCCTCTTTTTTTGTTCTTATTTGGCGTCATTTACGTCAAAATACAAATGGTTGAAAAATCTAATTATACACCCTATGTTTTGTCGGGGGCATGCAGGAGATCAATGGGACTTGATGTCATGTGATAGCAGCATGGTGCAAATACAAAGTTTTTGATAAATGGGTAACAAACACAAATCATGCGTCAAAACATAGGCTGGGAGGTCAAAACTTCACATTGCAACATCATATATATATATATATATATATATATAAGCATTACAAATTGAAGGATACGAGCTACTTCTCTTTTTGTGCTGTTAGGAGGAAGTCCCTCGATGTACAGAGTCTTAGAAGCATCTGGAGGGAGAGGGAGAGGTAGTGGTTCGCGGCCTGGCCTGTCCATTGGATCCACTGGGACCCGACCCCCATACTCCACGACTCGACCATTTGGAGCCATGGAAACAGGATCAACTAATCCAAAGGCTGGTCCACCTCCAATAGCTCTCCCTAAACCAACACCGCCATAATTACTCGCTTCGCCAGAAGTAAAGGCAGGAGGCTGCTACAAAAGCGACAAAAAAAGATATTTTATTAGCACACAACCAGCATGGCAAAAATGTAAATCGAGCAAAGTTCAATGTTTAGAAAGGAACCGGGTTTTGGAGATAGAGATCATATGACGATCCCAACGTCTTCGCTTCCTTTGCCGAAGGGGCACCTCGGTTATCGTCTCGTGCTAAATAGTTGTGCATCTCATGAGCTGAAGGCAATCCAGAAGGTGGAAGCTCTGCAGTTTTTAATAACATGTCACAATTTCATCTTAAAGTAATATGATAATTTCAGTATTATAATGCAATCATGAAGGTAGTACAATATGATAGGTTTTCAAGCTTCAACCAAAGCATAAGGGAAATAGCATTTTAATACATTACAGAATATACCCCTCTCATAATATTTTTTTTTACATAACTTAAAGGAGAATGACTACTATAGAGCTTAGAAGTCTAATGTGGAGTTCAAGGGTTTTAGTATGAACTTCAATTATTATAAACTTAAAAGGGATAAAAAAAATTATATATATAGTTAAGGTGCCAACAATGGTTCGGCAACCAAGAAAAATTCAAGACCATGCCAAAATAATATCTCATGTCAGGATTCAATTACAAACCACAGTCAGCAATCAACAAGGACTGGCATAAAAAGAAAATCTCCCACCGGGAAGGGGGGAGGGGAGGTGGGAGGAGGGGAGATGAGGATGTGCACAAGGGAGAAAACACGAACTTAAAAATGTGTCTACTGATAATCCCAGAAAAACAAATTCCACAACGAACTACAACACTTAATAGAATAAGTATTGTAAAGGAACCTGTGAGAACATAATAATTGTCCAGATCATTGTCCAAGCAACAGAAGCCGACAATTTCCAACAACACCTGGTGATGGCGAGGGCCGGCAAGCTCAATGAACACCTCAACTGAACTGGCTCCGGTCCCTTCGAGGTTCCTCAACCCCCAAAATGCAAAGTCTAAGCCGTTAATTTCCAACCCCCTAGCTATGCTAAATGGCTTCCGGCAAGAAACAATCCGGAGAACTAGCAACCTCACGGACAAGACCAGTTGACCCCATCGTAAACCAAGCCATACCCCTAAATTACAACTCAAGCCTGCTCCTTGGGCAAAATTATTAAGTATTCCCCTCAAGTTTCCAAAATCTCACTTCACACACCCAAATGTTTTCAACCCAATTTTGAAACACACCTCACTCCTTCTAACCCTCCTAGATTAGATAATGAAAGCGTTGAACAGACCATTAATGAACTACCCCCACTTGGTTATCAGGATCGTGGAGGAAGAACTCTTCAATTTTCAGAAAATGCGAGCCGAGTGACCGTGGATCGTGAAGCTATCGAGCCATTGCATCCCACTAAGAATTAATTAGCATTTTAAAAAAAACACAGTTCATATTGGCACGATAAGGCCTAGGGTCTCGAGTTGGAATTGATTTCGGTTACTTGGTACAAAGAGTGCCACCTAGAAGTGGCCGAGTGTGTCAAAATGGTTTGTGAGTAAGTTGAAATGTACCACCTGAATGCAGAAGCAGAAGGTGGCTTTGGCTAGGTTACGCAGTCATTTTCCCTTGGCTGAGGCATTTGTTGCGGCCCCGTTAATGTTGTTGCTAACGACTATTGCCTTTACCCTTTTGTCATCCGAATCAATATTGTGGGTTCGTTGGTGGTTGTTGAGGAGGCAAGGACACATTATTACTATTAGTGATGTATACGGGAGGTTCGAGGAAATTAATTGTATTTGTCTTCATTTTACTTTCATAACTAGTTTAGTACTTTCTTCCTCTTAACTATATAATAGAAAGTATGGCTCTTCTTATGATTCAAAAATCCCGGGTTGATCAACCAATCATGTCACAATCACCATCACGTTACAAATCCTGGGGCAGGAGAGGGGGAAATGAGTCTTTATCAAATTTTCGTCAGGGGGAGGTGAAACAATATGCATAGTGGTAAAGGACCTCCAACTCAAATGAGAGGAGTAAGGTTGACTCTAGTCCCTCCTCCTAAAGGAAGTGAGCGACATATTCTACGATGTACGTCCTGGCCGCGTGCAAGCGTGCTCAAACTGACCTTTGCATATGATCTCTCGCAGTTTTAAGTAGTATAGTTATTTGAGGGTAAAATCCCCTTAAAATGTTCTAGTGTGCCCTCATTAGTCATTTTACCTTTTAGAGTTCTCTTGTCTAGCAAGATAACTTAGCCTATTAACAAGGCCATTGGCTTTTTTTCGTCATCACTACTATTACTTTTGAGATGGAATACAGAGAGAAATTGAGCCCTTGGTCTCTAAACATGTTTGTGTTGTTTAGTTTTAATTAGAATTGCTTTCTCTCCCAACTACACATCAAATTGGTATCAGAGCGAGCGTCGCTCTTGATGTGCTCGTCAATATGGTTGTTGTAGAGTCATGGATAAAGTTCGGAGGAACTGGCGAGCCATTCCTCCAAATTTGACTCCCGCTGCCCATGGTCAAGTGACACCACCCTTATTTTCACCCAAAAAACCCACATCTAAAACTCCAGACACCTTTGGCTCCTTTTCAAGCTTAAAACCCACCATGCAACAGATTGGACTTCATTTGCCCTTACAAGAGCTAACCGACAGTCATCAGACCAAAGTGACCCTAAACGGAGGTCGTCTCCATGCCTCCACCGTCGATCAGAGTGACTGGAGGCTCAAAAAGGCATATTTGGCCTCCTCCAATGACCTCAAAGAAGCCCCGGCCACCACATGTAGAAGCCCAACAACCTAATCGACACTCGAGACTTTCCGCCAGATAACGACCTCTGATGGTCCCTATTGAGACGATCGACACTTGTGGCAAAGGAGAAGCCCAAGAAAACTTACCCTAAGCATCTTTCAAGGCCTACCAACGACCAGCCTGCTCCCTGACATGGTTGTCGATTCCATGCGACGGTAACATGGCTAGTGAGAACCCTACCGGAACTTCGGTGAGCCCTGTTAAAGCCAAAGCAATTGTTGTGCCACTCCAAACCCTAGCTATGGTTTATAAATGCAATGATGCCATTTACCCTCCTACCACTCAAATATCCACGAGTAATCCAAAATCACTTTTCCCTTTAATTTATGTTTTGCCACATTTAAACATTAATTTAATAGCATCCCACTTCCATCCACTTTTCAAAATTACAGTTTAGTCCCCAAAAGTTTTCAATCCACAGTTGATAATTCCAAATCTGCCCCAAAACCTTTTATAACTCTTCCAAATATCACCCCCAAACCTCCCCGACTTCGCAGAAAAATTACAATAACCCACCTTCCCATTTCTGAAAATTATTTGGGGCCTCAACTTCTGAAATTTACATTTCAGACCCCAAAATTTCTGAAAATAACAATTCAGACCCTAGACTTTCTCAAACCCACAATACCAGCCCAACTTCATTCCCCGTTACTAGGGGTGTGTTTCGGCCGGATCGGATCGGAATAAGGGTGTTCGGAAAATTTTCCAAAATTTTTGGAATTTTAAAATCCTTTCCAAATCAGAAAAAATAAATTTCGGAATATCACTTTTTTTTCCAAGTTGGGATATTCGGAATTCTCATAATTTTTATTATTCGGAAAAATATTGGAAAAGTTGGAATTATCAATTTTATCTATTTCAGAAGATATCGGAACTATCATTTTTTAAAGACATACATATGATTAATGAAAAAACTTTAGAATGCATCAACAGTATAAACAACAGTTTCACATACTAATATGAAATTCACACCATAAGTTAACACAGTGGAGGGAGGATTTGTTTGGACATTCTTAATCTTCCCCCTAAGGTCAGTTCTCAGTTCTGTGCTTGCAAAACTTATCATCATTTCTTTTCTTTCAGAAAATTATTGATGTGAGAAGTAATTGCATTGTTCATTTAAAGGATTAGCATAGAGCCATTCAATTTGTATTTATCCTATTTCAAAGAGGCTTGAATCTAGGGGGGGTAGAAAAACAGTGGTTCTTGGTTGTCTTTATTTGAAGTAGTAACGTTTGTTTCTTTACATTTACCAGTAAAATAACAGGGAAACAACCCCAACCTTATATTAGGATATATATATATATTCACCAAGCTTTGTACCAGCCCATTTATCTTATCAGGATATATAAAATTAGTACACAAATCAACATAAACACACTCATCCGGATATATAAAATTGGTACACACATCAACATAAAAGCTATCTGAAACTTAAAATTTTACCAACCCATTTTTCTTATCAGCTATCATCCGCATATATAAACAAAGAGATCTTAACTTACCCAAAAAAATACCACCGGAAAGAGCTGAAACACCAAAAAAAAACACCGGAAAATGCACCCCGTGAGCTGAAACACCCGGATCGGAAATCGGTGAGGCTGAACTGAGTGAGGGTTAGAGATGAGATGAGGTGCGGGGGTTCGAGGGTTAGAGGGAGATAAGGTGCGGCGATGCTGAGTGAGGGAGGAGAGATTTTAGGTTTAGAAAGAGAGAGAAAATCGTGCGGCTGATTTTTAGGTTAGGAGTGTTGTGTTGTGTGTTGGTGTGTAGTATATATATGGTAAATATTGAGGGTTGGGATTATTTTAAATGTAGGGTTGAGATTACACTATTAATATATAAATTTTTAATGTAAATATGATAATTAAAAAAATATTAAAATTAATATTAATATTATGATTTCGGAATATATTTTGGATATTTCGGTTCGGCATGTTATCGGAAATTTCGGATCGGAAATTTGGAAATTCGGAAAATTAAATATGATTTCCAATTCCATTCCAATTTATTTCGGAAGATTCGAAAATCTGAAAATTCGGAAATCGGAAATTTAAATATGATGCCGAAATCGGAAAATTATGGATCGGAAATCGGAAAAATCGGAAGTTCGGAAATAATTAACACCCTACCCGTTACCTATTCCCGTTTGATTTGCCATGGAACGAATGTTGTTGTGGTGATTATGATATGGAGGTTTGTGTCAAATTCAATGTTCTGAAAGGCTCGCCTAGTGGTCGACCTGGCGCGAGGTAGGCGCCTCACCTATGGGCTAGGCGCAACAAGTAGACCAAGTGAAAAAATCATTGTTATAAAAAATTTGCCCAATCTACACAAAAGAACATAGTACTACGGTTGTATAGAAATATACATAGAAATACATATTAAATATATATACATATATACACACACTTAAAAATATTACCCAAAAAATATACTACTGTAAGCATTGTATATATACAAAGCAATATTCATAATTATAAATCTATAATAACAGTATTCATTATGTGTGTAATATTTTATTCTTTGTTTTAGGAATCAAATATAAATTGCACAAAATATTTTTGTGTGGTCTATTATGTCTTCGTGTCAACGATCTTTTACTTGCGTGTCTGACTTCAAAGAAATATTAGTAAAGTTGAAAGTCTACGATTTTAAAGTATCGTTACCAATGTTCATGTGTAAATCAATTATAATATAATAGGATACTTATGAATCGTTGTAATTAATTAATTTATTAGTATTTTATATATCGTAATGAACTTTGATTAGATGTCTTTTATTTATGTACGAGAATTTAAAGAAATGTTAGTAATGTTAGAAGTAAATCAATATGAATTGTTAATAACTTAAATTTCAAAGTATTCTTAGTTTGTATAAAAAAAGCATAAAACAAAAAGAATACATATGGGCGCGCCTAGGCCTAAGTCCCCATCCCACTCCCGCCTCGCGAATTTAGCGGTTGAGTCATACCGTCATCGAAAAACTACAAAATCGATCGATTAGACCGGTTAAGTGACACTCTACACATAGGGCTTCAGAGCTTCCAATTCACCTCCATATCCACCTTCTAAATCAATGATACACGGAATTCCTTAACATGAAAGCAGCGCGCGATCATTAGGTGCGCGAGTGGGTATGGAATTTGGCCCAATATTTTGACTATTTGTCCACCAGTGCAATACTCCCTCTGGCCGACGTCATTTCCATGTATAGCGATGATGCCCATTACTTAATCACACAAAATGATGACTTCTCTGAGGATGCCGAGGACTCGCCCAAGGCTGGTATGGATCTCGAATTCTTTCCTTGTGATTTTATTACCTTTTTTTTGGAGGACGGATGAAGTACCCGCACCCTGTTCCACAATTTCAAGGTTTTTAAGCTTGGGGACTTCTTTCCCATCTTCGAGAAAGAAGAGGTTGGGTTGTGCATCGGCAATTTCTTCGATATTTTTGTTAAGGATGGTTGGATGAATCACACGCATTTTCGTAAAGTAGAGGCATGTGAAATGGATGAGTTATTCCCACTCTTTGGGAATGACGATGGGGTTATTTGGAAGTTATTTCTCCTCAGGGTGACTCATTGCTTTGGGTGGCCGAGATTGATCGAGGGTATGTGAACCCATTTTTTTTTATAACTCTGAACCTCCACACGAACGAGCCATTTGGACTCCCCCATGTAAGCTAAACGGGGGGATGTTGTGCCAGAGCCACCCTAACAAATTCCCCGCTTAAAGTCTGGTATCCATGGAGGGTTTCGAACTCGAGACCTTTGGCCTAAACGAGCCTCCCCTTACCACTGGAACAATCCATTTTGGGAGACATTCGAAGCGCGTTCGGACATCAAGTTGAAGCGCCTAACCTCATGGGTGCTCATCATGGGGAACTTGGACCACATTTGTCATTGTTGGCCCTCCCAAGGCATTGGTTTGTTAGTTTTCATCGTGGAAAGTCTGGGGGGCGTGTTCTTCCTTCCGACCGTGGTTGAACTTCATGACCCCTAACAAATGCCTTTTTGCTAGTCGATACGCGAGTCGTTTCTTAGGATGGCTTCCTACTCAAATGGGAGACTCCTTTGTTGGTTGTTTTGCTTCCTTGCCGCCGACCAAAATGCTCGGACGAGCTTTTTCGAGGAGGGGAGAATAGTGTATACGAGAGGCCCGGGAAAATTAATTGTAATTTTCTATATTTTATTTTCATGTCTAGTTTAGTAATTTTTCCTCTTTTAATTAGGGCATGTAATTGAGGGTGATATTCCCTTAAAATGTTCTAGTGTGCCCTCTTTAGTCATTTGCCTTTTAGGTTAATTTGACTAGCAAAATAACTTCGCCTATAAAAAAGGTCATTAGCCTCCTTTAATAATTACTACTATTACTTTTTAGATGAATTAGAGGGAGAAAATGGGTCCTTAGCCTTTTATTATTGGGCCTTTAAACATGTTGTGTAATTTTAATTAGAATCGCTTCCAAGCCCGACTACATATCAATTTGAGACTTCTTCAGTATCTTTGTTGTGGAGGTTTGGGTCACCAGTATAAAATTTCGAGGTACGAATTCCCAATGTGTTGATTGTTTTCTACCCTCTTTTTCAGCAAGGAAATGATTTCTCCAGGAGGCGACATTGATTTGAGTTGATTTGTGTGAGCACATGGTTCAAAGTCTCGGTATCGGGCACGGTATCGGACACCCGATTTTCAACTCGGTCGCGGTATCGATCGCGGTATCGGGCGATACGCAAAGATACGCTATTTAGAGAGCGCAAAAAATTTCGAAAAAAATATAGAAAATTTTAAAATAATAAGATTAACAAAGTGGACCAATGATGTACATTTAAACCCATCATTCAATATGAATTGCATTGTAGAACTGGTTATACTGAACCGCGGCAGAGTTGTCAGATTCAATATTGCATAGTAAACCAATAATAATATTGAAAACAATCTAATGTCACATGAGCTTAGATAAAAAATTTGTATGGAAGATAAATAGGAATGATTACAATGTTTCATCATTTTCATCTCCCTATCTAGTTGCGGTATCGATCATACGGATTTCATCTCCCTGTCTCAATGACCACGATCGTGACACGTGTGGTCGCTTAAGCCCAGATGTGGATGGTCTTGCCCCGGAAACTGAATGTCTATGTTGTTCTCCGGACATTCTCCGACTTTCTTTCATAGCAGCTTTCAACTGTGCTAATTCTAAACGGGTGATATCATCTTCATTACCGTCATCACTATCTTCACTGGCATCATCTTCATGATAGTATTTTGTTTGCTCTCGCAAATTCTCTACTTGTTTCTCCTTCTTCCTCTTCTCAAGGGCCCGTTGCTTCATACCATCTGCTAGAATTTTTTTAATATTAGTTGCTATCTCCCGAGGTACATGACGACAAGGTTCGACATTCCCTTGTACACCTGCCAAGTGTTCTTTTAGTCTTGTTACACCACCACTACAAACCTTGCCACAATAATTGCAAGCAACCTTCCTCTTATCTCCACCAATGGCAGTGCCATGTTCCCATCCAATATCTAATTTTGGAGCCATTCTACAAAATAACATTAAAAAAATAGAGTTAATTTTGGAGCCATTCTACAAAATAGCATTTTTATAACATTTTTTATAACATTTTAAAAAATAACATTTTTATTACATTTTCTTTAAAAAGTATTTTTATAACATTTAATATTTTTTGTAACATTTTTTATAACATTTAAAAAAATAGCATTTTTATAACATTTTCTTTAAAAAACAACATTTTTGTAACATTTTTTATAACATTTTAAAAAATAACATTTTTATTAAATTTTCTTTAAAAAGTATTTTTAGCATTTTTACAACTTTTTCGTTAAAAAACAACATTTTTGTAACATTTTTTATAACATTTTAAAAAACAACATTTTTATTACATTTTCTTTATAAAGTATTTTTATAACATTTTTGTAACATTTAATATTTTTTCTAACATTCAAAAAAATAGCATTTTTATAACATTTTCGTTAAAAAATAACATTTTTGTAACATTTTTTATAACATTTTTATTACATTTTCTTTAAAAAGTATTTTTATAACATTTTTGTAACATTTAATATTTTTTGTAACATTTTTTATAACATTTAAAAAAATAGCATTTTTATAACATTTTCTTTAAAAAACTACATTTTTGTAACATTTTTTATAACATTTTAAAAAATAACATTTTTATTACATTTTCTTTAAAAAGTATTTTTAGCATTTTTATAACATTTTCTTTAAAAAACAACATTTTTGTAACATTTTTTATAACATTTTTATTACATTTTCTTTAAAAAGTATTTTTATAACATTTTTGTAACATTTAATATTTTTTGTAACATTTAACATTTTTTTTGGAACATTCTACAAAATAACATTAAAAAAATAGAGTTAAAAAATGACATGTTCAAGATTTTTTGTAACATTGTTTGAAAATAGAGTTAAAAAAAGAGTTAAAAGATTTTTTGTAACATTGTGTAACATTTTCTTTAAAACACAACAAAAAAAATTGCATTTAAAAAAATTGTGTAACATTTGTATAACATTTGTGTAATAATTGTATAACATAAAATTGTGTAATATTTGTATAACATTTTCTTTAAAAAAATATTTTTATAACATTTAACGATTTTATAACATTATTTGTAACATTCAAAACCCCAAACACAAAACACACGCACAAAACACACGCAGCCACATACCTCAAGCCAAACACAAAACACACGCAGCCACAAAGCCATTTACCAGCCACATACCTCATACCTCAAAGCCCAAAAAAACACACGCACACGGCATACCTCAAACACAATGCACAAAGCATTCAAAACCACCCCAAAAAAACCCTAAACTCCTCAACCCACATACCTCAAGCCACAAAACGGGTGAGATTCCCTCTGCCGACAGAAAAGCGAAGAAGAAAAGAAGAGAATAGAGAGAATCGATGGAAAATACAAAGATTTCGGTGATGGATGGGTTTTGTGTAGCTGAGGATGCGATTTATAGCTCAAGATTTCGGACTAATTTGAACCCGTGACCAACTTTATGTCTTCTCCAACCTATTTTGCTGTCAAAAGGTAAGATTCCTTCACTTTCCTTGTTTTTTACTTCTCCTTTATTTTGTTACCCAAACTCGGCCGAGACTCGGCCGATATAAAACGTATCAGCCGATTTTCTGTACAACTAACTCGGATCGGCCGATTTATCGGCGATTTCGGGTTATATCGTCCGATATTTATTTTTATTCGTAACGTGTCTCGTAATCGGATCGTCTAGCTGCGATTCCGAGTCAACTCGGCCGAGTCTTTGAACCATGTGTGAGCACGAGTTATTGTACACTTGGATTTTACAAATCTCGTTTTAAGTTGGCGCTTGGACCTTTAAAGCTAAATGAGTAGATCTCCCCGGTGGCCTAATCTTCATGTGTTGATGATAAGGTGTTTAGTTCTTTGCGTTGGCAAATCCAAGGAAGAATTTATGTTCCGCGGTTGGGGTTTGGGCGCGTCGCAATCTATGCTCGTATACGTGCTAACGAATATGTTGGGAAATTTTGTGGGCTCCATTTTCAAAATGAGGAGCCCACCGATGATAGTTCTCCTTTGGTCATGCACTTGTGCGAATAGAATAAGAAATATTTCTCTGGGAGTATGTATTAGTTAGCCAAGGTAGATAGATCTTCTGGTGTCTATTATTGTTTTTCTAACTTGGGGAAGTTAGGATAGGCCTGTATATTATGGCATTAGCCTCCTTTTCTACTCATTAATTAATTGAATATGAATGAATGAGAATGGCATGAGAGTAGAGCCCTATTTCTTCTAAATGTGTTTAAATTGTGTGCAAGTCTTCCATTAGTGCAGGAAGATATATTGTAGGATCCATGTGCTAGGTAACTCTTAGAGTAGTTTCATCTCTCATGTAACATGATACATTGTTAGTAACATAAATTAACAAGTAACCCCTAGTAGTTAGAGGGGCAGTCGAACAGGCATTGATAAGCACCTCATAAAGTGCTTTTCAAAAGTTTGTACCCCCGTGGATGTGTACACTCAAGTGGGACAGCTTCCTTACTAGCCTTGACCATTCGGATTGAGAAGTTTACATGTGCCGTCCGGGAGTAATTGGGTCAAAGACACGGATAGGCGGATACCCAATTGAAAAAAAAAACGTAGATGATCAAGTACATAACTGAAGAAAATAAAATAATATGGAAAAATAAAAATAAAGGAAAATAAAATTACCACACGCACTAAAACCAACCAAATCAGTTCCACATTGGTTTTGCATTTAATAAAAATATACAATAATTTTTTAAAATTTGATATTACGTCCAAATTTTAATTTTGTAATTCATATCAGCTGAAACCTGCCCCTGGTTGTACCCCAGGTTGTACAGGCAGACAATTGAAGTCGCTCGCTATGTCCCCATTCCTTTCTTCGAATCGAATCTATAGTTGATCTCCTTTAGCCACGGGATGTTGCAAGTAACATCATAGAAAGATCATAGGTAATATTCTAAGACTAAAGACCCCAAAAAATCCAAAAAAGAGTGTGCATCGCAGGGGTATGCTTCCTTATGTCAGGTAAACAAATCACTCTACAAAAGAAACCATATTTTCCACACAGGTGTATCCCTGCTCTCTCCAAATAGGCCACAAAATGCAAAGGGAGAATCACCAAACACTTGACCACCTCCTTCACTGGACCTCACTGGCACAAGCCAAAATATCCACCCCCATCCTTAGATAAGCCAAGGCATCCCAAAATATTAAGAATAGTCCCATATACTCTTAGTAACATCACAATGCAACAAAATATGATCAACGATCTGCTTTCCGTAAAGCTAACATCTAGTTGCAAAATGATGCCCCCTTTTTCAGATTCCAGAAGGCAAGATAGTGCCCCAAGCTGCTGTCCACACAACACATTCTTTAAAATAGCAGAGATATGGGTAACCCTCCAAGGAGAAAAAACCCCGCCATACCAAGCTGATGTAGAGAGTCATGGGACTTGACAGAAAACTGGACTCCCTTCCCTCCATTTCATCTCATCGCATTCGAAACACCTGAAGAAACACATCCATCCAACAGCCCCAGCAGCTCTCCGACCCACTTCAACTCTCATTCCTAATAAAGTTCTTCTGAACCCCTACAGCGGATACATACTCAGCAAAACTGTCATCCTTATAACTAGCAATCTAAAATAAATCAGCAAAGCGCTCTCCCAATATGGTACTAGAAACCCAGAATCGTTCAAGAATATAAGCATGCCTCCATCTCTGTCCTCAAAAAAAATAAACTTTGTGATCCGCCCATCATTCCTATGTAGCACGGATACTTCAAAAATGGCATAAACCGAGTATTGAATATGGAAACAGCCATGTACATATCCGATACTTCAAATTCATATACACTGACCATAATTGACAATTTTGAAGTTTTAATAGGCCCAATACGTCGGAATACTGTGGGATACTTTTAGAATACAGCGGGGCCAATTTTGCAATTTTTTAAAGAAAAAAGGGGGTCAGTTTGTAACTATAAAACATTGAACGATTAAATCATATAAATTACTACACAAAATAGTAACTCTCATATATGTTCACTCAAATATCATTCACTAAATCTGTTGACAGCCTATGAAGTGATATAGTTGGGTCATATATATAGCTACACAAAAGATGTTTTTGTGCAACTGTTTATAAAGATATAAGGTGCATTGAATAGATTCAACTACTATGACAAAAAATGGAGTAACTATTAGGCCTAGTATAATTTTTGGTTGCTTTTTTGTTCATGTCATTTCCAGAGAATTAATGTAATGTGAGTGCTCTTCCAAGAATTATAAATTTGGAATTAATGACTTACATGAATGAAATGTAAATGATAGTATGCAATTACTATTAATTGAACTAAATGTGCGTTAGTGAACTATAAATGTCAACCAATTGGGGGCTAATGCTAAAAATGTAAATATTTCTTATAAGAACCTATATTATATATATTATAATTGTCCTTATCATTGTCGTATTTAAACTCTATTTATTCTAGATTTGCCGAATCTCCGTATCGTATGTCGTCCCGCATATCCGTATTCTTGCAACATATATCATTTCCCAATGAATTCCCATAAACCCACACCCCATGAGGACCCTAACAAACAAAATCTCGCCACTACGGTACGTGTTCAAAGATGGTCCACTTCTGACGGAAACCTCCAAAGTCATTACCCCAACTAAACTTCATTATAGATTCTCAAGTCCTTAATCCCCATCTCAACCTCCCCAAGAGGATGACAACACTCTTTCCAACCCACGAGATGGCATTTAAACTACGCCCCATCACCTTGCCAAAGCAAATCAACCATGAGTTCATCCAATCTTTTCCTAACATACACTGAAAAAAAGGGAGAACGGATAAGTGGGAAAGCTATTAAGAGAGCTTTTAAACAACAGAAACCGTCCAACCTTAGAAAGGTAAGTTTTTAATAACTGAATCCCTAATAACTTTGGATTCGTGGAAAGCTCCTAATGAAAGGCCGAGGTAGGAGCACGGAAGGGATCACACCTCACCCAAGAATAGCCGCCAACGAATCAGGATCCTAAACCTGACCAACCGACTCAAAGCACATTATATCTTCAAAGAGCTCCATTGATCCTCATCCGCACCATAAAACAGAAAAGTATAGTCCGCAAAAAGTAATTAAGAATTAGATAATGGAGAGCCAATATTGATAATAATAATATTATTATTATTAAAGAATAATTATGCATATTTCCTTTCATACTTCAAAGATTAAATGTGTTTCTTATTATGCAGGTCAAACCTTAAATTTCATTAAATGGGTAAATTCGTGTAAAACCGATTTGAGGCATTATATACCAACCCAATTTGTTTATATGCCAATTCAAGAGATCAAACAACTTATCACACAAAACCCATATAGGCTCAACATAAGCCTAATGACATGCTAGCTAGGTTAGAGTCATGTCAATCGTCTGGGTCAAAATTGTGATTTCCATATTTTGTACAAATCAAATATAACACGGATAAGAGGTCCCAAGATCTTCCATCTCTTGTTGCCCCGAAGCAAATGTGCGGGTTATGAAGAGGAAGATATGGCATGATGGAATGTCCAAAACATGTGTAATCATATTACTAAAAAGTATTATCATTTAAGAAGAATCAAGATTAAAAACACAAGGAAATACATAAATATAAAATTTTGTAAAGAACATAAGAGAAGTTCAAAGTGAAGGAGGTCAAGGAATCCTGCTTACATACAAGTAGGCAAAAAGATTTTATATTATTTAAAAAAAAATCAACCCCTTCCAAACTAGAATGCACTGCAACCCCCTCCCCCTCATTTTTTCTAACAATTAAAGAATCTTCAAAAGCTATAAGGTGTTTCGAGGAGGCAACCTTAAAAGAAGTGAAAACTTACCCTTCTCCCACACAATGCTCTTTTCTTCCTCAATTCTTCTATTGCCCCCAAGCACTCCCCCCCCCCCCCCCCCCCCACCCCACCCCACCCCACCCCACCACACCACACACACACACACACCACACAAAAGAGGGGGAGGGGTGCGAAACAATCCCACACAAAGGTCGTTAAGATGCATCTCGAACCATATTTCACCTTCTTCATGTGATCATAAGCAAAAAATATTATCATGGACTTTGGTAAAAAAGACCACCCCAAACTCCCAACAAAAATTATTCCACAAAAACTGCACAAAAGAACAATGCGCAAAAAGATGATTGCCACTCCTCCATCGTCCTTGCAAAACATATACCAAGAGCGAGGGAGACAATCTTCAAGTCTCCTATTTTGTAACAAATCACAAGACCTTACCTTCTACGATGCTATCAACCATATTAAAACTTGAACTTTATGTGGAATTACCACCTTCCAAGTCACTTTAAAAGGCTCAAAAAGAGAGGAAGGGTCACCATGGTTCAAAGTATTGATTATTGACAAAAATTGAGACAACTCGAACCAGTTGAATACGTATGGTTGGGCACCGAACCAAGGTCGAGTCACGAGTGAGACGAACTAGTACTAACTCGGCTGCAATATTAGCAACTAACTTGGCTGAAAAATCAGAGAACTTTGGCCAAGCTATCGGCTCCCACTCAACCCGCTCGTTCATTTCTTATGTGATTTTCCTCATTTGGTTAATGTTTTAACTAATGATATGTAATGATTAACATATTTATGTACAATCTAGACATACAATTGTACATGAAGATTATAATTTGGAATCTCTTCATTAATTCCTCTTTTAACAAAAAAAAAATATTTGGAGATCCCGTGCTTATAACTTTTGGAACAATGCAACTGACAAGGGCACCATACGCCAGTATCAGTGTTCTAAAAGACTCGCCTACGCTTGAGGTTTGGGAGAAACGGACGGCCTTAAGCCTTTCACACCTTATTCTTGGTAAAAGGCTTAAGGCGCATTTTTTTTAAAACAAAAACGCTTTAGTGAAACGATATCACCTTTTAAAGGCTTTTTTAAAAAAAACGGACCTATATCTCATTCAAAACAATCAAAAGACAAATGGTGTCCCAAACCTCTATGCCTCTCGCCCAAAAAAACGCGTGATTTTCTTTTCTTTTTTTTCCTTAGTATTTAAAAAAATAGTATTTTAGTTTGCATATATTCAGACATATTTTAATGTATGTACGATTTTAGTATTTTTAATAGCGTTGTTATAGTTAAAAATGTTAAAATATATTAAAAAAAGGCCTAAACGCCTTTTCACGCTTTTTTACGCCTAAGGCCCGCCTAGGCTTCTAAGGCTTAAGGCTTGGCCACCACGCCTCAGTCACGCCCCGCGTTTTTTAGAACCTTGACCAGTATAATATATTAATATGATTTTGTAATTATATAATTCATCAATCTTATTCTACTTATTGTTCTAAACTTTTCAGTGTTTTTTTTCAAATAAAAAATGGGTTATTTATTCGGCATAACATATTTCCCAAATCTGTTCAGAGACAGACAGTTGAAAATTGGGCAGTCGATTCATCAACCGATACTGCGCCTTTTGACCATGGACTCATTAATTTAATATAAGGCTTGCATATATGGGGTTCCAAATGGCGACCAACCCACTTTTTATCACAATCCAAAGGATTGAAGTGAACACTGTGAACTGCACAGATCTCTTTCCTTTTTCATATATGGCAAACTATATCTTAACAGAGATTACCGTAATTTGTATATAGATTAAACTCCAACTAGTTCGAAGTGTCAATCCTCAATAACAAGAGAGATCTTAGAATAGGAACCAGAATCTCAAATTCATAGGAAGAGTTACTACTCAACTCTTTGATGCAAGGCAACTTCAGAAAACCAAGAAATGAACCCTCAAAATAGTCACTCTCACTTACATGAAAAACTTCTAGGATTAGAGCTTACAAAGTAAGGGGGAAAGGTTTCTGAAAGAAAGTTTACAACTGGTTTCATTCTAAATATAGTAGAGTGAATGTGACCTAGAACTTCTAGACACGTATTTTGAGAGGACTAAAGTTAAATTAGAGGCCAAAAATGAAAAAGGGTGGTTATTATCAGCACATTTGATGGAAAGCCATTAATAGTTAACATAAGGGTGTGTCTAAAGTTGGCTCAAAAGGACATGTCAATGCAAATCCATCCAGCTGAGATTGGTACATGTTTGCAACTGGGATAATTGCTAGTGGGTGTTAGGCTTTAGCTAGAGTAAAGAGGTGTGAACCTTATCTCTCAATTGTAATACTGTGGTTGGGAATAAGAACCCAACAAGACCCTATCATCTATTCTCTAAACCAAAACCCTCGAGAGGTTTCAAAGAATAGGTTCTCGAGATCGAGCAAGAGAGTCCATAAGAGCGTATATGTAAACCAATCACAAAACACAAATGTTTAGCAATTAGTAATATTTTGATCGAATGCAGAAAATTCTCCTTACTCAAGAGAGGCATCTCAAGTGGTATTTTGGGGTCTTGGTTAGAAGCGTGACCTCTGAGGGGATAGCATGTGTCATCAAATTTTTCGTCATACAAATATTCTACCGAGTATTATCGATGGTTCTCAGCTGATAGCCTCGCTTAGTTCATGACATCACAAATCGTCAGCATCGGAAAGACAAATCAAGGTTGTGGGATCAATTTTGAGGTTGGTTCTCCCGTTCGAAGATGGAGAAAGAGACGGGGACAGCGAATCTAGGTTGTTTAATAGTCACTTTAGACGCAGCAAAAGTTGTACAACGTGCACATCTTTTTCTCGGTCCCAACTCTTTCAAAGTCGCTACGACTCAGTTTGTCTTGTCCGGGTGGCCGAGATATATAGCCAATACAGAGCAATTTTAGGTAGAATCATTGATTACTCGATTTGTGTACCGGGATGGGAACGCCTACTGTCAAAACCAAGTCAACTTGGCCTAGCCCGAGTTGACTCGGGCGTGACTTTGAATCATGCCACCACCAAATTAGCTGACTAAACAATATCCAAAATTTGTGCATTCACTCGAAATTTTCTTCAATTTCCAAGATGAAACTTCTTCTAAAATCTCATACGTGCAAGTAAGTAGGCATAAAATAACGAATCCTTATAGGACTGAACTTTTTAGGGATCAAAGAAATATAATGAGTGCACGGATTTTCTCAACCACACAACTACAATTTTCTAGAATCCTCCTCAAACAATCTTTATACCCAATTTACGGCCCATATTGATAGGACCCTATTTCAGCCTATTCTCCTTGTGATACTTCTCAAATACAACAATTATTTCTTTTTATGTTTTTCTCTCATCTTCCAACATAGCTTACCACTCACCACTCAGTTCCAACAAATTTGTTACCTTATTCACTTTTTAATTTACAATACAACTTGCATTATTCTTCCATGACTTTTGATATTTTTTTATTTGAAGGCTCTTCTTTCCATCTCCCAATATAATTTTCGATGGCCCGATTTAACAATCAACATTAAAACCTAGACCCAAAAAAATTATAATAAAATTGTTTACTTCTCTCATGCAATCCTGTGAACAAACAATCCTGACCTATATGGAATATTTAAGTTCATTTGTAATTGAGTGGCATTTCATAATATGACATAATAGAACAACATTTGCAGTGTAGTGAAAAATATGTAGAAAGTAAGTTACCATAGTCAGGGCGAGGTCGTTTAAAGATGGCGGACATAGGAGGTTGAGGCTGTTGTCTATTATTCCAGTAGCTATCGCCCATTTTTACTGCATAGAAAATCAATCATACATACAAATTCTATATTTTACCAACAGTGAAACCCTAGAGGAGAGGAGAGAAGGGGAAGGGTATACCTGGCCGGCGAGTGCGAGTGGTCACACTCTCCTCAATTAAAATGATTGCCGATACACCCACTTACCATTCCTCTTATGAAAACAAGATAACAAACAAAAAAAATGGTAAATTAACTAGTTGGAAATTCGCGCGATACGCGAGTTATGCGTCAGAGTAAGATATATGCCCGAGAAAATATAAACACGTAAAAGATGGTAAATTAAAATATGAACTCGATTCAAAACTCCAGAGTATTAGTAATTACAAAACAAGTAAAACAAATATAACTAACTATATATCCCAAAAAAACATAGTAATGTTGTATGAATCATGATCATACGACAAAATAAAACTGTAGTGTATTATCAAATGTCCGCAACATAACGATAAATTTGTTTGAATATATATTTTTATATGACATGACCATGTATGGTATTGACAACACATTACATCACCAAGACCATTCCATAAATAATTATATTCAGCAAAAATGTTTAATTTCTACAATACCGAGTCTAGAATTTAAGCTTCAATCCTGCACAAAATATCAAAACTCTCAAATGTAAATAAACACATGTTACATATGAATAGGATAAAGTGAGCATATATTTTATTTAGAGTCACAAATTATGTGGGAGAAGATCTAAAGCAACTTTATATCATGATATTAGACTCGGGACATAATATAACCTAAATATTTAATTTTAACACCCTATTTTGATTCGATATTTTGAGATAACCCATCTCGTTATGGTATAATAAAGAGATTATCAAAGTAGAGGTTAAGACAAATAACACATTAAAAAGTGGGGGTTAAGTAAAAAAATGGTCATTTTGACTTAGCCCCTAATTTTTTTTAATGCATAATTTGACTTAACCCATTATTTTCATAATTCTTTGACCTTGCCCCCAACATAGAGGTTAAGTCTAATTTGAGATTATAAATATGAGCAAAGTTAAATAAATATTTTTACTTAACCCCCTATTTTTATTCGATATTTTGAGATAACCCCTCGTGCTGGGTATATCAAAGAGATTACCAAAGTGAGGGTTAAGATGTTGTTTGTTTTTACCACTTGCGTCTTAATCTGAACCATTTAGACTTAAGAATTACTCAATGGCTTTTATTTTTTTATATGATTAAGAGGCTAATGACTATTTTTTTAGTATGAATGATTAAGAGGTAAATGTAGCTATAGAATCTAAATGAGACTAAATACATTAATTCGGACATAAAAACAAGCATATTTTTCAGAAGATTTCGGACTTCAAATTCAAAATTCAGATTTCAGATTTCAGATTCAGACTTAAGATTTAGATGAAAAACAAACGCAACCTTAGCCAAATAACACATTAAAAAGTTGGGGTTAAGCCAACAACAAAAAAAACACCTAAAAATAATGTTTTTACCGAAAGAAAAGATTTTTTTGCTGAACTTCAACCATGGAAGCCGTAATTTCAATCACCACAAGAAAACATCCTCTGCTTCTCCAAACCGATATCTGAAAACAAACAAATTAATAAAAACACAAACTTGTTCATTTCTTATTCGAATGAAACAAAAAGAAATAGGGAGTGGAATTAATTAATTAATTAATTTACTTTTTATAAATCATAGTTGGGTTTGGAGGCGGTAAGAAAAAAAATGATGGGAGATTGAAATTTCATAGGTCTACTTTATCAAACACCCTCACCTCAATGCCCTTTCTTTAAAAAAAAACAAAGTACCTTGTGCAGAGTCAACTTCAAATCTCATTAATTACCCACATCAACCTAGTTTACAACACAACCTAGTGCCTATAGCCTATGACCCAGCAACTAAGGATCCACCCTAAGGCCCGTTTTTTAACCAACTAAATTCACCCAACCTTCCCTACTTTGTTATTGAACCACCAAAATGCCCAAATGGACATGCTCCATCCCAGTTAAACCAATTGAAATAAAAAAAAACGTCCTTAAGATTCAACTACTAAAAACTCATGTCATGAAAATAGCCCATAGTATAAACCCAATTAAAAATCCAATCCCCCATACAAATTAGCCAGTGAAATCACCCCAGCACCAGACAAATCCCCATTACCTGATCATTATCCAACTGAATTGTCGTAATCATCCCATAAGATGTCCAACATAGATTTATGTAAGATTATTACCTTGAGGAGTTCAGCCACCAAAATACGAATGCCACACTGGAAAATCTTGGATTGTGCATATGTGTATCTAAAAATAATTTTCACCTATAAAAATATTTAACCAAGAACTAAACGGGGCCAAAGAGAAATAGTAGACTCCAACTCTGCAAAAGAGGGTATTGCCACGCTTTTCCTCTTCTTCGAGCCATTGATGGCATAAATATAGAGGGAAAGGGAGTGGACATCTTACTGGGTTACTGAGATTGGGAAGAGAGAGGGGTAGATATAGAGTAAATAAAAAAGATGAATACCCTCTCTTCAAGTTCTTTTCTCTTCAAATACTTGATCGGTCGATGACTGCTGACATAACTTTGAGCCAATGGGTGATTACGTGGATAACTTTGGGTTTGAGGATGTTAAATGTTTGTATAGCATTTTAGAGTATTATAGAGATATGTGCGTCTCTTTTAGGGTTGTAAAAATCAAGTTATTCGAGTTCGACTGTGTTCGTTCTGATAAAAACTCATTTAAGCTCGGCTCATAAGGTAAACAAACCAAGCTTGAACAAAATTGCAAGCTTGTTACCTTATTGAGCTCAATTCGAATTCGTCTCAATTACAAATAATCATACGAAAATAGAGTAAAAAATTAAAGCTACTCGAGCTCGACTCGTTTTTGTTTCGATTAAAGCTCGTTTGAGCTCGACTCGTGAAATAAACAAACTAAATACGAACACATTTTTAAGCTCGTTATTTTTTTCAAACCAAGCTTAAACATCCCACTATTCGTCTCGGCTCGGCTCGTTTACACCCCTAGTCTCTTTTTTAAAAGTACCTTTTAAAATTTATTAAATTTATAAGTACGTCTTTTATAATAAAGGCACCTTAACATTAAAAAGAAGTGAACCTGTTAATTTTAAAAGATATCTGTGAGGGACAAACCATAGCGGCTCAACTTTCGACGACTCAAACGGGTCCAACACGTTGTCCCAGTCAAATTCAGTGTTGCATGAATAATCACAAAAGCTTCTTACATGGATATATAAGAACTCAACTGGTTACCTATATTCTTGGGCAAGATAAACAGGAATCACCAAACGGGCCAATGAGGAGCTAGGAGAGTTTCTTATACGACTCAACTACTTTTTAGTGGTATAAATATAACCCTCACCCTGGGACAAAGAGCCATGTAATTTCGAACCTCGGAGAAATTAATAAAATCTAAGAAATCCCTCCGTGGACGTAGACAATTGTCGAAACATGTAAATATTGTGTGTTGTGATCATTTTCTTTGCTCTTTAATAACCTTGCTTTCTATAAATATTTAATTGTGATTTCTTGTACTCACAATTGGCGTCGTCTGTGGGAACGACTCTTTTTTTTCTAAAAAGTAACCCAGAGTCAAACGAGTGAACACAATGTCTCATCACCCAAACAGTGCACCCCTCGCTAGCGATGTATGATCTAATTTAGCCCCACTCAGAATCATATATGAGGTTCGTCAAGACAAAAATCCTAGATTTCACCCGAAAGAGCAGCTCTCCAAGCAAAGCAATGACCAACCTAAATCAACACAGATCTCATACTGGACGACGCTTATGAAGAACGACTCCACCAGCAAGAGGAGGCAACTCGTCTCCAAATAGAGGAGAATGCATGCCTCCAACGACGATTAGAGAAGATAGAGAAAGAACTCCATCAGGGGAATCAAAAATGCCGCGGTCGGATTCCTAACCCTCATGCGAGCAAAACTCATAGCCGAGGAAGTAATATTGGACGCGACGAGGACCGTTCGAAGCGTGGAAGTCATCTGGTGATACAAAATCAGGATGAAGAATGTCACAGGAAAGATATAAGAAATTTGGTCCGAAAAGAGATGGACCAACACCTGGCACATCGTGGGCCAACACCTGGCACATCATGGGCTCTCGTCACGCAGATGCAGTCCCCCTTCTCAAGGGAAACTGAGGAGGAGGAACCCCAAAAGAATTTTGCAGCCCTAAGGTTTAAGATACACGATGAAAAGAGGACCCCGTAGATCATGTTCATCAGTATAGGCAATCAATGACTCTATGGAATCACAGTGATGCTCTTATATGTTGTATATTCCCATCCATCTTAGTAGATGTCAACCAAAAATGGTTTGAGAGGCTTCCCCACATATCAGTTAAGAGCTTCAAACCCCTAGAAAAGGCTTTGTAGTTCATTTTATAACCAGTAACTCGCATTCGAAGAGGATGGATTGTTTACTCACCATGAGGAAAAATGACACACCCCAACCCAGTTACTTATAATTGAATTTGAAAGTCAAAGTGAGTCAAATCATATTACTTTAATTATTACTTACTGAAAGGATAAGTATGCTTATATTACCCCACTTACATTTGACCAAAACCATGGTTTTATGCATCCATGGCTAAACCCATCGGCCTCCTAGATTTGGCAGTGATATCACAATGCCTAAAAAACATAAATATAGGGACTGTGAGCAAAATAGCTTAGCGAAGGCATCACTACTACACTATTGCATAAAATTAAATGCAATAAATCATATCCATGTGGTAATATATATATATATATATATATACACTTATCCGACTCATTCATAAATAATGACTAATTATATACTTATCCAGTTCATTCATAAAGAATGATCAATTAATATTTATCCGGCTCATTCATAAAAAATAACCAATTATATACTTATCCGGCTCATTCATAAAGAATGACCAATTATATACTTATTCGGCTCATTCATAAAAAATGACCAACTTACCGAATCATGATTCACGTATCCTGTCTGCAGTAGACAATTCTCCCTCATTCCAGGTCGGGGAGTAAACTCCCATTTTGATAAACCGAAATAAACAGTTTCACATTCAAATCATTATGATCATATCCATAAACATGCATAAATACATCTTACCGGTGATTAATATTATGATCTTATCCATAGCCATTTATAAATGCAAATTAGTAGTGAGTACACTCACCTTGGCCATTTAATGTATTTTTCCCTTATTTTTATCTCGCACTTGTTCAACTGGTTCTCCTTCCCTTCCTATCACTCTTACAATATTAGTATCATCAAAAGAATATTAATAATCCAAATAATAACTTAAATGTAACTCAATTCATAAGCATCATATGATCCCATTCAAATCATTTATCATAAATAAAGTCCCATCCATATTCATGTCAAGATATTTAACATATCCAAATCATATCACAGATCATAATCAACCATTACAATTCAATATTTATCATATTGGATTTCTAATACAAAATACGGCGCATCATTTCAAGTTCCCTAAAGCAAAATATGTCCATTTATTTACTACATAGCAAATCTACCCTATAAGCTCCTCTATCATTCAGTTAACTTCCAGGAATTTTCACAATTTTTCTACAATATAACTTTCTATGACATTGTAACCAAATTTCAATAAACATATTGAATAATACAAAATTGAATTTTCATAATTTTTAGAGTTTGTTTTCTATGTCAAGAAAAACCTCAAACACCTGGTATGCATACTTACACTTTTGGGGCAGATTCTATACCTGAACTTCAAACTATCACCCAAGATTCATTTCTTGGTATTTTTATATACTTTTCGGACATAAAAGGTATATATAAGTATCCAACTGGAATCAATCGATTCCATTGAGTATTCACAAAGATACACCAGTTTGATTAACATAATGATTACACCCTTAGCTGTATGAATTCAACATGCTTCATATTTACAACCTACACATACCCATATATATATAACATAACGTATCCCCTTGTCCTCCAATATAATCTTTAATATCATATAAAACAACATATGTCATAAAAGGGAATAAATTTATAAATTAAATATTACCTAAGTACCCTTGGATACATAAGCTTGTTTATCTGTCAATTATCTTCCATGATCCTTCTATAATTCACCCTAACCTCTCTTTCTTTCATGGAAATCTCAACCCACTTGAAATTATGATGTAGATGAAAAATAAGGGAGATTTTAAGGTCTATAAGTCGGCATAAGGTCACCTCCCATTGGTCCAATCAAATCATAACACGTGGTGCCATATAAGACAAAATATCATTTAATGCTAAATGACTACTTTACCCCATGTTCGTAAAAAAATGATTTCTTCTCACTCGAATGTCCGTTCGATGCACTGTTTATTGTGTTACACACATAATTCATATATCTACAACTATCTAGTTTTTACCTCAAGTCAATTGTTATATTATAAAGGTCAAAACAAGTCTCCAACATGAACATTCCTACTGAAAACTTAAAAAATTTATGTTTGTAACTAATTCGATATTTCATTAGTTATGAAGGTAGGATTAGACTAAACATAGTAACTTAATATTATATACCCTAATAATACATTATCCCCATCCCATAAGGTAAGCATGATTTGAATATGATTTACCATAATTATATTCGGGTTGTTACAACTTTCCCTCCTTATAAAATTTCGTCCCCTAAATTTTATATGAATTCCACTTACCAAACAATTGAGGATACTATTTTCTCATGCTACATTCCCTTTCCCAAGCTACTTTTTTAATTTCATGGATACTCCACGACACTTTAACTACGGAACTAACTTTATTCCCTAATACTTGGTCCTTTCCATCAATAATTTCCACCGGTTCCTCGATGTACGATAAATCTTCTTTCATAATATCTTCAGTTTCTTTATCATTTACACGTAAGGATAATCATCTAATGATTTCTTATCAATGAAAATCAATTCCCAACACATATATTACTTCATACCTTTATATATGTATGTTGAACATTCACATATAATAGATTGTCAGTTGTATCATCATATATTCGCAATGAGCGAACATTCTTAACAATCTTAGTATCATTCTTTACATTTATCCATTCATTCCTATAGTGTATCCTTATCATCGTGTAATATTTCAAATCATAAATATCATATTACCAGACTAGCTTATTACACAGCATATTTCCATTTTCCATCCAATACCAAATACATGTGTGATTTTAACTACTATCCGTATCATTTATGAAGTTTAAGAGTATGTTAAATATCATCCTTACAATTTCTTAGTTTAAATATAGGCTCGCTACTTTTCATATATCGAAACTGAACAATCATTCACTAAATGTTTATTCTTAACCAAGATTTCATATCCATCTTCATGTACATTGTGCAGTCATGAACTATGAACTCAATATAATTTCTCACTATATTCCCTTTTTCAGTATCATTTGATTGTTCTTTAACTAAACTTTCAATAACCTTAATAAGTTATTTACCCAACCTAATAACTTTACAAACATAATCTTACCCCAATCCTTATTAGCATGATAGTCTTATGCAACATCATTAATGCACTAATCTTACCCGTTTGATATCATGAATGTTAAACGTAACATCACCACTTAAAACTCTAACCATAGTTACTAACCCTATAATACATCTCTAACTATTATATGTCGTATTTCTTTCAAATAACTTGTACAAATACCTTAATGTATCACACTATGGCATCTCACATAACACATTATCCTTACACATACTTCTTGGTGATTTCGTATAATGTCGATCATATTCATTATATGTCATACTCTTAGTGATAACACGTACGTACAATGACGAATAAAACTCAATATTCCCCAAAAATAGTTGTTGATATTCAAATCCAACTAGCATTTTTCTCATACTCATATATTATTCCTTATTCATCATTCGTTAAAGTTTAGATCTCATTTATTTATTTACTGTGAAAATCTCATTTAGCCCCGATTATATTTTATCACAAAGTCATTACACCCCATCATACTTCATTTATATTTCACCCTGGCCACATCCCATTAGGTTTTGTTGATATTAAGTATAGCATACACTCACCCCCCATTTCCTTATTTAATAACTCCTACTCAGTTATCATATACATTAGATATCAATAATTTTCCACCCTTCATTCCCAAATACATCTTTAATTCTCATAAATAATTCTTACCTTTCATCCGATAAGAAATTCATTTCCATAATACACAACACATGCACCCAAAAGGATTCCTTGATATTTTAAAATTCAAACTCTTTAACACATCATCTCAACTTTACTATTCTTATAAGCGTCCCAAAACATCATAAAAAATAATATCAACTGCATATACTCATACTATTAAAGAAGTAGATCTCAACTCTCATTACTATTTTCTTATACTTATCATAATTCACTATGAACCCATGTTCGGATCAATTGTGATATATTATATTTCACAGACCATTTCACATATTAATTTTAAACATATACAACTACTAATCTTCTATTTTCTCCTTTACTACGTGAATCTTCATTTTATCTAACGATTTAAGTCTCATCATAATTAGGTAACAAAAATTCTTCACAATTTTTTATTCCATCTTTTGTCTTTAAACATTTTCCCTCCATGACACGTTTGCAATATATAAAACAATGCAATGTTTCATATTAAAAAACTTGCATTCACTGTCATCCCTGAATAAACCTTAACATCTTATCTCATTTCCTGCAAGATCCCCATATTTCATATCCCGTACAATAATAGATATGTACAACTAACAGATGTTAGTCAATAACGTCAATTTACTTATGACTCAAAACAATTTGTACTTCCACTCCCAAATCTAGACGCTCCTAACCCCAGAACCTCTAAAACCAAGGCTTTGATACCAAGGTTGACACACCCCAACCCAGTTACTTATAATTAAGTTTGAAAGTCCAAGGGAGTCAAATCATAATTACCTTAACCAAACCATAAACACGAGTATCCTTTTTCAGTTATTAACATGAATCCATAAAACAAAAACTTTTCACAATTTTAAAGTAATTATGCTTATTCAAACTTACTGAAAGGATAAGTAGGCTTAAATTATCCCATTTACATTGGACCAAAAATATGGTTTTATGAATCCCTGGCTAACCCCACCGACCTCCTAGATTTGGCAGTGATATCACAATACCTCAAAAACATAAACATAGGTACCGTGAGCAAAATAGCTCAGCCAATGCGTCACTACTATACTATTGCATAAAATTAAATGCAATAAATCATATCCATGTGGTAATATATATACTCATCATACTCATTCATAATAATGACCAATTATATACTTATCCAGTTCATTCACAAAAATGACCAATTATATACTTATCCGGCTCATTCACAAGGAATGACCAATTATATACTTATCCGGATCATTCATAAAGAATGACCAATTATATACTTATTCGGCTCATTCATAAAGAATGTCCAACTTTTCAAATCGTGATTCACATATCCTGTCTGCAATAGACAATTCTTCCCCATTCCGGGTCGAGGAGTAACCTCCCTGTTGATACCAAAATTAGTATGCTGATATGGACGAATAATAAGAATACACGTGTCAATATATGTGGCACAATAGCAACGAGAAAGTTTATTTCCCCGACCAAGTCATAATCACTCCGAGCAACAAGTGTGCCCCGAGGAACTCCAACTCTCCGAGGAATTCCTGAACGACGAGCACCTAAGGCAGTCCGAGCTGCATCTCGACCACAACATTGATTGCCAGATAATCAACAGTTCAACTATTCATTGAATGCTTATCATTGACGCACACGCTTAAGGGCATTAAATGTATTACCCTTTAATATGTATATCATTGAATGTACCATCCTTTCAGATGACAGCCTCAAGGCTATAAATACATTGTATCATCCTCATTGTAAGGGGACTGGAATTTCTTGATAGAATTGGTAATCGAGAATTCCCAAAACACTCAGCAATAACATAACAGTGGACGTAGGTCATTCTTATAAGGCTGAACCACTTTAAAATCCTTTGTCTCATTTATTTATCTGTTATTGAATAATTAGAGTGATCTAATTTTTTACATCAACAGATTGGCGCCGTCTGTGGGAAACGACTGTTGTTATCGTTTTTCACCAAAAATCATTCATCATCAATGGCAGATAATCCGGAATCCAGCAATCGAAATGCTGGAAATGCTGGAAATCTTCCAAATCCTTCTGTACCACCAGATCTGGCTGGAATTATGACAAATCTGGCTCAAGGACAAACCGCCATGCAAGAAACAATGCGGCAACTCATACAAACCCTTCATGGCATTGCACCTGCACATTCGGGACAGCGAAGTGGTCAAAGGCAAACCTATTTACCTTCTTCACGATCCAGGCGTACAGAGACGTATCGTAATGAGGAATCTGATGATTTCTCTTATCAACCTGGGCAAACTTCATCAATACGGGCCACAGATACTGAGCAACGTATTTCTCTCTCTCCAGAGAGGACCAGTGCCTTGGAAAGGCTGAGTAGGGTGTCTCCTTTCAGTCGATTAGGCCCTAGGAGGAACAAAAGTCCTCTTAATGCAGCGTCGAGGAGCTTTCGACGACCATCAAATTTAAGGGAAGGATCTGCCCAGTCACGACCAGTTACTCGTCGAGATGAATCTGTTGACCGATCAGCTGTTCGTCAAGATAAATCCCAGGAGGCCACTTCAACGCGATCAGTTGCTCGGACCAATAGGCCCGAGGAAGGAAATGATGCATGGAAAGGTTCCATTCAGCGGTTGGAGGATAGATTGGGAGAAATGGCTAAGGCGAGGAACCCTCTACAACGAACTTTTGTTCAAGGGACACCTTTTGTACAGGCCATTGTGGATTTTCCTACACCGTCGAAATTTAAAGCGCCCGTGGTGACCCCCAAATATGATGAAAAGACAGATCCTGTTCTTCACATAGAGCAATATCAAGCTGTTGCCGACATCTATGTTGTCCCCGACGAGATGAGATGCAGAGCATTCTCAGGAACTCTTACTGGATCTGCCCAGATATGGTACAATAATCTTCCTCGGGGTAAGATTTCAACTTTCTTTCAGTTGGCCGAGTTGTTCATTAGCAATTTCTATTTTGGAGCAAAGCCAGTAAAACGAGTAGCACATTTGTTAAGTGTTAGACAAAAATCTGGTGAGAGTACTAGAGATTATATAACTCATTTCAATAACGAGAAGCTAGAAGTCATAGATTATGAAGAAAAGACAGCAATCACCACCTTGACGAGTGGGTTATTGCCTAACAAGTTATATTACACTTTGGCCAAAGATCCACCTACAACTATGTCAGAATTGATGGCAAAAGCGGCCAAAATCATGAATGTCGAGGAGGCTATGGCTGCGAAGAAGAATATGGATAAAGAAACCAAGGTGGAAATCGACAAATCTAAGAAGAAAGAGCATAAGGGCAATGGCGGTGACAAGCATTCCAAGAATAATAAGTCGTCATGGGAAGTCCTGAAGAAATTCGATAATTATACTCCTTTGAAAATGAGTATTAATCATGTTTTGGAAGAAATCAAGAATAACGAGGAAATAAAGTGGCCAAAGAAACTGAGGTCAGACCTTGACACGAGGAATAAGGAGAAATATTGCGAGTTCCATAAGGATCATGGCCATATGACCAAAAATTGCATAGCTCTTCAGAACGAGATTGAAACACTCATCCGAAGAGGAAAGCTAGCAAAGTATGTTGATCGGGGAGGTGAAAGAAGAAATAATGACCGAACTAGAGAGAGGTCTAGATCTCCTCGTCGAGCAGAGGAGAAAAAGAAGAGAAACCATGATGATGATCCAGATGATGACCCCGATCTTCCCAAGAAACCAAGGCAGCCAGAACGAGAGGTATTTTTAATACGCTTTGGGTCATTTGATTGTAATGTCATTACAGGAGGAGATGCAGGAGGAGGAGACCTTACTGCAGGAAGAAAGGCTTACCTTGGAGAGGCTCAAGCTTGCTCGTACATTCAACGAATAAATTTGGTTGAGGAGGATCGCCCGAGGAAGATAAACAAAGAGAAGCTGGTCATTGGTTTTTCAAAAAACGACCTTGCAGGTGTTCTTTACCCTCACGACGACCCTTTGGTGATCAAAATGAGGATGAAAGAAGTAGTGATTTCAAGGATTCTGGTAGATAATGGTAGTTCGGCAGACATCATGTTCTACTCATGCTTTGACAGTTTAAATTTGAAATTATCTCAATTGGAGCCTTATCACAGACCCCTCCTGGGTTTTGCTGGCAAGAAAGTTTTTCCACTTGGGACGATCAAGTTGGATATATTCATTGGAACTTGACCTGCTTGTCGAACAGAAAGAATGCGTTTCTTTGTGATGGATAAGAACGTGCAGTCAGCATACAACATCATCATGGGAAGAGTTGGTTTGAAGAAGTTCGAAGCAGTTCCATCTACAGTACATCAGTGCTTAAAATTCCCAACAAATTTCGGAGTAGGATTTGTGAAAGGTGATCAAAAAGTAGCTCGGGAATGCTATTATTCATCTGTCGAGCAAGAGGAGCTTGAAGAGTCAAGGAAAAAGACTACTACCTATCAGGTGGATGAAGGTACAGAAATTGAAACACTTGATCCCAGAGATGAATTCCAACTTGTAAAAGGACAGGTGGTGGAATCTACAGAAAATGTTATTCTGGACGATGAACACCCTGAACGAACAACTCAGATAGGTTCGACGTTGGATGCTTCAATAAAACAGGAGTTGATAACTTTCTTGAGAAACAGGAAGAAAACTTTTGCATGGAGTCATGAAGACATGCCAGGAATATATCCAACCTTCTTATGTCATGAGCTCAATGTGAATAAGGAGATCAAGCCTGTAAAGCAGAGAAGAAGAGTATTTAGTCCCGAGAAGAATCAAGCTATACAATAGGAGGTCGAGAAACTCCAGAAAGCCCAATTCATTGAAGACGTGAAGTATCCAGACTGGCTAGCAAATGTGGTGATGGTAAAGAAGAAAAACAATAAATGGAGAATGTGTGTTGATTTCATCGATCTCAACAAGGCATGCCCAAAGGATCACTTTCCATTGCCCAGAATTGATCAACTAGTGGATGCTACCTCGGGACACGAGCTGCTTAGCTTCATGGATGCTTACTCTGGCTACAACCAGATCAAAATGAAACCTGAAGACAGGGAAAGTACTTCTTTTATTACCCCTAGGGGAACTTATTGCTATAATGTTATGCCTTTTGGTTTGAAAAATGCAGGAGCGACATACCAGCGGCTGATGAACAAGGTTTTTGTCGAACAAATCAGTTGCAATATGGAAGTCTATGTCGATGATATGCTAACAAAGAGCAAGAAAGCTGCTGATCATCTAGTTGACTTAGGTCAGACGTTTGATCAACTAGATAAATATCAAATGAAGCTCAACCCGACAAAATGCACATTTGGAGTACAAGAAGGAATGTTCCTCGGATACATCGTCAACCAGCGAGGCATTGAGGCGAATCCAGAAAAGATCAAAGCTCTTTTAGGGTTACGATCTCCAACGACGAAGAAAGAAGTGCAAAGTCTTACAGGACGAGTTGCAGCGCTCAACAGATTTGTATCCTGAGCAACTGATAGATGCCTCCCATTCTTAAAAACACTTCGAAAAACTTTCGAGTGGAATGATGAATGTGAAAAAGCCTTCCAAGACTTGAAGAAATATTTGGGAGCACCTCCACTATTGTCCAGGCCAGTAATGGGAGAAAAGTTGTACTTATACCTGGCAGTATTAGAGAATGCAGTCAGCTCGGCATTGATCAGAATGGAGAATGGAGTCCAGAAGCCAATTTATTACACAAGTAAGGATTTCCGAGGTGCAGAGATCAGGTACCCAAAGCTGGAAAAATTGGCATTGGCATTAATCGAGGCAAGTAGAAGAATGAGGCCATATTTCCAGGCCCATACCATCGTCGTGTATACCTACATGCCATTGAGACAAGCCCTTCATAAGCCAGAAAAATCAGGGAGACTGATGTACTGGGCGATAGAGCTCGGTGAATATGATATTGTGTATGAACCCAGATCATCATTAAAAGGGCAAGCTGTAGTAGACTTTATAGCGGAGTTTACATATCCTGATACCCCCGAGGAACAAAAGTTGCTCGCTGACCAACCTGTGGATGTTACAGGATCAACAGACATAAGCTCAGACCAACTGCGGTTGGTAAAAGAGCTTGTGGATGTAGAAAGATCATCAAATTCGAACTCAGACCAACTCCGGTTGGTAAAAGAGCGAGAAGAGATGGTCGACGAAGAGCGAAAAATATCAGGGGAGGATGAAAGAAAACAGCAAATATTTTACCGAGGAACTCTGTCAGATAAGAAATTTGAAGACGAGATACCTACATGGAGATTGTATGTAGATGGTTCATCTTGCACAACAGGTTGTGGAGCAGGGATTATTTTGAACACCCCTGACGAGATTGACATGGAATATGCCCTGCGATTCCAATTCAAAGCCTCCAATAATGAGGCTGAATACGAGGCCATGATAGCAGGTCTTAATTTGGCAAAGATTATGGAAGCGCAACAAGTGATGGTATTCAGTGATTCTCAATTAATTGTGAATCAAATGATGGGGACATATGCAGTTGAAGGAGAATTAATGGTCAAGTATCATGCAAAGGTGATGGAGTTGTTGGCAGAATTCGATGCCATTCAGTTGATCAGAATACCAAGAATGGAAAATGCACAAGCAGACGCACTGGCCCGACTAGCATCAGCTACTCGTACCGAGCTGCGAAGAACAATACCAATTGAAGTATTAGAAAGTCGGAGCATAGACGAAGACTTGACGATGAATGTTATTACCCTTGATTCAGGACCATCTTGGATGGATCCCATCAGGGTATATATTGAGGAGGGAGAATTGCCGGAGGATAAGCTCGCTGCCAAGAAATTGAAGTTTAAAGTTGCTCGGTATGTACTAACTAATGGTGTTTTGTATAGACGAGGAATTATGGTAGGTTTGCAGAGATGTGTACATCCCTCCGAGGTGAAAGAATTGATTGAAGAGATCCATGAAGGGTCTTGTGGAGCACATGTAGCAGGTCGGACACTTTTGCAAAGAGTGATGACGCAGGAGTACTACTGGCCAACGATGAGGGCTGATTGTATAGCCTATGCCAAGAGATGTGATAAATGCTAACGTGTTTCCTCCATCCGACGAACTCCACAAGCATTGTTGACACCCATAACTTCTCCTTGGCCATTTGCCATGTGGGGAATTGATTTAGTTGGACCACTGCCAACGACCCGAGGAAGATTCAAGTACCTCGTCATTGCAGTGGATTATTTTACTAAGTGGGTAGAAGCTGAACCTCTGATTGATATGACATACGAGAAGGTGTACCAATTCGTTTGGAAGAATATCATCTGCCGATATGGTCTCCCTCATGCCTTCATCACAGACCATGGAACACAATTTGATAACGAGGAGTTTGCCGCCTATTGTCATCAGTCAAACATTTTGAAGATTCATTCAGTACCAGGCCATCCTCAAAGCAATGGACAGACTGAATTGACGAACAGAAGATTACTAAATGGTTTGAAGAAGAGGCTAAGTGACGCTAAAGCTAATTGGATTAATGAGCCACAGTCAGTATTGTGGGCTTACCGAACAACTCCCCGAGCAGCAACTGGAGAATCACCATATATGCTGGCATTTGGAAGTGAGGCTGTAATACCTGCCGAGTTGGGTCTTCCAACACATAGAGTGCTGAATTTTAATTCCCCAGTCAGCGACTTAATGAGAAGATTAGATTTGGACATGCTCGAGGAGGTTAGATAAGAGGCAGCCATTAGGAATGCTGCTTACCAACAACGAACAGCTCTGTTTTACAACAAGAGGGTGAAGAAATGCGACTTAAAAGAAGGAGATTACGTGCTAAAGAAGGTCATTCAGAAGCACAATAAGTTGGAAGCAAACTGGCATGGACCATACCGAGTTACAGAAGTTGTTCGACCAGGAACTTACCGAATAGCGACTCTAGAAGGAGAGGAATTTAAGAATGCATGGAATGCTGAACACCTACGCAAGTATTATTAGTGATGTAAAATGTAAAGCAGTTCCATCAATATGAATAAAACGATGATATTTCGCTATCTTCTTTCTTTTGTTGAAAGTTTTTCGGGGAATACTAGTGTGCAACACTACGCTGCTCAACAGTAAAAACAACACGATAGTTCAAGCTCAGACCAAATCCGGTTGGTAAAAGAGAGAGAACACGACCATACTCCTTTGGTTAGGAGGCGTACACTAGCTCAGACCAACTCCGGTTGGTAAAAGAGTTTGTGGACACGATAGTTCGAACTCAGACCAACTCCGGTTGGTAAAAGAGAGAGAACACGATATTCCTAAAAATACCAACTCCGGTTGGTTAGGAAACCATACTCCTTTGGTTAGGAGGCTGACACTGGCTCAGACCAATTTTGGTAAAAGGGCAAGTGGACATGATAGTTCGAACTCAGACCAACTCCGGTTGGTAAAAGGGCAAGAACAACATTCCTAAAAATGCCAACGTGTTTGGCTAGGAAGCAAAATACTCCTAAAAAGGCCGATCTCGATTGGTTAGGAAACAAGATATGCTCTCGAATACCAACTTATATTGGTCGGAAGGTAAGATTATTACAGAAAATACAAAAGTTCCTCGAAGAACAAAATATTCCAAACTGTACCAACTTAGTTGGTCGACGAGGAGAATTTATTGACCTTGGTTGGTCGGACACATTTCATGAAAAAGACAAAAATTTACCAAGTATGGTTAGTCGGGGATAAACTCTCACTAACTGTAGTTGGTCGACAAGAACAATTTAACAACCTTGGTTGGTTGGAAAATTTTTAAACATTTTTATACTCATTACTTTATTATTAAGTGATCGAGCAACATTTTTAATACTTGTAACCTTTTATTACTAAGTTGGTCGATGAACCACACAATATTGTTATGCAAGCACAAATATAAAGTGTTTGACAAGCACAAGACAATAGCAATACAAATTTGCAAACAAAAATGAAAGTTTTTCATTAAAATTCAAAATAAATTACAAGTTACATTGATAGTTACATGGATATGTATACTAACTGTTACATCAGAAATTCCTATTCTATTGGTTTTTTCCCCTCAGCTTTCGATACAGGTTCCTCGCCAGCAGGCGGATCATTTAAAGACTGAGGAGAATTGATGAAGTTCAAGTCCTTCAGCATTCTGACGTTCATTATTGAAGGTGTGTCCAATAGATGCTCGGGACGAGATACCTCGATCTGAGAATGAAGATTGTAGTCACCGAGGTATTTTGCAATTAAGCTCCGAGGAATGGCACGAGCTGGTTTCCATTCCATGTCCAAATTACAAGGTGGCACAGGCAAGTCGAGCAATCCGGGATCATAGTAGTCCCACAAATAATGTCCCTGTTCGAGTTTCAACACACATAAGGCATTCAGCCAGCCTTGTTTATAGCCCTCATTATTGGCATTCTGGATACGAGCATCTAAATGGAATAGTGCCTCGTTGTATCCAGCCATCCAGAACTCCCTGGGCTGTTTGTGGAATTGAAATGTTAGCTTTTCAAGTTTCTCGTGGAGACTGTTGATAAAGAGCTCATTATTCGCCAACACCGAATTCTTTGCAGAGAGTTATAGTTCCAGTTCTCTAACTTTCTTGGACAGTTCAGATAAAGCTTGGTTCTTAGCCGATAATTGGAATGCTTGGTTTTCCAACGCTGATTTAGTACGAACTTCGTTAATAGTAGGACAAAGAACTCTTGGTCGTCCCCGAGCAGGTGGAGTACTTTGTTCCTCGACAACGTTCTGAGCAACTCTTCCTCGTCCACGAGAACCTCTTCCTTGACCCCGAGTAGCAGTAGAAGGCCCAGCTCTTCTTAAAGCCTCCAACTCTTCACGCAGTTTGGCATTTTCCACTTCTTAAAATGAAAATCCCTCGTTAGTCACTGGGATTACAGATGTTGAAGAAGAAGCTGCAGACTTCAACTGCGCTAGCTCTTTCTGTAAATTGTTATTTTCTTGCTCTAAAAGCTCGGCAATCTATCTACAGGCTTCAACTTCACCCTTTAGGGTTCTCTCCCTGACATCATATCCAGCAAAGAGCTTCTCGTAGCCCTTCTCGGCAGAAATCTGCTGGTACTTCTTCTCATACCCCTCATGCAACAGGGCAGTTGATTCCTTGTACTGATTCTGAAGATCTTCTAGGATACATTGAAGCTCCTCGATCATTTCGTAATAAGCCACATTGTTGGCCACAGCTCGGTCAAGTAAACATTTCAAGTACTGATAAGCTTCCACTGCTTACTTTGAAGCATCATGACCAAGGATGTCGATAACTTCTGACGCACTTAGTTCTGTGTGACCAGCCTTATAATATTCATTACATTGCTGCATCAGCTTTGTATCATTGGCAGATAGCAATTCCATCCTGAACAGAAACTAACAGAGAAAGAAAAGACAATCATCAAAAAAGAAGATCAAGACAGAGTATAAATAGAAAAGATACAATCGTATAGAGGGGAAAATTCAAATTTTATTAGATCATAGTGCATAGTTACAAAGATCTTGGTTACACTTGACAAAGAAGAAAAATAGAAAGAGAATACCGAACAACTTCACACCTTTTCCTTGTCTCCCAAGACTTTATCGGGAGGCTGGGACTAGGAGCTCGGTTGCTCGGTGGGAACAATGAGTTGGTTGGCTGAAGTTAGGACTTGTTCAGGAGGAGCAGGCAGAGACGAAATCTCCTCGGTGACTGTCTGATTGGGTTGTGAAGCAAGGACTTGATCACCCACTGTCATTGAAGACTCCTCGGATGCAGCTTCGTCTTCTTCCTCATCTTCAATTCTAGGAGGGGGACCAGGAAGATGCTGTTGAAACAACTCAGAGTCCTCGTTAACCTTCAATTCTTGCAGGGCTGTAAGGACAATTTGTCCATCTTTATGTATATATTATGTCATACGCCGTTACAAGAATGATAGTTGAAAAGATCACATCGTCATCAACAAAATTCGAAGATCAAAAGAAGGAGGAATCTGACTTCTGAGGACCGGACCGATCCGGATCAGATAAAAGAACTGATCCGGTTCACCGGATCGATCCGGCTAAAGGTACCGGACCGATCCGCCTGCTGAGCTGAGTCCAGTACACCCGGATCCTTAGAGAACCGATGAAGGCAAAATGACCGGACCGATCCGATGCCACCCAGACCGATCTGGTTATAGAAAAAGAACCGATCCGACTTAATCGGACCGATCCGCCTAATCGACCGGACCGATCCGGCGAGGATAAACACTGCCAGATCGTGCAGCCGATTTTGTAGGGTTTCGATCCCTTATTTAAACCTCGATCAGCAGTTGGTTTTCTTAAGACTTATACACGATTTTCTGAGTTCCATAACTCTTAAGTCTTCATGGTATTTGAGTCCATTGATTCATACCCTTGATTCACACAAATTTCATACATTTGTGAGTCACTTTTGGTAACCCTAGAACACCATTGATGTTCAACCCTTTGTGAAGTGGACCGCTTCTTCCTCTTCATTGCAACCCTACTGGACAGGGATTGGTCCAGCCGCCAGCCCTACTGGAAAGGGTTTCTTCCAGCCGCGACTACAGAATCCGATACCCGAGGGTAATTCTTAGTCAACCTGTATTTCATTGTAATTCGATTGTAAACCGTCTTTTACAAATTATAGTGATATACAAATGGTTTTGCCCCTGTGGGGGATTTTTCCTTAAACTTTGTGTGTTGAATATTTATTGCATGATTTCATATTATTTCAATCACACCTAGTTGCTGCTTAGGGTTAAAAATGGTATTTATTATATTATTTCTTAATTGAACGCAAGCGCCAACTCTTTCAAGGGCAGCAACCCAACTGTCTCGGAAGTATTTCAAACTCCCATACTGCACCTGAGTCATTATTGCTGCTACCCCTTGTCCCATCCTTTGTCCCAGCCAGTGCGAAAAGATTTTTTCACCGCCACTTTTCTTTTTTTTTTCTCCGAGGAGAGCTTCTCGGATAGAAGATCCTCGGTGGCCTTAAACTTAGCTTCCACCTCCTCCTTTAGGCGATTCACTTCTCGCAGAAGGGATAATTCTTCTTCTGCTATTTTCAACTTATTTTCAAGCTCCCCAAAGTCCGTGAGCTTCTCGGCTTACTTCTTGTTCTCTTCCTCCAAATTTTTCACTTTATTTTCCAAACCCTTGGAAACTTCAACAAGCTGCACCTTCTCTGCCTCAGCTGCAGCTAATTTCTTCTCCCAGTCACCCCTATCCTCGTCATACTTTTGACGGGAATCCTTCAAAGACTGGGCTAAACCCTGTAGAGCATCCTCTACTCCGGACGAGGAGCTAGAAGCCTTGATCGCTTCATCTTTCTTCACAATGGTGTTAAAACAACTCACCAGTTGAAAAAGAAGATAATGATAAGTCATTGCAGAGATACATGTATTGATGGAAAGAAAGAAAATTCAGAATAAGAGAAACTTACTGAAGCAATGTGACGAGTAGCCAGGGATGTAAGCATATCCCTAGACATATTATCCTCAATTCCTTGGACTTCAGGAATGGTCCAAGTCTTTACCGAGCTCATTGCAGAACTCGGGGAATAATAGTTGGAACACCAGCTCCACTAGCTTGGAGCTGGGGAATGGTTTCAGAAAAACTGACCGAGGAGGATTTCTTCAGTCTCCTCAGTGGCATTTCAACAGTTTCAACCAAAGAAGAGCTTTTGGTTGGGGAGATGGTAATCACTTCCACAGGTGCATCCTTCTTGGTAGGAGCCACTGGGGGCTTCTCGGCAGCCTTCTGAGGAGTAACAGAAGGGGCAGCATCTACTTTCTTTGTCCCCTTTGGGACATCAGTTTTGTTTCTTTTTCCATCTCCAGCAGAGGAAGTCTCTTCAAAAATAGCAGGAACTCTTCTTTTGCCCATTTTCTGACTCAAAGGAATATGAGAGTCTGGTGAAGAATCCTCAGAAGCTGGCACTGGTTCACTAGTGCTGACCACAGGACGAGCAGTAAAGGATGATGTATAGCTCCTGTACTGCAACAAGTATGAAGCAGACCTGACGTGCTCGTCTGCAACTTTTTGATGCAAACTCCAGATATGTTTCAAATGCTTGATATTAACTTCTGATTCTTTTGGAGTCTTTCTTTTGCTGTCAACTGCAAACAAATACATATTGAAATGTCAATCACGCATTTATTCAAACATAATGAAATCATAGTTTCAGAAATAAAATAAAATGAAAATAACCTATCTCATTGCCATACGGAGGGCATTTGGGACCTTCATATACTTCATCTCCAACCAAAGGGGCATGTTGCCAATTTTTTATAACTACCCCATGCTCAAAATAATCCCTATTAGCATCAGGGATATTGACTACTAAAGCCCTATTCAAAAATCTAGTTTTTAAATAATAAACATTGTCTAGAACAACCCATTTATAACAGTACATAATCTCAGGAATTCCTATACGAGTTCTATGAGTTTGATTTAACCTATGCACCTCATTAACTATTCTCCATGTGTTGGGGGCTATTTTTGCAGGAACAACATCGAAATAATGACAGAACTCTAAGCACAAGGGGTTTGGTGGAAAAGAAAATCCACATTCAGCAATAAAAAGGCTGGGGAACCAATGTCCCTCAGCCAAACGAAAATAATTTGAAGGCTCAGAAAGATCCTCCAGAGTTACCCAATATGGAATGGAAAAATCAGAACGGAATTTCTCAAGAGATTCAATAACATAAACCATGGTGAATAAAAGAAGAAGGAAGAAGATCTTACAGGAAAAGGGAGATCTGTTGACAACGAACGAAGAAAAGGATGAACGCACAAGAGAGAGAAAGACTATGGAAAACTCGAAAGCAGAAATTGGAAAAGGTAGAAGACGATGGGATTGCCTATGAAGCTTAAATACTTTGCCTTGGCAAACGACGAAAGAAATGATTACAAAAAGGAAACTATTACGCTACCGGCGGCTAAAAGGACAAAAAGTGCACAAAGATCGAAGCGCTTATTAAAAATTCAAAAAGGCGGATTCTGCGAATTTGGAAGGAAATTCAAATACGAAGAAAATGCTCCTAAAACCCAGGAAGGTCATTTAATATTGCCATGTACCGAGAAAGAATGTTCCATACTCCTCAAAGTTCGAAATATAAAACATTGGGGGCTTCTGTTGATACCAAAATTAGTATGCTGATATGGACGAATAATAAGAAGACACGTGTCAATCTATGTGGCACAATAGCAACGAGGAAGTTTATTTCCCCGACCAAGTCATAATCACTCCGAGCAACAAGTATACCCCGAGGATCTCCAACTCTCCGAGGAACTCCAACTCTCCGAGGAATTCCTGAACGACGAGCACCTAAGGCGGTCCGAGCTGCATCTCGACCACAACATTGATTGCCAGATAATCAACAGTTCAACTATTCATTGAATGCTTATCATTGACGCACACGCTTAAGGGCATTAAATGTATTACCCTTTCATATGTATATCATTGAATGTACCATCCTTTCAGATGACAGCCTCAAGGCTATAAATACATTATATCATCCTCATTGTAAGGGGACTGGAATTTCTTGATAGAACTGGTAATCGAGAATTCCCAAAACACTCAGCAATAACATAACAGTGGACGTAGGCCATTTTTATAAGGCTGAACCACTTTAAAATCCTTTGTCTCATTTATTTATCTGTGATTGAATAATTAGAGTGATCTAATTTTTTACATCAACACTCCCATTTTGATAAACCGAAATGAATAGTTTCATATTCATATCATTATGATCATATCCATAACCATGCATAAATACATCTTACCAATGATTAATTTTCTGATCTTATCCATAGCCATGTATAAACGCATATTACCAGTGAGTACACTCACCTTGGCCATTTGATGTGTTTTTCCTTTATCTTTATCCGACACTTGTTCAACTGGTTCTGCTTCCCTTCCTACCATTCTTGCAATATTAGTATCATCATAAGAATATTAACAATATAAATAATAACTTAAATGTAACTCAATCCATAAGCATTATATGATCCCATTCAAATTATTTATCATAAATGAAGTCCCATCCACATTCATGTCAAAATATTTAATATATCCAAATCATATCACAAATCATAATCAACCCTTACAATTTAATATTTATCATATTGAATTTCCAATACAAAAAGACGGTGCATCATTTCAAGTTCCCTAAAACAAGATACGCCCATTTATTTACTACATAACAAATATTCCCTATAAGCTCCTCTATTGTTCAGTTAACTTTTAGGAATTTTCATAATTTTATACAATATAACTTTCTATGATATTGTACCCAATTTTAATAAACATATTGAATAATACAAAATTAAAGTTTCGTAATTTTTAGAGTTCGTTTGCTATGTCAAGCAAAACCTCAAACACCTAGTATGCATACTTACACTTTGGGGGCAAATTCTATACCCGAACTTCAAACTATCACCCAAGATTCATTTCTTGGTATTTTTACATAATTTTGGGAAATATCAAGTATATATAAGTTTAGTTTCGTATCCAACTGGAACCAATCGATTCTATTGAGTCTTCACAAAGATACACAAGTTTTATTAACATAATGATTACACCCTTAGTTGTATGAATTCAACATGCTTCATACTTACAACCTACACATACCCATATACATACAACAAAACGTATCCCCTTGTCCCCAAATATAATCTTTAATATCATATAGAATAACTTATGTCATATAAAGAATGAAATTTACAAATTAAATATTACCTAAGCAACCTTGAATACATAAGTTTGTTAATCTCTCGATTATCTTCCTTGATCCTTCACTAATTCACCCTAACCTCTTTCTTTCTTTCATGGAAACCTCAACTCACTTGAAATTCTGATGTAGATAAAGAATAAGGGAGATTTTAAGGTCTTTAATTCGGTATAAGGGCACCTCCGCTTGGTCCAATAAAATCATAACATGTGGCGCCATATAAGGCAAAATATCATTTAATGTTAAATGACTACTTTACCCCATGTTCGTAAAAAGACGATTTCTTCTCACTCAAATGTCCGTTCGATGCGCCGTTTATTGTGTTACACGCATAATTCATATATCTACAATTATCTAGTTTTTACCTCGAGTCAATTATTATATTATAAACTTCAAAACTAGTCTCCAACGTGAGCATTCCTACTTAAAACTTCAAAATTTTATTTTTGTAACTAATTCGATATTTCATGAGTTATGAAGGTAGGATTAGACTAAACATAATAACCTAACATTTTATATCCTAATAACACATTATACCCATCCCATAAGGTAAGCATGATTTAAACATGATTTATCGTAATTATATTAGGGTTGTCACAAAAATGGCACATAAAACTTTAGAGGAATATGCAAAGTGCTACCAGGAAACCTTTAACAAAGTTGAAGATTACTCGAAGCAGGTCATCGTAGCATCATTTAAGATCGACTTTCCCCCTACCTCCATATTGCACCAGTCCTTCACTAAGAAAGAGGCAGACACCGTTGACGATCTCATATCGCGTATTGAAAAATACGCCAAAGTGGAAGGCGTGATTAACACCAGCCAAGTAGAAACTGGTCGCACAAAGGCGAACAAAGGCAATGACAAAGATAATACTCCAAGGAAGGGGAGCACGAAGTAAAATGGAAGAGCTAATAATGGGGGCAAAGCAGATTCATCCAAAGCGTTCCAAGCCATTAACACAGTTTTTACGAAACCAATTTACAAAATCCAAGGAAAGATCAAGAATCAACAGCTTTTCAAATGGCCAACGAAGATTGGAGGAAATCCGATTAAGAGGTATAATGCACTCAAATGCACTTTTCATAAGGAAAACGGACACAAGACAGATAATTATAAGGCCCTAAAATCCCATCTGGAAGCGTTATCCAAAGCATGGCATCTGAAAGAGTACATTAAGAAGAAAACTAATCAAGTCGCCACCAATGGTGTCCCAAAACTAGATACTGCGCTCGACGACGAAGCAGGGCATGAGTTTGCTATTATATACGGGGCGTTCGACCTCAAGCAGATCTCGAACAACATAGTTCAGATGGAACTCAAGAAGGTCACAGTGGTAATGAAGGCCTTCCAGATAGATCTCGCCAAAAGCCAAACTGGCAAAAGCAGGCGACCAAAAGGTGTGGATTACAACAAGCACATAGTGTTCACGGAGGATTATTGATCCGGGTAATACCCCCATACCACGATACATTAGTAATCAATCTCATGATTGCAAACTGGGATGTGGATAAACTGCTAGTGGATTGATAAAGTTCTTTAAAAATGATGTACCTGGAGCTTTTTCACAAGTTCAAACTAAACGACCGTCCCACTGGTCGGCTTTGTCGAAAATATGACCATGCCATTAGGGAAGGTAGTTATGCTAGTAAGGGAGGGGAATATTTCTAAACTCATTAAGTTTCTGGTGGTAGATATTGACTCACCTTACCATGCTATCCTCATGAGAGGGTGGCTACACACCATGAGGGCGGTCCTTTCAACCTACCATAAAAAACTCAAGTGTATCACAGATCAAGGAATAATGGCGATCAGAGGCTATTAAGCTATTGCTTGAAAATGCTACATCGATGTCACTAGGCCCATACAAGAGAAAAAAGAAAAGAAAAGAAAGTCAGACCCGAAATATCCTAAGCCACTCCCTCCAAGTAGAAACTAAAGAATGGCAGACCAAGGGTGGAAGAGACAAGAGTCCACCCTGTAGACAGAGTTATGGAAAAATTAAAGGAAGAAGTTTTTTATGAGAGCCGATCGGAAAGGAAGTTTCTAATCGACACCACACTATCCGACCAAGAAAAGAAGGAGTTAATCGATTTTCTAAAATGGAGCCTAGATGTTTTCGCATGAGAGCCATATGACATGCCAGGGATTGATCCCGGAATCAGTTGCCATCGAATTCACGTGGACCCAACATCTCAGTCAATCATAAAAGGCCAAGTCAGTGGAAAATGAGTTAGGGAAACTTCTGGAGGTAAGGTTCATCAGAGAAGTTCAATTCCTGAAATGGCTCTTAAACTCAGTGGTGGTCCGAAAGAGCAATGACAATTATAAAAATGTGATTAAATGATTCATTTTTGTTAGTTACACCCATTCATTACATTCCATGTTTAGGTACATCTATATCGTGTTAACGTGTAACTCATATTTATTTTTGAGTCATTATGTTTTCTGTTTTTGTTCTGTCAGTTGTTTATATCAAATATTTAGCTTTCTAGGTTGATTTGTCACTAATTTTTGGGTTAGAATTAAGGTTTTTTGAACTCATTAGAATGAATTCTCTATGTCATTTGAACGAATTCCTCATGTAGTTCGATAAGTGGATCAAACGAGGTTTGTGCGAGATGGTTTTGACGTACAGTGTTTGGCCGTTAGAAGGTCGTTAGATGGGTACTTTCAAACGAGCTTCGCGCGAGGGCTTAATGTTTTGCGTCGTTAGTAACGAGATATTCATGGTTCAAAAGAGATGCTTATATCGTTTCAATGACATCACTTAATCGTTCAAATGACCTGATTAGCTTTTCCATATTTTTTGAGCAGTTTTAGTACCTTATGCTACATATTTGTTGTGACTCTTATGGTATTTCTAGATTGTCTGAGAAGAGTTTGTATGCAGTCGACTTGGATTTTTCATATTTGATTATTATACTACATTGATTGGATGAGATTATGTTTAGTCACATCATTTGATATTGTGATGATTTATTTATGTGACAGTTTTCTAGTTAGTTACTCATTTTTATCTGGTTATGGTTCACATGTTATGCTCGTGCTAAATATACATTTCTATGTTTATTTGTCCCACTAGTTGTCTATTTTAGGAAAAATGGGGGAGAGACAGATATGTGATGTAGGGGGAGTTTTGAGATTTGATTTGATTGATTTAATTATATTTGTATATATCCTTTGTTCCTCAATACTTCACTTGGTATCTGTTTGTTTCATGTGTGTAGAGATTGTTCAAAAATTCGGACCAAATCTCTAGAAGCACCAAATTTTATTTGACTTGTTACAAGCACATCCTTCCAAATTCCACTTGAACATAAACTTTTAAAGATCATCCCAATGAATCGTTGGTTCAATTAGAGCCAAAAGGGCAATTTATGAATTTTAAACAACTTTTTTATTCTTCTACTGGTGGGCTTATTTACCACCAATTGAATTCAAATAAATAAGGTTAAACACTTAAACTTTAGAGGGAAAGATCTTGAGTTGACTTTGGAACTAGATATAGTAACTCTCTTATGGAGATAGCGGGGAGGAAATTATTTAAATGATTTTTTTATTAACTTGGAAAACTCTAGAGTGAAAGTCCTCTTGTTCTTTATTTTCTGAATTTATTTGTATCTCTTCTACTCACTATTAAAACTATTTGCAAATATTTCTAACTCTTCATGAGCAGGCATTGAGATTTTTCTTCTAGGTTTTAAGTCTGAGTTATAATTCTTCATTGTGGCAAAATGTTTATAATAATCTGGAAAATAAGTTGCTCTAAGCGAAAATTTTCATATGTTCACAACCATAACTTTATTTTTATCAATGTTCTAGTGTTGAATCTTCTCCAAATGCTTAGAAATGATTGAATGGTTAACATTAAGAATGGATATAACTGAAGTATTAGTATTCATATCGAGGATTACTTATTACTAATGAATTAAGGTTAATCATTATTGATACCAAATTTAGTCTGCTGACATGGATCAATCACTTGAAGACGCGTGTCAACCTACATGCCAAATACAAATACTTTAGACGAGCAACTTAAGCGTACCGAGCAACTCAGGCACCCCGAATAACTTAAGCGTACCGAGCAACTTCAGCGGTCCGAGCTGCTTAGCGTGAAGAGCATTCAAATCAAGAGAATCAAAAGACAGCTACACATTAAATGCGCATTGTTATCGTACAGATGTATATGTCTACTGGATAACAGCGCATTATCCTTTCATATGTACAGCCACAAGGCTATAAATACATTGTGACCTCCTCATAAGAAGGGGACTTTGGATCTCTTGAAAAATCTGTTATCGAGATTCCAAATAAACAAGTCAGCAATACAAAAACAGTGGACGTAGGCCATTTTCCTCAGGCTGAAGAACCACTTTAAAAATCCTTTATCTTATTAATTTATTTATCTGTGATTGATTAATTAGAGATAATCTAGTTTTTTACATCAACAGATTGGCGCCGTCTGTGGAAAACGATTGTACTTTACGTTTTTCACCAAAATAATTCATCATCTATGGCTGATAATCCGAAATCCAGTAATCGAAATACTGGGGTCCCTCCAAACCCTTATACTCCCCCAAATGTTTAAGATCTGGCTGGTATAATGGCTAATTTAGCCCAAGGGCAAACGACCATGCAGGAAACTATGCGTCAACTTATACAAACTGTTCAAGGTGGAGTGCTGACCCAATCAAGACAACGAAGTGTTCAGAGAAATACCCATTTGCCTTCTTCAAGAACTAGACGAACGTTATTCCCGGAGGTCTCTCAATCTAGATGTACTGACTCATATCGTACTGAAAGATCTAGTGATCCTTCATATCAACCAGGCCGGACTTCATCAGTACGAGCTACTGATTCCCATCGAAATGTCACTCTCATCCCAGAAAGGACTAGTGTTATAGAGAGGTTGCGTAGAGTATCTACTTTTGATCGATTGGGCCCTAGGAGGAATAAAAGTCCTCCTAGGATTGCGTCAAGGAACTCTCAACGACCATCCGACCTAAGGGAAGGCTCTGATCAATCACGCCCAACAGTTAGTAATGAAAGGTCCCAAGAGGAAAACTCAACACGATCAGTTGCTCAAACCAATAGGCCAGAGGAGGGAAACGAAGCATGGAAAGGCTCTATTCAAAGGTTGGAGGACAAATTAGGGGAAATGGCTAAGGCTAAGAATCCTCTACAAAGAACTTTTGTCCAAGGAACACCATTCGTACAGGCAATTATGGATTTTCCCACACCATCAAAGTTCAAAGCTCCTATGGTGACACCAAAATACGATGGAAAAACTGACCCTGTCCTTCATATAGAACAATACCAAGCTGCTGCCGATATCTATGCGGTCCCAGATGAGATGAGATGTAGGGCGTTTTTAGGAACTCTCACCGGGTCAGCCCAGATAGGTACAATAACCTTCCTCTGGGGAAGATTGCGACTTTCTTTCAACTGGCAGAGCTCTTTATAGGGAATTTCTATTTTAGAGCAAAACCAGTCAAACGAGTAGCACACTTGTTGAGTGTTAGACCGAAGCCAGAAGAAAGTACCAGGGACTACATTACTCGTTTCAATAACGAGAAGCTTGAGGTAATTGATTACGAGGAGAAAACAACAATTACCGCTTTGATGAGTGGGCTATTGCCAGATAAGTTGTACTATACTTTGGCCAAAGATTCGCTTAGGACCAGGTACAATTTTTTTTATCCCTCGCGACTCTCCTGCAGCGAGTTCATTTTTTGTGTGATTAATTGCTCCTATGTGCTTTTAATTTCTGCATCGCACTTAAATTGAATGGTTTGATGAATTAATTTACCCAAGACCTGGACCCGATCATTAAAACGAGAAGGGATTTTATCACCCGACTCACTCGCTTCTCCATTGTGTGCTACCCTAGCTGTCATTAAATTTAAAATCAATCAACTAGCTAGCCCCATAGGAACACATTTTTGCAACAGACGATCACAAAGATAAATTCCATGCATTTTGTCGCCCGCGGACTTAATTATAATTTGACTACCCCTTTCACTAATTTTGAAGATAATAATTGGCTACGTGCTCGTTAGGATTTTTTCTTGACTCGTGTGTGTCTAATTCGATTCTTTCGGTAGTCGGTTTTAGTTAGTTCGCTCATATCAAGAGTCCATTTTCTCCCCTTTTTCGAAAAACCCCAAAAATATTTTTCTCTTTTTTTAAAAATCCCAAAAAGATTTTATTTTTTTTCCATATTTAAAATACCAAAAAGATTTTCCTTTTCTTATTTTCAAAAATCACAAAAAGATTTTCTTTTCTTTTGAAAAATATTTAAAACCCAAAAAAATATTCCTCTTGTCATGGCCGAAGAACGTCGTTTACGGGAATACTTTGGCCATTTCACATTCTCTCGAAGTTTGTTTGATGATAAGCCCGAATCGAACCTTCAATCATTAATTAATGGCTTTAACTCTCAAACGCCCACCGTTGATACTCGTGTGTCGTCCACGCACACATCTCATCTTCCACCGCCTCCGGTGACGAGTGTCAACCCATCACATGCTTCGCCGTGCACACACTGCTTTCTCAGCGATCACTTGTCCCATGAGTGTCCATTTATATTCTCTCCATTTGAATCCCCCTTGGAACATGTGTATCCCTATGACACTGTTTTGGACCCACTCTCGACGTATTGTCCCGACATATCTAATGCCGAGGGGTATGAGTACCCGAGCTATTCATGGAGGCCTGATCATCCTTCCATGCAATATGAATCCCAACACCATGCTGTGGATCCTTACGATTTCCAACAGTCGTCATCGCCACCTCGTTCACCTCATACCTATTAGTCCCCTTCATATGCTCCTTATGCTGATCACACTTTTGTCCCTCATGGAGATGCTTCTCCCGTGACTGCTACACTTGACCCTGCTCCACACACTTTATATGCATATTCTCCACATCCTAGTGTTTCTAGCGAGTTGTGTACACCTCAGCCACCATCGCCACCTGCCACCACTTCGCCACCACCTTGCACATCCGCTCTCGAAAGTCTTTTGCACAAGTTCGCGCACACACTTCAATCTCAAACTGAATCACTTCAAAGGCTTGAACAGCGATTATATGATTTTGAGTGTGCGAACGAGACGGATTCCATCCCACGTCAACCCATTATTGCCCCCACGTGGGACGATGATGTGTCGTCTTATGCCACTGATTTTGAGTGTGACCAACCCTATCTTCCTGAGAATCTCGACATTGAGACCACTCCGTGGTTCGAAACCCAAGTTGACAATTGTGTTGACGTATCCCTTGATTATGAGACTGGTCCTACATCGCCTTACCTTATCGAACCCACCATTGCGGTTTGCCTTTCCCCTTCCATAGAATCCTTACTTATGCCCGAGCCTACACCTACTAAGTCCAATGCGTGTGTTCCCAAGAAACCACTTCATCCTAGGTTAGCTCCGGCTGCGAGTGATACCCACTATCTTGTTATTGCACCTCACATGTTCCCATCTACGTATTTAGGTCCTCACTTATATCCATCCTCCACCCTAGTACTCCACGATCACATTTGTGCATTTTTCATAGACCCCACTCTCTATGAGAGTATTTGTGCTACTCTCCACTACCGTGACACCGAGCTTGTTACTCTATGCACACCACTTCTTTGTGGTGTTGACTTTTTCCCTCCACCGCTCCCTAGCGTGTCACGGCGTGTCCATTATCATCGTCCATTTATAGAATGGTCGTGCAATTTCTTTGAGGCCCACCCCATTATTATTGTCAAACCCTTTTGCCTCCCCCACCAAATTGAGCACCATTCTTACCGGGCCCTAATTGCCCTCACATTTACGCTCAATAAGGCCCGTGATCGGCGCCTCTTCACCCTCTCTCTTGTCTTTCTCACCCTTACCCTAATACCCACCCACCCCTGGTCCATCGATGCTTTGCATCGAGCGATGCACTTCGTTATACAAGTGCATTGACCTCTTTTAGCCTTTATCCAACAAAACTGACGTTTCAGTCTTGTTTGGGGGTGATTCTCATCACCCAAATTTTTTCTATCGCCTGTGCTTTTCATAGATCCTATCCTTAGGGGGAGATTGGTTCGGTCTGGCTGAAGACGTTAAACTTATCGCTACCGGGAGGCAGCCCGTCGTTCATTGTTTCTGCGTATGAGTCTTACCCTGTTTGGGGGTGGTGTTTCACACCACCCAATGCTTTTCACATGCTTTATAGACTTGTACGTCTTTTTGTATCACATTTGTTCTTCAGGTTTCATCTATGCTCCAGAATGCGGTACATTTCACTAGTGGTTCATTATGGTAATATATTTCCTCCCTTGTGCTTTTATTTTTATATCTGGTTTTAAACATCGAGGACGATGTTCTCTTTTGTTTGGGGGTGGAAAATTATCAAAATCGTATCTCTTTTGAAAATTTTCAGAAACAAGTGATTTTAAACTTTTTGTGCAGTTAAAAATAATTTTTTATGATATGATTTGTCTATCATACCTCTTTTAGAAATCTCGGAATACCCGTATTCGGCCCTAAAATTACGCTTTTAACCATAAATTAATTAATACCTCTTAAAAGCGTACTTGCACTATGAATTTTTAGACTCAGCAATTTGCACTATCACGTTCACAATCAAAAGTTGAAGAGTAACAATATTCTCAAGAGAGCCTTAAAAGATCACTAGTGGTGACTTAAACCCGTGAGATTTGAGCCTTTCACCTTTTTGAGGGTTTTTACGTATCTCCGAGTCACAAGTTGACTCAACTTTCTTTGGATACCGCACTTAGTCGTTGCATGGTCTCATTATTTTTTTCAAATTTGGCTTAATCACTGAGAATGACATTACTTTTGAGTTGTAAGAAACATGTGTCTTGTAGTTTGTCTCGAGCACTAAACCGATTTTGCCATACACGTACCATTTTCCCTATCACATTATCATTCACCCATTATCATTTTTCCATATTACCCTTATCCATATGTCCCAAATACCATCCATCATTGCCATCATTTTTTATAAAAAGAGTGTTTGAAATTTTCCATGTAAATTGTCTTCATTTGTGCTATGAAAAGAAAAATGTATCGTAATAAACAAAAAAAAAATGGAAAAAAAAAATATATATATAGAAAAAGCAAAGAAAGAAAAAAAAACAGAAAAGAAGAAAAAGAAAGCATGCGATCATAAATTCAAAAGATGAAGACATCGGTTATTCAAAGTGTGTCACACTCTTCTCAAAACACCCCATCATTCATCTTCTTCATTAGCCCTTCATACCTTACATAAACCCCATTTTCACCCTTGGTAAAGTGTTCGGGCAAACGAGAAGATTATATGGTGAATAACTCGACATTCTCGACATAGTGGTTAGCATTCCTTCATGAGATCAGATTTTTTTTACCTATCCATCCTTTTTTATAAAGTATGTGAGACGTTTGAACTTGTTTACATTTACTCACCTCCTCACACACTAGAGAGATACACTTGCCCAATTCTCAGAGAGTTCGATTCAGAGAGAGATATCCAGTAAGAATTGAAGTCAAAACGCTGATCCTATTAGGTGATCTAAGAATTACTCCAATGAAACTTAAGATTATTTCACACTACACACGCTGAGTTTTAGCAATGATTACGTTTTTGGTATTAAATAATTTCATATCTTATTTTGATAGTTGAATACGGTGTTCCTTGATGTCCTTTTAAAGTTGGGTTGTATAGCATTTCATCATCTACTCAGATACTGCATTTAAATAAGTTTTTGAATTTTGTGGGTATATTCACTGCAAACCCTCACGAGACACCACTCGTCTTGTAGGGCAACCTATTGGTTTAACGACTTGTTGCACAAGCTAAGTGCAATCGCCAGTGCCTGCGAAAGTGGCACACTTTTGGTCACTTATCTCTATTTCTCTTTAATTTTTGCTCGAGGCCTAACGATGTTCTGTTTGGGGGTGGTGTGATAAGCACCCAAAAGTGTATATTTTATGCCCCGAATAGATGCATTTTAGTCACTCAATTTAATTAAAATTGGCCTTATGTTCGTATTTTACCATTTTGCAGGTCAATACGCAGTCGCAGTATCAAAAGTGCTAAATCAAGTTAATTGCGACTCAATAGCGGTCAAAAGCATGAAACGAAGAAATTAAAGAGACCGTGAAGTGAGATGTCCATTATGAGCTTATCGAGATGTGTTCTGAATACCCCGAACCAGTCCCGAACCAAATCTAAACCTAGACCGAGCCCAGTCCATACCCCGAGCCTGGTGTGTGTTGAGTTTGTGCCTTTTTAGATTTTCTTAGATTTAATTAGAATTTTCTAGGACTTATTTTCTATTTTTCTATTTCTTTATTTTGATTTTGATTTTTATTAGTTTTTAATTTTTAATCTTTATTTTATTTTATTAGGATTAATTTTTAGGAATTTATTTTTTATTATATTTCATTTTATTTATTTTAGTTTTATTTTATTAGGATTATATTTTTTAGCTTTAATATAATTTATTTTCATTTTTTTTAGTTTGAGATGTTAGTTTTTAGTTTTATTAGATTTTAAATTTTTATTTAGTTTTAGTTATATTTTTTTTAGTAGTGTCATTTTTTAGGGGTACGAATTAAACACACACGCACACCACTTACCAACCCCAAACATACACTAAAAAATAACTCACTTACCCATACCCTATTATCCTACACCAAACAACCCCTACACTATTCATCATCTCCTACTTCCCTCATCACCCTCTTTCTCTCACCTCCATAATCAAACCCAACAAGAACAACACCAAGCCCAACTCCATCACCACGGACCTGCTATACCCAAATCTGCGCATCCAACCAAACCAAAACCCCTTGACAGCAAACCACCATAACCATCTCTACCCGAAATCGGGTATAACCCAATAAAAATCCACGGACCCATCCTCTCACCCCTCCGACGGAGACCGCCCCAAACCGGAACCCAATCGAGTTCAACCCGGTTCTAAGTCCGATCCACCTCATCCACCACCGTCCCTGTTCCGGTCCACATCGAAAACCGAAAACCCAGACTTCTCCGGCGCCTCTGCCTAACCAAAGCCGACGACCTGCCGGCTACTAAACCTGACCCCTCCAACTTCCATCCCCGACGGACCCTGCAAACTCGCGACTCGACCATTACCAACCCGGATTTGAAATTACCCCCACTTACTAAGCCACGAATTCAGGGATCAGAGTGAAAATCTCTTCCAACAACAAAAAAAACACACGTGGATATCCCTCAAAACATCCCATGCTTTGATTTGGTTGATTCAAATCCCATCAATATCTCCTCTCAAAATAAAAGTCGTGGGTTATAAAAGAAAATGGGGAGTCTCATCTCTAAAAAGACTCGGAGCACAAAAAAAAAAACAGATAGGAAGGCAGGAACGTAGAGAGAGAAAAAGAGACTGTATATTATGTGCAGTTAGGTTCATAAAAAAATTCCAAAAAAAATAGTTTAGTGTTAGAATAAATTTTTAGGTTCGTTTTTTTATTCTTTTTGGTGTGATCAAGTGCTGGATTTGTGAAAACATTGGGACACATGTGCATGAACGCGATTCAAGGAATCAATTCAAAGGGAGACTTTTGTGTATTGTATTTCTTGCTCTACTTTTTAATTTATTGTTCCATGTTTGTGGTTGTGATTAATTATTTCATTATGCTTGTCTAACCACCCCGTTCAAGGGGTGGGATGCACTACGAATGATATTACTTTAATTAATTGGTTTCATTAATTTTATATTTCTAAGAAAATTAATTTTAAGTATCACCAATTAATTTATGGAACGAGAGTTAGTAAATTAATTGAACGAATTAATGTTTGAATGTTGGAATCGAACTAGAGATAGGTTTTTTCGATAATTAAATATTAATTCGGTATTGAAATTTTAGGATTGATATTTTTTTCGTTAAATTGATCCTAGCGGGTAATTTTTTGAAAATAGTATAAATCCTAATTTTTCATTCGTGTGACATTTTTAAATTAATTTTTTGAAAAAGATTTTATTAAATTTATAATTTTAACGAGAGTTAGATTATCGATTTAATATTATCTCGAAATATTTCAAATTAATAGATTGATAAATTAAAATAATTGAAAATGCAGTGTAATCACATCTCTTGACTTTCTCACATATTTCACACTCGGTTGCACATTTTTTTCGTTCTATAGTCATTTTATAATTTTTAGCATTTGTTAGTTAATTTTTTCCTTGAAATTGTTTAAAAAAAATAAAAATAAAAATAAAATAAATATTTTCATAAAAAAAAAATTGAGATTGCACGTTTTCACATTTATTGTTTCACCTTGAAAGTAGGATTGATACCCGTACTTACCGCAATACGAGTTATTTTTAGACAAGTTTTGTAAGTACTCAAGGGAATTTTGAGAGTGGCTTTTGCACGACAACGATACATACGCAAAAAGCTTCTTATCACTACTCGTTACGTATTGACCAGTGGCATTTTGTACAGAAGAGGAGTTATAGCAGGATTACAGAGATGTGTCCATCCCTCCAAAGTTAAAGACTTGATTGAAGAAGTTCACGAAGGGTCCTGTGGAGCTCATGTAGCAAGTCGAACGCTTTTGCAAAGAATAACAATGCAGGGGTACTACTGGCCAACGATGAGAGCTGATTGCGCAACTTATGCTAAGAAGTGCGATAAATGTCAACGTTTATCTTCCATCCGAAGAACTCCCCAAGCATTGTTAACACCCATAATGTCCCCTTGTCCATTCGCCATGTGGGGGATAGACTTGGTCGGACCACTTCCAACGACCAGGGGAAGATTCAAATACCTCGTGGTTGCTGTGGATTATTTTACTAAATGGGTAAAAGTTGATCCTCTTATTAATATGACATATGACAAGGTCTATCAGTTTATTTGGAAGAATATTATTTGTAGATATGGCCTTCCCCATGCATTCATCACCGATCATGGAACCCAATTTGACAACGAGGAATTTGTTGCCTATTATCATTAATCTAGCGTATTGAAGATCCACTCTGCGCCAGGCCATCCCTAGAGCAATGGGCAAACTGAGGTAACTAACAAAACCCTATTGAATGGTTTGAAAAAACGGCTGGATGACGCAAAGGGAAATTGGATCAACGAGCTACACTCTGTGTTGTGGGCCTATCGCACTACACCACGAACAACAATTGAGGAGTCTTCATACATGTTGACATTCGGGAGTGAGGCTGTCATACCTGCTGAATTGGGTCTACCCACACATAGGGTGCTTAACTTCAACTCCCCTATAAGTGACTTAATGAGAAGATTAGACCTAGATATGTTCGAAGAAGTCAGGGAAGAAGCATCGAGCAGGAATGCAGCGTATCAACAACGAACAACTTTGTTCTACAATAAAAGGGTGAAGAAGTGTGATTTGAAAGAAGGGGATTATGTGCTGAAGAAAGTGATCCAAAAGCATAACAAACTGGAAGCCAACTGGCATGGACCTTACAGAGTAACTGCAGTTGTTCGTCCAGGGACATACAAAATTAAAACTTTGGAGGGAGAAGAATTTAAGAATGCATGGAATGCAGAACACCTGTGCAAGTACTATCGGTAATTGAAATATAATGCAATTTCTTCAATATGAATAAAGTGATGTTTCACTCATTTTCCCTTCTTTTTCCTTCTTTATTGATTTTTTTTGGAATATTAGTGCTACACACTACACAAACCCAAATTCAGAGCAACATACCACCAACTTCGGTTGGTCGGCAATCCAATTACCACCAACTTTGGTTGGTCGGGAACTCAATACCACCAACTCCGGTTGGTCGTTAACTCATTACCACCAACTCCGGTTGTTCGGTCAATCAATTACCACCAACTCTGGTTGGTCGGGAACTCATTATCACCAACTCCGATTGGTCGGTCAATCAATTACCACTAACTCCGATTCGTTGGAAGCTCAATACCCCAACTCCGGTTGGTCGACAACTCATTACCACCAACTTCGGTTCGTAGGTAAATTAAATACCACCAATTCCGGTTGGTCGGCATCTCATTACCACCAACTCCGATTGGTCGGTAAATCAATAACCACCAACTCCGGTTGGTTGGTACCAAACTAGGCAAGAAGCTGGATGACCTCCCGGGGCATCCACTGTCTAGGCAACCAGGTAATCCATATGAGATTACTACAACTAAGCAGGAACATGGGATGAAAATCATTCCATTGCTTAGGCCCAAAGAGTGACAAGTCACTATAATCAAACAACAAATGGGATAAGTATAGTATATACATATATATTTACCAACCAACAAATAAAGACATTCTATAAATTATTTTGAAGAAAATGAAATGGCAAAAGACAAACTTTTTCTTCATTAAAGCAAAGCAGATTACACAAGATATGAAGTCTAATTCATTAAATCAAATATCCTATTCTATTGGTTTCTTTCCCTCTGCTTTTAAAACAGGTTCTACCCCAGCTGGAGGATCATCTAATGCATAAAGGGAATTTATAAAGTTTAGATCTCGCAGTATTCTGACATTCATTATGGATGGTCGATCAAGCAAGTGTTCTGGACGAGCTATCTCAAAGTTTGCATGAAGACCGTAATCACCGAGATACTTGGAAATTAGGCATCGAGGAATTTCACGAGCAAGAATCCAACTAATATCAAGCTTAAAAGGAGGCACAGGTAAATCAAGCACTCCAGGCTCATAATAATCCCATAAGTAGTGTCCTTGCTCCAATTTTAGCACACACATAGCGTTCAACCATCCCTGCTTGTACCCCTTATTATTTGATTGCTGCAACTGAGCATCAAGATGGTACAGAGCTTCATTATACCCAGCCATCCAAAATTCCCTAGGCTGTTTGTGAAATTGATAAGTTAATCTCTCAACTTGCTCGTGGAGTTTCTTTACTTTCCAGAGAAGAACTTTGATTAAAAACTTGCTCGGTGAAGTTCAGAATCTTTTTAGACATTTCTGCCAAGGCTTGGTTCTTCGCCATCAACTGAACGACTTGATTTTCTAAAGTCGACTGAGTTTTTGCTTTTTCAATGATGACCCGACCAACCCTTGCTCGTCCACGAGAAGATCTTGCTCTACCACGAGTAGATATGGAGGGTCCAGTTCATTTCAAAGTTTCTAACTCATCTCGTAAGTTAGCATTTTCTACCTCCTAGAAGGAAAAACCTTCATCATTAATGGGGGCCAAGGATCCCGAGGAAAAGGCATCAGATTTGAGTTATTTTATTGCCTCGTGCAAAGCAATGTTCTCCTGCTCCAATAACTTGGCAATATGTCTATGATCTTCAATTTCAAGCTTCAGTACACTCTCCTTTTTCTCATGAGCAGAAATGAACTTGTCATATCCCTTATCAACACTCAATTATTGGTACTTTTTCTCATAGCCTTGATGCAGAAGTGTGGTGGATTCGTTGTACTGCTGTTGGAGTTCCTCGATCGTTCCTTGAAGATCTTCAATCATCTCGTAGTAAGCCACATTATTAGCCACGACACGATCAAGTAATCACTTTAAGTATTGGTAAGCTTCAACTGCTCGGTCAGAAGCACCTGATCCGAGGATGTCAGTTATTTGGGCCTCATTAAGGTCCGCGTGACTAGCTCTAAAATAGTCATTGCATTTATTCATCAACTCTGTATCATGAGCTGATAAAAGCTCAATCCTGGCCATAAACTAGCAAAGAGAATAAATAAAAAAAATCAACAATGTTACGAACAGAGCAAGTAAGAGAGAAATTCCAGACGAACAACAGAAGTTCAAATTTTATTCATCATAATAAAGGAAAATATAGTTCAAGGTTACATTCACGAAAACAGTAAAAATAAAAGACCCGAATAACTTTTACACCTTCTCCTTATTTCCTACGACTTCTTCAGATATTTTGGATGAAGGGGTCGGTTGCTCGGAGAGCAATGGTAGCTGCTCGATAAATGTGCTGGCTGGTTAGAGTTGCTCTGAGGGTTGGGAAATAGCAACAACAGGGACCTGCTCTCCTGTCATCAAGTAAGACTCATCTGAAGCTGCTTCATCTTCTTCTTCTTCTCTAGGAGAGGGATGAGGGACATGAGTATGCTACTGAAATAACTCAGAATTCTCCGCAACCTTTAGCTCCTTTAAGGCTGCTACCCATCCATCCCTAAAGTATTTGACACTGGCATACTCCATTTGAGAAGACATGACAGCCAGGCCCTTGTTCCAACCTTTGTCCTAACTAGCACTGAATGATTTTTTAACTGCAGCTTTCCTTTTTACCTTCTCCGAGGAGGTCCTTTCCTTAAGGAGCTCTTCGGTAAACTTCAGTTTTTCTTCTACCTCTGTCTTGAGTCGCTCAACATCTTGGAGTTTAGCGACACTTTCCTCAGCAGACTTGAGCTTGACTTCAAGCTCGCTATTATGTTGATGGACCTCCTTCAGTCACAGCCTGATCTCGATTTACTTCAATAGACTTTAGTTGCTTCTCCCACGCATCTTTATTTTCCTCGTACTTCTGATGAGATTCCTTCAAAGACCGGGTCAGTACAACAAAAGTCTCTTCTACCCCACCCGAGGAGCTGGAAGCCCTGATGGCTTCATCTTTCTTCAAAATGCTGTTAAAACACGTCACAAGCTGAAAAAAGAAAGAGCTTTAAGTCAATATATGAACATAGTATTAGAAAATAAAGGACTCAGGCTAACAATACTTACCGATGCAATGTGTTGAGCAGCCAGAGTAGTAATTTTCTCACGAGAAAAAGTATCTTCAATGCTTTGGATTTCTGAGACAGTCTAAGATCTTACCAAGTCCACAGCAGAGCTCGAAGGAACAAGAACTGGAACACTACCTTCAATATTTGAAGGTTGAGAGATAGGTTCAACTAGTCTCTCAGAAGAGCTTATTTTTAATCTCCTCAGAGGTGCAGGAGCATTTTCAATTAAAGATGTTGTCTCTATTGGAAAGATGACAACAGTCTTACTCGGAGGCACAGGGGGCTTCTTAACAGTGTTTTTGGCAACAAGGGAAGGGGGTACATCTGTATTCTTTGTCCCTTCATCTGGGACATCTTGTTTATTTTTCTTTGCCTCATCGGTGGCAGAGGCAGACTTATCAAAAAAGCCAGGAGCTTTCCTCTTCTTCATTAAATCAGTAATATGAATACTTAATTAAGAGGAAGAATCTTCCACACTGGTTTTAGAGGTTGGTACCTGATCAAGATCAACCACCACTAGACGAGGGCGAGCAATGAAAGATGAAGTGTAGCTTCTATATTGCAGCAAATAAGAAGCAGATCTAACGTGCTCCTTAGCAACAGATTGATGTAAGCCCCAAATCAGTTTTAAATGCTTTATATTAACCTCGGTTTATTTTGGAGGTTTCCTTTTACTGTCAACTATAACAAACAAAATCAAATGTCAGTGATGCATTTTATCAAATATAAAGAAAATAAGATTTCAAAAATAAAAATAACCTATCCCATTGCCATAAGAAAAATATCTGGAACCTTGGTATACATCATCTCCATTTAATGGAGGGTGTTGCCAATTTTTCATCATAACCCCATGATCAAAATAATCCCTATTGGCATCGAGAAGATTGACAACTAAAGCTCTATTCGAAAACCTAGTTTTTAAATAGAAAGTACTATCACTAGTAACCCATCTGTAGCAATACATAATATCTGGAATCCCTAAACGAGTTCCATGAAGTTGATTCAACCTATGTACGCCATTAATCACCCTCCATGTATTTGGAGCTACTCTTGCAGGTACAATATCGCAATATTGGCAAAACTCCAAACACAGGGGATTTGGCGGAAAAGAAAAGCCACATTCGGCTACAATAAGACTTGGGAACCAATGTCCCTCAGCTAAAGAAAAATAATCAGAAGGATCAGAAATTTCTTCCAAGATAACTCACGAAGGGATTGAAAACTCAGACCGAAATTTATCTAACGATTCAACAAGATAAACCATGGTGAATAAAGAAAATAAAGAAGAAGGAAGAAAATCTTATAGAGGAAATAGAGATCAGTTGTCAATGAACGATGGAAAGAACGAAGGCACAAGATAGAGAGAAAATGAAGAATTTAGAAATACATATTTGAAAAGTAGAAGATGACTGGATTTCTATCGCGTTTAAATACTTTACCTCGGGAATAGAGAAAAATAATGATTACAAGGAAAGACGTTTGCGTTTCCGTCGGCTAAAAGAAGAAAAAGGCATAAATATCGAAGCGATCGGGAAAATTCAAAATATTTATGAAGCCTGATATTTTGCGTTCAAGAAAGGAATTATGTACAATAAAAACCTTCCTAAAATTCATAAAGACCAGTAATCCAAGCAATTTTCAAGCAAAATGTTCCACATTCTCCTTCAAACCTCAACTATGAAACATTGGGGGCTTCTGTTGATACCAAATTTAGTCTGCTGACATGGACCAATCACTTGAAGACGCGTGTCAACCTACATGACAAATACAAATACTTTAGACGAGTAACTCAAGCGTATCGAGCAACTCAGGCTCCCCGAGCAACTTAAGCGTACCGAGAAACTTAAGCGGTTCGAGCTTCTTAGCGCGCAGAGCATCCAAATCAAGAGAATCAAAAGACAGCTACGCATTAAATGCGCATTATCATCGTACACATGTATATGTATACTAGATAACAACGCATTATCCTTTCATATGTACAACCTCAAGGATATAAATACATTGTAACCTCCTCATAAGAAGGGGACTTTGGATCTCTTGAAAAATCTGTTATTAAGATTCCAAATAAACAAGTCAGCAATACAAAAACAATGGACGTAAGCCATTTTTCTCAGGCTGAACCACTTTAAAAATCCTTTGTCTTATTAATTTATTTATCTGTGATTGATTAATTGGAGATAATCTAGTTTTTTACATCAACAATCATCTTTACCATTCACTAACTCTGTAATTTCAATAGTAAAATTCTACTTGACTTGACTGACATTATTGGTTTGGGAATTAAAAATCTTCGAAATAAATTGCTCCCGTTAGTGGTTAATTTTTATGATTTCTTCCACGAATTCTTGAAGATTCAATTCTCCATATCTTGACCTTTCTTTATACAAAATTATTATAATGGGGAATGTCTCCATAGATTACTTCTTTCCAAAATCCTAAATCACCACAACCAATTCAGACTCTTGAATTCCTCTAAACAAGGAGATTTAGTTCCGCACAGATCCTAGTCGTACTAGGTCTAAAAACTGAAATAATGGGTTCATTAATTTTAAAGGTTTTCCCACCTATTGGGCAATGGAATAAAAGCAGGATTTAACAAAAAAAATGTATTGGGAGGTTTAAAGGTTCTCACTAGATATTTCTCAACAAACCATTCGTCTCTGAGATGTAATCCAATAAATTAATTTTCACAATTTAATCTGGTAAGAAAATGCATTCCATCAAGTAAGCCAATAGAATAGTCTTCCTTAAGAGAGAGAGATAAAAATGTTTTCCTTATAACTTCTAATGGAGGTCTTCCATGGGAAAACTTACCAACAACTGCATACTTGAAATGCTCCATTAATGTTGTTTTATGTTCGGTGGAGAATTATACTATAGTAACACCTTTAAATGTGGATGGAGGTTTTAATGAGATTTATTTTGATGCGCATGAAGAAACAAAACTTGGAAAAGACTCATTGCATGAGTTTTAAGGATCAGGAGGCTTAAAATCTTCTTGAATGATCAGAGTTTTTTGAGAGGCAGCCACGCAAACCCTAATCGCCCAAGGCTAGATATCTCAGATATTAAAAACACTCCTATATTTTTATATGAAAAGTAGGCATTAATTGGTATTGTATATGATTGGATTAGTGATAATTAATGATAATCCCCATAATAAAATCAAATGTTTAGGAAATTGATAGAAATCACATGATATGTTAAGCACCCATGAATAAATATCTAAATTTTGTTATTTAATGGAATTTGATACTTTAATTCATGTTAAAATCATAAGTTTAGGAATTTTATATAAATCACGTGCTAGCCTTAGACTCTAAGATTCATATGTTGAACATTCAAGAATGAATTCCCAATTCTTTTTGTTTAATGGAATGTAATAATTAAAATAACCATGAGTTCTTATGTTATCATTTAGTTCATGGAAATTCTCAGGATTAAGATATTTAAAGTATGCATTGGAAATATCAAAATGTAAATCGAATTATGATATTGACTAGTACCTCATACACGTTTTAATGTTTATATCAATCTAAATGGATATATGTTGAGATTTGGATGAAGTTAGTTAGCTTCTTGGATTACACCATGTGAGTAAGAACAATCTAATCAATTATTAGAGGGTGATTTGCTAATTTTTCCATAACCGTGCTCATTTTTGTTTAAACTAGATTGTGAGATTCAAATTATTGTTAATCCCTAAAATAATACATATGCATATAAGTAATAATTAAATCATTTGTAATCTAACTAACTAAAGTAAATGGTAATACTCGGGACTTGAATTGATGATACATATTGAGTGGGGTAAGTTTAGTATTACGTGATTATAGCTTCAGGTAATGAACCAATTATGAACTTTGTAGAAGAGAATAAAATATTTGGGATATTAAATCAGTGTGTGATAAGAAATAACACATTATGTGTGTGTTACACGTGATGGTGTCCGTGTTCCTCATGTAAGGGTCAAATCGGATGTGTAACAAAATTTGTTTTTGCGTACCTTATGATGGTGGAACTGATTCGAATGAGGACTGGAGTAGATAGGTTATAGTTGGTTGTGCTCCTTATATGATGGTGACCATGTGTTGTTGACTACAAGACTATATACATAGGCTATATGATGGTGGTCTCGTCCTATTAATGGAGGAACTGGATATAGAGATGATGTTGTGGTTTGTGTGTCCCATGTGATGGAGGCCCCATGATATTGGTGGCAATACTGGAAATGGTGATGGTTATTATGTGTGTGTACCTCATGATTGTAGCCTCATTTTGACGAGATAAGACTAGATACGACTATAGTTTAATTAATTAAGAGATTAACTTATTATGGAATCTAATGTAATTAAAATGGAGCGTGAGGTTTCGATTTATATATCGTACGTGCTATTATAGGATAGAAAAATATGGAGATATCATTTACATATATGCTTGATTTGAGTTGTGTAACTTAATTATCTTAGTGGGCATAACCCTTGTATGTTGTGGAACAATTTTCATATACTCAATTTGGGCCGCGAGATTAGTATTATTTCTATCTAACATGAAGTCAACGTTCCCATTTTGAGTCATAATCCTTTTTTAGTTGGATTGATATATAAGTGTTGTTGGATACTTTTCATTTTATTTGTAGTTGCATGTATTTTAGGATATGTACTTTTTTCCGGCTTGTACCTTTGTAATTCCTTGTAATTTTTAGAATCGAATTTAATTAATTAAATGGATTAATTAGTTAAATGTTATTTGAAGTTGGAATTTGGATTAAATAAGAAAATATATAATTAAAAGGAATTTGGTGATTTTTTCTAATTAAATTAATAAATGGATATTTGTCTAATTAATTGTAATTTGGGGTTTGAGTGGAAACCCTTCGGGGATATTTTATTTTTTAGATTTGCTTGGACTCCAAGGTAGCTCTTTTTAAAACTCAATGATGTGTAGATTCACAAGTTCGGTTAGAGTTAGTGTGACTCTTAATAATCGAAATAAGTTTTAAACTTTAAAATCATAAACAGATAGGGAGTAGGACATCGACGCTGACCACAACCACGACCGAGGTCCCACGATCGCGAACTTTGGGCGTCTCATCCCCCCAAAGGTTACGTGTGGCCAAGTTTCATCCTTCTCAGCATACCGTTTTCTCAAACCAAACTCACGTAACCCTTTTCGTCTTTATCTCCAATCCCTTAAATTTCCATTAAAACTCATTCTAAACTGAAATTAAAAGATTTGATATTATAATTTTAAGAAGATCAAAGAAGACTAGTTTGAGATTTTCAAAAAAACAACAAGCTCCACAAATAAGATTTTCAGAAAACTATTTATATGCAAGAATATCTATATTCTCTCCTCAAGAATGATTTGATTTAGATATTGCCTAAATCCTAATTATGCATGTTTTGTGAATGTGATTAGGAACCTAATTAGGGGAATTGATAACCTAATAAAATATTTGTTTTTATGAACTTATGGATTTGGATTCAATACTCTGAATCTCACGTGTTAAAAATATTGGGCTTTGTTGATATTGGAAATTGGATTGTAGCACGTGTTAAATTTTATATGTATCATAAACACATGACAAGTCTTATGAAATCAAATAAATAATGAATATTAGTTAGAACATTAGATTACGTTTCTAAAAAGTGTTAGTTCGCATGTTTAAGTTGTTATATGCTTTAAGTTTGTTAAAACTCCCATGAATAACGTAACTTTCATTAATATGGAATAAATGAATACAAATTTGGCATAGGGAATGCAATAATCGTAGAATTGACATATGTTAAAATACTAATATCATTAGGATTATCAGTCTACACACATTGGTCGAACTCGTAATTTAATTTGTGTAGTTGTTATTCTCTAAGTATAGGACTAGAGAGTGGTTACTCTTACGGTTGGTTATTTCTTAGGTATTGATCTAGGGAATATTTGTGGCTTTGGTTATGTTTTAGGTACGGGACAAGGGAATGGTAGTGGCTATGGGTATTTTCTAGGTATGGGACTTAGAGATATGTGTGGTTTTTTTATTGATATCTAGGTTTGGAACTGGGGGTGGAGTGATGTTTCCTAATTGACGAGAATATGATTAACACCTTACATGGGTACTAAAGATTGGTGGATTTGTGGCGTTATTATAAATTCGGGTGTACTTTAGTTGGTTATTCTGTATGTGCAATACCTACATTGGCTTGGCCACTTTGAGGGGATTTATGTGGGCATTACGGTATCTAAAGGGTTTAGTGTTGATTCTCTATGATAATATGTGCGAGACATAGGCAAACTGGCTATAACAACGGTTTCATATGTGCGTCACAGTATGTGTGGTATCTAGGATTGTCTAAATACCATAGTATGCTGTAAGACCAAGTTTTATAATTCCCCATCTCAATTTTATTTGGCTTATTGATGAGTGCATTGTTTTATATGAATTATGCTCAAATCTATACCTTTTTAGGCCCATTTTATCATAAATAATGAGCTTTTAGAGTCATTTTCGTAAAAAAAAATGAAAGTTTGAATAAAATTTGAGTTAAAAAGGAAATTTTAGTATATTAGGGGGTGAAATTGTAATTTTCAAAATTTCATGGGCCTGAAATTAATTTTTAAATGTTTATCTAGGCAAAATAAAGTTCTCCTTGAAATTTGGTTGAATTCCAGATTAGAACATAAAAGTTATGAATTTCGGAGGCTAAAATGTAATGAGGGGAAATTCTGAATTTTTTTAAATATTTATGACCCTAAATTTGAATTAATTATTTTTATTTTGCATTTTTACAGGTATCTCAAAAATTTGGACAAAAAAGGAGCCGATATTTGCAAAAATTGTTACGATACGTTACGACACGACACGACACGACATGACACAACTGTACTAAATATTTTTTTATAAAATCGCTCGAGTGTCCGTTGAGACCGTGCCATAGCTTTCAGAAAGGTCTTTACAAGACTCACAACTTTGAAGTTCAGACGAAAATGAGATTTTGAAGTTTCGGGGATCAAAAATGCGATTAAAGCTGATGGCGTGAATAGTAACGTGAATAGTGACAAAATTAAGGATAATTATTTATAAAAAAAGACTTTTCAATTATCTCTAACTATTCCCAAGACTACAAGAGATAATTACCAGCTCAAATACGACCAATCAAAGAGAGTTTCACTCCAACTCAAACACATCATTCCTAAGCCTATAAATAAGACCCTTTGACTCATTATTTTGGTGAAGAATTATAGATAGAGCTTTGAGAGATAGTTTTTGGTTCTTTATTTTGAGAGTATATCTTTAATGAGGGCCAAGAATTATTCTTTTGTGGAAGAAGTTTTGTCAAGATCAATTGTAAGAGTCGATTATTGTTGTAAGTTGATTTATTAATGAGAATTAGTATACATTCTTGCACTTTTATTTTGTCTTCAATGATGTTAGCTTAATTTCTTTATTAGGACTAGGTGAAGTTTATTATGTTTGATTAACATTGTGTGTAGTTTAAATTCATCTTTATTTCCCGATATGTTCTAAAAGTATTAAAAATTCGGTATTCATTTAAAACGACACGAGAGCGTGTTTTAAACCTTCGGCTTTATTTGAAATCTTTTTTTTTTTAATTTTTAAGTGAGAGTACTTTTTGATGGATTATGCTTGCACTCGTTTATTTTGATAGTCCATGCTTAAAGACTATACTTTGAAATTTAAAAGTGAACTTTTTAAGGGAATAGGGATTTTAGCCATCTAAATCAAAAGACATTAAATTTTATTGTTAACTTGACCGTGTTATCTACCGAATTAAATACGACGAGAGTCGGTTTAATTTGAGTTATAAAATCGAGAATAATGAGTTTAAATTATTGCATAATATTAGTTGAATGTGATAAATGGATGCAACGTTCTACTTTTCACGCTCACTGTAATACCTCGTGATTTTAATAACTTTTAAAATGGGTTATATTTTAAATTAATGGATTAATTGGATTTCATTATAAATTAATTCATTTGGGTTTTATCCGAATTGTGGATATTAAAATGAATGATGTTGAATATTACTTAAATATATTTAGGTAATATATGAATGTGATGATTATTGATATTGCTGTGAATTGTTAATTCGGTAATTTGAATTTTTAGTCGGACGCGGTATGGGACGTGTCGGGACTAAATTGTGAGATTAAATAAGAAACTTATTTTTATATCGACCTTATAGTCATTTCGACTGCGTCGTTGCGTCCGGAAGGGTTGAAATAGTCAGAAAAGTCTATTTGGATGTTGGTTTTGGGTTTCGGGTCATTTGGAAATGAAAAGACAACCCAAAAGGGCATTTTGGTTATTTTTACAAAGGGAATGAATAGTGATTTCGGATTTTGTCTTATTACAAATATTTGGAGATTAGTTGAACGTGGGTTCATTCATCTATTTTACACAAAATTGAAAGGTCATCTTCTTAGATAAAGTGAAAGGTTGCTTGGGAGAAGAGAGAAACTTGCTTGGAAAGGAGGAGAACCAAAAGACCAAAAGTCACCACCACCAACCACCACCGGAAGTTCACCTAAGAAGGGAGAACCACCTGTGATATACAACACCAAAGGATCAGATCTTCATTAGAGGCAAGTGCTTGATAATTGCAATCTAAGTTTGTATATTGTCCATGTTAGAATAGTTATAAAAAGAGGAGATTTTTCATGTTTGGAAGATGAAAGGATAGAGTTGTTAATGGATTTCTGGAAACTGAAAATATATGGGAATCAAACTCATGTTGTAGGTAGATAGTAATCCACGAAATAATCAGTAAGTTGTTGAAGAAATTATGAGAATCATTGTTGTGTTCTTGAAGATATCATATATATAATTTTCTGGAAAAATAAGGATAAATATAGGCTTTAATTCAAACTCTTGATGATTCTAGGATGTTTAGAGCATTAGAAATCATTTATATATGCTGATATATCATGTAGTAAGGTTTATAAGTCATTTGGGTTGTTAATATGAAGGTTTGATTGATCAAAAATAGTTAAACCCGTAGTAGAAGAAATGCAGAAAAACTGGGCTGATACCTGGGCGATCGATCGATCTCCCCATAATTGTTAAAGTTGTTTCTTTTAATGTTGGTTCTTATCCCAAACCTTTTGTAGATCTTTGGTGATTATTAATTGGATATTATGGGACTTAGATAAGATTAGTAAGCCGTAGTTAAGATTCAAATTACTTTGATTGGGATTTAATGGATTAGAGTTATGATAATTAAAGTTAAAGAGATTTCGGTTGCTAGATTCATGTGTTGGATTCTGATTTGTTTGTATGAGGATTAAGGATAGGTCCAGTAGGGGAGATTTAATACAACACCTGGGTAGCCTTAGGGTTACAATTTGAACATCATGGTGTGAGTTTAAGCTCATTATTGATTGCGCAAGGACTGAGTGTAGTACAAGCGCTTAGTGGTATGGCTCCTGGATAGAGATGGAAGTTCATACCACATTTGGTTGAAAGAGGGGATGAGGTTATCCCGATCGCGTATTTGAAGTTGACGGACTGCCTCGATCGACAAAGTTAAGTAGTAGTATATGGGAGGGGTTCCTTGTTTGGATTTCGCTTTGCCAGACGCTCCGCGCATGAACCTTATCGACGTCGGGAGTGGAGAGATGTTATAGGATACGAGGATGTTGGTTTTATTGATAAGTCATATAGTGTGAATGAAACACTATAGACTATGAGCCATGTGATGATGGTATTCAATCCTAGTTGATAGAAGATGTGTTTATAAGAGATTAGAAACAATCGATTTTAACCCCAATTAAAGGGAGAGTTTAACTCGTAGTAATTGGGGTGATAAGATGAGGTGTACCAGTAGGATATTAGTGATTTCTTACTGAATAAAATGTTGAGGAAAAACCTATTTGAACCTTGAGTAATGAGTGAGGCTCGGGGATAATTAAATTAAAGAAGTAAAGTCATAATATTTTAATACGTGGGATTTAAAAGAGATATAATGCTACGTATGGGAATTATCTTAGGGTAGTAAGTACCTTGTTGATATTATATTATAGGTATGATAATGCCTATTTGATTGATTGATAATTTATGTGTATGACATACCTAGCTTACTTACTATCGATGGGAGGTTTGCGCGTGAGGGCAGTCATATCCTGATGAATCTATGGGATTTTTGATTTGTCGCTCGAGAACATAGGTCTATAAAAGACTTATCGGGGAGTTGATAAGTCCACTGACTATGGGTATTCAGGTATGTGCGTGACCCATGGATACGAGAACTATGTTCGCCTCCAATTGTATGTTGTTGTTTGTGGTTTGAGAAATCCTTACTGAACCTTTTGTCCCCTATTCGGTGACCAACGATATTGGGACATGATAGCAGAGTAATGCATTGCACCGCAGTTGTGACTCGGGGTGCCGTATTATATATGTATATATATATATATATATATATATATATATATATATATATATATATATATATATATATATATAATGAATTGTATGAATGTATATAGTGGTTAAATCTATCTACGGTGATAATTGTAGATAACGGTGAATAGAGAAAGAGAATGGAATTAAGTTAATGAATGTTTATTCTTATAGAATTGAAAAGCTTAATTCATATTAACGAGAAAAGATTCATGTGAATGGTAAACGTATAAGAATGATTATGTGACGTATGGTATGGGACATACGGGGTTATGATATGGGATGGAATCATATTATGGAAATTTGTGAAGAGGAACCATTAACTAGGAGGTTAATAGGCAACGTTAAGCGTGCACTCTAGATGAGAGGTGAGAATAGCAAGTGAGAGTATGGATACTAACATGTACATAATAAATGCTTTATTGCACTTGTTAAATACTTGCTGTTTTAAAAATCATTTTCACATCAGGCTCTGACCCGTTTCCTTGCATATTTTCTTTTCTATTGTACCTTCTATATCAAGTGTCCAGCAGCAGGGACGCCAACCTTAGAGTATTATGACGAGCTATGGAGATATGTAGTATTGCTTAGACGCCTATCTTCATTTGATTCACAGTATTCTTTTAGTTAGGGCTTATCGCCCAAAGGAATTCAGTTATCTCTTTTCTATCGGAGTCAAATACTCTTGTATTCGTGTCATTTTAAATACATTTACTATTATTGGGATTACTGTATTGAATTATTACTTGGGAATGTTTATTCCAATTGCATTTAAATTCTTTTGTGTTATCTGTTCGCTTATCAGTGTTGTAGAATATTACGTGTAGTGTTATTCATAAACTAAAAATGAATTTTGTTGAATTAAAATTTGGAAGGTTTTTAACACCAGCTTAATTGGGTATTGGGTGAGTTGTAAATGTTTTCGACAGTGATGCTAAGAATGAGCCAACTGTATATTATGTTTTAATTTGGTATGGGACTGGCCACCCGATATTTAATTAGGCGGGGTGTCACAGGTGGTATCAGAGCATCAGGTTCTAGTGTACTTTAGTGTCTGTACGGCTTACCGTGTTTTCAGCTTAACGTTCTTTGATGTAGAGCCCAATGTTTAGGATTGTTAATTTCTTTGGTAAGATTTCCTATATATTAGTGAATCCTATTTGCGTTCAGACGGGTTCGTACAATAAGTATGACAGATGGGGGCCATTGGATGGATAGCGAAGATCGTACCTAAGAGGTTATGAAGTATGTTCGAGTATGATGATCGTAGTCGAGGTCACCCCTATTATGGAAAATTGAGGAGAGTCATCAGTAGAAGTTCTTGAAATGCGGGAATTGTGTGTGTTACCTAACGAAGGTAATATATTCAAAGGCTTGGGTATATAGTGGAGTGTGGTTAACTAGAACTGAAAATTTGGGGTAAAATTTTTCTTGACTCTTCTAAGCAAAGTTATAATTTTGGGATTCAACAACCACCGCCCGCGAATGAGGATATGTTTTCTATCTAAGGAATTATGAGGCGTGTAATGATTTTTGTAGCGATTAATATTGTACGGGCAAAAGGGTTACTAAACTTAGCCTATAGCACTTTTATTTACATAGACTCACCGAGGGGTTGTAGGACACCTATATTCTACATGTCATCATGTGGGTTTGATTTTTATCATGTAATTACTTACTTTGGGCATGTCCGAACATGATGTGACTAGCGGCGTGCATTGACTTGTGGTATTTGAGAGCGTGCGTACTACTATAACTAACATCTTGTCTTTAACAAGAGAGTAGATGAGTAGACTTTATTTAAAATTGATAAAACCTGTAAAGAGGTTATAAACTATTGACTAAGGACCTGAGGAGTTTCGATGACCGACTACTTTAGGTAGTAGTGTATCAGGGGGGTTCCTTGTTTGGATTTCGCCTGCGAGACACCCCACGCATGAAACTAATAACCGTTCGGAGTCGAAATAAGATAGGTCTTTAGGATATGAGTTTATAACCTTTGCGATAAATATTATAACGAAAATGGTACGATAGGGTTTATGGGCGCCCTGGATGGTTGGATTGTAGTAGTTTTCATGATTGTGAAAGAGTAAGTAGTTGTGACTTGAGGATTTATTTGTTTAATAAGTGAGGATCATTTTTTTTCCAAACTTTGTCATGAGGATGGTATAGGAAAGATTGCATAAAGTTTGAATTCGATTCAGTTGAAATTATATGGTGAGGCTTGGCGTATAACATCAATGGGGATTTTTGATAATGTACTGTATGGGCGGTACGACATAGATTACTTGTAATGTGAGATTTATACTCAGAATTGACCTTACCAGTATGATTTATCTTTCCGAATTTCGGGACAAAATTCTCTTATAAGGGGAAAGCATGTAATACCCCGTGATTTTAATGACTTTTAAAATGGGTTATATTTTAAATTAATGGATTAATTGGATTTTATTATAAATTAATTCATTTGGGTTTTATCCGAATTGTGGATATTAAAATGAATGATTCTGAATATTACTTAAAGATATTTAGGTAATATATGAATGTGATGATTATTGATATTGATGTGAATTGTTAATTCGGTAAGGATAAATATAGGCTTTAATTCAAACTCTTTATGATTCTAGGATGTTTAGAGCATTAGAAATCATATATATATGCTGATATATCATGTAGTAAGGTTTATAAGTCATTTGGGTTGTTAATATGAAGGTTTGATTGATAAAAAATGGTTAAACCCGTAGTAGACGAAATGCAGAAAAATTGGGCTGATACCAGGGCGATCGATCGATCGAACCCTGCCTTCGATCGATCGACCTCCCCAAAATTGTTAAAGTTATTTCTTTTAAAGTTGGTTCTTATCCCAAACCTTTTGTAGATCTTTGGTGATTATTAATTGGATATTATGGGACTTAGAGAAGATCAGTAAGCCCTAGTTAAGATTCGAATTACTTTGATTGGGATTTAATGGATTAGAATTACGATAATTAAGGTTAAAGAAATTTCGGTTGCTAGATTCATGTGTTGGATTCTGATTTGTTTGTATGAGGATTAAGGATAGGTCCAGTAGGGGAGGTTTAATATAACACCTGGGTAGCCTTAGGGTTACAATTTGAACATCAAGATGTGAGTTTAAGCTCATTATTGATTGCGTAAGGACTGCGTGTAGTACAAGCGCTTAGTGGTATGGATCCTGGATAGAGATGGGAGTTCAGACCACATTTGGTTGAAAGAGGGGATGACGTTATCCCGATCGCATATTTGAAGTTAACGGACCTCCTCGATCGACAAAGTTAAGTAGTAGTGTATGGGAGGGGTTCCTTGTTTGGATTTCTCTTTGCGAGACGCTCCGCGCATGAACCTTAACGACGTCGGGAGTGGAGAGATGTTATAGGATGCGAGGATGTTGGTTTTATTGATAAGTCATATAGTGTGAATGAAACACTATAGACTATGAGCCATGTGATGATGGTATTCAATCCTAGTTGATAGAAGATGTGTTTATAAGAGATTATAAACAATCGGTTTTTACCCCAATTAAAGGGAGAATTTAACTTGTAGTAATTCGGGAGATAAGATGAGGTGTACCAATAGGATATTAGTGATTTCTTATCGGGGAGTTGATAAGTTTGCTGACTATGGGTACGTAGGTATGTACGTGACCCATGGATACGAGAACTATGTTCGTCTCCAATTGTATGTTGTTGTTTGTGGTTCGAGAAATCCTTACCGAACCTTTTGTCCCCTATTCGGCGACCAGCGATATTGGGACATCCTTACACTCACTTGATTTATATCTCTAGTTGTCACACTTTTTATTTGTGTTTGCTTAGTTTAATATTACATCTCATCTCTAAAACCATTTAGCCTAGTTGGACAGTCATAATTACTTTGAACGAAAAATTGACAAATCTCTATGGGTTCGACCCGTACTTACACTCGCTATTCTATAATAGCACATGCACTTGCGGTAAGTGCACGCGCTATTATAGAATAGCGAGTGTAAGTACGGGTCGAACCCACAGAGATTTGTCAATTTTTCATTCAAACTAATTGTGACTGTTTAACTAGATGAAATGGATTTAGATATGAGATGTAATATTAAACTAACCTAACACAATTAAAAAGTGCGACTACGAAATATATAAACTCGTGTGTGAGAAACTAGGACATTGGATCCATTTATCACATTTAACTAGTACTATGCAATAATTTAAACTCGCCATTCCCAATTTTATAACTCTCGCATTTAATTCAAAAAATAACACGGCTAAGTTCAAAATAAAATTTTACATCTCTAAATTTAGACGGCTAAAATCCTTATTCCCTTAAAAGTTCACTTTTAAATTTTAAAGTATAGTCTTTAAGAATGGACTATCAAAACAATCTAGTGCAACCATAATCCATCAAAAAGTACTCATACTAAAAAATAAAATATTTTTTTTTCAAACAAAGATGATGGTTTAAAACACACTCTCGTGTCGTTTTAAATGAATACCGAATTTTTAAAACCTTTAGCGCATATCGGGAACAAAGACTAATTTAAATAACGCACAATATTAATCAAACATGATAAATTTCACCTAGTCCTAGTAAAGAAATTAAGCTAGCATAATTGAAGACAAAATAAAAATGCAAGAATGAGTATTAATTCTCATTAATAAATCAACTTACAAAAATAATCGAGTCTTATAATTGATGTTGACAGAACTTCTCCCACAAAATAATTCTTAGTCCTCAATAAAAATATACTCTAAAAATAACGGAACCAAAACTATTTCTCGAATCTCTCTCTAAAATTTGACACCAAAATAATGAGCGAAAGGGTCTTATTTATAGGCTTGTGAATAAAGTGTTAGTTATAGTGAAACTCTCTTTGATTGGTTGTAGTTGAGTTGATAATTATCTTTTGGAGTCTTGGAAAGAGTTGGAGATAATTGAGAAGCCTTTTTTTTTTAATAATTATCCCCAATTTTGGCACTATTCACGTCACTATTCAACATCATCTTTAAATGCATTTTGACCCCCAAAACTTTAAAATCTTATTTTCGTCCGAACTTCAAAGTTGTGAGTCTTGTCAAGACCTTTCCGAAAAGTCATGGCACGGACTCAACGGACAGTCAAGCGATTTTATAAAAAATATTTAGTACAACACTGTCAACCGTATCATGTCGTTTCATGTCGCGTTGCGACATATCTTAGCAATTTTTGCACATCGACTCCTTTGTTGTCCAAATTTCTGGGGTACGTGTAAAAAAGCAAAATAAAAATAATTAATTCAAATTTAGGGTTATAAATATTTAGAAAATTACAGAATTACCCCTCTTTGCATTTTAGGCCCCGAAATTCATCACTTTTTTGTTCTAATTCGGAATTCAACCAAATTTCAGGAAGAACTTTATTTTGTCTAGATAAACATTTAAAAATTAATTTCAGGCCCATAAAATTTTGAAAATTACAATTTCACCCACTGGAATACTAAAATTGTCTTTTTAGTTCTAATTTTAATCAAACTTTTTTTTTCTTTTATTTTACGAAAATGACTCTAAAAGCTCATTATTTATGATATAATGGGTCTAACAAGGTCTAGATTTGGGCATAATTCATACAAAATAATGCACTCATCAAATATCCCCAAACCTAAACTTTGCTAGTCCCTGAGAAAAATTAAAATTTTAAAATATAACTCACTTTCATAGGAATCACGATTGTACTTAGCATGTGCAACAAGACTTTAAACCTCTAGGTTCCCAGAGTGGATGAGTTTTGTCTCGTGAGTGTTTGCAGTGAATATACCCATAAAATTCAAAAACTAGACTCAATACAAATGACTCAAAAGTAATATAACCAAGTTTGAATGCAAACTACATAAATATAGTAGAACTTCACTTTTCAATCTCAACTTATCGTGTATGTTTGCATAGCCAATATAACCGTCCATTTCAAAAGATTTGATCATTTCATTTATTATCCGAAAGTTTGTTTTGATTTTAAAATTTCGCAGAATGCACTCTCAATCGAACACTCGAAAGTGGTTATTTTCTCTCGGTATCTGTGAATAAAAGAGTAAGTTTAGATTAGCAAATTTCATATATACATGATCAAAGACGAACTTTTTTATAATGGATGAATATGATCTAATGAATGGAAAATCGATTACTTGTTGAAAACGTCGAATTGCACAATAGATCCTATTCATCTTCTCTCCACACTATAACTAAGTTCGCTTGAGATCAATTAGGACCCTCCTTGGTTGTATTGTAGCCTCGAATTCGGACAGAAAGAATAGTTTTTGGAGTTCAAAATTTATGAGAATATAGAGGTTTTTTGGTGTTTTGACTTTTAGACACTTTATCTTCTAACCTCCATTTTTCTTTTCTACTTTTTCTACTTTTTTTTTTCATTCTTTCTTTCTTTTCTTTTCACACATCATTCTTTTGCAAACTTATTTTCTTTTGGCCTTTTGCTTTACTATAATTTTTACCCTAGTATTCTCAGAAAATGGGTATAGATTTTTTTAGAGGATTTTAACTCCCAGTTGGAGTTGGGTAGGATGATGGCTTTTCAACAAAAAGGCTTATTTTCTTTTTGGATCAAATGGGATTGCAACGAAATAATGTAAAAAGGTTGAAGTTTAGGCTTAGTTCGAGCTTTCAAACGATGGCCTAATTTCATTTCTCAAGTTTCGTTGAATTAATTTGTTTCTCAAGATGACTTACTAAGACTTCTAATGCTTAAGATTCGCATTTTGACTTTTTTTCAGTAATCAAACAAAACAAAGAATTTGAGATCATTAACAAATTTATCAGTGAAGGAAAGTTTGAGCTTTTATAACTTGGATTGATTTAAAACTCTCAAAAATTATGAATGGAACAAAAATCTCACCGGGCTAACAATCTCCACATTTATTCGTTAAGCATATTAACTTTCGCCTCAATATCCATTTTCAATCATATTATATGGATAATGTGTAAAAATTTCATATGATAAGAGATGTATGAATTAATTATATATTATGAAATCGTTTCATAATATATGAGTTTTTGGGTTTGCTCTAGAATGTAGTTCCAATGAGATCTGGAACATCGCCTTTTGGATTTGCTCTAGAATGTAGTTCGACATTTTATTGGAAATCATTCGAATGTGATAGGGTACATAGATCAAACGAGGTTCAAGTTCGTTCGAATGTGTACGCGTGTTTTTTATTTTTAATTAATTATTTTCCAAATCTTTATTCATTATCTCTCTGCAATAATTTTTCCTATAAATAGAGATGCGGGATTAGACTTTACAAGAAGCCTTTTTAGAGTTCTTTTTGTGATCAAACATTATAATATTCTCATCCAAACTCCTTAGATCTTTGAGGATCACTTTGTTAAAACAAGAAGAACACAATCAAAGCTCTAAAACCCTTTTAGAGATTTTCTCTATTGTTGAGTTGTGGAGTTGAGGATCTATGGCTGAAGAAGAAAGGAATTGTGATTCTTAAGGCTGATCGGTGGATACCGAGATAAGAGCTTCTTATTATGGGTCGAGATGGACTACATCATTTTTCATTGAAGATTTGAAGACAATACTGCGTTAAATATAGTGAAATTCTAAGTTGTTTGTAAGTCTTTCGTGTTCTATTGAGTCTTAAACATTACTGAATTAAAGGTTTTACCCGAACGGAATTTGTCCTCTATCTTTTCTTCTTCCTGTTTGGTTTGGAGACTTGGTTAGAATTTGGCTTTACACCGTTTTGCATGTTCACTTTAAATTAAATCAAGATAAAATTTGATAAAAAGTGAGTTCGTGTTTTTAGCCTAAAATAAAAGTGAATTCATATAGCCCTTGCATTCTCAAATTGAAATTAGAGGCGATTTCACTAAATTATTACGAGATCTTTAATTTTGGAATTATATGAATAATTTGTATAATAGGCTACCTGTTTTTATGTGTGAAATTATTCTTATTGGAAAGCTAGAGTGATATCTTCTTTAAACCCAATTGATGAGAGGGCTTGAATTGTATGTGAAAGAGGGTGGACACCACCCACTGTAGCTAATGGTAATGTTGAAAGTCTTAAACCTGTCGGTGCTTGGACAAAGGATGATTTTAAATGAAGTAATTTTAACTTTCGCAGATTAAGTGTAATTTATGGATCTGTCACCTATAACGAGTTATCTCGCACCATGACGTACACCACGCCTAAGGAAGCCTGGGATGCCCTCCAGCTCACTCATTAGGGTACAAACTTTATGAAAGCTTCTAAGCTACAAAATCTCACCACACAGTTCGAAAATATCACAATTCTAAAATCTGCGACTTTTTATGAATTTTATGCAAGATTATCTGATATAGTCAATTATAGTTTTAATGTGGGTGAGAGATTTCCTGAGAAGAGAGTTGTGAAATAGATTTTGAGATCCCCTATGACACCCCTCCTAATAAAATAACGGGTGATCAGTCCTATATCAAATTAAACAGGAATCTCATCTGGATCATTCTTAGCATCACTGCCGAAAACCTTTTAAAACTTACTAACCACCTAGTATTCAAAAGACATGGTGCCAAATTTAATCTTTTTATTTAACATTCTAACAATAACATGCGAAATAATATATAACTAACCATCATCCAATCACTGAATCAAGTAATACTCAAAAAATGGAATAAATGTAATATTTGTCGAGACAACCATCGACTACAAATCAATAACAAAACGAATCACAAGAATAATGATTGAAATAAAATGGAACAACTAGGGTGACATGCCCAAATAGAATACTGACTGCATCCTACTATAGAAATGAAATGACTGAAGCGAGTACGTCAAAGTCCTGCAACATCCACATGTGTCGCACCTGTATAATCCTAGAAATAACACAATTCTGGCTTTCCTGTGGCTGGACACCTAAAAGGTTTTGAAAATATTTTTATAGCAAGGGTTGGAACCCAAAATATTTTTAAAATATTTATCAAGTGAATTTAAATGCAGGAAATTAAAATGCATGAATGCTCTTCATATTTAAGTTAGTGCTGCACACTCTCTTGAGGACACCTCACCCCTCGACTAATATGCACGCCTAACGTACCTATACCTGACCCATCTAGCTAACTACCCCGTAACTAGTCTTGTCACATATATCCCACTAATTCCCACTACTCTATCCCGAGTGAGTTTAGTTATACATTTTATAAGTTATTGATCACACTAACTTATTGAAATCTCTTCTCAATTAATACCATATAACATTTTCACGAGTTATATAATTTATACATTTCACATCATGTATTTACCCGTTTATAAATATGCATCATATATACGTATCACTAACTTATTTAAGTCATTTCTCATTTAATATCATATAACAATCTCTCAAGTTATATTTATACATTTCACATTATGTATTCACCCGTATATAAATCTGCACCCTATACGCGTATCACTATATCCCAACATTCACACGCATGTTGTAGATATATAAATGCTATCACAAATGCATAGGAGGCGGACATAGTTTGCCTCGAAAGTGCCCGTTCCATACCATGACGGCTCACCCCTAATAACAGGCGCTATGACCTGGGGATTATACTCACCCTGCATTCGCTAGTCAGGGGACTCACCCACATCGCGCAACCTCCTAAGATAGCATTAATATTGGTATGCTTTACTATAAATATTATTCACCCAAATATTTATAAATCATATATATACTACACATCACCGTATATATATATTAAGTCCAGGCTACTGGTGTACTAGATCCATATACAAGCCTTATGCTTTACTATAAATATTATTCACATAAATATGTATAATAGACACACACACACACACACACACTACACATCACCGTATATATACTAAATTTAGGCTACCGGTGTACTACGTCCATACACAAGCCTAAAACATGCAAGCCTACAATTTGACTTAATTCCAATTAATCATTCACTAATTAATTTTACTATTTTGGTGCCACTCTACCAAATATAACCGGACTATCTCTCTTGGCCCGGAATTCAAAATTTCCAATCCATTAGTCAATTTCATTCAATTAAGTTTACCCATTTAATTAATAAGATTCCAAATTACTCAATCATAAACTTTAATTCTCTAATTGGATTTATCCTCTACTTAATCCAAGGTTGATTTTCATAAATTCAAACCCTAAATTATAACCAAAATTTTCCATATTCAACCAGCACAGGAATAATTCCACACAAAATAACCATTAAGTCTGAAACATGGGAAGGAAAAAATCTGACAGGGCTCAAAAGGTCGTTAAAGCGACCAACCATGTTATTCGAACGACACTGGCTGTCGTTTGAACGAGATACCAGGTCGTTCGAACGACCCTGGTATCATCTTCTCCCCTGATCTCTCCAGAAAAACCCAGTCCGCCATTGAAATATTTAAAACCTTCATTTTGTACATATTTCTTTATCAAAACTTCCCAAGATTCATCCTAAATTCATTCTTTTATTATATTCAATCTAACCTCATCAATTACACCAATTTAAGGCATCAAATTAGTTAAATCTTAACACCTCTACAGATTTATAACTCCAAATTAAAGAAATCCCCAATTTCTCATGAACACAAACCCTAACATATTACTTGATTCTCACATCCTTTAATATGAATAGGTAAATGCAAATTAATAATTGCAAATTAAACCACTTGCCTTAATTTGTAGATCAAAACCTTTGGATGAAGATGTTGGATTGAATTCAAGGATCTCCTCTTGTTCTTGAAGCAATCTCCCCAAATCCCCAAATTCTTTTCTAAGGTTCTCCTCTTAAGCTCTCCCTAATTTTAGTCATTTAAAATAATTTTAAGTTGCCTTACCCTTTCGCGATTAGGGTTAAAAATTCAAATCCCATTTTTGGGCCTATGGGCCTCCTAAAAAGGGCCCAAACACTTAATTTGGAGCTTAATTATGCCTATATAGGTCCTAAAGCCCAATATATATTTATGGCCATTCATTTCCAACTATTTCGACCCATCCGGACTCAACCATGCACTCCGAATTGACATCCGAATTAATTTATAATATTCTCCAAATTCTTGACCTCAAAATGAGACACAAAATAATCCAGTATATTAAACCTCAATTCGCCAAATTAATAAATTCCTCAAATTTAAAAATTTCTCAAATCTTGAATTTAATTCCTCCAAATAAAATAAATTCCTTTTCTCCTAAAATATTATTTAATTAAAGGTCCTTGAATTTACGAGGTTTTACATACTTCCCTCCTTACAACGAAATTTTGTCCTCGAAATTCGGATGAGCCTAGTACTCCGAGTCTCAACTCGCCCCACAATCACTTATCCTTATCATTACTACATAAAGTTATTAAGCGGATGTAATTAACCAGAGCGCCCATACACCCTGTACCCGTGCTTAACCATAAAAAATGAAACCCGACATTTACTAGCCCTTACTCCGTAATATAACTTCAATCCCACAGTTATAACATTCCAAATACCCTCCTCTCGGCATGAAAGTATACATATCCACTCTTATGAAAAAAAAGACAACACATACTACCTCGCCCTTACTATCACTAGTTTTCTTGTACAAAAATAAAACCCGAGCTATATTTTCCCACTCAACAATAAGTCCCACTACTCTGAATCACATTAGAAATGTCCCTATCACACATCACGAATATTGCATATTTGCGCCCTTTATCTTTATGCATTCTAGCACTTTTACGTTCTTAATGCCTATATTTATGCTCGTTAACCAGACAACCTCGGATTTGGATATATATATATATATATATATATATATTTTGCAGGGGTTAATTGTGCTTTTGTAGGTATTGGAACGCTAAAAGTGAGGTTCGGTTGCATTCCGGATAAGTTTCGTCGTCGAATGCTACTTTAAGGACAATTTGGTCTTTTCAAACTCGCTATTTTTTATAGAATGAAGTTACCAACATATATATCATCAAATTATCTTTTCGTGGCCACTGACCGTGCGTTATTCTGACTCTGTATGTGGAAGTTATGCCCATTTCTGAAAGGTTTCGGTATTTTCTTCTACTTCAAGGGCATTTTAGTAATTTCATACTACATAATTTGGAGGGTTTCAAAATATAATCATGTAGATAATTGAATTAGCTTTGCGTCGGTTCCGACCACCCCTCATTTCGATTCCGTATGAGGGAGTTATAGCCGTTTCCGTGCAACGCGTCAAAATTGATTCAAAAAGGAAAAATGGGCTGTCTCCAGCCCAAGGCAAATCTCAAAATGGCGGTCGATCGGTCCCAAGCATGAGGTCGACCGGGCCCATCATATATGGATAAAAATTGACTTATTTTGAGTTTTTTGGCTTGGTTTTGTTTGGGGGTTTATTTTGGGGTATTAATAAAATGTTGTAGGCTTTTATTTGGGAGATATTTTTCATTTTAGAGAGTTTAGATTAGGTTTTTGAGAGCTTCTCTCTCCTAGATTTTCCTTCCTATTTTGGGTTTTTAAGTTTACTATTCCTTCTTCTTCTCCATTAATGTAAGTTCCAATATTGTTCTTAAACTTTGTAACCTGGATTTCCATGCTTTCCATTTATTTCTTGCTTAGATAAATTATAGTGTAATTTAATTAGGTGCTTTAATTATTTTTGTTTATCATGCTTAGTGGCTAATTTAGTTTAGGCTGTCTTGGATTGAACTCACCTAGGGTTGATTTGGTTGCTTTGCTTTGGTGATGGTGTTTACGGGTCTATTTTGGGTGCGTTGTCCTAGTTATTACGCCTAGGAGATTTGACGGGGCATATCATGTATGCTCCGTGCTTACGACCTTGCGTGCGTAATTTCTGGGGTATTTGTCGACGTCAAAATCTTATTAGACTCTTATGCAAATTTAGGGGTGTGACAACTCTTGATTTAATTAAATGTCGAAACGAGACGCATTCGTAATAACTCGTCGACCCATGTAACCATTTTATACTAATTAAATCGGGTGAGGGATATTCGACGCAACCTATAGTCTTTACTCGCTTTCTTAACCTAGCTTTATTTTCCCTCGCCTAGATTAATATTTTCATTTTATGCATCTTTTCCCTTTTTGTGTATAATCATATTTTACACTTTTATTTAGGAATATTAAACCTTATAAATTCTAGCAACTCGTCTCTGTGAATTTTTGATACCCGACTTACCATTATACTCACCCATTGAGTGTAGTCGTAATTTAAGTTTTTGTATAGTTCAGGTGAGCCGAATTCAAAACGACCGGCGCGTAGGTGACTCTCGCACTGCGACAAGACCCAGTCTATCACCCTACTCCCCGAAATTTCAATTAACAATTTATACATTAATATGCAACACATTTAACATACATAACTGTATATATGCGCTAGACCCTATCTCAGGTGAAACCTAGCAACGATAATTCATAACTTGGTACCACGAACTTTCAATCTTACTATAACTATCTATTATAGCCCCAAACTATAGCTATAAAGTTGAAACTTGGAAAACATCCACGCTACTCCCATAATTCTCAAAAATATGAATCTCTCGTATAATGCAACCATCCTCTTGGTGTAACCCCCCACTCTCACGTGGTTAACACCAAAGAACCCCGCTATCCCACGGTACTTAGATATATATACATTATAGCTATTACGGCCAACACATCCACTAATATCCGTCTCACTCACGAATCCTAGTGATAGAAAATAGTAGGTTGTGACCCACTCATTGTCACTTCCAAACACACCCATGCTCAATCATTTCATAATTCGGGGGATAACTTATTCCCATTCCTCCAGACTATGTCCAAAATCATTGCCTTTGCGTCTTCTCCCCGAATCTGCTAAGTATCTGCACAGTAGAGGCTCTGGATCCTCCTAGGGTGTCCATACACCCTATATCTCGTGCATAATTGCACAAACCTCCGATCATCACTTACGTAACCATATTTGTCGCAATTTCGGCCCCCTCATTCTCGGCGTGGCTATATCCTCCAAATATTTTCGATGACTTTACTCATGATAGAGACAAAAATTACGTCTCTTATGTATTTTTATAGTTGTTGCAACTTCTTTTTCCATCAAAATTCTCTTGAGCCTACAAATAAACTCAAAATATGTATAGGGGTAAGTAAGGGAGTATCAATCCAACTCTAAGGATGAAACACAAAATATGCGAAGACATGTGTAAATTCGTTTGCATTTTATTATATTTTTTTAGTTTGGCTTTTTATATTTTTTTATGGATTTTTAAGGGATTAATAATTAACTAGCTATACTAATTTTTAAAGTACTAACTAAGATGTAAAAGCTAATTTAAGAAAAGTGACATAACAAAATTGTGCGAATAAGTAAACTAACTAAATTGGGCTCACGAGGGCTTAAAAATTCATCCCATGAATGAGAGGTTAGCCGTCAATAATCATCATCCAAAAATAAAAGTAAATAATAAGAGAATTTGAGGATTAAATCAAGAGAAATTAAAGAGGAATATATCAAACTCATTTGTACTTGAATTGGAGCAACTCTTCAATTATACATAAAAAATCTCTCAATCGCAATCCCTCACTAATGTATTTATTGAATCTAAAATAAAAACTACAAAATCAAAATAAAATAAAATGGATAATGGATGAATTCATAATGGACAATTAAATAATAAAAGAGATTTGCTAAGAATGCAAATCCTAACATTATAAAATTGTACATTAGAACTCATCTAAGGAAATTAATTCTACATCATCACTTTATGTTGAGATATTTGCTAAAAATGAAAAATCTCAACATAAAGGAATGGATTAGAATTTACCTCCCATAAGGGATGAATTCAACTACATCAATATATTTTGAAATAATTGCTAAAAATGCAAAAATTCATTATAGAGGGGTGGGGTGGAAATAATACTAGAGATAAATTTCACTACACACCTCTATATTGAGATATTTGCTAAAAATGCAAATACTCTCTATAGGGGAGTGTAGAAAAATTTATCACACAAGAGTTTTAAAAACTAAATCTGAGATCCCTTGAAAATGGCACCAAGTCTTCAATTTATAGGTGGAAGAAGCTAGGGGTATTTTTGGACAATGCACGCATGTGTGCATGTGTGTTGAGTGAGGTAACACTCTGATTTGGGTGAGGGAATGCACATGTGAGAAGTGGGGGCACGTGAGGGTATTTTTGGAAAAGGGATAAGTGGTTAGAAGACATGTGGTTTTTGTTTGGCTTATTTTTTATTTTGGATTTTGGTGTTTGGCTTGGAAATGGGCAGGTGATAAATCATGTTTTTCATATGGGAGCTCAAATGGGTTAATGGGTTAAAGAAGAGAAATGGGTTTGGTTTGAAATGGGTATGAAGGATCGAGGTTGGGATAGGAATGGGTTACGGGTTTGTTTATTTTGTATCGGGTTGTGGCTATGGGTAGGTCCGTGTAAGGGTTTGTAGCGGGGATGAGATCGGGTTCGGGCTGCGGATTAGGGAGACTGACATGGGAGCGCGGGTATGGTGTCGTGTTGATGGATTTTCGGGGCTCGGTTTTAGGCAGCGGGTTTGGGCAAGGACAGAGATGGGTAAGTATCTTCGGCGACCGGAGCAAGGGTGGACGGCGACGGGTTGGTTGCCGGATTGGGTCGCAGGTTCCGACTTTAAGGGAGGTATAAGGTGGGTTTGGTGGTGGGTTTAATGGTGGTAGATGAAGTTGGTTAATGGAGGTGTGTGGTTATGGTGGTAAGAGAGAGGAGATAGAAGGAGTGGTGAGGAAGATGAAGTGGGAGTAGTTAGCGTATAGGTGAGGTGCATGAAAATATGGTGTGGCTTAGGGATTTGTTTTAGGTGTAGGATAATATGTAGGTAAGTATTGGGTGTGTGTGTTTTTAATTTGTACACCTAACTAAAAATTGAAACTAACTAACTAAAATAAAATTAATAAAATTAAAATCTACTAAAAAATAATCCTAATAAAAAAAAATAAAACTAAAAATAATAAAATAAAAGAAATAAAAAACTAATAATCTAATAAAAATAAAAACTAAAATCCTAAAAAAAACAATCTAATAAAACTAGAAAAATAAATTCCTAAAAACTTATACTAATAAAATAAGATAAAATAAAAACTAAAAACTAATAAAAGTAAAAATAAAATTATACTAAATAAAAAGAAATATAAAAATAGAAAATAAATCCTAGAAAATTCTAAATAAATCTAAAATAAATTCTAAAAAATAAAACGACACAAAATAAAAATCTAAGAAAAAAAAGTACAAACTCAACACACACACAGGGTTTGGTGTGGGAAGTTTGGGCTCAGTTTTGGTACAGGACAAGGTTCAGGTTACGGGATTAAGCCACTTTTGTTGCGCATTTGCCTTGAATTATCACTTTAAACACCACAAATGCTTATTGAGCTACAAAACAAATAAATACTATCATAAGTTCAATTTTCTCGAGAATTAGTAATTAAAACTGTCTATTTGGGGTTTTATTTAAACACTTTTGCGCGCTTATCAACTCATCACAATTAAATTCTTCCCGATATTATCTCACCTATCAACTTGTGGTGCAAAGCTTCGCAATGTTTCTTTCGCAGCACTTTCCGACTCCATTAGCCCTTTCTCTTAGTGGATCTCTGCACAACGTACTTTCTCCACACGTTCACTAATTATCATTAATTATGAGGACCTATAATCCAATGACGTCTTTACACTTTCGAAATTTTATTAAGGCTTATGCGTATAACACTTCCCAGCAAAGACCAAAAGACCTTTTTCTAATGCATATTCCTCAGCATCGTCGGTCCTTGATTTCCACAGAACCCAAAGCATATCCCTGCGACTCTCAAACCTTGCTTCTATACTCATAAGTTTATTATGGACTCCTGCATCTCTAAAGGAGTCATATACTACTGCACTCGTACTATCACTAAGCCCTCAGTGCTAAATATTAATGATGAGCTAAATCTCTCCACTCCACGGTAACCTAACATACCTTAGATCTCATCAGTAAGAGTCCCCACGCATCGGGATCCAATATAACTAGACAACTATACCCTCTGAAGTCTACTTCACAAGATATTATCGCGGCTCAACCCTCTTCTAGGTGAGACATCTCAAGAGAATATACATCGGACACTGAAATAATGAACACGATAGCCTTGCTATGATCGCCCACCATTACGCACCCGTCCGTACCCAAGATAAACCCATACCTCAATTATCACCTCTAAAAGGAGCTAGTCCTCAAGAAATACATCATCTCAATGTACCCACCCATTCCTTTCAGGTGGAAGCGAAGAGTACCTCGCTACTCTATGGTAAAAATACACATACTAATGATATTAACGATACTTTCACTAAATCCATTTCTCACGCGAATCTAATACTAATACCTTATTATGACCCGCTTGCATCACATAAAACATACCCCAATCATCTCGGAATAAAACTTGTAGTTTTAGTTACCCATAACACTGCCGGCTCAACAGTTATTAGACATAACACCCACGTCCTAACCACACCAAAAATTCTCCAACAGATGCCCCTACTAGGCATCTAGCTCCTGTCCCCTGACTTTCTGCGAACAAGATCCATCCATGTGTTTCTACTCTTTTACACATAAGACACCTTTCTGTGTCCCCCCTTTCTCCTTTCTTAGGCCCCACCATCCATGTTGGGGTTGTCCTTCTCACGGACCTGGTAGTCTTGACCCTGATTGCTACCCCAAATATCCCTTTAGATCCGCCGATCCAATAGACTTGTTGTAATACCCCGTAAATTTAGGACTGAAGAATTAATTATTTTTGGGAGAAATAGTACTTATTTAAATTGGAGAATTTTAAGACACCTTTCTGTGTCATTCCCCTTTCTCCTTTGTTAGGCCCCACCATCCATGTCGGGGTTGTCCTTCTCACGGACTTAGTAGTCTTGACCCTGATTGCTACCCCAATTATCCCTTTGGATTCGCTGATCCAATAGACTTATTGCAATACCCCGTGAATTTAGGACTGAAGTTTTAATTATTTTTAGGATAAATAATACTTATTTAAATTGGAGAATTTTAATTTGGCAACTGAGGTCAAATTTGAGGATGTTAGAAAGTATTTCAAATGACGATTCTGAGTACGCGGTTGATCTCGGATGGGTCGAGATAGTCGAAATTACTGTACTTGGGGTCTTATTTGGGTTCCGAAATATTTTAAGTTCGTTTGACTCGAATTGAAGTAACCGAGTCATTTAAAGTGTGTATTATCATTTAAAGTCGGGTATTTTGGAGATAAGGCTTAAAAAGCCTCCGCGAGATAACAATATCATTCTTGAGATTGAGAAAGCCCTAGAGAGAGGGAGAGAAGAGGAAAGGAAGAATAGAAAGAGAAGAAAAGCTTAGGGATTCCAGCAAATTCGTGATTTCGGAGAAGATTCAGACTCTACAACATTGAGGCGAGTGATTAAACTTGCTAAATAATTCGTGTGTGTCATTTATTTCATGATTTGTGGATAAAATTATGGATTTTGGGTTATTATGTCAAAAACCTAGATTTTTTATTAAATTTTGTATTTTAGGTGTGGGTATATGGATTTAAGGTTTTAAATTTTAATGGGTAGAAATATAATGAGTTTTAAGGTTAAAAATATGTTTGGGTTGAGGAATAATGGAGAGAAGATGATAAATGTGATTTTGGAAATTTTGGTTTTTGGCAAAAATAAGCCATTTTCGTAGCTTCTGAACAGGCCGAATCGATTCGACCGCTTTCCGAATCGATTCGGAATGTTGCAGAGTTACAGGTCTGAGTAATCGGATCGATTCGGACCCAAAGCCGAATCGATTCGGTCTAAGACATACTTACTAGTCCTTTGGACCTAATCGATTCGCATTAGGGGCGAATCGATTCTCTTTGAGGACCGAATCGATTCGGACTGGGCCGAATCAATTCAGAAACATGGTTGTTTTGCGAGATTTTTCTAGAGTGAGTTTTGCTCCGTTTAGTTTGGGTTTATTGATTTGGAACCTTTAAATATGTTATGAGAAGTATGTTTTAGAGACTTCTAGGGAGTTTCACATATGAGAAAATATTGGGGGCGCACCGAGTTATTTTAAGAGAGTGCAAATTGAAGATTATTGTATCGACTAGTAGGAAATCCTACTATCATCGAGATTCCTATTTAGAGAAAATTATGGGTTAATAAGAGAGAGGCAAGACGCGCTTAGTTATGTTAGACTTATGTATTAAATCACAAATGTGATACGTTAATGGTTCGCATGACCAATTGAACCGTCATCTGAATTGGGAATGTTTTAGCATAGTACTGACTAGAATAAGTTGTGTATATACTTATAGCCGGGCTAATCACTATATATCGGTGTGTGTATATATATAGATGGCATGAATGTATATACCTTGTGTTGATGTAAAAAATTAGATTATTTCTTATTATTCAATCACAGATAAAATAAATAAGACAAAAGAATTTTTAAAGTGGTTCAACCTTAAAAGAATGGCCTACGTCCACTGTTTTTGTTATTGCTGAGTGTTTTGGGAATTCTCGATAACAGGTTTTTACCAAAAAATTCCGAGTCCCCCTACAATGAGGATGATACAATGTATTTATAGCCATGAGGCTGTACATGTGAAAGGATAATACATAGCTGTACAATAAGCGTATACATCTGTATGATAATAATCAGCATTTAATGTGTATTTAATCCTCTTAATTATCTGGTAATAAATGTTCTGATCGAGGTGCATCTCGGACAACCTAAGCTGCTCGGACCGCCTAAGTATCTCGGTACCCATGAGTTGCTCGGCGTAGTAAAGTTCCTCGGAGAGCACTTGCTGCTCGGAGTATTCTGAGCTGGTCGGGGAAATTGAGTTCCTCGAAGTCAAGGTACTGTTCAGAAATGTTTGTTTGTGCCATGTAGATTGACACGTGTCTCCACTTAATTGAGCCATGTCAGCAGACTAAATTTGGTATCAACAGAAGCCCCCAATGTTTCACAATTCGAGATTGAGGAGTGTGGAACATTCTTCTCGAATACGGTGGGTTTAAATGGTCATCCTGAATTTTAGGAGTGCTTTATTTGTATTTATTTTTCTTTCCGAATTCATAGAATCAGACTTTTTAAAATTTTCTAACTGCTTCGATCTCCGCGCCCTTTTTGTCCTTTTAGCCGTCGGTAGCGTAAACGTCTCTCTTTGTAATCATTATTTTTACTCCTTCCCAAGGTAAGGTATTTAAACGTTTGCAGAAAATCCTATCGTCTTTTACTTTTTCAAATCTGTATCTTTGAGTTTTCCATTTCCTCTCTCTCTTGTGCATTCATCCTTTTTATCGTTCGTTGTTAACGGATCCATCCTTTTTCTGTAAGATTTTCTTCCTTCTCTTTTATTTCCTTTATTCACCATGGTTTACCTTGTTGAGTCGCTTGATAAGTTTCGTTCTGATTTCTCTATTCCTTCATGGGTTGTTTTGGAGGAACTTTCTGAACCTTCAGATTATTTTTATTTGGCTGAGGGACATTGGTTCCCCAGTCTCTTTGTAGCTGAATGTGGCTTTTCTTTTCCCCCGAACCCTTTGTGTCTGGAATTCTGTCAATATTTTGACGTGGTTCCTGCAAAAATAGCCCCCAATACATGGAGAATAGTTAATGGAGTTCATAGATTAAATCAGATTCATGGGACCCGCATAGGAATTCCAGAAATTATGTTTTGCTATAGATGGGCAGTCAGCGACAGTACTTTTTACTTGAAAACTAGGTTTTTAAATAGGGTTTTAGTGGTCAATCTCCCAGATGCCAATAGGGATTATTTCGAGCATGGTGTTGTTATGAAAAATTGGCAACATGCTCCACTAACTGGAAATGATGCGTATCAGGGTCCTAGATGCCCTCCCTATGGCAACGGGATAGGTTGTTTTTACTTTACTTTATTTTTGAAATTATGCTTTCTTTGTGTTTGATAAAATGTGTCACTGATACTTTAATTTTCATTTATTTGCAGTTGACAGCAAAAGAAGGTCTCCAAAAGAGACAGAAGTTAACTTAAAACATCTGAAACTTATCTGGGGTTTGCATCAGACTGTTGCCGACGAGCGTATCAGATCAGCTTTATACTTGCTGCAGTATAAGAGTTACACCTCATCTTTTACTGCTCGTCCAGTGATAAGTGACGTAGAACCAGTACCAGCTTCTGAAAGTTCTTCACCTGAGTCACATATTCCTCTGAGTGAAAGAATGAAGAGAAAAAGAGCTCCTGCCCTCTTCGAGAAATCTGCCTCTATTGCTGGAGAGGCGAAGAAAAGCAAGCTTGATGTCCCAGAAGAAGGGATAAAAAAATCGATGAACCTCCTCCGGCTGCTACTATGAAGGTTGCCGAGAAGCCCCCAGTGGCTCCGAGCAAGGTCGCTGCTCCAAGCGAGGTTATAGTCATATCCCTGACTAAGACTACATCCTTGGTTGAGACCGTTGATGCTCCTCCGAGGAGGCTGAAGAAAAGCTCCTCGGTCAATTTGGCTGAATCCATCTCTCAGCCTCTAACTATCGAAAGTGGTGTTCCTACTTTTGTTGCTCTGAGTTCTGCCATGAGCTCGGTGAAGTCTTGGATCATTCCCGAGATATAAGGTATTAAAGAAAGTCTTTCTTGGGATAGGGTTACCACTTTGGAAGCTCAGCATATTGCCTCAGTAAGTATTGCAAATCTAAACTTTTATTTTTCATGTTATGTGCTTGCACTGACTTACAGTTATTTTCTTTTTCCAATTGGTAACTTATTTCAATACAATCTTGAAGAAGGACGAAGCCATCAAGGTGTCCATCTCCTCTGGTGGTGTAGAGGAGGCTTTTATAGGTCTGACGCAGTCTTTAAAAGATTCTCGTCAGAAGTATGTCGATGATAAAGATGCTTGGGAGAAACAACTTAATTCCACCGAGCAGGAGAGGGATCAAGCTGTTGAAGTCTCCAAGGGGTTGGAGAATAAAATAAAAGACTTGGAGGAGAAGAACAAAGAGCTCGAGGGGAAGCTCCAAAATGCTGGAGAGCTTGAAAGTAAGCTCAAGTCTGCTAAGGAAGAGTTGGGTAGACTTCGTGACGTTGGTCGTCAGAAGGAGAAGGCAGAAAAGAAATTGAAAGATGCCGAGGAACTTCTATCCGAGAAGCTTTCCTCTGAGAAGGTGAAAAGGAAGTTGGCTGTGAAAAAGTCCTTCAGTGCTGGCTGGGACAAAGGTTGGAATAAGGGTTTGGCTGCCATGGTCTCACAAATGGAGTATGGCAGCCTCAAATACTTCAAGGATGGTTGGGTGGCTGCTCTGATAGAGATGAATATCGATGAGAACTCCGAACTATTCCAGCGACACATTCTTGGCCCCCCTCCTACTCCCGGGGAAGAAGAAGATGATGAAGCTGCCTCCGAGGAATCTTCTATGATGGTTGGGGATCAAGTACCTACTGTTGAACTTCGCTACGAACAACCCCAACTAACTATTACTCCTACCGAGCAGCTTCAGTTAACCAACATTTCAGCCGAGCAGCTTCCATCACCCACCGAGCAACTTTTTGGGCCATCTGAGCAACCTTCCTCTTCGTCCCAGCCTCCCGAGAAAGTTTTGGGAGACAAGGAGAAGGTGTAGAGTTGTTTGGACTTTTCTCTCTATTTTATTTTTTTTATCAAATGTAACTCTGAACTATGTACTTCTCCTTTATGATGTAATAAAATTTGAAATTTTGATTATGCATACTATTGATTCTCTTCTTCTTGCTCTGTTTGCACTCTTACTGATTCTTACTATCTCTTCCTTTTACTAGTTTATAGCCAGGATGGAATTATCATCTGCTCATGATACAAAGTTGTTGAGACAATGCAATGAATACTTCAAAGCTGGTCATACAGATATGACTGAAGCTTAGATTGTTGATATCCTCGGTCCAGATGCTTCAGAGCAAGCAGTCGAAGCCTACCAGTACTTAAAGTGTCTGCTCGACCGGGCAGTGGCTAATAATGTAGCATATTATGAGATGATTGAAGACCTCCAGGGCACTCTCGAGGAGCTTCAACAACAATACAAGGAATCTATAACCCTGTTGCACTAAGGATATGAGAAGAAGTATCAGCAATTGAATGCTGATAAGGGATATGATAAGCTGTTTGCTGCTTATGATGTGAGGGAGAGAACTTTTAAAATCGAGGTCGAAGAGCACAGGCAGATAGCCAAGTTGCTGGAGCAGGAAAATAATAACCTGTGAGGAGAGGTATCCCAGCTGAGGTCTGCAGCCTCTACCTCAAACGCTTTGGTCCCTGTGAATGACGAGGGATTCTCTTTCTTGGAGGTTGAAAATGTCAATCTGAGAGACGAATTAGAAACCTTGAAGAGGATTGGGCCTTCTACCTCTGCTCGGAGACGAGCAAGAGCTTATCGGGGATGAGCAAGGGCTGCTCGGATTACTATTGAAGAATAAAGAACTCAATCGTCTCTGGAGAACCAAGCCTTCCAATTGATGGCAAAGAACCAGGCATTGGCTGAAATGTCTAAGAAAATCATGAATCTGGACGAGCAGCTCTCTGCTCAAAAGTCTGCTTTGGAGAGTAAAGAACTTTTAGCGAAGAACCTCCTCGAGCAATTGGAGAGGCTAACCTATCAATTCCACAAGCAGCCCAGGGAGTTTTGGATGGCTGGTTATAATGAATCCCTTTACCATCTAGATGATCGGATCCAAACTGCAAATAATATGGGTTACAAGCAAGTATGGCTAAATGCCTTGGGCGTGCTGCAGTTGGAACAAGGTCATTACTTATGGGATTACCACAATCCTGGGTTGCTCGACTTACCAATGCCTCCTTTCAAGCTTGATATGAGTTGGATTTCTGCTCGAGCCATTCCACAATGCCTAATTTCAAAGTATCTCGGCGACTCCAATCTTCACTCCAACTTTGAGATATCTCGCCCAGAGCACCTTCTTGATCGGCCATCAGTTATGAACATCAGGATGATGAAAGATTTGAACTTCATAAACTCCCCGTATGCCTTAGACGATCCTCCTGCTGGTGAAGAACCTGTTTCAAAGGCAGAGGGGAAGAAACCCATAGAATAGGATTCCTGATGTAATAATTTTTTATGTATTTTATTCTCAATGTATTCTGTTTTGGATTTAATGAAAAACTTATATTTTTCTTTGCAATCTTGATTGCCATTATCTTGTAAACATTTTACTTATTTACTAATGAATGTGCATGTATATCTGTTAAAAAGATAACAATATTGTGTTATTTTGCCGATCAACTAAAGTTGGTGAAAACTTATTGTCGACTATCCTGAATTTGTGGTAATCATTTGACGACTAACCAAAATGGATGATATTTTGTTTCTCGACCAACTTGGTGGTAATTTGAAATGTTACAAGTACTAAAAGTTTACTTGGTCACTTTTTAATTCTAAGTCATTAGTTGACTTTTATCACATAATCCTTCTTTGTTTAATAGAAATGTTCCCGACCAACCGGAGTTGGTGGATTTTCTTCCCAACCAATCGGAGTTGATATTTCTGGGAAATATTTTTATTCCCGACCAACCGGAGTTGGTGGATTTTCTTCCCAACCAACCGGTGTTGGTATTTCTGGGAAATATTTTTCTTCCCGACCAACCGGAGTTGGTGGATTTTCTTCCCAACCAACCGGAGTTGGTATTTCTGGGAAATATTTTTCTTCTCGACCAACCGGAGTTGGTGGATTTTCTTCCCAACCAACCGGAGTTGATATTTCTGGGAAATATTTTTATTCCCGACCAACCGGAGTTGGTGGATTTTCTTCCCAACCAACCGTAGTTGGTATTTCTGGGAAATATTTTTATTCCCGACCAACCCGAGTTGGTGGATTTTCTTCCCAACCAACCGTAGTTGGTATTTCTGGGAAATATTTTTATTCCCGACCAACCGGAGTTGGTGGATTTTCTTCCCAACCAACCGTAGTTGGTATTTCTGGGAAATATTTTTTTTATTCCCGACCAACCGGAGTTGGTGAATTTTCTTCCCAACCAACCGAAGTTGGTATTTTTGGGAAATATTTTTCTTCCCGACCAACCGGAGTTGGTGGATTTTCTTCTCAACCAACCGGAGTTGGTATTTCTGGGAAATATTTTTATTCCCGATCAACCAGAGTTGGTGGATTTTCTTCCCAACCAACCGGAGTTGGTATTTCTAGGAAATATTTTTATTCCGACCAACCGGAGTTGGTGGATTTTCTTCCTAACCAACCGTAGTTGGTATTTCTGGGAAACATTTTTTTATTCCCGACTAACCGGAGTTGGTGGATTTTCTTCCCAACCAATCGTAGTTGGTATTTCTGGGAAATATTTTTTATTCCCGACCAACCGGAGTTGGTGGATTTTGCTGAGTAGTGTGTAGCCCTAGTATTCCGTGAAAAAATTTCAACAAAAGGAGAGAATTGGGTAGAATATTCACATTTTATTCATACTGAAGAAACTGCATTACATGAGGGTTTACATTACTGATAATATTTGCGCAGATGCTCTGCATTCCATGCATTCTTAAATTCCTCCCCTTCTAAAGTTTCAATTCTATATGTCCCCGGTCGAACAACCTCTGTTACTCGGTAGGGCCCATGCCAGTTAGCTTCCAGTTTATTGTGCTTTTGAATTACTTTCTTCAGCACATAGTCCCCTTCTTTCAGGTCGCACTTCTTCACTCTCTTGTTATAAAACAAGGTTGTTCGTTGCTGGTAAGCAGCATTCCTGATGGTTGCTTCTTTTCTAACTTCTTCGAGCATGTCCAAGTCTAACCTTCTCATTAAGTCGCTGATAGGGGAGTTGAAGTTCAGCACTCAGTGTGTTGGGAGGCCCAACTCGGCAGGTATAACAGCTTCACTTCCAAATGCCAGCATATATGGAGATTCTCCAGTTGCTGCTCGGGGAGTAGTACGATAAGCCCATAGTACTGAATGTAGCTCGTTAATCCAGTTTGCTTTCGCGTCATTCAGTCTTTTCTTCAAGCCATTTAGCAGCATTATGTTTGTCACTTTATTTTGTCCATTGCTTTGGGGATGGCCTGGTGCCGAGTGGATCTTCAAGATATTTGACTGATGACAATAGGCAGCGAACTCCTCATTGTCAAATTGTGTTCCATGGTCTGTGATGAATGCATGGGGAAGGCCATATCTACAAATGATATTTTTCCAAATAAATTGGTACACCTTTTCGTACGTCATGTCGACAAGAGGCTCGGCTTCCACTCACTTAGTAAAGTAATCCACTGTGACGACGAGATATTTAAATCTTCCTCTGGTCGTTGGAAGTGGCCCAACCAAGTCAATTCCCCACATGACAAATGGCCAAGGGGAAGTAATGGGTGTCAACAATGCTTGGGGAGTTCTTCGGATAGTGGAGAAGCGTTGACACTTGTCACATTTCTGGTTATAGGCTATACAATCAGCCCTCATCGTTGGCCAGTAGTATCCTTGCGTCATCACTCTTTGCAAAAGCGTCCGACCTGCTACATGGGCTCCACAGGACCCTTTATGGACCTCTTAAATCAAATCTTTCACCTCGGAAGGATGCATACATCTTTGCAAACCTGCCATAATTCCTCGTCTGTATAGAATACCATTAGTCAGTACATAACGAGCAGCTTTAAACTTCAATTTCTTAGCTGCGAGTTTGTCAATCGGTAATTCTCCCTCCTCAATATATGCCCTGATGGGATCCATCCAAGATGGTCCTAAATCAAGGGTAATAAAATTCATCGTCAGATCTTCATCTATGCTCCGACCAGCTAGAACTTCAATTGGGATTGTTCTTCGTAGCTCGGTACGAGTAGCCGATGCTAATCGAGCTAAAGCGTCTGCTCTTGCATTCTCCATTCTTGGTATTCTGACCAGCTGAACAGTAACAAATTTTGATACCAATTCCATCGCCTTTGCATGGTACTTAATCATCAACTCTCCTTTTACTGTATATCCACCAAGCATTTGGTTTACAATCAACCGTGAGTCACTGCATACGATTAGCTGCTCTGCCTTTATGGTTTTTGCCAGACTAAGACCTACAATCATCGCTTCATATTCGATATCATTATTAGAAGCTTGAAATTGAAAGCGCAGAGCATATTCTATATCGACCTCGTCTGGACTTTTCAATACAATCCCAGCTCCACTACCTGAGATGCATGATGAGCTATCCATATATAGGTTCCATACAGGTATTTCGTCATCAAACTTCTTATTGGACAAAGTTCCTCGATGGAATATTTGTTGCTCCTTTATCTCCATTTCTACCACACCGCGCTGCTCGTCGACCTTCTTCTCTTGTTCTCCGACCAACTTAAGTTGATCGGGGTTTAAATTTGATGATCCTGTAACATCCACAGGTTGGTCGGTGTTCAGCTTTTGCTCCTCGGGGGTATCAGGATAAGTGAACTCTGCTATAAAATCTGCTACTGCTTGCCCTTTTAGTGACGATCTAGGCTCATAAATTATATCATACTCACCGAGTTCTATTGCCCAATACATCAATCTCCCTGATTTTTCTGGTTTATGAAGATCTTGCCTTAACGGCATATCGGTATATACGACTATGGTATGAGCCTGGAAGTATGGCTTCATTCTTCTACTCGCTTCGATCAGCGCCAGTGCCAACTTTTCCAGTTTTGGATATCTGATCTCTGCTCCTCGGAAGGCCTTACTAGTGTAATAAATTGGTTTTTATATTCCATCCTTTACTCTTATTAATGCCGAGCTAACTGCATTTTCTGAAACTGCCAGATATAAGTACAACCTTTCGCCCAACACTGGCCTGGACAACAGTGGCGGTGCTCCCAAATATTTCTTCAATTCTTGAAAAGCTTTCTCTTATTCTTCATTCCATTCAAAAGTCTTTCAGAGCGTTTTGAAGAATGGGAGGCATCTATCAGTTGCCCGCGATACAAATCTGTTAAGCGCTGCTACTCGCCCTGTAAGACTTTGCACTTCTTTCTTCGTCGTTGGAGATCGTAGTCCCAATAGAGCTTTGATCTTTTCAGGGTTTGCTTCAATGCCTCGTTGATTGACAATATACCCGAGAAACATGCCTTCTCGTACTCCAAATATGCACTTGGTCGGGTTCAACTTCATTTGATATTTATCTAATTGATCAAAGGTTTGGCCTAAGTCAACTAGATGATCAGCAGCTCTCATGCTCTTTGTCAGCATATCATCAACATAAACTTCCATATTGCAACTGATTTGCTCTGCAAACACCTTGTTCATCAGCCGCTGATATGTTGCACCTGCATTTTTTAAATCAAAAGGCATAACATTATAACAATAAGCTCCCCTAGGGGTAATGAAAGAGGTACACTCCCTGTCTTCAGGTTTCATTTTGATCTGGTTATATCCAGAATATGCATCCATGAAGCTCAGCAGCTCGTGTCCCGAGGTAGCATCCACTAATTGATCAATTCGGGGCAAGGGAAAATAATCCTTTGACATGCCTTGTTGAGGCCGGTGAATTCTACACACATCCTCCATTTGTTGTTCTTCTTTTTTACCATCACTACATTTTTTAACCAGTCTGGATATTTAACATCTTCAATAAAGCAAGCTTTCTAGAGCTTCTCGACCTCCTCCTGTATAACTTGGTTCTTTTCGGGGCTGAACACTCTTCTTCTCTGCTTCACTGGCTTGATCTCCTTATTCACATTGAGCTCGTGACATAAGAAATTTGGGTCTATTCCGGGCATATCCTCATGGCTCCAAGCAAAAGTTTATTTTCTGCTTTTTAAGAAAACTATCAATTCTTGTTTTAGTGAGGCATCTAACGACGAACCTATCTGAGTTGTTCGTTCAGGGTGCTCGTCGTCCAGAATAATGTTTTCAGTAGCTTCCACCACCTGACCTTTCACGAGTTGCGACTCGTCTCTAGGATCCAATGTTTCAATTTCTGCACCTTCATCCACCTGATAGGTAGTAGTCTTTTTCCTAGATTCCTCCAGTTCCTCCTACTCGGTAGATGAATAGTAGTATTCCCGAGCTACTTTTTGATCACCCTTCATAACTCCTACTCCAAAATTGGTTAGAAATTTTAGGCATTGATGTACCATAGATGGTACTGCTTCGAACTTCTTCAGTCCTACTCTTCCCATGATGATATTGTAGGCTGATTGAACATTCTTATCCATCACGAAGAAGCGTACTCTTTCTGTTCGACAAGTAGGCCATGTACCAATGAACATATCCAACTTGATCGTCCCAAGTGGAAAAACTTTCTCGCCAGCAAAACCGAGGAGGGGGCTATGATAAGGCTCCAACTGAGACAACTTTAGATTTAAGCTGTTGAAGCACGAGTATAACATAATATCAACTGAGCTACCATTATCAACCAGTACTCTCGAGATCATTACTTCCTTCATTCTCATTTTGATCACCAAGGGGTCATCATGAGGATACAACACACCTACGAGGTCGTTCTTGGAGAAACCGATGACCAGTTTTTCTTTGTTGACCCTCCTCGGGCGATCATCTTCAGCCAGGTTTATTCGTTGAATATATGAACAGGCTTGAGCCTCATTGAGGTAAGATTTTCTTTCTGCAGTAAAGTCTCCACCTCCTGCATCTCCACCTGTAATAACATTACAGTCAAATGATCCAAAATGTATTGAAAATACCTCACGTTCTGACTGCCTGGGTTTTTTAGGAAGATCGGGGTCGTCTTCTGGATCATCTTCATGGTCTCCTTTCTTGTTATCGTCTGCTCGACAAGGAGATCTAGACCTCTCTCTTGCTCGGTCGCTATTTCTTTTTTCATTTCTACGATCAACATACTTTGCCAGTTTTCCTCATCTAATGAGTGCTTTGATCTCATTCTGAAGAGCTATGCAATTTTTGGTCGTGTGGCCATGATCTTTGTGGAACTCGCAATATTTGGCCTTATTCCTCTTGTCAGGGCCTGACTTTATTTTCTCTGGCCAGTTTAACTCCTCGTTGTTCTTGATTTCTTCTAGAACGTGGTTGATGTCTACCTTCAAAGGAGTATAATTTTCAAATTTCTTCAATACCTCCCATGATGGCTTTGTTTTTGAGTGCTTGTCACCACCATTGTTCTTATTCTCTTTCTTTTTGGCCTTATCAACCTCCACCTTGGTCTCTTTGGTATCCATATTCTTCTTTGCAGCCATAGCCTCCTCGGTATTCATGATCTTGGTCGCTTTTACCATTAGTTCTGACATGGTTCTGGGTGGATCTTTGGCCAAAGTGTAGTACAACTTGTTGGGTAACAGCCCACTCATCAGAGCAGTAATCGCTGTCTTTTCCTCATAATCAATAACTTCGAGTTTCTCGTTATTGAAACGAGTTATATAATCCTTGGTACTCTCACCTGCCTTTTGTCTAACACTTAATAAGTGTGCTACTCGTTTAATCGGTTTTGCTCCAAAATAGAATTTTCCAATGAAGAGCTCGGCCAGTTGAAAGAAAGTTGAAATCTTACCCCGAGGAAGATTATTGTACCATATTTGAGCAGATCCTGTAAGAGTTCCCGAGAATGCCCTGCATCTTATCTCATCTGGCACAGCATAGATGTCAGCAGCAGGTATTGCTCTATATGAAGGACATGGTCGGTTTTTCCATCATATTTAGGAGTTACAACAGGTGCTTTGAACTTTGATGGTGTGGGAAAATCCACAATTGCTTGGACAAAAGGTGTCCCTTGGACAAAAGTTCTTTGTAGAGGATTCTTGGCCTTAGTCATTTCCCCTAATCTATCCTCCAACCTCTGAATAGAGTCTTTCCACGCATCATTTCCCTCCTCGGGTCTACTGGTTTGAGCAATTGATCGTGTTGAAGTCGCTTCCTGGGATCTATCTTATCGAGCAACTAGTTGTGATTGGGCAAAACCTTCTCTTAAATCAAATGGTCGTCGAAAGTTTCTCGACATAGCCTTAGGAGGATTTTTATTCTTCTTAGGGACCAATTGATCAAAAGGAGAGACCCTACTTAATCTTTCCAGTTCACTAGTCCTTTCTGGAGAGAGAGTGATGTGTTGTTCAGTATCTGTGGCTCGTACTGACGAAGTTCGACCCGGTTGATAAGAAAAATCATCAGATTTCTCAGTGCGATATGAATCACTTTACCTAATGCGCGAAGAAACTAAACGGGTATTTCTTTGAACACTTCGTTGTCCGGAATAGGTCGACGCTCCACCTTGGATAGTTTGCATGAGTTGCCGCATAGTCTCTTGCATAGCTGTCTGACCTTGAGCCAGATTGGCCATAATTCCAGCTAGATCTTGGACATTTGGAGGAGCGGATGGATTTGGGGGGTTTCCAGTGTTTCTATTGCTGGATTCAGGATTGTCAGCCATTGGTGATGAATTATTTTTGGTGAAAAATGAAAATTACAGTCGTTTCCCACAGACGACGCCAATCTGTTGATGTAAAAAATTAGATTATTTCTAATTATTCAAATAAATAAGACAAAAGAATTTTTAAAGTGGTTCGGCCTTAAAAGAATGGCCTACGTCCACTGTTTTTGTTATTGCTGAGTGTTTTGGGAATTCTCGATAACAGGTTTTTACCAAGAAATTCCGAGTCCCCCTACAATGAAGATGATACAATGTATTTATAGCCATGAGGCTGTACATGTGAAAGGATAATACATAGCTGTATAATAAGCGTATACATTTGTATGATAATAATCAACATTTAATGTGTATTTAATCCTCTTAATTGTCTGGTAATAAATGTTTTGATCGAGGTGCAACTCGGACCGCCTAAGTATCTCGGTACCCATGAGTTGCTCGGCGCAGTAAAGTTCCTCGGAGAGCACTTGCTGCTCGGAGTATTCTGAGCTGGTCGGGGAAATTGAGTTCCTCGAAGTCAAGGTATTGTTCAGAAATGTTTGTTTGTGCCATGTAGATTGACACGTGTCTCCACTTAATTGGGTCATGTCAGCAGACTAAATTTGGTATCAACACCTTGTGTGATGGTTTGCACATATGTGACGTGATTGCATATATATCTAGTGTGAATGATATATATATATATATATATATACTTATTGTGTGAGCATACCCTCCAGTGCTATCATGGGAAGTTGCGCGATGTGGGTGAGGCCCCTGGCTTGAGGAGCAGGGTGCGTATAGTCCTCAGGTCATAGTCGTCCATTATTTATTACGTGATTTTATTCGGGGTGAGAAGTCTTGGGTATGATTCGTTCTCACTTTCAGGTTCGGAACTATGACCGCTTCCTATACGTTGTGATTTGTTTTTATTACCAGGGCGATGTGATAATAATCCGGTTGCAGGTAACTCGGGATAAAGTGAGTAATTCCTAGAAGATGATAGCATTGTGAAGTATTTTTTTATATCTATAAGTGATTGGGTTTTGGATACTTAAATGTACGATAAGCGTGTTATGTGTACTTACTTGTTAGGGTTGAATGATTGTGTTTTATAACTAGAATGATGTTATATAGACCCTAAAGGTTCGGTGAAATATTAGAGATTATTAGAGATTATTACTCATCATAAGTAGTCGAAGTTATGTGTTGGGTACCGAGGGCGTAATGGACCTCAACGACCAAAATTATCAAGGAATAGTGTATCGGGGGGGTCCTTGTTTGGATTTCGCTCTATGAGACGTTCCACACACGAAACGTAGTGCAATGTTGGGAGTGGGGAGAAGTTTAGTCCTTAGTACTCGGATTTATATGTTATAGAGAAATAATTCCTTATGAGAATAACTAGAGTAATACTCTAAATAATTAGTTGATGTTATATGCGTCATGCACCAAGGGCGTAATGGATCTCGATGATTAACATTGTGAAGGAGTAATGTATCGGGGGGGGGGGGGTCCTTATTTGGATTTCGCTCTACGAGACGTACCACGCACGAAACGTTGCGATGTTGAGAGTTGGGAGAAGTTTAGTCCTTAGCATTTGGATGCTAATAACTTATTTAAGTTAATAACTAGAGTCAGATGAATTTTAGTAGGAGTTATGCATATGTATATTTATATGTTAACATAAGTTTAGATGCACGCATGGGTTAAGGTAGAATATGAAGTTAGGGTTATGTTTTCGATGATGGGTTATGCGAGAGTGGACTAGGCGTAGCTTAGATGGAATTGTCCCGAGAACATTTTGGGTAGTTAATTGAGGACCATGTAGATACGTTTAGGTGCGCGCTTTAGTTGAGGGGTGAGTTGGATTTCCAGGAGAGTGCGACTCCACTTTAATCATGTTATAGTGTATTAATAATTATTATACATTTTAATGCACTTGCTAAAATGTTTTCACACCTCGGGCTCTGACCCGTTTATATTTTTCTCTTGCTATATATATATATATATATATTGTATTATATTATAGGTGTCCCACCGCAAGGGCGCCAATGATGCTTTTTCATCCAGTGTTCTCGGAGCCGTGGCAGATGCGAACTGTTGCGGGATTTTGTTATAACCGTTTCCTATATTTTGTAAACCTAGTTTAGTATTCAGTTGGTACATCGGGTTTACACCCAAGGGTTGTGTGTGTAGCACTTTTATATTTCTTTCCTTAGGATGATGTATTGTCTGTGACCTGACAGCATATTCGGGTATTTCCTTTTGTGTAATTCTGGCGTACTACAGAACTATTCCCTTTTATTTTAGCATGTGTGTGTACATTATCATGTTCCGTAGTTATTATGTTGTTGGTCGGTTGATGTTTATTGTATGTTTTAAAAAAAAATTGGCACTCGCTTTTTATAGTATTGGGTAGTTAGCTATGTTTATTTTGGTATCGACAGTAGATGCTGAGAACGATCCACTTGATATTCCTGATTAATTATAGTTATGGGTACCCAAAATTCAGATCATGGGCCTGGACGAGTAGCCCAATTCTAGCGGCCCAAAGTCCAGGTCCCCTACCTCTTATTTTGATTATGATCCGGTCTCTTCCCACGATCCCATTAAGGGAGGTTATAGGGAGAAATGGAAGACGTGGGGGAATCCAACACCCCCACTTACCTAAACATACATGTATATATTGAACCCTAGGTCCGGGGCAAAAAGACAAGTTGTATTCTCTGTAACCACTCTCCGGAGTATATATAAATAACACTGACTGCACCACCGTAGACGTAGGCACATCTTTGCTGAACCACTTACATATTTTGTTGTGTGATTGTCATTTTACATTCCTTGTTCTTATTTGGTGCTTGCCTTTCCCTTATTTCTTTGTGTTGCACAATAATTGTCACCACAATTGGCACCGTCTGTGGGAAACGTTTATCTTCCCTGAGAAAAGCCCACACCAAAAAAGGAGTTTAAAATGTCTGGTCACAACAGCAATGTCCCCCAGGCAGGGGATATTCAAGAACCACCTGCTCCTCGCAGAATTAGGTCTGAAGTTCGACGTTCAGATCAGAGGGCTCGCTTAAAAAGGCCAGCCTCAGAAGAAAGCCAAGGACCAGCGAGGTCCACGCAGATATCCAGTCTGAGTGATGCATACGAGGCAAGGTTCCACGAGCAGAGAGAGTCTTCTCGTAGGCACGAGGCAGAGAATGCTCGCTTGAAAATAAGATTGGAGAGACTGGAGAGAGAGCTTCATCATGATAACAGGAGACGTCCATACCGCACTCCTAGCCCTCAGGCGAGCAAGTATTGCAGTCGAGGAAGTAGCCCTAGGCGAGAATCTCAAAAGGTTGAGGGAGGCGAATCAGACGACGACCTCCGCGAGCAGTTGCGAAGATCTCGCCGTTACCAGAGCCCTACTCGCAGCAACGAGAACATACGAAATCTGGTTCGCAGGGAGATAGACCAACATCCTGCCCACCACGGTACCAGATCGACCCGAGAACTCGCTAGACGAGCTTTCAAAACCCAGATGAAGTCACCTTTTTACGAGGGAAATTGAAGAAGAAGCCCCCAAGAAATTTGCCATTCTGAGGTTCAAGATTTATGACGGTAAGACTGATCCCATTGATCACATCAGGCAATACCGACAGGCCATGACCCTCTGGAACCACCGGGACGCGTTGATGTGTTGAATTTTTCCCTCGAGCCTGCATGACGTAGTGCAAAAGTGGTTCGAAAGGCTTCCTCACCGTTCCATCAGGAGTTTCAAGTCCCTGGCCGAGCTCTTTACGGCCCGATTCATTACTAGTAGCTCCTATCCCAAAAGGATGGATGCTTTTCTAACAATGAAGAAAACGCCTCAAGAGACCCTCCGGGAATACGCGAAAAGGTACTGGAAATTATTCAATGAGGTCGTGGATTGTTCGGAGCAAGTGGCAGTGGATTCTTTCAAAATTGGGCTACCCAGTTCTTCCCTTCTATACCAGTGCCTAACAAAGAAGGAGACTATGAATATTGATGACCTAATGGCTCGCATTGAGAAGTACGCTAAGGTGGAAGATATCGCCCGCCTTAGTACAGGAGAAAACGGTCGAGCTAAACTCACTACCAAGGGCAGTGACAAAGTTGAGAACCAAAAGAAAGGAGGAAAGAACGAGGGTAAAAATGGATCCAAGAATGGAGGGAACAATGATGCGTCGAAAGCATTCCAGGCGGTCAACACCATCTTCAGAGAACCAATTTACAAAATTCTCGCGAAGATCAAAGATGAGCCATTCATCAAGTGGCCCAGGAAGATGGGGGGAGATCCCTCGAAGAGGAACAATACGCTAAGATGAGCTTTTCACAAAGAGGGAGGACATAAGACTGAGCATTGCAAAGATCTTAAGTCTCACCTCGAGGAGCTGGCCCAGTTTGGGCATTTGAATGAGTTTGTGGAGAAAAGGGCAGAAAAAGTGGCTGCCAATAGGGAGACGGGACCTGACAACGTGCTCGAAGATGACGCTGGACATGAGTTCGCGGTAATTTATGGGGCATCTGATGCCAAGCAGATACAAGTAAACACAGCTCGAATGGAGATGAAGAAACTTACAACGGTAATGTAGGCTTTTCAGATCGATCCAGCAAAGTCACAGTCAGGAAAGCGCCGACGAGCAGATGACGTCAACTATAACAAGCATATTGTTTTCACAAATGAAGATCTGGTGGGAGTGAGGACCCCGCATCACGATGCTCTGATCATTACCCTCGGGATAGCTATCTTTGACGTCGATAAGTTGCTCGTCGACCAAGGAAGCTCGTCCGAAGTAATGTATATCGACCTATTCAGAAAATTGTATTTAAGCGTCGTCGACCTAAAGGAAGCTACTGTACCTTTGGTTGGCTTCGCTGGAAAAATAACTATGCCCTTGGGAAAGATTATACTACCGGTGCGTGCTGGAAACGTCTCCAAGATGATTGAGTTTTTAGTAGTTGACATCGACTCGCCATACCAGTCCATCCTCGATAGGGGATGGCTTCATGCGATGAAGGCAGTCTCCTTGACCTACCATCAGAAACTCAAGTATGTAACCGAGCGAGGAGTAATGGAGATCCACGGTGATCAAGCAATGGCGAGAAGGTGATTCATAGCAGCCATCCGACCAAAGCCAGAGAAGAAGGCTGAGCAACCCAGCGAGAAAGTTGAAGAAGGTCTAACACCTTCTAAATAGCAATTAAAATACGGAAGACCTGGAGTAGAGGAGACCAGGATCCTCCCCTCCGAGTGGGTCATCGAGGACCTGGTAGAAGTTACGGCTGGAGATGGCGACAGTAATATAATCTTCTTGATTGGAGCATCTCTCATCGACCAGGAACAGAAGGAATTGACAACCTTGCTGAGGCGCAACGTAGATGTTTTCGCGTGAGAACCATACGAGCTGCCTGGAATCGATCCTAGTATGGTTTGTCATCAGCTGCACGTCGACCCCACCTTCAAGCCAATTACGCAGAAGGCACGGCCAACTGCATTCGAGAAAGCTAAAGCGGTAGAAAAAGAAGTTAAAAAATTACTGGATGCAGGATCCATACGGGAAGTACAATTCCCCAAGTGGTTATCCAACCCAGTAGTAGTTCCGAAGAGCAACAGGAAGTGGAGAGTTTGCATCGACTTCACTGACCTCAATAAAGCGTGCCCTAAAGATAGTTTCCCCCTCCCAAAAATAGACCAACTAGTAGACGCCATTGCAGCTCACGAGCGGATGAGTTTCCTGGACGCATACTCAGGGTATCACCAGATCCCCTTATATGCCCCAGACCAGGATAAAATGGCGTTCATCACGACAGTTGGGTTATACTGCTACAAGGTCATGCCCTTTGGGCTCAAGAATGCAGGGGCAACCTATCAGCGGCTGGTCACCAAAATGTTCAAGGATCAGATGGGAGACACCATGGAGGTCTACATTAATGACATGCTCGTTAAGAATAAGAAGAAGGAAAATCACCTTTCAGACCTGTCAAACACCTTCGAAATCCTCAGGAAGTACCGAATGAAACTTAATGCGAGCAAGTGTTCTTTCGGTGTCCAGTCAGGAAAATTTCTTGGATACTTGGTCATTAAGAGAGCCATAGAGGCTAACCCAGACTAGATCGATGCAATCAACAGGGTGCAACCTCCTTGCACAATCCGGGACGTACATAAGCTCATTGGTATGCTCGATGCCTTAAATCGCTTCATCTCTAAATCCTCCGAGAAGTGCAAGCCTTTTTTCCAGCTTCTAAAGGAGAGCAAAACGGTAGAGTGGAGCCCATATTGCTCGCAAGCATTGGTCGAGATCAAGTATTACTTAAGATCTCCACCACTGCTCGTCATACCACAGCAAACAGATTCTTTGTACCTATACCTCTCCGTTTCCAATCACACTGTCAGCTATACTTTAATATGCGTGGTTGCAGGAGTCCAGCACCCCGTTTATTACGCGAGCAAGACCTTATTGGACGCCGAGCAGAGGTACCTACAATTGGAGAAGCTCACCTTTGCACTAGTAGTAGCCTCGAGGAAGCTGAAGCATTATTTCGAAGCACACACTATCATCGTCCTTACGTCGTATCCCCTTAAGGCAATCATGAGGAAAGCGGATTTGTCGGGCAGACTGTCTAAATGGTCAGTCAAGCTCGGGCGATTTGACATCTAATTTCAACCAAGGACAGCTATCAAGAGTCAAATCCTTACTGATTTCATAGCCGAATTCACGGGCGAGGAACCCTCCGACCAACCTCAACCAACAAGGCAAAAGGAGAACCAAGCAATAGAGGAAACCTGGAAACTGTTTGTTGATGGAGCCTCCAACTTAAAGGGGGCAAGGGTAGGCATTATCCTCATTACTCTAGAGAATAAAATCCTTGAACAAGGAATCAGGCTTGGATTACCAGCCTCCAACAACGAAGTAGAATACGAAGCCATAATAGCCGGCCTCCAGAAGGCACACACTTTGGGAGCAAAGCATTTGCAGGTGTTCGACGATTCCCAATTAGTCTCCAATCAAATAAGTGGAGATTACAATGCAAAAGATGAAAGAATGGCAACTTACCTCGCCTTAGTTAAAAAATTAATGGCGAGCTTCGAAGAGATCAATGTCCAGCAGTTTTCCAGAGGGAAAAACAACCATGCTGATGCCCTAGCAGCCATGAGCTCGGCAGTCGACTCCGACCTAAAAAGAACCATCCCCATCAATTTCCTTACTCACCCGAGCATCCGCGACAGTAAGCCACCAAACATGGAACAGGTACTCCAGGTGGGATCAGCCCCCAGCTGGATGGACCCCTTAAGAGACTATTTAAAGGATGGCACGCTCCCGGATGATAAGAAGGCCGCCCACCAGATAGGAGTCAAAGCTGTTCGCTTTCACTTATCCCCAGAAGGCAACTTGTATAAGAGATCCTTCTCCGGTCCCTACCTCCAATGCGTTCACCTAGGGGATGTCGAGCAAGTGCTACACAAGCTTCACGAAGGAGTCTGTGGAAGCCATATCGGGGGAAGGTATTTAACTTTTTGAGCAATGAAGGAAGGCTATTGGTGGCCATATATGCAAAGGGACTCTGCGGTGTATGTTCGTAAATGCCTGAAATGCCAACTTCACGCTCCTATGGTCCACCAACCTGCCAGCGATCTAAAATTACTGTCCAGCCCATGGCCATTCGCCCAATGGGGAATGGACATCGTGGGACCACTGCCTACCGCCACCGAAAATCGCAAATATCTGTTGGTTGTGACTGACTACTTCACCAAATGGATCGAGGCAGAACCCCTGGCAAACATCCGAGATGCTGATATGATAAGGTTCATATGGAGGAATATAATCACTAGCTTTGGCATCCCCAGAACCATCATCACCGACAATGGAACACAGTTCGAAAGCGGTTCCTTTCAGAATTTTTGTAACGAACACGGTATCAGACACAACTTTAGTTCGGTGGCCTACCCTCAGAGCAATGGCCAAGCTGAGGCTTCCAACAAAACCGTGATCGATGGCTTAAAGAAGCGATTGGAGCGAGCCAAAGGCCCATGGGTAAATGAACTACCCTATATCCTATGGGCATACCGAACCACTCCTCGGCGAGCAACAGGAGAAACCTCATTTTTGCTGACATATGACATGGAAGCAGTCATCCCACTAGAAGCAGGTTTGCCAACAATGAGGTCCAACCTTGTCGACCAGGGCCATAATGATGTAGCATTGCTCACTGAGCTCGACCTAGCCGATGAGCGCCGATAGCTAGCCCTAGTAAAACTAGCGAGCTATCAGCAACAGCTCGCGAGGCTTTACAACAAAAGGGTTAACCTAAGGACATTCCGAGTTGGGGACTACGTTCTAAGGAAGGTCCTGGGCAGCGCAGTAAAACCATCAGACGGAAAGCTAGGCCCAAATTGGGAAAGACCCTTTAAGATAACAAGAGACAATCTGCAGGGCACCTATCACTTGGAAACGATGGAAGCCAGAGAAATACCACGAGCATGGATCGCAGCCAATCTCAAGAGATTCTATTTTTAGATCTTTCTTTTATTCTTTTATTATGTAACTAGAAGTTCATTTCCCTTATCATTAATGAAAGTTATTTAAACGGTTGCATTCTAATAGGTAACAGCTATTTGGGCTTTATCGCACACCCTTTCCAAATGACAGGCACATCGATCACCACGCCTTAGCAGGGACGTTTCCCTCCTCAGGTCATCGTTATGAAATACGAATGACCTCTTAGCATTTCCCCTGGCAATATATGAATCCCTACAGGAGATCCTTAGGCAATATGGCCAAATTTTATACTGGTCATCAAACCTTCTTTGGTTGAATAAAAACCTGATCGGATAGAGCATCCAACACCAGGTGTGTCCTCGCCAATTGCCACACTTAGGCCTAAGGGAGTGTGACGACACGACCTAAAAGGTAAAGTGATGCACAATGGTATCCTGATATTATATTGGACTGGGAGGACACTTGCATGACAACACAAATTTAGAAGATCATAAAGCAGCAAGAATATGAAGAATATGATACACTTGTTTAGTCGACAAATTTGCCCAAAACATAAACTTTTCATTAACTCATCATATTTACAATAATGGTGATACATGTTTAGTCGGCGAGCTCGCCCAAAGCATTTACACAATCAAAAATATAAAAAGCAACAACTGGCAAAATCTCAATGGGGGTGAGGCCTCTGAGCGAGATAGGCAGCCACTCGAGCTCTTCGTCCGTCATCGGGGGCAGAAGCTAACTCTTGCTCAACCTCATTTCGCATCCGACTCCAATAATTACCGAGGGATGTCATTAATGGGGATCCATCGATTATCCCTCCGGAAGGGGTTAGGCATCAGGGTAGAGGGAGAAATCTCATGGCGATACCAGAGCATCGAGTTCCTCAGGACTTGCAGCTCCTTCAGGGCACTCAACCACCCTCTGATAAAAGAAAGCTCTTCGAACTCTGACAACCTTGTTGGAGCATCTGACCAACCCTGGTCGTAGCCATCAGCCCACACTTGCCGAGGACCTTTCTTAAATAAGTGCCGCAACCGAGTGACATCCCTCTAGAGCCCAGCCGCAATCACATACGCCTGTTGAACGTTATCACGGAGCTCCTCCATTTCTCTTGATGAACCCCTGGTGTTCCTGAGAGCTCGCAGAACGATCGGAAGAGAAGGACCCTGTAATGCAGGAGGCACATCACTTTGTCCAGCTCTAGTTCGCGATGACGAGGAACCCTGTAATACTGCTAGAGCAGTGCTCGGCGCATGCTCCCTAAGTCATGAGACTTCTCTCCTCAGGGCCTCGTTCTCCTGCTGGAGAACTTCCCCAACTTGATTGATCTCAGAGGCCTCTAATAGCTTCGTCCTCAGCGTGTTGACCTCCTCTTGGACCGAGGCACCAATGTCCTCCATCTCTTGAAGCCTGTCCTTCAGCTTGGCGACGAGCTCAGTTTGCTCTATGAAGCGCTTGTTCCTCAGTCGCAGAGACTTGCAGATCCTCACAAAAGTGTGATGAACTTCAGAGCTCACATTGGGCCCCAACATCCTTCCCAATTGGGAAGTAGCAGGAATGTAATCGTCAATATTAATCAACTACAATCAATAAAAAGATAAGGGAGAGAAAGAGACAAATCAGTGCACTAAAGAATATAAGACTTTTCATTAATAAAGGTTGAGATTACATCGAATAGTAAAAAGAAAGTTTATAGAAAGACAAAAGTGAAAATACAAAGTAATCCTAGCAGGTAACTAGTTAGCAACCTCAGGTTGCCCAGAGGTCGATGGCCCTTTCCCCTTGTCGGCATCAGTAGGATCACTGCCCTCGGCAGGAGTAATCTCAGTCGCCACAACAAGGGAAGCATCAATAGGGGTCATCTGGGGGACAGGGTCAGCACCTTCAATAGCTGGGGCAGGGACTTCATCCATGGTTGGCTTCGGACCTGAGTCATGCTCGTCAAACAGGGGAGAGTCGATATCGACGCCAACAGCCATAAGGGCCTTATTACAGCCCTTCTTGAAGTTCAGACGACTAATATAGCCTATCTGAACCTCAGCATCCTCGTATGCTGCAGCCCAACCAGAATTGTATAAGTCCTCCTTGGCAGTGACAGCCTCATGAAAAACGTTGCTAATGCCGTTTAATACAAGATTAAACTGTATAAGCAACTCCGAGATGTTTGTTGAAGAAACCCTTTTCTTTTGAAAATAAAAAGATAAACAACAAGATGTGTTTACAAAAACTTATGTACGAGAATAACTAAGACTTTGTAATCAGTTTTTAAAACTAAGACAGTTTCAAAAATTCAGCACACTATAGAATGAGATGAGTAGATGAAGATAATCAACACACAGTTTTTAATGTGGTAAAACCTCTCCCAACAGAGGAAACATCCACGGTGACTTCTAAGTCACAAAAGTAAAAATCCACTAATAACAAATAATAGTTACAAACAATACAACATACATGCACACAAATCAACCTATTCTAAGTTTAGGAATATACCCCACTTGGTGTCCTTCTAACTTCTTATAGATCTGATTGTTGATGATGTTCTTCCAGTTTGATAACTTCCTTTGCTTTAGCTTCCTTATGTCGACTCAATAATCTTTGATCTTATTCACAACACTTCCAGTGTAGTAGTGTGTTAAGTGTTTGTGAAGTGATTCCTATCAACATGCATGAACTCACACACACTTAGATTTACAGACAATACTAGAAAAATTACATATAAAGACTATATGCTGTGATTTTCTTTTCTTTCTTTCTTACAGAACTAGAAACCTTTTTGACCTTTAAATATAACCCAGATTCCACGGATATCTTGCTTCAAAATGGGTCAAGATCTTAATCAATCTCTGTTTTAAAAATATTTTTGAGATTGAAAATCTCCAAGTGTGAATCCAACTAGGTCAAGGTTAAGTTTCGTAAGAATAGAAACCATAAAACATTTTTAAAACTAAATCAGTAAAGATTTTCTTAAATCAAGAAAGAAATATGCAGATCTAGTGAAATGTAACATGCAGAGTGTAGATCTAAAATTTCTATGAAAGAGAAATGCAGATCTTCACATGAATGTTTAAGTTGTAAACAAGATCATAGACAAAGAGGTTACAGCTTCAATATGAACAAACCACTCTCACTCAAACACTCAAGATTGTGTTTGGGGCTGTGAATATACGAAGGTTTGATTCAGAAAATGAAGTGTTTAGGGTTAGGGTTAGGGTTTGGCTAACACAGTTTCTTTCTCTCTCTTCTCTCTTTTCTTTTCTCTCTTCTCTCTATTTTTTTTCTTCTCAGAAATGACGAATGCCCAAAAGTCTTGAAAGGCTGAGAAGTTGAGGGTTTAAATAGGGGTGGAGGAAGGTTCTGGAGATTCGAAGGGAATCAAGGGCTAAGATCAAGTCTTTCTAACTTTGACTTGATCTAAGGGTTATGAAATAGCGGTGGCTAAGATGATTGTGGTTGGTTCATAGGATGGCACAAGGATAGGTTTAAAACACATGCAGACCATCGATAAGCTTAGATCCAACGATCAGCAATCCACCAGCCAACCCTCTCACACAACAAACACAAACTAATACATCAGGAGGATGACAAGTGTTGGCAGTTAAGAGGCTCACAAACGCGCGTCAAACTTAATTAGAGGCAGCACCCTGAAGTCTCTAGCGCTTTGAGATTCTACCCAATCAAACATTCCAATGAAAAATGAAGTTCCCAAATAGAATATTAACCCCACAAATTTTATAAACACATTTTTATTAATGAAAACATTATTTTAAAATTGTTTAAAAATGTTTAAAAAATCCCAAAAAAATTTATTAAAGCAACCTTTTAAGGGGAATTTAACACACACTCAATTTTAAGCAATATATACACATGTATGCACTTCTAATGTGTGTAGTGTGATTCAATTTATACCTTCTTGGGTTATTGAAGAGGATTAGAGAAATAAATTCTGAGGCTCTTTGGATTCTAGGTTAGACAACCAATTTTGTCACTATTTCCAAATTAGTTGAGCACTTATACAATATAGACTTAAGCAAGTCAAAGGTATAAGGTGCTTCAATCTCCCCCTTTGGAAATATGAGACAAAATCTCCTTTGAGTTAGCTTAAACTCGTAGGGAACCAAAAAGAATAAAACCTAGTCCTATACAAAAGATACTATCTACCCATTTCCTAGAAAGTCAAAAATTACATAACTCAACTATTTATAAAATTTGTACACTAGAAATGGTAGACAATCAGTAGAAGAGATTCCTGCAAATATGCACACTAAGATCAAGCAGTTTAGATGAAATGTGAACAAAACATTGAACCCTTAAGACTCAAATTTCTCCCCCATTTTGTCTCAAATGGACAAAGGGTAAAAATTAAGGTCTTCAGAGTTTTAATCAGCACATACCATACCTATAGAATTACGCAAATACAGAAATCTGTTAAAGTCTAAAGGTTTGGTGAACATGTCTGCAAGTTGCAGATCAGTAGGCAGGTAATGAATTTCTAACTCCTTAGTTTCAACAAGTTCGCGTATAAAGTGATGTCTTTTTTTAATATGCTTAGTTCGCGAGTGTTGAACCGGGTTTTTAGATATGTTGATGGCGCTTTGATTGTCACAATACAATTGTAATTGATCTTCTTTAATCCCATAATCGCTTAACATTTGTTTTATCCATAACAATTGAGCACAGCAACTTCCAACTGCTATATATTCGGACTCAGCCGTAGATAAAGATGTGCAATTCTGTTTTTTGCTACTCCAACCAACTAAATTGTTGCCGACATAATAACAGGCACCTGATGTACTTTTACTGTCATCAGTACATCCGGCCCAATCAGCATCAGTATACCCTATGATGGTGCTACAGGTATCCTTAGTGTACCTAAGTCCAAGATTGAGAGTGCCTTTTATGTACTTTATTATACGTTTTACACACAATAAATGGCTCTCTTTAGGGTTATTCTGATAACGAGCACACAGACATACAACATACATTATGTCTGGTCGTGAGGCAGTGAGATAGAGTAGGCTACCAATCATACTACGATAAAGTGTGGAATCAACTGACTTTCCATTTTCATATTTACATAATTTAACAGTAGTACTCATAGGCGTTTTGGCAACTTTAGCATTATCTAAACCAAATTTCTTAACAAGATCTAAGGCATACTTGGTTTGAGAGACAAATAGACCATTAGAGTTCTGTTTCACTTGAAATCCTAAGAAAAGTTATAGCTCCCCCATAAGGGACATGTGAAACTCCTTATGCATTATAGCAGAAAAAGATTTAACTTCAGAGTTTGAAGTAGACCCAAAAATGATGTCGTCAACATAGACTTGGGCTATAATAATGTTTTTGTCAAAATGTTTGACAAAGAGAGTCTGGTCATTTCCTCCTCTCTTAAAACCCTTATCCAACAAAAAGTTGGAAAGGCGTTCATACCAAGCTCTAGGAGCTTGTTTTAAGCCATACAAAGCCTTTTTTAGACTAAAGACATGGTCAGGGTATTTAGGGTCAATGAACCCTTTGGGTTGTTCTACATACGTTTCTTCGGATAGAATTCCATTGAGGAAGGCATACTTGACATCCATTTGATAAAGTGTAAATTTTAAGTAACAAGCTATGGCGAAAAGAAGGCGAACAGATTCAAGACGAGTGACAGGGGCAAACGTCTCGCTAAAGTCTATTCCTTCTATTTGTGAGTAACCTTGAGCAACTAATCTAGCTTTGTTTCTAAGGATGACCCCATTTTCATCAGTCTTGTTCTTAAAAATCCAACGTGTCCCAATAACATTTTTATTTTGAGGCCGCGGTACAAGATACCAGACATCGTGAATGACAAATTGTAAAAGTTCTTCCTGCATTGCAGAAATCCAGTGTGTGTCATTCAATGCTTCATTAACATTTTTCGGTTCCACAAGGGAGACGAAACATGCATAATTAGCATAATTTCTTAACTGGGATCTAGTACGAACTGGCTCATTAGGATTACCGACCACGTTGTCAATGGGATGATCTTTAGAGACCCAGCCAGGTACTTCTGGACTCTCAATAGGTAATGAGTCATCTATTTCTGGTGAATCAGTTTTGAAATCATTGTCAGATTCAACCACAATAGGTGATTCAGATATCTTCTTTTCGACAATAGTGTCGCTTACAATTACATTTATAGATTCCATAAGGGCCTTAGTACGCAAATTGTATATGCGATAAGCACGACTGTTTGGAGAGTAACCTAAAAAGATGGCTTTATCACCACGCGTCTCGAATTTAGACAGATGTTCTCTATCTTTACAGACATAACACTGACTTCCGAAAGTTCTTAGATATTTCAGATTAGGCTTCTTACCATACCACAACTCATAAGGGGTTTGTTTAGAGTTTTTCCTAAAGTAAACCCTATTAACGATATGACAAGCAGTTCTAATAGATTCTATCCAAAAGTATTTAGGTAGGGATTTGGCATGGAGCATGACACGTGCCATCTCTTGAAGAGTTCGGTTTTTCCTTTCAGCAATACCATTCTGCCGAGGAGTCTTAGGCGCACTAAATTCATGTTTGTAACCGTTGTAGTCACAATATTAAACTATTCCTGTGTCTATGAACTCTCCCCCTCTATCACTACGAATACGATTGACTTGTATGTCCTTCTCATTTTCAATTCTTAGTAAAATTTTCAAAAAATTCTGAAACGTGTTAGATTTTTGTTTCAAGAAGGCAACCCAAGTGAATCGTGTGAAATCATCAACCATGACAAGGATATAACTGTGTCCACAAAGACTAACAGTTCTAGAGGGACCAATAAGGACCATATGGAGGAGATCCGAAGGTCTAGAGGTGAGAATGTCTTTAACCTTTTTATGCGAAGTCTTAACTATTTTTCCTTCCTGGCAATGACCACAGACAACACTGGAAATAGGTTTAATTTTAGGAATTCCTCTAACTATCTCTTGACTAGACAATCTACCAAGGATATCATAACTTAAGTGACCCATACGATTATGCCAGATTTCATTGTCATCCATTCTGACAATGTTACAGGTTTCAGAACCAGTCTTGACAGTATAACAATTGTCAGGTGTTCTAAATCCGGTAATAATGCATTCACCTTTATCATTTAGAATTTTACAATTGTTCTTTGAAAAGGTAACTGTATGGTCAGAGTCACAAAATTGTGATATACTTAGGAGGTTGGCTTTAAGGCCTTTAACTAATAAAACATTTTCCAGAACATGCATTCCTTCTTCTTTTAGGGTTCCTTTACCTGTGATCTGGGATGAAACTCCGTCACCAAAAACTACTTTGCCACCAGCAAATCTGGTTTTGTTTAAAAGTTTGGTTTCATCTCCTGTCATATGTTTGGAGCATCCTGAATCTAAATACCAACCAGATGAAGTGTGTTCAGCTTTTAAAGCAGTGATGACAATGTTACACTTCATTTGGGGTAAAAGATCATCTTTTCTAACCCAAATAGCTCTAGTTTTAATTTTGCGCAAGTTTTCCCTCATTTGATAAAACTTTCGAGAAACAGCTTTTTGTCGAAAAACATTTGGGGTAACAAACTGATTATTGTTGAAAATTTGAGCTTTTGGTTTAGGAAAGTTTCTGTGAGCCTTTCTCTTAAATGAACTCTTAGTTTTGGTCTTTCTATTTCTGTAGTTAGAGTTCTTGTCAGGTTGTCTAGGAAGGACATAATGGTTACGATTTTGCCTAGAATAGTTAAAGTTCTTGTAGACAGACGTGTTGTACATCGGGGTGTTTAGACGCCTAGCATAACAACCTTCAAAGGAATGACCATAAATGTCACAGTACGAGCAATATTGATTGCTTGAGGGATGAACTTCCTTAGGAAAACTTCTAAAGATGGGTTTAACAGCATTCTGTTCAGTAGTGCTATTCCTAGGAGGGATGGTTTTAAAGGTAGATTCAGCCTTTCTGATCAAAGGACAGACGTATTTAGTCTTAAGTGTAGTGTCAGCCTTAGAATTACTAGACTCTCCAATGTCTTTCTGTTGTTGCTTTTGATCAAATTCCTTTTTAATAAAATGAAAGTCTGGACATGTATCAATTGGTCTTTTGCCCCCAGACACAAACTTAATAGGTTCAAAATTTGTAGTTTGTGATTTGTTCTTAGGGCAAAATCCAATACCAGTTCTATCATCAGAATTGGTCTTGGAGTCAACAACAAAGTCAGTAAAATAATTTGAATTGTTTTCAAACTTAGAATTTTTTTTGAAAACAGTTGCTGTCTTTGTTTTTGCTTCCTCCAGTTCTAACAATGTTCCCTTGTATTTCATTTCCAGGGTTTCATTAGTTTTAGTCAACTCTTTTAATTTTTGATCAAAAGTTTCAATTTCAGATTGATGAGACAGACACTGGTTAGTGTATTCTTCAGCATTCAGCTTCACAATAAGACTTAGATCATCTAATTTCTTAGTCAGGTCTCTAACAGTCTTCTCCAGTCTAGTGCCTTTTTTAAGAGTTTTAGCATACAAAGTATGGATATCAGGGAGGTTATCTGTGTCTGAGTCGATAAGTGAAGTGTGTGTAGTGACCCCAAACGATTCAGTTTTAGTACTCACGCACCCATTTACATCGTCGTTATCGAGATCACTTTGACTCACACACACGGAACTAGAACTAGCAACATTTTCAGATAATAAAGCATCTAGGCCAGTCAAAACAGTATTCACACAAGCAGGAGTAGGAGCATCATTATCACACACAAGCATATCATCATTGTAAATGATCTTAGCATAAAAGGACATGCAAGGGTCAAGTACATTTGATGACTCAAGTTCCTCTTCATCAGAGTCACTTGAATCATTCCAAGTTTTACAGACATTGACTCTATTGTGTGTGTTGGCTTTATTCAGATTAACTCTGCAATCGTGAGCAATGTGACCTAGTTTCCCACATCTAAAACATTCAATCTTTTTAAGGTCTCTAGTGGGTCTGGAGTTGTTGTCCTTAGGATGTTTGTCAAGATCTCTCTCATGATGTTTGGGATTAGACATAGTAGGATAATTAGGCTTGCCTTGTTTAGATGCTTGTTTGTTTCTAAATTTAACAATTTTCTTAAATTGTTTAGACATTAAGGCAATCTGATTATCTAATTTGTCTATATCACACTCCTCATCAGAGTCAGAGTTGATCAAATTAGACTCAAGTTTAGATATCTTAGAGGCAAAACTCAAGTTAGAGTTGGGCTGTTTTCTTTGAGAATGATTTAATTGTTTCTTAAAGTCTAATTCCATTTCCACAGTCCTAAGTTTGCTACTGAGTAACTCAGGGGTAAGGTTTTGATCACTCATTTCCTCAATATCATACCTCTTGCTGTCAAACTTTTGTGGTAATGATCTTAGAATTTTAGAGACAATTTCATTCCTATCATAAGTTATACCATTAGAATGCAACTTAGTAACTATATCAGTTAAGTTCATGTAAAAGTCATCAAAAGACTCAGAGTCAGACATAATCAAAGAGTTGTACTGCTGGTTAAGCATTTAAGTTTTAGCAGCTTTAACTCTTGAGTCACCTTCATGGGCAGTGATTAATGTGTCCCAAGCTTCCTTAGAAGTGGCACAAGATGAGATTCTCTTGAACTCATACTCATTAATAGACATAAAAATGGCATTCTTGCCTTTATTGTTATTGCGAGAAATGGTTTTCTCTTCTTGGGTAAACCCACTTAAGATTTTCTTTACCCTCTCATCACTTCCTTCAGTGGCTGGTTTAGTAGGATAAGTGTATCCATTTTCAATAATGTCCCAGACATCATCTCCTAAAGTCCCTTGGATGAAGGCAACCATTCTTACTTTCCAGTAAGCAAAGTTGTTTCCATCAAAGAGTGGAGGTCTGGACAGATTACCAAACCTTTCATTCTTCTCGTCCATAGTTATGTTTTTCAGAAAACGATTTCAGAAACACAAGATCTTTTTGAAATAAAAGTTAACAGGGCTCTGATACCAATTGAAAAACGTTGCTAATGTCGTTTAATACAAGATTAAACTGTATATAAGCAACTCCGAGATGTTTGTTGAAGAAACCCTTTTCTTTTGAAAATAAAAAGATAAACAACAAGATGTGTTTACAAAAACTTATGTACGAGAATAACTAAGACTGTGTAATCAGTTTTTAAAACTAAGACAGTTTTAAAAATTCAGCACACTATAGAATGAGATGAGTAGATGAAGATAATCAACACACAGTTTTTAACGTGGTAAAACCTCTCCCAACAGAGGAAACATCCACGGTGACTTCTAAGTCACAAAAGTAAAAATCCACTAATAACAAATAATAGTTACAAACAATACAACATACATGCACACAAATCAACCTATTCTAAGTTTAGGAATATACCCCACTTGGTGTCCTTCTAACTTCTCATAGATCTGATTGTTGATGATGTTCTTCCAGTTTGATAACTTCCTTTGCTTTAGCTTCCTTATGTTGACTCAATAATCTTTGATCTTATTCACAACACTTCCAGTGTAGTAGTGTGTTAAGTGTTTGTGAAGTGATTCCTATCAACATGCATGAACTCACACACACTTTGATTTACAGACAGTCCTAGAAAAATTACATATAAAGACTATATGCTGTGATTTTCTTTTCTTTCTTTCTTACAGAACTAGAAACCTTTTTGACCTTTAAATATAACCCAGATTCCACGGATATCTTGCTTCAAAATGGGTCAAGATCTTAATCAATCTCTGTTTTAAAAATATTTTTGAGATTTAAAATCTCCAAGTGTGAATCCAACTAGGTCAAGGTTAAGTTTCGTAAGAATAGAAACCATAAAACATTTTTAAAACTAAATCAGTAAAGATTTTCTTAAATCAAGAAAGAAATATGCAGATCTAGTGAAATGTAACATGCAGAGTGTAGATCTAAAATTTCTATGAAAGAGAAATGCAGATCTTCACATGAATGTTTAAGTTGTAAACAAGATCATAGACAAAGAGGTTACAGCTTCAATATGAACAAACCACTCTCACTCAAACACTCAAGATTGTGTTTGGGGCTGCGAATATACGAAGGTTTGATTTAGAAAATGAAGTGTTTAGGGTTAGGGTTAGGGTTTGGCTAACACAGTTTCTTTCTCTCTCTTCTCTCTTTTCTTTTCTCTCTTCTCTCTCACTTCTCTCTTCTCTCTATTTTTTTTCTTCTCAGAAATGACGAATGCCCAAAAGTCTTGAAAGACTGAGAAGTGGAGGGTTTAAATAGGGGTGGAGGAAGGTTCTGGAGATTCGAAGGGAATCAAGGGCTGAGATCAAGTCTTTCTAACTTTGACTTGATCTAAGGGTTATGAAATAGCGGTGGTTAAGATGATTGTGATTGGTTCATAGGATGGCACAAGGATAGGTTTAAAACACATGCAGACCATCGATAAGCTTAGATCCAACGATCAGCAATCCACCAGCCAACCCTCTCACATAACAAACACAAACTAATACATCAGGAGGATGACAAGTGTTGGCAGTTAAGAGGCTCACAAACGCGCGTCAAATTTAATTAGAGGCAGCACCCTGAAGTCTCTAGCGCTTTGAGATTCTACCCAATCAAACATTCCAATGAAAAATGAAGTTCCCAAAATAGAATATTAACCCCACAAATTTTATAAACACATTTTTATTAATGAAAACATTATTTTAAAATTGTTTAAAAATGTTTAAAAAATCCCAAAAAAAATTATTAAAGCAACCTTTTAAGGGGAATTTAACACACACTCAATTTTAAGCAATATATACACATGTATGCACTTCTAATGTGTGTAGTGTGATTCAATTTATACCTTCTTGGGTTATTGAAGAGGATTAGAGAAATAAATTCTGAGGCTCTTTGGATTCTAGGTTAGACAATCAATTTTGTCACTATTTCCAAATTAGTTGAGCACTTATACAATATAGACTTAAGCAAGTCAAAGGTATAAGGTGCTTCACCTCAGACTCTTTCTTCTTCAGCTCTTCAGAGAGCACCGTGTTCTCTTCCACAACGGCCAGCTTGCTCGAGCAAACCAAGTCGTAGGCTTGTTGCAGCTCCTTCAGATCTTTAACTGCTGCGTCCCTCTCCCGGTTAGCTGTAGCAAGAGCCAGGTCGGATGAAATCCGAGCAGCGTCAACGGCTTTAAAACTAGCCTCGAGCTCTTTACCCTTCAGCTTCAGGGCATCGTTATCCTTTTTCAGCTCATTATTTTTCTTCACCCGCTCATCGCGTGAACGATACAGCACGGTGAAGTCAGTCACAAACTGTAGAAAAAAGAAGACATTAGAAGTGGGAAATGAGGGAATTCATAAAAACATGGGATATAAGGGAAAAACCTTACCAAATCTAGCCTTTGACTAGCCTGAAGGGATAATTGCTCTGACCCTAACGCCCTTTGACGATCAGTCGGGAGGACAGCTCTCTCGAGCAGAGCGGGGGCCAACTGGGGGGAAATTGCAACAGAAGCCCCCTCGGGTAGCGCGAACACCGGGACTAAGGCCTGCCCAGCCTTCGTCCTCGCTTCCACCCTCCTCTTCTCCTCCTCTCTCTCATTCTCTTTCTTCTTCCTCTCCTCTACCCTCCTCTTCTCCTCTATCTTCTTCTTTTTTTCTTCCTTTTTCCACTCTCTCTCCGTTACCTGCTCCTCTTCCTTCCTCTTTCTCTCTTGCTCCTGAGCAGAAGACCGGGAACCAGTAGTCACAGCCCCAAAGCTAGATTTTTTCTTTTTTGACCTCTGTGCGAGAAGCTTATGGTTTTCATCATCATCATCCCGAATCAGGTTCTTCCGGGGTGGAGCCATCTCCTCACTCGAACTACTGGACGTGCTCGATGACTCTCGAGCTTCAGAAACCTCCCCACGATCAGAGGAACTGCTACTACTAGAGCTCCCTCCACCCAAATTACTTACGGCTCCAATAATGTCACTTTTTGAGCTGCTCTCCTCCTCGTCCAACTGAATAGGATCCGCAGCAGTCTCTTCGGAGGAGTCAAATTCTGGGATACTGTCCACAGGCCTTGCTATGAAGCTGGAACTAACGTTCTTGTACTCGAGCAGAAAGGCAGCAGACCTGGGATGCTCCCCTTCACCCAAAGGCTCCCTGATATTCCAAGCCTTGACCAATTCCGAGAGACGAACCTCGCTGAGAGCAGGTTTCGAGTTCTTTGACCTCGCTGCAGAAGAAAAAGTAAAGAAGAATTAGAAAGATCACAAATCAACAAAAGTCGAAACAACAGAGCAATGTCTACCTATGTATTCTTCCTCATAATAGGGAACAAATAACCTCTCAGACCTCAAACCTTCAAATTGGGGAGAAAACTACCAGTTTCTAACAAGGAAACCTTCTTGCCAATAGTCCTTATAGGAATTAGGTATATTTACTACCAATACCCTATCAGGGCTCCTAGCTTTGAGATAGAGGACACCAGAGCTAGTTCGAGAGAAGGAATAGCAAAAACAGACCTCGAAGAGTCCTAACCTAGTACCATACTACTGATTTATTCTATGTACGCCATTAACTATTTTCCACACATTGGGCGAGCATTGTGCAGGAACAATATTGAAATAGCCAAAGAAATGCAAGAACAAATCGTTGGGAGGAAAAGTGAGTCCCCCATGGGAAAGCAACAAAACATGAATCCAGTGGACGTCATCTATCTCTCTAATGTTTCTAGGAGGGTAAGCGCAACACTCAATATCTACCCACTCAGGGATGTTATAAAACTTCCTAAATTCAGAGACCGACCTATTGCCAATCTTCGCCATTGGAAAACCCTAGAAAACTACAAACTCAAAGAGAAAGTACAAAGAAAAGATACAGGAAACTTACAAAATAGAAGATCGATTCGAACGATGAAGAAGCACGGGTCCAAACAACAAGGAAGCAATGAGAACGAAGATTAAGAGAAGAAGGTACGAAGTGCTAGAGCTCACAGGGGATGGAAGAGTGCTGGAAAGATTGAAACGACGATAGAAAAGTGGCTATCCCAGAAAACCTTTAAATTTTGCTAATCATAGCGCACAAAATACGAAGCGGATGCCGCCAAAATCAGATTCACAACCTTCGAAGAGCTGCACAATGTACAAAAAGCCATTATGACTAATCATTTAAATTTATTGAGCCCAAAACACGGCCCAACAAACTTAGGGGCAATTGTGGGTACCCAAAATTAAGATTATGGGCCTGGGCGAGTAGCCCAATTCTGGCGGCCCAAAGTCTAGGCCCCCCACCTCTTATTTTGATTATGATCCGGTCTCTTCCCACGATCCCATTAAGGGAGGTTATAGGGAGAAATGGAAGACATGGGGGAATCCAACACCCCCACTTACCTAAACATACATGTATATATTGAACCCTAGGTTCGGGGAAAAAGGACAAGTTATATTCTCTGTAACCACTCTCCGGAGTATATGGAAATAACGCTGACTGCACCACCGTGGACATAGGCACATCTTTGCTGAACCACGTACATATTTTGTTGTGTGATTGTCATTTTACATTCCTTGTTCTTATTTGGTGCTTGCCTTTCCCTTATTTATTTGTGTTGCACAATAATTTTTGCCACAATAGTATAGGGCTTTCCACCCGTTATTATTTTAAGCGGGGTGTCACAGGTGGTATCAGAGCATCAGGTTCTAGTGTCTTTAGGATCTGTGTGGGTTTTCTGCATTCTTAATGTGGAGCCCTACTATTAGGACTTTTGTGTTCAATACGTCTATATTTTCTTCTGCGATGTGTAATCACTTGAACGACGTTCTTTTACAATTACTCTTGTTTCAGATGCCACGAAGAGGGGTCGTCCCGGCAGGGCAAACAGAGGGGCTGAGAATATGGAACCCCAAAATGCCTCAAGGGAATGTGACCACAATTGAAGTTGCTAATATTGTGGCACAAGTAGTAACTGCTGCTATTTCTGCGATGGAACATCAACCTTCAACTCAAGTAGCCCAAGCCCACCTAGAGCAATCTACGTGGGAAAGAGTACGAGAAGCTTTCCGAAAGGGACATCCTCCAGAATTTTCGGGGGGAGCAGATGTAATAGTTGTAAGTCGTTGGAAGAAGGGTATGCAAAGGCACCTACGAATGGTTGAATGCAGTGAGGTGCAGAAGTAATTACTCGCCACCTTTACATTAACAGGAGCAACTCTCCAATGGTGGGAATCAATTACCGCATTGGAGCAGGGATATGCAATGCCCATAGCGGAGTTTTGGGAACGCTTTGACTGAAAGTATTTTCCTTCCGCGATCTAGACGGAAATGAGGAGGAGATTGCTGGATGTGTCTCAAGGTGATCGAACGGTGTCCGAGTACGAAGAAGAATTTACTCAATTAGCGAATTTAGTGCCCGATGAGGTAAATACAGAGGGTAAGCGAATAGCGAAGTTCATGGGAGGTTTAGAATGGTTAATTCGATAGCATTTGTTAGGTAACCCAGCATTATTGACTTTTACCGAGGTAGTGAATGCGACATTGCTTCAGTGTTAGGATTATCGTCTTCGTTCGCAAGGGGTAAGAAATTTAGAGACTCGGTTTCATCAAGTAAGTCTGGAGAAGAAGATACCGATGGAGTAAAATGGTATAACCAGGATTATCAAGGGTCACAATAGCGTTTTGTTCCTCAGGATGGACAGGGAGGATTTGATGGTAGATGTTTATTTTGTAAAGAAATAGGCCATAGGAAGAGGGATTGTCCCGAAAGAGGTAGAGGATAACTTTTTGAGGAGGTTTTGGATGTACAACCCCTACAACAAATCATAGGCTAGTTTGGGCAAGATAACTTCGAACATGAACCCATCGATGAAGCAATGCAGTTGGACTATGGAGGTATTATGTAAATTATATTTTTCCCATATGGTTAGGTTATGCCTTGAGGGGTATTGGGAGTATCGCAAGTAAGATTTTAATGAGTGGCTAGTTGTTAGAACCCTTTTACGTATGGAATGACTTGGAAGGGAGGAGTGAGCAAGTGGGGCACTTAGACGATATCTTTTGGGAGAATAGATTGTCTTGTGAGGTGCTAGTAGAGAGTTACGACTTTTTTTTAATGTAAAAACCGTTGAAACGCATTGAGTAGTAATGATAAAGCTATCATTTTATAATTGTGCTAGGCTTATGTATTTGTAATGTTCCAGTTATGGAAGGGCCTAGCGTATGGCAATGTTTTGTTATGATGTAAGGGATTCTTGTTCCTAAAGAGATTCAGGGTTTAGCGGGTTATTGTTAAGATAGGAAGTTTAGCTCATGGTTGTGCTAGTTTTGAGAACTAAATGTTGGTAAGAGTATTGTATTTGTTGATGCCTTGTGTCTTGGGCATAAGGTATTTGACTCGGATGTCGAAAGACATAAACTGTTTTTAATATTACATTATTTTATAGGACCTTCGGGCAATATCAAAATGATTCAAAATATTTTTAAAAACTTTAGTCCTGGTCTAACTGATATCAATCCCCGAAAGAGCTACACAGTAATGTATTGGGAGGGTTCCTTGTTTGGATTTTGCTTGCGAGACCTCCCCCGCATGAAAATAGCGAATGTCAGGAATTGAGAAGAGTTAAATCTTCGGACATTTCAATTTTTTTTTTATATATTTAGTAAGTTATAATGGATTAATTTATTTCAAGTTATTTTATGATTTGAGGTTAAGTGGAGCCGGGTAATGTTTATACAGTTGAGCTCGGGTACAGGGTGTATGGGCACCCTGGTTAACATATTTGGTCTTTAATTAAAACGATTCACCGTGAGAAGTGAGAGGAGTAGATATAGTGATCTAGAGAGTATGTGTCTTAGGAGCTAGTTGAGGTTTGGAGTACTAGGCTTAATTTAATTTCGAGGACGAAATTCTTGTAAGGGGGAAGTCTGTAATATCCCGTGAATTTAGTACTAAAGATTTAATTATTTTTGGGAGAAATAATACTTATTTAAATAGGAGAATTTTAATTTGGCAATTGAGGTCAAATTTGAGGATGTTAGAAAGTATTTTGAATGATGATTCTGAGTGTGTGGTTGATCCCGAATGGGTCGAGATAGTCGAAATGACTGTATTTGGGTCTTATTTGGGTTTCAGAATATTTTAAGTTCGTTTGACTCAAATTGAAGTAACCGAGTCATTTAAAGTGTGTATTATCATTTAAAGTCGGGTATTTTGGAGATAAGGCTTAAAATGCCTCCATGAGATAACAATCTCATTCTTGAGATTGAGAAAGCCCTAGAGAGAGAGAGAAGAGGAAAGGAATAAGAAAAAGAGAAGAAAAGCTTGGGGATTCCGACCAATCCATGATTTCGGGGAAGATTCAGACTCTACAACTTTGAGGCAAGTGATTAAACTTGCTAAATAATTCTTGTGTGTTATTTATTTCATGATTTGTGGATAAAATTGTGGATTTTGGGTTATTATGTCAAAAGCCTAGATTTTTGGTTAAATATTGTATTTGAGGTGTGGGTATATGGATTTAAGGTTTTAAATTTTGTTAGGTAAAAATATAATGAGTTTTAAGGTTCGAAATATGTCTGGGTTGAAGAATAATGGAGAGAAGATGATAAATGTGATTTTTGGAAATTTTGGTTTTTGGATAAAATAAGTCATTTTCGTAGCTTCTGAACAGGCCGAATCGATTCGGCCCCTTTTCGAATCGATTCGAAATGTTATAGAGTTACAGGTCCGAGTGACCGAATCGTTTCGAACCCAAAGCCGAATTGATTCGGCCTAAGACAGACTTACAGGTCCTTTGAATAGAATCGATTCACATTAGGGGTGAATCGATTAGCTTTGAGGACCGAATCGATTTGGACTGGGCCGAATCGATTCGAAAATAGGGCTGTTTTGTGAGGTTTTTCTAGAGTGAGTTTCGCTTCGTTCCGTTTCGGTTTATCAATTTGGAACCTTTATATATGTTATGAGAATTATGTTTTGGAGACTTTTAGGGAGTTTCACACATGAGGAAATATTGGGGGCGTATCGAGTTATTTCAAGAGAGTGCAAATTGAAGATTATTGTATCGACTAGTGGGAAATCCTACTATCATCGAGATTCCTATTTAGAGAAAATTATGGGTCAATAAGAGAGAGGCAGGACGCGCTTAGTGATGTTGGACTTATGGATTAAATCACAAATGTGATACGTTAATGGTTCATATGATCAACTGAACCGCCATCTGAATTGGGAATGTTTTAGCTTAGTAACGACTAGAATAAGTTGTGTATATACTTATAGCCGGGCTAATCACTATATATCAGTGTGTATATATATATATATATATGGCATGAATGTATATACCTTGTGTGATGGTTTGCACATATGTGATGTGATTGCAGATACATCTAGTGTGAGTGATATATATACTTATTGTGTGAGCATACCCTCCAGTGCTATCATGGGAAGTTGCGCGATGTGGGTGAGGCCACTGGCTTGAGGATCAGGGTGCGTATAGTCCCCAGGTCATAGTCGTCCATTATTATTGCGTGATTTTATTGTGGGTGAGAAGTCTTGGGTATGATTCGTTCTCACTTTCAGGTTCGAAACTATGACGCTTCCTATACGTTGTGATTTGTTTTTATTACCAGGGTGGTGTGATAATAATCCGGTGGCCGGTAACCCGATATAAAGCGAGTAATTCCTGAAAGATGATAGCATTGTGAAGTATTTTTTTTATATCCATAAGTGATTGGGTTTTGGATACTTAAATGTACGCTAAGCGTGTTATGTGTACTTGCTTGTTAGGGTTGAATGATTGTGTTTTATAACTAGAATGATGTTATATAGACCCTAAAGGTTCGGTGCAATATCTTACTTGTGTAATTAGAGATTATTGCTCATCATATGTAGTCGAAGTTATGTGTTGGGTACCGAGGGCGTAATGGACCTGAACGACCAACATTGTCAAGGAGTAGTGTATCGGGGGGTGGATTTTGCTCTGCGAGACGTACCACGCACAAAACATAGTGCAATGTTGGGAGTGGGGTGAAGTTTAGTCATTAGTACTCGAATTTATTTGTTATAGCGAAATAATGCCTTATGAGAATAACTAGAGTAATACTCTAAATAATTAGTTAATGTTATATGCGTCGTGCACCAAGGGCGTAATGGATCTCGATGATCAACATTGTCAAGGAGTAATGTATCGGGGGGGGGGGGTTCCTTGTTTGGATTTCTCTCTGCGAGACGTCCCACGCACGAAACGTAGTGCAATGTTGAGAGTTGGGAGAAGTTTAGTCCTTAGCATTTGGATGCTAATAACTTGTTTAAGTTAATAACTAGAGTCAGATGAATTCTATTAAGAGTTATGTATATGTATATTTATATGTTAACATAAGTTTAGATGCACGCGTGGGTTAAGGTAGAATATGAAGTTATGGTTATGTTTTTGATGATGGGTTATGCGAGAGTGGACTAGGCGTAGCTTAGATGGAATTGTTCCGAGAACATTTTGGGTAGTTAATTGAGGACCATGTGCATAGGTTTAGGTGCGCGCTTTAGTTGAGGGGTGAGTTGGATTTCTAGGAGAGTGCGATTCCACTTTAATCATGTTATAGTGCATTAATAATTATTATGCATTCTAATGCACTTGCTAAAATGTTTTCACACCTCGGGCTCTGACCCGTTTATATTTTTCACTTTCTATATATATATAATGTATTATATTATAGGTGTCCCACCGCAAGGACGCCAATAATGCTTTTCCATCCAGTGTTCTCGGAGCCGTGGCAGATGCGAACTGTTGCGAGATTTTGTTATAGCCGTTTCCTATCTTTTGTAAATCTAGTTTAGGATTCAATTGGTACATCAGGTTTACACCAAAGGGCTGTGTGTGTAGAACTTTTATATTTCTTTCCTTAGGATGATGTATTGTCTGTGACCCGACAGCATATTCGGGTATTTCCTTTTGTGTATTTCTGGCGTACTATAGAACTATTCCCTTTTATTTTAGCATGTGTGTGTACATTATCATGTTCCGTAGTTATTATGTTGTTGGTCGGTTGATGTTTATTGTATGTTTTAAAAAACATTTAGCACCCACTTTTTATAGTATTGGGTAGTTAGCCATGTTTATTTTGGTATCGACAGTAGTTGCTGAGAATGATCCACTTAAGATTCCTGATTAATTATAGTATAGGGTTGGCCACCCGTTATTATTTTAAGCGGGGTGTCACACTTGTTGCTGGCCTTGATGACCCTAGCTGAACCCCCAATCACTTGGTAGAAATTCTATTGATCCCAGTTATTAATCTGGGTCCCCTACTGGGTATTCCTTCCCTTGGAACCTTACTAGAAAAAAAAAATCCAAACTTACTCCTCTAATAGATTTTCCAACTCCCTTAGCTCCCCTCTCTCCAGAGCATTAATACGAGTGTAAACGTACAACCTTGATGACAACGACATCAGTCGTCCTAGACAGATCTCCTATCCATGCTTGTACATTTTACACACGGGTCTAATATCAACTTACAAACCCTATTTGATTCTTAGTATCCCTCTCATCGGTTACGAAGTTTGCGAATTCTGTAAACTTTTCTTATCATTCGGCCATTGTCCGACCCTTTTGGAAGGAGTACTGAAATTTTCCTTGTGTCCCAATGTAACCTCTAGTGAGAAGATTCATAATAATCCACACCCCAAATTCCTCATTATTCATGGTATCTCCCCATAAATGTGGTGACAAGCTCCCATCACCCCATAATGCTTATAAGAGCATACTTTTTTGCTCAAAATTTTGACTTGAGTTTCACTACACTTCCCCACATATGATCACAATTGGATATTCTCTACCCATTGGTAAATCAATCTTTCGCACCTCCCTCGAATCCTAATGGATTGTTCTTCTGAAATAAAATTTTCTTCGACCCTCATCCCTTGTCGTCTACTTGGGGTTTTAACCTTGCACCATCGTCCTTCACGACGATTTTTGGGCAACTACTACTCCCCAGCGGTTTCTCCAACTTTAATTGTTCGAATAATTATCATGGTGACTCCTATCGCGTCACTATTTCCAGAATACCACATGGCTCCTGTTGAGTCCTCTCTCATACAATCCTTCTAACGTCCCACGTTGGTTCTTAAAAAAAATGTTCGATCTGCCACTCTCGATCGAAATCGTATATGAACCACATGAACTATACCCTATAGCAGGAGAACATAAATCGCATATGTGAAGGAAAACAATAATACTATAATAAGGCTCTATATCAAAGAACGCTACGCTGAAATGTGAAAATTCGCACAGATCCTAAGGACACTATAACCTGATGCTCTGATATCATATGTGACACCCCGTCTAATTAAATACTGGGTGATTAGTCATATATCAAATTAAACAGGAATCTCATCTGGATCATTCTTAGCATCACTGTCGAAAACCTTCTAAAACTTACTAACCACCTAGTATTCAAAAGACATGATGCCAAATTTTATCTTTTTATATAGCATCCCCCAAAAAACATGCGAAAGAATATATAACTAACCATTATCCAATCACTGAATCAAGTAATACTAAACAATGGAATAAATGTAATCTTTGTCGAGACAACCACCGACAACAAATCAATAACAAAATGAATCAGAAGAGTAATAACAAAAATAAAATGGAACAACTAGGGCGACATGCCCAAATAGAATACTGACTGCATGCTACTCTAGAAAGAAAATGACTGAAGCGACTAAGACAAAGTCCTGCAACATCCACATGTGTCGCAACTGCGTAATCCTGAAATAGCATAATTCTGGCGTTCCTGTGGCTGGACACCTAAAAGGTTTTGAAAATATTTTTATAGCAAGGGTTGGAACCCAAAATATTTTGAAAATATTTAGCAAGTGAATTTAAATGCAGGAAATTAAAACGTGTGAGTGCTCTTCATATGTAAGCTAGTTCCGCACACTCTCTTGAGGATACCTCACCCCTCGACTAATGCGCATGCCTAACGTACCTATACATGACCCATCTAGCTAATAACCCCGTAACTAGTCTTGTCACATAAATCTCACTAATTCCCACTACTCTATCCCGAGTGAGTTTAGTTATACATTTTATAAGTTATTAATCACACTAACTTATTTACATCTCTTCTCAATTAATACCATATAATATTTTCACGCGTTATATAATTTATCCATTTCACATCATGTATTTACCCGTTTATAAATCTGCACCGTATATACGTATCACTAACCTATTTAAGTCATTTCTCATTTGATATCATATAACAATCTCTCAAGTTATATTTATACATTTCACATTATGTATTCACCCGTATATAAATCTGCACCCTATATACGTATCATTATATCCCAACATTCACAGGCATGCCGTAGATATATAAATGCTATCACAAACGCATAGGAGATGGCCATAATTTCCCCCGAAAGTGCCCGTCCCTTACCAAGACGGCTCACCCCTAATAACAAACGCTATGACCCGGGAATTATACTCACCCTCCATTCTCTAGCCAGGGGACTCACCCGCATCGTGCAGCCTCCTAAGATAGCATTAATATTGGTATGATTTACTATAAATATTATTCATCCAAATATTTGTAAATCATATATATATATACTACACATCACCGTATATATATATATATATATATATATATATATATATATATATATATATATATATATATTAAATCCAGGCTACCGGTGTACTACGTCTATATATAAGCCTAAAACATGCAAGCCTACAATTCGACTTAATTCCAATTAATCATGCATTAATTAATTTTACTATTTTGGTGTCACTCTACCAAATATACCCATACTATCTCTCTTGGCCTGAAATTCAAAATTCTCAATTCATTATTCAATTAAGTTTACCCACTTAGTTAATAAGTTTCCAAATAACTCAATCATAAACCTTAATTCTCTAATTGGATTTATCATCTACTTAATCCAATAGTGATTTTCACAAATTCAAACCCTAAATTATAATCAAAGTTTTCCAGATTCAACTAGCACAGGAATAATTCAACACAAAATAAATATCAGGTCTGAAACAGGGGAGGGAGAAAATCTGACAGGGCTCAACAGGTCATTCAAGCCACCTGCCATGTCGTTCGAACGACACTGGCTGTTGTTTGAACGAGATACCAGGTCGTTCAAACAACCCTAGCATCATCTTCTCCCCCGATCTTTCCAGAAAAACCCAGTCTGCCATTAAAATATTTAAAACCTCCATTATGTACATATTTCTTCATCAAAATTTCCCAAGATTCATCCTAAATCCATTCTTTTATTATATTCAATCTAACCCCATTAATTACACCAATTTAGGGCAACAAATTAGTCAAATCTTAACACCTCTACAGATTTATAACTCCAAATCAAAGAAATTCTCAATTTCTCATGAACACAAACCCTAACATATTAATTGATTCCCACCTCCTTTAATATGAATAGGTAGATGCAAATTAACATTTGCAAATTAAACCACTTGCCTTAATTTGTAGATCAAAGCCTTTGGATGAAGATGTTGGATTGAATTCAAGGACCTCCTCTTGTTCTTGAAGCAATCTCGCAAAATTCCCAAATTCTCTTCTAAGGTTCTCCTCTTAAGCTCTCCCCAATTTTAGTCTTCTAAAATGATTTTAAGTTGTCTTACCCTTTCACAATTAGGGTTAAAAACTCAAATCCCATTTTTGGGCCTCCTAAAAAGGGCCCAAACACTTAATTTGGAGCTCAATTATGTCTAGAAAGGTCTTGAAGCCCAATATATATTTATGGCCACCCATTTCCAACCATTTTGACCCATCCGGACTCAATCGTGCACTCTGAATTGTCATTCAAATTAATTTATAACATTTTCCAAATTCTTGACCTCAAAATGCAACACGAAACAATCCAAAATATTAAACCTTAATTCACCAAATTAATAAATTCCTCAAATTTGAAAATTTCTCAAATCATGAATTTAATTCCTCCAAATAAAATAAATTCCTTTTCTCTCAAATTATTATTTAATTAAAAGTCCTTGAATTTACGGGGTGTTATATCCCTCCCATCCTGTTTTATACCTAAAGTCATAGTCCTTAATTCGTTGGGAATTTTAGATACGCTTAGTTTAGAAGAACTTGTTGGATACCTTCAAACTTATGAAATTAATATGTTTCATAAAATTCAAAAGTCGAAAGAAAAAAGGGATTACTTTGAAAGCTCTTTCTAAAAAGAAAGAGGATGTATCTTTTGTCTCCGAATTTGATTTTGATCTCGATGACCCTGCCCTTTTTGTGGAAAAGTTCAAAGGAATAAATGAAAATTCTACCAAAGAAAATAAGGTTTTGAGAAAATTAAAAGATTTAAATCAGGCAACAAAAAAAAAAGGAGGAGAGTACCCTAAGAAAGACGAGGAGAGATGCTATGAGTACAGATAATCACCCAAAAGTGTTAAAATTATACCCTAAATGGACGTATTTTAATTGCTAGTTCTTAATAAAATTGGACTTATGTTGGTATTTGTTTGTTTTGTAGATTTGCTTGGATTTACGATCTTAAAATTATTATCTCAATGCAAATATGGGAAAGAAGCAGTTAAATGAGCCTAGACCCAGTCCCTTAACAAATACCCAAGCCCCAAACCCAAGTCTAGACTATCCCGATGCCCCGGTTAAATATTGCCCCATATGTGTGTGTCGTATTATCGTCATTATTTTTCATAGCAAAGCACTCATAGCAAAGTACTCTTAGGTCCCTCGCAAACAAATTTTAAACACTAAAGGAATTTTAACAAATTTTAAACACTTCGGTCCACTAATTCTCTTCTTGTAGAAGTCCACGCCAGTGGCATAACAAGTGGACCTAATAGTAAATTGTCCTTAATTGTTTAATAATTGTCAACACGTGACCTAATTGTAAATTGTCCTATTTTATATATATATTTTATAATTCTTTGTGTCATTTTATTTATTTTTATTATTTTTCGTGTGTTTTATTATTTTATGTAATTATAATATAGTTTGCGTGTGTCATTTTATATAGTAGTATGTTTGTGTCCATATATGTGTGTGTGTCATTAATACTTTTTTATTTATTTTATTTTTAGTGTTATTTGTTTTATATTTATTTTTTTATTCAATTTTTTTTATATTTTTTTGAGTTTTTTTTAGCTTTTTCTCAATATTTTTATTTTATGCGTGTGAATATATATATATATTTTTTTTTTTTCCATTTTTATATCCAATAAAATAAATATTCTCTTTCACACACACACTAACCTCATACACACCGATACACTCAAATAACCCCCTCACCATACACCTACTACCATACACTAACACACACCAAATACACTCCCACACCTCGTTTCAAATATCCCATTAGATTTTTCTCATCTCTCTCTTTTCTCATCTCTCTTCTCTCATCACACATTTTATCCATCTCTCACCATCTCTCTCTCTCACACCCATAACCGAACAAACCCCTTACCACCTTATATCCACCTTATACCTCACAAACCCATACCCACATCCACATGATCACTATACTGCCCGAAAAACCACCTGAGATCCGTGACCCGCAAACCACCACCTCCTAGCTCCGACCAAGCCAGAACCTACTCCGGACAACCTTTAACCCATCAACCCGCACCAACCCAATCGGCCACCCACCTAAACCCAGCATGCCCCTAGCCCACTGCCCCACACCGTAATCCAACCCTATTATAACCTCGACCACCCTTAACCCATTAATAAGATGACCAAGAAAACCCATTACCTAACTACCTAAACCACCAAACCGGCGACCTCCTGAACCACCCTGACCCCCTGGTGAAACCCATCCAAACCCTTTGTCCCGTGTTGACCACAAACCCTTAACCCAAATCCGTAACTCCAATTTTCCCAACCACCTGAGCTAAACCGAGATCACCCACAAACCAACCTTATTTCTCCAACTCACAAACCTAGTTGCTTTTAGCCCAACCACTTACCTTCATCCTTTGACCCATTAATCCCCAATACCCATTAAACCAATAAACCAATTATACCCAAATACCCAATTAATAATTTACCATTTTACCAAATTACCCACATAAAATATCCCGAACCCATTTGACTAAATTGCCCTCCTAACTAAATTACAAATTTACCCTTAATACACATTTTCGCCCATAACATTTACCTTTCCAATATTGCCCCTAGCCACATGCATCTTTCTATAAAAGCAAGTGAAGCCTCATTTGAAATAAAGAACAATGTAGGGAGAAAAGTAAAGAGCAATTTTAGTAAGAGAATTTTAGTTTTTAGAGTTAGAATAAATTGTAGAGAGAAATATTTGTAGAGTCAGACTACATAATTTTTTTTCTTTTAGATTTAGTTTAAGGGAAATTAAATATTAGTGAGCATCAATTTGAGTGTGAGAACTTCCATTTAATATTTGTTCAGACAATCAAGTTGATCGTTGTAATATTCATTTCAAGGATTAGAATTCAACTGCAATTCAAAAAGATTTGGTTTGATTGTTTTCTTATCTACTCTTAATATTTTAATGCCTTTGTATATTTGATTATCATGTTTCATATCATGTTAGGCTAAAAACCCCTTCCAAGGGGTGATGTAAACTTTTGATGCTTTTGTAGTTCATTAGTTTGATTGTTTGAGATATACCTTTGAACATTAACTTTGAAATTTCACCTTTCAGTTTATGCCTCAAGAGAGGGTAAATGATTTTCGAGAGAAAATCAAAATTCAAGACATAATGTCGATTTTTTAATCGAACTAGAGATAGGTTTTTCTCAAGTGTGATATTATTTCTTGAATTTCAACTCTAGATTGTATTTTTTATAGTTAAAATGAATTTTGGTGAATCGATCCTATCTGATGATTTAATAAAGGGAGTTTTAGTCTACTTTTTAAAAGTTATTGGGGGTGGGGGGCGGGGGTAAATTTAATTTTCTAAAAGGTTAGTGTTAGAATTACACTTGAGATGAGAGTTGACTTGTAATTTCAATACTAACTTGGGAGGTTTCTAATGAATGAATGAATTAATTAGAATAACTAGAATATGTGGTGTAGTCTGATCCCATGTTTGTTCTCACATTTATTTACCTCAATTATATCTTTTTTCAGTTTATAACTAGTTGATTTTGTTCATATTTTATTCACGTAGTTGAGTAGCATAATTACCCTTGAATTTTTTTTAAAAGATAATATATATATATATATATATATATATATAGGTAGAGGATCACAAGTTGACTTTTTAATGAAACTTAACAAAAAACACTTAAAACCCATTAATTTTAATTCCTATATTGTAAAGTGTCCGCGCTAGTAGCAACTGACAAGCGTGTTGATCGAATATTTTTTTTACAATCCCCCCTCCCCCCAAACCATGGCAGCCCTTACCCCTGAGTAAATATTTTAGCAAATTAATTTTTTTAACTAGTGGTCAGCCATGGTGGGGGTTAGGGGGTTGGGGGTTGGAGGGTGGGGGGTAAGGGGGTCTTGGGTCACACGCATGTCTGTTGCCGCTGACGTGGACCAATTACACTATAAAAATTAAAATTAATAGGTTGTTAGGTGTTTTTTGTTAAGGTCCATTAAAAAGTCCTCTTTTGAGGTTCACTTGTGATCCTTTCCCTATATATATATATAATCACAAAAAAAATTACAAAAACATTTTGGAAGTGAAATTAAGATTATGTTCTCGCATTGTTATTCACCTTGAAAGTTGGATTGACACCCCTACTTACAACTATTCAAGTTCATATCATGATCGTAGGTATTTAAGGGTTTTGATTGAAAATTCTTTGCAACAACGATAAATATATACCCAAAAGGCTAATCATCACGATTGTGTCACAAAGCTCCCGAATGTGATATGGGGTAAAAAGACAGGGTAAAGGCAAGACCGCCTAAAATGCCACTCTTAGCGATATCAAGGTCGTGTCGATGGATTCTGGGGATGAATCATTGCATGGATGTAACTTCACCATGTTCATGGCTAGTCATGTTAGTACATCGAGTACACCTTGCACCGTTGAGAAAGTTGCTAAACATGTTGATCTCGACAGTGTGTCTAGTCATTTCAGAGAGAGTGATGGAGATGAAGATTTGAGTGAGGGAGAAAGTGGCCTTCGTTGAGCCTATGCTGACTCTACACCGAGTCTTTTAAGACAAAAAATAAAAATAAAAATTTGGTGCTTAGGGTGTTATCGCTAGAGAAAGAGTTAAAAGAGTCAAGAGTGAGCGATTCCATTTTGAGAGTTTCTTTGGGAGAGAGAGTCATTTTAGGGAAAAGAGAAAATGGTGACTTGACCAACAAAGTGGTTAGTCTTACGAGAGATCTTCAAGATTTATTGGACACTACTGAGAAATATGAAGCCCTTGTATTCCAACTCAAGAAAGATCTTGAACGTGCCCAGGAAGTCAAGGTTAATATAGAGGATAGATCGAAGAAGGTAGTAATATGTTCCTCAATCCCACTTTAGGTTCTAGGGAGATACAAGGAATAAGTTATGACAGTGCATCCACTTCCCATGTCGCAACCGAACCGATTCCTAAGTTTGTGGTAAATCCTTATGGGTCTTGACCTAAGCCACAAAATAAAGTTCAACCTAAACTAACAAATCACAGTAGACCCAAATAAGTCAATGTTTGTACTTATTGTAAAAGGAGAGGTCACCTTATAGAATTTTTCTACAAGTTAGGAAGAATTACATGTATAATACTCCCGTGCACCAATATATCAACTTTTCTATTGTTAGAGAGCAAGTTAAGTTCCTATTCGTGACTTCTCAACACTTAATGGAAGAATTTCGAAGGATGTCTTTGCCTTTTGGGAATGCTTTCAATGCTATGACAAGAGCCAACAAAAATAAGGGCAAACAAAAGTTTATCTCCACTTGGATATCTAAGCATGACGACAAATACCTTGTCGTTAACGTTATTCTCAAGGTTCAAGATACTTCCAAATGGTATTTCGACAGTGGGTGCGTAGAGTGCCGTGTGCGATACTGATTTAAATAAATGCTCAAATTCCAACCAAAAACTTATTTAATTAGAGTCAATTTTTGAACCAAGTTAAATAAGCCAACTACGTGTGTGCGTGTGTCAAACCATCATTAACACAAATATGCTAACTCACAGATTTCAGGAAAAATTCCCAAAGGGCAAAACTAGGGCTGTGTTTTTTTCAAACTTTTTCAATTTTTTTTATTTTCGATCCGATTTTTTCCGAATTTGGAATGAAATTTTAGTTTGTCGATTTTCGATTTTTCGATTTCCAATTTTTTCGAAAAAAATCGGATTGGAAATAGGAAATAATTCTGAATTTTCAATTTTTCGATTTTTTCGATCCGATTTTTTTAGAAACTATGCCGATCCGATTTTTCTAATTTTTTTCTGAATTATTTCCAATTTTTTCAGAATTATTTTTTGATTTTCGATTTTTTCGATTTCTTTTTCGATTTTTTGAAAGTTTTTCATATCCCACATCGGTTGGGAGAGGGAGAGGGTTCCAAAATATGCTCTATAAAATGAGAGTATCGTCCTAACTTCTACACAATGAAAAAATGAGTCAAATCCTCATGTGTTTACATGTTGGGTTAAGCCATTTTCATTGTTTCTTTAAAATGAGAATTTCGAGTAATCGAAAATCCATAATTTATTTTTTTGAAATTTTAGAATTTCTGAATTTTTTGGATTTTTAATATATTTTGTGAATTTTCGACTTTTTATGATTTTTGCCAATTTTCTGATTTTTTCGAATTCAGATTTTTTTTTAATTTTTCGAAAAAATCGGATCGAAAATCGGAATAGTTATTTTATTTCCGAAAAAATCGGATTTTTTTCCGAATAGGCCTTTTCCGATCCGATCTGACCGAAATACAACCCTAGGCAAAACCTTTTATTTCACTATGAATTAAATCGCAATTTATAATCACAATGAAATCTGCAATAAGTTTTCCTCAGCAAACCTACATAGACACGCAGCCTACAGTTAGCAATGGATTATATGTAGCGAACCCACACGAACCGCAGTCCAATCTTCAGCAAATGAACACCATCAAGTAATCCTCAATGACGCACAGTCAACAGCTCAGTACTTCAAAAGGCACCTGAATCAGCATCATAAAATTCCAACAAAATATGTCTTGGGTTTCACAAAACAACTCACATAAAAGTAATTAGGAGTGTGAATTAAAAACAAACTTTGAACACTTAAATTGTTGGAGAAGAACACACATGATACTGCATAGTAGTTATCGAAAAAATAAAATTTTTACTGATAGAAATAGTATTCTCTCATTGAAAACAAAGGCAGAAACCTCTCTATATAGCAAACATTGAGGCGGTGGCGTGGCTGGCAAAGAGACAACGTCGCTCGAATGAGAGAGACGTCTCTCGAACGAAAGCCATCTCTCTCAAATGAGACACGTGTCGCTTTAACGACACTATGATCTTATTTGAATGAACAAAACGTCAATCCCGAGGTTCACTATCAGACTTAGAAAATTTCTGAAAAACTTTAAATCTTTAATCTTTCGAGATCAGTAAACGCTTTTAACACAAAAACTTTTGTAAAAAATATTTTTGAAAAACTTAGCTTTATAAAACTATTTATCAAACTTTCAAAAAACATTTATTATAGTTAGAAAAATATTTTAACCTTAATAAAAAAAATATCCCAACACTTTTAATATGAATTGAAAATGGAACTTAAACATATTTTTACCAAAATCATCTTGTCGGTGCTTGAATGTTCACTTGAAATTCGGATCCGTCTTTTGTTGATGTAAACTTCCTCAATTCTTTGACGACTTGTTGCGGTATATGACATACTTAATTGTGATGGATATTTATAAAATTATGTCATTACAAATCTCCCCCCATGTCTATGCCGGTAGAGAATAAAAACATCTGAATTATCAATATAAAAAATACCTATACAAATCTACCCTCCCATAAACAATCAAGTCTTCAAACTTTACTTCAACAATCAAATCTTCAAACTTTTCTCATCAGGGTGTGCAACATAATGATCTTCAATTGTAGTACTTACACACACGAGACAAAGCAAAAAGCTCATGACGCATCGAGTTTGAAATGATTTAAAATATATCAATCAATATAATCAAATCTCCTCCAGAATGCAAAAACTCCCCCATAATTCATAATTCGTTCTCCCCCTTTTTATTTGTCGAAATAGACACGAAAACAAATAAACAAAATAAACATGGAGTTATCATGACAAAAAAACATAGCAAATATAAATCAAACTGCGCTCATGCAAAGAGTAACTCAAAAGCTTCCAAAAACTATTTTTGATTTTTCACATTTTCATACAAAAATGCAATAATAACTTTACAAAAAATCACACACCATGAATTTACACTAAGACAACCAAATCATGAAAACGGAATGAATGGGTGTGAACATATTCGATAGGCAAATCAACGCAATCAAACATAACATATATGCACGATGAATACGTGTACCCCTAACGAATGAATCTCAAAATCGTCCTTAGGTGTTAAAAAGTGTTGAATTTAAATGACATCGACTAAATCCATCAACACATCAAAGTCAGGAATGATTCCCACACCAATAACATCTAAAACTATGTAAATGCTTTTTCATAACGCTGTCAGGACGTGCAAACCCATTTTTCATTTCTTTCCATCCAAACTCCCTCTAAATTATAATCATTATATTTTTCTTTTGAGGTAGCCCCTTTTCAGCATATATATATCTTTTTATTGCCTTTAAATTTTTGTGGGCTCTTTTAAACGGTGGCTATCACGATGAGTTAATTTTGTACTCTTGCAATCCTTTTTCATGATTCACTCATCATATTTTATTGCAATTAAATCCTCACGGTAAACGGTTATTACATGCACTACTTCCACTGTCAAGTTTTATTATGATTCGTTTTAAAAGACATAATTGAGAGGACAACACTCCGACCATTATGTGATAAACAAGTACAATAATCAAACAAATTCGTGCAAGTGTGCATTAAAGGAACTTATGAGTCAAACATGTAGGTAGTAACAACTAATTACATCTCAATGACTCCAAACATTGTAAAGCACAAAAATGAAATGATGACGCATATCAAAACACTATCAAATGATCCTCGGGGGTTTCACGTGCATAAGTATCCTCATCGTCGTGGGACAAATTGGGTGTGCTCACATGACTAGCAGAAAAGCTACAAACTTTCCTTGTGAAGACTCATCCCCGAAATCTTTCACATCATCCTCAATATCACTAAGGGTGACTGGCATAACAACTTTCTTTCCCTCTCTCCTAAGTCTAGTGGGACACTCAAACAACTTATGCCCTTTTCCCTCACACTAAAAACAAGTAGCTTTTTCTATATCTCCCTCAACCTTTTTCTCTTTTTAAATGCTTTCTTTGGCTTTATCTTTCTTTTTCTCAAATAACTTCTTATTGGAAGAATTTTGTTTTGAAAACTTGAGAATATTTTTAAAAAATTTCACAAGCATGACCATATCAAAATCAGACTCATCCTCAGACTTAGACTCACAAAAACTCACTTTTTTTCTTCTTCTTTGACTGGGCTTTAAGTTCTATCCCTCTATTTTTAGGCTTGATTGTGTCAGTAAACATGTCAATCTCATATGTCTGGAGGTCTCCAACCAACTCTTCTAATTTCAGTTTAAAACAGTCACTTATAGGGATTAAACGTTTGGGCAGCGATCTTAAAATCTTTTCAACCACTCGTGCATCAGGTATAGGCTCACCAAGATTAAAACTAGTGTTGATAATGTCAGACAAACGTGCATAAAAATCATCAAAACACTAAGTCTCAAGCATGGTAATAGTTTCAAATTGAGTAGTTAAATTTTGAATTTTAGACTCTTTGACCGCGTTAGTGCCTTCGTGGGTGAGTTGTAAAATATCCCACGCTTCTTTAGACATGGTGCACGTCATAATACGTCGGAACTCGTCGGGGGTGACGTGTCCAAAAATTGCGCTAAGCCCACAAGAATTAAAAGTGCTCCACCTAAACTCATCCCTAGTCCAGTCTGACACATATTTTAAATTCATGACATTATTAGCGGTGACAGTGTGAGGGATCTAGTCTCTTTCACAAATTAACCAAACTCTCTCATCGATTGATTTTAAAGGAAATTTCATGCGGGATTTCCGTTAAACCCATAAAAATTGGCAACCGATTATATATGTTTTCATTCGGAAACATTGCGATAAGTTTTCAAATTTTTTTTTCAAAAATATCAATATCACACAAATTTTGCTAAAAATGAATACTCGGTAAATTTGAGTAACCTGCTCTGATACCAAACCTGTAGAGTGTCATGTGCGATACTGATTTAAATAAATGCACAAATTCCAACCACAAACTTATTTAATTAGAGTCAATTTTTAAAGCAAGTTAAATCAGCTCTAAACAAGAAACTACGTGTGTGCATGTGTCAAATCATCTTTAACACAAATATGCTAACTCATAGATTTCAGGAAAAATCCCCGAAGGGTAAAACCTTTTATGTCACTATGAATTAAATCTCAATTTATAATCACATTAAAATCTACAATAAGTTTACCTCAGCAAACCTACATAGACACGCAACCTAGAGTCAGCAATGGATTCCACGCAGCGAACCTACATGAACCGCAGTCCAATCTTTAACAAATGAACACCCTCAAGTAATCCTCAATGACGCACAGTCAAAATCCCAGTACCGCAAAAGGCACCTGAATCAGCATCATAAAATTCTAGTAAAATATGTCTTGGGTTCCACAAAACAACTCACATAAAAGTAATTGGTAGTGTGAATTAAAACAAACTTTGAACCCTTAAATTATTGGAGAAGAACACATACGATACTGCATAGCAGTTATCGAAGCAAATAAAAATTGTTCTGATAGAAACAATATTCTCTCGTTGAAAACAAAGGAAGAAACCTCTTTATATAGCAAACATTGAGGCAGCAGCGTCGCTCGAATGAAAGAAATCTCGCTCGAACGAGACACGTGTCGCTCGAACAACATTGTGATCTGGTTTGAATGAACAAAACGTCAATCCCGAGGTTCGCTATTAGACTTAGACTTTTTTTGAATAACTTTAAACCTTTAATCCTTCGAGATTAGCAAACGTTTTTAACACAAAATTTTTTATAAAAATTATTTTTGAAAAACTTAAATTTATAAAATTTATTTATGAAACTTTCAAAAACCATTTATTATAATTAGAAAAATATTTTAAGCTTTATAAAAAAAATATCCCAACACTTATAATATGAAATGCAAATGGAACTTAACTATATTTTTAGCAAAATCATCTCGTTGGTGTTTGAATGTTGAAGACCACTTGAAATTCGAATCTATATTTTGTAAATGTAAACTTCCTCAATTCTTTGACGACTTGTAGCGATATATGACATACTTAATTGTAACGGGCATTTAAAAAATTATGTCCTTATAGTGTGATCTAGGCACATGACCGGTGACAAGTCATATTTTAACGACCTTGAAGATCGCAAGGAATGTAAAGTCCCCTTTGGAGATGGGAGTTAGTCAAGCATTTTAAGACGTGGTTGTGTTAAGATACCTGAATTTCCTACGCTAGATAATGTGTTGTACGTTGAAGGGTTGAAATTAAACTTTATTAACATAAGCAAACTTTACGGCAAAGTTCGACCGGTATGAATGTAACGTATATGATCAATTCGGTGAACTTTTACTACAAGGAGTGAGGATTGATGATAACTGCTATCGGTTCATCCCCATGTCCTCCTTTGTGTGAACAAATTCCATGATCTCCTTAATGGACCTTTGGAATTAATGATTAGGTCATGTGAACTTAAGATATCTTGAGAGATTAGTGAATAGAGACCTATTTTGTGGCTTAATATTGCTTGGGAAACCAACTTCCTCGGTTTATGGTCATTACCACAAGGAAAATAAATTTTAATTCCCCTTAGTAAGTTAAATACCATCACCTCCTCTCATGTGTTGGAATTGATAAACATGGATCTTATGGGTCCTACTAGTACGAAGAACATTGGTGGTAAGAGACACATTCTTATGATGGTCTATGACTTCTCAAGATACTCTATTGTGGGTTTTCTTAGAGAAAAGTCCAACGTGGTTGAGTTCCTAATAACCAAGGGTCGTGTCCTACAAAACCAACATGATGTCACTATTAATCGAATGCGTAGTGACAACGGTAATGAATTTAAATAAATCGAAGTAGATAGCTATTGTGACGGAGTCGGAATCAAACACGAGTTTTCTGCCGTTCGTACTCCTTATTAAAATGGGATAGTTGAGAGGAAGAACCGAACGATTCAAGATATGGCTAGACACATACTTCTTAAGAGAAACTTGCCTAGAATTTTATGGGAAGAGACGCCTAATACCTCTTGCCATACTGTGAATATGGTATATCTTCCTTCACACATGTTACACATGCCATATGAGTTATGGATAAGGAAGAAACCCAACCTATCGTATTTCTGAATTTTTGGGAGTCCTTGCCATAATTTGAGAGATAGAGAGCATATAGGAGAGTTCGACTCCCGAAGTGATAAAGGGATATTTTTAGGTTATTCATCATCGAGTAGTGCTTATATAGGGTGTTTAACCTTGCGATCTTTAAGGTTATGGAGTCAATAAACGTCTTGATTAGAGAAGATGAACCGTCGACCTTTGTTGACCCTGACCTCAAGTGTGAGAACGATGCACCCCCCGGTGACAATCTCATCATTTCTCATACTACTCCGGTGGATAGCGCGCTTGATTCAGAGGATCCACCCTCTTGGGTAAGGAAAAATTTCTAAATAGTGTCAATTTGTATGTATTAAAATTATTTCGGATAAAAATCAAATTGAGTCATAGATAGATTTTACTTGTCACGATTTCTACGTAGTCTATGATGTTATTTTCAAGATATAGCGGCTAAGCTTTAAAGATAGATCATATCGTCATTATTGGTGCACGTTTCACGCCTTCATATCATATTACACTCCGAGATACTCCCAGGTATGTATGCATAATGTTTATGGGACTCGATAAATGTTTTATAAGGATGGTATTTTGTTTAAAATGATTTTTAAAATGTTTTAATTCGTTTATTCTAAGAGAAATTCATTTTAGAGGCGTATGGATATTTTCCTTGCATTTTGAAGGATCAAAAGACATTATTAGTTGTTCAAACGAGATGTGATTATCGTTCAAACGACATGAACATCTCGTTCTAACGAGATGGCTATATCATTCAAACGACATACACATTTCGTTCTAATAACGAGCTGACTTAAAGTTTTTATTTAAGGCGACTTTTGCTCAGATTTTCGTAAGTGTGCAGAACTTAAAATACAGAACAGAACCCATACGTCTTTCTGCACTTTTTTTTCAAAGGTTTTCAAAGTTAAAACCATCCTTTGTGTTTACAGGATCAGAGCTTTAATAACCATTGTGTTTGAGATCTTGTGTTTGCACCATCTGGAGTTTGTTAATCTCTATTGAACAATTATTTCGTCGAGTTTTGAAGTGAAAAAGTGGTGGACTTCGTGTTCTGAATCGTAGACGGTTGCCATAACTATATCGACGGATACCGAGGTACGCATGAACTCGTGTGTTGTGGACCTTGCATAGGTGGACTCCTGTGTTGCACTATGGATGAGCGGTTGAAGCATAAAAGAGCGTCTAGGGTTGTGGGTGATCAAGTCGTTGAGTAAGTCTACTGTTTGTACTTTGAAAAATCGTATCATAGTGATTGTCTGGCTTGGGCCGTCCGAGATTTTTTCCCTTTGTGGTTTTCTCGCACATAGGCATTGTGGACTTTACTTTATTTTATTTGCTTAATCACACTAGATGAATGTTTAGGATTAACAAGATAAAATTAGGTTAACATAAAATTAATTCACAAAATTGGTGCATATTAAAATTAGAAAAAGTTTTATTTTTGGAAAATAATTTTCACCTAAAGCACACATAAAAAGGGCCTCTTACAAATTGGTATCAGAGAAGGTTGCATATAGATCCTTATTTTTGTGCTTTTTAGTTGTGGTGTTTGTTTCCCTCTATTTGCTTGTTTTGCTCTCAATGAATTCTCAAAGTTTTGACGAATTAAATCTTTTGAATTTGAAGTTTGCAAAACGAATTGAAATACTTGAAGAAGAGAATTCTCTTTTTAAACATATGATTGAATATTTACAAACATTTCAAACTCAAAGAGATATCATTCTTGAGAAGTTTATTGCTTTATATAATGACTTAATTATTTAAAATTGGTCAAGGAAGAAATTGAGAGTAAATTCCTTGTTTTAGAGAAAAAGTTAGAGGACTTTGAAAACTCTAGTGTGAATGTTTATGCCGTTGAAGAAAATGTTTTGATTAATGACTATGAGGCACGTGAGAAGACTCTTAGGGATAGGTTTGATCACAGTGAGGGGGTGCGAGATAACCTTGTAGGGGTAGTTGAAAATTAAAGAAGGAGTCCCTAAAAATTGAGGAGTCTAACTTTTTTGCTTGAGTCCAAAATTTTGAAGTTAAAAGTTCACTTAAACGACTCAAGTAGTGATGATAGTGGCTTATCTTGTTCTAGTGCTTCAAATGTTAAAGCCAAAATCATAGTTTGTTTTAGAGAGTCAACCACATCCTAGGGTGTTAGAAAAGGTTAACCTAAAGGTCACATTCCTATTCATGTTTACACATGTCCGTATTGTGGTAGGAAAGGTCTCCTTTGGCATTTTTTCTATGACCTTAGAAAATACCCTAGGAAGTTTAAGTGTAGTGTCCCGTCGGTTCCCAAAATCCGTCGAGTTAGATATACACCTGTTTGGGTTTTAAAATCTATTTTAGAGATGCTAAATGTTAGGCTGGTTGATTCTCACATGCTAGCACATGATATATCTTATGGATGATTGTGTTAGCCATAAGTTGATCTTTGCTTCTCGATATATATCTTGCTACTTCTATGACATGTTTATCTCTTTATATTATATTTTTCTTTTGTTGAGTCTTGTGAGAAAAATACAAAAAGATTTTTTTTAGTGAAAAATATGTTTTGAAAAACACAAAAAGATTTTTGATTTATTTTTGTGTTGTGAGGTTAAATGTTTGATGAGGCATAGTGGTATGCTTGGACCCCCATCGTTTCATTATCCAGTGGCTAGGACATTTGGTCATAATTGTAAATACTTATAATGATCTTAACCATTGATTGATGGGGTTGTTTCGAAGTTGATTTGCATTTGGATTCAACTTTGTATATATGCCATCGCATACACATGCACGAGCTTATATGAATATTTAACTTCTCGTGCATATTTGAGTTTTGTGAGATGTTCTCCTCTTAATTTTGTCATCTATGCGTAATTAGACTTAGGAGGAGGTGTGCATGTAAGAACCGTTTCCCGTGCGAATAAATATTTCTTAAATTAAAAAAATGATGAGTGTGCACGGGAAAGGACTGTAAAAGTATAATAAACTCGTCGTGAAAGCTAAAAGAGCCCAAGAAAAAATTAAGGCATTTAAAAGATCATATATAAGCAAAAAACGGCCAATAGGAATTCTCTAAGGAGAGAAAGTAGAAACCTCAAAAGAAGTAGAAATATGAATATATGAATATTTAAGGGTGTTTGGATGGAAAAGTACAACAAGTTTGCACCACGATGTGACACCTCGCCTAATTAAATACCGAGTGATCAGGCCTTTATTAAATTAAAAAAAGGTTCCCATTTGGTTCATTCTTAGCATCACTGTCGAAAACTTTTTAAACATTCACAAACCACCTAGTATTGAAAAAGCCAGTGCCAAATTTTATCTTTTTAATTAAATAAACAACAACATGCCAACAAAATATAGTAACTATTCCATCCATGTAATAAATAAAAATATGAATAAACCATCAGATAAGTAACTGAAATAAAATAACACCGAATAAAACTTCGGTTTCCAAATTAAATGCAAAAGTCCTACCTGAATAAAAGTCTGAATACAAATTCTGAGTGACATAATGAAATAACTGAGGGCAATATGTCCGAATGAAATACTGAACTGCACCCTACACTAGGAATGAATCAGTTGAAGCGACTAATACCAAATTATGCAAGCATCCACAAATGCTGCAGCTAAGCATCCCTGGAATAGATCATCCTGCTTAACGTACCTGTGGCTGGACACCTAAAAGGTTTTGGAAAAGGTTTTGCAAGTATGGGTCAGAGCCCAAAGTCCTTTTGAAAATATTTAGCAAGCATTTAAATGAACAACTATTAGATACACATGTTAGGTTGAGAACATTCCTTTGAGTTCTTCACCTCTCATCTATAGTACGCACCTAACGTTTGCTACTAAGCCCACCTAGTAATAATACCCAATCTAACTAGGCCTCAAGTATCTAACTAACCACCAACTAATATGGCTCACCCGTACCGCCCATACAGTACGCTATAGTCTACCATTAATTATCATTAAGTCCTTAGTTAAGTTTTTCTTTAACCAACCCGTACCACCCATATAGTACGTTACCGAACAACCTGTAATTAACATCACGCTTATGTTATCACTGATTAAAGTTAACATTTCTCACATGTTATCGCTCACACCATATCATCAAGTTTCTCCACTTAAATTCCATTTTTAAACATACGTTATCTATTTTTCTTACTATTCGCACGTTAGTAGATTTAGTATTGTTTAGATATACACTATCTAATCTCACTACTATAGCATATAAGTAGCTTATCATTATTTTAGATAAACGCCATCTAGTCTCACTACTATCACACGTAAGTAGCTTATCATTATTTTAGATATACGCCATCTAGTCTTCTTACTATTACACATCAGTAAGATTATACTTTATTTTAGATATACACTATTTAGTCTTCTTACTATCACACATCAATAAGATTATTCATAAGATATATATTTCACACATAATATATACTACAAGTGCATACTTTGTTATCATGTCCTCGTTTCACACATTAAGGACTATTGGTTCAGAAGTTACCTCGACCCCAATATTTATTTCATATATTGGTTTGGAATGTTAGCTCGACCCCAATTAATATTTCACATATTGGTTCGAAAATGTTACCTCGACCCTAATTATTATTTCGCATATTGGTTCAGAATGTTACCTCGACTCCCTAATTATTATTTCACATATTAGTTCAAATTGTTACCTGACCCCAATTATTATTTCATATGACGGAGGCGAACATAGTTCTAAGTCTTTGGAATGCGCACATACCTAACGTTCCCGAACGACCTGGCAAGTTCACTAATACACGGCACATAGTGGACAACCCAAAGTTTTGTGCCCTTGGGCACAAATCTAAACCTCGCTGGCATCTCCAAGGTAGGACTGGCCTTCGCATACAACCCCCATGATATCAAGTAGAATAGGTATGATCATCAATACAATCAAGTACATATTTGGCGCGCACACAACCTATCCATATGTATATTCAGTATAGGGATACACACAAACTATAATAATAACCTATACAAGTATACATTCAATCTATAATAATCATCCATACGTAGTGTTTCTCTCTTGAATACTCACCATACCATTTATTCATAATATAACTCTCTCTCATATATTTTCGAGTATCATTCTCTACCCATAGGGCCTGTTGTTACCCCTTATTTTAGTTCAGTAGTTACTATAATTATGCCCTACTAGTTATATTCTAGGTTCAATCTTAAATTCTCCGAAACCCATTCTCATTCTCTTGAATTATCACGTTAATCATTAAGCCCATTTATCCTTAGTTTGAAACTTTCACATATATGACTAAGCCTCGAACCTACCAAAGCCTACTGTCATCCAATATATTCCTAAATATATTCTAAGGAATGTCTCAAAAGGTTCCCAGTCAATAGATCACATTTTAAGGGCTTAAAGGGGAAAAAAATCACAAATCTGGCCGAACGAATCGATTTGAAAATCTGTAGAATCCTTCTTTTTCTATGAAAGTTGTGTCTTTCCAAGTTTTATTTAATCAAAACCCCATGATTCTTTAACAAAATTTAAACCAACATTTCCAAACCTTATTCTAGCACATAAGTATGATTTCCAATGAAAAGTTTACACAAAACATTGATATTTCAATCCAAGAATCGAATTCTCTTCTAATAAACAAAAAAAAAAACCCTAGGTTTTTCATGTTATTTACATCTTTTAATAAAAAAAATCATATTTCTCCCTTATTAATCAGCCCATACCCTCTAATTTCGTATTATCAACATCAAGGAACATCTCTACATGCATCCCTACTTCAATTCATGTATTTTCCCACCTAAATACATATTAAATCTTCCAAAACATGAAATCCAACCCTATTTTACATGGGTATTATAACATGCTTAAGATAAAATGCAATTTAAACACTTGCCTCTCGATAGTAGGTCTGAAATTCGTTGATATGATGCTATGATTGTTCTCCCCTCGCCCCGATCTCGATTCCATTGCGTTCGGGGCGAGAAACAGTGTAAGAAGCTTGGTTCTCTCCTCCGCTTCCTCTTTTACGACCTCTCTTCCTTTTACTTTGAGTTAACCCTAGCCCCCTCTCTCTAGTGACAGATATAAACCTAGAATTTTTGGAGTTCTCTAAATCACAAACTCCCGAATGATCGAAATACCCTCAAACAGTGCGGGTTGGTCTAAAATAACCTCGGGGCTCAAACTGTACACCCGGATATACTATTATGACTATTTCGACCCTTTCGAAACCAACCGTGACTTTAAAATCACTATCCGAGTCACTTTTAAAAATCATCTTATTTTCACCTCAAAATACGGCATGCGCGAAAATTACACTTAAACTGAATTAATCAAATCTAAATCTCTGAATTAAATCATTTATCCAAATTAAATAAATTCCTAAATCACTAAATTAGTTAATTTACATATTCCCCTAAAATACGGGGTGTTACATACTTCCCCCCCTTACAAAGGAGTTTCATCCCCGAAATTCGGATAATGTTCGTAGTCTATGCTCTCGAATATAATCCTATTCTCATACTCGTAAGATCGCAACATATATTTCTAACCCTTGTCATCGTGGATTATAATAAAATAGTTAAACTACCCAGAGCGCCCATACACCCTATGCATAACTGCAGTAATGTTACATGCCTCCACTAGTCTCAAATTTTAACATAGTTATTATCCCTCTGATATAACTGTATAAACAAAACATAACTAAGGTACTAACCCCATATCCTAATGACCAAACAATTCCCCACTTCCAACGTCACGCTAAGTTTCACGCATGGGATGTCTCACAAAGCAAAATCCAAACAAGGAACCCCCCGATACACTACTACCTAACATTGCCAGTCATTGAGATCCGTTAGGCCCTCAGTCCATCCTACGTACCACAAGATATCCGTCTCTTGACACAAAAGTATACTCATCCACTCTCATATTACAAAATACAATATATATCACAACACTCTTACTATCATTAGTTTCTTAGCGCGAATAAATCACGAGCTATATTTCTCCACTCGATACAAGCCAATATACCCAGAATAACATCAGTAAACGTCCCTACTCACCAGGTTCAAATATAACAATATAAACAATTCTCATAAGTCTATCATGCAACATACTATGACATATACACACACACACATATATATAAGATCGACCCTCTTTCAAGTGATACCTAATAAAGTAAATCATACCCTGGGACAATGAACAAAAAATCCTACTATAGCAGTCTACTATAGTTCGAACTATCGCTAACTAGTCAAAACTTGGAATGTAGTCTATTACATTCTCATAACTCTTGAAAGTAGTAAACTCACATGAAACCCTCTCCTTCATAGGTGACACCAAAGAACCCCGCTACCCCACAAGATTTATATACATCATATGGCTATCACGGACAACGTACCTACTAAACCAACTCATTTGCAAATTCTAGTGATCAAAATCTTACTTGCTACGCACCCATGTAAACTTAACAAATCCCATACTCATAAGGATAAAAATAAAGTATTACTTCCATTTGCCAAGTGCCTCGCAGGCCATCCGGTTCCTCAACGTAATTTTCACGTCGGAACTAACCCAAGATTTGCTGCAATGGCTATACATCTCAGGACCTCATCCTGTGCCTTGCAAGTGGAAATACCTTCCTTTTTGATCCACACATCCTCAAGTGAAATATTGCGCCGAAGATCTCTCTGCCTATGATTACGACCCTGTTCACCTCCCCCATTGTACCATGGCCTTAATGACCCTAAGGAACGGGATATTACTGCTACTGAGGACCTTGCTGGTCCTGCCTGAACCCACCATTCTTAAGTTGTCAACCTCCAAAATCTAAATCTCTTAGTTCAATTCCCTCGCAGGAAATCTTGTTCCCATTACTGTTGTGACTCACTGGAACCGTTACTGTTGCTCTGATACCATCTGTGACACCCTACCGAATTAAATACCGGGTGATCAGGCCTTTATTAAATAAAAACAAGGTTCACATTTGGTTCATTCTTAGCATCACCGTCGAAAACTTTATAAACATTCTTATAAACCACCTAGTATTAAAAAAGTCGGTTCCAAATTTTATCTTTTTAATTAAACAAACAACAACATGCCAACATAAATATAATAACTATTCCATCCATGCAATAAATAAGAATCTGAACAAACCATCAGATAAATAACTAAAATAAAATAATACCGAATAAAACCTCGGTTCCTAAATCCAATATAAAAGTCCCACCTAAATAAAAGTCTAAGTACAAAGTTTGACTGACATAATGAAATAACATAGGGAAACACGCCCGAATGAAATACTAAACTGCACCCTACACAAGGAATGAATCAGTTGAAGCGACTAATACCAAATCCTGCAAGCATCCACAAGTGTTGTAGCAATACATCCCTGGAACAGATCATCCTGCTTGGCGTCCCAATGGCTGGACACCTAAAAGTTTTTGGAAAAAGTTTTGCAAGTACGGATCAGATCCCAAAGTCCGTTTGAAATCATTTAACAAGCATTTAAATGAATAATTATTAGATACACATGTTAGGTTGTGAACACTCCCTTGAGTTCCTCACCTCTTATTTATAGTGCGCACCTAACGTTTGCTACTAAGCCCACCTAGTTATTCTACCCAATCTAGCTACGACTCAAGTATCTAACTAACCACACACCAATCTGACTCACCCGTACCGCCCATACAGTATGCTACAATCTATCCTTAATTATCATTAAGTCCTTGGTTAAGTTTATCTTTAACAAACCCATGCCGCCCATATAGTACATTATCGAACAACCTACAATTAACATCACCCTTCTGTTATTATTGATTCAAGTTAACATCACCCTTATGTTAACATCACCCTTATGTTATTATAGTACGTTAACATTTCACACATGTTATCGCTCACACCATATCATCAAGTTTCTCCACTTAAATTCCATTTTTAAACATACGTTATCTATTTTTCCTACTATTTACGCATTAGTAGATTTATCATTGTTTAGATATATCTCACTGCTATCACACATAAGTAGTTTATCATTATTTTAGATATATGCCATATAGTGATATACGCCATCTAGTCTCACTACTATCACACATAAGTAACTTATCATTATTTTAGATATACGCAATCTAGTCTTCTTACTATTTCACATCAGTAAGATTACACTTTATTTTAGACATACACTATCTAGTCTTCTTACTATCACACATCAGTAAGATTATTCATACAATATATATTTCACACACAATATATACTATAAGTGCATACTTTACTATCATGTCCCCGTATCACACATTAAGGACTACTGGTTCGGAATGTTACCTCGACCCCAAAATTTATTTCATATATTGGTTCGGAATGTTACCTCGACCCTAATTAATATTTCACATAATGGTTCGAAATTGTTACCTTGACCCCAATTAATATTTCACATATTGGTTCAAAATGTTACCCAAACCCCAATTATTATTTCACATTTTGGTTCAGAATGTTACCTCGACCCTAATTACATTTCATATGATGGAGGTAGACATAGTTCTAAGTCTTTGGGATACGCACACACCTAACATACCCCAACGACAGGCCAAGTCCACTAATATACAACACATAGTGGACCGCCCTAAGTTCCATGCCCTTGGGCACAAATCAAAACCCCGATGGCATCACCAATGTAGGATTGGCCTTCACATATACCCCCCCGGGATAGCAAGTAGAATAGACATGTTCACCAATACAATAAGGTACATATTAGGCACACATACAACCTATCCATATGTATATTCAGTATAAGGATGCATACAACCTATAATAATAATCTATATATGTGTACACTCAACCTATAATAATCATCCATATGCAGTGTTTCTCTCTTGAATAATCACCGTACCATTTATTCATAATATAACTCTCTCTCGTATATTCTCGAGTATCATTCTCTACCCTGAGGGCCCGTTGTTACCCTTTATTTTAGTTCAGTAGTTACTACAATTATGCCCTACTAGTTATATTCTAGGTTCAATATTAACCTCTCCGAAACCTATTCTCATTCTCTCGAATTATCACATTAATCATTAAGCCCATTTAACCCTAGTATTAAACTCTCACATATATGACTAAGCCTCGAACCTACCAAAGCCTAATGTCATCCAATATATCCCTCAATATATTCTAAGGAATGTTTCAAAAGGTTACCTGTCAATAGATCACATTTTAAGGGCTTAAAGGGAAAAATTTCACAAACCTGGCCGTCCGAATCGATTCGGCCTTGGTCCGAATCGATTCGGCCTTGGTCCGAATCAATTCGACAATCGAATCGATTTGGCCAGGTGCCGAATCGATTCGAAAATCTGCAGAATCCTTCTTCTTCTATAAAAGTTACGTTTTTCCAAGTTTTCTTTAATCAAAACCCCATGATTCTTTACCAAACTTTAAACCAACATTTCCAAACTTTATTCTAGCACATAAGGATGATTTCCAACGAAAACTTTACACAAAAACATTAATATTTCAATCCAAGAATCGAATTCTCTTCTAATAAACATAAAGCTCTAGGTTTTTCATGTTCTTTACATCTTTTAATCAAAAACTCAGATTTCTCTCTTATTAATCAACCCAAACCCTCTGATTTCTTATTATCAACATCAAGGAACATCTCTACATGCATCCCTACTTCAATTCATGTATTTTTCTCACCCAAATACATATTAAATCTTCCAAAACCTGAAATCCAACTCTATTTTACATGGGTATTATAACATGCTTAAGATAAAATGAAATTTAAACACTTGCTTCTCTATAGCAGGTCTAAAATTCATTGATATGATGCTATGGTTGTTCTCCCCTCACTCTGATCTCGATTCCATTGCGTTTGGGGCGAAAAACAGTGTAGGAAGCTTGGTTCTCTCCTCCTCTTCCTCTCCTACGACCTCTCTTACTTTTCCTTTATGTTAACCCTAGCTCCATCTCTAATGGTAGATATAAACCTAGAATTTTCAGAGTTCTCTAAACCACAAACTCTCGAATGACCGAAATGCCCTCAAACAGTGCGGGTTGGCCTAAAATTGCCCCGGGACTCAAACTATACACCCGAGTATACTATTTCGTCTATTTCGACCATTTCGGAACTAATCGTGATCTCAAAATCACCATCCGAGTCACTTTTAAAAATCATCTTATTTCCACCTCAAAATACGACACGCGTGGAAATTACACCTAAACCGAATTAATTAAATCTAAATCTCTGAATTAAATTATTTCTTCAAATTAAATAAATTCCTAAATCACTAATTTAGTTAATTTGCATATTCTCCAAAAATACGGGATGTTACATACTTCCCCCCTAACAAAGGAATTTCGTCCTCAAAATTCTGATAATGTTCGTACTCCAAGCTCTCGCATATAACCCTATTCTCATACACGTAAGATCGCAAAATTTATTTCTAACCCTCTCATCTTGGATTATAATAAAATAGTTAAACTACCGAGAGTTCCCATACACCCTATACCCGTGCATAATTGCACTAATGTTACATGACTCCACTAGTCTCAAATTTTAACATAGTTATTATCCCTCAGATATAACTGTATAAACAAAACATAACTAAGGTACTAAATCCATGTGCTAATGACCAAATAATTCCCCACTTCCGACGTTGCGCTAAGTTTCATGCGTGGGATGTCTCACAAAGCGAAATCTAAACAAGGAACCCCCCGATATACTACTACCTAACATTGCCTGCCATTGAGACCCGTTAGGCCCTCAGGCCATCGTATATAGGCCTGTAAACGGATCGGATTCGGACAGGATCAGGCAAATTCAAATTCATATCCATTTATGTTAAACGGATTCGGATCTGATTAATTTATTAATCGGATCGGATCAGGCAAATCCAAATCCATATCCATTTATGTTAAACGGGTTTGGATCTGATCCATTTATCCGATTATCCGTTTATGTTAAACTTAATTTGCAATATTTTTATTTTCAACTCTTCATAAATTTATTTTGCAAATGTTAAAAAAAACAGATAATGAAATAAAGAACTATTATAATAAATATTTAAAATATATATATTTAAAATATTATTAAATACAATATATATTAATTAAATATATATATATATATATATATTAAAAATATTAATTGGATCGGATTATTAAAGGATCGGAGTATATGAATCCAAATCCGCTCCATTTAATAAACGGGTAACCGGGTAATCGGATAATCAAATTTTAGGCATGATCCATATCCGTTTAAATGGATCGGATTCGGATAAAATCCGATCCATTTACAGGCCTAATCGTACGTACCCCAAAATCTCTGCCTCTCGACACAAAAGTATACTCATTCACTCTCATATTACAAAATTCAATATATATCATAACGCTCTTACTATCACTAGTTTGTTAGTGCGAATAAATCACGAGCTGTATCTCTCCGCTCGATACAAGCTAATATACCCAGAATAACATCAGTAAATGTCCCTACTCATCAACATTAAATTTAACAATATAAACAATTCTCATAAGTCTATTATGCAACATAATATGACATATATACACGTATATATATAAGCTCAACCCTCTTTCAGGTTATACCTAACGAAGTAAATCATACCCTGGAACAACGAACACAAAATCCTACTATAGCAGTCTACTATAGTTCAAACTATTGCTAACCAGTCAAAACTCGGAATGTAGTCTACTACATTCTCATAACTCTCGAAAGTAGTAAACTCACATGAAATGCCAACACACTCTTAGTGTACACACCCTCTCCCTCATAGGTGACACCAAAGAACCCCGCTACCCGACGGGATTTATATACATCATATGGCTATCATGGACAACGTACCCACTAAACAACCTCACTTGCGAATTCTAGTGATCAAAATCTTACTTGTGACGCACCCATGTAAAATTAACAAGTCCCATACTCATATGAATAAAAATTAAGTATTACTTCCATTTGCTATCTGCCTCGCCTGGCCATCCAGTTCCTTAACATAATTTTCACGTCGAAACTGACCCAAGATTTGTTGCATTACATCTCAAAACCTCACCCTGTGTTTTCCCCTGCCTCGCAACTGGCAATCCCTTCATTTTTTATCCACACATCCTAAAGTGAAATATTAGGCCGAAGATCTCTATGCCTCTGATTACGACCATGTTGACCTCCCCCATTGTTCCCTTGGCCCTAACGACCCTAAGGAACGGGATATTACTGCTACTGAGGAACTTGCTGGTCCTGCCTGAACCTACCATTCTCAGGATGGAAACCTCCAAAATCTAAATCTCTTAGTTCAATTCCCCCGCAGGAAATCTTATTCCCGTTACTGTTGTGCCTCGCTGGAACCGTTACTGTTGCTCTGATACCATTTGTGATACCCCCCGAATTAAATACCTGGTGATCAGGCCTTTATTAAATTAAAATAAGGTTCCTATTTGGTTCATTGTTAGCATCACCATCGAAAAATTTGTAAACATTCGTACAAACCACCTAATATTCAAAAAATCGGTGCCAAATTTTATCTTTTTAATTAAACAAATAACAACATGCCAACATAAATATAATAACTATTCTATCCATGCAATAAATAAGAATCTGAATAAACCATCAGATAAATAACTGAAATAAAACAATACCGAATAAAACCTCGGTTCCCAAATTCAATATAAAAGTCCCACCTAAATAAAGTCTGAGTACCAAGTCTGGCTGACATAATGAAATAACTGAGGGCAACAAGTCCGAATGAAATACTGAAGTGCACCCTACACAAGGAATGAATCAGTTGAAGCGACTAATACCAAATCCTGCAAGCATCCACAAGTGCTGCAGCTTTCATCCCTAGAATGGATCATCCTGCTTGGCATCCCTATGGCTGGTCACCTAAAAAGTTTTGGAAAAGGTTTTGCAAGTACGGGTCAGAGCCCAAAGTTCTTTTGAAAATATTTAGCAAGCATTTAAATGAATAGTTATTAGATACACATGTTAGGTTGCGAACACTCTCTTGAGTCTCTCACCTCTCATTTATAGTGCGCACCTAACGTTTGCTACAAAGCCCACCTAGTTATAGTACCCAATCTAACTTGGACTCAAGTATCTAATTAACTACCAACCGATCTGGCTCATCTATACCGCCCATACAATACGTTACCGAGCAACCTATAATTAACATCACCCTTATGTTATTATTGATTCAAGTTAACATTTCGCACATGTTATCGCTTACACCATATCATCAAGTTTCTCCACTTAGATTCCATTTTTAAACATACGTTATCTATTTTTCCTACTATTCACACATTAGTAGATTTATCATTGTTTAAATATATCTCACTACTATCGCACATAAGTAGATTATCATTATTTTAGATATACACCATGTAGTGATATATGCCATATAGTCTCACTACTATCACACGTAAGTAGATTATCATTAACTTAGATATACGCCATCTAGTCTTTTTAGTATTACACATCAGTAAGATTATACTTTATTTTAGATACACACTATCTAATATTCTTACTATCACACATCAGTCAGATTATTCATATGATATATATTTCACACACAATATATACTATAAGGGCATACTTTGCTATCATGTCCCCGTATCACACATTAAGGGCTATTGGTTCGGAATGTTACCTCGACCTCAAAATTTATTTCATATATTGGTTCGGAATGTTACCTCGACCCCAATTAATATTTCACATATTGGTTTGAAAATGTTACCTCAACCCCAATTATTATTTCACATATTGGTTCGGAATGTTAGTAACACCTCAATTATTATTTAACATATTGGTTCGGAATGTTACCTCGACTCTAATTATTATTTCATATGTCGGAGGCAGACACAGTTCTAAGTATTTGGGATATGCACATACCTAATGTACCCAAATGACTTGACAAGTCCACTAATATACGACACATAGTCGACCGCCTGAAGTTCCATGCCCTTGGGCACAAATCCAAACCCCGCGGGCATCGCCAAGGTAGGATTGGCCTTTACATACAACCTCCGTGATAGCAAGTAGAACATGTATGTTGACCAATACATATTAGACGCACACACAACCTATCCATGTGTATATTCAGTATAGACATACACACAACCTATAATAATAACCCATATAGGTATACACTCAACCTATAATAATCATCCATACGTAGTGTTTCTCTCTTGAATACTCACCCTACCATTTATTCATAATATAACTTTCTCTCGTACATTCTCGAGTATCATTCTCTACCCGGAGGGCCCGTTGTTGCCCCTTATTTTAGTTCAGTAGTTACTACAATTATGCCCTACTAGTGGTATTCTAGGTTCAATCTTAACCTCTTTAAAACCCATTCTCATTCTCTCGAATTATTACGTTAATCATTAAGCCCATTTAACCTTAGTCTTAAACTCTCACACATATGACTAAGCCTCTAACCTACCAAAGCCTAGTGTCATCCAATATATCCCTCAATATATTCTGAGGAATGTCTCAAAAGGTTCCCAATCAATAGATCATATTTTAAGGGCTTAAAGGGGAAAACTTCATAAATTTTACCTGTCGAATCGATTCGGCCTTGGTCCCAATTGATTCGCCAGCCAAATCGATTCGTTTTGGTGCCGAATCGATTCGAAAATTTGCAGAATCCTTCTTCTTCTATGAAAGTTGCGTTTTTCCAAGTTTTCTTTAATAAAAAACCCATGATTCTTTACCAAACTTTAAACCAACATTTACAAACCATATTTTAGCATATAAGGATGAATGCCATTGAAAATTTTACACAAAACATTAATATTTCAATCCAAGCATCAAATTCTCTTCTAATAAACATAAAACCCTATGTTTTTCATGTTCTTTACATATTTTAATCAAAAACTCAGATTTCTCTCTTATTAATTAACCCAAACCCTCTGATTTCATATTATCAACATCAGGGAACATCTCTACATGCATCCCTACTTCAATTCATGTATTTTTCCCATTCAAATACATATTAAATCTTCCAAAACTTAAAATGCAACCCTATTCTACGTGGGTATTATAACATGCTTAAGATAAAATGCAATTTAAACACTTGACTCTCAATAGAAGGTCTGAAATTCATTGATATGATGCTATGGTTTATCTCCCCTCGCCCCGATCTCGATTCCGTTGCGTTCGGGGCGAGAAATGATGTAGGAAGCTTGGTTATCTCCTCCTCTTCCTCTCATATGGCCTCTCTTCCTTTTCCTTTGTATTAACCCTAGCTCCCTATCTCTAATGGAATATATAAACCTAGAATTTTCAGAGTTCTCCAAACCACAAACTCCCAAATGACCAAAATGCCCTCAACAGTGCCGAGTTGGTCTAAAATTGCCCCGGGACTCAAACTATAAACCCGTGTATACTATTCTGACTATTTCCACCCTTTTGGAACCAACCATGATCTCAAAAATCAGCATCCAAGTCACTTTTAAAAATCATCTTATTTTCACCTCAAAATACGGCATGCGTGAAAATTACACTTAAACTAAATTAATTAAATCTAAATCTCTGAATTGAATAATTTCTCCAAATTAAATAAATTTCTAAATCACCAATTTAGTTAATTTCCATATTCTCCAAAAATACAGGGTGTTACACACGGATCCTAATGTTGAAAAATCATGTCATGACGCTATTGTATGTTGAATCGTCAAAATTTCGGATTTGTGTGCTTGTTGTTAGTTTAGTTCATTTAAATCAATATATTAATTATCACTTATGGATAAAACTTAGTTTGATGATATTTAGCTATCAATTAGAGCTTCTTGATCGTTTCGATGATTTAATTATTGTAGTTCACACCCATTCATTTCGTATCCATGTTTGAGCACATTGATACCATGTTAACATGTAACTCATATTTGATATTTTGAATCTATTATGATACTGTTTGATATTATAATTGATGTATTGAGAAAAAAACTCACTGGCAAAAGATGATAATTTTTAGAGCTAGAATAAAAGTTTTTTGAAGTCATTCAAACGACTTCTGGATGTTATTCAAATGACAAGTCCCAGTTATTTGAAGACTGGTTCAAACGACCTAAGTAACGTGTAGACACCCCATTCTGTTACCCCCTAACTCTCCTTAGGTCCCTAGTACCTCCCTTCATCACTGTAAACCTAGGTCATGTCCCGAGTACTGACCTAGAAGCCATTGGGCACTCCCCGACCCAATTTGACCAAAAAGTCAAACTCTTCGTCTCGACCGAGACTCAATGAATCTTTAAAGGGCACTGAATCCCCTTTCCAACGATCCATTCCATGCACGATTCTGACTTTCCATGCGGACGAACGATCCGTTTGACTCCAAGAGATCACCGAATGCTTCTCGGGCCTGGTTGACCAAAGTCAACTATCCGAACCAGGTCAAACTCTTTGGAATATCGAAGTAAATCTCCAAACCTTTCCAATGGTCAGCCCCGTTTACGATTCGGACTTACCATGCGGACGAACGATCCGTTTGCGTCCGAACGATTCCCCGTCCAATGGACCGACAAACGCTTTCGAGCCATATTTAACCCAAAGTAAACTCCCAAACACGGGAGCGGTCTAAAGGACTTTCGAATGTATCTGAATTACCTTTCCAAGTATATACCCCGTGCGCGATTCTGACCAACGGTTTTCCCTTGGCGGCTAATTTTTTGAAAAAGCGTGAAGCGCACTACCAATTTGTAGGTTCCAGACCCTTCCTATCGGCACCAGCCTGCAGATAGGCAGGAAGGGGTCTATGCCGATCGGCACTGACCTGAGCCTATAAAATGAGGTCTTCACCTCATTTGCAAGGAGAGCCCAGATCTGATAAAAACCTCTCTCAGCGAATCCCAAAAACCTCTCTCGAAGGCAGCGTGATTTCAAATTTCAAATCCCTTTTTTACTTCCACTTTTCATCATCCTTTTCATCAAACTTGGTGAATTAACCACTCTCCATCATCATCCAAGTGCAAGGGATGCTCTCCAACATTCAAGATCAAGCTCAAGATCTTCAAGAAGGTCCAACTTTCTCAAACTCTCTCTTAAATTCTCTTAAATTTCCAATAACTTGTTTCCTTACTTAGCACTTTTATCATCTCACACATCCTAAATATACTTTTTATTTAGTATTATTGCACATCTCATGTTTTCATCCAAAAAAAAATAAGAAAAAAAGGGTTTACTCATAAATTCTAAGTAGGGATTCTCACACTTTTTCCACACTTTTCTCACAACTAAAACACTTTTTCTACCCACACACACACACACACACACACTCACAAATAAGAGATCCCCATTTGGATTTATGGGATAAATCCCACCCCTCGTTTTGTATGCGAACTACGTGGACTTTGATGCCTTTATAGGCTACGTAGGCGTCTCGAGGTAAAACTCGAGATTCGAGTCCTTTTTCCCACTTTTTCTCTTATTTTCTATCTTCCCTAAATCCATTATTCTTATATTCTATATACTTGTTCTTAGTGACGTCTTACCCCATATGCATTATCGTTCCATTATAACGATCAACGTAAGGGTAATCGCGTAAATCTTACTTTGTAATATTATTCTTATATCTTCCTACGAATGACTCGCTTTATCTCTTCCATGATACAAGTCGAGGATTCCTACCTCCATTCTATATATACACATGCACACATATCACGGGGGGAAATATAAAGGAAAATAACAAATATTCATGTGAGACCGAAAGGGTGGAATGGGTGCCTAACACCTTCCCATTTCGTAACTAAGCCTCCGAACCCTTCTCGAATCATTTTGGTTTCGCACGCATTAGTATGTCTTTGGATGCCATCCTTCGGGGTGGCTTCCCCTTTTTCTTTTGTATGTTTTGAGTAAAATAGACTGGCGACTTTGAATCTTTCTACATTTTTACATCACATCTCAAACGACGTCGGCCGAAGAGCGCTCCCGAGAGGGACGCGCGGGACCCTAAGGATCCTTTTCCTCCGCGGCGGGGATCGGGGATGGCCACAATGGCAACTCCACTGGGGATATGTGTTTTTTTTAGGGCTTGAATCTATTTACATGAATGCTATATTTGTTTATGTTTTCCCCCTATATCTGCATGTTCCCCTTTCTCATGTGTATCCCATGCTTATGCTTATGTTCACACACTTGTAGAAAATTCTCCATGTACACTTCACACCACGTGCACCTAGGATCACATATATATCCCCATGTTGCACGCATCACCCATCCATACTTGGTGTACCTTTTGGGGTACTTTTACTTTGCTCCCAGTTTGGCATAATCAAGAAAGGCATTCTCATCATAAGATACTAATAAGGGAATCATGCACGATTCACACGATATCACCAAAGAGCATTGATATTGACCAAATTTTACCCCGTAACTGGAGGGTCACTTCGTGATGGGCTCTGGTCCAACAGGGCATAGTTAGCTTAAGCGATATGACTCTCACCTTCCATTAGCCAAGTACCTTCGACTTATCTAACGGTTCCCCCTCATCGTACCGCTTGACCGAAGTCATGACGGGAGGTATATAGTAGGGAATTCGTTCATGTACGTCGAGTATATTGAATTCGCTCTCACACGTACCGTCCCCACGAGGTATATGGTGAGGCAATTCACGTACACTCAGGTATATCAAATGACTTGTCCATACGTACCGATTGCCCGCAAGAGCAAGACGTATATCGTGGAAGTCACGCCAAAGGGGGGAACCCATGCCGATTCACCCAACCAACTGCATACCCGCATATAGGTGTCAAACCTAGGACACGCACTTTAGATTGCCAGTTTCGACCCGAAACTCTGCCGAAATTTCGGGTCGATCTGTTTCCCAATTTTCGCGTATTTTTAAAACGGGACCCTATCCGTGAGCCTGGTTACAAGTCCAAACCGTAGCTTTGTGAGAAGAGTGAGACTGTGTGATAATTGATTAAATTCGCAACTTTCTACATTGGCACACTTATTTAATTAGTGTCTATTTTTAAACCAAAATAAATCAGCCCAAATCATTCAACTGCGTGTGTGCGTGTGTCAAACCATAAAATATATAAAGCATGCGACACAAGCTTAAGGAAAAATCCCCGCAGGGCAAAACCTTTTTATTTCTAGAACTTTGAAATGTTTAGAAGACCATTGACTTACATACCATCTTGCTTTCGCCCATAAGAGTAACGCACGGTGTCTTCGTCAAACCTTCAAAGCAACGGCTAGAAATCTGCAGTGGTTCACGCGCAGCTATACCACAAGGACCACAATCCTAGACACGCAGTCTGAAATCTTCACCAGGATTCCCTCCACAATAGCATGCAGCTTTCAGATGTAGAGCTCTCCCCACAAAGAATAAACAAGGGCAAAAGTTGTGTTCTTGAACACCAAAACAATTCACTAAAGCATATGGGAGTTTTGTGAATTGAAAACAAAAAGGGATTAAAACCCTAAAGGAAGAGGCCAAAAAGGATTATGCTTTTGCAGTTTTTCTGTTCGTCAAAACACTGTGACTTCTTAATGAAAACGGAACCAAATATGAGATTTTATAGAAAATCGCGCCGCCTCGAAAATATAGCTCGTTCGAACGAGAAGCATATGTTGCTCGAACGAAGTACGATGTCGTTCAAACGACATCGCGCGACTTCCAATCTCGTTCGAACGAGATGCTGATCTCGCGCGAACGACCTGGGCGTCAAAATCGAGGTCCGCTTCAAAACATAGAAAAAATACTCATTCTCATTTTTTGATGACAAATTCCGCTCCAACACTTAGAAAATATTTTGTAAAAATCTCCCAAAAGCTCTAAGTGAAAAGTTAAGTTATTTAAAACATAACCTTACCAAAGTAGACTTCGCGGAGTCTGGAATGATGAAGAACTTGAATAATTCAGATCCGTCTTTTATGTAGATTACTCTTGAATGCTCTTTGACGGTGTATCGGTATATGACGTAACAAATTTATAACGGACCTATGAAAATATGTCATTACACTTTGCATATATTAAAGACCCCATTTTTTCAGGCTCGAGTCCCGTCCGACATTGCATTTAGGAGAATTAAATACAAGTGAGAACATAATAATCATAATAATCATGCTGAGTCCCATATCTAAAAACATTTCACCCTTCTTTATCAAAAATCCAAAAATATTTCTCCCTTCTTTATCAAAAATCCAAAAATAGTTCTTCCTTTTTAAAAAATAAATCCCATTCTACGCCTTCTCAGGTCGATCGCAAGCCTTGGCCTGGCTCCCTACTTGCTTCGGTCTTCAATCAAATCACCCCGGAGTTTCATCCGTTCTTCTACTACTTCTTTCGAGTCCAAAATCCATCCATTTTCCATGGAGAATACAGATTAAGTACCAGCTATGCAGCCGGATCTGATGACAGTCCCAGCTCAGCTCGTGTCCAAGATTGACAACCTCCAAATCGTGGTCCGATAGATGCAACGAAACCAGGTTCCTATTGCTCAAGAGCCTAAGGCCCTGTTCCCTCGTGCTATGGGTCCACTCGAGCCTATCTGGGTTCCAGAAGAATATCAACACGCTCCACGTGCCCCTCCTGCCAATGGGCCATCGCCTGCGCATCTTCCAATGCCAAATATTGCCCAGCCTATGGCTAACCTGCCTGTGGTCGCTGATCCAAAGGAGGAGGAGTTGAACAAAGTCAAAAAGGATCTTAAGATGCTCACCAAGAAGTTTGACCAAGTCAGGATATCTGGGAATTACATGGACTACACCCACATGTCTCCTTATCCTAAAGCGAGGTTACCTGAGAAGTTTAAGATGCCAAATATCAAGAAGTTCGGAGGGAGTGGGCCCCCGATTGTTCATCTGTGCAGTTACCACCGTTTTATGACTCTACTATGGACTTCTGAGGAGGTGATGGCCCAATTGTTTCAGCAAACTTGGAAGGATAGTGCCCTCCGATGGTTTTTATCTCTTGAGGAATCCAGAATCCACAACTGGGAGGATGTAGCCCAAGAATTCATGTCGCAGTAAAAATACAACGAAGAGCTTGAGGTCACCCGTCGTGATTTAGAGATGCTCAAATAGAATCCTGAAGAATTAGTCAGTAACTTCATAACTCGGTGGAGGGAGCAGGCAGCTACTATGACCAATCGGCTGTCCGAGGAAGAGCAGGTCAACATAGTGAAGAAGAATTTCTTACCCCATGTCCGAGCAACGATAGGGGGACAATACTATCCCCACTTTCAAGCTCTCAGAGAGGCTGGAGTGGAAATCGAGGAAAGTCTCATTAAAATAGAGGTTGAACCGAAGAAGGTGCCCGGATAGTTCACCCCTAGAAAGTATGACAAGCCTGCCAATGCTACAGTCTCAACCATCAACAACATCTCTCAACCAACCACATCATGGGCACCAGAAAGTCGCCTTGCCCCCATCCGAAGGGAATACACTGAGCTCCATGCTCCCCTCTCCAAAGTTTACCAAGCCCTGTTAAGCCGAAACCTCATCAAACCCTTGGATCCACGTCCATTGCCAAATCCACTCCCTAGAAATTTCAAGACTGTTGCTCATTGCGCCTTTCACTAAACTACTGGCCATACCACCGACCGATGCTTTCACCTTCGAAACATAATCCAAGATCTCATTGATCGGGGTACCATCGCCCCATTAGCCAATCATAAGCCAAATATTACTCACAATCCACTCCTAAATCAAACCAATGCCATCTTATTAGAAGAAAACCCAGATTTCGATCCCTCAAATCAAATCACACCCATATACTCTCCTAAACCTCTTCAAATTTTCCCATATTTCCTTATACACCCTACTAGCCTCGCTGATCAGGCACTGCCACTCCTTACCAGAGCATGCATCACCATCCGTACCCGTTCTGAAGATGGAAGTATGGAATTATCAGAGGTGTTAAACCAACTCCTAGAGTTCAGGATAAAATTGCCCTCACAGGTGGTCATCGATTGCCAGAGATTCAGTACACTATTCTTAGAAGCATGGAAGTGGGCCCGAGATTCAGAAAAATGGGTGGTACTAACCGACGAAGTCACCTTAGATGATGTTGTCCAGATTATGGCAAAATTATTCAGGCAAACCAACAGCATTTGTAGTATCACCAAGTTACTTGACACTTTAAAGCTACAAGGGCGCTTGGTCCTTTCAATCACACATATCACCACGGAATGGGAGAACTTGTATGAAGAAGCCGTTAAAGTTGTGGAATGCATCGACTTTATAGGGAAAGACAGGATTGTTACCACCGGATGGGGGGAAGAATTCGATGATTCGAGTGAAGAACAAGCTTTAAGAGGAGCTAGACCAGTAGCCGATATATGTGGGATGATCATATTTAAATAACTCCTCGGAGAAATAAACAGGGTGGAAGAACAACTCGAGGTTGATGAGGAAACGGGATTCACGTTCTTCCCTTGTTCAGTAAATCACATGACCAGATCAGGGAGACATTACCAAGTTCCAAGCTCACTACCAGCAAATGACAGAGGGAAGGGCGTTGAAAACCTTCCTATGACAGAGATGACCATCGAGGAAAGCAAAATCCTCGATTAACTAAAGAAAACTCAAGCTAACATCACTCTATGGGGGCTTTTCATGTCTTCCCAGCTGCACAGAAATGCTTTAATCAAGTTACTCACTGGACCCATAGTTTCTCCATCTACCAAACCAGAAGAAGCGATAAATCCAGTCGGATCCCTGACCTCTACCCGAATGCTATCATTTTCTGAAGAAGAAATCCCCAGAATTGGTCCGAATCACAATCATGCACTCAACATCTCCGTCGAAGTTATGGGAAAGGCCGTGCCACTCTCCCTTGTCGATAACGGATCCGCCTTGAATGTTTTCCCTCTGAGAACCTTCAAGTGTCTAGGCCTGAAAGAAAGCGACCTCGCTCCAACCTCCGCCGCTGTGCGTAATAGGGGTTGGCTCTATAAACCCTGTCGTTGAATTCCAAGTCATAGACATCCCAACTTGTTTCAACCTGCTGCTCGGATGACCCTGGCTCCAAAATATCAAGGGTGTCTCTTCCTCACTCCATCAGAAATTGAAGTTCTTCGTCGACGGGCGAGTCATCACCATTTTGGGCGACGACGAAAATATCGAGGGTGCAAGCACCAGCAGTCCAATTCTCGAGATACAACACGGGTCAAATGATATGCTCCTATCAGGATTCTCAGTCGAGCCACTCCTACTCCCGGTAGGGGACGATTTCAAAGAAATCGTTTGTCCAGAATATGACCCTCATAGCAATGTTAATGTGATTTAGATGTTCAGAAACATGCACTTCATGCCCGAATTGGGGCTAGGACAAAAGCAGCAAGGGATACTTGAGCCCATCGAACTGAAGAAAACTTTTCCTCCTTGTGGCTTGGGGTATCAACCCTCAGAATAAGAGCTCAGAATGATCCGCCAGTCTCAACCAAAGAGAAGATTAGACTGCATCCGAACTATCTCAGGAGACTCCTTAAATGAACGATTCATCAAAGAAGGCGAGGACTTCCCCTTTTGTGGTTTTCCAGAACCATGGTATGACCACACAGACAAGAAGATGAGGCCTGGAATGGAGATATTTTTCCAAGATAGCTACCCATGGGCCAAAAGTTTCCAACACCAAGTACAACCGCTCATCAAAGATACCAAAGAGACTGAGGAAAATGATTTCGAAGATTCCTTCAACTTACAGACACTGGGTCTGACACTCTATATGATTCATTCAGGCACTACATCAATGGACCCATCCCGTCTGATTAAAGCTGCTGACGCTCCCCTCCTCAACTGGCATGCTGCGCCAGTTCTACCTCTTTAAATCTCCCCTAACCCCAATGTTTACCCTATTTCTTCTTCTGTTGTCTATCCTTGCTCAAATGTAATCAAGACCTCTTTTGATGAGGTTCTCAATGCTGTTTTTCCTATCAATGAAATAAATAAAGATTTTGAGTATCTTGCTGTGCCTTACATTAACTGCTTGAATTCTAATCAAACTTTTAATGGTGATGATTTTGCAAATGAATAATTCTTAATTGATCTAAATAAGGTTAATAATAAACAACATAACCGCGTTCAAGTTATTGAAGAAGAGACCGTTATTATTAATCTCGGTTCTAGTAGCCAACTGCGCGAGATTAGGATAGGGGCCACCCTTGACGAGCATGAGCGTGCACAACTCGAAGAATTGTTGAAGGAGTTCGTGGATGTCTTCCCATGGTCCTATGATGATATGCCTGGTATCGATCCTGAAATAGCTCAGCACGAGATCCCCACTCTTTCAGATTACAAGCCGGTTAAATAAAAATTGAGAAGGCTCTGCACCGAATGGTCGCTCAAGGTCAAAGAAGAGGTGATCAAACAGTTGAACGTGGGTTTCATTCGAGTAATCAAATATACCACATGGCTAGCCAATATTGTACCTGTGCCAAAATCAGGAGGGAAGGTTCGAATGTGTGTGGATTACCGAGATTTAAATAAAGCTTCTCCAAAGGATGATTATTCTCTACCCAATATCGACATGATCGTGGACAACACAGCCAGTCATGCTCTCAAGTCATTCGTCGACAGGTTTACCAGATACAACCAGATCAAGATGCACCCCGACCACCAAGAAAAAAATGCATTCATCACCCCATAGGGAACTTTTTGATACACCATTATGCCATTCGATCTCAAGAATGCTGGGGCTACCTACCAAAGGGCTTCCATAACCATCCTGCACGATCTGATTCACAAAGAGGTCAAGGTTGATGTGGATGATATGATTATCAAGTCCAAAACTAGATAAGGTCATGTTACCGCTCTCCGAAAGTTCTTCAAACGACTGTGACGATATCATATGCGACTTAATCCACAGAAGTGTGTCTTTGGCGTTACAAAGGGAAAACTCTTAGGATTCATGGTCAGCGAAAAGGGGATAGAGGCAGATCCTGCGAAGCTGAAGGCCATACTTGAGATGCCACCATCCCGAATAGAGAAAGAAGTCCGAGGTTTTCTTGGGAAATTGCAATATATCAACCATTTCATCAGCCAGCTAACCTCTATTTGTGAACCAATCTTCAAGATCCTCCGAAAGGAATCAACCACGGTTTGGAATGAGGCTTGCCAAGAAGCTTTTGACCGAATCAAATAATATCTGACCCAACCTCCAGTTCTCATGCCACCACAGTCTGGTCTCCCTTTACTCCTATACCTAACCATAACCGACACTGCAGCTGGGGCTTTGCTAGCCCAATATCTTGAAGACTCCCACAAAGAAAGAGCCATATATTACGCCAGTCATAAATTGGCCGGGTACAAGGTCAACTACACTTCTTTAGAAAAGGCGTGTATCGCACTTGTCTGGGTCACCCAAAATTTGCGACACTACATGCTCGCTTTCCCCATCAAACTTGCATCCCGAATGGACCCCGTCAAATACCTGCTTGAGAAGCCCGCCTTATCCAGTCGAATGGCCCGATGGTTGATGCTCCTAACCGAGTTCCATATTGTGTACGTCACACATAAAGCTATTAAAGGAAGAGCCATCTCTGACTACCTCGCTGATTACCCCATAGACGAAGCAAATGTCTGGATCTCCAAATTCCCAGATGAAAATGTCCTCTGCACCACTCAAGACCGCCTCCGATGGAAAATGTTCTTTGATGGCACTGCCAACAAAAAGGGATATGGCATTGGGATACTCCTGATCGTCCCGGATGACTCCCATACTCCCATCGCCATTAAATTGGATTTCCCTTGCACCAACAACATGACGGAATACGAGGCATGTACAGTGGGCCTCAAGGTTGCTCTCAAGAAAGGTATTCAATAACTTGATGTTTACGGGGATTCTGCCCTCATCATCGTTCAAGTACTCAGAAAATGAAAAGTCAAGGACGAAAAGCTCCAACCCTTCCATGCCTAACTAGAAGAGTTAACCTCCTGGTTCCAAGATATCACCTTCCATTACCTACCCCGAGCAAAGAATAACCTAGCCGATGCTCTCGCTACCTTGGCCTTCATGATCGACATGCCTGAGGGAATAACAATGACCCCCCTTCCTAGTTCAAAAGCAAGACAAACCGACCCATTGCTACCATATTGAGCTTATCTCCACCGAGATCCTGAACTAGTCGATTGCTGGTACTATGATATTTGGTGCCTCCTTAAACATGGTAGGTATCCCGAGGGTTCCAATAAAAAAGTTCGAATAACTCTCTGAAGACTAGCCGCCCAGTACATTATCTGTCATAAAGCCCTACTCAAGAGGAACTTCGATGGAACTCATCTACACTGTATTGCTGGGGCTGAGATTGAGAAAATAATGCAAAAGATCCACAACGGGGAATGCGGACGCCACATGAATGGTCATATGCTCGCCAAGAAGATCATTCGACAGGGCTACTACTGGACCACCATGATCCAGGATTGCACCACCTATGTTCGGAGGTGCCTCAAATGCTAATAATTCTCCAATCTTCAACACTTACCTCCACGAGAGTTATACAACATGAACTCTCCCTGGCCCTTCTCCACTTGGGGTATCGACATCATAGGGAAGGTTACACCAAAGGCTTCAAACGGACATGAGTTCATCCTGATGGCCATCGATTACTTCACCAAATGGGTCAAAGATGAATCATATGCAGTATTGGACGCCAAGAATGTGGCCAAATTCCTCAAGAAAAATATCATCTGCCGATATGGGATCCCGCACGAGCTAGTATCAGATAACGGGCTGCACTTCGAAGTAGAAGTCACGAAAGTAGTCAACGAGTACAGGATTTAGAGACACAAATTTTCTCCCTACCGACCTCAGACCAATGGTGCAGTTGAAGCCACCAATAAGAACCTCAAAGCTATCATCAGCAAGATGACCAAAAGTTGTAGGGATTGGACCGACCGGATCCCGTAAGCCCTCTGGGCTATCGAACCTCAATCTGAACCTCTACTGGGGCTACCCCTTACTCCCTGGTCTACAAAATGGAAGCAGTCCTACCTGTGGAGCTGGAAATACCCTCACTACCCGTCAAACTCGAAAGCGAGGTTAGTGAAGAAGACTGGTGCCAAAGCCGTCTTGATGAGCTAGCCCTCCTAGATGAAAGAAGGTTAAAAGCACTGTACCACATACAGGGGTACCATCGCCGAATAGCATGATCATTCAATAAGAGAGTCAAGGACCGAGTTGTTCGAGAGGGAGACTTAGCCCTCAAGGAGATAATAGAACCCATCTGGGACCCTAGAGGAAAGTTCAAGCCCAATTGGAGCGGCCCCTACATTGTGAAGAAAATCTTATCTGGTTGTGCCGCCATGCTCACTGACCTAGATGGGGAAGAGATGGCTCGTCCAGTCAACCTGGACCGACTCAAGAAATTCTACCCCTAAGTTTGAAATATTGGCGCGCTACGACTCTTCTCATCCCCCTTCTATTCTAAAAAAAAAAACTCTTCATTTCTCTCTACCCAGAACTACGTGGACTTGATCCTCTGCAAAAAAACTATTTTGCAACCAAATAAAAATATTTTTAAAAACCCCAGAGGTACGTAGGCAGCTCATGCACCTCACATGAGTGCGACCCTTTCTTTTTCACAAAGTACTATTCTTTTCTTACCTCCGAGAACGGCGGTTCATTCTAAAAATACTTGAACAAAAGGATTATGTATGCCACAAAATTCATCGAAAGGCACAGCTGGATAATCAGAAACTTGTTTATTTCATTAATAAGAAAATTCAGCACGGATTACATAAGAAAAAGGAACGGATAACTCCCTTCCTCATTACCATAAAAGCCAAATAAAATCCCCACATCTATTCCCTATTACATAAATAAACTCTCCAAGAGTCCTATCCACAGCTACCAGAAGAGCCTGCACCTTCACCATCTACATCCTGAGGTTCCCAAGTGTCCCCTGCCTGAATAGAGTGCCATAAACATTCCATGGATCGATGAGACTTAACCATCTTCGAAAAGACCACAACGCCCCCTTCCATGGTGTCAGATAAAACAAATCATCATTGTCCAGTCTCCACTACCAACATCTTGCTAACTACCTTCCTCCACAACCACTTCATATAATCTTTGGGGACATGCCAAACCTCCCCGACAGACTGATAAGGACGGGTCGACGGACGCCGATTTTCCCACAGAGATCCAAGCAACAGACGCAGGCGCTCAGTCAAATCTTCTACCGAAAAGAAATTCGAGGTCCGAGGAGGCACGACCTGCGCCCAGCCAAATTAGCATAAAAGCCGCTAAGGGAAATAAAAAGAGGTCTGTCTGAAACCAACCAGCTGCACATGTGAATACTCTCCTAGATCCAGAACAGGCTATAACTTCCCCCACCAAGGCACTGACTAATACAACCCACGAGCCCCATACTCCACAAGCCAATTCTCCCAGTTCTCAACATACATGCCAACGCTGATGAAGTAGCGTGAAAAGAAGTTGGGTATGGACAACAAGGGTTACTCTGGAGGAGTCGCCAAGCGGAATATTTCAGACAACTACATGAACAACATTACAGGGCTACCCTTCAAAAAGTCAGAACGACTTTCTCTCCAGGCATCCAAGCCATTCAGGGTCTCTGCCAGTATCACTGCCGCAGGATTGCGATGGTATGACATCCATGAAGTAATGGATGCAAGTTGTGGGTCCACTTGCACCTCCCCAGTCACCAGTAGTAATTTGGAAACCAAACCCAGAACAACTGCTCCAGCATAGCCAGCATCACCTACTTCTCACAAATACACGAACTGCAGCACTGCCGGGAGGGAGATCATTCCTCCGGCAACCAATGATCTGGCCATCGAAGGTGAACTACGAAGAAGCCCAGCCAATAAATCCCTGGGAGAACAGGAAAATTCGGGCAAAGATGCTGCAACCCTAGGATTTACAACCAGCATGGTAGAAAATTCCTCGTAGGTAGGAGAAACTTCTTCCAACCCAAAGTGGAATACATGGTCTTCGGGATACCAGAATTGTACCGTCGCCATCAACACGTTCCACTCAAAAGGCCGATTGCGCCACATGGAGACTCGACGCATGTTGAAAGCATTATAGTTGACATTATAAGAGTACATTGCTTCAAGGCTTCGAGGTAGTTGGCAAACTCGGTGCTACCAGGGAGAGCCATCTTACAAGGCTAAAAGATAATGGGCAAGTGGGTAAGAATGCAAAGGTGTGATGAAAACACTCCACCCTTACCCCCTTTTATACTTAAAAACCCTCACAAGGGACATAATCCCTGCAGAAATCGGAGGGAATCCTACCCCACAAGGTACCAAAGGCTGAAGAGGGTACCAATCAAAGCTTTCAATTGATGGGACTGGACTGAACTGTCGATGCATGCCGATCGGCAACCCGCATTTTTGGAAATTTCCTTTTTTCCTCTTTTGTCAAATAAAAAAACTCAATAAAATAAATTGATGTTCTCAACAGAATTTCAAAATCCCCTTTTCTCCTTATATAAATTCTCCATTTAATTAAAATCTTTACTTCAAAAAATTCCAAAAATATTCCTTTTACGGTCTCAGCAGCAAAGTAAAAAGCGCATATGCATGCATTCATTCATCATTAATAAGAGATAATAAAAAACTCCATCGCATTGCATACATTTGTGTTCTGTGTTACATCAATTTTTGCAGGAAATAAAAAGAAAAAGCAAAAAAATAATGGGACTCAGCTCGAAACCACATTCTCTCTCTCTCTCTCTCTCTCTCAAGAGCTTCCACCCTTGCGACGTGCTCTCTCCCCCCTACGGAGAGATGACGCACCACCACTACCCGAGCCAAAGTCCTCTCCTGATGAGGCGAACGTCACCAAGCAAGAAGGAACAGAAACCGCATCCCGAATATGGGCAATCGCCGAAGATATCCAGTCTCTGATGTCCCTGAGCCAAGTGGTCGACACCCGAACTTGCTGCAAGAAAAGGCAAAATCAGTATCAAAGCAGAAATGACCAAAACAGAAAAGAAAGAGAGAAAGGAACAGAAAGGTATACTGCGGGTCGGAGGACCTCCTCTGTCAAACCCAACTCCTTCGGATCCATCGCATGAGGATGGTGCAACATAGGCACCATCCCTCCATCAGCCCGTCGGATGTTGTACGAAGGGGTATACAACTGCACAAAAGGGACCTCCGAGGTCGCTGTCGCCGCAGATGCTGAAGGACCACAACCACTGTGAGAAGAACCCACCGCCCGACTCGAACCCGTAGGAAGGAAGGGCAACGAATCATATATGCTGGGGGCTATTAACCAGCTCGTCACAAAGTCCATATAGTCGTACGACGCAGTCGTATCGGTGTATAACAAATAGGACTCACCGATCATCGCTGCGATCCACTCATCCTCCAATAGTTATCGCTCCCGCCTCATAGACCTAGGAGGCTGTGCGGGTGGCACCACCACTTCCTCCTCAGCAATCTGGTGAATCACCCTCTCCCCGAGGTACCAGGAATGGCCGAACTCATGCGCCAGTAGGCGCTTCATCCGCGCGTTCACCCCAGTCACCCCCGCGTCCTGAATGGCTGTCCCCCAGGGATAAAAGGTCACCTGAAAATCTCCAAGTGAGCATAAATCAATACAAAATCAGAAGCTACAAAAAACCAAGACTGAAATGGAAAGAATCTTACCCTACCACTGGTCAGGTCATTCAAGACCTGACGCACCGCCTTTAGGAAAATAGATCCCTTCGACTGTCGGTTGGCCTTATGCCATTGATACAATCGGCAGAAGTCCCCCAACAGTGTCGTCCTCTAGAGCAATCAACAAGGTTTTGCACCCAATAACCTCATAGAACCACGTCTGAATTCACAAGCAAAAAAGACGCATAAGGAAAATGCGAAGGCATGAAAGGAAAATACGAATGCATGAAAAGAAAATGCACAAATTAATGAATACCTCAAGAAGGTACGTGGCCCCAGTAAAGGTCTACCGGCAACACCGGCTGAATGCATCCAAAGAAGAGTAAAGGGCCGCCAAGGTCAGACTCCCCCAATCATAGAAAGGGATGTTCGAAAACATCCTCAAGTACGGCAGAAACCACAAATGGACGACGTCGCAGCTCAATGCCACCATGAAACCTCCCAGCACCAGCAGAATAAATAACCGGGCCATCTGCCTCACTTACAGCTTGTCCTCCACATCGATCACCCTGCTCAGCAGAACGTCCTTCAGCAGAGACAGACGGATAAAATCTCCAGAAACAATCCTCCTCACATCACCAAGTGCCGCATGCACTGCCTCCCGTCTCACCCGTAAAGAGAGATCCACCTATATTTTCTCCCCATCACAATCCAGCCCCAGTAGCTGCTTCACATATATGGGAGTCACAGTCATCTCCTCGAAGCCGAAATGAATGGTATGGGTAGTGTCCCACCACCTCTCCCCTAAAGCGAACAAGACCGCTGTTGAATGAGGCGTCTCATCCAGCGCCGATGCCAACCACCCAAAACCCGCTGATGATACCACCCAGCGCACCACAGGTGGGAGATGCTCCCAGACATCCTTGAGCCCCGTTGTCCCGCGGGCACGCATGTTCTGCAAAGAAATATCAGACTGGCAAAAAGGAAAAATCTCGTCAAAAGTCAAGAAAGAAAGAAAAAACACCAAAAGAGAAAAATGCCAAAGGTCAGGTTACTTACATAACCACCGAAGATCACTCTCGAAGAGCGATGATGCGATGGCTCCCGCAGCAAGGTCCGCTCATCCGCAATAGGCTCAAACGCATAAAAGGAATTCTCACTCCCCAAAGCAAGGGGCACCCTGTCCCTCCAATCCATATTTGCCCAGTCATCAACGGTCAACCACTCCCGGTGGACTGCAGTGCTCACAAAGGCGGCCATTTCTTGAAGATCGAAACTCTAGAACAATTTGTAGAAAAATCACAGAGAGAGAGAAAGAAAAGAAGATGTGAAAAATGAGGGGATTCACCCCCTTTTTATAGGATGCCAAGCGCCATGTCGATCGACACCTCCCACTACCATACCGATCGGCACTGACCCCTCACCTTCCCGAGGCAGCCCAAAAGTCTGTGCCACTGCCGAATGGCACCTCTCACACTATGTCGATCGGCACCCCACCTCAAGTTTCATACATAAATTCCCCAAAAATACCAGAAAGCCCCGAAAAATCCTCGAAAAATCCCAGGATGGATTTAGAACATGTTCACCGAAAAGTTTTTGCATTCCCTCGAGCGGAACCCCTTATTTCCCCAGCGAAATCCTCAAAAACCAAGTGAAACTCGTCCCGATAAAGCTCCAGAGGATCTCTAAGGATCGCCTGATCACTTCCCCCAGTGGAATTCTCTTACAGAACCCAAAATAGGTTGTTCCCCCTTGCAAGGCCTCCTAAAAGCTTCCCCAGCTATCAACTTCCCAGCTCAGATCAAAATCACAAAGCTCTTTCTCTAGTAGAATCGAATTCCAATCTTTATCTACTTTTGGGTCAAAATTGGCCCCGATCTTGGATCGTCACCTGAGTTAGGTTAGAATTAACCTTGATCCTCGGTCGTCACCACTCTTGGGTCAGAATTGGCCTCGGTCTTGGATCGTCACCTGAGTTAGGTCAGAATTAACCTCGGTCCTCGGTTGTCACCACTCTTGGGTAAGAATTGGCCCCGGTCTTGGATCGTTACCTGAGTTAGGCCAAAATTGACCTCGGTCGTCACCACTCTCAGAATTGTCCCCGGTCTTGGATCGTCACCTGAGTTAGGTTAGAATTGATCTCGATCCTCGGTCGTCACCACTCTTGGGTTAAAATTGGCCCCGGTCTTAGATCGTCACATGAGTTAAGTCAGAATTGACCTCGATCCTCGGTCGTCACCACTCTTGGGTCAGAATTATCCCCGATCTTGGATCGTCACTTAAGTTAGGTCAGAATTAACCTCGATCGTCACCAATCTTGGATCAGAATTGGCCCCGATCTTAAATCGTCACCTGAGTTAGGTTAGAATTGACCTCGGTCCTCGGTCGTCACCACTTTTGGGTCAGAATTGGCCCCGGTCCTGGATCGTCACCTGAGTTAGGTCAGAATTGACTTCGGTCCTCGATCGTCACCACTCTTGGGTCAAAATTGGCTTCGATCTTGGATCGTCACTTGAATTAGGTCAGAATTAACCTCGGTCCTCGATCGCCACCACTCTTGGGTCAGAATTGGCCCCGGTCTTGGATCGTCACCTGAGTTAGGTCAGAATTGGCCTCGATCCTCGGTTGTCACCACTCTTGGGTTAGAATTAGCCCCGGTCTTGGATTGTTACCTGAGTTAGGTCAGAATTGACCTCGATCGTCACCACTCTTGGGTCAGAATTGGCCCCAATCTTGGATCGTCACTTGAGTTGGGTCAGAATTGATCCCAGTCCTCGATCGTCACCAATCATTAGGTCAGAATTGACCTCGGTTATCAAACATTTACCCTAATCCCGCAGATTCAGCTTTGATTCGCAGAATTGATCATCCCCAGCACACTCCTTAGGTCCTCAGAATCGGCCTCGACCCTCAAAAGCATCATGTGGTGTCTATTCGACGGTCATCATTTGTTCCAAACTCACCCGTTGAGGGGCTCTGTAGACACCCCATTCTGTTACCCCCCAACTCTCCTTAGGTCCTTAGTACCTCCCTTCATCACTGTAAACCTAGGATATGTCCCGAGTACTAACCTAGAAGCCATCGGGCACTCCTCGACCCGGTTTGACTAAAAAGTCAAACTCTTCGTCTCGACCGAGATTCAATGAATCTTTAAAGGGAACTGAATCCCCTTTCCAACGGTTCGTCTCGTGTATGATTTTGACTTTCCATGCGGATGAACGATCCGTTTGACTCCGAGAGGTCACCGAATGCTTCTCGGGCCCGGTTGACCAAAGTCAACTATCTGAACCGGGTTGAACTCTTTAGAATGTCTAAGTACATATCCTAAACTTTCCAATGGTCTGCCCCGTGTGCAATTCGGAGTTACCATGCGGACGAACGATCCGTTTGCGTCCGAACGATTCCCCGTCCAATGGACTGACAAACGCTTTCGAGCCATATTTGACCCAAAGTCAACTCCCGAACCCGGGAGAGGTCCAAAGGACTTTCGAAGGTCTCTGAATTACCTTTCCAACGGTATGCCCCGTGCACGGTTCTGACCAACGGTTTTCCTTTGGCAGTCAATTTTCCAAAAAAGCATAAAACGCACTGCCAATTGGTAGGTTCCAGACCCTGCCTATCGGCACCTGCCTGCCGATAGGCAGGAAGGGGTCTATGACGAGCATCACTGAACTGAGCCTATAAAAGGAGGTCTTCACCAAATTTATAAGGAGAGCCCAGATCTGATAAAAACCTCTCTCAGCGAATCCCAAAAACCTCTCTCGAAGGCAGCGTGATTTTAACTTCCAAATCCCTTTTTTACTTCCACTTTTCATCATCATTTTCATCAAAATTGGTGAATTAAACACTCTCCATCATCATCCAAGTGCAGGGGCTGCTCTCCAACATTCAAGATCAAGCTCAAGATCTTCAAGAAGGTCCAACTTTCTCAACTCTCTCTTAAATTCTCTTAAATTCCCAATAACTTGTTTTCTTACTTAGCACTTTTATTATCTCACACATCCTAAATATACTTTTTATTTAGTATTATTGCACATCTCATATTTTCATATAAATAAAAACCCAAAAAAATAAGAAAAATAGGGTTTGCTCATAAATTCCAAGCAGGGATTCTCACACTTTTTCCACACTTTTCTCACAACTAAAACACTTTTTCTACACACACACACACACACTCACAGATAAGAGATCCCCATTTGGATTTATAGGATAAACCCCACCCCTCGTTATGTATGCAAACTACGTGGACTTTGATGCCTTTATAGGCTACGTAGGCATCTCGGGGTAAAACCCGAGATTCAAGTCCTTTTTCCCACTTTTTCTCTTATTTTCTATCTTCCCTAAATCCATTTTCCTTATATTCTATATACTTGTTCTTAGTGACGTCTTACCCCATATGCGTTATCGTTCCATTATAACGATCAACGTAAGGGCAATCGCGTAAATCTTACTTTCTAATATTATTCTTATATCTTCCTACGGATGACTCGCTTTATCTCTTTCATGATACAAGTTGAGGATTCCTACCTCCATTTTATATATACACATGCACACATATCATGGGGGTAATATAATGGAAAATAGCAAATATTCATGAGAGACCGAAAGGGCGGAATGGGTGCCTAACACCTTCTCATTTCGTAACTAATCCTCCGAACCCTTCTCGAATAATTTTGGTTTTGCACGCACCAGTATGTCTTTGGATGCCATCCTTCGGGGTGGCTTCTCCTTTTTCTTTTGTCTGTTTTGAGTAAAATAGACTGGCGACTCTGAATCTCTCTATATTTTTACATCACATCTCAAACGACGCCGGCCGAAGAGCGCTCCCGAGAGGGACGCGCGGGACCCTAAGGATCCTTTTCCTCCGCGGTGGGGATCGAGGATGGCCATAGTGGCGACTCCGCTGGGGATATGTGTTTTTTTAGGGCTTGACTCTATTTACATGAATGCTATACTTGTTTATGTTTTCCCCCTATATCTGCATGTTCCCCTTTCTCATGTGTATCCCATGCTTATGCTTATGTTCACACACTTGTAGAAAATTCTCCATGTACACTTCACACCACGTGCACCTAGGATCACATTTATATCCCCATGTTGCACGCATCACCCATCCATACTTGGTGTACCTTTTGGGGTACATGTACTTTGCTCCCAGTTTGGCATAATTAAGAAAGGCATTCTCATCATAAGATACTAATAAGGGAATCATTCACGATTCACACGAGATCACCAAAGAGCATTGATATTGACCAAATTTTATCCAGTAACTGGAGGGTCACTTCATGATGGTCTCTGGTCTGGAAGGGCGCAGTTAGCCTAAGCGATATGATTCTCACCTTCCATTGGCCAAGTACCTTCGACGTATATCGAACGGTTCCCCCGCATCGTACCTATTGACCGAAGTCATGACGAGAGGTATATCGCAGGGAATTTGTTCACGTAGGTCGAGTATATCGAATTCTCTCTCACACGTACCGTCCCCACGAGGTATATGGTGAGACAATTCATGTGCACTGAGGTATATCAAATGGCTTGTCCACACGTACCGATTTTCTGTAAGAGCAAGACGTATATTGTGGAAGTCACGCCAAAGGGGGGAACCCAGGCCGATTCACCCAACCAACTGCATACCCGCATATAGGTGTTAAACCTAGGACACGCACTTTAGATTGCCAGTTTTGACTCGAAACTCTTTCGAAATTCCAGGTCGATCTGTCGCACAATTTTTGCATATTTTTAAAACGGGACCCTGTCCGTGAGCCTGGTTACAAGTCCAAATCGTAGCTTTGCATATATTAAAGACCCCATTTTTCCAGGTTCAGGTCCCGTCCGACATTGCATTTAGGAGAATTAAATACAAGTGAGAACATAATAATTATAATAATCATGATGAGTCCCGTATCCAAAAACATTTCTCCCTTCTTTATCAAAAATTTAAAAACATTTCTCCCTTCTTTATCAAAAATCCAAAAATAGTTCTTCCTTTCTAAAAAATAAATCCCATTCTACGCCTTCTCAGGTCGATCGTAAGCCCTTGTCCCGTCTCCCTACTAGCTTCGGTCTTCAGTCAAATCACCCTGAAGTTTCATCCGTTCTTCTACTACTTCTTTCGAGTCCAAAATTTATCCATTTCCCATGGAGAATACAGATCAAGTACCAGTCATGCAGCCGGATCTGACGACAGTCCTAGCTTAGCTCGTGTCCAAGATTGACAACCTCCAAACCAAGGTACGATAGATACAACGAAACCAGGTTCCTATTCCTCAAGAGCCTGAGGCCCTGTTCCCTCGTGCTATGGGTCCACTCGAGCTTATCTGGGTTCCGAAAGAATATCAACACGCTCCACGTGCCCCTCCTGCCAATGGGCCGTCGCCTGCGCATCTTCCAATGCCAAATATTACCCAACCTATGGCTAACCTGCCTGTGGTCGCTGATCCAAAGGAGGAGGAGTTGAACAAAGTCAAAAAGGATCTTAAGATGCTCACCAAGAAGTTTGACCAAGTCAGGATATCTGGGAATCACATGGACTACACCCACATGTCTCCTTATCCTAAAGTGAGGTTACCCGAGAAGTTCAAGATGCCAAATATCGAGAAGTTCAGAGGGAGTGGGCCCCCGATTGTTCATCTTCGCACTTACCACCATTCTATGACTCTACTAGGGGCTTCTGAGGAGGTGATGGCCCAATTGTTTCAGCAAACATTGAAGGATAGTGCCCTCCGATGGTTTTTATCTCTCGAGGAATCCAGAATCCGCAACTGGGAGGATGTAGCCCGAGAATTCATATCGCAGTACAAATACAACGAAGAGCTTGAGGTCACCCATCGTGATTTAGAGCTGCTCAAATAGAATCCTGGAGAATCAGTCAGTAACTTCATAACTCGGTGGAGGGAGCAGGCAGCTACCATGGCCAATCGATCGTCCGAGGAAGAGCGTGTCAACATAGTTAAGAAGAATTTCTTGCCCCATGTCCGAGCAACAATAGGGGGACACCCCTAGAAAGTATGACAAGCCTCATTAAAATAGAGGTTGAACATAGGAGTGGAAATCGAGGAAAGTCTCATTAAAATAGAGGTTGAACCGAAGAAGGTGTCCGAATAGTTCACCCCTAGAAAGTATGACAAGCCTGCCAATGCTACAGTCTCAACCATCAACAACATCTCTCAACCAACCACATCATGGGCACCAGAAAGTCGCCCTGCCCCCATCCGAAGGGAATACACTGAGCTCCATTCTCCCCTCTCCAAAGTTTACCAAGCCCTGTTAAACCGAAACCTCATCAAACCCTTGGATCCACGTCCATTGCCAAATCCGAAAGGAATACACTGAGCTCCATACGTCACTTGGTATTTGTTTGTTTTGTGTGTGTAGTGATTATTCAGAGATTCAAAATTTTGCGACTACATCACATGAAGACGGTTATACCATCGATCCGATATTTATTTGCTAGATCATATCCTGTATTTTCTCTTTGGGTCTATGGGATGGGAATTAGGTTTTTAGGCATGACGACCCCACTTAGGCATTTCACTATTTTGGTTTTGTCACGGAATATCTAAAGGGGGAGATTTGTAAAAAAAATTCCAAATAGTGTCAATTTGTATGTATTGGCATTATTCCGAACAAAAACCAATTTGAATCATAGATAGATTTTTACTTGTTACGATTCCTATGTAGTCTATGGTGTTATTTTGAAGACGTAGTGACCAAGCTTCAAAGATAGATTATGCCGTGTTTATTGGTGCACGTTTCACATTTTCATATTGTATTACATTCCGAGATACTCCCAGGTATGGAAGCATAATATTTATAGGACTTGGTAAATATTTTATAAGGTTGATACTTTGTTTAAAATGATTTTTAAAATGTTTTAATTCGTTTATTCTAAGAAAAATCCATTTTAGAGTCGTATGGATCTTTCCCTTGCATTTTGAATAATCAAACGACATCATTAGTCATTCAAAAAACATGTGACTATCGTTCAAACAATATGGAAATTTCATTCTAACGGGATGGATATATCGTTCAAATGACATACACATCTCGTTCTAATGACGTTCGGACTTCAAGTTTTTATTAAGGGCGTCTTTTACTCAGTATTTCGTAAGTGTGCAGAACCTAAAATACATAACAAAGCCCATACATTTTTTGTCACTTGTTTTCAAAGGTTTCTAAAGTTAAAACCATCCTTTGTGTTTACAAGATCCGAGCTTTACTAACTATTGTGTTTAGAGATCTTATGTTTGCACCATATGCAGTTTGTTCATCTCTGTTGAATAATTATTTCGTCGAGTTTTGCGGTGTAAAAGTGGTGGACTCCGTGTTTTGAATTGTAGATGGTTATCGTAAATGTATCAGTGGATAACGAGGCATGCGTGGACACATATGTTGTGGACCTTGAGTACGTGGACTCCTGCGTTTCATGCATTGAAGCATAGAAGAGCAACAAGGCTTGTTGGTGATCGAGTCGTTGAGTAAGTCTACTGTCTGTACTTTATAAATCCTTATCATAGTGATTGTCTGGGTTGGGCCGTCCAAGGTTTTTTCCCGTAGTGGTTTTCTCGTACATTGGCATTGTGGACTTTACTTTATTTTAATTACTTAATCATACTAGATGCATGTTTAGGATTAATAAGATAAAATTGGGTTAAGTAAAATTGGTTCATAAATTGGTGCATATTAAAATTAGAAAAAGATTTTTTTGGAAAATTATTTTCACCTAAAGTACACATAAAAAGGGACTCTTATAAGTTATGACCCTTCCACTATACTTGGTGATCCTACACTAGGTGTTAATACTCACGCTCAACTTGAGAATGTGGTTAGCTACTTTTTCTACACCTCCTTAATCAAGCCCAAGAATGTGAAAGAAGCACTCAAGGACGAGAATTAAAAATACGCTATGCAATACGAGTTTCTTTAATTTTTCAAGAACGATGTCTAGGAGTTAGTCCCCCAACCTAACGAGACCAATGTGATTGGTACCAAGTGGATTTACAATAATAAGATGGGTTAGAATTATACCATAGTTAGTAACAAAGGCTAGGTTGGTCATTTAAGGCTACACATAGATATAAGGTGTAGACTTTGATGAGCCATTGAGTTTGTCAATTTACTGCTCACCATAGCGTGTTATATATGGTTCAAGTTATACCAAATGGATGTCAAGAGTGATTTTTTTAATGGAATTCTAAAGGATTAAGTATACATTGGACTACAAAAGTGGTTCGAACACGCAAAACACCCGAGACACATCTTTTATCCTAAGAAGGACTTATATGGTTTGAAGCAAGCACTCTGTGCTTAGTATAAGAGGCTCACTTTTTATCTCTTAGCTCATGTCTTCAAGAGAGGAGGAGTGGATAAGATATTATTTGTGAAGAGAGAGAGTGGTGATATATTGGTTTTCTAAGTCTATGTGGACGACATAGTATTTGGATCCACTTATTCCCAACATGATCACACATTTGAGGAGGAGATGAAGAGAGAGTTTGAGATGATCATGATTGGTGAGATAATGTTTTTCTTAGGTATCCAAGTGTATAAAATCAAGGATAGGATATTCATATCTCAGACCAAATACTCCAAGGACATAGTGAAGAAGTTTGGTTTAGACTTCGCTAAGCTCTCACACACCCCTGTGAGTATATCAACTAAACTTAGCAAAGAAGCTTTAGGCAAGGACGTGGAGAAAACCATTTATAGGAGAATGATAGTTACTCTTCTCTACTTGACCACTAGTCGTCTCAAGATTGCCTTTAGCGTTGGAGATTGTGCACGTTACCAAGTAACCCTGAAAGAGCCTCACTTGCTAGCACTTAAACATATCATCAAATACGTGAGTGACACTCTTTCTTATAGTGTTTGGTATTCCTTTAATATTGATGACCATTGTTTTGCCTATTCAGATGTCGATTGGGTCGGGGGTGTTGATGGTTGTAGGAGAACCTCAATTGGCTGTTTTTACTTTGGGAGTGCCCTTGTCTCTTGGTTGATTAAGAATAAAAACTCCATATCTTTATCCACAGTGGAGACTGAGTACATTATCAACGGGAGTTATTGCACATAATTCTTATGGATGAAGAAAATGTTGGAAGATTATGGGATTTGTTAAGGCACAATGACTATTTTATGTTATAAAACACATGCAATTCATATATCTCGTACTTCGGTTCAATATTACCTCATGAAGAACATTGGGATACGTGAGCATTTCGTTCATGATCTCGTTGAGGAGAAGGTCATGTCCTTGAGCTTTGTGAGAACTAAACGTTAACTAACCGATATTTTCACGAAACCTTTAGATGCACTTAGATTCGAGAATCTTATGAAGTGTTTGGGAATTTATTCCGTTGATTGAGTTCAGGAACTTTATCTAGTGTAGGGTGATTATCACGCTCATATCTTTTATCCCTATTTCTTGATTGTAATTATATGTTTATATATGCTTTTAGTTTTGAAACATCTTAAAAAATGCATTTTTTTTTTATTTTTAAGAAAAAAATTAAAAAATTCCAAAAAGATTTATTTTTTATATATTAGTTTTTCACTGTATATGGATGTGCATTTAAGATGTTCGAATCACCCATACATTCAATCGATTCATGTGAGCTTTTCTTGGTGTTCTGAGACATGGATTCATTTATTTAGTGTGCTTAATAATGTGTGACTAGCATTTTTTTGTTCAGTGATGATTACTTTCTTCATGCTAGACTCTTTATCACTTGTGTTAAACATGTGAATGAACTTTTTGAAGATTGTTCTTGCTTATCATGTGCCAAATTCAATGTTCTCATCATAATAGTGTTTAACAACGAACCAAATGTACTAGAGATAAGTTTTGCTTATAAGAACAATTGCACGTATTTCATTTCCCATTTTTTTTTTATATATTAGGCAATGGAAATGGGCTACGATAAAGAAAAAATCTCTTCGCATTTAAAGCCACCATTTTCCAAAATGAGCCCAAAAGATTAACTATAAACAAGAATAAAAGTGCCACGACAATTTTATTCATTGATTCTTCACTACATATGAGCATTATGATATATTCAAAAATTTGAGCGTAAATTCTTAAATATGTGAGATTTTGAGGATGTTATAAAGAAGAAGATCAATGGGTTTGCACAAAGGACTCTCTTGAAAAACATTAAATAGTTTGGCATTATTGATTAGAGAAACATTTAAATTCATGGAATGTTGCATAAGTCGAGTCAATTTCATTTGTTCAACACTCTTACACCTCTGGTTGAAATTGAGTTATTGCTTTAGAAGTATCTCATTATCTTCATGCACCTATATTATGAATGTCTATATTAATTTTCCCATGGAGAATGTTCACACAATTACATTCCTCTTTCATGATTCGGATATTTTAGTGTTATTCCATGATGTGATGTATTTTGTACCTATATATATCTTTTATTCATTTACTTTTTATACTAAAAAAATTGAAAAGATTTAAGAAAAAAGTTGGTATGCGTCTTTGCAATTTCATCGCATGTGCCTTATTGGTTATATTTACTTCTTCGGGTGAAGCTAATGCTTTCATGATTAGTTTTTTACTCTTTGTCTATTACGGACAATGTAATATACCGCCCCAGTAAATTAATTAAATCACATATGTGGGTTATACATGAGGAAGGAAAATTTTAGTGGAATCAAATCAAGAGAATTAGTGGATTATTGTGTGGACTCTAGAATCATTGGCTAATGATTAATTAAAATATACATGCTTCTTATTTAAGTTGTAAACCGTTGGGGTAAGTGCGGAAATGGAGAAAGAAGATTTAAGTTCAAAAGTCCCAACCTCCCATTTAAGTTACCTCCCCCGAATTAGTAAAAAGGGAAATATATATATATATATATATATATATATATATATATATATATATATATATATATATATATATATATATATATATATATATATATATATATATGGGGGCATTAATAAAAACAGGACATAAAAATATATATGCATATATAGTAAACACATATATATTCCACTAGGCACACAGACTCGTTTAATACATATATATACAACAGGAACAAACCGTGAATGGAAGAAGCTAAACCCTATTTATGCTGTCATTTAAATAACGCATAGGGCCGTTCGAGCGAATGGAAGATGTCACTCAAAAGACGAGTTGTATCGTTCAAGCGATGGACTGTAAAAGTCAGACTTGCGTTAGCATTCATGCGTTGCCAAACGCTTAATCGCTAACTGATTTCCAAGCCTTAGGCCAGACCTTTCTACGGATAAGAATAATTTTGTGACTTTGTGGGATTTGGATTTTGAGTGATATAGAGAAGTGTTGGTGGTACCTTTAACGCTATCAAAATAATGGCCCTCAGATCATATTGGTTTTTTGTGCTGTCGACTTGGGTGAAAGTTTTTACCTGATATGGAGGATTTCGTGAGTGGGTAAAGTTCCCCATTTCTGGTAAATATCTGATCGTTGGGATTATAAGAGAAGGAAGTCATGCAGACCATTTGCATTCCCATTCCCATATCATTTTCATTTCTCTTGTTAAGGAGCTCATAATTTCCTCTGTACCATAATGTATTCGGCTATTAGAAGTATTAACCATTACTACACTACTCCACCACCATAAATCACCTAGAAACACTATTGGAGGATCTCAAACCACTCTTGATCACCATGTCCAAACCTATAAGGATTTGTGGAATGTAAAAAATGGTGTTCTTGATGACTTGTTGGGTATTGAAGATGGAGTTTTAGGAGGGTTCCTTGAAGGTTGAAGAAAGTTTACATGGAGATGGGGAATGCTACCTAGGTGTGCTACCTACACAATTAGTGATGACTCTGCTCAGGGAAATCATTGGACATGAGTGATGATCTAAAATTGAGATGCTATTAGAATGATTATGAGTTGTTATCATGTAGACTAAGGGTGGTAGCAATGGTTCAGGAATGTTTGAAATTTTTTGAGAGCTGTATTTCATCTGATAAGAACAATCTAAAAAAATGGGAAACTGAGGTTAGCCACCGCATGCTGAAATTTTGGAGGTCTAGCTGTGATAGGATGGTAACTAATGATGAGTGAGAAGAGAAGTGACTTCGCCTTGAATTGGGACCGTTATTCTTACCGATGATGGATAGGTAGCGTTAATCCTAAGGAGGGAAGCTTAGTGTTTTGGCTCATCGAAGAAATTTATTTTGTATTCCATCCGTGCGGCATGGACGGATGATTCTTAGCAAAACTCGTTAGAGCCAGAAGGCCAAAACATGATGCATGGTAAGGATATGTTATTTAAGAAGTATTGGTAAAAGTTAAAGGATTTGTATATACATCGTGGATTCATACTTCTTATGGTTCAATCTGTCATCAGAATTAGATTGCTTTCTTTGGCATGAAAATTTACCTGATTCCTTGCATTTCTTGTATCTCCTTTGATCTCGGTTATGGGAAATTATTAATTAGTTTTGATTCTGGAGTAGCAGTGTGATAGCTAGGCAGTGATATGGATTAGGCCGGTTATGGCTGATACATCACGGTATAAGAGCGCACTTTCTTCATATGCGCCTTTATTTTTCCCAGTTTGGGCGTGTGCATGATCTCATGTTCGTGGTATATAATTGCATATGTTACTTGTTTGCTTTATGTTAACATGTTTCGTTAGCTAACATGTATGGCTAGTTACGACTTGATCGTATGTCCCGAGATTGTAACTTGTGAATAATGTGTGTATCAGAACTTGATAAAAGCATTAGATGATGTTAACACTGTGCTCTATTAAGAGTTGTGCGTATTGAGAATATGATCGCTCGTGTATAATGGTATTGTGATGCGTAGGACAATCTTTGGTTAGCATAAGAGTATCGTAGGAGATATCGATCGGGTAGAACTATGTGATAAGGTGATTGTCTCAAAATCATCGATATGTTTAGCAAGTGGGTTGAGGTTATATTAGCCTAGGCTAGGCATTATCCGAAAACTATTAGAAGAAAAATAGATCGTTAATCCTAATGTAGACATGTCAAGGAGATCATTGGTATTAGTGCCATTACTAGTCAATAACGAACATCTCGAGGTTTGTTGAGATAGGTATATTAGACACATTTGCGAGTTATAAGCAATACCCTAGGCTACGTTGCAAAGAATTAACGATGGTGATTGATGAAATTATAATCTTCGGGTTTAGACCATGGTGTTGAGGATGACCTAAGAGTAGGAATTGGTTATATATGGAGGGATAACACGTTATAACGAACAAATAATTTCGAGGACGAGATTCCCTAAGGAGGGAAGTTTGTAATATCCCGCCCTAGTAAATTAATTAAATCACATATGTGAGTTATACAGGAGGAAGGAAAATTTAAGTGAAATTAAATAAAGAGAATTAGTGGATTATTGTATGGACTATAGAATCATTGGGTAATGATTAAATAAAATATACATGCTTATTAATTAAGTTGTAAACCGTTAGGGTAAGTGCGAAAATGGAGGAAGAAGATTTAAGTTCTAAAACCCCAACCTCCCATTTAAGTTACCTCCCCCGAATTAGTAAAAAGGTTTATATTTACTGGGTCCATTATAAAAAAGAGGACATAAAAATATATATGCATATATAGTAAACACATATATATTTCGCTAGGCACACAGACTCGTTTAATACATATATATAGAGTAGGAAAAAAACTATATGGAATAAGCTAGACCCTATTTATGTTGTCGTTCAAACGAAGTATAAGTTCGTTCGAGCAATGGGAAGATGTCGCTCAAACAAAGAGTTGTATCGTTCAAGCGATGGATTGTAAAAGTCAGACATGCGTCAGCCTTCATGCACTGCCAAACACTTAATCGCTAACTTATTTCCAGGTCATCCTTGGGCCTGACCTTTCTACAGATAAGAAACATTTTGAGACTATAGATTTTGGATTTCAAATGATATGGAGAAGCGTGGGTGGTATCTTCAATGCTGTCAATATAGTGGCCGTCAGATCATATTGGTTTGTTGTGCTGTCGACTTGGGAGAAAGTTTTTACCCGATATGGAGGATTTCGTGAGTGGGTAAGTTCCATATTTATGGTAAATATATGATCGTTTGGATTATAAGAGAAGGAGGTCATGCAGGCCATTTTCATTCCTATTCCCATTCCCATCTCATTTTCATTTCTCTTATTTAGGAGCTCACAACTTCCTCTTTACCATACTGTATTCGGCTATTAGAAGTATTAACCATTACCACACTGTTCCACCACCGTACACCACCTAGAAACACCATTAGAGGAGCTCAAACCTCTCTTTATCACTATGTCCAAACCTATATGGATATGTGGAATGTAGAAAATGGAGTTCTTGATGACTTGTTGGGTATTGAAGATGGAGTTTGAGGAAGGTTCCTTAAAGGTTGAAGAAAGCTTACATGGAGATGGGGAATGCTACCTAGCTGTGCTACCTGTACAATTAGTGATGACTCTACTCAGTGAAATCATTGGATACGAGTGATGATCTAAAATTTAGAGGCCATTATAATGATTATGAGTTGGTATCATGTAGACTAAGGGTGGTAGCAATGGTTCAGGAATGTTTGAAATTTTTTGAGAGCTGTATTTCATCTGATAAGAATAATCTAAAAAAATGGGAAACTGAGGTTAGCCATCCCATGCTGAAATTTTGGAGGTCTAGCTGTGATAGGATGGTAACTAATGATGAGTGAGAAGAGAAGTGACTTCACCTTGAATTGGGACCGTTATTCATACCGGTGATGGATAGGTAGTGTTAATCCTAAGGAGGGTAGCCTAGCGTTTTGGCTCCTCGAAGAAATTTATTTTGTATTCCATCCGTGCGGCATGGAGGGATGATTCTTAGCAGAACTCGTTAGAGCCAGGAGGCCAAAACAGGATGCATGGTAAGGATATGTTACTAAACAAGTATCGGTAAAAGTTAAAGGATTTGTATATACATCGTGGGTTCGTACTTCTTATGGTTCAATCCGTCATGAGAATTAGATTGCTTTCTTTGGCATGACAGTTACCAGATTCCTTGCATTTCTTGTATCTCCTTTGATCCCGGTAATGGGAAATTATTAATTTGTTTTGATTCTGGAGTAGAAGTGTGATAGCTAGGCAGTGATGCGGATTAGGCCTGTTGTGGCTGATGCATCACGGTATGAGAACGCGCTTTCCTCATATGCGCCTTCATTTTTCCCAGTTTGGGCGTGTGCATGATCTCATGTTCGTGGTATATAATTGCACATATTACTTGTTTGCTTTATGTTAACATGTTCGTTAGCTAACATGTATGGCTAGTTACGACTTGATCGTATGTCTCGAGCTTGTAACTTGTGAATAATGTGTGTATCAGAACTTGATAAAGGCATTAGATGATGTTAACACTGTGCTCTATTAAGAGTTGTGCGTATTGAGAATATGATCGCTCGTGTATATTGGTATTCTGATGCGTAGGACAACCTTTGGTTAGCGTAAGAGTCTCGTAGGAGATATCGGCCGGGTCGAACTATGTGATAAGGTGATTGTCTCAAAATCATCGATATGTTTAGCAAGAAGGGTTGAGGTTATATTAGCCTAGGCTAAGCATTGTTAAAAAACTATTATAGGAAAAACAGATCGTTAATCCTAATGTAGACATGTCAAGGAGATCATTGATATTAGTGCCATTACTAGTCAATAACGAACATCTCGAGGTTTGTTGAGATAGGTATATTAGACACATTTGCGAGTTATAAGCAATACCCTAGGCTACATTGCAAATAATTAACGTTGGTGATTGATGAAATTATAATCTTCGGGTTTAGACCATGGTGTTGAGGATGCCCTAAGAGTAGGAACTGGTTATATATGGAGGGATAACACGTTATAACGAACAAATAATTTTGAGGACGAGATTGCCTAAGGAGGGAAGTTTGTAATATCCCGCCCTAGTAAATTAATTAAATCACATATGTGAGTTATACAGGAGGAAGGAAAATTTAAGTGGAATTAAATAAAGAGAATTAGTGGATTATTGTATGGACTATAGAATCATTGGGTAATGATTAACTAAAATATACATGCTTATTAATTAAGTTGTAAACCGTTGGGGTAAGTGCGAAAATGGAGGAAGAAGATTTAAGTTCTAAAACCCCAACCTCCCATTTAAGTTACCTCCCCCGAATTAGTAAAAAGGTATATTTATACTGGGTCCCTTATAAAAAAGAGGACATAAAAATATATATGCATATATAGTAAACACATATATCTTTCGCTAGGCACACAGACTCGTTTAATACATATATAGAGTAGGAACAAAACTATATGGAATAAGCTAGACCCTATTTATGTTGTCATTCAAACGAAGTATACGGTCGTTCGAGCGAAGGGAAGATGTCGCTCAAACAAAGAGTTGTATCGTTCAAGCGATGGATTGCAAAAGTCAGACATGCGTCAACCTTCATGCGCTGCCAAACACTTAATCGCTAACTTATTTCCAGGTCAACCTTGCGCCTGACCTTTCTACAGATAAGAAACATTTTGAGACTATAGTTTTTGGATTTCAAATGATATGGTGAAGCATGGGTGGTATCTTCAACGCTGTCAATATGGTGGCCCTCAGATCATATTGGTTTGTTGTGCTGTTGACTTGGGAGAAACTTTTTACCCGATATGGAGGATTTCATGAGTGGGTAAGTTCCTTATTTCTGGTAAATATCTGATCGTTTGGATTATAAGAGAAGGAAGTCATGCAGACCATTTTCATTCCCATTCCCAATCCCATATCATTTTCATTTCTCTTGTTTAAGAGCTTACAACTTCCTCTTTACCATACTGTATTCGGCTATTAGAAGTATTAACCATTACCACACTATTCCACCACCGTACACCACCTAGAAACACCATTGGAGGAGCTCAAACCTCTCTTTATCACTATGTCCAAACCTATACGGATATGTGGAATGTAGAAAATGGTGTTCTTAATGACTTTTTGGGTAATGAGGATGGAGTTTGAGGAGGGTTCCTTGAAGGTTGAAGGGAGCTTACATGGAGATGGGGAACGAATTCATGGAGACAAGTTTTGGTGGGCATTTAGAGACCCCCTTGAGGCCAGCTTGGGAGGTTGGGAGGGGGGGTCCATCTTCTTCAACAACTCCACCAATGTTAGAGCTCTTTGAGGTGGGATTTCTTTAACCTTGGCTTAGGTTTAATGTTATTCATAGATTTCTGTTAGCTATTTCACATATAATAGGCTTAATATATGCAGGATTCATGATAGTTTTTATCCATGGGTTTGCTAGTTGATTTCTATGATTTTATGTGTATAATGGGTTTCAAACAAAGGTTTTTAAATGGGTTTTGAATTTGATAAAATTCAGATTGCTATTTTTTATTATGTTTGTGAAACAAGATGTGTTGTAATGATGTTTTAAAGAAAATAAATTGATTTTTATGCAAGAAAATGCATTAGTCTTGTTGGTGCCATTTTGTGATGATAAAAGATGATTTCCCACATGAATAAATAAAGATAAATTGAAAAGGGAAGCTTTCACTTTAATGGGCATTTTAAAGTGTGTTACACTCATGTAGGATATAAAGTGGGTTAAATATTTAAGTGTGTGGAAAGTGAGGTTTTACATGTATTTTGATATAAAAGTTGATAATAGTAGCAAAGTGGAGGTTAATATGTAAAATGCCATAATTAAAGTGTGTATTTCAAATGTCTTGAGTATGGACTTTAATATGTAAAAAGGTGTTGCTTTATATATTAAGGGTGTTAAAGAAGCAAGTTAAAATGTTGAGTAAATTGTGATGATGAGAAAATATTAAAGATGGAGAAAAGTGTTTAAAAATTTTAAGTGGAAAGATTAATAACCACCTTTAAGAAAATCACATTTGTTAAAGGACTAAATTGAAAGTTTTGGCAATAAAAGGGTAAATTGGTAATTTACTTAAAGCAGAACATTTTATGGAATAAAAATGTAAAAGAATGTCTTTACACTAAGGTGTGTGAAAATGAATTAAGTCCTAAAGCGTGAGTGAATTTAGTATAAATCACGTTTGTTTGTGGATAAAGGACAGAAAGAAGAAAATAAACTATTTTCCAAGTGTTAATGGAAAAACGGACGGTTAAGTCCAGGTTTCGGCTTCGACCGGGTAAAGGTAAAGAAATGGGTTAATGTGGATCTGTGTAAAATATTAAACACATTAATAAGGACTGAGATGCAACCATGAATAAGTAATAAGGGACGAGAGCCCTTGGCTGAAAAGCCCTAAATCACTAGCCAAAGCATATGGTGCGCATAACCGGCGGTGTGGAGCCCGATAAAGTATGCGGTATTGGAAGATATCGGGAACAAATAAAGAAAATATGGAACATATCAAGAAATGGGTTGTGTGGTAAATTGTTAAAATAACCTAACTTGAACAAATGTAATAAATGTTCCGGCAAAGGTGAAATGGAAAAGTAATTGCGTAAATCTCATAATGTCCGTAAGATAAGGAAAAATGTTAAAGAAAGTGGATAAATGGGTGGTTAAGTAACCTAATGGTATAATCCATGTTTAACATAAGAATGTGTAGTAAAAAGAATTTCCGAAAGGTAAATGAGTATTTTCTAACATGACGAATGTGTGTGTTAAAATGGTGATTTTTAACGAAAATACTAAAGCACATCCAAATGAATGAATGGGTTAATTTTCAGTAAAGGAAAGGATTTTAATAAAGTATGTGAAAGGGTTTCAAACGTCGAAGCGGGTTCGTTAAATAAAGTGGGAATGGTAAGCATGAACGAAGAAAGCCTTTAATAAGATTAAGGTCAATTAATTTGGATAAATAAGGTTTTCAGAAGTAAAACAGTTAATACATTTGCATGTATTTTCAAAGGCATACGTATGTAGATATATACATATTTTAACATGCATGTGTTTGTAGCGTGTGAGTATTCCTTTCTGCCATTCGTTTCCATACTGCTGGTATAAATCCCATTGGGCATAGGCTTTACACCTTCGCTTTGTTATGACAGGTTGGGTGCGGGTTCGTATTTTGAAAGCGTTGTACAAGTAAGTTTACTTTATCTATTTTACATTAGTAGCTCTATTTACTTGGACTCGAGGTGCTCCCCAGGGGTCCCACACGTAGTTCATCTTGAAACTGGACTCGCATGCTAAATAAGTATAACATTAATTTAAAATAAAACTGGACTAGCAATATTATCTATGTTATTTCATTGAACTTCACACTTAACGTCCAATTATGACCGGGTTGACTCACGGGTGATCCATAAATTCGGGTCGGGTCGTTACAAATGGTATCAGTGCTCTTGGTTCAAGGTTTCTTTCGAGTGTGATGTGGTGAGGTCGGTATTGGATCTTTCAACGTCGATATTGGTTTGGGCAAGTCATGTTTATTTGGTGATGGTCTAGTTCGTGTCCTGTACGGTAAGATCACAGAGGTTAGCACGACAAGTAAGTTAGTGCCAAGTAGCATACGTTTAAGTTAGATTTATAAATTGCTTTCGTGTTTCTGATTATGCGTGTTAATAATTTATGAGTTTCCACGTAAGCTAATGAATGGTGATATCGTGGTTCTTAGTGTGAGGTGTTTTGTGTTCCAACCTTTGTAGACATAAAGTCTTTAGAGATGTTAACAGAATGAAATATCACCGTTGGGCAAGTGGCACCAAACTGTGAATAATCAATGGTAAGGATTAATTATTAGAGTTTCATAATTATGTAAAGTGAAATCGTGATTTAAATTATATGTAGCCTTGGGCGTTTCACATATGAGAGGTCAATATCGACGGGATAATTAGGTAATTTCGATCCTTAGGGTAATACCGTGATTGATGATAAGGTCAGGATCTTAAAAATTGATGTAGGCTAGCACTAGAGTATTAGTCAGCCTTAGTCGATAGGATATTATCCTTATGGTGGACACCTTAGTGGATTGTTGATTGGTGGATGAAATTACAAGTGTTAGTTCCGTAGTGAGGAAGTACTGGGTCCATTCGTTGGGGACTTGGGTTTAGTACATCTCAATTTATGTACCTTGACTATAATGTGGACTTAGATAATCATGATGATTGAGGTAACCTAGGGTGTAGACACCCCATTTTGTTACACCCAACTCTCCTTAGGTCCCTAGCACCTCCTTTCATCACTACAAACCTAGGTCATGTCCCGAGTACTGACTTAGAAGACATCGGGCACTCCCCGGCTCAACTTGACCAAAAAGTCAAACTCTTTGTCTCGATCGAGAATCAATGAATCTTCTAAGGGCTCTGAATCCCCTTTCCAATGGACTGCCCCGTGTGCGATTCTGATTTACCATGAGGACGAACGATCCGTTTGCGTTCGAAACTTAACCAGAGGCCACCAGGCGCTCCGGGGCTTTGTTTGACCTATGTCAACTCTTCATCTCGATCGAGGCTGAATGAATCTTCGAAGGGCACTGAATCCCCTTTCCAACGGTCCATCTCGTGCGCGATTCCGACTTTTCATGCGGACAAACGATCCGTTTGACTCCAAGAGGTCACCGAATGCTTCTTGGGCCCGATTAACCAAAGTCAATGTAACTCCCCGTAATTTTGAGGATTAAATATTCAATTATTTTTGGGAGTTATAAAAATATTTAAATTGGAGAGACTTAAATTCATGAGTTGGAGAATTTATTTGAGTGAGCCGAATTATTTATAATTGGCGACTTTTAAGTTTAATGGTTCAAAAACTCGTGTGTCGTATTTTGAGGTCGAAATTTGGAAATGTCAAAAAGTATTTCGGATGGCAATTATGAGTTTGCGATTGCGTCCGGATGGGTCGAGATAGTCAGAAAAGAGTACCCGAGGGTAGTAATTGGGTCTCGGGGTATTTTTGACCATAGCCGGGCCTTCACGGGGTCAGTTGGGCCATTTTAATTAGGCCCAGATGGCCAAAAACGGGATTAAGGTTTTTAAACCTAATTGAGAGAATAGGGAATGGCAGTCAACATAACTCTCAACCTAGGGTTTGAGAGGGAATTTGGGGGAAAGTAAATCAAGAGCCAATTTTGGGATCTTGGAGCCAAATTAAAGGACTACACCAACGGATCAGACACTACGAACAATTTCAGGCAAGTGGTTAACTTGCTGTAATGTGTAAATGGTGATATCCAATTCATATTTTAGTGATGTATAAACTAAAATTCATTTTTGGGGATAAATGGGTACAAAATGGGGTTTTGTTAATGGAATACTTGGCTGAGATTCAAAGTAAGAAATAGGTGTATTATATATCCCTAAGTAAAGATAAAATGAAATTTGAATATATTTGATGATTAACATGGAATCTTTATGAGTTCTTGGTTGAAGAACATGAATCTTGAATGACTTAGGGTTTATTTGATGAACACAAGAGGTCAATCTGCCAGAATTTTTAAATGTATGCCATTTTAGTTTTACTTCGAATTAGAGTGTTAACCATACATTCTTGGAAAGGTATTTCTCTTATCTATCCAATGAATTTGGAATCGGGTCAATCGGAGTTCTGTAGAAGGAGTAATCGACATTTTACTACAGGGTGTTCGATTTGTCAACATAGTAATCTCCCAGAATTTTGACAAGACTTTAAACGTGTGCGATTTGAATTTTACTTCGAATTAGATTGTGAACCATACATTACTGGAAAGGTATTTCTCTTAGATATCCAATGAACTTGGAATCAGATCAATCGGAGTTCTGTAGAGGGAGAAATCGAAATTTTACTAAAGGGTGTTTAATCTGCGAGAAAAATTGAGATTTTTTTCTTTTTAAGGGTCAAATGTCTAAAATTTTATCGGGGAAGTGTTTGGGACCTTGATGAAATATATTTATGGAATAATGATATGGAAATAGGTCTATGATTGAGTGTTGGACTTTAATTTTGTGAGAGAGTTAAAGTGGAGATTCATAGGCTTGATTGTGACGTACTCTAATTCGGGATGATAAGAATATAATTACGGAAAAGCATGAGCGAGCTTAAATTCGTTAAGTCAGTGGGTTAACAAGGGTCTGAATTGATATAACAAGGGGTAACTAGGACCCTTAGAGTTGTGTGAATACTTGAATTAATACGAAAGTGAAATAAATTCGTAAAGCAAACTAGTATGGTGAATATTAGAGAGAAATATATTACGTACAAGTATGAATAATTGGGTTGTGTAAATACCTACTGTTGTATAGGATTACTTGGGTTGTGAATGGCTATTGTGTGTTTCCTTGTGATAGCAACATAGATTCGGGAAATATTAAGTTATGGGCTAAGTGAGCGAGTCTGGAGATAATGGTTGAGTGACACCAAGTTATTAAATTAATGGATGTGTTAATTAATGAAGGTAGAGTCGGAAGGTAGACTCGAAAAAGTATTAAATTAATTGACGTTGTGATTAATTAATTTAGAGTCGAATTGTAGACTCGGGAAGGATATTAATTAATTAATATGTAAATTAATTAAATGAGAGTCGTACCACATACTCGGATCGGCATTAAATTAATAGACGTGTTAATTAATTTAATTAGAGTCGGGCGATAGACTCAGGAATGTATTAAATTAATAGGTGTGTTAATTAATTTAATTAGAGTCGGACCATAGACTCGAAGAAAATAGTATATTAATTGATGTGTGAATTAATTATATTAGAGTCGGACCACAGACTTGGATATGTGTTAATTAATTTATGTGTAAATTAATTAAATGAGGGTCGGACCACAGACTCGGAGTTGTGTTAATTAATTAATGTGTAAATTAATTAAATAAGAGTCGAATCATAGACTCTGGCAAATTTCATATAAATTATTGTGTAGAGTATTACTATTTAGAGTCGGACCATAGACTCGGGAAGATGATAAATTAATAAGTGAGAAAATTAATTAAGTTGAGTCGGGACATAGACTCGGAAAATTTCAGGCTAGTGTTACGGGGTTTTGAGTACACGATAAAGCCGAGGTTTATATTATATATATACGGTATGGTAATAGTACATATATGTGTGTGTGTATATATTGTGTGTGCTATTAAATATCAGTGACTAGATATTTAATCAATATATATACTCTAGTGCTATCAAGGGAGGTTGCACGATGTGGGTGAATCCCCTAGCTTGAGGAGTAGGGTGAGTATATCCCCAGGTCATAGCGTCCGGTATATGGGTGAGGGGATTATCTCACTTTCAGGGAAGGAATATGACCGCCTCCACTTTGTTTATGTTTTGGGCCAGGTTGGTGAGCGACTCCAACTTGGGTAACTAGGTTATGTGAGCACACCTAGTGAGATAGCACTTTAGAGGGAATCATCCGGCGAGGGTATACTCGGAGGGATGGATATACGTATGTTATATGTGTGGATGTTTTAGTAAAGGTACGTATATAATGGTATTCAATATTATATGCGGGTAATAATACAGTGTGTGATGTATTTACTTTATATAATTTGTGACACGGTTATATGCTACTATTTAAGAAGGAATTAATTAAGTTAATTGTGAGATAACTTATAATTCAAGAATCATTGTACTAGGGTTAGAGTAGTATGACAAGGGGGAGGTTATACCAGGACTAGTTGGATGGGGTAGTACAACTTGGTGGGGGTTAAGGTAACCGATAGGTGTGCACAATAGTGGAGGGGTGAGAATGTCCACAAGGGAGTGCGACACTAACTTAAATATGAAGCGCATTCATGCATTTTAAATTACTGTTGTTAATTCACTTGCTAAATATTTTCAAAATGTTTTGGGTTCTAACCCTTGCTATAAAACTATTTTCAAAACCTTTTAGGTGTCCATCCACAGGGACGCCAGGATTGATATTCTATTCCAGAGACACGGAGCTGCGGCATATGTGGATGCTAGCAGGAGTTTGGATTAGACGCATCGTTTATCTATTCCTAGAGTAGGAATCATGTATCAGCTTCAGTTTAATTTAGGGCTTGTCGCCCAGACTTCTCAGTACAGTTTTCAGATGTACTTATTCAGGTGTTGGATGTTTATATTGGAATTCATTTTTGTGGCCGATGGTTTATTCGGCAAATTGTTTAATTAATTATTTCAGTTGAGTTTTATTCAGTTGCATGAATGATTTATATTTATTTCCGCATGTACTGTTTTGTTAATTAAAAAGTTAAAATTTGGCACCAGCTTTTGGAATACTAGGTGGTTAGTAAGTTTTAAAAAGTTTTCGACAGTGATGCTAAGGATGAACCAACTGGGATTCCTGTTTTAATTTGGTATAGGACTGATCACCCGGTATTTTATTAGGCGGGGTGTCACAGTCAACTCTCCAAATCGGGTCAAACTCTTTGGAATGTCAAAGTACATCTCCTAACCTTTCCAACGGTCCGCCCCTGCGCGATTCGGACTTACCATGCGGACGAACGATCCGTTTGCTTTCGAATGATTCCCCGTCCCATGGACCAATAAACGCTTCCGAGCCATATTTGACCCAAAGTCAACTCCTGAACCCGGGAGCGGTCCAAAGGACTTTCAAAGGTCTCTGAATTACCTTTCCAACGGTATACCCCGTGTGCGATTCTGACCAATGGTTTGCCCTCGGCAGTCGATTTTTCGAAAAAGCCTGAAGCGCACTGCCAAATGGCAGGTTCCAGACCCTGCCTATTGGCAGGTGCCGATAGGTAGGAACAGGTTGTAATACCCCGTATATTTATTGATTTTTAATTATGGGATTAATTAAATTAAATGAGAATTAATTGGAAATTAATCCGGATATAAATACTAGCGAGATGTGAGTTGGTATTTGATTATGATACGTACATATGGTAATATATGAATATTGAAAATATTTAAATTGTCACGAGATAGCAATACGATAATTTGGGAAATTTAGTTGGGACGCGCGTGTTAATCGCGTCAGAAATGTAATTATTTGAATTAAAAAGTGAATTTTATTTTTATCAACCGGATGGTCATTTTGAGTGCGCCAACGTGTCCGGAAGGGTCGAAATAGTCAGAAAACACTAGCCGGGGGTTTAGTTTGGGTCCCGGGGCATTTTTGGGCCATACCGGCAACCTAGAGGGGTATTTTGGTAATTTTAAAAATATGGGAATTAAAACCTACGAATTTTAGGAGTTAATTATATATTATTTAGGAACCCACTAAGCCCATGATCAACATTAAGTGAGTTAGAGGGCTACGGGAGTTATAGGAGAGTTTGAAGAGTTCCAAAAAGAAACCTCCAACCACCATCTTCAACCTTGGGAAAAAATCTGTAGAGAAAGAAGAGAAGCAACCTTCATTCACCAACATCAATTCTGAAGAACAATCTAAGGCAAGTGATTTGATATTTTTAGTGCATTGAATATGTCTTCCATGTTTAGTGTAGGAAATTATCTTATATTAAATTTTTTGAAGAAAATCCATGAAATTGTTGGAGAAACTTTGAATTTGGGTTAGGATTTGCATGTAGAATGATGATGGACTGATTTAATATCCGAAGAGTTATATATGATGATTTAAAAACAGATTTTTGATGAGTAATTGGGCATAAGAAAATTAAGAGTTCATGTTCATAGGGTTTTGGGGAAATATTTGGAGATTTATATTAATTCCTTGTTGATTTGTAAGATTTGACCCCTAAAATAAGTTAAAGGATGATTTAGGATGATTAGAAATGGTTTAAAAACGTTAGAACATAAATTGGATGGACTTAGGGTGGATTTAAAGAAGAGAAGAATTGAGAAAAACGGACTTGGGAATTTCTAGGCTGAAACTGCCATCTCGTTAGAAGACCTGCCCAGGTCGTTCGAACGACCTCGTTCGAACGAACTTCTAACGAGATGACAGTATCCCTTCTAACGAGTTGGTAGTTCATTCGAAGCCAATTCGTTCAAACGACACTCGTTCGAACAACCTCGTTCGAACGAGATTTCTAACGAGTTTACAGAATGGCCTTTTTCGCCTGAATTTATTTCTAGTATCCCGTAGACTTATTTAAATGCTGAGGTAACCTTCCCTTATTAACTAGTGGGTATAGTTGGGAGATTGGGGTGCATTGAAGAGTGAAACTTAGAATCGTGAAGTAAACCAGATGCCATTTGTGGATTAGGAGGCGAGTAACTAATCACGACGTGAGAAGAGTTGATAACTTAAATACATATAAACCGGGGAAGTGTGAGTGGTATAACACTAAATGTTGGTATAAGAACGAGTAGTATACCACTAATGAAATATTGTGATACCTAAGATGTGTGAATGCTTAGTATACGTAGTTATCTGTGTATAACATACCTACCGTACTTGCTATCATGGGAGGTCGACGTTCGTTCAGGGCCATCTAATCTTTGTGTGCCTACGGGGGGATTTTGATTGGTACCTCGAGGACATAGGTCAGAGAAGGACTTATTGAGAAGTTAATAAGTCTGCTGATCATGGGAGCGTAGGTATGTGTATGACCCATGTGATGTGAACTATGTTCGCTTCCATTGTTTGTGATTGTTGATTAATGAAACGTTTCCTGAGAGATTCGGAATACGTGGTCCTTATGTACGTGATGTACCGGGATTAGATAGCAGAGTATGTGTGCACCGCAGCTTAGTCTCGGGGTGCTAGTATCGTATATTTATGATGGGAATAATATACTGTTAATTGAAATGAATTGTCATGAATGAATGTGAGTATAAATAATAGCAACAGTTTGTAAAGTGAAAATGGAAGATCTCTAGTAGTTAGTAGTACTAACTTGGGAAATTGTGTAGTAAGTTATAACACTCTGTTAATTAAAAGCAGTTGGGAATTGAATTGGTTATCGTAGTAATGTAAAATTTGGTATCAAACTAGTTAGATAATGGGAATAACTAGAATGGGTACTGGTACGATAGGAGTGCACAATTAGTTGAGAGGTGAGGAACTCATGTGAGTGCACCCACTATCATGTACTTTATATTCACTGTTTAATGACATTAAACACTTGCAAAATTTTAAATTATTTTCACAATCGGGCTCTGACCCGTTCGCTTTCAAATCTATTTTTGTAAAAATCTTTTAGGTGCCCAGCCACAAGGACACCATGCATAGGAGTTCTATTCAGGTGACGTGCTGTAGCTGCTGTGGAAGTTACAGGACCTTGACAGTAGACGCCTCCATTTTCGATCTTGACTCCATTATCATATTTTTCTCATTTGTTGGGCATGTCGCCCCATTCCTTTTAGAGACATCTTACTTTTTCAGTTATTTCAGACCTTGGGTTGTAATTAATTTAGTGATGCAGACTTGGTATTTATTTATTTCTGTATTCGGATTGTTGTGAGGAGTATTTCCTCCAGACTCATTTTTATTTGATGGTTATTCTATTGTGACTATGTTGTGGTGGTTATGTTAGCACTTCATAATTTACTTGTTGTACGTTAATCGGATTTAATTAAAATTAACAACTCACTTTTTAAATATTAGGTGGCTAGTATTTGTTAAAATGTTTTCGAAAGTGATGCTATGAACTGAACCCACTTGGCATTTTGTATTAATTTAATAAAGGAGTAGCTACCCTGTATTTAATTAGTCGGGATGTCACACAGGTATATGCCGATCGGTAGTTACCTGGGCCTATAAAAGGAGGCCTTCACCTCATTTGCAAAGGGAGCCCAGATCTGATAAAATTTACTCTCAACGAATCCCAGAAACATCTCTCAAAGCCAGCGTGATTTCAACCTCCAAATCCCTTTTTTACTTCCACTTTTCATCATCCTTTTCATCAAACTTGGTGAATTAGCTACTCTCCATCATCGTCCAAGTGTAAGGGCTGCTCTCCAACATTCAAGATCAAGCTCAAGATCTTCAAGAAGGTCCAACTTTCTCAAACTCTCTCTTAAATTCTCGTAAATTCTCAATAACTTCTTTTAATACTTAGAACTTTTATTATCTCATCTCACACATCCTAATATACTTTTTATTTAGTATTATTGCACAACTCCTATTTTCATATAAATAAAACCCAAAAAAACAGAAAAAGAGGGTTTGCTCATAAATTCCAAATAGGGATTCTCATACTTTTCTCACACTTTTCTCACAACTAAAACACTTTTTTCCACACACACACACTCACAAATAAGAGATCCCCATTTGGATTTATGGGATAAGCCCCACCCTCATTTTGTATGTGAACTACGTGGACTTTGATGCCTTTATAGGCTACGTAGGCGCCTCGGGGTAAAACCCGAGACTCGAGTCCTTTTTCCCACTTTTTCTCTTATTTTCTATCTTCTCTAAATCCAATATTCTTATATTATATATACTTGTTCTTAGTGACGTATTACTCCATATGCGTTATCGTTCCATTATAACGATCAACGGAAGGGTAATCGCGTAAATCTTACTTTCTAATATTATTCCTGTACCTTCCTACGGATGACTCACTTTATCTCTTCCATGATACAAGTAGAGGATTCCTATCTCCACTATATATATACACATGCACACATATCACGGGGGAAAATAAAGGAAAATAGTAAATATTCATGAGAGACCGAAAGGACGGAATGGGTGCCTAACACCTTCCCATTTCGTAACTAAGCCTCCGAACCCTTCTCGAATCATTTTGGTTTCGCATGCACCAGTATGTCTTTGGATGCCATCCTTCGGGGTGGCTTCCCCTTTTTATTTTGTCTGTTTTGAGAAAAATAGACTGGCAACTCTAAATCTCTCTAAATTTTTACACCACATCTCAAACGACGCCGACCGAAGCGCTCTCGAGAGGGACGCGCGGGACCCGAAGGATCCTTCCTCCACACGCCCGCCCGCATGGCGAGGATCGGGGTGTAACACCCCGTATTTTTCATGCATTAAATATTTAATTAATTCGAGAATTGAAAATTACTTGTGAGTCGTAATTTTAATTGAATTAATTAGGGAAATTATATTTAAATATTAATCGGGAAGTGAATGGTTAATATTTAGGGAAACTTATTTACTAAGTGAATAGTAATATTGTATTTACGTCATTTCGGGTATTAATGACGGGATATGTACTTATTTCAGCCGGGAGACTAATTTGGGTGCGAAATAAGTATTTTTATAAATTAATTCGGATGCCAATTCTGAGTGTATGATTGAGTCCGGATGGGCTGAGATAGTCGAAAAAGTGTACCCGGGGGTAGTAAACGGGTCACAGAACGTTTTTATGCATAGCCGGGCCCACACGGGGGGCATTTGGGTCACTTGGACTTGGCCCGTTAGACAAAAAATGGGATTAAGGTCAATTAAACAAATAAAAGAAACAAGGGAACGACTGAATTAATTGGAGAAAAGACTTAGAGGGTTAGGAGACCCTAACAGCAACCAAAGTCAAATTTGGGGATCACAGGAGAGCTATAAAGGAGTCATCTTCAACCTTGAGCACTCACGGTTCCAAATTCAGACTCTACGAACCCTAAGTCAAGTGGTTAACTTTCTATAGCATGTAAAGTGTATTTCAATTCATATTCATGTGATGTGTGTAATCAAAGAAAATTCGTTTTGGGATTTAAAGGGGGTATGGACATGGGGTTTTGTAAACCATGAATCTGATTGCTAAATTGATTTGAAAATCGTATATAATCGTAGTTGTATATTCGTATCTGATAAGATATGTAAACCAGGATAAATTGGAGATGAATTTGTTGTCAAGGAATTGATGTTTAAATGGGTTAAAGATTAAATGGAATTTTACCCCAATTTGTAAAAACAGTAGAAAAAATGAATTTACTGATGTTGTTGGACTTTATAGAGGTTCCCCATAAGGTTTTTAATGTCTATTGTCGATGGAAAAACTTGGATTTCAGTGTAGAATAAACTAGGGTTTGGAGGTGGGTGTCCATGGCTAAAACAACCAACTCGGGGAAGACGAGGACCTGATCGATCGATCGATCGAAGGTGGAGCATCGATCGATCGATGGTCCGGAAACTTTGATAGTTCACCCAGTTCTTAATATATAGGGAAATTTAAAAATAAATTCTTCCATGCCTTAATTGCTGAGTAATTAATACATGGGTTTAAATCTAATTAATTGTGAATGAGGATTAATTAGGATTTGAGGGCGGCTTGGTGTGACATCATAATTTAAAATTAATTGGGATTTGGAGAAATTAGGTGTGACACACAAAGGTTAAATTTTGGAAAGTTTGTTTCAAAATGATTAAATACGGATGTAGTAGACAAGTCCGGGAATAATGGTTGTGCGATACCGAAATGTAAATTTTATTTAGGAAAAGGCTAAATAATTTAGAGTCGGGGATTTAGACTCTGGTGATGTTATTTCGGGCCACGAGAGTAAGCCCGAATATATTGGTTGGGGCGATACCAAAATCGATTAATGTGCAAATTAATTTATAATAAGAGTTGGGCAATAAACTCAAAATAAAATGGAATAGGCTTGTGTCACGGACTTAGTGCACGGCATAGCCGGGATAATTTATATTTATATGTATACGACGTGTGATAGTATATATATATGATGTGTACATTAATATCAGTGAATAGATATTATTACTATATGCTCTAGTGCTATAGGGGGAGGTTGCGCGTAGTGGATGAATCCCCTAGCTTGAGGAGTAGGGCGAGTATAATCCCAGGTCATAGCGTCCGTTATATGGGTGAGGGGAATCTCACTGTCAGGGAAGGAATATGACCGCCTCCAATATATATGTATTAACCAAGTTAGGGAGAAATTCTGACTTGGGGTAACTAGGTTAGGTGAATATACCTAGTGCGATAGCACTTTAGAGGAATTATACCCGGTGAGACTTTACTCGGGAAAAAAATATTATTATCAAATGTTATATCAGTATGTTTGTGAATACTATAATATGACTGAGTATATAATTAGGTAAATAATTATATACGGGCTAATTAATACAAAGCATGAGTTGTATTATATGTATAACACATGTGGGAGTTATATGAAATTAAAAAGGGAAATGGTTTAATTAAGTTGATGATGATAATAAATTAAAAATCATAATTAAGGTATACTCGGTTAGAGTAGGGTGTTTGCAAAGGGATTTATAATTTATCTAGTCATAAGATGAAAAACTAGGTGAATTTATTTAAGGCGTTAGTAGTGCACATTAGAGGAGGGGTGAGGATGTCCTCAAGGGAGTGCGACACTAACTAAAATATGGAGATCATGCATATTTACTTATTACTGCAAGTTAATCATTTGTTAAATGTTTTTCAAATGTTTTTGGGTAATAACCCTTGCTATAAATTTTTTTAAAACCTTTTAGGTGTCCAGCCAGAGGGACGCCAGGCTTGACTCTGTTTCAGGAAATCCGTTGCTGCAGCATATGTGGATGTTGCGGGAGTTTTGATAGACGCCTCATTCTTTCATTCTAGTGTTGAGACTTCTATCAGTTATTTCGAGCATGTCGCTCACATCTCATTTAGTTTTTGTCAGACTTATTGAGATTTATTACTTGTCTTTACTTTATATTTGTTGGAGTTTGGGCCGATGGTTTATTCGGTCAGTTAATAAATTGTGAATGGTTGTTTTAGTTAATTGTGATTATTGTGTTATTTTATTTTCCGCCTGAGTTTCATTTAAGTTAATGAAAGATAAAACTTGGCACTAGTCGAATTTTCTCACTTAGGTGGTTAGTAATTAAAAAGGCGACAGTGATGCTAAGAATGATCCAATTGAGAAACCTGTTCTAACTTAATTTAGGATTGATCACCCGGGGTTAATTAGGCGGGGTGTCACAGATGGTATCAGAGCATCAGGTTCTAGTGTCCTTAGGATCTGTGCGGCTTTCTACGTTTCAGCGTAGCACTCGGTTGTTATAGAGCCCTATTATTAGGACTGTTGATTCATTTTCCGTTTGTGAGATATCGTATTTCTGTTGTGATTATTTTTGTGTAAATTGTGTACTAATACGATTCAATCTATTTCTGATGCCACCGAGGAGACTGAGAGCGGAGAGGGCTGAGGCTAGGGATGAGGTCAGGGAGGCTCATCAGGAGCCACAGGTACCGCCACCCCCACCCGAGTTGATTTCCACTACTCAGGTGGCAGTGATAGTGGCCCAGGCGGTCGAGACAACAATGTGAGCTATGAAAGTTCACTTTCCACAATCCCAGGCACCGCCTCCAGTGGCACCAGCAGTTCAGGCTCCAGTGGGGCCACCGTCTTTTCAGAGAGTTAGGAAGATCTTTCATAAGGGTCACCCACCTGCGTTTCGGGGTAGTACATATGTAGTAGAGGATTGTGACTGGAAGAAGAACATTCAGCGCCATCTGCGCATGCTGGAGTGTACCGAGGTACAGAAACAGATGCTTGCATCCTTTCGTCTGTCGGGGGAAGCCTTACAGTGGTGGGAGTCAGTTACCACCGTCAAGGAGCGAGATTTGATGACGATAGCAGAGTTCTGTGTGCGGTTCGACCGCAAATACTTTCCACCAATGGTAGAGACTGATATGAGAAAGAAATTCAATGATTTAGTACAGGGTGACCGATCTGTGGCAGACTACGAGGAAGAGTTCACCCGGTTGGCAAACTTTGTGCCAAATGAGGTGAACGATGAGGAGCGGAAGAAATCGAGATTTATGGATGGCTGGCGGATCAGGCAACATTTGATTGGGAATTCGGCGTTGGTGACGTATACAGATGTCGTGAATGTTGCACTTGTACAATTCCAGGATCATCGCTTCCATGCGAAGGGGAGCAAGAGAACAGGGGAGCCGAGCCAACATGGCAAGGCAGTTAGTAGTGGTGACACGAGTGGTACTCAGCAGCAGACGGGCAGTCAGCAGGGGAATCAGGCTAAGAAGTTTAAGCCTGGTGGGTTCCGACCAGGAGGACAGGGGTTCAGGCAGGGGCAGCCGGGCCCAAATCAGCAGCAGCAGTTTCCTCAGGGCCTTCAGGGCCAAGGGAACAATAGGGGAGGCCAGCAGGACCAGGGCCTGTCGCGTCAGGGCCAACAGGGCCAACGACAGGGGAATGGTCAGAGACGCTGTTTTGTCCGTGGCCATCCAGGACACTTCAAGAGGGAGTGCCCACAGAGGGGCAGAGGTCACCAGTAGGCCCAACGGGGGAAATGGGGGCAGATGCCGCCAGCAGCAATAGCGCCACCCACCCCACCGCAGCAGGGGCAGATGAACTACGGGCATGTGTATAACGTCCGGGATGTTCCCAATCCCCCAGCGCAGCAAGCACCGCCAGCCGTTGAGGGTATGTTTCTCATTCATAGTTATGAGGTTAATATTCTTTTTGATACGGGAGCATCGCATTCATTCATTAAATATAAGTTTGCTAAACGGGCTAGGTTACTAGAGAGCGCGGGTAGTCTTCGAATGTGTGTAGAGTCACCAGTAGGCAGTGGGGCTTCGATTCCCTCGGTTTGTCGGGGGTGGACATTTTGATTGGGAGACTTAGTTTAGCAGCGGACCTCTTGGTGCTAGATATGGAGGGGTACGATGTCATCTTGGGTATGGATTGGTTGACAGATTATCGTGCGACGGTGGATTGCTACGAGAGGACCATCGTGTTCTCTATTCCAGGACATGAGATGTTTTTAATAGCAATGCCATTACCTAAGGGAGGGTCACGCACGCACCTGTATTACATCGAAGAGGAAACCTCACAAGAGGTGGCGATTCCGTTGGACTTAATCCCGGTAGTAAGGGACTTTGAGGATGTATTCCAGGAGATACCAGGATTACCACCTAGCAGGGAAATCAAATTTGTGATCGATTTAGCACCGGGGATGAGGCCGATTGCTCGGGACCCATACCGTATGGCCCCTTCAGAAATGCATGAGTTGAGAGAACAAATTTAGCAGCTTCTGGGTTAAGGTTTCATTTGTCGGAGTACATCACCGTGGGGTGCACCGGTGTTGTTTATAAAGAAGCGAGATGGCTCACTACGGTTATACGTGGACTATAGAGAGCTGAATAAGGCGACGATACGGAATAAATATCCGTTGCCTAGGATTAATGACCTATTTGACCAGTTGAGAGGGACGTCTTACTTCTCTAAGGTCGACTTGAGGTCAGGGTATCATGAACTAAGTATCCGAGAGGAGGATGTTCCTAAGACCGCTTTCCTATCGCGGTATGGATCTTATGAGTTCAGGGTGATGCCATTCGGGCTCACCAATGCACCAGCAGTGTTCATGGACCTCATGAACAGGGTTTTTAGGGAGTTTCTCGATCAGTTTGTCATCGTATTCGTTGATGACATCTTGATCTACTCGCGCACCGAGGAGGAGCACGCAGAGCATCTGCGTATAGTTTTACAAGCATTGCGGGATCACCAACTCTATGCCAAATTCGATAAGTGTGGATTTTGGCTATGGAAGGTTCAGTTTTTTGGCCACATGGTGTCAGACCGGGGTATTGCGGTGGATCCGAGTAAAGTATCGACGGTGAGGGAGTGGGGGGCAGCCCACGACACCGACTGAGGTGCGCAGTTTTCTTGGATTGGCCAGTTATTACAGGCGGTTCATCAAAGGATTCTCAAAGATTGCTGTCCCTTTGACGAATCTGACCTGAAAAGGGGTACCTTTCACTTGGAGTGATCATTGTCAATTAGCTTTCGACGAGCTAAAGGGCAAGTTGACATCTACACCCGTGCTTGCATTGCCAAAGGGAGGATTTGAGTATCGGGTTTACACTGACGCATGCTTATAGGGACTTGGGGGTGTGCTTCAGCACGAGGAAAGGGCCATAGCTTATGCGTCCAGGATGTTAAAGCCCCACAAGAGGAATTACCCCACTCACGACCTGGAGTTAGCAGCGGTCGTTTTTGCTTTGAGGATATGGAGACATTATCTTCTGGGGGAGCAGTTCACGTTATTCACGTATCACAAATAACTTCAGTATCTCTTCACTCAGAAGGATCTGAATATGAGGCAGAGGCGATGGCTAGAATTCGTGAAAGACTACCAGTTTGATATTTAGTATCATCCTGGTAAGGCTAATGTGGTAGCAGATGCATTGAGTCAGAGATCGACTAGGGAAATATCAGAAGTCTGGAAAGCGAAGTGGAGAGAGCTTCGACATGAGGATGATGTAGCCAGGGCTTGCATGTCAGCATTATCCATCACACCTAAGATCATTATGCAGGTTATGAGGGCTCAGGCAGAGGATCAGATCTGCCAGGATAGGGTGAGCCAGTTACTAGCTGAGGGAGCAGAGGGTTACTTGGTCAGCTCGAAAGGAGGCTTACGCCTTAATGGGAGGTTAATTGTGCCAGAGGATGAGGAGTTGAGGCACGCTATTATGACAGAGTCTCATGGTTCGAGATTCGCGATACATCCCGGTGGGGATAAGATGTACCAGGATATGAGGAGGCAGTATTGGTGGGCAGGAATGAAACGAGACATAGCAGAGTTTGTTTCGAAGTGTACCACGTGTCAGCTTGTGAAAGTTGATCACCAGAGACCATCAGGGATGCTACAGCCGCTGGAGATTCCCGTGTGGAAGTGGAAGAGCATCTCCATGGACTTCATTACAGGGTTACCTGCATCGTAAAGGGGTCACGATTCCATATGGGTCATTATGGATTGGTTGACCAAAGTGGCCCACTTTCTGTCGGTTCGCACAGACTTTGAGATGATGCGATATGCGCAGCTATTCATAGCTGAGATTGTTAAGCTGCACGGGGTACCGATTAATATTGTGTCGGACAGAGACAAGATCTTTGTAGCCCACTTTTGGCAGAGCTTTCAGGAGGCCATGGGCACGGAGTTACGTTTGAGTACAACCTATCACCCACAGACTGACGGGCAGACTGAGAGGGTCAATCAGATGCTAGAAGATATGCTCAGAATGTGCATATTAGACTTTGGGGGAGGTTGGGAGGAATATCTTCCTTTAGTAGAGTTCGCGTATAACAACTCTTATCAATTCACGATCGGTATGGCACCATTCGAGGCACTATACGGGAGACCTTATCGTTCACCTGCTTGTTGGTTAGAGGTGTGGGATAATAAACTATTGGGGCCGTAGATTGTTCAGGAGACGTCTGCCAAGATAGAGATGATCCGAGGGAGGATTCAGATAGCTCAGGATAGGCAGAAGAGTTTCGCTGATGCTTCACGGAGACATGTGGAGTTAGAGGTTGGAGACCAGGTATTCGTCCGGGTATCTCCTATGAAAGGGGTGATGAGGTTCGGAAAGAAGGGTAAGTTAGCACCGAGGTACGTGGGACCTTTCCCTATTATCGAGAGGGTGGGACTAGTAGCCTACAAGCTAGGATTGCCAGAGCATCTTCAGCGGATACAAGACGTGTTCCATGTGGCATCGCTGAAGAAATATCGCAGGAGCGAGAGGGCCTTCTAGCATATTCCAATCGAGGAAATTGATTTACAGCCAGACATCTCATATGAGGAGAGACCAGTGTCTATTCTAGACCGTAGTGAGCGGAAGTTACGATCCAAGGTTGTTCCACTAGTTAGAGTCCAGTGGGGTCATCACAACGTTGATGAGTCTACCTCGGAGCGGGAGGAGGATATGCAGGAACAATATCCAGAGCTTTTCACCACAGGTACGACCTAATTTCGGGGACGAAATTCCTTTCTAAGGGGGGGAGCATATAACATCCCGTATTTTTCATGCATTAAATATTTAATTAATAAAGGAATTGAAAATTACTTGTGAGTCGTAATTTTAATTGAATTAATTAGGGAAATTATATTTAAATATTAATCGGGAAGTGAATGGTTAATATTTAGGGACACTTATTTACTAAGTGAATAGTAATATTATATTTACGTCATTTCGGGTATTAATGACGGGATATGTACTTATTTCAGTCGGGAGACTAATTTGGGTGCGAAATAAGTATTTTTATAAATTAATTCGGATTCCAATTCTGAGTATACGATTGAGTCCGGATGGGTCGAGATAGTCGGAAGAGTGTACCTGGGGGTAGTAAACGGATCACAGAACGTCTTTAGGCATATCCGGGCCCACGCGGGGGCATTTGGGTCACTTGGGCTTGGCCCGTTAGAAAAAAAACGGGATAAAGGTTAATTAAACAAATAATAGAAACAAGGGAATGGCTGAATTAATTGGAGAAAAGACTTAGAGGGTTAGGAAACCCTAACAACAGCCAAAGTCAAATTTGGGGATCACAGGAGAGCCATAAAGGAGTCATCTTCAACCTTGAGCACTCACGGTTCCAAATTCAGACTCTACGAACCCTAAGGCAAGTGGTTAACTTGCTCTAGCATGTAAAGTGAATTTCAATTCATATTCATGTGATGTGTGTAATCAAAGAAAATTCGTTTTGGGATTTAAAGGGGGTATGAACATGGGGTTTTGTAAACCATGAATCTGATTGCTAAATTGATTAGAAAATCGTATATAATCTGATTTGTATATTCGTATCTGATAAGATGTGTAAACCCGGATAAATTGGAGATGAATTTGTTGTCAATGAATTAATGTTTAAATGGGTTAACGATTAAATGGAAATTTACCCCAATTTGTAAAAACAGTAGAAAAAGTGAATTTACTGATGTTGTTGGACTTTATAGAGGTTCCCCATAAGGTTTTTAATGTCTATTGTCGATGGAAAAACTTGGTTTTCAGTGTAGAATAAACTAGGGTTTGGAGGTGGGTGTCCATGGCTGAAACAACCAACTCGGGGAAGACGAGGACCTGATCGATTGATCGATCGAAGGTGGACCATCGATCGATCGATGGTCCGGAAACTTTGACAGTTCGCCCAGTTTTTAATACATAGGGAAATTTAAAAATAAATTCTTCCATGCCTTAATTGCTGAGTAATTAATACATGGGTTTAAATCTAATTAATTGTGAATGAAAATTAATTAGGATTGGAGGGCGGCTTGGTGTGACATCATAATTTAAAATTAATTGGGATTTGGAGAAATTAGGTGTGACACACTAAGGTTAAATTTTGGAAAGTTTGTTTCAAAATGATTAAATACGGATGTAGTATACAAGTCCGGGAAAGATGGTTGTGCGATACCGAAATGTAAATTTTATTTAGGAAAAGGCTAAAGAATTTAGAGTCGGGGATTTATACTCTGGTGATGTTATTTCGGGCCACGAGAGTAAGTCCGAATATATTGGTTGGGGCGATACCAAAAGCGATTAATGTGCAAATTAATTTATAATAAGAGTTGGGCAATAAACTCAAAATAAAATGGAACAGGCTTGTGTCACGGACTTAGTGCACGACATAGTCGGGATAATTTATATTTATATGTATACGACATGTGATAGTATATATATATATGATGTGTACAATAATATCAGTGAATAGATATTATAACTATATGCTCTAGTGCTATAGGGGGAGGTTGCGCGTAGTGGATGAATCCCCTAGCTTGAGGAGTAGGGCGAGTATAATCCCAGGTCATAGCGTCCGTTATATGGGTGAGGGGCATCTCACTTTCAGGGAAGGAATATGACCGCCTCCAATATATATGTATTAACCAAGTTAGGGAGAAATTCTGACTTGGGGTAACTAGGTTAGGTGAATATACCTAGTGGGATAACACTTTAGAGGAATTATACCCGGTGAGACTTTACTCGGGAAAAAAATATTATTATCAAATGTTATATCAGTATGTTTGTGAATACTATAATATGACTGAGTATATAATTAGGTAAATAATTATATACGGGCTAATTAATACAAAGCATGAGTTGTATTATATGTATAACACATGTGGGAGTTATATGAAATTAAAAAGGGAAATGGTTTAATTAAGTTGATGATGATAATAAATTAAAAATCATAATTAAGGTATACTCGGTTAGAGTAGGGTGTTTGCAAAGGGATTTATAATCACCTTCCATTGGCCAAGTACCTTCGATGTATATCGAATGGTTCCCCCGCATCATACCGCTTGACCGAAGTTATGACGGGAGGTATATCGCAGGGAATTCGTTCACGTACGTCGAGTATATCAAATTTTCTCTCACACGTACCATCCCCATGAGGTATATGGTGAGGCAATTCACGTACCCTCAGGTATATCAAATGGCTTGTCCACACGTACCGATTACCCGCAAGAGCAATACGTATATCGTGGAAGTCACGCCAAAGGGGGGAACCCATGCCGATTCACCCAACTAACTGCATACCCGCATATAGGTGTCAAACCTAGGACACGCACTTTAGATTGCCGGTTTCAACCCGAAACTCTGTCAAAATTCTGGGTCGATCTGTCACCCGAATTTTTATGCATTTTTAAAATGGGATCCTGTCCGTGAGCCTGGTTACAAGTCCAACCATAACATTTCATATATTAAAAACCCCACTTTTCCAGGCTCGGGTCCCGTCCGGCATTGGATTTAGGAGAATTAAATACAAGTGAGAACATAATAATCATAATAATCATGCTGAGTTCCGTATCCAAAAACATTTCTCCCTTCTTTACCAAAAATCCAAAAACATTTCTCCCTTCTTTATAAAAAATGCAAAAGAAAAATAGTTTCTTCCCTTTTTCTCATAAATAAATCCCATTCTACGCCTTCTCAGGTTGATCGCAAGCCCTTAGCCTGGCTCCCTATTGGCTTTGGTCTTCAATCAAATCACCCCGGAGTTTCATCCGTTCCTCTACTACTTCTTTCGAGTCCAAAATCCATCCACTTTCCATAGAGAATACATATCAAGTACTAGTCATACAGCCGGATCTGATGACAGTCCTAGCTTAGCTCGTGTCCAAGATTGACAACCTCCAAACCGAGAGTCGAGAGATGCAACGAAACCAGGTTCCTATTCCTCAAGGTCCCTAGGCCCTATTCCCTCTTGCTATGGGTCCACCCGAGCCTATCTGGGTTCCTGAATATTATCAACACATTTCACGTGCCCCTCTTGTCAATAGGCCGCCGCCTGCCCAACTTCCAATGCCAAACATTGCCCAACCTGTGGCTAGCCTGCCTGTGGTATTTGATCCGGAAGAGGAAGAGTTGAATAAAGTCAAAGGGGATCTCAAGATTCTCACCAAGAAGTTTGACCAAGTCAGGATCTCTGGTAATTACAAGGACTACACCCACATGTCTCCTTATCCTAAAGAGAGGTTGCCCGAGAAGTTCAAGATGCCAAATATCAGGAAGTTTGGTGGGAGTGGACCCCCGATTGTTCATCTTCGCAGTTATCATCATTCCATGACTCTACTAGGGGCTTCTGAAGAAGTGATGACCCAATTATTTCATCAAACTTTGAAGGATAGTGCCCTCCGATGGTTTTTGTCTCTCGAGGAATCCAGAATCCGTAGTTGGGAGGATATAGCCCGAGAATTCATGTCGCAGTATAAATACAACGAAGATCTTGAGGTCACCCGTCGTGATTTAGAGCTTCTCAAATAAAACCTTGGGGAATCAGTCAGTAACTTCATAACCCGGTGGAGAGAGCAAGCAGCTACCATGACCAATCGACCATCTGAAGAAGAACAGGTCAACATAGTGAATAAGAACTTCTTGCCCCATGTCCGAGCGACGATGGGAGGATAATACTATCCCCAATTTCGAGCTCTCAGAGCGTCTGGAGTAAAAATCGAGGAAAGACTTGTTAAAATAGAGGTTGAATCGAAAAAGGTGTCCGGATAGTTAACCCCTAGAAAGTATGACAAGCTTTCCAGTGCTATAGTCTCAACCATCAACAACATCTCTCAACCAACCACATCATGGGCACAAGAAAGCCGCCCCGCTCCCATTCGAAGGGAATACACTGAGCTCCATGCTCCCCTCTCCAAAGTTTACCGAGCCCTATTAAGTCGAAACCTCATCAAATCCTTGGATCCCCGTCCATTACCAAATCCACTCCCAAGAAACTTCAAGGCCGATGCCCATTGTGCCTTTCACCAAACTACTGGCCATACCACCGACCAATGCTTCCACCTCTGAAACATAATCCAAGATCTCATTGATCGGGGTACCATCGCCCCACCAGCCAATCCTAAGCCAAACACTACTCATAACCCACTCCAAAATCATGTCAATGCCCTCTTTTTAGAAGAAAACTCGGATTTCGATCCTTCAACTCAAATCACACCCATATATTCTCTTAAAACTCTTTAAATTTGCCCATATTTCCTCCTACACCCTATTAGCCTCGCTGATCAGGCACTGTCACTCCTTACCAAAGCACGCATCACTGTTCGTACCCGTTCTAAAAATTGAAGTATGGAATTGTCAGAGGTGTTAAACCAACTCCTAGAGTTCGGGCTGAAATTGCCCTCACAAATGGTCATCGATTGCTAGAGATTCAGTACACTGTTCTTGGAAGCACGAAAATGGGCTCGAGATTCAGACAAGTGGGTGGTACCAACCGATAAGTCAGCCTAGATTATGTTGTCCAGATTATGGCAGAATTATTCGGGTAAACCAACAGCATTTGTAATATCACCGGACTACTTGAAACTTTGAATCTACAAGGGAGATTGGTCCCTTTAACCATACATATCCCCACAGAATGGGAAGACTTGTATGAAGAATCCGTTGAAGTTGTGGAATGCATTGACTTTACATGGAAAGACAGAATTGTTGCCACCGAATGGGGGAAAGAATTTAAAGATTTGAGTGAAGAACAAGCTTCAGGAAGAACTGGCCCAGTAACCGACATATGTGGGATGATATCATTTGAATAACTCCTCGGAGAAATAAACAGGGCGACAGAACAACCTGAGATTGACGAGGAAACGGGATTCATATTCTTCCCTTCTTTAGTAAATCACATGACCAGATCAGGGAGACATTACCAGGTTCTAAACTCACTACCAGCAAATGACAAAGGGAAGGGCGTTGAAAACCTTCTTATGACAGAGATGACCATCGAGGAGAGCAAGATCCTTTATCAACTGAAGAAAACTCAAGATAACATCACTCTATGGGGGCTTTTCATGTCTTTCGAGCTGCAGAAAAATGCTTTAATCAAGCTGCTCACTGGACCCACAGTTCTTCCCTCCACCTCACCAGAAGAAGCGGTAAATCTGGTCGGATCCTTGACCTATACCCGAATGCTATCATTTTCTGAAGAAGAAATCCCCAGAATTGGGCCGAATCACAATTATGCACTCAACATCTCCGTCGAAGTTATGGGGAAGGTCGTGCCACTCTCCCTTATCGATAACGAATCCGCCTTGAATATTTTCCCTCTGAGAACCGTCATGTGTTTAGGCCTAAAAGAAAGCGACCACGCTCCAACCTTCGCCGCTGTACGTGCCTACAATAATACCCGTCGAGAGGTGATGGGATCCATAAAACTTGTAATGAGGGTTGGCCCTATATACCCTGTCGTTGATTTCCAAGTCATAGACATCCCAGCTTGTTTCAACCTGTTGCTCGGATGACCCTGGCTCCATAATATCAAGGGTGTGTCTTCCTCACTCCATCAAAAATTGAAGTTCTTCGCCGACGAGCGAGTCATCACCATTTTGGGCGACGACGAAAATGTCGAGGGTGCAAGCACCAGCAGTCCAATTATTGAGATACAACATGGGTTAAATAATATTCTCCTATCAGGATTCTGAGTTGAGCCACTCCTACTCTCGGTAGGGGATGGTTTCAAAGAAAGGGTTTGTCCAGAATATGACCCTCATGGCAATGTCAATGTGATTCAAATGTTTAGAAATATGCACTTCATGCCCGGACTGGGGCTAGGGCAAAGGCAGCAAGGGATACTTGAGCCCATCGAACTGAAGAAAGCAATCCCTCCCTATGGCTTGGGGTATCAACCATCAGAACAAGAGCTCAGAATGATCCACAAGTCTCGACCAAAGAAAAGATTAGACTGCATCCAAACTATACCAGAAGACTCCTTGAATGGACGATTCATCAAAAAAGGCGAAGACTTCCCCTTTTGCGGTTTTCCAGAACCATGGTATGACCACACATACAAGAAGATGAAGCCTAGAATGGAGATCTTTTTCCAAAACAGCTACCCATGGGCCAAAAGTTTCCAACACCGAGTACAACCGCTCATCAAAGATACCGAAGAGACTGAGGAAAGTGATTCCGAAGATTCCTTCAACTTACAGACACTGGGGCTGGTGCTTTGCATGGTTCATTCAGGCACTACATCAATGGATCCATCCCATCTGATTAAAGCTGCTGATACACCCCTCCTCAACTGGCATGCTGCGCCAGCTCTATCTCTTAAAATTTCCCCTAACCCCAATGTTTACCCTATTTCTTCTTCTGCTGTCTATCCTTGTTCAAATGTAATCGAGACCTCTTTCGATAAGGTTCTCAATGCTGTTTTTCTTATCAATGAAATAAATGAAGATTTTGAGTATCTTGTTGTGCCTTACATTAACTGATTGGATTCTAATCAAACTTTTGATGATGATGATTTTACAAATGAACAATTCTTAACTGATCTAAATAAGGTTAATTATAAATAACATAACCGCGTTCAAGTTAATGAAGAAGAGACTATTGTTATTAATCTCGATTCTAGTAGCCAACTGCACGAGATTAGGATAGGGGCCACCCTTAACGAGCATGAGCCCGCACAACTCGAAGAATTGCTGAAAGAGTTAGTGGATGTCTTTGTATAGTCGTATGATGATATGCCCAGCATTGTTCCTGAAATAGCTCAGCACGAGATCCCTACTCTCTCAGATTACAAGCCAGTTAAATAAAAATTGAGAAAACTCCGCACCAATTGGTCGCTCAAGATCAAAGAAGAGGTGGTCAAACAATTGAACGTGGGCTTCATTCGTGTGATCGAATATCCCACATGGCTAGCCAACATTGTAATGACCCCACTTTTATATGCTCATATGTATATAGTTTGTTTTTACACTCATGTGTTACTTATTATCTTATAGATGTTGTATTATTAGATATGTGGTATTATTGGCTATCAATATAACAAACCCCATTTTTAATTACGAAGAATCAACTGTAAATTGGATCAAATCGAAGTCTTATCACATATCTTAAGGTAAATAATAAGTTTTGGGGTAGAAAATATAATTTTATGAAAATTTAAGGACTAAAATAAAAATATAAAATAAGCCATTTTGTAAATAAAATATTTTCAAGGACCTCTAAGAAATATTCAAAATATATAGTGTGAAATTACCAAAGTACCCTTCATGTGTTAAATGACCCTTATACCCTTATCACCTTTCCACCACGTGCTGGTCACCTCCACCATACACGTGTCGTCATTAGAGGAGAAGCCAAAACACGTGTCGTCGTTAGAGGATAAGCTAAAACACGTGTCGCAGTCTAGTGAAATAAGACTGCAAGATACCTCCGTTACGCGACACGTCAACGCTGACTCCCATTGTAAAAGCTTGGTCATCATGGACACGTGTCAATGCCGTGATATCTTTGGAAAACTATAAATAGGGCCTTTGGGGATCATTTGAAACTCACACCAATTCCTTATGAATTATAGAAAGAAATAGTGAGAGAAAGTGTGAGAAAGTTTTAGAAGAAGTTCTTAGGGATATTCATCTTAAGGTAATCTTATTATTATAATGCATCTTTATAGTTTTAATTTATTGTTTTATAGCTTTACTTAGTAGTTATGCTGGTAAAATACAATAAAGAATTCACTAATCAAAACTTAAAATTTAGAACAAATCCAAGTTGATTTTATAAACTTGTTTGAAATTATACGCTTTTAAAAAATGATTCTTTTTAAAGAAATTGCTCGTTATTATAGAATCCCATTTAAGTGATTCCAAAGTAAGGCCCGGTGAAATTCTGTCTAGAAGAGATGGTATTTAAATGGTGCCCCTGTGACCATCCATCTCTACTGGGAATGAATCCGGAAATGTTCTGTATAGAGGAGATGGTATTTAAGCGGTGCCCCTGTGACCCTCCATCTCTACTGGGAACCGACTGATTAGGAAGAACTATGAATTGAATCCTTTAATTACGATCAATAAGTTTTAAAAGTTAAGAAAATGGTTTTTTAGTAATCCTTTGAAACAAGTTACTATTAAAATATAATATGTAGACTGGACCTTGTTTAGAACATATACTTAAACCTTTATCGTATTTATTAGATTAACGTGCGATCGAAGATTCGTTATCTATAATTTCGACCTCTATTTTAGGTGAGTACTCTATGCAATTTCTTGCGCATTTTGATTATATTATATTATGCAAACTATGTATATTTTGTGAAATTCTTTTATTCTCAAAATGCATCTGATACCGATGATTCCGTCGTTTGTTATATGTTTATATCTCTCCATATAAACATCTGATTTGAATTCTAAAATTATTGATTCGGCCTATGGAAACTCTCTTACTATATTGGCCTTGACTACCGGGAGAAAATATTTGGGTGGTACCTTCCCAGCTGGTTTATCGCTGGTGTGCCCTAAACAAGGCGTTGTTCCAGAAATCATGATTATCTGTCTGTGATGTTATCGGGTGGAAACATTTGATAACACTATCTGTCTGGGTATTAGAGTGTACATGGCCACTAAAACTGAATAATTGACACATGCTCAATTGTTTTATCTGTTCTGTTCTGAACTGTTTATTCTGAATATATATATATTATCATTTACTTTATATATATTACTTGAAATTCCTATCTCTATGTATATACGTTCTGTTCTAAATTGAATAGGTATCTATTTTCTGAAAACCTTGGAATATTTGGAGATTGAATCTGATTCGGCTTTTAGCTGACGTTGTATAAATAACCATTTTTCAAGGAATAATTAAGTTCGTGGATGGAACGAAAAAGGACTATGTTGAAGATTTAGCTTTTAAATCTCTTTTTGTTACCTTAAGTAGAAGTTTGTTTAATTAGATAGAGCATGTTTAGCTCTTTGTGTCAAGTAGTAACTCGTTGATATTTTAATACAAATTAAGTTCCCTTTAGAAAGCTGTGATGATGTAATTCCTTCACTTTCAGTATTTTACGATTCATAACCATGTGATTATACTTCCGCTACATATATTTTAAAATAAAAATTTTAAGGCCATAATATTGGATGCCTTGGTGGAATCTCAAGACACCCGTTCCCTACTATTTTCGGGTTGGGGTCATGACAGAGGTGGTATCAGAGCATAGGTTATGAACCCGTAGACTACTGAGCATAGGTTTCGAATGTTATAGATTTTATGTTTCCATCCTTAGGAGATAGTATTAAAAATCTAATTTATGTGATAACCCTCCCTATGTGTTATATTATTTATAGTTGGTCTTTTAGTTTTCAATATTGATATAGTATAGTAGATCTTACGTTTGGCCATGACTGTAGAAAATGACCAAGAGAAGATCATCAATGGGAACTAGTGATTTGAGTATAGAAGGACTGGAAGGTGCATACAAGGCAATTAAAAGTCTGGCAAAGATTGTGGAGCAACAGGTAAACAATGGAGTACCAAAGAATCTTAAACTAAGTAGATGTACTATTGAACAGTTCAAGAAGTTGAATCCTCCACCTTTTAAAGGTACTCCTAACCCCACAGAGGCAGAAAGTTGGGTGATGAAGATGGAAAAGATACTCGATGTTCTTAAGTGTACCGACGAAGAAAGGGTGTCATTTGCAACATTTATGTTAGAAGGGGAGGCTGAACATTGGTGGAGAATGACTAAGAGAATACACGGGGAAAGGAATACTTACATAGGTTGGAATGATTTCTTAGTAATCTTTTATGAGAAATATTTTTCGAAAACGGTGAAAGACGAAATGGCAGCTGACTTCATGAGTCTGGTGCAAGGGAATATGACGGTTAGTCAATATGAGGCAAAGTTTACTGAGTTATCCCGTTTTGCACGTCATGTTGTAGCAACTGATGTTTTAAGAGCGAAGAAGTTTGAGCGTGGGTTAAGGTTGAATATTCGTAGTCGAATTTCCATCCTGAAATTAACATCATATATTGATGTCGTGACTAGGGCTACAATAGCTGAGAGGGATGGTGAGGAGTACAATCGAATTAGAGATGCTAAGAGGAAGTTTGGGGAAGAAAAAGTAAAGAACCCGAATAATAGAAATTTCTTTAGGAACACATCCAATGTTGGGGGATCTAGTGATAACTAACAGTATAATAACCAGACATGTCAGCAATGTGGAAAGAATCATGGAGGACGACCTTGTTATAAGGATTCAAGAGCTTGTTTTAGATGTGGACAGAAAGGACATCAGATAAAATACTGCCCAAACCCAGCAAGGATTCCGATAAAACCTTCAAGTGCAAAGAAGGATCAAGACAGACAGGGTAGAGTTTTCGGACTTTCTGATACCCAAGCTTCTAATGCGGTGGTGTCAGGTACACTTTCTATATGTGCACAGCCTTTTAAAGATTTGATAGATCTTGGCTCTACCCATTTGTTCATATCTATACATGTACTAAACCGCTTTCATAAATTTCCTGAACCCTTGAATCATAACTTACATGTTTCTACTCCTTCGGGTGAGTTATTGATGGGTAAATTAGTATACAAGGCTTGCCCCATAGATATTGATAGTCATAAACTATATGTTGATTTGATAGTTTTAGACATTAAAGATTTTGAAGTCATTTTGGGGATGGATTGGTTAGCATCACATCATGCTAAGGTAGACTGTTTTGAGAAGAGTGTTACTTTCCAAATTCCTCACCAACCAAAATTTAGTTTTGAAGGAACTGGCATCATATCTCCGATGTGTATTATTTCTGCAATACAAGCCTATAGTTTTCTTAAGAAGGGATGTCAAGGATTTCTTGCAACTGTTACCAGTTTGCAGACGATAGGGCCTAGCTTAGAAGATATTCCTATCACCAAGAAATTTTTGGATGTTTTTCCAGATGATTTACCAGGCCTACCTCTTAATAGAGAAATAGAATTTACCATTGACCTTATTCCTGTAACTATACCAATCTCAAAACCATCGTATCGTATGGCACCTTTAGAATTAAGGGAGTTAAAAGTGCAATTAGAAGACCTTTTAAACAAGGGTTTTATCAGACCAAGTATATCGCCTTGGGGTGCTCCAGTGTTATTTGTGAAAAAGAAGGATGGGACAATGAGACTATGTATAGATTATCGTGAACTGAATAAGGTAACCATTAAGAATAAATACCCCTTACCTCGTATAGATGACTTGTTTGATCAATTAGAAGGTGCACAAGTATTCCCTAAGATTGACCTTAGGTCAGGCTATCATCAATTGAATATTAAGGATGATGATATTTCAAAATTAGCTTTTCGTACTAGATATGGTCACTATGAATTTCTTGTAATGCCATTTGGACTAACTAATGCACTAGCCGCTTTTATGGATATGATGAATAGGGTGTTTAGGAAATATTTGGATCAGTGTGGGGTTGTTTTCATTGATGACATCCTTATTTATTCCAAAAGTATTGAAGAACACGAAAAGCATTTAGAGACGGTATTACAAATCCTTAGGAAAGAGAAATTATATGCAAAATTAAATAAGTGTGAGTTTTGGATGCCTAGTGTTTCTTTTCTAGGACATGTCATATCTAAAGAGGGAGTGTCAGTTGACCCTCAAAAGATTGAGGCTATACTAGATTGGCCCAGACCAACTAATGTGAGTGAGATTCGTAGTTTCCTTGGATTAGCAGGTTATTACCGAAGATTTTTTGAAGGATTTTCTAGCATTGCCAAACCTCTATCTAGGTTAACACAAAAGAAGGTACAATATGAATGGTCTGAGGAAGCCGAGAAAAGTTTTCAAGAACTTAAGAATCGATTAGTAACTGCCCCAATTTTGACTATTCCTTTCGGGACAGGGGGATTTGTGATTTATAGTGATGCTTCTAAAAATGGTTTGGTATGTGTGCTAATACAAAATGGAAAAGTAGTAGCTTACGCCTCAAGACAGTTGAAAACCCATGAGCAGAATTATCCAACCCATGACCTAGAATTAGCAGCTGTAATTTTTGCTCTTAAGATTTGGAGGCACTATTTGTATGGTGAGACTTGTGAGATTTATACTGATCATAAGAGTTTGAAGTATATATTTACTCAGAAAGAGTTGAATATGAGACAAAGGAGGTGGTTAGAATTGATGAAGGATTATGATGTAAATATTCACTATCACCCGGGGAAAGCTAATGTAGTAGCCGATGCTTTAAGTAGGAAGTCTACACCAAATTTAGCATGTATTATTACAAGCCAGGAAGTACTGTTAAGGGATTTGAGAAGTATGAAAATAGATGTACGTATCTGTAGCAAAGGAGGAATAATTGCAAACTTACAAGTACAACCCATGTTGATGGAGAGGATCAAAATTACGCAAGTAAATGACCCACAACTGAAGAAGATTAGAGAAGAAGTCATAGAGGGTAAGAGAACTGAATTTGCGATGCGAGATGATATATTGAGGTTTGGAAATAGAGTGTGTGTGCCATGTGATGCCCAACTAAAGAGGCAAATTTTGGAGGAAAGTCATTACTCAAGATTCACATTTCATCCCGGATGTACAAAAATGTATAGGGATCTTTGAGAAGTATTTTGGTGGAATAACATGAAAAGGGAGATAGCGGAATTTGTATCTCAGTGTTTGGTTTGTCAGCAAGTAAAAGCTGAGCATCAGAGACCATCAGGATTGCTACAACCACTGCCTATCCCTGAGTGGAAATGGGAACATATCACTATGGATTTTGTGACAGGTTTACCAAGGAGTTCAAGTGGTAATGATTCTATTTGGATAATTATTGATAGGCTAACTAAATCTGCTCGTTTTCTTGCCATTAAGATTACCCATTCTTTAGAAAAGTTAGCTAAGTTGTATGTGAAGGAAATTATTAGGCTTCATGGAACCCCAATTTCAATTGTTTCTGATCGTGACCCTAGATTTGTGTCTCGCTTCTAGAAAAGCCTACAAGAAGCCATGGGAACAAAAATTGAATTTTAGCGCTGCTTTTCATCCTCAAACGGATGGACAATCAGAGAGAACTATTCAAACCTTGGAGGATATGCTTAGGGCATGTGCACTTGATTTAAAAGGGAATTGGGATGATCATTTATCGTTAGTGGAATTCGCATATAATAATAGCTATCAAGCAAGTATTCAAATGGCTCCGTATGAGGCACTCTATGGTAGAAGGTGTCGTTCCCCTACATGTTGGGTAGAAGCTGGGGAAAGAAAATTGTTGGGACCAGAATTGATTCAGATCACAACAGAGAAGGTGAAATTAATACAAAACCGACTTCGAACCGCTCAAAGCCGTCAAAAGAGTTATGTTGACAATCGACACCGACAGTTAGAATTCCAAAGAGGAGATTATGTGTTCTTGCGAGTATCGCCTACAAAGGGAGTAATACGATTTGGGAAGAAAGGAAAATTGAGCCCAAGATACATAGGACCTTTTGAAATCCTTGAAAGGATAGGAGCTGTTGCGTATAAAATAGCCTTACCACCGGAACTCTCTAGTGTACATAATGTGTTTCATGTATCAATGATAAAGAAATATGTCCCAGTTTCAACACATATCTTAAGTCACGAACCTCTTCAAGTTAGAGAAGATTTGTCATACATTGAGCATCCGGTAGAAATTTTGGACCGTAAAGATAAAATATTATGGACCAAGATAATTCCACTGGTCAAAGTATTATGGCGTAACCATTCAGTTGAAGAAGCAACATGGGAGCGGGAAGTTGAAATAAAGGAGAGATATCCGTACTTATTTGTAAATTAATATGAGTCAAGTTTGGGGACCAAACTTTTATAAGGAGGGAAGGATGTAATGACCCCACTTTTATATGCTCATATGTATATAGTTTGTTTTTACACTCATGTGTTACTTATTATTTTATAGATGTTGTATTATTAGATATGTGGCATTATTGGCTATCAATATAACAAACCCCATTTTTAATTACGAAGAATCAACTGTAAATTGGATCAAATTGAAGTCTTATCACATATCTTAAGGTAAATAATAAGTTTTGGGGTAGAAAATATAATTTTATGAAAATTTAAGGACTAAAATAAAAATATAAAATGGGCCATTTTGTAAATAAAATATTTTCAAGGACCTCTAAGAAATATTCAAAATATATAGTGTGAAATTACCAAAGTACCCTTCATGTGTTAAATGACCCTTATACCCCTATCACCTTTCCACCACGTGCTGGTCACCTCCACCATACACGTGTCGTCATTAGAGGAGAAGCCAAAACACGTGTCGTCGTTAGAGGATAAGCTAAAACACGTGTCGCAGTCTAGTGAAATAAGACTGCAAGATACCTTCGTTACGCGACACGTCAACGCTGACTCCCATTGTAAAAGCTTGGTCATCATGGACACGTGTCAATGCCGTGATATCTTTGGAAAACTATAAATAGGGCCTTTGGGGATCATTTGAAACTCACACCAATTCCTTGAGAATTATAGAAAGAAATAGTGAGAGAAAGTGTGAGAAAGTTTTAGAAGAAGTTCTTAGGGATATTCATCTTAAGGTAATCTTAATGTTATAATGCATCTTTATAGTTTTAATTTATTGTTTTATAGCTTTACTTAGTAGTTATGCTGGTAAAATACAATAAAGAATTCACTAATCAAAACTTAAAATTTAGAACAAATCCATGTTGATTTTATAAACTTGTTTGAAATTATACGCTTTTAAAAAATGATTCTTTTTAAAGAAATTGCTCGTTATTATAGAATCCCATTTAAGTGATTCCAAAGTCAGGCCCGGTGAAATTCTGTCTAGACGAGATGGTATTTAAGTGGTGCCCCTGTGACCCTCCATCTCTACTGGGAATGAATCCGGAAATGTTCTGTCTAGAGGAGATGGTATTTAAGCGGTGCCCCTGTGACCCTCCATCTCTACTGGGAACCGACTGATTAGGAAGAACTATGAATTGAATCCTTTAATAACGATCAATAAGTTTTAAAAGTTAAGAAAATGGTTTTTTAGTAATCCTTTGAAACAAGTTACTATTAAAATACAATATGTAGACTGGACCTTGTTTAGAACATATACTTAAACCTTTATCGTATTTGTTAGATTAACGTGCGATCGAAGACTCGTTATCTATAATTTCGACCTCTATTTTAGGTGAGTACTCTATGCAATTTCTTGCGCATTTTGATTATATTATATTATGCAAACTATGTATATTTTGTGAAATTCTTTTATTCTCAAAATGCATCTGATACCGATGATGCCGTCGTTTGTTATATGTTTATATCTCTCCATATAAACATCTGATTTGAATTCTAAAATAATTGATTCGGCCTATGGAAACTCTCTTACTATATTGGCCTTGACTACCGGGTGGAAATATTTGGGTGGTACCTTCCCAGCTGGTTTATCGCTGGTGTGCCCTAAACAAGGCGTTGTTCCAGAAATCATGATTATCTGTCTGTGATGTTATCGGGTGGAAACATTTGATAACACTATCTGTCTGGGTATTAGAGTGTACATGGCCACTGAAACTGAATAATTGACACATGCTCAATTGTTTTATCTGTTCTGTTCTGAACTGTTTATTCTGAATATATATATTGTCATTTACTTTATATATATTACTTGAAATTCCTAACTCTATGTATATACCTTCTTTTCTAAATTGAATAGGTATCTATTTTCTGAAAACCTTGGAATATTTGGAGATTGAATCTCATTCGTCTTTTAGCTGACGTTGTATAAATAACCATTTTTCAGGAAATAATTAAGTTCGTGGATGGAACGAAAAAGGACTATGTTGAAGATTTAGCTTTGAAAGCTCTTTTTGTTACCTTAAGTAGAAGTTTGTTTAATTAGATAGAGCATGTTTAGCTCTTTGTGTCAAGTTGTAACTCGTTGATATTTTAATACAAATGAAGTTCCCTTTAGAAAGCTCTGATGATGTAATTCCTTCACTTTCAGTATTTTACGATTCATAACCATGTGATTATACTTCCGCTACATATATTTTAAAACAAAAATTTTAAGGCCATAATATTGGATGCCTTGGTGGCATGTCAAGACACCCGTTCCCTACTATTTTCGGGTTGGGGTCGTGACAAACATAGTTCCTGTGCCAAAGTCAGGAGGGAAGTTTCGAATGTGTGTAGACTACCGAGAATTAAACAAAGCTTCTCCAAAGGATGATTATCCGCTACCCAATATCGACATGATCGTGGATAACACAGCCAGTCATGCTCTCAAGTCATTCGTCGACGGGTTTGCCGGATACAACCAAATCAAGATGCTCCCAGACCACCAAGAAAAAAATGCATTCATCACCCCATGGGGAACCTTTTGCTACACCGTCATGCCATTTGGTCTCAAAAAATGCCGGGGCTACCTACCAAAGGGCTGCCACAACCATCCTGCATGATCCGATTCACAAAGAAGTCGAGGTTTATGTGGATAATATGATTATCAAGTCCAGAACTAGAGAAGGTCATGTTCTCGCTCTCCGAAAGTTATTCAAACGACTGCGACAGTATCAGATGCGACTTAATCCACAGAAGTGTGTCTTCGACGTTATAAAGGGAAAACTCTTGGGATTCATGGTCAGCGAAAAGGGGATAGAGGCAGATCCTGCAAAGCTGAAGGCCATACTTGAGATGCCACCGCCCAGAACAGAGAAAGAAGTCCGAGTTTTTTTTGGGAAATTACAATATATCAGCCGGTTCATCAGCCAGCTAACCTCCATCTGTGAACTGATCTTCAAGATCCTCCGAAAGGATTCAACTAAGGTTTGGAACGAGGCCTGCCAAGAAGCTTTTGACCGAATAAAATAATATCTGACCCAATCTCCAGTGCTTATGCCACCACAGCCGCGTCTCCCTTTGCTCCTATACATAACCATAACCGACACTGCAGCTGGGGATTTGCTAGCCCAATACCTTAAATACTCCCAAAAAGAAAGATCCATCTATTATGCCAGTCACAAATTGGCCGGGTACGAGGTCAACTACACTACTTTAGAAAAGGCGTGTGTTGCACTTGTCTGGGTCACCTAAAAATTGCGACACTACATGCTCGCCTTCTCCATCAAACTTATATCCTGAATGGATCCCATCAAATACCTGCTTGAGAAACCCGCCTTATCCAGTCGAATGGCCCGATGGTTGATGCTCCTAACCAAGTTCGATATCGTGTACGTCATGCAGAAAGGTGTTAAAGGAAGAGCCATCTCTGACTACCTTGCTGATTACCCCGTAGAAGAAGCAAATGTTTGGATCTCCGAATTCCCAGATGAAAATATCCTCTGCACCGCTCAAGACCACCTTCGATGGAAAATGTTCTTTGACGGCGCTGCCAACAAAAAGGGATATGGCATTGGGATACTTTTGATCGCCCTAGATGACTCCCACACTCCCATCGCCATCAAATTGGATTTCCTTTACACCAATAACATGACGGAATACGAGGCATGCACAGTGGGCCTCAAAGTTGCTCTGAAGAAACGTATTCAATACCTTTATGTCTACGGGGATTCTGCCCTCATCATCGGTCAAGTTCTCAGAAAGTGGAAAGTCAAAGACGAAAAGCTCCAACCCTTCCATGCCCACTTAGAAGAGTTATCCTCCCGATTCCGAGATATCACCTTCCATTACCTACCCTGAGCAAAGAATAACCTAGCCGATGCTCTCACTACCTTGGCGTCCATGGTCGACATGCCCGAAGGAATAACAATGACCCCTTTCCTAGTTCAAAAGAAAGACAAACCAACCCACTGTTCCCATATCGAGCTTGTCTCCACCGAAGATCCTGAACGAGCTGATTGCTGGTACTATGATATCTTATGCCTCCTCAAACATGGTAGGTATCCCGAGGGTTCCAACAAGAAAGATCGAACAACCCTCCGAAGACTGGCCACTGAAGCCCTTATACTTTTGACTCACTTGAGACTATATTGTATAAGTGCTCATCTAGTTTGGAAATTGTGACAAAATTGTGTCCTACCTAGAATCCAAAGAACCTCAGAAGTTGGTTTGCTACTTCATCTCTCTATCTTGCTTTGATCAAGAACCTATTGCCAACACTCACACACAGTAGAATTCATTTTTTTGCATATCATATTGCATAATTATGTGTGTACATGTGTTGAGTGTGTTTAAATCCCTAAATTGGAATTTTAATAATTTTTTGGGATTTTTTAAACATTTTTAAAATAAGGTTTTCTTAATTAAAACTTGATTTAAAAGTTTCTGGGGTTAATTTGTAAATATCATTTGTTGATTATATTAGCCTAATGTTACCTTGGGTAGAATCCTAAAGCGGAGTAAACTTGAGGGTGTGGTTTTAATTAACTTTGGACGCGCATTTTTTATCCTGTTATTGACCAACACTTGTCCTCGTCTGATTGGCTGAAGTTGTGTTTCTTTACTGAGTTAAAACAGTGCTCGTTCCTAGCCCTTGGATCATTAGCTATCAACGCTCTGCATGTTATCTTGGTGAATCCCAGTACAACTCTTTAGACTAATCAGAATTCGTTTAATCACCGCCTTATTAGAACCCTTAGATCTAAGTCAAGTTGGCTTGACTTAATCCAGGCCCTTGGTTTTGAGCCAGCCTCTCGAACCTTCTCCTCACCCTATAAAAGGGACCCTTCTCTCAGACTTCGAAGACTTTTGCCATTTTCATTTCCTCTGAGAAATAGAGAGAGAAGAGAGAGAAGAGAGAAAACAGAGAGAAGAGAGAGAGTTAGAAACCCTAACCCTGTTCGTCAAACCTCTTCCACCCAAACTCAAACACTTATTCAAAATACCTCCATATCCAAAACACTTCTCTGAGTGTTCTTGAGAGTTTGAGAGTTTGAGTTGAGTTTATTTTTGTTGCTGTAACCTCGTGTTCTCTTGATCTTGTTTTTAACTTAAACGTTTTACTCAGATCCACTTTCTGATTTCATAGAAATTTCAGATCTGAGTTATTCATGTTACATTACACTTAGTTTCATTTTATTTCTCATCTGGAGAAATATATTATTGATTATTTTCTTTAAAACGTTTGCTTACTTTGAAATCAACAATAAATGCTTTCTGTTTCTAGTTCTTGTAAAACTAAACCTTTGACCTAGTTTGGAATCTCACTTGGAGGTTTTCAATCTCGAAAAGTTTGTCTAAATTCTGAGATTGATTAAGACCTTGTCTGTCTTCCTAGCAAGGTATCCGTGGATTCTGGGAATGATTTAAAGGTCACAAAAGGTGAAAAGTTTTGTAAGAAGAAAGAAAAAGAAAAGATCACAGCATATAGTGTTATTGTAATTTGTTAGGACTATTTGTACTTAATAAGTGTGTGTGTGTGCATGCATGTTAGAAAGCACCTTCACAAACACTTTCACCCTACAACAAGAAAAGTGTTGGTAATAAGATCTTAAGAACAAAGAGTCGACGTAAAGTGATGGAACAAATCAGAAGTTAACAAACTGGGAGAACTACATCTACAATCAGAACTGCAGAGAAGTTTAAGGACACCAAATGGTACATTCCTAAACTTATATAGGACTGAGTTGTTTGCATATTAGTTATATAGTTTGTAACTCATATATTTGTTTTAGTGGATTTTTCATTTTACTCCGTAGAGGGAGTCGTGGATGTTTCCTCAATTGGTGAGGTTTTACCACATAAAAAATATTGTGAACATAATCTTTCTACATCTACTCATCTCACTCTTGGTTGTGCTGAGTTTTGAGATTTTTAAACTACTTTATAAATCTGTTATTCAATTCTTGAATAGATCTCGTATATACTGATTTGTTAAACACATCTTGTGTTCAAATAGTTTGGTTTTTACGAAAAGAGTTTCTTAAAAAACAGATCGGAGTTACTTAAATAGTTTATTTTTAATAAACGGCTTTAGTAACATTTTTCAATTGGTATCAGAGTTGTGTAAACTGCTCAAAAGAGATCCTGTGTTTCTGAAATTATTTTCTGAAAATCAATTATGGACGAGAAAAATGAAAGATTTGGTAACTTGACCAGACCTCCAATATTTGATGGAACCAATTTTGCTTACTGGAAAGTAAGGATGATTGCTTTCATTCAAGGAACTTTGGGAGATGATGTGTGGGACATTGTTGAAAATGGTTATATTTTTCCTACTAAACCAACCAACGAAGGAAGTAATGAGAGGGTTAAGAAAGCTCTAAGTGAGTTCACTCAAGAAGATAAACAAGTTTCTCGAAATAATAATAAAGGAAAGAATGCCATATTTATGTCTATAAATGAACATGAGTTCAAAAGAATCTCATCCTGTACCACTTCTAAGGAAGCTTGGGAAACCTTAGTCACTGCTCATGAAGGAGACACTAGAGTTAAGGCTGCTAAAACCCAAATGCTTATTCAGCAGTATAACTCCTTAATTATGTCTGAGACTGAGTCATTTGATGATTTCTATATGAACTTGACTGATATTGTGACCAAACTGCATGCTAATGGGGTGACTTATGACAGACATGAAATTGTATCTAAAATTCTAAGATCATTACCACAGAAATTTGATAACAAAAAATATGCTATTGAGGAAATGTGTGATCAAAATCTCACTCCTGAATTACTCAGTAGTAAACTAAGAACTGTGGAAATGGAACTAGAATTTAAGAAACAATTGACTCAAACCAATAGGAAACAGACTAATTCCAATCTTAGCTTCTCTTCTAAGATAACTAAGCCTGAACTTATATTCCCCACTTATGATTCTGATGAGGAATGCAATATAAAGAGTTTGGACAATCAAATTGCCTTAATTACTAAACAGTTCAAGAAAATTATTAAGTTTAGAAACAAAGTGGCAAATAAACAAGGCAATTCAAATTATCCAACTTCCTCTAATCACAGGCCTCATGAGAAAAACCATGACAAAAATCATAAGGACTCTCACACTAGACCTAATAGAGACCTTAAGAAGACTGAATGCTATAGATGTGGTAAACTGGGGCACATTGCACAAGACTGTAGAGTTAACTTGAACACTCAAAACAAAAACACTAGAGCCAACATTTGCAAAACATGGGATGATTCAAGTGACTCTGAAAAGGAGGAACCTGAGTCATCTGATGTCTTTGATCCTTGCATGTCCTTCTTTGCTAAGATCATATATAATGATGATGTGCTTATGCCTGTATATGAGAATGCTTCTAGTAACTCTACTCCTGCTATTGAGAATCATGTTTATACTGGTTTAGATGCTTTGATTACTGAGAATGTTGCATATTCTTCCTCGGGGTGTGTGAGTCAAAGGGATAGCGATAATGACGATGTCAATGGGTGTGTGAGTTTAACAAATGAATCTTTAGGGGTCACTCCACACACCAAACTTAGTGACTCGGACAATGAAGACCTCCCTGACATTCACACACTTTATGCTAAAACTCTCAAGAAAAGCACTAGACTAGAAAAGATTGTGAAAGATCTCACTAAGAAGTTAGAAGATCTAAGCCTTATGGTTAAACTGAATGCTGAAGAGTATACTACCCAATGTTTGACTCATAAAAGTTTAATTAAAATATTTGATGAAAAACTCAGAGATTTAAAAGAAACAAATGAAACTCTGGAGAAAAATACAAAGGGACATTGTTAGAATTAGAGCAAACTAAAGAAAAGACAGCAACTGTTTTCAAAAAATTTACAAAATTTGAAAATAATTCAAAATGTTTTGATGAATTTGTTGCTGAATCAAAAACAAATTCTGATGATCGAACTGGAATAGGGTTTTGCCCCAATTTGAAAACACAAATAAAATCTTTTGAAAATATCAAGTTTGTGTCAGGAGGCAAAAGACCTATTGAAACATGCCCAGACTTTCATTCTCTAAAAACTGAGTTTGATTCAAAAAATCAAAGTTTTAACATTGGGGAATCAAGTTGCTCTAAACATGAAAGTTCACCTAAGGCTAAATACGTCTGTCCTTCTATTAGGAAGAGTGAGTCTGCATTCAAGACTGTCACACCTAGGAATAGAGTTCAGTCTCAAAACTCTATAAAATCCTTGTTTAGAGACTTTCCTAAGGAGACCCCAATTCTGAGCAATCTTTATTGCTCATACTGCGACATATATGGTCACTCTTTTGATGATTGTTATGCTAGGAGACTCGATAAACCTACCTATAATCCTTATATCTATCAAAACTTTAACTATTCTAGGAGGAGCCGTAACAATTATGTACTTCCTAGACAACCAGATAGAAATTCTAATTATAGAAAGAGAAAGACCAAACCTAAAAGAACATTTACTAGAAGGAATCCTAAGAACTTTTCCAAACCAAATGCCCAAGTCTTTCACAAATCTCAAAATCATGCGCAAAATGTTTTTCAGCAAAAATCCAAAGCTCGCAAATTTTATCAATTAAGAGCTAATAAGCACAAGATGAAAACTAAGGCAATTTGGGTTAGAAAATATGATATATTACCTCAGATGAAGTGTAATGTTGTTGTTACTGCTTTAAAAGATGGACACACATCATCTGGTTGGTACTTAGACTCTGGATGTTCTAAGCATATGACTGGTGATGAAACTAAAATTTTAAACAAAACCAGTTTTGCTGGTGGTAAAGTCATTTTTGGTGATGGAGTTTCATCTCAAATCATAGGCAAAGGAACTCTCCAAGAAGATGGGCTTCCTATTCTTCAAGATGTTCTTCTAGTCAATGGTCTTAAGGCAAATCTACTTAGCACATTGCAATTTTGTGACTCAGATCATACTGTTACCTTTTCAAAGAAAAATTGCAAAATTTTAAATGAAAAAGGTGAATGCATAATTACTGGATTCAGAACTCCTGACAATTGCTACACTGTCATGAACAATTCTGAAATCTATAATGTTGCCAGAATGGATGACAATGAGATATGGTATAACAGAATGGGTCATATAAATTACGATAATCTTAGTAGATTGACCTCTCAGGAAATAGTTAGAGGAGTTCCTAAAATCAAACTTATACCCAATCTTATCTGTGGTTCCTGTCAAGTAGGTAAAATTTTTAAGGCACCTCATAAGAAAGTCAAAGATATTCTAACCTCTAATCCCTTAGAACTCATCCATATGGACCTAATGGGTCCCTCCCAAACTGTTAGTCTTTGTGGACACAGTTACATCCTAGTTATGGTTGATGACTTCACTAGATTTACCTGGGTAGCCTTCTTAAAACAAAAGTCTGAAACATTTCAAACCTTCCTAAAAATTCTACTTAGGATCGAAAATGTGAAGGATACTCAAGTGAATAGAATTCGTAGTGATAGAGGTGGTGAATTCAAAGACACTGGTATTGTAGAATACTGTGACTATAATGGTTATAAACACGAGTTCAGTGCTCCTAAGACCCCTCAACAAAATGGTATTGCGGAGAGAAAGAATCGTACCCTTCAGGAGATGGCACGTGTTATGTTACATGCCAAGAATTTACCTAAATATTTTTGGGTAGAGTCTATTCGTACTGCTTGTCATATTATAAATAGGGTCTATCTTAGAAAGAATTCCAAACAAACCCCTTACGAACTTTGGTACAATAAAAAGCCTAATCTCAAATACCTTAGAACCTTTGGCAGTACTTGTTATGTATGTAAAGATAGGGAACACTTGTCCAAATTCGAGAGCCGAGGAGATAAAGCCATATTTTTAGGATATTCGCCTAACAGTAGAGCTTATCGAGTGTACAATCTTCGAACTAAAACCTTGATGGAATCCATAAATGTAATTGTAAGTGACACTACTGTAGAAAGCAAGACTGGTGAATTTTCTATTGAGGAAGAGTCTACAAATATTTTAGAAAATGACTCCTCTACAATGGATAATTCATTACCTATTGAGACACCTGAGGTACCTGACTGGGTTTCTAAAGATCATCCCATAAATAACGTAGTTGGTAACCCTAGTGAGCCAGTGCGTACAAGATCCCAACTCAGAAACTATGCACATTATGCATGTTTTGTTTCCCTTATGGAACCAAATAATGTTAATGAGGCATTGAATGACTCTCATTGGATTTCTGCTATGCAGGAAGAACTTTTACAATTTGTCATTCATGATGTTTGGTATCTTGTTCCACGTCCTGATCACAAAAAAGTTGTTGGCACACGTTGGATTTTCAAAAATAAGACTGATGAAAATGGGATAATAATTAGAAATAAAGATAGATTAGTTGCTCAAGGATACTCTCAAATAGAAGGAATAGATTTTAACGAGACCTTTGCTCCTGTTACTCGTTTAGAATCTGTTCGTCTGCTTTTTGCTATAGCTTGCCACATGCACTTTACACTGTACCAAATGGATGTCAAATCTGCGTTCCTTAATGGAATACTGGATGAAGAAACCTATGTAGAACAACCTAAAGGGTTCATTGACCTTAAACATCCAAATCATGTATTTCGTCTGAAAAAGGCTTTGTATGGCCTTAAACAAGCTCCTAGAGTTTGGTATGAGCGTCTTTCCAGTTTTCTTTTAGATAAAGGTTTTAAAAGAGGCGGAAATGACCAAACCCTTTTTGTCAAACATTTTGACAAACACATAACTATTGCTCAAGTTTATATGGACGATATTATATTTGGATCAACTCCTCCCTCAGAAGTCAAATCCTTCTCTGAAACTATGCATAAGGAATTTCAAATGTCCCTTTTGGGGGAGCTACAATTCTTCTTAGGCCTTCAAGTCAAACAAAATTCAGATGGATTACTTGTATCGCAATCCAAGTACGCTTTAGAGATAGTAAAGAAATTTAGCCTTGAGAATGCTAAAAATGCTAAAACGCCCATGAGTACTACGCTAAAACTCTTTAAAGATGAAAATGGAACATCTGTAGATCCTACTCTGTATCGTAGTATGATAGGCACTTTACTATACCTTACTGCCTCGCGTCCTGATATTATGTATGCTGTGTGTGTATGTGCTCGATATCAAAGTAACCCTAAAGAGATCCACTTGAATGCTGTTAAACGTATCATTAAATATGTAAAAGACACTCTAAATCTAGGACTTTGGTACACTAATGACACACCTAGCACTATAATTGGGTACACTGATGCTGACTGGGCTGGGTGTACTAATGATAGTAAAATCACATCAGGATCATGTTATTATATTGGTAATAACTTGGTAGGATGGAGTAGTAAAAAACATAACTGCACATCACTCTCAACAGCTGAATCTGAATACATAGCCGCTGGCAGCTGTTGTGCGCAATTAATGTGGCTTAAACAAATGCTAAGTGATTATGGTATTCAAGAAAACCAATTGCATCTCTATTGTGATAATCAAAGTACGATTAATATTTCTAAAAATCCTGTTCAACACTCGCGAACAAAGCATATTAAAATAAGACATCATTTTATACGTGAATTGGTTGAATCTAAGGAATTAGAAATCAATTATCTTTATACTGATCTACAACTCGCAGATATGTTTACCAAACCTCTAGATTATAATAGATTCATTTCATTACGAAAATCTATTGGTATGGTTTATGCTGACTAATCTTTTTGCAGTTTATCCAAGTTTTCCCCTTTGTCCATTTGAGACAAAATGGGGGAGAAATTTGAGTCTATTCAATTCTTACATATTCTAAACAGCTTGATCTTAGTGAATTATTGCAGGTTCTTATTGTACAGTTTCTCTCAACAGTTGTAATAGGGTATTCAAATGTACTTGGTTGAGTTATGTACTTTTTTATTTCTAGGAATTGGGTAGATAGAATTTTGATAGGAATACGTTTTTCTTACTTTCTTGTTGCCCTACGAGTCCAAGATGACTCAAAGGAGATTTTGTCTCATATTTCCAAAGGGGGAGATTGAAGCCCTTATACTTTTGATTCACTTGAGTCTATATTGTATAAGTGCTCATCTAGTTTGGAAATTGTGACAAAATTGTGTCCTACCTAGAATCCAAAGAACCTCAGAAGTTGGTTTGCTACTTCATCTCTCTATCTTGCTTTGATCAAGAACCTATTGCCAACACTCACACACAGTAGAATTCATTTTTTTGCATATCATATTGCATAATTATGTGTGTACATGTGTTGAGTGTGTTTAAATCCCTAAATTGGAATTTTAATAATTTTTTGGGATTTTTTAAACATTTTTAAAATAAGGTTTTCTTAATTAAAACTTGATTTAAAAGTTTCTGGGGTTAATTTGTAAATATCATTTGTTGATTATATTAGCCTAATGTTACCTTGGGTAGAATCCGAAAGCGGAGTAAACTTGAGGGTGTGGTTTTAATCAACTTTGGACGCGCATTTTTTATCCTGTTATTGACCAACACTTGTCCTCGTCTGATTGGCTGAAGTTGTGTTTCTTTACTGAGTTAAAACAGTGCTCGTTCCTAGCCCTTGGATCATTAGCTATCAAGGCTCTGCATGTTATCTTGGTGAATCCCAGTACAACTCTTTAGACCAATCAAAATTCGTTTAATCACCGCCTTATTAGAACCCTTAGATCTAAGTCAAGTTGGCTTGACTTAATCCAGGCCCTTGGTTTTGAGCCAGCCTCTCGAACCTTCTCCTCACCCTATAAAAGGGACCCTTCTCTCAGACTTCGAAGACTTTTGCCATTTTCATTTCCTCGGAGAAATAGAGAGAGAAGAGAGAGAAGAGAGAAAACAGAGAGAAGAGAAAGAGTTAGAAACCCTAACCCTGTTCGTCAAACCTCTTCCACCCAAACTCAAACACTTATTCAAAATACCTCCATATCCAAAACACTTCTCTGAGTGTTCTTGAGAGTTTGAGAGTTTGAGTTGAGTTTATTTTTGTTGCTGTAACCTCGTGTTCTCTTGATCTTGTTTTCAACTTAAACATTTTACTCAGATCCACTTTCTGATTTCATAGAAATTTCAGATCTGAGTTATTCATGTTACATTACACTTAGTTTCATTTTATTTCTCATCTTGAGAAAAAAATTGTTGATTATTTTCTTTAAAACGTTTGCTTACTTTGAAATCAACAATAAATGCTTTCTGTTTCTAGTTCTTGTAAAACTAAACCTTTGACCTAGTTTGGAATCTCACTTGGAGGTTTTCAATCTCGAAAAGTTTGTCTAAATTCTGAGATTGATTAAGACCTTATCTGTCTTCCTAGCAAGGTATCCGTGGATTCTGGGAATGATTTAAAGGTCAAATAAGGTGAAAAGTTTTGTAAGAAGAAAGAAAAAGAAAAGATCACAGCATATAGTGTTATTGTAATTTGTTAGGACTGTTTGTACTTAATAAGTGTGTGTGTGTGTGCATGCATGTTAGAAAGCACCTTCACAAACACTTTCACCCTACAACACGAAAAGTGTTGGTAATAAGATCTTGAGAACAAAGAGTCGACGTAAAGTGCTGGAACAAATCATAAGTTAACAAACTGGGAGAACTACATCTACAATCAGAACTGCAGAGAAGTTTAAGGACACCAGAGGGTACATTCCTAAACTTATATAGGACTGAGTTGTTTGCATGTTAGTTATATAGTTTGTAACTCATATATTTGTTTTAGTGGATTTTTCATTTTACTCCGTAGAGGGAGTCGTGGATGTTTCCTCAATTGGTGAGGTTTTACCACGTAAAAAATATTGTGAACATAATCTTTCTACATCTCCTCATCTCACTCTTGGTTGTGCTGAGTTTAAGATTTTTAAACTACTTTATAAATCTGTTATTCAATTCTTGAATAGATCTCGTACATACTGATTTGTTAAACACATCTTGTGTTCAAATAGTTTGGTTTTTACGAAAAGAGTTTCTTAAAAAAACAGATCGGAGTTACTTAAATAGTTTATTTTTAATAAACAGCTTTAGTAACATTTTTCAGCCACCCAGTACATCATCTGTCATAAAGCTCTACTCAAGAGGAACTTCGATGGAACTCATCTATACTGTATCGCAGGAGCTGAGATTGAGAAGATAATGCAAAAAATCCACAGCAGGGAATGCGAACCCCACATGAATGGTCACATGCTTGACAAGAAGATCATCCGACCGGGATATTACTGGACCTCCATGGCCCAAGACTGCACTGCCTATGTCCGGAGATGCCTCAAATGCCAACAATTCTCCAATCTTCAACACCTACCTCCGTGAGAATTATACAACATGACTTCTCCCTGGCCGTTCTCCACCTAGGGTGTCGACATCATAGGGAAGGTTACACCAAAGGCTTCAAACGGACATGAGTTCATCCTAGTTTCCATCGATTACTTCACCAAATGGGTCGAAGATGAGTCATACGCAGTATTGAATTCCAAGAAAGTGGCCAAATTCCTCAAGAAGAATATCATCTTTCGATATGGGGTCTCGCATGAGCTAGTGTCAGATAACGGGTTGCATTTTGAAGCAGAAGTCACAGAATTAGTCAACGAGTATGGGATTCAAAGACACAAATCTTCTCCTTACCGACCTCAGACCAATGGTGCAGTTGAAGCCGCCAACAAAAACCTCAAAGCTATCATCAGCAAGATAACCAAAAGCTTTAGGGATTGGGCCGATCGGATCCCATACGCCCTCTGGGGCTATCGAACCTCAATCCGAAATTCTACTGGGGTTACCCCTTACTTTCTGGTCTACGGCATGGAAGCAGTCCTACCCGTGGAGCTGGAAATACCCTTGCTACGCATCATGCTTGAAAGCAAAGTTAGCGAAGAAGACTGGTGCCAAGGCCGTCTCGATGAGATGGCCCTCCTAGATGAAAGGAGATTAAAAGATATTTACCACATATAAGGGTATCATCGCCGAATAGCACGATCATTCAACAAGAGAGTCAAGGACCGCGGTGTCCAAGAGGGAGACTTAGCCCTCAAGGAGATAATAGAACCCATCTGGGACCCCAGAGGGAAATTCAAGCCCAATTGGAGCGGCCCCTACATTGTGAAGAAAATCTTGTCCGGCGGTGCCGCCATGCTCACTGACCTAGATGGGGAAGAGATGGCTCGTCCAGTCAATCTGGACCGTCTCAAGAAATTCTACCCCTAGTCTGAAATCTCGGCGCGCTACGACTCTTCTCATCCCCCTTCTATTCTAAAAAAAAAAAACTCTTCATTTCCCTCTACCCAGAACTACGTGGGCCTGATCCTCTACAAAAACTATTTTCAAACAGATAAAAAACTTTTTCAAAACCCCCCAGAGGTACGTAGGCAACTCATACACCTCACATGAGTGCGACCCTTTCTTTTTCACAAAATACTATTCTTTTCTTACCTCCGAGAACGACGGTTCATTCTAAAAATACTTGAACAAAATGATTATGTATGCCTTAGCGATCAATATAGATAATTCAAAATACAAATTTCATCGAAAGGCACAGCTAGATGATCATAAACTTGTTTATTTCATTAATAAAAAAATTCAGTACGGATTACATAAGAAAAGGAACGGATAACTCCTTTCCCCCACTATCGTAAAAAGAGAAATAAAATCCCCACATCTATCATCCGTTACATAAATAAACTCCCCAAGAGTCCTACCCACAGCTACCAGAGGAGCCTACACCCTCATCATCTACAACCCGTGGTCCCCAAGTTTCCCCTGCTTGAATAGAGTGCCTCAAACACTCCATGGACCGATGAGCCCGAACCATCTTCAAAAAGACCACAACACCCCCTTCCATGGTGTTGGATAAAACAAACCATCTTTGTCCAGTCTCCACTTCTAACATCTTGCTGACTATTTTCCTCCACAACCACTTCATATAATCTTTGGGGACATGCCAAACCTTCCCGACAGACTGAGAGGGATGGGTCGCCGGACGCCAATTTTCCCATAGAGATCCAAGCAACAGACGCAGGCGCTCAGTCAAATCTTCTACCGAAAAGAAATTTAGTGTCTGAGGTGTCACAACCTGTGCCCAGCCAAATTGGCGCAGAAGCCGCCAAGGTAAATAAAGTGAGGTCTGCCTGAGACCAACCAGTCGCACATATGAATACTCTCCTAGCTCCAGAACAGGCTGCAACTGCCCCCACCAAGTCACTGACCAATACAGACCACGAGCCCCATATTCCACAAGCTAATTCTCCCAGTTCTCAATATACATGCCAACGCTGATGAAGGGGTGTGAAAAGAAGTTGGGTACGATCGATAAGGGATACTCTGGAGGAGTCGCCAAGCAGAATCTTTCAGATAACCACATGAACAACATCATGGGGCTACCCCTCAAAAAGTCAGAACGACCTTCTCTCCAGGCATCCAGGCCATTCAGAGTCTCCGCCAGTATCACCGCCGCAGAATTGCGATGTTATGACATCCATGAGGTAATGGCTGCAAGTTGCGGGTCCGCCAGTAGTTCCCCAGTCACCAACATCAATTTTAAAACCAGGCCCAGAACAACGGCTCCAGCATATCCAGCATCACCTACTTCCTGCAAATTCACGGACTGCAGCACCGCTGGGAGGGAGATCATTCCTCCAGCAACCAATGATCTGGCCGTCGAAGGCAAAATATGAAGAAGCCCAGCCAATAAATTCCCGGGAGAACAGGAAAATTTGAGCAAATCTGCAGCAACACTGGGATTTACACCCAGTATGCAGAAAACTCCTCGTAGGTAGGACAAACTTCATCCAACCCAAAGCGGAATACATGGTCTTCGAGGTACCAGAATTGTCCCGCCGCCATCAGCACGTTCCACTCAATAGGCCGATTACGCCACAAGGAGACTCGACGCATGTTGAAAGCATTATAGTCAACATTATAAGAGCACATATCTTCCAAGGCTTCGAGGTAGTTGGCAATCTCAATGCTACAAGGGAGAGCCATTTTGCAAAACTAAGAGATAGTGGGCAAGTCGGTAAGAATGCAAAGGTGTGATGAAAACACTCCACCCTTACCCCTTTTTATACTTGAAAACCCCCACAAGGGACATAATCCCGCAGAAATCGGAGGTAATCCTACCCCAAAAGGTACCAAAGGCTGAAGAGGGTACCAATCAAAGCTTTGAATTGATGGGACTGGACTGAACTGTCGATAGGCAGGACATGGTGCTTGCCGATCGGCAACCCCCCATTTTTAGAAATTTCCCTCTTTTCCTCTTTTGTCAAATCAGAAAACTCAATAAAAATAAATTGATATTCTCGACAGAATTTCAAGAATCCTCTTTTTTTTCCTTATAAAATTCCCCTTTTAATTAAATACTTTCCTTAAAAAAAAAAAAAAAATTTCCAAAAAAATTCCTTTTTACGGTCTCGGAAGCAAAGTAAAAAGCGCACATGCATTCATTCATCATTAATAAAAGATAATAAAAAAACTCCATTGCATTGCATATATCTATTTTTTTATATTACATCATTTTTGCAGGAAATAAAAAGAAAAACAAAAATAATGGGACTCAACCCAAACCCACATTCCCTCTTCCTCTCTCTCAAGAGCTTCCACCCCTGCGACGTGCTTTCTTTCCCCTACAACGAGACGATGCGCCAACACTACCCGAACCAGAATCCTCTCCGGACGGCACCAAGCAAGAAGGAACAGGCACCGCGTCCCGAATATGGGCATTCACCGAAGATATCCAGTCTCTGATGTCTCGTAGCCAAGTGGTCGACACTCGGACTTGCTGTAAGAAAAAAGTGAAATCAGAATCAAAACAGAGATGACCAAAATAGAAAAAAAAAGAAAGAGAGGAACATAAAGGTATACCGCAGGTCGGAGAACCTCCTCTGTCAAACCCAACTCCTCCGGATCTATCGCATGAGGACCATCCTTCCATCAGCCCGCCGAATGTTGTATGAGGGGGTATGCAACCGCACAAAAGGGACCTCCGAGGTCTCCACCACCGCAGATATTGTCGGATCGCCGCCACTGTGGGAAGATCCCACCTTCCGACTCGAACCCGCAGGAAGAAAAGGCAGGGCATCATATATGCTGGGCGCCATCAACCAGCTCGTCACAAAGTCCATATAGTCATACGGCGCAGCCGTATCGATGTACAACAAGTAGGACTCGCCGATCATCGTCGAGATCCTCTCATCCTCCGACAGCAGTCGCTCCCGCCTCATAGAGGTAGGAGGCTGTGCGGGTGGCACCACCACCTCCTCCTCAGAAATCTGACGAACCACCCTCTCCCCGAGATACCAAGAATGGCCAAAATCGTGCGCTAGCAAATGCCTCATCCGTGCATTTACCCCGGTTGCCCCCGCATCCTGAATAGTTGTCCCCCAGGGATAAAAGGTCATCTGAAATATACAAGCAAGCATAAATCAATACAAGATCAGAAGGTGCAAAAACCAAGACTGAAATGGAAAGAGTCTTACCCTACCGCTGGTCAGGTCATTCAAGACCCGACGCACCGCCTCCAGAGAGAGAGATCCCTTCGACTGCCGATTGGACTTACGCCATCGATACAATCGGTAGAAGTCCCCAAAAGTGTCATCCCTTAAAGTGATCAACGGGGTATTGCACCCAATCACCTCATAGAACCACGTCTGAATTCACAAGCAAAAAGAGACGCATAAGGAAAACGCGAATGCATGAAAGGAAAATGCGAATGCATGAAAAGAAATGCACAAATTAAAGAATACCTCAAGAAGGTACGTGGCCTCAGTAAAGGTCTACCGGCAGCACCGACTGAATGTATCCAGAGAAGAGTAAATGGTCGCCAAAGTTAGACTCCCCCAGTCATAGAAATGGATGTTCGAAAACATCCTCAGGTACAACAAGAACCACAAATGGACGACGTCGCCGCTCGATGCCACCATGAAACCGCCCAACAACAGCAAAATAAATGGCTTCCTGCAAATCAATGCACAAACTTTGGTAAGATTAGTAAGTAATTTCATCTATTAAATTCCTTTTTACATCAATGCACAAGCTTTCCATAGATTAATCATGGCTTCCTGCAAATCAAACACTGTTTTCATTACTTTCAGCATGCTAGGCTAGATTTTATAAGGCCGGGATACATGAACCCAGCCTGATGTGTAATTGCGTGTGTATAACATTAATCTTCTGAATTTAGTGATTGATTACGACCGTATTGCGTAGGAACACAATAATTGTAGATCTTTATATCTCATTTGCCTCTGGGTAACCGGGATGATTTAGAATGCAATTCGAGTGTAACTATCGTGATAACGATTTACTCATCCTCAGATTAAGTATGATGCGGGCTTGAACCTCGTATACGTAATGCTTGGGAGTACTAAATTCTGGGTCAAATTAATCATTTAAATTTACGATTAGTATTATAACTGCAATACACTAGGGTTGGGAGATTGTGTTCCCGTCCTGTTTTTCTCATCACTTAGCTCAAAAGTTTCAAATCATCTTTCAATCATATTTTAGGTAATTTAGTGTAATTGCATCTTCTCATAATTTCATAATTTCATCTAGTGTAATCATTCTCAAAACCAAATCATTTTCTCTTTTTCTTTTTAGAGTCAGAGTTAGGATTCACTTATCTTTCCCATCGTTACAAATTTGTTGTCCTTTTTCCCCGAGGATCGATACCCGACTTATCGGATTATTACTTGAGTGACAGGCTTGCACTTGAGTCTAGAGAGTACGCACTTCTGATACACATTCTGAGTCGCGTCAAGTTTTTGGCACCGTTTTCGGGGAACTAGGTAGACATAGGATTAGATCGAGTCAATCCAAAACTTTGACCAAAAATTTTCAAAAATCCAAAAACCTAAAAAAACCAAATTCAAAAAGCACAAAAAGATTCACCACCATCTCTCATAAGCTTTTAATGCAAAATTCTGAACTCACTCCCACACCTCATAATACTCCAACCAGCATTCACGATAATCCAATTGTTGAGTACAACCCCGATAGCCCCCACACTCCTAACGCCCCATAACTCTGGATCCCACCTCTCACACCGTCACACTCAATCTCCAATAACACTCCATTTTCCTTCTTAGGACACACCTCCGAGCACACTTTGAGCACACCAAGTGAGAGCATTGAGTCGTTAAGAGAGAGAGATGTCACAACACGGTAGTGCAGCCTCCGGTGAGGAAGAGGCCCCGTACCGCCTACCGAGAGAAATCTTATATTCCGAGCGCACTGTCACTCTAGGATGCATTATATTCTCGTATAATGCCGAGCAATTCCGTTTCAAAAATGGGATGATCCAGATGTTACCTCATTACCATGGTATGGATTCTGAAAAACCATATCTTCACATTAGGTAATTTGAGGATGTGTACGATACTCTCAATGATCAAACTTGCACACAAGAGGTGATCCGCCTCAAACTCTTCCCCTTCTCGCTCAAAGATAAAGCTAAGACCTGGATATGGTCTTTACCTCCAAGCTCGATTCCATCTTGGAACGAGTTGCAATCGAGATTTCTCAAGAAATTCTTCCCAACACATCGAACAATCTCCATAAAGGCTCAAATTCAAGCATTCAGACAATCTGAAAATGAGCCATTTCATCAATGTTATGAACGTTTCAGCGAGTTAATTACTTCATGCCCCCATCATGGATTTCATTCAGCGCAAATCATCTCTTTTCTCTATAATGGGCTGAATCTTAACTCCAAGCAACTTGTTGAAACTATGGGAAGTGGTCCTTTTATCGACTTAGACGCCCACGATGCTGAGCTTCACCTGAGGTATGTCGCCGAGACTACCCAATCCTGGGATACATCTGACCCTAATGCTCAAAATCAAAATCGTCAAGTGACCACCACTCCGACAGCATCCGACCTATTTCATGTAGAAAAGAGTTCTACAGCGGATAGTCAGATCGATATGCTTGAGAAAGAAGTGCGAGACCTACGTGGCATATGTGGAAGACGACCAACTGGATCCATACCAAACCCCATTAAAAAGGTGTGTGCGATTTGTGAAGCGGGTCATTCAACTAAGGAATGCCTGACTATACCCGCCTACAAAGTGATGTTTTAAGCAAGTTAGTGGGATAGGAGGTTTTAAGGGTAATTTGGGTGCACCGCACGGGAATTCTTACAACCCTTCATGGAAAAACCATCTTGGTTTTAGCTATGGGCAACAACATGCTGCGATGAACCCTACTTCACATGTCTCCCCTCCTCCACCACAACACTTTCAACAAGCCCCACACATGCAAGGACATGTGCAAGCACCACCACCTCAAGGATCTTATATTCCGCCACCGCGGAGAACTCTCGAGGATACCATGCATCAATTCATCGCAAGCCAGACTGTAACCAATGATAAATATGATCGTCTGATTAGCGACATAAATGCAAGTTTATCAAAGATACGATCCTCATTGAGTGTTCAAGAGAAGGGCAAGTTTCCTGCCCAAGGCCAAAGACCTCCCCAAGGTCAAACTAGTGTTAGCTCCACCTCTACTGAACATCAGGAGCAATGTCAAGCTATGACCACTCTTCGTAGTGGGAGAGTCATTGATTTATCACCTCCCCCACACGACACAACGAAAGATAAGGAGATTTTGCCCGGCACGAAAGAGGCCGAAGATGTCCCCTTAAATGAGAGTGATAAAGAAGACGCTTGTGAGCCTAAGGTAGTAGTGAAACCGCCCTCCGCAGAATTGTTTCCTCAAAGGTTGATTCCCTCCCATAAAGGAAACCCACGTGAAGACGTGCTAGAAGTACTAAAGCAAGTAAAGTTGAACTTACCTTTCCTTGATGCCATTAAGCAAATTCCAGCTTATGCAAAAGTCATCAAAGACTTGTTGACGGTAAAGAGAAAGATGAAGGTAAAAAAGAATGATTTTATAGCACAGAACGTGAGCTCCATTCTACTAAATGATCTCCCGCCTAAATTCAAAGATCCCGGTGCACCCACCATTTCCTGCATCATTAGAGAAAACAAAATCAAAAATGCCTTACTTGACTTGGGAGCAAGTGTAAATATATACTCCCTTATTCCATTTATAGGCAACTTGATTTGGGCGACCTCAAGCCCACAAAGGTCACTCTCTAATTAGCGGATCGAACAGTGAAGATCCCACGAGGCATAGTCGAGGATGTGATCGTCCAAGTTGACACTTTCTACTTCCCGATAGACTTTGTCATTTGGGACACGGAGCCCTCCTTCAACCCGAGCAACCATGTTCCCATCATCCTTGGGCACCCTTTCTTAGATACAGCTAATGCAATCATCAATACCCGGAATGGGCGAATGCAACTCACCTTTGGGAATATGACCTTAGAGACCAATATCTTCCACATAGCCCAACATACGAGGGAAGAAGATGATCTTCACGCGATGAGCTTCATAGATAAGATTGTAGAGGAGTACTTTGAGGATAATTTTTTTGGCGATGCCTTAGGGTCCTGTTTAGTGGCGAAACACGAGAGTGAGGGGACGTACACCGACTTCGAGAGGGAGGTTAGGGAGTTGAGAGAGTTACTCGATGAGAGTGCGTCGGACGAGGACGCGAGAGATGTTAATTGGGTTTCCAGATTCGAGGAGTTACCTCCGAGGGATATACGCATGGTTCCCTCCAGCGATAAATTTCAAACCCTTGAATTAAAGAAACTCCCCTCCCATATTAAATATGCATACATAGGAGAGGATGAGACATTTCCTGTTGTTGTCTCCTCTAGCCTAGACGAAGAGCAGGAGGGTAAATTACTGAAAATTCTGAGGAAGCACAAAAGTGCTTTTGGTTGGTGCATTACTGATTTGAAGGGGATAAGTCCTTTGATTTGCACTCACAAGATCCATCTCGAAGAGGATGTTAAGCCCTCAAGAGAAATGCAAAGAAGGATAAATCCCAACATGAAAGAAGTTATGAGAACCGACATTATCAAGTTATTGGATGCTGGGATTATTTACCCAATCTAAGATAGCAAGTGGGTGAGACCCATTCAAGTCATCCCAAAGAAGTCGAGCATGACAGTGATAGAGAATGCTAAGGGAGAGTTAGTTCCCCAACGTACCACCATCGGGTGGCGCGTTTGCATTGATTATCGGAAACTCAATGCGGGAACTAGGAAAGACCATTTCCCCTTACCATTTATTGATCAAATGCTTGAGAGAGTAGCGGGCCACCCTTACTATTGCTTCCTTGATGGTTATTCCAGATATAACCAGATTGAGGTAGATGCACTTGACCAGGAGAAAATGACCTTCACTTTCCTTTTTAGTACGTTTGCCTACAAACGTATGCCATTCGAATTGTGTAATGTACCTACGACCTTTCAAAGGTGAATGCTGAGCTTATTTAGCGACATGGTCGAGAAAGGACTCGAAGTATTCATGGATGATTTCAACGTTTTTGGCACCTCTTTCGATCGTTGTCTAGAAAAACTGGAAAAAGTACTTACCCGTTGTGTGGAAAAGAACTTAGTGCTGAATTAGGAGAAATGCCATTTCATGGTCACCGAGGGAATAGTTCTTGGCCACATAGTATCATCCAAGGGAATAGAAGTCGAAAGGGCAAAAATAGATGTCATAGCTGATCTCCACCACCAAAATCGCTCAAGGACGTGCGCTCTTTCTTGGGCCACGCTGGGTTTTATCGAAGGTTCATTAAGGACTTTAGCGCCATCGCTAGACCCTTAAGCAACCTAATCATGAAGGACACCCTATTTGAGTGTACGGAAGCATGCCAAAGCTCTTTTGAAAAATTGAAAACCATGCTTGTGTTCGCTCCCATCATGCAAGTTCTGGATTGGTCCTTACCATTCGAACTTATGTGTGACGCTAGCGATTATGCGATAGGGGTTGTTTTGGGCCAAAGAAAAGATAAGCAAGCTCCTGTCATCTACTATGCTAGCCGAACTCTTACCGTACCTCAACTCAACTACTCTACCACGGAGAAACAGTTACTAGCGGTAGTCTTTGCCCTTGATAAATTCCGGTCATACCTCATTGGTTCTCCTATTACTTGCTTCACCGACCACGCGACTTTGAAATACCTACTTACAAAGAAAGATGCAAAGCCGCGCCTCATAAGGTGGATCCTACTCCTACAAGAGTTCAATCTCTCCATTAAAGATAAGAAAGGAGTAGAAAACATCGTTGTCAACCACTTATCACGGCTTTCGTCTGACGTACCTAGTGATCCCATACCCATAGACGAATACTTCCCGTATGAGCAACTCTTTGCCACCTCTTCTTTGCCCTGGTTTGCGGATATAGTGAACTACCTTGTCACGGGAGCTGTCCCTCCCGACTGGACACCGCAAGATAAGAAAAGGTTTATTACTTGGTTGCGCATGTTCTTTTATGATGATCCGTTCCTTTTTAAATATTGCGCCGACCAAATCATCCGACGATGTGTACCGGATGACGAGATCCCAAAAGTCATCCAGTTTTGTCATTCGAAAGCTTGTGGAGGCCAATTTTCGACGAAAAAGACGGCCGCTAAAATTCTGTAATGTGGCCTATATTGGCCCAAAATATTCCGGGATGTGAACGCTGCTTGCAAATTTTACAATAGGTGCCAACAGATGGGGTCCATTACCCGTCGAGACATGATGCCTCTTACCCCTATACTCATTATTGAGATCTTCGACTGTTGGGGTATTGACTTCGTGGGCCCTTTCCCCCCGTCCTTTGGTTTCCTATAGATCCTTGCCGCGGTAGACTACGTTTCTAAATGGGTGGAAGATATAGCTACCAAGACAAATGAAAACAAAGTGGTGATAAAGTTCTTGCAGGAACACATACTTTCCCACTTCGGTGCACCGAATGAGATAATCAACGATAATGGCATGCACTTTTTTAATAGGCCATTCGGGAAGCTAATGAGAAAGTATGGTGTCGTTCACAAGGTTGGAATGACTTATTAACGACAAACGAATGGGCATGCCGAAACTAGCAAATCGGGAAATCAAGAACATTCTTGAAAAGATCGTCAATCCTACCCGGAAAGATTGGTCACTTAGATTGAACAATTTGCTATGGGACTATCGTACCGCATATAAAAATTAACTCGGCATGTCCCCGTTCCGCTTTATGTATGGCAAAACTTTCCATCTTCCCGTTGAACTAAAACACAAGGCGTATTAGGAAATTAAGCAATTGAATTATGCCATGGATAAGGTCGGTGAAGCCTGCGAGCTTCAATTGAATGAGTTAGAAGAACTACGCAATGATGCGTATGAGAATGCTAAAATTTATAAGGAAAGGATGAAACTCACTCACGATAACATCATTCGACGCAAAGAGTTTCTTCCCGGGCAAAAATTTCTTCTCTACAACTCTCGGCTTCATCTTTTTCCGAGCAAGTTGCGGTCACGATGGTCTGGCCCGTTCGTTGTGAAGAATGTTTTCCCTCATGGTGCTGTTGAATTAGATGATTTAAAAGGGGGAAATACATTCAAAGTGAATCGACAACGCCTAAAGCCATATCTAGAGGCTTGTGTGGAAGAAGTCGACACCATTTGGTTATAGAACCCCGTTTACGGGGTAGAGTGAGCTGTTATAGCGAGGTCATCGCACCCTCGACGTGTATGGGGTGAGAGTCGTGTGTGTAGTGAGCGTCGATAGGACTAGGGTTCATTCGGGAAAAGCATTCGCGTGTTTCGGGAATATTGCATCCAGTTGTGTTGGTCATTGGTTTCGAGAGGTTTTGATCCAAATTGATCGGGAGTATGTTGTGAAAGTGAAAATTTTCGGAGAAGAGCATTCGAAACTAAGTTAGGGGGAAATTCAGCTCAAATAGATGAGCCGGGCCGGTTCCTTTAATTTTAAGGTGAATCGGTCCGCCCCCGAATCGATTCCTTTAATTTTAAGGCGGACCGGTCTGCTAGTCGGATTTGCCTGAACAATTAAGGACCGAATCGGTCCGCCCTTACTCCGGACCGGTCCGCCTTCTGCAGATTTGTTTTTAACCCTTCCCAAGATTCACCCCCCTTCTCCCCAATCCTCTTCATTCCCTCTAATTCGTCTTCCCAACCTTACCCTTTCCCTCCCAAATTCACCCCCTTTTCCCTCCAAACCCTTTTCCTCCAATTTCAACCCCTACACTCACCCCTTCACCTATAAATACACACCCAAACCCTCCCTTCCATCCACACCTTCAACCAAACTCCTTTCTTCTCTCTCCCTAATTTGCCAAGCACAAATCCCTCTTATTTCCATGGCTCAACGCGCTGTCCCCACCAAGTACGACTCCACCGACATCCACCCCTCCGGTCATGGAGAGTTCTGCTCCCGCCATGAGGAGCGATGGTGCCATCGGTTCTTCGGTTTGGATCGTAAACTCTATATGGAGCGCGTTGTCCAATGGACCGGGCTGCCCAACTCCTTCACCGCCCTATTCATGGCTAGGGGTTGGTGCCGATTCCTCAACGAACCCTATGAAGCAGTTTGGGCAACCGAAGTTCGATCCTTTTATGGCACCCTTGTTCGGACGGGCCAATTCGAGGCCCAAGCTTACGTGGATGGGCATGTCATCCCATTTTTATTGGCTCTTCTCACGACCAAGTTGGCCGAGTACGATATTCCGTAAGTTCAAGACTTCACCTATCCATGGAACGTCCCTCCGGTCGCCAAAGATGTGATCATGGAGCGCATTTCCCCGAAGTTGCATGGACGGGGTAAACTGTCACCGTTGGATGCCTTAACGAGAAGGCGCGCCTCACTTTTCAGATTGTGTGCGCCAATATATTGCAAACGTCCAACGATTTCGCCATGCGGCCCTGGCAGACCACTTTGACTTACCATCTCTTTGACCCGCACACTTCCATCCACTTGGCCCGTACCTTATACGCCGATATCATCAACGCGTCCTTGGATAAGAAAGGTGCTGCCCCATTGCCATATGCCCATTTGATCATGTCTATCCTCAAAGATGCTGGCATAGCGGCACCGCTCGATCACACTCGCATACTCGGTCCTTTTGGACAAGGGACCCGCACTAAAAGCGCCAAATAACTTGCTGTCCTACGGGAAAGGCGGGGAGGTGATAGTGAAGAAGAGGCTACTTCGAGCGAGAGCAAAGAAGAGGAATAAGAGGCAGCCGGTGCGGATGTCGAATTGGGGGATATTGGTCCGGATGAAGAGTTGCGAACGAGGAGGATGACCCGGATTTTGAGTGGGCGGGTAGCGACCTCACCAACCGAATGGCGGCACTTGAGACGAACATCGACAACTTTTTGACCGATTACCGCCGCGATACGAGCTTAATACTCCGCTTCCAAGAAGACATCTATCGACGCCAAGGGGATCCTAATGAGCCACTGCCATCCTATTACTATGATCCCTATGGCCCCGACGCGCCTGGTTCTTCCCATCCCGCGCCCCAGTGAAGCTTGATGTGGTTATGGCAGTTTGTTATTTGTTTTTCCTGTTCACATGTTTGTATGCTTTTCCTTGTAATTGTACCACAATCTTGTTTTCTATAAAATCTGCATTTTTCTCCATTTGTTTGTTTTATTTATCGCACTTATTATTTTGCCTTATTTAGATTTTAGTCCTTTTTGCTTGAGGACAATGAAAAAGTCTAAGATAGAGGAGGTCACAAGTGCGTATTTGTAAAACTTCATAAATTTTCAAAAATGCCCAGAAATTTCCAAAAAAATCATAAAATTTTGAAAAACAGAAAAATATTTTTGTTCAAAATAAATAAAAATTGGAATTTAAATTTTTCAAAAATATCATTAAAAGTTGAATTGAAGTCTCAAATTGTAAAAATACACAAAGCCAAAATTGACCAAAGATGGAAATTGAGCGAAAATTGAGGACTTAACGAATAAGTGTGGAGATTAACAAACCCAGTGAGATTCGACCCTATCATTTTTTGCGAGTTTTTAAATCAATTCGAGTTAATTGTTAACTCAAAGTTCTTTTCAGCGCCTAAAAAGTCGTCGAGGATCTCAATCCTTTCATTTTGATCGGTTATGAAAGACGTGTGTGATATTGCTTTGAAAAACGTGCCAAAATTGATCTCTAAACTTAAATTCATCTCGAAACGCATATGGTAACGCAATTGGTATTTTGGACAATGAAGTAGGCCCTCGTTTGTCACCCAAAAATATTGGCCAGAAAAAGTAGTGAAAAATTACCCCTTTTGTAACCCAAATTGAGCCGAATAAAATTGTTCTTTTCGTTTGATAACCCGAAAAACCCAATTTTTTAGCCCGGAATTGCAAAAAATGGAAAAATTCAGAATTTAAGTTCGAAAAGTGCATAAAAAGGGGCAAGAAAAAAATTAGATATGCTCAACAAAAATAGTGAGAAAAGAAAAGAAGTGAAAAACAGATAAAAATAGAGAAAAAGAAAAAAAAATGAGCAATAGCCTGGAAAAAAGCACAAATGGACATCCTAATTGACTTTTCCAATTTCGAATTTCCCGACCATTTCCATGTTACCCAATATACCTTAAACCCCCCCAAAAAGTCCTAACCGAGTCCAAATTGCGAAATTGATTACCGCGTGGAGAGCTAAGACACCAAAAGATAATATAAGAGATTAAATGCGCGAAAAAGAGGCAATGTTCCCGTTTTTAAAATCGTAATCCATTGATGAGATCCTATCACTATGAAATTTTTGTCTTTCTACATGTGTGCGTGACTTCGCTTCCATTACATTTACTCTTTATATCACGCATACCGAGAGAATAGACACAATCCGAGTGATTCGTTTGAGAGAGCATTCCGTGAGAATTTGAAATCAAAACAAATTTTCGGATAAGTAACGTAATAATCAATCGGTGGAAATTGGCGGTTATATTTTCAGCTTCGTACACACACACTACGGTTTGAGACTTGTATATATGACTTGATGATGACTATTTTATGAGAAAGTTTGAATTGTACAATTTTTAAGTATTTTGAATATTTCCTTGAGTCGAATTTTGTGGGTATATTCACTGCAAACCCTCACGAGACACAACTCGTCCTACTAGGGTGACCTAGGGGTTTAAAGGCTTGTTGCATACGCTAAATGCAATCGCTTGCCCGCGAAAAAGGTATTCTATCCCAATAAACTGTTTTTCAAGAGTTGAGCCTTGCTAGAATTCTTTTACATTGCTCGGGACGCGCAAAGTTCTAAGTTAGGGGGGTTTGATTAGGCATAAATTCTTCCTAATTTATCCCTTAATTTGGTTACTTTTATCACCTCGAACAACGTAATCGATCTGACTTTATCTCATAATCTTGCTACAGACTTATCCTAACGAGTAAACCGAGTTTCTGGTATTTCGTAGTGATTTTACAGGTATTTGATGTCAAGGAACGAAAGAAGGAAATCGGAAGAATCAAGGAAGACAAGAAGGAAATTCAAAAGGGCAAAAGTGTAATTTCTACCCAAAATTCGGATGAGGTCCCTAAAGAGAAGTTGAAGATATCATACTCATGAGCACATAGGAAGAAACAACACCTCAATCGGAGTACCGAAGCAAAAGATATGAGCAGTCAAAGTTGAGAGAAAAAAGTCAACAGGCAAACCGGTCCGCCCCTGCCTCGGACCGGTCCGATGTACAAAACTCCAGAAGACCCCGGATCGAATGCAAACTGAAGAAGGGTGAAAAATAAAAGAACCGGTCCATCGCGGATCGGTCCGCCTGAAAATAAAAAGAACCTATCCGCATGGGAGTTAGACCGGTCCGCCTAAGGCTCGGACCGGTCCGGCTATCGAGATTTGGAAATCTTATATTCCCCTAAAAGAGTCCTAGTGCAACAATAACTCCTGAATTCTTGTAGGGTATAAAAACCCATTTTATTATTATTATTTGGATGGAGAATTTTAGTTAATTTTCCATTCTTTTTCAGAAACCCTAGTTTTGATACAAGTTATTCTTTTAATTCCAAGATTGAAGCTTTGTTCAGATTTCAGTGATTACCAGTAATTTTAGCTAATACTTTGAGTGCTTTGGTAAGATTAGTAAGTAATTTCATCTATTAAATTCCTTTTTACATCAATGCACAAGCTTTCCATAGATTAATCATGGCTTCCTGCAAATCAAACACTGTTTTCATTACTTTCAGCATGCTAGGCTAGATTTTCTAAGGCCGGGATACATGAACCCAACCTGATGTGTAATTGCGTGTGTATAACATTAATCCTCTAAATTTAGTGATTGATTACGATCGTATTGCGTAGGAACACAAAAATTGTAGATCTTTATATCTCGTTTGCCTCTGGGTAATCGAGATGATTTAGAATGCAATTCGAGTGTAACTATCGTGATATCGATTTACTCGTCCTCAGATTAAGTATGACGCGGGCTTGAACCTCGTATACGTAATTCTTGGGAGTACTGAATTCCGAGTCAAATTAATCAGTTAAATTTACGATTAGTATTATAACTGCAATACACTAGGGTTGGGGGATTGTATTCCCGTCCTGTTTTTCTCATCACTTAGTTCAAAAGTTTCAAATCATCTTTCAATCATATTTTAGGTAATTTATTGTAATTGCATCTTCTCATAATTTCATAATTGCATCTAGTGTAATCATTCTCAAAACCAAATCATTTTCTCTTTTTCTTTTTAGAGTCAGAGATAGGATTCACTCATCTTTCCCGTCGTTACTACTTTGTTGTCCTTTTTCCCCGAGGATCGATACCCGACTTATCAGATTATTACTTGAGCGACAGGCTTGCACTTGAGCCTAGAGAGTATGCACTTCTGAGACACATTCTGAGTCGCGTCATCAGGTTACTTACATAACCGTTAGGAATAACTCTCCAAGAGCGATGACGCAATGGCTCCCGCAGCAAGGTCCGGTCATCTGTAACAGGCTCAAACGCATCAAAGGAGTTTTCACTCCTCAAAGCAAGAGGCACCCTGTCCCTCTAATCCACATTCGCCAAGTCATCAGTGGTCAATCACTCCCGATGGACTGCGATGCTCACAAACATGGCCATTTGTTGAAAGATCGAAATGCTAGAACGACTTGCAGAGAAATCGCAGAAAGAGAGAAATAAAAAAAGCTGTGAAAAAATGAAGGAATTCTCCGCCTTTATATAGGATGCCAAGCGCCATGCCGATCGGCGTCTCTCCCTACTATACCGATCTGTACTGACTCCTCACCTTCCCGAGGTAGCCCAAAAGTCTGTGCCACTGCCGAATGGCACCCCTCATACCATGCCGACCGGCACCCCACCTTAAATTTCGTACAAAAATTCCCAGAAAATACCAGAAAGACCCGAAAAATCCTCAAAAAATTCCTAAAAATCCCAGGATGGATTTTGAACATTTTCACCACGCAAATTTTGCATTCCCTCAAGCGGAACCTCTCTTCCCCAATGGAATCCTCAAAACTCAGTGAATATCCTCCCGACAAAGCTCCGGAGGATCTCTAAAGACCGCCTGATCACTTCCCCAGTGGAATTCTCTTACAGCACCAAAATAGCTTGTCCCCCTTGCGAGGTCTCCTAAAGAAACAAAAGCTTTCCCATCTATCATCTCCCCAGAACAGATCAAAATCACAAGGCCCTTTCTCCAGCAGAATCAAAATCCAATATTTATCCACTCTTGGGTCGGAATTGACCCCGGTCTTGGATCGTCACCTGAGTTAGATAAGAATTGACCTCGATCCGCGGTTGTCACCACTCTTCGGTTATAATTTACCCTAATCTTGGATCGTCACCTGAGTTAGGTCAGAATTGACCTCAGTCCTCGGTCGTCACCACTCTTGGGTCAGAATTGACCCCGGTCTTAGATCGTCACCTGAGTTAGGTCAGAATTGACCTCGATCTTCGATCGTCACCACTCTTAGGTCAGAATTGACTCTGGTCTTGGATCTTCACCTGAGTTAGGTCAGAATTGACCTCGGTCCTCGGTCGTCACCACTCTCAGGTCAAAATTGACCCTAGTCTTGGATCGTCACCTGAGTTAGGTCAGAATTAACCTCGGTCCTCGATCGTCACCACTCTTGGGTCAGAATTGACCCCGATCTTGGATCGTCACCTAAGTTAGGTCAGAATTGACCTCGGTCCTCGGTCGTCACCACTCTTGGGTCAGAATTGACCCCGGTCTTGGATCGTCACCTGAGTTAGGTTAGAATTGACCTCAGTCCTCGGTCGTCACCACTCTTAGGTTAAAATTAACCCCGATCTTGGATCGTCACTTGAGTTAGTTCAGAATTGACCTCGGTCCTCGGTCGTCACCACTCTTGGGTCAGAATTGACCTCGGTCTTGGATCGTCACCTAAGTTAGGTCAGAATTGACCTCGGTCCTCGATCGTCACCACTCTTGGGTCAGAATTGACCCAGGTCTTGGATCGTCACCTGAGTTAGGTCAGAATTGACTTCGGTCCTCGGTCGTCACCACTCTTGGGTCAGAATTGACCCCAGTCTTGGATCATCACTTAAGTTAGGTCAAAATTAACCTCGGTCCTCGGTCGTCAACACTCTTAGGTTATAATTGACCCCGTTCTTGGATCGTCAACTGAGTTAGGTCAAAATTGACCTCGGTCCTCGGTCGTGACCACTCTTGGGTCAGAATTAACCCCGATCCTCGGTCGTCACAACTCCTAGGTCAGAATTGACCTCGGTCTTAGATCGTCACCTGAGTTGGGTCAGAATTCACCTCGGTCCTCGATCGTCACCACTCTTAGGTCAGAATTGACCTCAGTCTTGGATCGTCACCTGAGTTAGGTCAACATTGATTTCAATCCTCGGTCAACACCACTCTTAGGTCAGAATTGACCCCGATCTTGGATCGTCACCTGAGTTAGTTTAAAATTGACCTCGATCCTCGGTCGTCACCACTCTTGGGTCAGAATTGACCCCGATCCTCGATCGTCACCACTCTTAGGTTAGAATTAACCTCGGTTATTAGATCTTTACCCTAAGCCCGCAGGTTCAGCTTTGAATCACATAATTGATCATCCCCCAACATCACTTCAAGTCCTCAGAATCGACCTAAACCTTGATCATCATTCCATTCCCAACACGCCCCTTAGGTCCTCAGAATCGGCCTCGACCCTCTGAATCGGTCATACTCCCTCAAAAGCATCATGTGGTGTCTATTCGACGACTATTATTTGTTCTAAACTCACCCATCGAGGGGCTCTGTAGACACCCTATTTCGTTACCCCCAACTCTCCTTAGGTCCCTATCACCTCCTTTTATCACTATAAACCTAGGTCATATCCCGAGTACTGACCTAGAAGCCATTGGGCACTCTCCGGCTCAGTTTGACCAAAAATTCAAACTCTTCGTCTCGACTGAGACTCAATGAATCTTCAAAGGGAGCTGAATCCCCTTTCTAAAGGACCGTCCCGTGCGCGATTCCGACTTACCATGAGGACGAACGATCTGTTTACGTCCGAAACTTAACCAAGAGGCCACCAGGCTCTCCGAGGCTCTGTTTGACCTATGTCAACTCTTCAGCTCAACCGAGGCTGAATGAATCTTCAAAGGGCACTGAATCCCCTTTCCAACCGTCCATCCCATGAACGATTTCGACTTTCCATGTCGACAAACGATCTGTTTAACTCCAAGAGGTCACCGAATGCTTCCCGAGCTCGGTTGACCAAAGTCAACTCTCCAAACTGGGTTAAACTCTTTGGAATGTCGAATTATATCTCCTAACCTTTCCAACGGTCCGCCCGGTACGTGATTCGAACTAACCATGCGGACGAACGATCCGTTTGCGTCCGAACGATTCCTTATCCAATGGCCTGACAAATGCTTCCGAGCCATATTTGATCCAAAGTCAACTCCCAAACTTGGGAGCGGTCCAAATGACTTTCAAAGGTCTCTGAATTACCTTTCCAATGGTATGCCCCGTGTGCAATTCTGACCAACGGTTTGCCCTCAGCAGCCGATTTTTCAAAAAAGCCTGAAGCGCACTACCAAATGGCAGGTTCCAGACCCTGCCTATCGGCAGGTGCCAATAGGCAGGAACAGGTATATGCCGATAGATAGTTACCCGGGCTTATAAAAGGAGGCCTTCACCTCATTTGCAAAGGGATCCCAGATCTGATAAAATTCATTATCAACGAATCCTAGAAACCTCTCTCGAAGGCAGCGTGATTTCAACCTCCAAATCCCTTTTTTACTTCCACTTTTCATCATCCTTTTCATCAAACTTGGTGAATTATCCACTCTCCATCATCGTCCAAGTGCAAGGGGTGATCTCCAACATTCAAGATCAAGATCAAGCTCAAGATCTTCAAGAAGGTCCAACTTTCTCAAACTCTCTCTTAAATTCTCTTAAATTCTCAATAACTTGTTTTATTACTTAGCACTTTTATTATCTCATCTCACACATCCTAATATACTTTTTATTTAGTATTATTGCACATCTCCTATTTTCATATAAATAAAACCCCCCAAAAAAAGAAAAAGAGGGTTTGCTCATAAATTCCAAATAGGGATTCTCATACTTTTCTCACAACTAAAACACTTTTTTCCACACACACACACACACTCACAAATAAGAGATCCCCATTTGGATTTATGGGATAAGACCCACCCTCGTTTTGTATGCGAACTACGTGGACTTTGATGCCTTTATAGGCTACATAGGCGTCTCGGGGTAAAACTCGAGACTCGAGAGTCCTTTTTCCCACTTTTTCTCTCATTTTCTATCTTCTGTAAATCCAATCTTCTTATATTCTATATACTTGTTCTTAGTGACGTATTACTCCATATGCGTTATCGTTCCATTATAATGACCAACGTAAGGGTAATCGCGTAAATCTTACATTCTAATATTATTCTTGTACCTTCCTACGGATGACTCACTTTATCTCTTCCATGATACAAGTAAAGGATTCCTATCTCCACTATATATATACACATGCACACATATCACGGGGGAAAATAAAGGAAAATAGCAAATATCCATGAGAGATCGAAAGGGAGGAATGGGTTCCTAACACCTTTCCATTTCGTAACTAAGCCTCCGAAACCTTCTCGAATTATTTTGGTTTCGCATGCACCAGTATGTCTTTGGATGCCATCCTTCGGGGTGGCTTCCCCTTTTTCTTTTATCTGTTTGAGTTAAATAGACTGGTGACTCTGAATCTCTCTACATTTTTATACCACATCTCAAACGACGCCGGCCGAAGCGCTCCCGAGAGGGACATGCGGGACCCGAAGGATCATTCCTCCATGCGTCGGCCCGCATGGCAAGGATCGGGGATGGCCACATAGGGGTAAACCCAGAAAATCGTGGTGACTTGGTATTGAGTATATGAGTTGTGATGTTTAGAATAGGACCTCTTACGATGTTATTAGGGTGGGCCTTCTCTGAGGTAATAACGATGTCCTGCCAACATCCGAATGGTATTAATTTAGAGTTTGGTGATTGTAGTTGGCAGTGAGAGAGAGGATCCCTTGTGGCGTTCGTACGCATGGGCCTTAGTGTTCATAGGTAATGCTCGACGTCTCGTATATATATATATATATATATATATATATATATATATATATATATATATATATAGTGGTTGTGTCAATTAGTATATTAACACGTAGTATGAGGTCTACATAGTATGGCAATTCATGTTATAGTGGGTGAACACCCATTGGGATTGAAATGATGTGGTCTAAAGAATTTAACTACGGGTTGGCATTCTGGGTACGCACGTGAGCTGTGTCAAATGTCCTTTGGATATAGGCTCTAAAGTGGTTGAATGAATTAACCATGGGTTAGTAATTTGGATAGGCATATAAAATCAATATTGATAATTCCATATAGGTGTATACTAAGGTTTAGTTAGTGAGATGTTAGTGCGAGTAGTAGTCATTCCTTAGTAATAATGAATCTGAGGTTGTGAATCGTGCATTCCAAGGGTGATAGTATATTTCTTCGAGACCTCGGGATTTATTGTTGCATTGAGGTTTATGTAGTGATGTCCACTTCATAGTGATAGATTCGAGGTTGTGTAGCACCGGTCATGGGCCTGTAATAGATGTGTAAGTTATTTAGAGAAACATTTGAGTTTGATGTCGTCACCTATGAGATGTTGGGAACCATGGTTGTATTAAAGTTTACATAAGTAAAGGTAGGCCATTAATGATTTTTAGTACGATTAAATCATGTCACTTTATTGCAGTACCTCGGAGTTCATGCTGCGACTCTTGTTTATATATATGTGTCATGATGTGAACTTTGAGGATAAATTCAAAAAACTAAATAGGTTGATCAATGCTAGGTGGTTCGCACGGGGAACCTGAAACACGATGAGGTTCGTTATGGCATTTAGAGATGGCACTCGGGGTGAAGTGTTAGGTATAATTATAGCACCTAGGTGTGCTACCTACACAATTAGTGATGACTCTGTTGAGGGAAATCATTGGACATGAGTGATGCTCAAAAGTTAAGATGCCATTAGAATGATTATGAGTTGGTATCATGTAGACTAAGGGTGGTAGTAATGGTTCGGGAATGTTTGAAATTTTGTGAGAGATGTATTTCATCTGATAAGAACAATCTAGAAAAATGGGAATCTGAGGTTATCCAACGCATGCTGAAATTTTGGAGGTCTAGTTGTGATAGTATGGTAACTAATGACGAGTGAGAAGAGAAGTGACTTCTCCTTGAATTGGGAACGATATTCACACTGGTGATGGATAGGTAGCGTTAATCCTAAGGAGGGAAGCTTAGCATTTCGGCTCCTTAAAGAAATTTATTTTGTATTCCATCCGTACGGCATGGACGGATGATTCTTAGCAGAACTCATTAGAGTTAGGAGGCCAAGCCAGGATGCATGGAAAGGATATGGTACTTAACAAGTACCAATAAGAGTTAGAGGCTTTGTATATACATCGTGGGTTCATACTTATCATGGTTCAATCTATCACCGGAATTAGATTGCTTTCTTTAGCATGACAGCTACCTGATTCCTTGCATTTCTTGTATCTCCTTTGATGTCGGTAATGGGAAATTATTAATCTATTTTGATTCTGGAGTAGCAATGTGATAGCTAGGCAGTGATGCGAATTAGTCCGATTGTGGCTGATGCATGACGGTATGAGAGTGAACTTTCTTTATACGTGCCTTCATTTTTCCCAGTTTGGGCATGTTCATGATCTCGTGTTCATGGTACATAGTTTCATATGTTACTTGTTTGCTTTATGTTAACATGTTTCGTTAGCTAACAGGTATGGCTAGTTACGACTTGGTCCTGTGTCCCGAGCTTATGACTTGTGAATAATATGTGTATCAAAACTTGATAAAAGCATTAGATGATGTTAACACTGTGCTCTATTAAGAGTTGGGTGTATTGAGAATATGATCGCTCGTGTATATTGGTATTATGATGCGTAGAACTACCCTTAGTTAGCGTAAGAGTCGGTCGGGTAGAACTATGTGATAAGGTGATTGTCTCAAAATCATCGATATGTTTAGCAGAAGTGTTGAGGTTTTATCAGCCTAGGCTAGGCATTGTCCAAAAACTATTAGAGGAAAAGCAGATTGTTAATCCTAATGTAGACATGTCAAGGAGATAATTGGTATTAGTGCCATTACTCGTGAATAACGAACATCTCGAGGTTTTTTGAGATAGGTATATTAGACACATTTACGAGTTATAAGCAATACACTAGGCTACGTTGCAAAGAATTAACGATGGTGATTGATGAAATTACAATCTTCGGGTTTAGACCATGGTGTTGAGGATGCCCTAAGAGTAGGAACTGGTTATATTTGGAGGGATAACACGTTATAATGAACTAATAATTTCGAGGATGAGATTCCCTAAGGAGGGAAGTTTGTAATATCCTGCCCCAGTAAATTAATTAAATCACATATGTGAGTTATACAGGAGGAAGGAAAATTTATGTGGAATTAAATAAAGAGAATTAGTGGATTATTGTATAGACTATAGAATCATTGGGTAATGATTAATTAAAACATACATGCTTATTAATTAAGTTTTAAGCCGGTGGGGCAAGTGCGAAAATGGAGAAAGAAGATTTAAGTTCTAAAACTCCAACCTCCCATTTAAGTTACCTCTCCTGAATTAATAAAAAGGTATATATATATTGGGGCCATTATAAAAAAGAGGACATAAAAATATACATGCATATATAGTAAACACATATATATTTTGCTAGGCACACAGACTCGTTTAATACATATATATACAGTAGGAATAAACTGTATGGAATAAGCTAGACCATATTTATGCTGTCGTTCAAACGAAGTATAGGGCCGTTCGAGCGAAGGGAATATGTCTCTCAAACAACGAGTTGAATCGTTCAAACGACGAACTGTAAAAGTCAGACATGCATCAGCGTTCATGCGCTGCCAAATGCTTAATCGCTAACTCATTTCCAGGTCAGCATTGGGTCTGACCTTTCTATAGGTAGGAAACATTTTGAGACAGTAGTTTTTGGATTTCAAATGATATGGAGAAGCTTGGGTGGTATCTTCAATGTTGTCAATATGGTGGCCCTCGGATCACATTGGTTTGTTATGTTGTCAACTTGGGAGAAAGTTTTTACCGGATATGGAGGATTTCGGGAGTGGGTAAAGTTCCCTATTTCTGATAAATATCTGATCGTTCGGATTATAAGATAAGGAAGTCTTGCAAACCATTTTCATTCCCATTCCCATCTCATTTTCATTTCTCTTGTGTAGGAGCTCACAACTTCCTCTTTACCATACATTATTCGTCTATTAGAAGTATTAACCATTACCGCACTATTACACAACCATACACCATCTAGAAACACCATTGGAGGAGCTCAAACCTCTCTTTATCACTATGTCCAAACCTATACGGATATGTGGAATGTAGAAAATGGTGTTCTTAATGACTTTTTGGATATTGAGGATGGAGTTTGAGGAGGGTTCCTTGAAGGTTGAAGATAGCTTACATGGAGATGGGGAACGAATTCATGGAGACAAGTTTTGGTGGGCATTTAGAGACCCCCTTAAGTCCACCTTGGGAGGTTGGGGGGGGGGGGGGGGGGAGGCTCCATCTTCTTCAACAACTCCACCAATGTTAGAGCTCTTTGAGGTAGGATTTCTTTAACCTTGGCTTAGGTTTAATGTTATTCATAGATCTTAGTTAGCTATTTCACATATAATAGGTTTAATATATGCAGAATTCATGATAGTTTTTATCCATGGGTTTTCTAGTTGATTTCTATGATTTCATGTGTATAATGGGTTTCAAATAAAGGTTTTTAAATGGGTTTTGAATTTGATAAAAATTCAGATTACTATTTTTTATTATGTTTGTGAAACAAGATGTGTTGTAATGATGTTTTAAAGAAAATAAATTGATTTTTATGCAAGAAAATGCATTAGTCTTGTTGGTGCCATTTTGTGATAATAAAAGATGATTTCCCACATGAATAAATAAAGATAAATTGAAAAGGGAAGCTTTCACTTTAATGGGAATTTTAAAGTGTGTTACACTCATGTAGGATATAAAGTGGGTTATATATTTAAGTGTGTGGAAAGTGAGGTTTTACATGAATTTTGGTATAAAAGTTGATACTAGTTGCAAAGCAGATGTTAAGATGTAAAATTTCATAAATAAAGTGTGTATTTCAAATGTCTTGAGTGTGGACTTTAATATGTAAAAAGGTGTTATTTTATATATTAAGGGTGTTAAAGAAGCAAGTTAGAATGTTGAGTAAATTGTGACGTTGAGAAAATGTTAAATATGGAGAAAAGTGTTCAAAATGTTTAGTGGAAAGCTTAATAACCATCGTTCAGAAAATCACACTTGTTAAAGGAAGAAATTGCATGTTTGGCAATAAAAGGGTAAATTGGTCATTTACTTAAAGGAAAACATTTAATGGAATAAAAATGTTAAAGAATGTCTTTACACTAAGGTGTGTGAAAATGAATTCATTCCTAAAGCGTGAGTGAATTTAGTATAAATCACGTGTGTGTGGATAAAGGACTTAAAGAAAAAAATAAACTATTTTCCAAGTGTTAATGGAAAAATGGACGGCTAAGTCTAGGTTTTGGCTTCGGCCAGGTAAAGGTAAAGAAATGGAATAATGTGGACCTGTACAAAATGTTAAACAAATTAATAAGGACTCGGATGTAACCGAGAATGAGCAAGAAGGGCCCGGAGCCCTTGGGTGAAAATCCTTAAATTTGTGGCCAGAGCATATGGTGTGCATAACCAGCAGTGTGGAGCCCGTTGACGTATGCGACATTGAAAGATTTCGAGAACAGATAAAGAAAATGTGGAACATATCAAGAAATGGTTTGTATGGTAAATGTGTTAATGAGTGGTTAATAAAGCTAATGGTGTAACCCATGTTTAACACAAGAATATTTTGTAAAAAGAATTTTCGAAAGTCTAACTGGACGAATGTGTGTGTTGAAATAGTGATTTTTAATGAAAATACTAAAGCACATCCAAATGAATGAATGGGTTAATTTCCGGTAAAGGAAAGGCTTTTGATATATTACGTGAAAGGGTTTCAAACGTCGAATCGGGTCCGTTAAAATAAAGTGGGAATGCTAAGTATGAACAGAGAAAGCCTTTAATAAGATTAAGGTCAATCAATCTGGATAAATAAGGTTTTTGAAAGTAAAACAGTTAATATATTGGCATGTGTTTTCAAAGGCATATATATATATATATATATATATATATTTTCGCATGCATGTGTTTGTAGCGTGTGAGTATTACTTTCTGTCGTTCGTTCCTATACTGTTGGCATAAATCTCACTGGGCATAGGCTCACACTCTCGCTTTGTTATGGCAGGTTGGGTGCGAATTCGTATTTTGAGGGTGTTATACAGGTTAATGTATCTTATCTATTTTACGTTAGTATCTCAATTTACTTGGCTCGGGGTGCTCCCTAGGGGTCCCACACGTAGTTTGTCATGAAATTGGACTCGCATGCTAAATAAGTAAAACGTTTATTTAAAATAAAATTGGACTAGCAACATTATCCAGGTCATTTCATTGCACTTTACACTTAATGTCCGATTAGGATCGGGTTGACTCACGGGTGATTCATAAATCCGGGTCGGTTCGTTACAGATAAAAAGGAGGAGAACAAATTGAGGAGGAGTTTATTTTTTCTCAATTCATGTGCATCATGGTATTTCTTTTGTCTCATATGTATATGCCATTCAACCTTGATGATGATTTCATGTACCACACAAAATGAAGACTTTCAATTGAAGACTTACATATTTATGCTTGTGTTTATCTTAGAGGGTATTTTATGTATTTATCTTAGGGGTCAATTTGGCTTCGGTTTGTGTTTTGTACCAAGATAGACAAAAGGGGAGATTTGTAAGAGAAAAATTTATAATTTCTCATTTTGTTTTTATTTGGATTATTTTGTTATACCCCACTTCACCTTCATGACCGTTCTCAAGTATTCAAAGTGAATATATACTGGTGAAATTTGTAAAGATTGAAGATCGTTTGTTACAACTTTACCCAAGAAGAGTTATGGAATGTTTTGGTAAAGAGTTTAATTATCCGGGGTTATTTTGAAAGAGTTTGCATTTAAAAGTTTTCAAAAAGTTTTAAAATGATTTCTAAATTTTTTTTTGTAATCTCTCTAACTTGTTAGAACGAGATTGATATGTCATTCGAACGAGCTACACAGGGTCATTAGAACGAGGTTCCTTCATTTGAACGATATATGGAATGTCTCCTTTTGGATACACTCTCGAATGTCGTTCGAAGTTTCGTTGAAAATCGTTCGAACGAGATTGGGTACATCATTCGAATGAAATGGGAGTTCGTTCTAACGAGTACGAATGTTTTTTTTAAAATAAATATTATCTAGTATTTAATCCCTCTCTCTTTGCAACAACTTTTCCTATAACTAAAGATGCGAAATTTGACTTTTCTCTAAGCCATCTTAAAGTACCTTTTGTGATCAAACTCTATTTTTCATCCAAACCCCTTGGATATTTAAGTATCACTTTTCCAAATCAAGAATAACACAATCAAAGTTCTATAATCCTTCTAGATATTTTCTCTTTTGCTAATTTTGGAGTCAAGGTTCTACTCATGAAGAAGGGGATTGCATATTTCAAAGGATGATCGGTGGATACCGAGGCAAGAGCTGCTTATCTGTTGTTGATACTGGACTGAATCGTATTTTATTAAAGATTTAAAAACCCTTGTGTGTTATACTTAGTGGATCTCTAAGTAGTTTGTAAGTCATTACGTCTTTGTCAAATTCTTTAATAATAATGAATTATCGAATTTGATTGAAAGGGATTTTTCCTCTATTTCTTTTTCTCTATGTTTTGGTTTGGAATTTGGCTTCACATCACCGTTGCATGTTCACTTTAATTTAAATAAGATAAATTTGGTAAAAAGTGAATTTGTGTGTTTGACCTAAGATATAATAAATTCGTACATCCCTAGCCCCTGTTTTCTCAAATTAGTATCAAGGCTGGTTATACTAATTTATTGTGTGATCTTTAATTTTAGAAATATATGGATAATTTGTATAATACGCTACCTTTTTTGATGGGTCAAATTATGCATATTTTTGAATGCTCGAATGAGGTCGGCACTGAAGTTGATTGACGAAAGAGTCTGGCTTGTTTGTGAAAGAGGGTGGACACCACTCACTGTGACAAATGACAATGTCGAAAGACTTAAACCTATCATTTCCTGGACATATGATGATTTTAAATGGAGTCATTTGAACTCCCTCATCTTAAGTGCAATTTCTGAAGCCATCACCCATGATGAGTTCTGTTGCATCATGATGTGCACCACGTCTAAGGAAGCATGGGATACTATCCAACTCATTCACGAGGTTACAAGACTATGAAAGATTCTAAGTTACAAAATCTCACAACACAGTTTGAAATTATTGTTATGATAGAATCTAAGAATTTTGAGGTCCCATCATCCCGTTTTATCCCTAAAGTCACGATCCTTAATTTTTCAGGTATTTTGGATACACTTAGGTTAGAAGAACTCGTAGGAGATCTTCAAACTTATGAAATAAATATGTTTCCCAAAACTGTTAAGCAAAAAAAAAGGGATTTCTTTAAAAACTCAATTTAAAATGAAAGAGGAGGTCTCTTCTGACCTCGAATTTGATTTTGATCTCGATGAACTTACCTTGTTTGGTTTGGAGATTTGGTTTGAATTTGGCTTTACACCATTTTGCTTGTTCAGTTTAAATTAATTTAAGATAAAATTTGGTAAAAGGTGATTTTTTTTGTTTATCCTAATATACAAGTAATCTGTATAACCGTTGTGCTTTCCCATATGTGCGCGACTTACGCAAATCCAACTATAATAACAGGTTGTGGTGAGATACATCATGGTATGTGAAGTGACATTGTGCACCATGGTGCCATAGGTATGTGTAATACCCCGTAATTTTAATGACTTTTAGAATGGGTTATATTTTAAATTAATGGATTAATTGGATTTTATTATAAATTAATTCATTTGGGTTTTATCCGAATTGTGGATATTAAAATGAAGGATTCTGAATTTTACTTAAAGATATTTGGGTAATATATGAATGTGATGTTATTGATATTGTTGTGAATTATAAATTCAGTAATTTAAATTTTTAGTCGGACGCGGTATAGGACATGTCGGGACTAATTTGTTAAATTAAAAAGGGAACTTATTTTTACATCAACCTTATAGTCATTTCGAGTGCGTCTTTGGATGTTGATTTTGGGTCTCGGGTCATTTGGAAATGAAAAGACAACCCAAAAGGGCATTTTGGTCATTTTTATAAGGGGGATGAATAGTGATATTGGATTTTGTCTTATTATAAGTATTTGTAAATTAGTTTTACGTGGGTTATTCTTCTCTTCTACACAAAAGTTGAGAAGTCATCTTCTTAGAGAGAGTGAAAGGTTTCTTGGGAAGAGAGAAGCTTGCTTGGAAAGGAGGAGAACTAAAGACCAAAGGTCACCACAACCAACCACAACCGGAAGTGATCGGAGAAGGGGAGAACCACCTGTGTTATACAACCCCAAAGGATAAGACCTTCATTAGAGGTAAGTGTTTGATAATTGCAATCTAAGTTTGTATATTGTCCATGTTAGAATAGTTATAAAAAAGATGAGATTTTTACATGTTTGGAAGATGAAAAGAAGAGTTGTTATTCGAAAAATAGAAGTTTATAGAAATCAAAATTATGTTGTAGGTAGATAGTAATCCATGAAATATCATAAAGTTGTTGAAGAAATTCTGAGAATCAATGGTGTGTTCTTGAAGATATCATGTATATAATGTTTTGGAAAAATAGGATAAACATATGCTTTTAATTCAAACTCTTGATGATTCTAGGATGTTCAGAGCATTAGAAATCATTCACATATGTTTCTATATCATGTAATAAGGTTTATAAGGAATTTGGGTAGTTAATATGAAGGTTTGAACGATCAAACGTGATGAAACCCATAGTAGAAGAAATGCAGAAAACTGGGCTGTTATCTGGGCGATCGATCGATCGACCCCCTGCCTTCGATCGATCGACCTCCCCAGAATTGATGAAGTTGTTTATTTTAATACTTGTTCATATCCCAAACCTTTTCTAAATCTTTGGTGATTATTAATTGGATATAATGGGACTTAGGGAGGTTAAGTAAGCCCTAGTTAAGAATTGAATTGATTTGATGAGGATTTGATTGATTAGAATTATGATAATTAAATTGAAAGAAATTTCAGTCGCTAGATTCATGTGTTGGATTCTAATTTATGCATGAGGATTAAGGATAGGTCCAGTAGGGGATATTTAATATAACACCTGGGTAGCCTTAGGGTTACAATTTGAACATCAAGGACTAAGTTCAAGCTCATTATTGATTGCGCAAGGACTGCGTGTAGTACAAGCGCTTAGTGGTATGGCTCCTGGATAGAGATGGGAGTTCAGGCCACAATTGGTTGAAAGAGGGGGATGAGGTTATCTCGGTTGCATATTTGAAGTTGAAGGACCTCCACAACCGACAAAGTTAAGTAGTAGTGTATTGGAGGGGTTCCTTATTTGGATTTCACTTTGCGAGACGCTCCACGCATGAACCTTAACGACGTCGGGAGTGGAGAGATGTTATAGGATACGAGGATGTTAATTTTGTTGATAAGTCATATAGTGTGAATGAAACACTATAGACTATGGGCCATGTGATGATGGTATTCAATCCTAGTTGATAGCAGATGTGTTTATAAGAGATTAGAAATAATTGGTTATAGCCCTAATTAAAGAATAGTTAATTCGTGGTAATTTGGGAGATAAGATGATATGGACCAGTTGGATATTAGTGATTTCTTACTGAATAAAATGTTGAGGAAAAACCTATTTGAACCTTGAGTAATGAGTGAGGCTCGGGGATGATTAAATTTAAAGAGATATAATGCTACGTATGGGAATTATCTTATGGTAGTGTGAGTACCTTATTGATATTGTATTATAGGTAGATGATAATTCCTATTTGATTTGATTGATAATTTATGTGTATGACATACCTAGATTACTTGCTATTGATGGGGAGGTTTGTGCGTGAGGGAAGTCATATCCTGATGAATCCATGGGATCTTCGATTTGTCGCCCAAGAACATAGGTCTATGAAAGACTTATCGGGGAGTTGATAAGTCCGCTGACTATGGGTACATAGGTATGTGCGTGACCCATGGAAACGAGAACTATGTTCGCCTCCAATTTGTATGTTGTTGTTTGTGGTTCGAGGATTTCTTACCGAACCTTTAGTCCCCTATTCGGCGACCAGCGATATTGGGACATGATAGCAGAGTAATGCATTACACCGCAGCTGTGACTCAGGTTGCCATATTATATATGTATATATATATAATGAAATAAATGTGTGGTTTGATTATTCTACTGTGTGATAATTGTAGATAGCGGTGAATTGAGAAAAAGAATTAACTAAGTTAATGAATGTTTATTCTTATAGATTTGAAAGGCTTAATTCATATTAATGAGAAATGATTCATGTTAATGGGAAACACATATGAATGATTATATGACATATGGTATGGGACATACGGGGTTATGATATGGGATTGAATCATATTATGGAAATTTGTGAAGAGGAACCATTAACTTGGAGGTTAATAGGAAACGTTAAGTGTGCACTCTAGATGAGAGGTAAGAATAGAAAGTGAGAGTTGGATACTAACATGTACATAATAAATGCTTTATTGCACTTGTTAAATACTTGTTGTTTTCAAAATCATTTTCACATCGGGCTCTGACCCGTTTCCTTGCATATTTTCTTTTCTATTGTATCTTCTATATCAGGTGTCCAATAACAGGGACTCCAACCTTAGAGGATTATGACGAGCTATGGAGCTATGGAGTATTGCTTAGACGCCTATCTTCATTTGATTCACAGTATTCTTTTAGTTAGGGCATGCCGCCCAAAGGAATTCAGTCATCTCTTTCTATCTGAGTCAAATACTCTTGTACTAGTGTCATTTTAATACATTTATTATTGTTGGGATTACTGTATTGGATTATTATTTTGGAATGTTTATTCCAATTTCATTTAAATTCTTTTGTATTAGTTGTTCGGTTATTAGTGTTGTAGAATAATGTGTTGTGTTATTCGTAAACTAAAAATGGATTTTGTTGAAATTAAAATTTGGAAAGTTTTTAACACCAGCTTAATTGGGTATTAGATGAGTTGTAAATATTTTCGACAGTGATGCTAAGAATGAGCCAACCGTATATTCTGTTTTAATTTGGTATGGGACTGGCCACCCAGTATTTAATTAGGCGGGGTGTTACAGTATGTAATGGATATTTATGAGTTCATTTTAGTTATCCACCATGGTATTTGTAAGGTTGTAGAGGAGACAAGGTGTCTATAGAGGTGTAACACTAGAGTTAAATAATTTAAATATAATTAAATACTGAAAGACGTGTAATTATAAATATGGATAGTAATCTTAGCTTAGTATATTTACATCATCATTTTAATTTCTTATAGTTAATTGACGTCTTCTTTTGTTATATTTATATCATCTAGTACTTATGACCCAACTCATGTAGCCTCGATTGGGAAACATAGTTGGTATTCTTGTAGTGGGCCCTGACCCATTATTATTGACTAACATTTTAATTTAGGTTACTGGTTGTTGCATGGTCTAGAGAGTTGTGGGATAGCAATTGGAGTTTATTATGCTTATACTTTTCCTTTCAATTTATTTATTTTATGAGACAATTTTATTCTGAATTGGTAGTTCCTTAGATTACACAGTGCTTTATGGTTTTTATTTAAGGAGACTATTGTTTATGACATTATGTACTTTGAGTTTTATATTATTGGAGTTTTAGCATTATGATGGATTTAATTATGATGGATGGTTTATTGATTATTGGTTTTTTCATTTCATATCTCATATTTCTGTCACATGTTGTGATGGATTTAAATGTATCATATTTTTGTCACATGCTAAAAATATATTTAATTTTAATGACCAATTGTAGTACCTATTGTTGAGTATCGATATACGTGGAAACATTTCAGCCCAAAACTTTGATCAATCATGCAATTGAAGGTGAAGAACAAAAACTAAGTTTAAAGCATAAACCTAGGATTTCTAATGACACTACCTTTGCAAATATTATTTGTGATCCGAATGATGAGAAAAGAAATTTTGAATAAAATGAAGTACTTGATCTTTTATTGTCCTAAAAAAACTTGCTAGAACATGCCGAAAGCCTTATATCTTATAGTGTACGATCCTCCCATTGCAGGAGGGTATGTGTGTGGTCACTATTAGAGAGAAATACCTTAGGTTTTGAGTGAGAGATTGAAAATTTTCTCTCAAAGCCTCTTCACAAAAATGTAATTAGTGTTTTTCCTCTCTCTCTAACACTTGACAAATAATATTCATCTTAAAACCCTAGCTTAAACCAATATATATAGGTATAAGTTAAGGTATTGGGCTAAAATGAGTTTCTAGAGAGTATGGACCAGTTACGTGGGCATATGGACTATTCAAGGGATCCAAGACTAAATAATTAAATTATCTTCCAAATAAGTACTCAGAAATCTCAAATTACATTGCTATAATTAATTTCCTTTTTTCTTTAATTATAATAAATTCCACTAGATAATTACATCTTCACTTTAATTTAATTATTTGAAAATAACTCAGAGTATTGAGGTCTCATTTGTAAATTTGTTATATTACATTATATGATTCCCTGAGTTAAGTATACAATACTCGCTTGGTGAAATCAATTCGGGGGTAATCTATTTAACCACCTTCTTATTTATTCCTTAATTCCCAGAACTAACATATTTACTACTCCAATGGATTATAGAATAATCCACTAATAAGGTTTACTATTGCAAACAATACTTATAAGTCCATCAAGAAAAATTACAGTCTAAGATCTTTCTTGGAGACGAATTCCTATGAATTATGATATCTGACATACTTATACAATGATTTTCCAGCATACGGAGATTAAGATTTGTTCTTTTTCATAATAGTCAAAGAAATAATTATGCAAGCATTCCAATCCCCATAACCATCAGGATTAAGAATTTATGCACCATTTGTAAACTAATGAGATTGTAAAAGTCTAATTTGGTCAACAATTAGATTTGAATCTCACCAGTGGTACATTCCTCAATGTATCGTTCACATTACTCTTTGTATTAAAAAAGTTCCTAAACCATCATACAAGTTACGCAGCTTGAGATAAACTACTAGGATTACACTTGCAGCTTTACCAATAGGATATCAACTCCTTATCTAGGTTGTGAATTGTTCAATTGCATTAAAATTGAACTTTTGATCTCTTGTGATCAGGACGAACTCAACTCAATGGAATTCCTACTAAGTTTAATTGATAGTTATAACATACAATATATTTAAAGAATAAATATAAGGAATTTTAACAAGCATAATTCTTATTTCAAATTAAACCGCCACACTTTTATTAGACTATAAACGTCATTACATGGTTTTAAGAATATACCCCAGTAATCTCCAACTTAGTTTTACAGCCATCTGCTTATGCATCTAACAACCACTCCATCTATATTACTATAAAAAAATAAACTAGTAAGCTCTTCATAAAAGGATCTGTTAGGTTGTCTTGAGATGCTATCTTGGTCACGATGATGTCACATTTCAGTAAGATCTCTCATATTAAGCGATACTTGCGCTCAATGTGTTTTTCCCTCTTATGAGTTCTTTGTTATTTCTAATTTGCAACCGCAACACTATTGTCATAAGAACGTGTAAAGCCTTCTAGACTAAAGGAGCAACACCTAAGTCACTGAGCAAGTTACAGAGCCAAACAATCTCCTTTGTGATCTCCGATACGGTAATATATTCGGCTTCCAAGGTCGAATCATCAATATATGATTTCTTAATACTCCTCCAACATATGGTTCCAACTCCTAGGGTTAACATATATTATGATATCGACATCCTTGAATCCATATCGTACTGAAAATCCAAGTCTGTATACCCAATGGGTAAGAGATTATCCACTATGTCTCTAATCCTTTTTCGGTACTTGAGAATGGGCTTTACCGCAGTCTGGTGCTCTTTTTCGGGTTTAGACTAGAATATGATGGCCATGCCAACTATAATCAGATATTTGATCTTGTGCAAAGCATATTATACTTGAGGTTGCCCACCGTCTAAGCATAAGGTATGCTCCTTATACTCTCTATCTGATTATGTGTCTTAGGACACTTATCCTTTGATTAAGAGAGACCAATTTTAGAAGGAAGAAATCCTTTCTTGGAATATTATTATATGTTAAATGTTTCTAGCACAACATCGATATAAGTGGCTTGGGTTAAGCCCAACATCCTATTTTTTCGATTATGCATAAGCTTGATTTCAAGGACATGACTGACTTTTCCTATGTCCTTCATATTAAAGTGACTAAACAATACAACCACATTATTCCCAATTGTGAGAATATCATCCACATATGATATTATAAACATGACCATGTTTATGTCATTCTTATTATATGCAAAAATTGCATCTGGGCATTGATCAAAACCATAATATTTGATTGCCTAATAAAACTAGATGTTCCAAGACCTCAATGCTTGTTTAAGTCCGTGAATGGATCTATTTGGGGTGTACACCTTACATTCCAGGAAACTTCCTACGAATCCCCGGGATATATGTCCACTCGTCAAGATTAACATTTAAGAATATTGTCTTGACATCCATTTTCTAAATATTGAGATTGATATAATACTCAATGGATAAAAGAATATTAATAAACTTTATAATGGCTATGTATGAGAAGGTTTCCTCATTGTCCATCCCCTCTTTCTGAACAAACCAGTTTGCTACAAGCTTTGCCTTGAAGGTTTCCACATTATCATCCATCCCGCTTTCTTCTTATAGATCCACTTGAAACCAATGGACTTTATCCCACTTGACAAGTCTACAAGGTCCCAAACCTAATTCAAATACATTTAATACATATTTATATCCATAACCTTTAGACAAAGCTCGGATTCCTCTTCTTGGAGTGCCTCATCGTGATTACAAAAATCTAGTTCGAGTTCCCATGGGATCTTATCAAGGTGTTCAACCAAATACACTAACCTATCAATATGATGCCTGATTCTCCCAATACAACGTGGCTTCACTTGTGGTCCAATGTAAGTTATATGAGTATCTTGATGATAGATAATACTAGCACTAGGCAACTTATTATCGATAGGTTATATTTTATCATGTACGGGTGATTCAAAAGCAATAAGTTGGTCTTTTCATCTTATCTCTTATAAGATAATCTTTCTCTTTGGGTTGGGTTTTAAACATATAATTTTCTTTTAAGTAATAGACATTTTTACTAAGCAACACCATTCGGCCCTTAGGATTATAGAATAAACCTCCATTATTTATTTTTGGATAACCTACAAAAAGTCATACTTATGATTCTTGAAATCTTCTAAGAGAAATTCCTTCCACGATCAGAGCACGGAGTTTGGATGAGTTTACCATGCATATGCTCCACCTTAACCATGTATATTTTGAACATATCAAAGGCTTTAAACTTGTGATGCATAAGGTAAACATATCCAAACCTCGAGTAGTCATCAATGAAAGTGATGAAATATTCATAACCACTAAAAAATTTAATATTTTGCAGTATTTGTTATATAAATTAAAGCTTCCTAAATTTCGTGATAGAACTTTTGGGTCGTTAAGTAGTTAGAACCACATAGGCTTTATACATAGGGTGAGACACTTTTATTTGGATTAGATGGAGTTTTGAATTTGAAGATCATTTAAGACTCTCTACAAGACAAGACTTCCATTTTTACATACTTTGAAGACATATCCTTTTTGTGGATTTTTGAAAATACCTTAAGGCTACACACACTTGTACATTTTTCAAAATGTGTGTTTTCATTGGATGAAGAAATAATAATTGTACCGAGTAGTGTTTTGTAAACCATTTTTGGGAAGTGGCCTAACTTGATGTGAAAAGTTTGAGGCCTTTTTTGATTTCTAGCATCAAACTATTTTCATGGTCCTATTTGGACCCGTGCACACGAAACCATTCGCATGGTCAAGAAGTGACTAGTGCGCACAACTGCAGTAAAGCTTCAACACCAGTTGAAATCGTGCACAGGATAAAAATCAATCGTGTGTACGGTGGAGAAGATTTTTGAAAAAAATCTATAAAGAGGTAATTTTCCCTCACATTTTAATATATCAGAAAACCTCATAATTCAAAAACACTTTTGGGTTCATTTTGTAGGTAAGGAGATCTTCTTTGCTTCTCTATTATCAATTTTCACTTGTTCCTTCCAAAATTTTCAAAACTTAGATCTATGACTTGATCTTTGACTTATTGAGAGAATTGACAGTGTTTTTGGTTCAGATATACACTAGATTATTCAATTCAAACTACTACACTTTGAATTGCATGATCTATCACTCCTAGATCTAAAATTAGAAGTGCTTTTGTTCATCGGAAGAATTGTACCGTGGCATGATTCCAAGGATAATATTTGAATTTCTCATTCATTTTATGGAGCTTAAGATGGATTTATATCTTCTAAGGGGGAAAGTTCAAATTCCATTGGTAACTAGTCGTGAGGGAATGAGTGAGAGTTACCTTTTTACTTCATATAAAATGCTTTTCAAGTAGAAATACAAATTGAAGTGCGTCGAGTTTTTTTTACCCCGTGATGTGGTTTTTTCCTCATATATATGTCTTATGGATTGATTATGATTGTTATTTGTTCAATTGTAGACTCTGATAACACATTACACTTAGATCAAATATTGTATGATGGGCCATGTACATAAGCTAAGACAAGACTAGATTAAACTTGGGAAAAACCTAGTAGAAGACAGGCCCTTAATCCCAAATTAAGAGTACGTTTTTATTGTTTGAGAAGTTGATTTTCAAGTAATCATTGTTTCAATTAAAACCTATTTATGGATTGATTGTGATTGTTATTTGTTCCATTGTAAACTCTAATAACACACTACACTTAGATCATATCTAGATTTAGTGTAATTGGATAAAATTGAAAATAGGTATTTTGTAATGGCCCGACCTGAATTTAGGCAAAAATTTGGTGTGACCTGCATCGACATAGGAGATATAGGTAAAATATAACCTTTTTGAAAAGATTTAGCCAGTTTATTAGAAAAAACCCAATTCATCAATCCAATTTTAATTAGGAAAACATGACCACTTAAATGCAATTCAAGTCCAATTACTTTAGGCTTTGATGGACAATTTAACAAAATCAATGGCAACAATTAAATTAGGAAATAAAATATTTCAACTATATTGCAATGTTTTTAAAAAGTCTGAATATAATTAAATCACAATAACGTTAATTTAAAATAGATTTAATAATGCCCGCTATCACAGTGCTCCAAAAACCGACATGCTTATCCTTGCCTTTCTTTGTGTACTTTTTCGAAGCACCTGGGGGGGTTAGCAAAATAAGGACATGAGACTATGCCCAGTTGGGTAAATACTAGCAAACTATAATATAGAAACTATGTATCTATACATATATAATGTCTTTCACTTTGCAAAAGCGTTCCATTTACTGACTATGTTTATTGCAAGTGCAATGCAATTATCAATTAAAAAAGTAAATAACCGGCGATGAGCCGAACTCACACTTAACCTCTTTAACCTTGACTCTAACCCGAGTTAGTTTATTAAACCCTTAACGTGTTTTAACATATTCCCTATTATTCACCTTATTTTATCCCTTTTAGCCTTTACAGAGCGTCATGCTCTAAATTATTTATTCACTTTATTAAATGGAGTTCACCAAATTCCATTTGTATTTAAGGACTTGCACCGAGTGACACAAAGACTGCAATATGCTTATCCGACCAGTGATTTTGGATATAAACCGGAGCTGCACCCTCGGAATATGGTCCCTTCTTAAACTTTCTCAATTTCTCTGAGTATCTTTTAAGTTTTTACATCATTGTCATCCATTTTCTTATCTTAACATTTCTTGTCATATATTCTTTAATTTTTATATCGACAGATGATGCCAGAATACCCGAGATAAGACTAGTCTAAAAAATGCTTTAATTTCCAAGTTTTGCGCATTTAAATATCCATTTGATCTACTTTATTAGCTATGCTTTTTTTGATGCACCTGAGTTATCTTGACTTAGGTTTTACCAGTGTTTGTGCCAGCTTACTAGTCATATGAATGGATCTCATCGTTCTGACTATGTGTCAACATAGGTTATTGGAGCTGACCAAGTTTATGATATATCCTTGCGTTGGCTTATGGTTTAATCTGGTCATCCTTAAGGCATGGATTCTTCTTAGTTGGTAAGACTTCTTGTCCATGATCTATCCTAAGACAATATCGTACATAAAGTTGAACTTCTTGTTCGTTACTTATTCATAAATAAAACCATACATGATTTTTTTGATATCATATTGATACCTATTGTTTATAATATGTCTTAAGACGAGACTGTACATGAGGTTGATGATCACATTGATGATAATGGTATGTACATATCCCATACCCACAAAATAAAAAAAAATGATAGCATTTTAGAAGCAAAACAGAACTTTTATTTTATTTAGTGTAGACGAAAATTACTCATTGCGAAAAAGCTCTACATTATTGAAATGTTTTCTCAGGTCCCCGACGTTCCATGGGTTCTTAAATTGCTCCCCATCTATGGTCTCAATTTAATATGTTCTCAACCTTACGATGGTTGAGATTTGATAAGGGTTGTGCCAATTGGGTTCCAATTTGTTTCCCTTCTGAATGACCTTTTTCAAAACATAGTCGCACTTTGTTAAACTTCTCGGCTTCACCATTCTATTATAAAATCGAGAAGTTCTTTGTTGGTAAGTCGTTACTCTCAGTGCTGTATTTTCTCTGACTTCCTTAACCTGGTTAATATCCAATCTCCTTATCAGACCACTCCCTAGTGAATTGAAATTAAGGATGCGGTGACTAAGCAAGCCTATTTCAGTTGGTACCACTGCCTCTATACCAAAGGCTATTATATATAGGGTTTTACCTATTACTGTCCAAGGAGTTGTCTTATAAGCCCAGAGGAAGATATGTAGTTCATTGATCCAATTCCCCTTCATATCATCCAGTCTTTTATTCATCCCATCCAGTAAAGTTTTATTAGTTAACTCAGTTTGCCCATTACACTATGGATTTCCTTGGGCAGACTATAATTTTTATTTATTGGAGCGTGCGCAATAATCCTCGGACTCGTGATTATCAAACTGAGTGCCATGATCAGTAATGAAAGGATATGGAATTTTACATCGACAGATAATGTTTTTACAAATAAATTGTAAGATCCTTTCAAATGACATCTCAACTAGGGTTCATACTCCACCCATTTGGTGAAATAATCCATCGCGGCCACTAAATATTTGAACTTTCCTCTAATTTTTGGTAAAGAGCTGGCCAGATTTATCCCCCAATATTGCAAAAGGCTATGGTGATATGATCATCGTAAGTGAAGCTTTGGGAGTTCGGGGGATGGTGGTGTATTTCTGACACTTGCCACACTTCCTAGAGTAATTAACACGATCCGCTTTCATAGTGGGCTAGTAATAGTCTTGCGTAGCCGCTCGCTTGACTAACGATATCCCTGCTGAATGCAATCTCTAACATCTTTCATGTAATTCTTTGATCAAATAATTTACTTCGATCGGATTACCACATCAAATAAGTGAGACAATGTATCCCCTTCTGAATAAAGTTCCCCCTCTAAGACAAAACTTGCTACTTTGTAATGAAGTTTTCTTGCTTCTTTAGGGCCTACCGGTACCGTACATGTTCCATGTAAGATCGAATCAGATTCATCCAAGATGGTCCAAAGTCTAACTCCATGATGTTGATTATCTCTTCATCACTGCTATAAAGCGTAAGAATCTCCACTAGGACAGTTCTTTATTGCTCTGTTCTTATAGTTGATGCTAATCGAGCAAGTGTGTCTGCTCGAGCATTTTTTTCTCTTGGGATTTTGGTCATCTTTACCCCTAGAAATTTTGATAACCACCACTTCGTCTTGGCTAGGTACTTGATTATAGGTTCCACTTATATCTCATAGATTCCCAACACTTGATCGACTACTAGTCACAAGTTGCTATATACTAATAATTGTTCATCTCCTAGAGATGAAGATATCCCAAATCCAACTATAAGTGCTTCATATTTTGCCTCGTTGTTAGAGGCTTTAATTTGGAACCCAAGGGTGTATTCCACATCGATACCATCCGATGTCATGATTATTAAACCTGCTCCACTTCCAGTGGTGTAGGATGAACCATCCATAAACATTGACCATACAGTAAGCCCTTCTTCAAACTACCCTACGATCAAATTACCACATCTGAACACTTTTTCCATTTGCTCTAAGTTGCGAGCAAGTTCTTCTTGTCTCATTGTTGATTATAGAATGCCATTATTCTCGTCAGTCAACTGAGTGTTTGAGCTATCTCCCCTTTTCTGGTTGGACTTGTGAGCTCTCTTCCGAAGAAGTCTGATCGATATGGTTTGGGTTTGATCTCACTTCCTTAGAAGTCTACTTTGCCATGATTTTCGAGCTCTTTTTCGAAAAAATCTGCTCGGTGGGTTTTTGCTCATAAGTGAATTCGGTAATGAAATCTGCCACAACTTGGCCTTTGGTTGCCATCCTTGGTTCGTATTGGATGTTGTATTCTCCTAGCTCCACGACCCAAACCATTAGTCTACCTGATTTCTCAAGATTATGAAGGACTTGTCATAGAGCAAGGTCCGTGTAGACAATAATATGTGGGCATGAAACTGTGACTTCATTGTCCTAGATGCTTGCATCAGTGCAAGAGATGATTTCTCCAATTTGGGATACCGAATTTTTACCTTGTGGTATGCCTTACTAGTGTAGTGAATAGGTCTTTATATTGCTTCCTCTTGTCGTACTAGAGCCAAAATGACTATAGATTATGATACGGCTAAATAGAGATAAAGTTTCTCCCTTAAATTGGCCTTGACAATTGTGGCCCGGATCCCAAGCACCATTTTAAATCTATAAATGCATTTTTCATTCATGATTACACGCAGAAGTTTTTCTTAACACCTTAAATAATGGAAGACATTTATCAATGGCTCTAGAGACGAAACTATTAAAGTGTTGCCATGCATCCAGTTAGTCTCTGCACTTCTTTCTTGGTCATTGAGGACTGCATATTGATCAACGCCTAGATCTGGTCACGATTGGCCTAGATCCTTCTTTAGTTGACAATGAATACTAGTAATATCTCTTCCTTCACCTTGAAGACAAACTTAATCGAATTTTTTTTCTCTTCATGAGTACGTTGTCGACATACACCTCCATTTTCTTTTTTATCTTCCCATCGAACACTTTGTTCACCTGTCTCTGATATGTCACTCCAGCATTTTTGAGCCCAAAAGGCAAAATATTGTAGTAATAAGTGTCTTTACTAGTGATAAACGATATTTTTTCCCGATCCTTCAGTTTTATTTTGATCTGATTGTACCCTGAGTAAGCATCCATGAAACTGAGAAGCTTATGCCCTGAGGTGGCATCGACGAACTAATCAATCATGGGTAATGGATAATGATCTTTCGGGCATGCTTTGTTTAGTTCGATTAAATCAATGCACAATTTCTACTTGTTATTTTTCTATTTTACCATCACTACATTGGAGAGCCGTTCCGGATACTTGACATTTTCTACGAAGTTTTCCTTTTGCTATTTCGGAAATTCTTCTTGCACTTCTGTATTCTTTTTAATATGAAAGACTTGTCGCTTATGTTTGACTGGTTTATCCCTTTTGACTTTCCTCAACTCGTGACATATGAAATCTGGATTAATTCCCAACATATCTTCATGGCTCCAGGTAAACACGCTTTTTCACTATATAAGAAAATTGACCAAATCTTTCTTGAGTTCGGACTCCACAGATGAGCTGATATGAACAGTCTTCTACACATGCTTGTCATCAAGGACAATAGACTAAATTTCTTCAACAACCTGTCCCTTGACCAATGTTTTCTCGTTTCGTGGAAATATTGTTTCAATCAGGCATGTTGTTGTTAATTTCTTCTACCCTTCTTAGTCGGCTGAGGTGTAGTGTCACACCCAACGTAATTCTGGCATCGGCCGCCACCATAACTAAGCCGGGCATGAGTCAATAAAATACCATTCTTAGCATCAGATAAATATGAGACATAAATAAATCAATCCTCAAGATAAATAATTGAAATCAAACTCAGTTGATAACACCAACTGAACGATAAAACATCCATCACATACTAAACTCCAAATAATAAGCTAATCTCCAATAATATAAAACTGAATAATCCCCAATTGAATCCATAATAAAATATCTGAACAAAACCCATACAACTTTGGGACCGAATGGCCCAATCAAAAACTATAAACTGTGTCTCAAAGTAAATATGAAGGAATGGAAAACTAAACTAAATAAATATGCATAAGGTAGGGCAACTCCAACTTCACCTCCAAGAAAAACTCCAAAATATTCTATGCAGTTTCTCCAAATACTATTTCCTGAAAAGTTAGTCAACGCACGAGGTCAGAGCCCCGAGCACGAATACACACTACTCCCCTCAAATAGGATCCTTGAATCCAGACAGTAGCATTATACGCAATAAATATCACAATAAAATATTTTAAATTAAAGGGAATAATTAAATGCGATAAATATAAATCACTAACTACCCGCAGAAATCCCCATTTAAAAAGGCACACCAATATGATTTTAAATTCCCAAGTCCCAAGATGTTAATTTAATTTAAATTAACCAACTTCTCTTATTGTTCTCACTTTTTATTATGACGGTCCTCCCGCCCCAGGTGGTCATCCACCAAAGTGTCACACTTCTCCTTATCAATCGTCCTCTGACCCGCTTATATTGTCGGCCCTGAAACATGGCAAGGTTCCACACACGACACGACATAAATCGTCCTCTGACCCGTTTAAACTGTCGGCACCGACACATTATGTCGCCACAAATCTTAATACCCGTTTTAATCCTAGGCAATAATTCTCAATTTCTCAATTTTACAATTTATAAATTACCCCACCCTTTTAATCGATGTGAGATCCTAAAAAATACCCCTTAGTCCCATGCCTAAGGGTCCCCAAATTATCAATATGTTCTACCCTATGTATAGGATGAATTTCTAACATAAACCCCAACCTAGTCTCATGCCTAGGCTAGCGTAACGACGATAAAGCGACAAAAACCAGCCCATCCCCGACAGAATAAAGTCGTAATAGTCTATCCTCACTAGTCCCATACCTAGAGGGCGTAAATCATAAAAAGGTCTACCCACTAATCTCATACCTAGAAGGCATCCTAAAATAACGGGAGAGCATAAATACCCAACAACCTGTCGTTACCATGACAATTTAATAAAACCAACAAGTCACATAAATAAGCCCAATTAATCAAAGTACCAAACAATGCATTCTAGTCCAATTAAATTAAATCTTAATTTAATTATCTCATCGTCATAAACACCCAAATTAATCTCATATAATTATTTTAAATTAAATACACTGAGGTTTCATCATTAATACAACAATATTCCAATTTCATTACCTTAACACAAATTACGTGAGTTATACACCCCCAAATTCATTTATTTCAAAACTAGTTTTTTTTACATGCAACCTACACCAATAAAATCCAAAATTCACTCATTAATCCTACGCACCCAAGGTTTATGAATATTATTCATATTAAGAGATTTCATAAAAACAGCCCCAAGTTTTATGTGTCCACTTTCTCTAATTAGATTGCTAATTGGTTTTAAGAAAAAAATGAAATTAAAATTTCGGCAACACTTAAAATGCATAATACTAAAGGAAATGAATAGAGTATTCATGCCTGGAATTAAGATGAAGAAATTCTGACTACACGATTGGATTCCTCTCAAAAAATTAGCAAAGAGACGTTCTTCAACAATGTTAAGAAAACCTGGTTTAAAGCTTCAAAACTTGGATCGAAAGTAGCTCTCCAATGGAGTTAAGGTTTTAAGAGAGGAAGAAGATGTAAAAGAGGAGATTGATGCTCTTAGGGTTTAGAAGAAAGTGTTTTTAAAAGTTCTAAACCCATCACTTTGTTTATATACCAAAAAGAATTTGAGTCTTAATCAAATACTAACACTCGAAAAATTATTACGGACGATCGGACCATCATAATCACTTGAAATTTTAATAAGTTTTACCGAACGACGAGACGGAGTTGCTGTGAAAAATTTCGCTCAATCGGACGGTCGAATTTCTAAAAATATTATTTTTATCCTCCTTAGCTCGGATCCTCCCCCGATTTTTATACAAAAAGTTATAATTTCCAAATTTTAATCCCGATTTAAATTCCACTTATAACCTTATTTTTATATATAAAAACCAATATATTTAATTATTAAAAAAAATTAAATCTAAAATTTTATTTTTCTCGAATTTTTCATAAATATTTTAAAAATATCTATTTAAAAAAATCGGGGTTGTTACATACTTCCCCACCAGCAAAGAATTTCGTCCTCGAAATTAGACGGCGCATACACATCGCGTAAATATTGCAAAAAAAATATGGATCACATATGCCTACCCGTAGGATGCCATAATTGGGCGCCCATACACCCAATTATACGCGCACCTACCCCACGAATAACAAAATAATATATATTGCCTATATACATACGCATAACTATGAAAATAACGACGTACCACATACTCCCACAAATCCCCACTCGATCCTATATCCGAAAGTCATCAAAATGCTAACATCCTCAAATTAATTCTCAACATAAAAAATCGATACATACGATACCTAACATCTGCACTAAAATCTCTAAAATAATTATTGTCTCCAAAATCCATTTTAAGGATCCTCACATTAAGCTTACATCAATGCCTACGACGTCCTTAGCACAAAGCTTCACATCTCTAAGAAACACATCTAACACGTATGCTATACCCTATACCTTAGGGAGAACGAATCATCAAAGGGAATAAAAGATCGACAATGCGAAAGCTAAGCGGACTAATAACCTATGAGACCTAAGACCATGCTCTGATACCATTTGTCACACCCCGCGTAATTTTGGCATCGGCTACCACCAAAACTAAGCCGGGCGTGAGCTAATAAAATACCATTCTTAGCATGAGACATATATGAGACATAAATAAATCAATCCTTAAGATAAATAGTTGAATCAAACTCAATTGATAACAACAACTGAACGATAAAAGATCCATCACATGCTGAACTCCAAATAATAAGCTAATCTCCAATAATATAAAACTGAATAATCTCCGACTGAATCCATAATGAAATATCTGAACAAAACCCATACAACTTTGGAACCGAATGGCCCAATCAAAAATCATAAATTGTTTCTCAAAGTAAATAAGAAGGAATGGAAAACTAAACAAAATAAATATGCATAAGGTAGAGCAACTCCAACTGCACCTCCAAGAAAAACTCCAAAATATTCTATGCAAGTTCTACAAATACTATTTCCTGAAAATCTAGTCAATGCACGAGGTCAGAGACCCGAGCATGAATAAACATTACTCCCCTCAAATAGGATCCTTGAATCCAGACAGTAGCATTATACGCAATAAATATCATAATAGAATATTTTAAATTAAAGGGAATAATTAAACGTGATAAATATAAATCACTAACTACCTGCAAAAATCTCCATTTAAAAAGGCACACCAATATGATTTTAAAGTCCCAAGTCCCACGATGTTAATTTAGTTTAATTTAAATTAACCAACTTCTCTTATTGTTCTCACTTTTTATTATGACGGTCCTCCCGCCCCAGGTAGTAATCCACCAAAGTGTCACACTTCCCCTTGTAAATCGTCCTCTGACCCGTTTAAACTGTCATCCCGACACGTGATAAGGTTCTACATACGAAACGACATAAATCGTCCTCTGACCTATTTAAACTGTCGGTCCCGACGCATTATGTCGCCACAAATTTTAATACCCGTTTTTATCTTAGACATTAATTCTCAATTTCTCAATTTCACAATTTATAAATTATCCCACCCTTTTAATCGATGTGAGATCTTCAAAAATACCCCTTAGTCCCATACCTAAGGGTCCCCAAGTTATCAATATGTCATACCCTATGTATAGGATGAATTTCTAACATAAACCTCAACCTACTCTCATGCCTAGGCTAGCGTAACGATGATAAAGTGACAAAAATCAACCCACCCCCGACATAATAAAGTCGTAATAATCTACCCTCACTAGTCCCATACTTAGAAGGTGTAAATCATAAAAATGCCTACTCACTGGTCCCATACCTAGAAGGCATCCTAAAATAAAGGGAGAGCATAAATACCCAACAGCCCGTCGTTACAATGGCAATGTAATAAAGTCAACAAATCACATAAATAAGCACAATTAATCAAAGTACCAAACAGCGCATGATAGTTTAATTCAATTAAATCTTACTTTAATTATCTGATTGTCATAAACACCCAAATTAATCTCATATAATTATTTTAAATAAGTACACCGCGGTTTCATCATTAATACAACAATATTCCAATTTCATTACCTTAACACCAATTACGTAAGTTATATACCCCCAAATTCATTATTTCAAAACTAGATTTTTTCTACATGCAACCTACACCAATAAAACTCAAAATTCACTCATGAATCCTACGCACTCAAGGGTTATGAATATTATTCATATTAAGAGATTTTATAAAAATAGCCCTAAGTTTTATGTGTCCACTTTCTCTAATTAGATTGCTAATTGGTTTTAAGAAAAACATGAGATTAAAGTTTAGGCAACACTTAAAACGCATAATACTAAAGGAAAGGAATAGAGTATTCATGACTGAGATTAAGATGAATAAATTCTAACTACATGGTTGGATTCATCTCGAAAAATTAGCAAATAGACGTTTTTTGAACAATGTTGAGAAAATCCGATTTAAAGCTTCAAAACTTGGATTGAAAATAGCTCTCCAATGGATTTAAGATTTTGAGGGAGGAAGAAGATGTAAAAGAGGAGGTTGATGCTCTTAGGGTTTAGAAGAAAGTGTTTTGAAAAGTCCTAAACCCTTCACTTTTTTTATATACTAAAAATAATTTGAGTCCTAATCAAATACAAGCACTCGAAAAATTAGTACGGACGATCGGATCGTCAGAATCGTTTAAAATTCTTTAATGTTTTAGTGATCGAAGAGACAGAGCTGCTATGAAAAATTCAACTCGATCGGACGGTCGGATATCTAAAAAAATTATTTTTATCCTCCTTAGCTCAGATCCTCCCCCGATTTTTATACAAAAAGTTATAATATTCAAATTTTAATCCCGATTTAAATTCCACTTAAAACCTTATTTTTATATATAAAAACCAACACATTTAATTATTAAAAAAATAATTAAATCCAAAATTTTATTTTTCTCGAATTTTTCAAAATTAGTTTAAAAATACCTATTTAAAAAAAATCGGAGTCGTTACATGTAGTAGGATCCTCTGGACTTGGTTCTCTTTAACCACACCGACACCATAATGGGTGGATAATTACAAATATTGGTGCACTATAAAAGGGACAGATGTGAACTTCTTCATCCCTACTCTTCCAAATATGATGTTATATGTCATCTAGGATGAAGAAGTGTATCTTTTCTGTTTGGCATGTTGGTCAAGCACTTGTTACAACTTTTAATTCAACCGTATTTAGAGGGTACACTTTATCTCCCGAGAAACTAATCAGTGATCGATGGTAGGGCTCTAGTTTGTTGTCCCTAAGTCTCAGGCTTCTGAAAAAATTATAAAACATCATGTTTATTGAGCTTTCGTTGGCAAATATCCTTTCTACTTTACTCTCTTGCACTATCATGGTGACGACTAGAGGACCATCATGAGAGTATAAGATGCCATATAAATCATTTTTGGAGAATCCAATAATAAGGCGATCTTTATTTAGCTTCCTTAGACGGGTATCCACACTGCTTGTCAAATTAATCTGCCTAATATGAGCGCAAGCCTTTGCCATGTTAGGGGTAGGCCTTTCTTTGGGTGAGTTCATATTATTCCTCCAACATCTCCATCTATTATAAAATGGCATCTAAAAAAGATCATTTTGACTCAATGGATAAGTTTTTTGGGCCTCTTACGAAGATCTGGGTCATCCTCTGAATCGTCATCTCTTCCCCTTTTATTCTCATTTTCTTTTTTACAAGGATATTTTGAGAGACTCTGGATTTTTTGCTCATCGTCACGATCAGTTCAACCTCTTTTGTCCATATACCTTGACAGCTTTTTTCTTCTGATTGAGCTTTCAATTTCATTGTTCAGAGTTATATAGTTGTCCATATTTTGGTCGTGATCCTTGTGGAACTCACAATACTTGTTTTTATCTTGATGATTTATCGAGGCCTTCAACTTATCGTGCCATTTTAGATCTTTATACCCATGAATTTCAATGAGTATGTGATGAATGCCCACTATTAAGGGGATCTACTCTTCGTACGTTTTTGGCTTGCCAACGTACTCATCTTTCTATTCCTTATTTTTAACATTCTTATTGATGCCAGCCTTCATGTGACCTGTCTCCTTATCATCCACGGCCTCTTAGACATTCATTATATTACCTACCTTAGCTAGTATTTTCGTCATTATTTTTGGTGACTCTTTATCTAATGCCTAGAATAGCCTTCCAAGCTGCAATCCACTCATCAACGCAGTCATTCCAGTTCTCTCATTATAATCTGCCACCTATTTTTTTTTATTATTGAAGCGTATAATAAACTCACGTGTGGTTTCATCCGCATTCTATCAAACATTGACCAGGTGGGCCATTCTCTTACCGAAATTTGCTCCAAAATAGAAATTACTGACAAAGTAGTCGGCCAATTATTGAAAACTCAAAATCTTCCCACGTATTAAACTATTGTACCATATTTGCATTGATCCTATGATCGTTCTGGAAAATGGTTAACAACGTATTTCATCTGGAATCGAAAACATGTTAGTAGGGACTTAATACTATCCACATGCAATATTGGATTAGTTTTGCCATCATACCTCAGTGTAATGACCGACGATTTAAACGTCACAGGAGTTGGATAACCCATAAAAGACGGAGTGAAGCGTGGTGCCTTCACAAAGCCTCTATGTGAAGGGTTCATGGATGTGGTAATTTCTCCCAAACGATCTTCCAGTCATTGGATACATCCCTTCTAGGGCTGATCTTATTGATTGATTTCAACTATGATTATCTTTCCTGATCGTAGTAACTTTCGGATATGATCTCTTCTTGAGAAGTCTTCTCGACTCTCGCTAATATCCTCATTCTCATTCTGTACTTGACCGAGCATTGTGTTCTCCTGGCGATGGATCGAGATGGTACTTCTCAATGCTCGTTGTGCTCTTTGGTAACTCTATGTTGTTGGCCCTTTATTTTGCGTGAGCCTAGATAATCAAATGCTAACCCTTTTCTCAGACTTTTCAATACACTGGGGCTCTTCTCGGAGAAAGATTATTCATCGTCATATCCACTTATTTTGAGGGAGGAGGTCACCTCGGGACGATACGACCTATTTTCTTGCGACCAGATTATTTAGATGTACTCCTATCATCTTGTGACCCTAGGTTTACTATCCTTAGGTTTTTTAGGGAGTGATCCCTGTAAGTATGCCTCTTGTCTCTATAAGGGTGGGAGGTATCGTTTCTTATTTCCTGTCTTTGTCGACTGGGGTGAAAAGGTTCCCCCGGACCTACTCTATTCAGCCTGGAGCGTTTGCTTTTTTTTTCTTCACACTTTCCTACATTGATTCCTGGCCTTTTATCAGGCTCATCAAGATTCCTTGTATGTGACCCAACCCCATAAGTATGGAGGGTGGATGTGCTTCTGCTACGCGATTATTCTTTGAGTTATCTACCATTTTACAAAATTCTCAAGCGAATGTTGAAAAGGGGGAAATAGTGTTTGGGGACTAAAAAATAGTAGGAAATAAAAAATGGCTTTTCAATTCCCACAGATGGTGCCAATTTGTTATCATCTAAAATTGGTATATGGGTTTATGGTTTAGCTTGGAAATTCCAATAATAAACAATAACAATTAAGGAAATTATAATTATAGACTTGCTAATTTGTGAGTAATAGAATGAGATGAGAGATAAAGAAGGAAATCAAGGTTTTATGTGGTTCGGACCAATACGGTTCCTATGTCCACATGTGCTATGTTTATTCCATGTATTTAACTAGGCAATAGCCGTGAAAGTTACGTATACAAGCTCTATGATTTCTCTCACTAGGGTTTGCCAATAGCCGTCAAGTAGAATAATTTTCCTTCCCCTCTTTTATGGGATTGACTACTATTTATAGGTAGTTTTAGAGAGAGAATATAGGGGGATAGGTGGAGTGCCTTCATAGGTCAGGTAGTTACACGATTTACATTCCAGGGGATAGATAATGATGAGTTTATTATAGAACGATAAAGGTGAGATATTACGTAATTTCTTCACGTTTACAAGTATGATAAATGTGACTGTCGACATTCCCTCATGTGATGTAGCTGTAGCAAGGTTGGCCTTGACGGGATTTAGTAACACTATTAATTAACACTATTATTAATAATGAGACATCCTATTACACTGCTGGTTCGAACACATTTATACCTGAGCCGATCTGATTACTCATGGACGAGTAGATTTTGTATCAAGTCGACCTTTATTTCTATCTTTAATGAGCACACATATCACCTCCCGAGAGGCCCATGAGGTGTTTTATATTTATGACATAACATTTTGAAACGTTTTTATGTACCTTTACTCCTTGTCCGTTATGGAGTTATTTTGGTTGTTATGGTACACTTTGATGGATTCATGGATTATTTTATCTTACCCATGTTTCTATGCTCATCTTGATATATCCATGCTTTATACATGATCTCATTCTAGTTAGATTGTTTGTATATCATATATCATGATTCTATGCTTATTGATTGATATATTTCACCCACTTGCTCCTATTTTGAGATTCATATGAATGATTCCCTTGTATGTTGCTCATGATCATTATGTATTACCATTATAGCTTTGGTTTTTCTCATGGTTTAAGAGATTTTTCTTCTCTAGTTCATTTTGTCATTTTGATTGTGCTTTCTTACCTTGTTATACCCATTGTCTATGGTACTTTCTTTTCTTTGACTTTCCATGTCAAAAAGGAAAATATATGTTTATTTTTGTATTCCCCATGTCTAAAAAATGGGGAGAAATATCTAAGATAAGGGAAGGTGATATCCTATGATTTCTTTTTTATGGGGGAGACACTTTTACAGGGGAGGATTCCATATGTTCCCATGTTTCTTGCTTTAGGGGGATAAACTTTTCTTTAGGGGACTTTGGGGGAGATATAATTTTGTTATGTTATTTCACATTATTAGAGAACATATTTGTTATATTCATTGATGTTAAACGATTCTTACCATATTTCACATGTTCACATGTTTTATATCATCTATATCTTATTGATTTTTTACAGGATATCCAAAGATGGAAGATTTTATTTTTATGCATGTTATTGCTTGCGTGATTCTCTTTGCTATTTCGTATGATTTGAGGTATTGTCATATTGATACGAATTAGAACTATGGTTTTAGACTTAACTTTGAGGTTTTTCCATGGAATATCCAAAGCGGTAGATTAAAAATGTAATATTTATATTGTAATTGTTGTATATTAAAGTTTGATAAATTCAATGAGATTTTAGTTGTTGAGTCATTAGAGACACACAGGCTTGATATGTAGAGTGAGGTACATTCATTTTGATTAGATAAACTTTTTAATTTGAATATCATGGAAGACTCTCCACAACACAAGACATACATTGCCACATACTTTGAAGACATATACTGTAAGTACAAGAAATATCACAATTATGATCAACCAAAACAATCACAAATGCAGAAAATAAAATCACACACACAACAACGATATACGTGGTTTGGCAACTTGCCTACATCCATGAAGAGGTTGTTATAATCTTATTAGTGTCTCTTAATGCTCGAGATTATATCCCTTTGACCCGGGTCAGGGTTTATAATTTATAAATGCTAACATAAGAGATTGAGTTGTACGAGTAACTCAATGTAATCGTGGATAATTAGTGATGTCCCTGAATATCTCCTCTGAGATTGTTGGTATTCAATTGAATTTATCCATGAGTCTTTCAGTGTTTGTAAAATACACGAGCCATTAATGAATATCGGATTCGGGCCGAGCAGTCCTCTATGCGGCTTGGGATGGTCGGCTACTTTCCTGGGCCAAAATAAATGAGTTCCCACAATTGTCCCTAAAATTTTTGGATTGAATGTTTGCGCTAACAAATTTTAATCGTATTTAAGGCCTATAACTTGAATCATTCTATTCTTGAAGATGGAATGGCAATTTCATAGTTCTGGTGAATTCAAGGGGGTACACTTGCCTTAAGCTAAACACCATGGCATACTTATAGTTTTATTAAAGAGGCGAGGGTACCCTTGTTCGAACAGCTATATGAAGTGCTAAAATCAACTTGGGATGTCGCATCTATCATTAGCTTCGAAGTTCAAACTGAAGATACATATCCTTTGTCAGCTGACCCTTCACTTCTTTCCTTGTTTTGCTAAGTTTCCAGAGTTTTTCTTCTTTAGCGTTCCATGTCTGTTCAGAGCTCTGTCAGTTCTTGTAAGTTCAACTTATCTTCCTTTAGTTTTCCTCTTTCGCAATTGGTTCTTAAACTGTAGTTAGGGTTTTCATTTTGTTAAAAGTGTCCATGGTGACATTAGATAACAAGTTAATAACCGAATTTAGGAAATCTTATAATATTCCAGACTGGGTAGAAATCAATTGTTCCCTTCACCTTAAAGATGTTCGTGATATTTAAGAGAGGCACTAAATTCACACCCTGTTGATCACCCAAGGTGGTCCTCTAAATCCTTTATTTATTAAATTCTCTGAGTATTTTGATGTTGATCTTGCCTAGTGTGCCCCAAACATTTGGAAAGTTATGAATGGAGAACACATAGAATGGGATAAACTTGCTTTTGCTGAGCTCTGTTACTGTTATGTCGGTCGGGAACCAATGTTTTTACTCTGTACTTAAAGACTAGGAATGTTGATAGGGTCTTGGTGGTAAACCTCCCATATTCTCATAAAGATTACTAGGCTAATAGGTTTATTGCCAGAAATTGGCAACGTCCTCCCCTTTGCGAGGGAGAAAGACACCGGGGCCCATTGATTACAGACTTTGGGGAGTATCAAATAGGTCGCTTTATCTTTTCTTCAGTTTTCTTACTATGTGTTTTTTATTCCTATCCCTGACTGATGTTTTTCTTCCTTTGTTTTGCATCTCGTGCCAAAAATCACGAGCCTGGCTTAAGTGAAGTTGATGTTCCTGAACTTCTGAAGGCTTAGAGGGTTAAAAAGAAGCTTTTAAACGGTGAGCATTCAAGGTCTACATATTACTTAATCGGGTATAAGAATACGATAAGTAGTTTTTCTACTCGACCAATCGATAAAGTCCCCGGCCTGAAGGCTCCAGAAGTTGGTCCCTCTAAACTAGTTCTGATAAAGGAAAAAGGAAGAAAATGAATAAGAGGAGGAGAGGAGGAAGAATAAATATAAGAAGAAGAATAAGAAGAAGAAAAGGATATGGCTCCCCTAGTTAAGAGAAGTGTAGGGGGTGTCCCTTCCAAAGGGTGGGTAACTTAGTCAAGCAAATTGATTGGTTCATGAAGAAAGAGAAGGAAGGCTGCCCTACAGACCCACCTCGAAGATCCTTCACAGAAGTCGCTCGAAGGACCCATATCGAAGATTATCTAATTAACCTGGTTCGAAGGATCCAACTCATAGATCAAAGTCACCTGGATGGAAATAGTTTGTAATAAGTAATAGAATACTATGTCATTTACTTTATCCTATAAATGTACGTTGAGTGAGGTTATTTGGTACACATGAGGGACCATGCCTGGCAGGGCATGGGAGAGATAACATACTCTATCGAATAACCTCCTCTTGGGAACCTCACAGGGACATGGTTTGGAGGATTGAAAATAGGGCGACGTTGGGAATACAATTACTAACCCTCTTGGCACATTTGGGTAAAACTTCATTCAGAACAAATGGTCAGTCGATCCACAACAGTCGATCCACCTTAACACTTACCTGTTCGAAGGAACCTCCTCGCGGTAATTCTTCCCTACACCTTGGTCCTAAAATAACTCTTAACCAACAAGTATATGACAAGGCACTCGAGCCCCCTATCAGACGAGCAGCATCAAAACAAACACCAGTTCGCCTCACTGACGTGACCAGATACCTGACAGAGTCACTGTTTAAACCACTTTCTAACGTCATAACATCTAGCATTTTGGGACTAAAAAATGTAGCACTTAAGTGGGTTTATCCTTAGGATGGCAGGCCTAGTTCACCAAACCTGACCATTTAGCCATCCTTAAGTAAGACTTAAGATGACATATCATGTCCCTTATTAATGCCCACAATACTTCCAGCCAATAGAAGGTCTTCCCATAAAAACCATGAGATCCCATGCATTTATTGCAATATCTTGTGCATTTAATGCACCCAATCAAACCGATCGCAGGCAAGCTTACTCGAGCAGGCTTCCCCCCATATATATATACCAGATGAACAAGTTAGAAAGGGGGGGTATTCTGAGCATAGAATTGCTGCCCAAATTCCTCCACAGTCGAGAACCCCCGAGGGAACATTAACTCCCCACACCCATCTAATACACTCATCATTGAGCATTAACTGATCTTGAAGTTATTGCCTTGCCTTCATTGTGCCTAGAGTGCCTGTTCTTTCTCCCTCGGACCACGCTTCATGCTGGTCCCATCTATTTATTGCGCTCGTCATGCATCTTTTGTGCCAATATTCTATTTAATATAAGTCTGAATGTTGAGTTCTCTTGTCTTTGTCTCACCTGTGGCCACTGCCAGCATTTAATACTTAACGGTGTTAATCCCGATCTTGATAAGGGGTTATGCCTCACTTAATACTAACTGTATTTGAAGAACCCACATCTTACATGTTATTTTAAAGAAAAGAGGGACGTGTGTTTTAAAACAATTGGGTTTGTCTGTTTAATATAGCTCGAAGAAATGTTCATGTGGAAAATGTTAGGCCACTAATTTTTTCGTAGATATATACAATAATGATTGTTTTCCTTATCATAAATGATATGGTTCGCATTGATGTAATAAGTTTAGCCAGTGTCAAAAGAAAAAAAAGGAAATCGAAGAAGACACGAAATTCACAAATGTTTCTTTATTCAATAAAAGATATAGCTGTGGTTACATGCAAGCAAGGAAATCCAAAATACAACAAATGAGAAACATCAACAATAGAAACATTGAACAAAAGAGCTAGGGGCTGTCCATGATAAAATGAAGGTTTGCGGATCCAAGCAGCCTATGATGATGTTTGGGAAGAATATGCATAAGGTTACTTTGGTCTGAAATGAGGTCAGACAAATCTTTCTGGCAAAGCTCCATCGCCTAATGAATGGATTCCAACTCCTGCTCTTTCTTAATTAGCTCGGCCTACGCACGAGCAACGACCTCATGGGACTCTTGCACCTCTTTTTTAGATACCACCAACTTGGTTTCCAGGCTTACGAGCTCTTCTGAAATGGCCACCTGCGAGCAATGTGAACTTTGGAGCCGATGATAGAGGGCGGGAAGGTCAACCTTCTTAAATCCACGAGGTAGATCCACCAACCAAGACATAGAAAATCCACGAGGTAACTCTTTCCAGTAAAGTCTTGATTGTATCAGGGCTAAGAGATTCGAGGGGAGTATTGAGCATATCCTCCAAGACCATGGTGAGCCTGAGCAAGCGATATGCCATCATTCTAGAAATAAGTTGAAGGTAGCGGGTGGTAAATATTGAAGGAAAACGGACCAATAACTGCTCTATTAGTAAGCCAGGACCCTCAATTAAAAATATATGGGAAATTAGCCAAAGTTTATTTCACAACCACCTCGGGGGCTGCCTCAGGAGGATGTACGCTAAAAATGCTATCACTTGCAGAAGGGCGCTGAATATGCTAAGCGCTATCACTTGCCAGAACCTAAGGAGCAATCACTTCGGGCACATCACCAACCATAGGGGCCACTTCTTGGGCCTGTACAATAAGGGCCCCACCCAAAGAAGCGACTTCGGCTAAGGTCCCCGCTTGCACCATTTCCTAAACAATAGGTTTAACTTCTGGTTTACGGACCATAGGTTGGTCGACCTACACCTGAAACACAAAAAATAGTTTAAGTAAGAGACAAATTGGAGAAATCATACACAAAGTATCTTACAATTATGGGAGATTATGTCAATAGGGCTTGGCTCACTTGACCCTCGGTTATAGGAGATTATACCAATAAGACTTGGCCCACGTGACCCTCGGTTATGAGAGATTATGCCAATTAGATTTGGACTGCCTGACCCCCGGTTATAGGAGATTATGCTAATACAACTTGGCCCGCCTGACCCTCGGTTATAGAAGATTATGCCAGTAAGACTTGGCCCGCCTGACCCTCGGTTATAGGAGATTATGCCAATAAGACTTGGCCCGCCTGGCCCTCGGTTATGGGAGATTTATAAAACCTAATATTACTTAGCAATATTAACAAGTTTATATCCAGGAGATAGATGGACGAGAAAAGTACCTCTGGAAGCTACCCGTCGATAAATTCACGAGTGGCCATTTGTACTACGTCCTCCTCCTCAATTGGACCAGGACCCACAAAAGGATGCTGACTTTGGGAGGCAATCACACCCTCCCCTATTGCAGCAACCTGTTCTTATCCACCCTCCCCTAATCATCTCCAGCAAGATCGCCACCTTCCTGGTTTAGGATGCAAGGGCCGAACACAGATACAAGTACTTGGTCATTTGAAGGAGGGGGAACTAATGGAGTAGTTTGAACAGGTACAGGAGCCTGTAAAGGACGAAGAAAATAAAAATAAAGATACAAGTTAGAATAACAAGTTGAAGGATCAACAACAACTTAAATAAGTAAGAAAAATAAATTAACCACAAGCAATGAAGAAACAGGCACAGGGGACTTGGGTATATCCTCAACAACTCTCGCATTAGGAACATCCCTCTCAAGACCAGTCTGTTCGCGAAAAAAAGTGAGATCAGGGAAATAGCCGCTACTAGACTTAGATGAAGAATCAGATATAACTGCCCCTAGGGGGAAATGGAAGATTACCTACTAAGTAGTAGGGGAAGCCCTCTCGAAGGGACAATCCTCTTTAACATCATCGTGCGTATCAGTTCGCACATCAACCTGAAAAAGAGACAATTATAGGTTAAGAGAAGAATGAAGTTATTAGCACGAAAAGAAAATAAGAAGAAAACATTCAGAGCAAGAGGGATCGATGGGCTTACTTCTTCCTCCAATATGCCTTCTAAAACCTTATAATCTTGGGGAGGTGAGGAGGGTTTAGAAGGAGAAACCATTCTCCTCAACCTACGTCTCCAAACTAATGAAGTTTCCTCTTCCTCCTCTTCTTCTTCTTCTTCTTCTTCTTCTTCTTCTTCTTCTTCTTCTTCTTCTTCTTCTTCTTCTTCTTCTTCTTCTTCTTCTTCGTCTCCCCCTCCTCATCCTCATCATTTTCATCATCATCAGCACCAACATCAATAGCAACATGCTCCTCGAGAAGTTCTTCCTCACTGGATTCAGACGATTCCTCCATCACGAGTTTTAGAGGACTAACCACCTTACTTTTCTTACCACTACCAGCAATGCGAGGAGAATATGGAAAACCTGAGAATCCATCTGGTCCGACATAAACGCCCTGTCTTCGTCGCTAAAATTATCCCAGGTTTGGAGAAGCTGATCAAACATTGGGCTCACCTCTTGGGTGACTTTTGGATCCGGGGTGTGGTCAACTAGAGGTTATTGGATGGTTTTGAGTTTTTTCATAGGCACTTTTCAGGTGGCTCTAACTGCCTACCCAGATGAGGCAACGTGCAAGGATTTAGTTCTCTCAATCGGTTTCGAGAGACTAGGGGCAATGGTAGTAACTACGACTAGAAGGGAAGCTTTCTTCTTTTTTACAACTGCCCGGTCCACAGGCGCTACTGGGGGCAGCTTGGAGGGAACACTGGTGTTGGCAGTACTAAGAGGGAAAATAGACTAAGAAGTGGTGCAATTTCTTAAACCCAACTCTCTGGGTGGGAATCTCTCAACTTCAGGGTACCGGGGTTCCTTCAAAATGTTGGTTTGAAAATGGACCAGTTGATTTTTCCAGAACAAGTTCAGGTACATAGTCGATCTCTTCCCTCGAGCCTCTTTGCTCGGGACCACGGGATTGGCTGGATAACTAAAACACAGACTTATGACAGCTGAAGTCAGATAGTCAGCATATGCAAAAGAAACGTTTATGGTTTTTTCACGGGTAAAATGGCTCAACAAAGGGGCTCCTTGATCATAGCTAAATTTAATGGTTACACGGTGGGGACTGTAAACAAAATAGAAAGAAGAACACTCTGTATACGAGGGCAAGTAAGAAGGGATTAACAAAAGTGGGACATTATTCTCAGGGAAATTCCTAGCAAGAGCTTCATCAATAGGAGCAATGGGGTGCTCCTCCTTAGCAAAAAAGTCATTGGTAAAAAAATGATCCACCCCAACATGGGGGGGAGGTAAGAACCTTTATGCTCGATCGATCAGGGAAATAAGGGGTTTCTTAATGCTTTTATTTTTCCAACAACAAATACGGGGAATCCTTATCGTCTGAGAACCAGGGTAGTTGCTAGCAGGAGCGTAATTGAAAAATGGGCATAAAGGAAAGTTGTTAAATGGACATTGTTGGCATAATTAGAGACATCAAACCTACCGATGTTCCATGCAGAATCCGCCGTCACACGGTCTAACCAAGTGTATAAGGAGCCAAGAATGATAGCAGCAAGGGGGATCATCATATTGCTTGCAATCTGAACAATCATGTTGATTAGGTCCTTTCGGGGGCAGTCATGAGGCTTGCCCAGAAGGTAGACTTGACAGAAATCAAAGCCCTTTCCTGTCAGAGGCTGTTCAAACACCTGCTTCCCTCGGGGGTTCTCCTTGGCCACCTCGTGGGCCCTAATAATCGCTTTCTCTTCAATTAAATAAAAGAATCAAATCACTTCTGAATAGGTGCACTTGTTGTAAGTGACCATGCAATCCTTTACCACTGCCTCTAGTTCAACTCTCAAAGTTTTCTCCTCGCTGAAGACATCCTCTTCAAAGAAAGTAACAAAACTGGCAGCTTCCAACCCCAAAATCTCACAAAAAACTTTCAGGGTGATGGTGAACTCACCCCATGCTACCACAAAAGTGTGTGACCTATGGCTCCAATGAGAAATCAACAATTGGAGCGCGGTGTTATTCTTGGAAATGGTAAGATCACCCAACTAGAGATAGCAGCACAGACCAACTAAAGCTAACTGAACATAATACTTGGAATGAATATACTCCGTCTAAGGGCCCAACCCCTCACAAGCACCAGATGAAGCTTCAAACTCTACCTTCGAATAGGGGAAATAGCCACGTTTAATGCAAAAATGAGTAACAGTAGAAGTGGGGATATAAGCAAAGTCTTCAGCATCCTCACCCTCCTTCATTACCAAGTTAGGGTCCTCAGTTGGCACCAGTTCTCTGGGGAATCTCTCCGTCGTCTGCCAGAAGAGATCTTTATCTCCAAAGTATAGAGCATGGCAGTAGCGTGCCCACTTGTGTTGGCACGCTTGAGTCTCTAGAGAAGCAATCCTGGAGGAGTGGGTTCACTTCACAATAGGTGTCATGGAAGTCTAGAGAGATGGGGATGAAAGGTCAAGTTGAAAGAGTGAAAGAGATGAAGATAGCAAACTTTCATAAAATCTTAGTACCAAAGAATAGAAACCTAAAGGTGATTGTTTGAAATGAGGATACCCCTTTTTATAGGGGCAACACTGACCCCAAAAGACAACAAAAAGGTGACGCTTTGGAAAGCGTAATAATGAAAGGTTTAGCTTGCGTGACCGTAAAGCATGCACGACTGCAGAAAACTAAAGGTTATAATGATGATGCTTTAGGGGCAGACGCACGGATTGGCGCCGTTGGTTACATGCACGCACTATAGGGTTATTGCATGTCATAATACGGAAGAGCAAACGACAATTACATTCAAAGCGACATGCTTGGAGTCTTGTCTGCCTTGGGGAACGAATAGCTTTGGGGAAAATTTAAATAAACCTCTTCATTTTACCCAAAGAAAATATTGAAGATCAACAAAGGGATTTTGTACAGATATTTCTTCATGCAATAAATAAATATCTCTACGAAGGTGCAAATGTAGGGGGTGTCCCCACCAAAGGGTGGTTAACTTAGTCAAGCAAATTGATTAGTTCACGAAGAAAGAGAACGAAGTCTTCCCTACGGACCCACCTAGACGATCCTTCACAGAAGTGGCTCAAAGGATGCACCTCTAACATTCTTCACAGAAGTGGCTCTAAGGACCCACCTCGAAGATCCTTCACAGAAGTGGCTCAAAGGACCCACCTCAAAGATTCTCCAATTGACCTGGTTCAAAGGATCCAACTCATAGATTAAAGTCACTTGGATGGCAATAGTTTGTAATAAGTAATATAATAATGTGTCATTTACTTTATCCTATGAATGTACATTGAGTGAGGTTGTTTTGTACCTATGAGGAACCATGCCTGGTAGTGTATGTGATAGCTAACATGCTCTATCGAGAAATATCCTCTTGGGAACCTCGCAGGGACATGGTTTGGAGGATTGAGAACAAGGCAACATTGGGAATACAGTTACTAACCCTCTTAGCACACTTGGGTAAAACTTCATTCAGAACAAATGGTCACACGAGCCGCAACAGTCGAGCCACCTTAACCCCTACCTATTCGAAGGAACCTACTCGAGGTAATTCTTTCTTGCACCTTGGTCCCAAAATAAATGTTAACAAACAAATAAATGCCAAGGAACTAGAGCCACCAATCAGTCGATCATCCTCTAAATAGATACCAGCCCGCCTCAATGATGTGACCAGATACCTGGCAGAGTCACTGTTTAAACCACTTTCTGACGTCATAATGCCTGGCATTTTGGGACTAAAAAATATAGCACTTAAGTAGGTTTATCTTTAGGATGGCAAGCTTAGTTCACCAAACCTGAACATTTAGCCATCCTAAAGTAAGCCTCAAGCTGACATGTCATGTCCCTCATTAATGCCCACAGTACTTCCAGCCAATAGAATGGCTTCCCGCTAAAACCATGAGATCCCATGCATTTAATGCAATATCTTATGCATTTAATGCACCCAATTAGACCGATCACAGGCAAGCTTACTCCATCAGCCTTGCCCCCATATATATACACCAGATGAACAAGTTAGAAAAGGAGGGTATTTTGAGCCTAGAATTACTGCCCAAATTCCTCCACAGTCGAGAATCCCCGAGAGAACATTAATTCCCCACACCCATCTACTACACTCATCATTGAGCATTAATTGAGCTTGAAGTTCCTGCCTTGCCTTCATTGTGCCTAGAGTGCTTGTTCTTTCTCCCTCCGACCATGCTTACTGCTGGTCCCATCTATTTATTGTGCTCGTCATGCAACTTTTGTGCCAATATGATATTTAATATAAGTCTGAATATTGAGTTCTCTTATCTCTAACTCACATGTGGCCACTTCCAGCATTTAATACTTAACGGTGTTAATCCCAATCTTGATAAGGGGTTACGCTTCACTTAACACTAACTATATTTGAATAACCCAAATCTTACAAGGATGAAATTGAGGATTGATGATGATGAGGATCATACATCTTTGTCTAATCGACTCAAGTCGTTAAAGATGTCTGAGTTTGATTCCTCTAGGGCTAGTGGTTCTATCCCAATAGCTAAGGGGAAAGAAAAAGTGAAAGAGAAAGAGAAGAGGATATAAGAAGAAGAGAAGACAAAAGAGAGAAAAAAGAGAAGAAGGGAGACGAAGAGAAGAAGAGGGAGGAGGCCAAACAAAAATTGGTCCTAAAGGATCCTACAATCTCATCCTTTACTACTGGCGTTAAGGGTTCCAGTGAGGGAAATACCCCTGCCCTTGTCCCTAATATCTTGAAGGGGGCTATGCTTGCTTCAGACCATGAGTGTTCCTCGCACTTTGGGGCTGCCCATCTTGCTCTCAAGTCCTCTTAAGGTCTTACCATGGTAATTATTTTCTCTTTATCCATAAATTATCTCTTTTTCTTCATTCTGACTTCTTTGTACTGAATCAACTTTTTTTTTTACGTATAATTTTTGGTCGATTTCATAACTCTCCTGGATGATCATACCGACGATTTCGAAGTTAATCAAGAGATGAAAGAGGCTTTTGCAAGGTTTGAAAAGGCCTTTTATAATGCTCGTGTGGCCTTGGAGCATGAGAACAGAAGCCAACAAAGGCCTATGCTGACCTTGAGGCATCCAAGAGGGCGATGGTCACCGAGAAGGAAGAATTGTCAAAGGAGAACCAAAGTCCGTCTAGTAAAATTCAGAAGCTAAAGGAGGCGCTCCCATGCGAGAAGGATAACACCTACACTAAGGTATGACACAAGATATGATGATGCCGAGCTCCAGTTGGACTATGCTAAGAAAGCGACTTAAAAAAAGGTTGGGACCAGGCATTGGGAGCTGCGGGGACTTATGATGATTCTGAACTCTTTGGTCTCCATTTTTCTGGGCCCAACCCCTTTACAGAGGGAGAGCAGAGTGCTGGTTGGCCAGCCGACCATACTGAGAATGTATTATTGAGGTCAAAGCGGATGCTGACTAGGATCAGGGGGTTGCCGAGAAGGGGAAGTCAGTGATTGAAGTTGACCAAGTGAAGGAATAGGGCCTCTAGATTAAGAGTTTTTTCCCCATTTCTTTGTACATCTTTTTGATGCCTTATAATTTTCATTTTCGCTCTAACTATACTGGCCTCTACCCATTCTTACGGATGAATGAAAGATAACCTTATTTACTTCTATTGATTTTATTCTTCCATTCGTAATGATATCTATTTGTGATTTCACCTGTTGTGTTATTTATAGCCTGACGAGGACTATATTCCCCCTATTTCAGGGTTGAGAATGATCCTTGGGCCCAATATCAGTGTTCAAGATCACAAAGCTATTGTAAAAATATGTAAGTCTTCGAGGGAGATGATTAATCAATATAAGAATCAGTCCGAATTGATCTCCAGGATGAAGGATGATCTCCAAGCCATATAGGAGGTCAGTGTCTCAGTTTAAGATAAGGTGAACGTACTTAAGACCAAGCTTATAGAGACCACTGAAGTAGGCCAAATGGGTGAAGTGATCCAAGCCGAGATTAACGCCTTAAGGAAGGAGGTTGCTAAGATGAAAAGAGATGTTTGAAGAGTATATGTGATAGTAGATGGACTCCGAAGAAACTTCATAAGGCTTTAGGGAGAAGTCACAAGTCTATTCGGAATGGGATCCCGAGAAACCTGGGCAGATGGATATAATGCGAGCTGGGCTGATGCCCCAGCAAGGCTCAAGAAGGCAGAAGATCTCATTTTTCCCATGGGTGGCTAAGTGCCCTTATAGAGGTTAAGACACCTAAGGTGTCCAGCTTGTGGTAAAAGTAACAGGTCAAGTGTGAGGCCTATAACCATACCCATTCTCAAAGGAAGACAAGTGGATCCCAATTGATGCTATCCCCTCTCAACTCATGGATGATTACCAAGAACTGTCGATCAATTTTCTTAGGATATAGTCCCCTACCAAAAACATCTTCGGATTGACTTTCTTGTTGTACTTCTTAGCGAGTTATTATTGATAGGAAGCCGACTTGATCATGGACAAATTTTTTGCTCGTATGCTAAGTCAAGTTCAGTGCATAGTGAATCATCATTAAGGCCTCAATCGATTAAGGTGGTTCTCATAGTAGGGAGACCTACTTCCAGTGGAATGATAGCTTCCATTCTATAAGCGAGAGCGAAGGGTATTTCCCATGTTGGTCTCCTAGGAGTGTACGGTAGTCCCATAGAACATGAGGGAGCTCATACATCTAGGCACCCTTGGCTCTTTCCAACCTCTTTTTTAGTCCATCAAGCATGGTCTTGTTGGAAGCTTTTGCTTGACCGTTACTTTGGGTATACGCCACAAAACTAAAGTGGTGCTTGATGCCATGCTCATTATAGAAACCTTAAAACAAGCTTGTTTCAAATTGCGTGCCGTTATTGATGATTCCAATCTTTGGTACCCCAAAGCATGTTATGATGCTTTTACAGATAAAACTAGTCATGTCAGCGTTGCATATGTTCACTAATCGTTCTACCTCTACCCATTTGGTGAAGTAATCTGTGCCGACCAGCAGATACCTGTAATTTCCAGGTGCGGTAGGTAGTGGTCCCATGATGTCTAGTCCCCACTGCTCGAATGTTTATGGACGTATAAGAGATTTCAGGTGGCTAGCTGGTTGGTGGACCATAGGAGTGTGATTTTATAATTTTTGACATATGCGAACATAGGTTCCTGCGTCCTTTTGCCTGTAAGGCCACACTTAACCCTTTTTAATTACTCGAAAGGTCAATGACATTCCTCATACGTGACTTCAACAAATACCATCGTAAAGTTTGTTAAGCATTTACTCGGTGTCATGTGGGTGGACGCATTAGAATTAAGGTCCTGTGAATGATTTCTTGTAGAGTTTTCCTCTTGGGGATAGGTAAAAACGGGCAGCTTTCACCCTTACTTGATGAGCCATTCTCTTATCGTCAGGAACTATGTTTCTCCGTAGATAGGTGATGATAGGATCCATCCAACTAGGCCTTCTCTATGAGGAGGATTTACTTGGCTACGATTGTTTGGTCATTGCTTGGCTGGGAAAGGAACTCTATCTGAATGGTTCTTCTCAGGTTAGAGTCCACTGCTGAGCTCTGGGCCGCTAAGTCATCTGCGTGGCTGTTCAGTCCTCAGGGGAACTGTTGAATGTCAACCTTCTCAAATCCTGTAATAAGACCTTTTACCACAGCGAAGTAGGCAGCCATTATATCATCTTTTGTGTTTAAATATACACTATCTTGCTTGGAGATCAATTTGCAATCGTCGAACACGTTGAGGCATTTTGCCCCCAGCAGTTGGGACTTTCACAAGCGACTAATCAGTGCTTTGTATTTAGCTTCATTGTCGGAGGCCTCAAATCCCAACCCGATTCCCTATTTGTTGACATTATCTTTCAGTGTGATGAGGACTATTCTTACCCTTTCCCCTTGGAATTAGAGGCTCCATAAGCATACAAAGTCCATTCCTTAGACTATTCTTCCTCACCTATTGACTGCTCCATTTCCTGTTGGTCGATAGGCTGGTCCCCCAAAAATTTAGCAATAAAGTCTGCTAGGACTTGTCCCTTAATTTTTATTCTTGGCTGAAAGTGGATATCAAACGTTCCGAGATCCACCGACCATTTTAAGAGTCATCCAAAGAGGTCGGCTTTCCAAAGAAAATCTTAGAGGGGGTAGGAAGTGATCATCGTTATTGAGTGAGCTTTGAAATAATGTTTAAGCTTTCTTGAGGCAACCACCAGTGCATAGGAAATCTTTTCTAGGGGCAAGTAACACTGTTATATATACAAAGTTTCTTGCTAGTATAATAAATAGGATGCTGTCCACCTTCTTTCTCACACACTAGAGTTGAGCTTACAACATAGTCTGATACTGCAAGGTATAGATACAATGGGTCTCCATGTTCTGAAATCACTAGTAGAGGCGGTTTGCTAAGGTAAGATTAGATCTCCTCCAAAGCTCTTCAATAATTATCATTCCATACGAGGCATTTATCCTTTTTCAGGAGATGAAAGAATGGTCGACAGTATTTTGAAGACTTGAAGATAAAAGGATTGAGCACCGCGATCATACTTGTAAGATTTTGAACATCTCCCAATGTCTGTAGAGGTTAGACCTTGGTGCTTGCGTTGATCTGATCTGGATTGGCCTCGATTCCTCTCTTGTTGACCAAATAGCCCAGAAACTTTCCTTACAGGACACTGAATGAAAACTCACTTGCATTAATTTCCCAAGGATATCAAATCATCTGGACAAGTCCCTAAGGTGGTCACCTTTGTTCTTGCTCTTAACTAACATGTTATCAATGTAGACCTCTATTGTGTCTCCCATTTATTTCTTAAACATATTCGTGACTAACCTCTTATAAGTTGCCCTTGTCTTCTTTAGGCCAAACAGCATGACCTTAAAACAGTATAACCCAATGGGGGTTATGAAGGACATTTTGTCCTGGTTGGGGCCGAATAATGGGATTTAACGGTACCCTGAACAGGCATTCGAAAAACTCATCATTTCATGTGTTGTCGTGGAGTAAACCAACTGATTGATTTTAGGCAATGGGAACCTGTATTTGGGACATGCTTTATTGAGACATGTGAAGTAAATATAGACCCTCCAACTTTCGTAGCTCTTTTGTATCACTACTAGATTGGATAGCCACTTGGGGAACTATACTTCCCTCCAGAAGCTTCCCCACTTTGTTCTCCATCACTTTAGCTTTTTTATGGGCTATTCGACAAGCCTTTTGAATGATCATCATGAAGATCGGGTCAACATACAGATGTTGACAGACTTTGTTAGGATCAATCCTCGGCAAAAAATATAGTTCCCAAAAAAAATGTCTAGATTGCTTCTCAAGAAGGCAATCAATTCTTTTTTTTGTGATCGCCAAGTGTGGTTTCGATAAAAAAAAAACTCTCTCTGGCAAGTTTTCATCATCTCTAACTTCCTTCAGGCTTTCAGCAACCTATCAGTGGGGTGTACCCTGGTCTCCTCCACCCCTGGTCGGCTATACCGTAATTGCTATTTGGAGGGTGTAGCCCTCTCTTGGGCTTCCTCTTAAGCATCCTTTGGTTCCTTTTTATTCTCCTTCCTGGGGCAGATGGCCACGATGAATCACTTTCTTGTAGTGGCCTGGTTACCATAAATTTTGACCATGCCCCAGTCAGTTATACAGTTCAGCTTTTAGTGGTAAGTAGATGGTAAGACCCTCATGGCATGCAACCATCCTCTGCCTAGAATGTCATGATATGGTAACTCTATGTCCACCATTAAAAACTCAATTAGCTTTGATATGTTACCTACTCTAATTGGAAGGAATATCTTACTTAGTGGCATTATGATTCTCCCTGCAAAGCCAACTAATGGAACTGTGCCCTCCTTGAGGTCGGCTAGGTTGAGCTTCAGCGTTTGATATAACTCTAGGCACATCACCTCTGACGAGGTTCCCTGATCCACGAGCAGCTTATCGATGCCCCAATTTGTAATTTTTAGAGTTATTACCAGTGCATGGTGATATGGAGTCCTTACTCTGACCAAATCTTCTTCAGTGAAAATGATGTGTTTTGTGTAGTCGACATCCTCTGGTCGCCAATACTTGCCAACTTGGATCTTAGCAGGGTCAATCTGGAAGGCCTCCATGACAGTAGTGACCTTTTTTAGCTCCATCCGAACAGTATTCCCATGCATATGCTTTGGGTCTAATGCCCCACGGAACACCGTGAACTCCTATCCTATGTCATCATCAAGAATTTCTTTGGCTTTTGTTCGCCATTGGCTGCCACCTTATCTCCTTTCTTCTCTATGTATTCATTGAGATGGACATCTTGGGACAACTCCTCAAAGTGTGACTTCAGAGCCTTGTAATTCTTCATCCTGTGGACGCTGTCCATGTTGAATGCGCATCTCAACACTCTATTCCTTTTCATCGGGTCACCACTCATTTTCTTGGGCCACTTGATGAACGATTGATCTTTGATCTTACTCAAGATCTTGTAAATAGATTCCTTGAAGATTATATTAACAACCTAAAATACCTTTAAAGGATCAACCTTTTTCCCATTCTTAGAGCCATTCTTGCCCCCATTCTTGTTCCTTTTCTTTGGAGTATCACTCTTGTCTCCTCCTTTAGTTGATGAGAGTGCGCTAGCAACCAATGATTAACTTGTTTAATTAAATTCCAATTTTTAATCCCCAAAATCCTAACTTTTATAACAAAATTGTGACAAACTAATTAAATCAAACCAAGCATGCAAAGCCAATCACAATATGAGGAAAAATCCCCAAAAGGGGAAAAACCATTTTATTTCACTATAATTCATAACAACATACAATTACAGAGAAATACAGTGACACATGAATACCCGCAGGTGTCGATTTGTTATCGTCAGTGTTGTCAGTAAGAGATCCAATTTAGCAATGGAGAATAGCCTTATTCTCCACAATATTACTCTAGATGAGTAGAATAATGATATCTAGGGTTTATAAGACTCACATATATGTTTGGGAATGATTTGTGAATCAAAAAGCTTGAAAAACCATGAAAAATGAAGTCTGGAAATATGCAGTAGTTCTGTAAAAACGTGAGCGCCAAAGACTTAAAAAACGTGTAGAATGAGCACAAATATTTATATAGAAATCGAGGCGGCGCGTGGCTAGAGAGAAATGAATCCATCGCTCCAACCGGCTGCCACGTCGCTCGAAAGACTTCGCCCGAGATGCCAATGTCGCTCGAACGGCAGGCATCTGTCGCTCGAACGACGTCAACGGTTTTTTCTTTTGCCTCTACACTTAGAATTTTTTTTTCTTTCAAAGAAAAAACGTTCCAGACCATTAAAAAATATTTTATGAAAGTTTCCCAAATATTTATGTAAATAATAAACACTCAAAATAAATTATTTTACCATAATCGATAGTGGAGTAGTGGGAACAATTGAAGAGCACGTTGCATATTGCATGATGCACATAGAAAGATGATGGATGTGAGGATTCAGATCAAGGCCGTCATGGATGATCGAGTTGATGTGTTGAATGTAGCGGTATTAGACATACTAACTCTGATCTAGGACACACATAAAATTTCCTAGATTCTAACTCGAACATTTATAAAATCATGTCCTTACAAATCACCCCCTAAGTTTATGCTACCCAAATGAAAACCAAATGACATACAATTTAATATCCGCATTAAACCCAAAAACTGGAAATACTAAATGACATGTCTTCAAACAAACTTCAACATCTTCAAATCTCCATCTCTTCAATCTTTCTTTGTCAACATCAGGGTGTGCAAAAATAATCCTCAATTTAGTACCTACACACATGAGACAAGAAACAATACCCGTGACGCGCAACAGTTTGAAATATAATAAGCAAAAGTAAATATCAATTAATCTCAAGCAAATCACTATAATTTAAACAAAAATTATCCCCTATAATTTGTTCTCCCCCTTTTTATGATGTCCCCAAATAGACAAATATGAAGAACATTAAAGAAAATGCAAATAGAGAATGTCACAGGGTAATTAAACTTTCTCTTTTTGAATTTTTCAAAATTTTTCTCACAAAATATACAACAAAGAATCACATCATGAAAGAACATGAAAGCAACCAAGTCAGTGATAGTGTAAATGTAGGGATATGAACAAGTTCGACAGGAAAATAAATACATACAACCATAACATATGTGCACGATGAATTTTAGATATTCCTAACGAATGAACTCAACATTTTTCTTAGGTGTAAAAATGGTGGAATTATATGAAATTGACTCAATTAAATCAACAAATGAAAGCTCAAAGTGATTTCCATACCAATGACGTCCAAAACTTAGGTAACGCTTTTTCATGACTTTCATGAACGTGCAAACCCGTTTTTCATTTCTTTCCATCCAAACTCCCTCATAAATAATTGTACATTATATTATTCTTTTGAGGTGACGAAACTAAAACCTATCGGCCAACTTTTTGGCATATTTTTCTTTTTATTGCCTTTTAATTTTTTCGAGGCTCTTTGAAAACAGTGGCTTTCATGACGAGTTAATTTTGTACTCTCGCATCCCTTTCCCGTGATTCACTCATCATATTTTGTTGCAATTAAATCCTCACAATAAACGGTTTTTATATACACTACTGTCTCGTCAATTTTTATCACATTTTGGTCATTGTATAGACATAATTGAGATGGAACCGCTCAAGCTAATATGTGATAGACAAGTACAATACTCAAATAATACCGTGCATGTGTGAAATAAAGGAGATAAGCAGCCAAACATGTAGAAGATATCACTAAACACATCTCAAAGACTCCAAACAATGTAAAGCACATGGATGAAATGATGTAGCATCTCAAATAACTATCAAACAGTCACGTGGAATATGGAATGAAGTTGTGACTATGGCTATCTTAAATGTTCATCCATAAACGGTGTAAACCAAATACAAAACTCCTTTTGTTTTTTCAAAATTCTTTATAAATAGAAAATCTTTTTGACTTTTTCTAAAATTTTTCAAAAATAAAATCTTTTTGGATTTTTAATTTTTCAAAACATAAAAAAATAATAATTATACAAATGATACAATCTAGAGATAGGAATCAAATGATAAGAACATGAAAAATGCATCCTACTCTAGACATGGTGACCACCCCTCAGTCAGCTGTGCGAATTGCTAAAGACTTCCTAAGACTCTTGAATCAAAGGGCATCTAAAGACTTCGTGAAAATATCGGCTAATTGGAGGTCAATAGACACAAAACTCAAGGATACAACCTTTTCTTCTACAAGCTCATGGATAAAGAGCTCGCGTATCCTAATGTGCCTTGTGCGCGAATGCTGGATTGGATTACGGGATATGTGTATCACGACGCTCGTGTTATCATAGGAAATAGTCATGGTGTCCTGTGATATCCCGTAATCCTCCAACATCTATTTCATCCACAGAAGTTGCGTGCAATAACTCCCGACGGCTATGTACTCAACCTCCGCAGGGGATAAAGAGATGGAGTTTTACTTTTTTCTCAACCAAGACATAAGAGCATAACCAAAAAAGAAACACCCACCAGAAGTGCTCCTACATCCATCTGCATCCCCGACCCAATCGGCATCCGAATAGGCGGACAAATGGTCATTGGTACCAAAGGAATACCAAATGCCAAGTGAGAGAGTCCCACTCACGTATTTAATAATACGTTTAAGAGAGAGTAAGTGTGACTCTTTCGGGGATGCTTGATATCACGCATAGACTCCAATAGTAAAGGCGATGTCGGTACGACTGGCAGTCAAGTAGAGAAGACTACCTATCAGACTCCGATACAAGGTTTGGTCTAGTACTTTATTGAAGTGTCCTTACTAATCTTTGTTAAGGTACTCATCAAAGTATGTGTGTGCTTAACAGATTTTAAACCAAATTTCTTCACAAGGTCTATAGCGTACTTGGATTGGGAGGTGAACATCCCATCCTCTAGCTGACTAACCTGGAAAGAACAAGGAAGAAAGTAATCTCACCTACCATGCTCATCTCAAACTCACTCTTCATCTCCTCATCAAAGTGATGAGCATGCTGGGAGAGCACGTGGATCCAAAGACTATTTCATCTACATTGACCTGGGCAACCAAAATATCACCGTCATCTCTTCATACGAACAACGTCAAATAAACTCCCCCTCTCTTAAAGCCACGAGCTAAGAGATAGGAAGTAAGCATCTCGTACCAAGCACGGGGTGATTTCTTCAAATCATACAAGGCTTTCCTCATATAGTAGACGTGATCAGGGTGCTTTGGGTCTTCAAACCCTTTTGGTTGTTCCACGTAAAACCCCTATCGTAGAATGTCATTTAGAAAGGAACTCTTGAGATCCATATGATATAACTTGAAGTGCAGATGACATGCAATGGCTAGTAGTAAGCGGACGGACTTATGCCTTGCAACAGGAGCGAATGTCTCTTCAAAGTCTACACCCTCTATCTGTGTGTAGCCTTGAGCGACCAACGTAGCTTTATTTCGAATAATAGTACCTATCTCATCCACCTTATTCTTAAAGATCCACTTGGTACCTATCACATTTATCTCACTAGGTCGGGGGACCAGTTCCTAGACATCATTCTTTCTAAATTGAAGCAACTCATCTTGTATAGCACATCTCTAGTGTTCATCTTTGAGAGCTTCCTTACGATTCTTGGGCTCGACTTTGGATGTGTAGGAAACATGTCTAACAACGTTCTCTAGATGAGCACGAGTCTTGACCCCTAGGGTGGGATCTCTTAGAATACCAGTAGGATTATGAATCTTGCGAACCCAAGCAGGAGTGTCCACTAAATTAGGAATAGGACCCACTCTCTGTGTGGGAGGCACAACGGAATCATCAGTAGGAAGTGCGTCATCTTCACCCAAAAGGTTAGAATCAACAAAAGCCGACAGTTTGTCATCTTGCACGGTGACATTTATTGACTCCATAACCTTAGAGCTACTCAGGTTAAAAACTCGACATGCTCTACTAGTCGATGAATATCCTAAAAATATTCCCTCGTCGCTTCGGGTGTCAAAATTTCCTAATTGCTCCCTATCCCGTAGGATGTAATTATTTACTACCAAAGACACAAAAATATGAAAGGCTGGGCTTCTTTCGAGTCCACAATATGTATTGTGTCTTAAGTGTGTGGACGAAGTAAACCCTATTCACCGTGTGGCATGAAGTAGACAATGCCTCTGCCCAAAATCTCCTAAAAACTCTACTGCCTAGAAGAATAGATCTAGCTATCTCCTGAATCGTTCGATTATTCCTTTCAATAATCCTATTTTACCGAGGAGTCTTCACTGTAAAAAAAATTATGTTTGATCCCGAGGCTATCATAATAAAGATCTAATTTAGCTTCCTTAAACTCAATGTTGTTATCACTACGTATCCTATTTATAGTGACTCCGTGTTGATTTTGCAGGACACGACACTTGGTCCTGAGAAATTCCACAGCATCAGATTTCTCTCTCAGAAAACCTACAATCGAGTAATAAGAGAAATCATCTACCATCACAAGGATATATATCTTACCACCCAAACTCTCAATACGAGTAGAACTCATAAGATGCATGTGTATCAACTCAAGCACTCATGAAATGGTAATGGAATTCAACTTCCACTGGGGGATAAAGACTTGCTCTTCCAACTGACAGGGTCCAAAAATAGTGAAAGTCGGATTTCTAAATGATGGCAAGCCACATACTAGTTTCTTCTTATCTAATCTCTTCAAATTTTCTAAAATTGACATGACCTAGACATTGATACCACAGATCCATAAGAGTGAAGTGGAGCTGTTGCAGATAATTGAGGACTTAGGCACAATCCCATAGCAATTATCTTCAGTCCTCACCCCTTGCAATAGAAGTTTACCGGCTTAATTATAAATATTGCACTCATTCTGATTAAATTTTACTATAAAGTCAGCGTTGTACACCTGGCTAATGCTGAGATAGTTTTCTTTTAAACCTTTGATGTACAAAACATCCTCTAGCTTAGGAAATCCTGGTATCTCTACTGTACCTCATCCTACTATGCTATACTTGCTCCTATCTCCAAATGTGATTTTACATTCCTTGCGATACTCTAGGTAGGTAACAAATGAGACATCATCTGTCATGTTCCTGGAGCACCCACTATCGAAATACCACTGAGAAATGTTATGTGATTTAAGAGCAACATGAACAACAAGGGCATTTGCGTCGAGTTTAGGCACCTTAGATGAGGTAACCTTATGTTTTACCTTGTCATTATTGGCTCTAGTTGGGATATTAGAAGTGTCCATTGACGGCATGGAAATTCTTTGGAACTCTTCTATTAGACTCTAAGAAGTGGCGACTAAAAACTTAACCCGCTCTCTTAGACTCGAAAAATTTCTAGTGGCACATGATGGAGCAAATGTACATCGTGTCAGAACTAAACTATAAAAAAACTCCCTAAGGTGGCCCTTTCTTTTGCATTAGGTACAAAAGTGCACAGTCTTTGACCGACCTTCGTCTGTTTTTCTTGGCCGAACTCTTCTCCATTTTTTTGGTGATGTCCATATTGATTCTTAGTAAACTCAGGAACTGATTCCGATGTCACATGAGACGCGGAAGAACCATAAAAACCAATTCCCCGCCTTTTACCAAAACCTAAAGCAGGGGCGAGGAGCATCTTTCCTATCTTTCCAGATCTACGCTCTATCTTTACCTTGACCTCCCTGGATATCTCAAGGTCATGAGTAAGCTGGGCTATAAGGGCTTCAAGTTTCTTTCGAGTGTCCACGGAGGTCTGAAGCTCACTTGTAAGACTAGCCACTTTCTTGGTCAAGTCCCCTTTCTATTTCTTTAAACATCTCCCTCTCCCTCTCCCTCTCTCTCACCAAATTGTCTCTCTCTCTCTCTACATAAACTCTCTCTCTTAACACAAACAATTTCTCTCTCTCAAGGAAATGCTATTCGAGGACTCTCTCTCTCTCATCTATCCTAAATCTTTCTCAAAGGTAACTATCCTAATTCCTAAAGCTTTATTACGCTTTTTAGTTTCAAAAGAATCAGCATATAAATCAGCATATGGGCGTCGTAAATCACTCTTGCTTTCACTTGCAGCATCCTCCCCTACACTCACATCATTTCCACTGTCGAGGTGTCTTTGTGAAGTAGCATCCTCATCGTTGTGAGGTGCACTGTCAGTACTCGCATGACTAGCCATAAATGCGGTGAAGTTACATTCATGCGGTGTCTTGTCTCTAGAATCTACCAACTCGACCTCACTTTCATTACTCAGGGAGGTATTAAGAGCAGTTTTGCCTTTGCCTTGACGTCGCAACCTAGTAGGACACTCAAATAACTTATGACCTCTACCATTACACTCATAACATCTCTCCTCATCTTTCTTAGGCACGTCCTTTTTATCCTTTTCATTTATCCTTTCAAACTTATTTTTATCAAAATTCTTTTAATCTTCGAAATTGCCATTTTTCTTTAATTTGAGAAATTTCAGGATTTTCTTTGCAAACAAGGACAAATCTTCCAAGTAAAAATAAAACTCCGAATCAGAAAACTCTTCCTCTCTTCTCTTAGATGACTCATCTCTCTTTCTTGCTGATCCCTCACTCTTCCTAGCCTGGGCTTTAAGTGCTACTCATTTATCTTTTGATTTTATCGTATTAGAAAACATGTCAATTTGATAAGTCTGAAGGTCTCCTACCAATTCTTCTAATTTTAGACTACTCAAATTTCCTAAAGAATTTAGCACAGTGACTTTAGGGTTAAAACGCTTAGGCAGTGATCTTAAAATCTTTTTAACTACTATGGCATCAGGAATGTTTTCACGTAAATTGAAACTAGTGTTAACAATATCAGATAAGCATGCATAGAATTCATCAAAACACCCAGATTCAAGTATGGTGATGATCTCAAATTGTGTATTTAAATTTTGCAATTTTGATTCTTTAACTGCATTAGTGCCTTCATGGGTAAGTTGAAGAACATCCCATGCTTCTTTAGACGTAGTACATGTCATGATGCGTCGGAACTCATCGGGGGTGACGTTTTCAAAAATTGCACTAAGCCCACGTGAGTTATATGTGATCCATTTAAATTCATCCTCAGTCCATGTAGTCACAGATTTTAAAGTAGTTACGTTATCTATAGTGATAATGGGTGGCGTCCACCCTCTTTCACACACAACCTAAACACGTTCATCAATGGCCTTTAAGTGAGATTTCATACGGGCTTTCCAATATGCATAATTTGACATGTAAAAAATTGGCACTCGATTATACAAGTTTTCCATTGAGATTGTGCTTTTTCAAAAATCAATTTTTAGGCCAAAATTGATATCCAGAAAAATTTTGCGAAAAAATTTAAACGGTATAAATTGTGTAATAGGCTCTGATACTAATTTTAGAGTGCGCCAACAATCAATGATTAACTTGTTTAATTAAATTCCAATTTTTAATCCCAAAAATCCTAACTCTTGTAAACAAATTGTGACAGACTAATTAAATCAAACCATGCATGCAAAGTCAATCACAATATGAGGAAAAATCCCCCAAAGGGGCAAAACCATTTTTATTTCATTAGAATTGTAACAACTTACAATTACAGAGAAATACAGTGACACAGGAATACTCGCAAGTGTCAGTTCGTTGTCGTCGGTGTTGTCAGCAAGAGATCCCACAAGATCTCCAATTCAATATTGGAGAATAACGTTCTTCTCTACGAGATTACTCCAGATAAGTAGAACAATTATATATACGGTTTATAAAACTCACATATATGTTTGGGAATAATTTGTGAATAAAAAAGGTTAAAAAACCATAAAAAAAATGAAGTTTGAACATATGCAATAGTTTTGCAGAAATGTGAGTGACAAAGACTTGAAAAACGTGTAGAATGAGCACTAATATTTATACAAAAATCGAGGCGATGCGTTGCTCGAACAAAATGAAGTCGTCACTCAAACGACTTCGCGCGAGATACCAATCTCTCTCGAACGACAGGCCTGTCTCTCTCGAACGACGTTAGCGTCTTCTTGCTTTTGCCTCTACACTTAGAATTTTTTTCATTCCAAAGTAAAAATGTTCCAGACCCTTACAAAATATTTTATAAAAGTTTCCCAAATATTTATGTAAATTATTTTACCATAATCGAGAGTGGAGTAGTGGGAACGATTGAAGAACACGTTGCATGTTGCATGATGCACGCATGAAGATGATGGATGTGAGGATTCGGATCAAGGCCGTTATGGATGATCGAATTGACGTGGCGAGTTTAGCGGTATCAGATATACTAACTGTAATATAGGACACACGGAAAATTTCCTAGATTTTAATTTGAACATTTATAAAATCATATCCTTACAGTTTCGTTTGCTCTACCGTTGTGCCCCATATTAGAATGAACCACATCTTTAACCTTGGCGTATTTCTTAATACGATCCATGAGGTTAACAATGGTGCTAGATTATTTATTTGTCAGGGATTGGTGAAACAAAGATGTCGTCGGAAGACCAATCTTGAAGGATACAACGCTAACCTGCTCCGAGCAGTCCTCTACATCGTTATAGACTTCCTAATACCTATTGGCATAATTTTAAAGACTTTCTTGTGGCTTTTTCTTCATCATGAGCAGTGCATCTATCCGCTGAGGATGGTAGTTACTGGTTATAAAGTGAGCAGTAAAAGCCTCTGCTAGGGCCTTAGAGATCTTAACCGACCTATGAGGAAGCTTCTCGAACCACTTCTGTGTTAAGGTAAAATTCGACACATCAAGACATCATTGTGTCTCCACACAGGGTCATTGTCTGCCTGTACTGCAGAACATGATCTATGGGATCTGTCTTGACATTGTAACTCTTAAACTTGGTAATGATAAACTTCTTTTGGGGCTTTTCTTCCTCGACCGCCCTTGAAAAAGGGGACTTCATCTAGGTGTTGAGAGATCTTCTATCTATCTCCCTGGTAGACTGGGCTACTCGATGGGTTGGATGTTGGTTTATCTCTCTACATACCTAAATTCTGATGTCTGCATTTTGATGATCACTACTTATGTGGTTCCTCTCTGACTGGTGACGTTTAGATCTATCCTAGTCGTGCCTGTAGCTCCTCCCTCAGCTGCGAGTATTACTCGCCTGAGGACTGGGAGTCCAATTATGACATTTCCTCGTACCTCAATGGATATCTCTCTCCATCATTTCAAGTCGCCTTTGGAGGCAAGTGTGTTTTTATATGTAAAGGCATGTTTCCTCCTCTTGTTCTCGAAGCCTAGTTTCGAAAGCATCGACCAACCTAGAGATTTGGGTAAACCTAGGTGGTCCATGGCTTTCTTCAGAAGGCTACCTTTCTTGGCAAAACCAAGGATTTGTGTGTTGGAGGGACTAGGTCATATTATACATCACTAACCTGAGTAACGTTGCTGCTATAGTGAGACATCAGGGGATTTCTACTGACGAGTGTTTTTATAGAAATTGAAATCGATTCCCATAGATGGAGCCAATTATGAGTACAAGAAATGTCACAATTATGATCCACGAAAATAATCACAAATGAAAAAAATAAAATCACACACACAACAATGATATAAGTGGTTCGATAACTTGCCTATGTCAACATAGAGGTTGTTGTGATCTTATTAGTGTCTCTCAATGCTCGAGATTACATCCTTTTGCCCCGGGTTATGGTTTACAATTTATATATGCTAACATAAGAGATTGAGTTGTATAATTAACTCAATGTAATTGTGGATAATTAATGGTGTCCATGAATATCTCCTCCAAGATTGTTGGTATCCTATTTGAATTTATCCACAAGTTTTTTTGTGTTTGTAAAATACACGGGCCATTAATGAATATCAGATTTGGTTCGAGCAGTCCTCTATTCAGCTTGGGCTAGTCGGCTACGTTCCTGGGCCAAAATAAATGGGTTACCATATATACTTTTCGTAGTTTTTTGAATTGAACTTAACATTACACACACTTGAACGTTTTTCAAAATGTGTATTTTAATTGGATGAACAAGTGATATTTATACTTAATAGTGTAGTTTCGTGTAAATTATTTCCATAAGTTACTTAACTAAATGTGCAAAGTTTGAGGCCTTTGTGATGCTCAACCTCAAATCATTCACTCGGTCCTCTTTGGACCCATGCACATGAAATTGTTCGCACAGTTAAGAAGTGACCCGTGTGCATGGTTGTGTCAAGGTTTCAACACTGGTTAAAATCGTGCGCACGATGGAACATATTTTTCAAAAGAATTCTATTAATAGATATTTTTCCCTACTATTTCAATATATTTGAAAACCTCTTTTTGGACATCTGGGAAGGATTCCTCTGGCGCGGGCCATCCTGAAAATTAGTGAGGAAAGAAAACGTAGAAATCTCTCTTCGCGTGTGTGGGGATTCGAGGATAAGGAATCCTCTTTTCCCCACTTTTGCAATCTTTGCGGGATGCCACGGATATAAATCGACAATCGTTAAAGGGGAGAAAAATGTAAAAATGGAGTCACCAGCCTATTTTGTTCAAAACACACAAAAGAAATGTCGTTGTCCTAAGAAAGACTCCATGATGCGTACGAAACCAAAAGCATCGGTGCTCCAGGGACTAAGTTTTGAAATGGAAACACGTTAGGCACCCATTCCTCCCTTTCACTTTCTCATGGGCTATGATAATATTGTCATTTTCTCCAAAATGTGACTTATGTGTACAAATGTGCAATATGTATAATGAGAGAAAGAAATCATCCCACTCACATCATGGGAAGGACAAAGCAAAATCATTCCAAGGAGTGTACAAAATAATAAGATAAAAATATAATGTTAGTGATCGTCATATCACAAATGACTATGAGGAAGTGAATGTGTATATCGGTCGGGAATGCTAATGTGTAGGATGACGCATATCTGCAATACTACTAAAAGCGAGAAAATATGAAGTGACTAAATGAGAAAAATGGATCTCGATTACCGAGATTGGCTCGGGACTCCTATGTAGCCAAAAAGGCATAAAAGTCCATGTAGTTCGATAATGCACAAGTGTGGGAGTTTAACATATAAAACTGAAATTAAAACTTCCCTTAGTTTGTTTTAAGAAACTGTGAACAAGTGTATGGAGTGTAAAAAATAAGGAAATTATAGTTCAGGGTTTATAGGAAAACCCTCGTTTTGGATTTTTTAGAGTTTATGATTATTTTTTTTGTGTATCGAATAATAAAAAAGGGGATTAGTTTGAGGTAAAAAATGGAATAAAAACAAAAGATATACTAAAAATAGAGAAAAAAAGTGAATGACTAAATACTAATTAAATGAATTTTAAAAGGATCAGAGTAGACCTTCTATAAAACTTTAATTCTGATTTTGAAATAGTAGATTTTGATTCATTAGGTAATTTAATGATGTTGAGGTAAGGGTAAAAAGTATCGTGAAAGATGGAGGAGAATTATATAATAAAATGGGGATAATGTATGGAAAAATGGAATATCAGCGCACTAATTTCAAGGAGAATGTTTTCTAACTCCAAAAATGGACTCTTGGGAATGAGGTCATAGCCTCTTTAAATAGGAAAAAAATTAAGGTTTCAGGGGGTAACCATTGGCATAGGCATTGGCCTTCTTATTAGCATACCCTTGCCTTGCTAGCGAAGAAAAGAACACCCTATTGTTAGGCAAGGGGTCAGAAGTGCCTATAGGTTATCCGGAATGAACTTTTTCAAAAAATAGGCATAAAATGAAAATCATAAGTTCAAATCATGCACGTCTGGGACCGTTGGAAAGGGCACTCAGAGATCTAAAAACATTATGGAGCCACTCCAAGGTTCGAGAGTTGACCGAAGTCAAATGGGGCTCGGAATCACCTGATGGCCTCTCGACGGGATTTCTCGGAGTAAAAAGGCAAGTATGCGTGAACCATGAGGTCGATTCATGCATGCTATGGACTATTGAAAAAGGTATTTAGAGCCCTATAAGAGTTTAATGAGCTTCGATCAGGTTTGTGAGTTGACTAAGGTCAATCAGGGCATGGGAGCTCCCGATGGCCTCTCGATTAGGGTTTGGAGTAAAACAGTGAGTATGCGCGAGCCGTGAGGCCTATTTGCGCATGATATGGACCGTTGGAATAGAGATTTATAACCCTATGATATTTCAATGAGGTTCACTCAAGTTAGATAGTTAACCAAGGTCAAATAGGGCTCGAGGTCACTCGATGGCCTTAAGATCAAGGTTCAGAGTAAAAAGATGACTATGCGCGAACCGTTAGGCCTGCTCACACATGATATGGAACGTTGGAAAGGGAATTTGGATCCTTATAATATTTCAATGAGCTTTGATCAGGTAATAGGGTTTAAAGAGGTCAAATAAAGATTATAAGCGTCCGGTGGCATCTAGATCGGGGTTCGGAGTAGGACCTAGGGTCTTATGGTGGAAGAAAAAGTGTTAAGGATCTAAGGAGGCATTTATAGGGTGCCAGGATGGGGTGTCTATAGAGACCCTCGATGGGAGAGATTGGGGAAATTGGAGGTCATTAAAATATAGATACCTTATCGATGTTTAAGGGTTGAGGACCCTACTGTGGTTTTGAAGATGGTTGATTTAAAGGGTTGAGGTCGATTCTGCGGATCATAGGAGTTGAGATGATTGATTCAGAGGTTCGAGGTAAATTTTATGGACCTAAGGAGTTGAGATGACCGATTCAAACGGTCGAGGTCGGTCCAATGGACCTAAAAAGTTGAGATGATAGATTCAGAGGGTTGAGGTCCATTATACAGACCTAAGAGTTAAAGAGATCGATTCAGAGGGTCGAGGTCGATTATGCAGACCTAAAGTTAAAGTGATTGATTCAGAGGGCCGAGGTTGGTTCTAAAAATTTAAAAAGTTGAGATGACTAATTTAGAGGGTCGAGATCGATATTGTGGACCTAGGACCATTATGTGGACCTAAAGAGTTAGGATGGCCAATTCAGAGGGTCGAGGTCGATTCTTCGAACCTAAGAATTAAAATGACCGATTCAGAAGGTCGAGCTCAGTTTGTTGACCTAAAGAGGTAATATAATAGATTTAGAGGGCAGATGTCAGTTTTGTGGACTTAAAAAGTTAAGAGGATGGATTTAGAGAGTCAAGGTCAGTTCTACGGACCTAAAAAGTTTAGATGACTGATTCAGAGGATCGAGGTCGATTCTACGGATGTAGGTCTTTTCTACAGACCTAAAGAGCTGAGGTGACCAATTCATAAGGTCGAGGTCGATTCTGCCGACCTAAAGAGTTGCTAATGAGGAGTGTTATTGAATTATGACTCTACAGAGGAGGGTGTTGGGATTAAAAATACAGGCAATTTTTTGATTTTTTATAATTTTTATGATGAAATTCTTAGGGCATTGCCAATAGGCATAGCCAGAGGGGTGCCGATCGGCATAGGGCATGGACTCCTGGGATTTTAAGGGGAGATGAAAGGTTATTACCGATAGGCAGGTCTAGGGGACTGTCGATTGGCATACCTTTAGTCCCTTATAAAAAGGGGGCAACCCTCATTATTTTTTCACACCTTCATTCGAGTGAATATCTTACTTTCTCTCTCTAGCAATAGGTTTCGAGTCTATTTTCTTAAAAAAAACTCATGGAGGATGCATAAGACAATGCTTGGATGGCTACTAATGACTGGTTAGGTTTGGAATAGCACTATGCTGAGGCGCTGTTACTAGGGAACGAGAATGCTCATGATAACTTTTAGCCCGTTCTCGATGATAGGGTTCTTTTACTGGAACCTGTACATTATGATTCGATGAGGGTAAAGAACCCTAAGGGCTACGTAGGTTTTCTCTCTTTGTTTTCATTCATTATTTTTTATTTTTCCTCTTATCGTTGGGATACTTAAGGTCTTTCTTAGTTTTTTTGTAGTCAACATTGCTTCGTTGAGCATTCGCTCCAGTGGGTCGATTGGGATAAAGGCAGTGTGGGATCATCTGCCTTGGGCTGAGTGATTAATGGTAGCGATACTATGCCCCTTGGGCGAGAGACGTGGGGACATTACCCACATATTTCACTTAAGTGTTGGAAAAATGACGATCACACCCATGGATGTTCATCAGTTGATGGGGCTGGAGTGCGAGGGCTAGTAAATAATTATAGATCATACCTTGTGCGTCTCTGAGTTTACAGTTTGGGCTGCCTTAGGAGACATATAAGGGATTGTGTTCGGGGATTCTTTTTTCATATTGTTGTTGAAGGACACCTTGTTGTCTGGTTGATTGACAAGACTGATGGGTGGTAAGTGAGACAATTAGCCCTCTCATTTATTTTTATTTTCTTGAAAGGGCTTGGGGTGGTGACAAGAGGATATCAAACTAATCCTTGTCTTTGAACGATGTTTGAGCTACATCGAATGCCTCGAAGAACGACCAAATTAGGTTTCGGCTTTTTTCTATCCTTTGGTTTTAATACTCTATATGTACTTGGTAGATTACTGACTCTTGTTAGGGAAGTAGGTGGTATTACACTCTTGGCATTTGTCATCAAGGGTTGCAGGGACCATTGGCATGCATGTCTAGATCTGAAGGATGCTAGCGCATGAGTTTTAGTATGTCTAGTAATAATGAGAAAAATTTATTAGGCAGGTGATGTGGAAAACTACACAACACGATGTGGATTAAATACCGATGTGTTTTTCATAACATTAAATAATGGGATTGTTGGAAGGGGTAGACCGAAGTTAAACGGGGCTCAGAAGCACCCGATGGCCTCATGATGAGGTTTCTCAGAGTAAAAAAGAAAGTAAGTGCCAACTTTGAGGCTGATTTGTGCATGGTATGAACTGTTGGAAAAGAAATTCAGAGCCCTATGAGATCTCAATGAGCTTCACTCAGGTTGGAGAGTTGACCAAAGTCAAATGGGGCATGGGAGTGTCCGGTGGCCTCTGAATCAGGGTTTAGAGTAACAAGGAGGGTATGCATGAACTGTGAGGCTAATTTATGCATGGTGACATGACTAAAAATGTGTTTATAGTGCGTGCTATTACGGTTCAAGTGAAATCGGTCGTGTAAGTAATAATCCAGGTAAGACGGGGTCGAATCCTCAAGGAAATACGACGAGTGCTCGTGACGACGTAGGAAAGATGAACAACCCAAAACTGACTCTAAAAAAGAAACGAAAAGGTGAATAATTTTGGAGATTGATTTCTAACAATTAAATGCAACTAAAGTTAAACTACTAACTAAGCTACGCATGCAAAATTAATACTACTGGAATTAATTAAATATGAATGATGCAAGTAGGTTGGAATACACTCCCCCGAACCCTAGTATGTTTACTGGATATACAACTAGCTTATGAATTAGATAATTGATTAAACCTGATCTTTATTAATCACAATCATTACATATATGAGGGTACTATCTCGCATCATACGTAATCAACAACAAGAATAAAGCGATGTCGAAATAGCTACACGCGCGTCGCACTCTTAAACACCCCAGTTACCTAGGGTAAATGAGCTTAAAAGACCCGTGACAATTGTGATCACTACACAACACGATTAAATCATTATTTAATTCATAACACTAATTTTCTATTCGTGCAAACCACATCGGGTTGGGTTCATACATCCCAACCCTAATAAATCTAGCCTAGTATGGTGCAATTAATTACAATTATGTTTTCTATTGTGCAGAAAATCAAAACCATTATGAAATTAAACTTAGAAGAAAAAGATAATCTACGAACTATTGGAAATAAATAGACCATACACTAATTAATGAATTCAAATAATAAATAAGAAGAAGAAACACACTTTACTAAAGAAAGCTGAATTGAGAATCCTAAATTTGTAATTTTGAGCTCCTAGGGTTCTTGACTACTTTCTTTCCCTAAAACTATTCTAAAAGAACTCTGAAAAGGAACTCCTGAAGTCTGGGAATACCTTGGAATAAAAAGAATACATTTTTACAAGAGTTTTAACCATGCACAACTCTAATTTTAGAAGAGTATAATGATGAAATTCAACAACCGAACCGATCCGGGTCATATACTTCGGTTCAATTTGCTCATTATAAAAAGTTTCTTCACTATCGAACCGGTTCGTTTTTCTCTTTATCGGTTTGGTTCCATCTTCAGACAAAGTTTAACCAGCATCCAGATCGGTTCTTTTTATCCTCCATGGGTTCGATTTGGCTTATGAAAAACTTTCTACTTCCTTGTGATTTTTCTTTCAACTTTGAATCTTCGTAACTCGTGCTCCGAGACTCATATCCGAATGTAGTTTCTTCCTATGCGCTCATAGACTTGAGGTCTTCAACTCTTTTTTTGCATTCTCATCCGAATTCAGATGGAAATTACTCTTCTACCCTTTTGACTTTTCTTCTTTTTCCTTTTTTCTTCTCATGTACTAAATACTTGCAAAATCTATGAGAAATATACGAAACGCGGCGCATTCGTTATAAAATGTCAATAACAATGATATGAGATAAATCAACTGGAATTACATTGCACGAAATGTTAAAAGACTCTAAATTACAGGGATAAATACAAAGAATTTATGCCTAATGACATGGTATGGACCGTTGGAAGGGTATTTAGAGCCCTATGAAATTTCAAGGGGATTCTCTCAAGTTGGAGAGTTGATTGAGGTCAAACGGGGATCGGAATTGCCCGATGACCTAGGGATAAGGGTTCAGAGTAAAAATGTGACTACGAACGAACTGTGCGGACGATTTGCACATGGAATGGAACGTCCGAAAGGGGATTCAGAGCCCTATGAGATTTCAATGAGCTTTTCTCAAGTTAAAGGGTTGACTAAGGTCAAACAGAGCTCAAAAGTGGCCGATGGACTCTAGGTTAGGGTCTGGAGTAGGACCTAGGGTTTTATGGTTGGAGGAGAAGTGTTAGGGACCTAAGGAGGTATTTATTAGATTCTTGAATGGGGTGTCTACACTCATTAGTCAAAAATTATTTTGAGTGAATTTTCGTGGTTGAGAGATCTTCTTTGCTTCTTTATTATCAAATTTCATTTGTTCTCTCCCAAATTCTTAAAACTTAGATCTATGACTTGATCTTCGACTTTGTGAGAGAAGTAATATTGATTTTGTTTCAGATCTACACTATACTAGATCAAGGCATGATTCCAAGGAGAATAGTGAAATTTCTCATTCGCTTTATGGAGCTCAAGGTGGATTTATATCTTCTATAGGGGAAAGTTCAAAGTCAATAGGTAATTACTCGTGAGATCATGAATGAGAGGTATTTTTTTTCTTTATATAAAACTCTTTTCAAGTATAAATATATATTCGAGAGCGTCAAGGTTTTTTACCCCTTGGTGAAGGATTTTTCGCATAAATATGTCTTGTGGAATGATTATGATTTGTAATTAGTTCAATTGCACACTTTGATCACATAATAAATGTAGATCACATCCAACTATAGTGTAATTGGCTAAAATTGGAATTATGTGTTTGCCTCTAATTATTTTCACTAGATTTTCCTAATTAATATTTTGTCTTGTTGACCTAACGTTTCCATCACATCACCTAGTTATTTAATGTGATAGATTAATTGGAATTGAAAGAAAAATCAAATTGAATTTAAAAAAAATTGGCAATGTTATGCCATCAAACCTATTAACCCCCTCTAGGTGTGTTTTATAGTGAACACTTGTGGTTTAAATTTACACCCTCAACCACGTCTTTTCCAAATTGCCACAGGTTCACACAAATCAGATAGGATTGACAGACTGAAAGTGCATCCACTTCCAATTAACTCAACTGTCCATTTGGAACTAGTCTTTGAATTCTGTTGATATTAATATGACCTAAGCATAAGTTCCAAAGATATGTTTAATTCAACTTATAATGTTTCTTTCTCTTTAGGTTATTTCCATTTAAGCTACTCATTTCACTACTTTGCAGGAATGGTGAAACAAACCTTATGATATAAAGATCATTTTCTAATTTACCAGAACATATAAGGGATTTTCCATTTTTATAAAAACACCTTTATTAAAATAATCCAAATATCCATATATAACCATTATAGATACCGAAATCAAATTTCTTCGAATACTACGAAGATAAAAATAATATATCAATATTAACTTATTGTCTCCATCAAAATTTAAAAATAAATTTCCTATTGTTGCCTTGTGGTGATCACCCATGAATATAAACATATCTCATTCATTGAGCTCTTTGATTACATGGAACCCCTGTCAAGAATTGCAAGCATGATTAGCGACTCTCGAATCTACACATTGTGTACTGATAGATCGCTCCATAAAACATGTCTCAATGACTACGGAGAAATTAATGTTTCCAATTTTCTTTGCTAAGAAGACTAAGAATTTATTCTTCCAATGTTATTAATGCTTGCAGATATAACAATTTCCTTTCGGCTTCTTATTCATTACCTAAGGTTTAAAAACAATTTCAACAATCATGGGTTGTGCCAGAGACTTTTCCTTATTTTTTTCTTACCTTTTGGAATAAAATAAGATGGTCCTCTTTTAACAACCTGTAGATAACTCTTATGCTTTATGATATTCTCCCTAACTTGTAGTTCTTTAAGAAGTTACGGCAGTGAGTAATCAAGCTTGTTGAGAGAACATGTTAGGCAAAACTGTTTAAAGAACTCTGGTAGTGATTGGAGCACCGAATCAATCTTGATTTCCCCATCAATTTCAGAACCAAGCACTTCAAGTTCTGACAAGATGGACATCATCTAGCATCTTTGTGTTTGCCAATTATTTCATATCATCCTGCCTCACAACACGACTGATCCTTAAATATATCATTGAGGTTCATAATCATGTCAAAAGCACTTGCCATATGTCGATACCGACGTCATGGATCAATGGTCATATAAGTCAATATGTAGTAACAAGACATTTGATTAGCTTTATGCCACCTCTGATAAGCCCATACATCCTCTTCGAATGCCCCAAATCTGGATTAATAAGGCATGATTCACTTAAAATATATTTATAGTGCATAATAGTTAAGACATAGTCTAAATTTATTTTCTAGTAAATATAGTTCATTTTTGTTAACTCTTTATCCTTTAAGATTGAAGCAAGTGGGTTAAATGTTGATTCCATTTTGAAATATGAGAATCGTCATTCAAAAATAAAATTAATTTCAAATTTAATATTTGAGCATTAAATTCAATTAAAATTTTATTCTACTTCCTTCTACCATCAATAAAAAAAATATAATCCCAATGAGAAACTTAGTTCCGTAGGAAGTGATATTTCTCTCTAGGAGTTTAAATTACCTCACCTTGAACTAAAAATATTGTTACCTTTGAAGTATGTTCTCTGGATAGTCCAGGAATCGTGTGTCCTACATAATTGAATAGTCGATGACTTTTGGTCCCACATTTAATAATAGTGACTCTAGTGGAGAGGAAATCATTAGTTATGTTAAAGTTTATATCATCGGTATGCTCATCAAGTCAAATTCAATTGCGTAGAAATTCCTTGATGGTAGGACTAAACTTAGTCACATTTAATTTCAAGAAACCATCACTTTGAAATTTTAAAATTACCATAATGCCATGATTAAATTCCATCTAATGGGGGTCAGATTAAAGTTGACACGAAGAACTAATCAGATCACAATTTTAAAATATCGATGGAGACCGAGGGTTTATCTTGAAACCCCCTTCCCACTTAATATTTCAAAATTAAGGGTATTTTGAAAAACAAATTATTCAATTCAAAATCCTAGAATTATATCTTGGTAATTTCCAATTTACTTGTACAAATTAAATTTCTCGATCTCATTATATTAATTTTCCAAAAATAAAATAATTTTAAATAAAAATAAAACCCGGAGATCACCATTTAATTTATACCTTTAAGAATTAATTACCTGATTAAATTCAATTTAGAAAAGAATAAATAAGAATGGACTTTCCTAAAAATATGTGATCTAGGTCGATCACAATAAAAACCCATGTTGTCCCTAGTAACGTACGATCCTGATTAATTAATTAATTCGTGCATGGAGATTATCAACATGAGTAATATTGAAGAATCATAATAAAACAAAATAATCAAACAATCTTAATTCAAATAGGAATCAAATTCCCCACTCCATCATGGCCTAGAGTTCCTTTTGAAGTATAACTCTTCAAGATAAAAAATTTCACTCAAAGTGGACTTCTTTTGAACAAGAGTCTTCCTTGAAGTAGACTTCAATAAAATGTGGTGTTCTTCACGTATTTTTCCTTTGGAAAAAAATTTCTCTACACTTCGGGAAATATTGGGATGAAGATACGTTGCATAACCAATGAAAAATAAAAATGGGCCTAGCGTCTGGGCCGAATAAATTCAACGAGGTTCCAGATTGATTTGGCCCCTGTATCTGAGCAACTTCGCTTCGGGTACACCACATGCATGCAAAAACTTCCATAACTTATTCAAAACTTCATCAAACTCTATGAAACTTTGTCCAAATATAAACCCAAGAAAATACATTATTCTGGATAGTTAAAACTATTGCATCTCCACATAAACTCCTCTATATACATCGATTAACGCAATATTTGATATAACCTAATTATTATAAGCAACTCAAATATGTGAAGAAAATAACTATGCATAAACCACCGTAGGATCCAAACACATAAACTATATTCTTGTGATCATGATGGAAGGGATATAAACCTTAGAACCTCTGTAAAACCACGTCAGTATGAAACAACATACAAATATGTATATTCCTAGAACATTCAAAAGTAAGGTTTTCATAGTGGACAACATGATCCTTTCCAAAGCATGATCAATCTAAAACTAGGGATTTGTTACCAATTGTTGGGGAGCGATATACGCGAAAAAATCTCTCTTTAAGCTTCTTTAAAAAAAAGTGAATAGTATTTTTTTTATCCATCTCTAACCCATAATAATGAATGTGCACCTTAAAACTCTAACTTACACCAATATGTATGGGTATATATTATGGACTTGGGCCAAATTGGGGTTTTAGATAGTCTGGGCCTGCTATTGGGCATATTAAATATACTAGGGATTCCAGACTAAATAGTTGAATTGGCTTCAAAATAAATACTTTGAGATAAAAAATTGCATCCTCGTAATTTATTTTCTTTATTTATTTACTCGTAATTAATTTCACTAAATAATTATGACTACACTCCAATTCAATTATCTAAAAATCACTCGGACTAATGATTTCTTATTTGCAAAGTTGTTATGGTACATATTATGATTCCCCGTGTTAAGTAAATTATACCCTTTTGGTTAAATTAATTCTTCACTAATCGATTTAACCAACTACTTATTTATTCCTTGATTCTCATACTTAACTTATTTACTACTCTATCGGATTATAAAATAATCCATTGTTCATGTTCACTAGTGAAAATAATACTTTTAAGTCTATCAATGGGGTATCACAATTTAAGATATTTTTTAGACGTAACTCAGAATTACGATCTCAGACCTACTTACACAACGATCGCCTAAAATGCGGAGATTGAGATCCAATAAGATTGAATCTTTTCTATAAAGTTAAAGAAATAATTATGCAAGCATTCTAGTTCTCATAACCCTCGGGATTAGGAACCTAAGCACACTTTGCAAACTTACGAGATTGTCTAAGTATAATCTGGTCAACACCTAGACCATAATCTCACTCGTAGCTTTTATTCAACACATTATTGAATAAACCGATCACAACTCTCTCCGAACTATCAAACAAGTTACCCAACCATTAGACATGCTCCTATAGTTTGAGATAAACTACTAGGATTTCACTCATGGATTTATTAATAGGATGTCAACTCCCTATTTAGTCCGAAAACTATTCAATTGAGATAGAACCAGAATTCGGATCCCCAATGATCAGGATGAACTTAACTCTTCAGAATTCCTATTAAGTCCTATTAACCGACATATTGTGCAATATATTTAAAACATAAATATAATAATTCTCACAAATGTGATTCACATTTAAAATGAACCTAACATGCTTTTACAAAAAATAAACGTCGTTATGTGGTTTTAAGAATTAAACCCCAACAATATTCTTTCATGCTAACATGGGATGATTTGCAGTGGTGGGAGAGTATGACCACAATTGAGGACATGTATCATCTGAATTATGGCAAATTTATGGTAAAGTTGAGTGATATATATATTTTTCTTATGCTATTAGGAACTCGAAGAAAATAGATTTTCTTACTTGGGAGCAGGGTTTGAGGACTGTTATTGAGTATCAGTCGGAGTTCACCAACTTGTCATTGATTGCACCAGAGGAGGTGAACACAAGGGAGAAAAGGAGATCCATCATACACAACTTATGCTCGAGTGGTGGATGTCTCTCTAATTCTTTGGCAAAAGAAAGTGAATTACGAGAAGAAGCTGGGAAAGAGGAATGAGTTAAATGTTCGGGATGGAGCTAATACATAAGGGGGAAATGCTAGGGAAGATCATAAGGGTATTAATTAACATCATGGTCAACAAACATGTAAGAATCCTTTTGTGGGGTAGTATAAACAGTAGACCATTCAACAGGGTAATAGAGTCTAGCAGGTTCATCAAGGACACGAACAGGGACAACACTAGGGAGAGCATGTGATGAGTAGGCGGATGAAGCATTCTAGAGGCACTTGTTATTAGTATGGATATATATATGACATCAAGATATAAGGTGTCCTAATGCTCATGGCCAATGGGTCTAGGGATTCCTAGCATATGATGTTTTTGTACCACCTGCAGCACAGGTGGGGAAACCTTAGGATGAGTTGACACGTGGTTAGTGGGGTAGTACAATAAGTTTTTTATAGTTATAATTTATACTCATATAAGTTATATTCAAATGTTACCTATGGGGTATATGCAAATTGGATTGGGTGTATAGGCTCTCCAGTCGTGGCATATTATGTTAGGAGAATATGAGCCTATGGTATTAGACAATTTACAATCTATGATTACACTTTATCGAATTTCGAGGATGGAGTTCTTGTATTAGGGGGAACACTGTAATATGCCGCAATTTTGAAAATTTGAATTTAATTAATTAATTAATTAGAATCAAATATATATTGCAATATATCCTCTCTCTCTCTCTCTCTCACATAAACCCTAGCTCTAGATCAGGATTTGCATGGAAAACCTAGACGTTGTTCCACTTAAAAATCCCTGGAGTGTGAAACTAAAACCTCCTAATCCAAAATATGTGTCGGCCAAATCCTTTGCTAGTGTTTTATATGGACCGAAAAATGATCATACAATTTCTTCAAATCCTCAATCAGCGTTTCGAGGAGAACTAACAATAATTTGGTTCTAAGGAGGACATTGAAAACCTTAGAGAACCATTCAAACTTGCGATTGTAGGCAAATTATCTCATGGTCATCCATCTATTGAATTCATACGTAAAAACTCTAAGTCATTAGGGTTGAGGGATAATTTTAATATCAAACTTCTGGAAAACAAGTATGTGCTTATTCGGTTGAATCATGAGGAAGATTTTGTAAGGTTGTGGAGGAAGGATCAATAGTTTATTGTAATAAGGCCCATGAGAACATTCAAATGGACTCTTGAATTTCATATTGATGAGTAAAGTTTGATTGCTCTACTGTGGATTTCATTTATTGGTTTACTAATTCATTTTTTTACAAAAGAATCATTGTATTCTTGATTAGGCACATATTCTTCACATTTATCCCCTTAATTTCGGTATTTTTATGATCCCGTGTAGTGTAAATATCTTGAATTTGTCTTGTATTTATGCTACTAACCCCTTTTGGCAAGTATTTCTTGTTTTGTGTATTTCTCATGTGTTTTACAGGTATTTCATGTAAGTTAGTGCGAAGGAGAACTCAAAACAGTGAAAGAAACCAAGAAATGGAGAGTTGAAGGGCATTTTCGTAATTTTTCATCCTTAGTCCAGAGGTGGGGCCAACTAGAAAGTTGAATAGCTCTAAATTACAAGAATACTGGAAAAAACGGCACCTCAATCCGAGCTACGGTGAAGAAGTTACGATGTTTTGAAGTTGCGCGATAATGAAGAGACACGGGCCGGTCTGGATGTGCGGATTTCTGTCATTAATTATGCAGATTTTATGGTGATTGGTTGGCAAAAACTTGTGTCACAAGCGAAATTTGATGTCAAATTCGTGTAACTTGGTGCTATAAAAGACCAAGCCCTACCTCATTCCAAAAGGAGTTGAATTCTAGAGAGAGGGAGACAAATTCTAGAGGGTAGGAGTAGGATTAGAGAGAGAAAGTTAGATTGTAGTTTTCTTTGGTAGAAATTTTCATAAACCCTAGTTGTAAGTTTGAAGAAGAAGTTTTGCTGGATTCAAATTCATCTCTTTCTCCTCTTGCTAAATACAAGTATCAATTTCTATTCTCTATTTTATTTTTCCATTCAATTCTCAATTGTTTTGCAAATTGTTAACAATGTTTGTTAGAGTTTTCTTTTGTTTTCATCATGTTTAGCTAATTTTTAAGGGTTGGGATGCATGAACCCATCCCAATGTAATTTATCTACATAGGAAATAGAATTTAAATTTAAATTTGAAAGAATCGTGTAAGATAAGTTCACAATCATCCTAAATCTTTTAATCTCTCTTGCCCTAGGTACTTGGGATATTTAAGAATATAATGTGCGTGTAATTATTTAGCATCGCTTTATATTTATCTTTGATTTCATATGATGCGGGCTTGAACCTCATATATGTAATGCTTAGGATCTATAAAGACTGGATTCATTCAAATTTATAATTTACAATTCTAGTATTCTAATGGGTAATTACTAGGGATTGAGGGATTGTATTCCAACCTATTTCCTCATTCATTTTAATTAGTTTTATAAATTTGTTCCAACTTATTTCCCCTTGTCAACCATCATCATCTTTTTCACTTTTATTTTAGAAGTAATAAATCAATTAAATTCTATAAAGCATTCCCTGTGGATTCGATACCCAGACTTACTACTATACTTCATAAAAGTGTAGTTAAAAGTTTAGGTTTTTTTTTGTATTGAGGTTGGAAGCCGATAACAACGACTAGCGTATTACACGGACGCTCGGTTTTCCACTCCATCAAAAATGGCGCCGTTGCCGGGGAGTGTTTGTTATAGATTGTAATTGACTTACTACTTCGTAAAAATAAAAAAAAGAATTAAAAAAAAAGAATAAATAAATAAAAAAGAAAAATGTGTGTCACGTTTTTGAATTGCCCACTTTGAAATGTCTTATTTTAACTCTTTTGGTGGCTTTAATTGTTATGATAATAGTGAGGAGGAGGAGGCACTCAAGACTTATGACCATTGGATCAATATCACTAAAGATGATTATATTAAATACAAGCCTAGTGCTGAGAAACTCCAAATTTATCAAAATCAATTGCTTGAAGAAGAAAGGCTTGAAAAAGAATATCGAGAAAAAAATCGTTATTGGGAGCAAGAGTTAGATGCATTATTTGAACCCAATGAGGATTTTTTTTCCGATAGTTTTGAAGATGAAGTGAGTTTTCAACCAAATGAGGAATTCGAGGTACTAGAACCAAGGAAGCCTACTTTGGAAGAACTCTTGCTTGATATAAAAAAGCAATCTGATGACCTTGTTGTTACCGAGTTGAAAATTACAACAATTTGCAAGGAGTTGAATGATTATTTGGACAACTTAGAGAAGGCCGAGACTTGCGCTTCACCTAATACTTTTGAGAATGAAATCATTGAGAGTGATCCAAGTTCTTTTGAATATCAACCTCTTATAAATACTTCAAAACCTATTGAGGTTGAAGATCATTTGTCTCCTTGTGTCCCCACTATTATCGAACCATTAAATCCATCACAAGAACTGGATGAATATCTTTAGGATGTTGATCCGATTCTTGTATGGGAATTTTTTTTTGAGATGCTTCATCTTACGGGCCATACACTTAGACGTGTCACTCCACCAGATCCAACTGAAAATTTTAGAGGACAAGATCTTGAGAACATTCCACGGGACATAGAAGAACACTCCTTGAGCGTTAGCGAAAGAGAAAATTTAGAGGGCATCAAGAGAGATTCATTGGGTTACCTAGAAGAGAGCGAATGGCAAGACACGATAGATACATTTCTTCTAGGTAAGATAGAAACAAAGCAAGAGGGAGACCTAGAAGATTTGAGCTTAGCGGCATTTGAGATAGAATTCGGCTCGGTGAATGAGAACATCACTCTTTAAATTGAATCATTTTGGGCCTCACATGGTCACTTAGATGAGAGCGAGTTGAATGACAGGATAGATAAATTCTCTGTTTCTGAACATGCCCCACCTCGAGGTCTCAGTGAAAATTTTTGGGGAGAAGATTTTGAGGACAAGCACTCTATGCTTAAATTATTTTCCAAGATGGACTCTTCCCTTTTGTATGCCCCTCTTCCCATTCTACTTGAACAATCTTTTAGAGGTGATTCTATTTTTCTTAGATCCCAATGGTACTTGTCCCCCTATGCACCCAAATTTTTAATCCCTCTAAAATTTTTAATTGGTGATGGTTCATTTTTTAAAATTTGCACATGCCTTCCGTTTTTCAAACGGAATTCATATTTTTCGGGAGGCATGCATCCTAGTGAGGGCACACCATTAATCCCTCAAAGTCAAATTGTATTTTGGGTGGACCCTCAAATTTTTCGACTTTTAGTGTATGATTTATTAGCCGTTCAAATGTTAGGTTGTAAATAGTTAGTTTTTTTTTTCTTTTTCTTTTCTCTTTTATTATAGTCTAGTTTTGAGAGTTAGAGTTTTTGTTATTATTTTTGCTATGCTTGGTTCTAACATGTTTTGTAGATTCAATGGACTCGCACTCATCGGGGATCACTTCATATGGGTAATATCTTTCTTTTCCTCTCTTTATGTTGGGTTCTTGATTCGCATTGAGGACAATGCAACATTTAAGTTAGGGGGTGTGGGATATTCTTCCCGTTTATTGTTTAGATTCATTGATTCAATCACATGTTCTTTCCAAGTGTGTGTTTTATTAGAAAATTTCAAAAATTTTAAAAAAAAAAGTTGAAAAAATCCAAAAATATTTTTTTCAAAATAAATAAAAATTGGAATTTACAATTTTCAAAAATATCACCTGTATTATATTTTAAGTCTCAAATTGTTAACAATCAATTGCACTAAGCCAAAATTGACCGAAGATGGAAATTGAAAGAAAATTGACGACTTTACGAATAAGTGTGGAGATTGATCAAACCCGGTGAGATTTCGAGCCTTTTAATTTTTTATGAGTTTTTAAATCAATCCGAGTTTATGATTAACTCAAAGTTCTTTTCAGCGTTTTAATAAGTTGTTGATGATCTCAATCCTTTGTTTTGATCGGTTATGGGAAATGTGTGAAATGTTGTCTCGAAATTCATGCTAAATATATCTCTAAACTTAATTAATCTCGAGATGCCTATGGTAATGTGATTAGCAATTTGGACAATGAAGTAGGCCTTCGTTTGTTTAACCCAAAAATATTAGCCATAAAAAGTTGTGAAAAACAAAATTATCCCTTTGCAATCCCTTTCGTTTGACAACCCGAAAAACCCAAATAGCCCAAAATTGTGAAAATTGAGAAAATTCATTAAGTAAGTCCAAATTGTGCAATAAAAAGGGGCAAGAGAAAAACAGAAAAAAAATGCTCAAAAAAAAAAATAGTGAAAAAAAAAGGGAAAAAAAAAGAAAGAGAAAAATGAGCAAATGCCCGAAAAAGCACTAATGGACGTCATAAGGACATTTTCCAATTCCGAACAGCCCATCCATTCTCATTTTCACCCTTTACACTTTTTAACCCAAAAAGTCCTAACTGAGTCCGAATGGCGAAATTGGTTACCGCATGGTGAGCTAAGATATGAAAAGATAATATGAGAGATTAAATGGTGTGAACTAGAGGTGATGTTCCCGTTTCCTAATAGCTGTATTCCGATGATGAGATCTTTTCACCATATATTTCCTTCTTTTCAATTTTGTATGCATGAATGTGTGTCCATTATATTTACTCTTTATATCATGCATATCGAGAGAAAAACAACCACAATCCGAGTGATTCGTTTGTGAGTGCAATCCGTAAGAATTTGAATCAAAACAAATTTTCGGAAAGTAACGTAATGCTCAATCGGTGAAAATTTGAGGTTTAATTTTTGGCTTTGCACACACACACACACTACGGTTTGAGACATTTGAATATGAATTTATGGTGAGTATTTTTCGAAAATTTTAAATTGTACAATTTTTAAGTATTTTGATCTTTATTTGAGTCAATAAAGAATTTTGTGGGTGTATTCACTGCAAACCCTCACGAGACAAAACTCGTCCTACTAGGGTAACCTAGGGGTTTAAAGGCTTGTTGCATACGCTAAATGCAATCGCTTGCCCGCGAAAAAGGTATTCTATCCCAATAAAAGAATTTTCAAGAGTGGATTTTTGGTTTGATTCATTTACATTGCTCGGGACGCGCAAAGTTCTAAGTTAGGGGGTGTGATTAGGCACATATTCTTCACATTTACCCCCTTAATTTCGGTATTTTTATGATCCCGTGTAGTGTAAATATCTTGAATTTGTCTTGTATTTATGCTACTAACCACTTTTGGCAAGTATTTCTTGTTTTGTGTATTTCTCATGTGTTTTACAGGTATTTCATGTAAGTTAGTGCGAAGGAGAACTCAAAACAGTGAAAGAAACCAAGAAATGGAGAGTTGAAGGGCATTTTCGTAATTTTTCATCCTTATTCCAGAGGTGGGTCCAACTAGAAAGTTGAAGATATCTAAATTACAAGAATACTGGAAAAAACGGCACCTCAATCCGAGCTACGGTGAAGAAGTTATGATGTTTTGAAGTTGCGCGATAATGAAGAGACACGGACTGGTCTGGATGTGCGGATTTCTATCATTAATTATGCAGATTTTATGGTGATTGGTTGGCAAAAACTTGTGCCACAAGCGAAATTTGATGTCAAATTCGTGCAACTTGGTGATATAAAAGACCAAGCCCTACCTCATTCCAAAAGGAGTTGAATTCTAGAGAGAGGGAGACAAATTCTAGAGGGTAGGAGTAGGATTAGAGAGAGAAAGTTAGATTGTAGTTTTCTTTGGTAGAAATTTTCATAAACCCTAGTTGTAAGTTTGAAGAAGAAGTTTTGCTGGATTCAAATTCATCTCTTTCTCCTCTTGCTAAATACAAGTATCAATTTCTATTCTCTATTTTATTTTTCCATTCAATTCTCAATTGTTTTGCAAATTGTTAACAATGTTTGTTAGAGTTTTCTTTTGTTTTCATCATGTTTAGCTAATTTTTAAGGGTTGGGATGCATGAACCCATCCCAACGTAATTTATCTACGTAGGAAATAGAATTTAAATTTAAATTTGAAAGAATCGTGTAAGATAAGTTCACAATCATCCTAGATCTTTTAATCTCTCTTGCCCTAGGTACTTGGGATATTTAAGAATATGATGTGCGTGTAATTATTTAGCATCGCTTTATATTTATCTTTGATTTCATATGATGCGGGCTTGAACCTCATATATGTAATGCTTAGGATCTATAAAGACTGGATTCATTCAAATTTATAATTTACAATTCTAGTATTCTAATGGGTAATTACTAGGGATTGGGGGATTGTATTCCAACCTATTTCCTCATTCATTTTAATTAGTTTTATAAATTTGTTCCAACTTATTTCCCCTTGTCAACTATCATCATCTTTTTCACTTTTATTTTAGAAGTAATAAATCAATTAAATTCTATAAAACATTCCATGTGGATTCGATACCCAGACTTACTACTATACTTCATAAAAGTGTAGTTAAAAGTTTAGTTTTTTTTTTGTATTGAGGTTGGAAGCCGATAACAACGACTAGCGTATTACACGGACGCTCGGTTTTCCACTCCATCAATTCTTTAGCACAAGTGGTGGGACAACCATTAAAATTGGATGAATCAACATCTATTATGAATAGACCAAGTGTTGATAGGGTTTGTTTGGAATTGTATCTCCTGAACAATGGACCAAAGATGGGTTGGATTGGCTACGAAGATACTAGCAAGATATTTATTATGAAAAGATTCTTAAATACTGGTGGAAATGTTTCAAATTAGCCATCATGAAGCGAAGTGTATTTCTAGATCTCTAGAAACTCATAAAATAAGTTATAAAGGGAAGGCAATCATCAAAGCAGATAGAATCAAGTCAATATCATAAAAATTATGGAGATCCTAAGTTCAAAATAGGAGCAACAAGAAAACATAAATATTTCAGAAGAGGGTTATGAGAAACAAGGAGAGGCTCAAGAAGTAATGGAGTTTAGTACCAAAGAAGCAGGGGGGCTCCTTATCAATAAAAAAGGGTCAATCCAGAAATTACTCAAGAGAATATTGAAAAAATTAAATCATTTAGTATTGAGGAAGAAGACACAAAAGTGATTAAAAACACAAATTTATCCCCTAGGGCCACAGATTTTCTAGAAAAATATTCTTTTTCTCTCTTTATAAAAGAGAGAAAAAAGAGGTGCAGATTTATAAAAGAACTGTAATTTTTTTTAAGAATTGAATGTCACTTTAGAGAAGAGAAAGAAGAAGAAATAGGATGCATTCAACAAAGAGGATGAAGCCCAGATGTATGACCCTTTGTCTTTTGAATGTCTTTTAAGAATGTCAAAACCAACCTTCTTTTTCAAAACCCTTTTTCCAAATTTTAAACGTCACCAAGTGTGTGAACCAATTCTAGTTAAGTCCAATTTTATCTTGTTTCATCCGAAATATGCATCTAGGTGATTAAATCAAATAAAATAAATAAGTTCACAAAGGTGACGCCAAATGTACGAGGAAATCATTAAGGGAAAAAACCTCAGACGCCCGAAGCCAAACAATCACTATGATATAGTATTAAAAATTACTGACGATGGACTTACTCAATGACTCGATCCCCCACAAGTTTTGACGCTCCTCTGATCCTTCAACCACTCCTCCATAGTGTCCACACATAAGTCCTTCTTCGATGCTTGTCCCACGCATCCACGTATGTCTCGGTGTTCATCAATGAAACTTGGCAACGTCTATGATGTTGAACACGAACTATTTCGCTTCTTCATTACAAAACCCAACGTTCAAAGTGATGAACAAACTCCAATCGTGCAAAACAAGATCTTAATCGCATCTGCGAATCAAGTCTCGAATCTTGAAACTTTAAGGATGCTTTTAGACTTTGAAAACCTTAGAAAATTTGTGAAGAAAACGTACTGTATGAAAACTAATTTTCTGGTTCTGCAACTTACAAAATTCTAAGAGAAACATGCCTTAAATAATAAACTTGGGTCGGCGCATCGTTCAAACGTGATAATAAACTCGCTCGAACAACATGTGCATCTTGCTTGAATGACTTACATTGTCGTTTGAACCACTAAACACAAGAGTTTATGTTATACACAACTCTAAACAATCCTTATCTCAGAACAAACGAAGTTTAACATTTTAAAAATCTTTTTTAATAAAAGGAACATCCTAAAAACATTTTTCGAGTCCAATAAACATTACGTATTCATACATGCGAGATCGGAATGAAATGAAGACGTGAAATGTGCACCAAAATAATCTCAGCATGATAATCCTTTGAAGCTTGGCTGCAACATCTTCAGTAAAGTTTATATCATAGACTGTGTAGGATCGTGACAATAAAAATCTATTTATGACTAAAAATAATATTTTATTCCGGGAATAAGTCAAATACTTACAATGGACTCAATTGGAAATTTTGTCCTTACAAATCTCTCCCTTTGACTATTCTAGGACAAAATCCAAACAGTGAAATGCCGAAGCCGGGCCGTCAAGCCGTATGATGCCTAAATCCTATCCCATATACCCAAAGTCAAAAATTACACGACAAGACTAGTAAATGATGGTCCGGCAAGCATGAGCTATCTGAATGTGATGTAGACTTGAAATCTCGAATCTCTTAAGCATACTTACACACATGAAATAGGCAAATATCCAGTTAAGTATGGAAGAACATATGATATAACCATTATGATACCAATATTGTATATCAATACCAATTTGTAAAATAAAGATCAAAACATTTGTTGAACATGTGAAAAAAATATAGTGATACCAATTGTGAAAATAAACATCCAAAAATCAGGGGTATCAATTTGTGAAAAAATTATGTGCTCATCAAACAAACTCTCCCCTAACATCACATACATCTCTCCCCATTTTTGTCTCGAATAAACAATAAGGGAAAAAGATAAACAAACATCATATTTAGATAGTGATAATCAATGAAGTATATCTAGATAAACATAAACTGCCAGCTAAAAAAATCACTATGTACTAAGTCGTAGTTAGTGAAAAAAGTCATAAAAGATGAATTATCAAAATCAGAAATGATGTGCTAAAAAAATAATACAGTATAAAAATCAACATGCATAATCAACAAATACTGCATATAAATTGCCCAGAAGTAACAAAATAGAAGAAAATCATCATTAATATGAAATAGGTACGAAATCACAAGAATCCAAAACTTTCTCCTAGAGGTCGCTCAAATGACAATGCACTATCATTTGAACAACTTTGCATCTCACTCGAACAAGATCATCAAGCAACTTTAAACTTTGCAAAACAGTGTGCTCTCGCGCGATGAAACCTTTCAAGCGACCTTTATGTGACCCATACTTGACACTTTGCTTTCTGTCGCTTGAACCTCGCGGGAACAGAACATCTAGCGACATTAAGTTGTCGCTCGAACAAAACCCATTAGTCGTTTGAACGATAATAAATTTTTTCAATTCCAGTTCTAAAACAAATGAAGTATTACCAAGTGAAAAAAATTCCTTAAAATGTTAACTAGAAAAAAACAAATAACAGCAAAACAGACTCAAAACAGGAAAAAACACAACAAGTAAAACAATGTGAGTTTCATGCCAACATAGAATCAATGTGCTCAAACATGGATATGGAGTGAATGGGAGTGAACTACAACAAATGAATCACAACTCCAATACATTAAAACAGTCAAGAAGCTCTAATTGATAAATAGATATCATCAAACTTAGTTTTAGCCGTATGTGACAATTAATGTATTGAGCTAAATGAACTAAACAATCAACATACACACAAGTCCATAATTTTGACGATTTTACAAACAATAGCGTCATGATACGATTTTTCAACATAAGGATTCGTGGTGCAAACCTGTTCAAAATTTTTCCATCCAAACTCCCTTAAATATATATATATATAATTTTTTTTTAAGCTCTTTTGAGGTTTCTATTTTTCTGTACTTAGAGAAATTCTATTGGCCCTAATATGGCATATGATTCTTTTTATGCCATAATTTTTTCTTGGGCTCTTTTAAATGATGGTTTTCACGAAGTGATGATATTCCCTAACAGCCCTTTTTTGTGAACACTCATCATTTTTTTCAATTTATGCAATATTAATCCTCATGATAAACGGTTCTTACATGCACACCTTCTCCTAAGTTTACTTACGCATAGATGAAAAAATTAAGATAAGAACGTCTCACCAAACTCAAATATGCATGAGATGTCAAACATTCATATAAACTCGTGCATGTGTGCAAAGATGGCATATATACAAAGTCGAATTCAAATGCATTTCAACTTTGAAATAACCCCATTCAGACAATGGTTAAGATCATTCAACGCATCAATAATTATGACCAAATGTCCTAACCACATGGATAATGAAATGATGGGGGTCCAAGTAGACTAATATGCCACATCAAACATGAAAAACTCACGACACAAAAATTAATCGAAAATATTTTTGTGTTTTTCTAAAAATATTTTTGACCCCAAAATAAAATCTTTTTGTATTTTTCAAATAAGACACGATAAATATAATACAAAAGATACACATATCATAACACTAGAAAGATATAAATCATAATGCAAAGACTAGCGTATGGCAAACATGGCAACTCAATCATCGTTTAGATATAACATGAGAAGAATCAAGTGCAACCAAACAAGAACCATGAAGTTTAATTCCTAAAGCCCCTAAGTCCGATTTCCTAACCGAAGTAGGTGTGAAATTACGCATGAGGGTTTTGGGAACCGAAATGACTTTATTCCTTAACTTCCTAGGAGCATTCCTAAGGTCATAGAAAAAACGTCTAAGGCGAGCTTTCCAACCATAATGAATGCAAGTGTAAATACAACAGGAATGATTACAAAATGTCGACCTTTCCTCACGTTCCTATTGGTCTCTCTCACATAATTGGTATTAGCATTAGGAATGGGAGCAACTCTATCATTGTAACCTATACCAAACCTATCTCCCATGATTTGAACGGTGCCTAACATCTTATCCAACTTCTCCGATCTATCCTCCAAATCAAACTTCACCTTATTCGAGTCTTTCAATCTCTCCTCTAACTCACAAATCCTAGACTTAAGCAAATGACTAGACTCCTCTAACTCTAGAATTTCCTTCGTCAAAGCCTCTATCAAATTGTAAAGTCTATCTCTCTCTTTCTCAACATATTCTAGCTTCTCCCTGAGAGTCTTCTCTCGTTCCCTATGATCTTCAATCAGAGCATCATTATTCTCTATGGCACGCTCATTCAACTTAGCTTGCAATTTCAAATTGGCCTTTTTCACCTTTGCCACTTTCGCATACAACTCACTAAAGGAAACTTGTAACTCTCCTACATCGATCTCCTCATCCTCACTAGCTTCACCCTCACTTACTTGGGATTCACACCCAACGGCCTCGAAAACGTCATGCACATGAGAATTTTAAAATAATGATTTATCGATGTCGCTCACATGACATGCCATGAACTCTATAAGGTTACGCTCAATTGGGGAACTCTCTCCCTCTTATAGTTCAATATCACTTAAGCTGGCGTTATATGATATCGATTTCTTTCCCTCCTTCTTAAGTCTAGTGGGATACTCAACAACCTTATGACCATAACCCTCACACCCAAAACACATATCTGATTCAACCCTCTTGACTCACTCTTATCCTTAAGGATGGGTGTAACACCCCGTATTTTTTACGATATTAAATAATGTTGGATTAATTAAATTAAAAAGGGGAGAAATTAATTTGTTAGTTAATTAATCCGAATTGAAAAAATTATTAACTAACGTGCAAAGGCTTAATACTTACTAATGAAAAATATGGTATATTACTGCGTGAATACGTAATATGAAATTATGAAATTCTATAAATTGTCGAGAGTGGACAATACGACAGTTTGGTAAACTATATCGGAATGCGCGTGTGAGTCGTGTCGGGACTAATTTAATGGATTAAAGAAGTGAATTATTTTTAGTAACTTGTATGGTCATTTCGAATGCGTCATTGAGTCTAGAAGGGTTGAGATAGTCAGAAAACTCGACTCGGGTGTTTTATTTGGACTCCGAAATATTTTTAGGAATAACTGGCACCCCGTGGGGGTATTTTTGTCCTTTGAATTTCGGGGGAAAAATAATGGGCGAAAATTAGGAAAATAAAATAGAGTGAACGTGGGTGAGAAGGAGTCTATCAGTTCCAAACCTAAGAGAGAGGGAGAGAGAACCACAGAGAAAGATGGAGAGAGTCCATAGGTGTTCTTAGTGCCAAAGCGTAGATCGGAAGACGAGGAAAAATTCTATACCAATTTCATCAACGGATCAAAACATCATTATCGAGGCAAGTGTTTATTACTTGCTTTCATTTTGCACCATTTATGATCATGTTAGTATAGGAGAATAGAAATCATGTTTGTATATGATTTGGAGGAAATTAGGAGATGTAAATTCTTAAATCTGATGTAAAAATAAATATGGGTTGATTTATTCATTTATGTAGAGGAAAAACCATGAAGTTTCATATTGATGGATGAACAAATATGTGAATTACATATTCTTGAGTTGGAGATTAATGAACTAGGGTTTTAATGAGTTAAATTGGGGATTTCAGATTTTGTGGATGAATTGTGATGATTTAACGTTTCTAAGTTAGGGGAAATCATTTAAGCATGTTAGGATATTAACTAAGATTGCTGATTTGGTGTTTGGGTTGAAAAAATAGAAGTTTTTAGGACTGAAAATATGGAGAAGACGAACTGTAACAGATGAAAAATGTAACAGGTCTGGTAGGGGTGGATTTTGTTCAATCTTGTTCGAATGAGATTGAGTCTCGTTCGAACGAGAATGCATGTCGTTCAAACGACATCCATTCTGGTTTGAACGACAGGTTCAAAATCTGGTAAAATCCATCTTAGTCCAATCCAATTTGCACAGTTATTTTGAGTGAGGAGAACTATCATTTGATGATTTTAGTATAGTGCAGAATTGCTAGGGGATGTTCGTAAAGTCATACCTTATATATTTTGAAAAAGTGAGTTAATCGTGGAAATTTCGAGAGAGATAATAATCGAAATAATAATATTATAAGTAGTATTGAAAGAATACTACGTGTGGAAAATATATGTACGGGTTGGGTGAGTACCTAATAAATTTTAATAGGATGTGAGAATGCCTATTATATGATTGTATTTGTGTGTATAGCATACATACGTTGCTTGCTATCAGGAGGAGGTTTCGTGCAGTGGATAATCTTATCCTGGGTGACCCAATAGGTGGATATTTGACTTGTACCCAGAGCATATGAACTTGGATACGTGTTATCTGAGACGTAGGATAGTTTCGATGGCTGAATGGGAGCGTAGGTATGTGCGTGACCCATTTGGCTGGTGAGTATGCTCGCCTCCAATATTTGTGTTATGAGATTCATGGTTCGTGAGAGATGCCGAACCAATTATCCATATGCAGCGAGCGATGCACCAGGACATGATAGCAGAGTATGCATTTTCTCCAAGTTGTCTTAACCCAAGGGTGCATGATTATTGTATATATATATATATATATATGTATGTATATGTATATATTTATAGGGATGCTTTGTATAGGGATGCTATGACTATATGTATATATATGCTTATGGATATTTATACTTTGTGAAACTAGTAGATACAATAATAATAATAAATGCTTTACGCCAAGAGGTCGTAACCAAGGGGTGCATTATTAGTATATATATATATATATATATATATATATATATATATGGATGTCGTGAGTATATATAAAGGAATATACTTGGGAATATACTTGGGAAAATTCTAATGTGTGAAATTAGTAGATATAATAATAATGAGAAATAGAATAATTTCAGTAAATAAAAGTTTACCCATTCGAACGGGGAATATAATGGAATTTAGTTATGGGGGATAAACTATTTTAAAAACGTATTATATGGGCGATACGGGATACTCCTTTGAGATATAGTTAGAAGTATAAGGTTATGGCTCAGTTGGTAGTGATATAAATAACTTGGTTAGGTTAGATGTATGTTAGGCATGCACAATAGTGGAGAGGTGAGTATCTCATGTGAGAGTTCGAAACTAACATGCACATAATACTTGCTTCATTGCAGTTTTAAATACTTGCTAAAATAAATATTTTTATAACTCGGGCTCTAACCCGTTTCTTGCTATTCTCCTCTCTTTATATATATATATATATATATATATTATTTATCAGGTACCCCGCCACAGGGTTACCACCAGGCTTAGACGAATGGATCATTTGGCGAGATGCAGCTGTTGTGGAAGTTGTAGGTTATTGAGATTTGACGCTTCTATCTCTCCATTAAGTTCTAGTTCAGACATTTAAGTTAGGGCATGTGTCGCCCGCTTCCAGTTAGTTATTCAGAGATTGTAGTTTTCTTAGTGACATTTTTTCTCATGTTGGATTGAGTAGTATTACACTTTTGGTTTGAGACTTTGAACTGGAATGTTTTATCCAGTCTTATTTAATTAAATAATTGTTTCCTGTTCAGAATTTATTTTATTCTAGTGGAATGCAGATATTTTTTGTTTTAATAATGAAAATTTATTAACGGATTGTTTGGGTATAATTAAAATAAAATATTTTGACACTTAGCTTAATTATTTATTAGGTGATAAATAAAATAAAATTATTTTTGACAGTGATGCTAAGAATGAACCAACCGGTCACTTCAGTTTAATTTAATAAAGGACTGATCACTCGGAATTTAATTAGGCGGGGTGTCACAGGTGGTATCAGAGCATCAGGTTCTAGTGTCCTTAGGTTCTTTATGGCTTTTCACGTTTCATCGTAGAGTTCTTTGATGTGGAGCCTTACTATAGGATTGTTGTCGCCCCTTACGTATGCGACTTACGTTCTCCTGCTATGAATTATAATTGATGTGACTCATTATACGAAATCATTTTTACTTCGAGCACCGAACATTATAGGATGACCAACGAGGGTCGAAAGAAAGACTGTAGGAGAAGGGGCCCGACAGAAGTCATAGAGTAATATGGGAATGGCGGTTGTGACAAAAGTAACCATGGGTATTATTTAAGCAAGTGATAATCGAATCATCACTCGAGAAGAAAGGGTTCCCCGAGGCACAGTCGTAGGTAATGGCGGAGCGATTTCAGGATTGTCTAGCGTAGTCGACAAGGGGGAAATCAGAGGGAATCTTTTGAAAAGTCATCGATGAAGATGAGGAGGAGAAAGAGAGGAAGTGGAACCGGCCAGTGGAAGTAGAAGATTAGAAGGCTATTGTGTAGAGTGTAGTGCAACAACATTCAGAATTAAAATTATAGTCAAATTTGTAGCTTTTAGGAGCGATATAAAGTGATTAGAGTCAATCACCACATATAAAGAAGTATGTTTGAAATTTAAAGAGAAATTTGGATACGAGTTGACCGTGAGGTCTTCCATTCGATGTTATAAAAGGGATGAAAGTGGGGTTTTGGAACTTAGCACAATGGTGAGGCTAGAGACTGATCGTGAGAGAAAGGTTTAATTGCATAACGAACATCGTACCTGGAAAAGGGGCATAAAATGTAAAAAGGTTTATAGCTTATAAAGGACCGTGTATAAAATACGAGGATGGATGAGAAATACAGCTAGGATAACTAATGTTGATGTCATCAAGGTTATACGTTCGCAAGTTATTTCATCACTTCCAGAAGAAGTGAGCCAGGAGGGTTAGAGAATTTTACCGAAAAGTAAAACTGAACGTAACGGTGTTAGTGAAACACCACATGAGAGTGTGCCCAATAGAAAACTCATTTAGATCATTTTGATTGATTAACTTCTTACAAAGTGACGATAAATCCAATCAGGGCTGTAGAAGCCAATAATAATTTTGAATGGCCCGCATGGCCAAAGGGACAACGGGAGGACAATTGGGAGCTAAGACTACCAGTCCGAGGGAAGGACATTCCAAAAGGGTCAGTGGGACCAGTGAAGGGAAATGGCTCAGGAAGTTTCCCTATGTGTAGAGAGTGGGACTATTAGTGTTGAATATCTCCACGTTGACAGTTGCACCCGATAAGAACTGAAAATAGTAAACTATGTCAATTGGGCATAACATCTGGAGGAGTGACATTTTCAGAGGAGGAACTGGGTTATGAGAATTGAGCCCAAGAAGTTGCAACCCCAGAGTTGTGGGTTCAGGCAAGTTCAGTAGAGTCCTCGATAACAGTAGCATACAGTATTTAAGGGTCGATGGGGCCCAGGATGAAATAGGGTGGACAGTAAGGTCATAATTAAGGTCTCGAGATTTAAGACAATGTTTCAATGATGGGTGTGTAAATCGCAGAATAGAATAATTTTCCCACAGCGAGGAGGGGGCAACTATTGGGTGAAATACTAGATGCATAAAGATTACAGATGCTCTTAGGTTGTGTTGGCAGCTATGTGCTGGGACCGTATGATCAGGTGAGCCTGATGAAGTTGTGTTTAATTCGCAAAGGATTAGGTCAAGTGACATGGGTGTGTCACATTACACATATAAATTGTTAACACTAAAGTTCGCATACGAGTCGAGTTTAGTGGGTACGTTAGTTTTAAAAGTCTGGTTACAGACATATATATCATGGGTAGTGGGGCTTTCTGATGTCGCCTGTGAGTGAGCCGGGTGGTCCTAAAAACTATATTTTATTATTATAATTTACTATTGTAGTGAGTTAGCAAAGTAGAGCTTATTATGTTTAAACGATAGTAAATTTAGTGATGAGACTATCGTGCTAGATACTCTAGGGGAGTAAAATTACTTTTGTGAGGTGCCACCTAAAATAGGGTTGGGCATATATATATATATATATAAATTCATGATATCGTAGACTTTCGTGAGTATATTGCCTCATTAGATGTGATTCCGGTGCATAGGGCTTTATGTACTGATATGACTTAGGATGTATTATGTTCTGTATCAAGTAGCGAGATATAGCTTATTATGTATAGTGTCGAAACTCGGGATAGTGATAATGTCATGTTTCATAATATTTTTATGTACATAAGTAGACTTTTATGTCAATATACAGAGATTCATACGGAGATTGTGGGAAGGTACATATTATGGACTAGGGGCCTTACGGATATCGACGACTGATAATGTTAGGTAGTAGTGTATCGGGAGGGTTCCTTGTTTAGATTTCACTTTGCGAGACATCCCATGCATGAAACTAATAACGTCGAGAGTTGGAGAGAAGTTTGGATGATAGTACATGGGATTCGTACCATAGTAATTATACATTTATGAGAGTATAATTGAGAGTGGATAATTCCACTATAATGTGAGAATATAATTCATTTATGCAAAAATGCGCAAGGCATAGGGTGTATGGGCGCCCTAGGTAATTGAATCTTGATTTTCTTTCCGTTCAAAACATATGGGATGAGGAAAATTAATATAGAAGTGGAGATATCAGGACTTGATTGTACACTCCCGAGAATGGTATTGTGTTAGGCATTATATTGTGATTGTCATGTGAATTCGACAACATTTAGCCCGGGGAGTTAAAGTTTATTCTGTAAGATTTATTAGAGGCTTATGTTTCACGAGAAACTGATTTTTAGAGCAAGGGAAGGACCTGTGACACGCGGTGAGGCAAAGTCACATGGATCAAGGTTAGAGGTACATTTGAGAAGAATATCAGATGTATCATGTTATAAATGATAGTAGTGGTGGGATTTAAGGAGGAGAAATATGGCTAAATTCGTTTTGCAATGGGTCACCTGTCCCATTGAAAAAGGGTGGACCATCCGAAACCAGTAGAGGTTTCTTCAACCATTAGGGATTCTGAAGTAATAATGGGAGAATATTCCCAAGGATTTTATTAAGAAGGGGGTTACGATCCTATATGGGTGATAATGGATTGGTTGACCGAAATTGCCCATGTTATGCCAGTTAGGACTGGTCATACTACGGGACAATATAAGCAGATCTTATTAAAATAGATAGTGAGGTTATATGAGGTACCGTTTGATGTCGTGTTCGATTGGAGAAGATCTTTTTCTTTCGATTTTAGAAAAGATTTCATGAGGCTTCGGGTACTAAGTCGTGATTGAGTACAACCTATCATCCGCAGACGAATGGGCAGAACAAGCAGATTAGTCAAATGTTGGAGAATAAATTATATGAGTACCCTTGAGTCTCAAGGGAGGATGGGAGCAGTCCCTTCCACTAGTGGAGTTTGTGTACAGTAACTCATATAAGTTCATTTTTGGACATGGTGTCAGTTGAAGTATGTCGCAGTAAGCCTTGTTGTCCTCTTGCTCGTTAGTTATATATAGGGGACCAGGTACAATTGCAAAGATTATAGATGAATTGGTACTCAGTATATCATGTGCGTAAAATATAAACTGCGCAAATAACCTACTTGTGTTCGATCATCGCGAAACGAGATCGTATGTATCGTAAGAACGATTAATCTACTAAGGTGCGAATAGTAGAAGGACAAACAATGAATATATCTAAAATAAAGTTTAAGTAATGAAACTTGAACGATAAGACTTGGGAAAGAACATACCTGACAGGGTAACCCAGAGTTTAGAACAAATATAAGTGGAGTATTCATTATTAAGGGTATTTGATAGCATACTATATGGGTGGTACGGAGTAGTTCACTTGGGAGCGCAGTGATGCGATGCGCAACATATATTCAACATTGTTTATACCTGGTATACTTTTTCTGAATTTCGGGACGAAATTCCGTTGTAAGAGGGGAAGTATGTAACACCCTGTATTTTTTATGCTATTAAATAGTATTGGATTAATTAAATTAAAAAGGTGAGAAATTAATTTGTTGGTTAATTATTCCGGATTAAAAAATTATTAACTAGCGTGCCAAGGTTTAATACTTATTGACGAAAACAATGGTATATTACTGCATGAATACATAATATGGAATTATGAAATTTTATAAATTGTCGAGAGTGGAAAATACGACAGTTTGGTATATTATGTCGGGATGCGCGTGTGAGTCGTGTCGAGACTAATTTAATGGATTAAAAAAGTGAATTATTTTTAGTAACTCGTATGGTCATTTCGAGTGCTCCATTGAGTCCGGAAGGGTTGAGATAGTAAGAAAACTCTACTCGGTTATTTAATTTGAACTTCAGAATATTTTTAGGCCTAATCGGCACGCCGTGGGGATATTTTTGTCCTTCGAATTTTTGCGGAAAAATAATGGACGAAAATTAGGAAAATAAAATAGAGTGAACGTGGGTGAGAGGGAGTCTGTCAGTTCCAAACCTAAGAGAGAGGGAGAGAGAACCACAGAGGAAGATGGAGAGAGTCCATAGGTGTTCTTGGTGCAAAACTCAAGAACTCACACCACAAATCCCACCAAAGCGTAGATCGGAAGACGAGGAACAAGTCTATACCAATTTCATCAACGGATCAAAACATCATAATCAAGGCAAGTGTTTATTACTTGCTTTCTTGTAGCACCATTTATGCTCATGTTAGTATAGGAGAATAAAAATCATGTTTATATATGATTTGGAGGAAATTAGGATATGTAAATTCTTAATCTGGTATTAAAATAAATATAGGTTGATTTATTCATTTATGTAGAGGAAAAACCATGAAGTTTCATATTGATGGATGAACGAAGTTGTGAATTACATGTTCTTCAGTTGGAGATTAATGAACTAGGGATTTAATGAGTTAAATTAGGGATTTCAGATTTTGTGTTTCTAAGTTAGGGGAAATCATCTAAGCATGTTAGGATATCAACTAGGATTGCTGATTTGGTGTTTGGGTTGAAAAATTAGAGGTTTTTAGGAGTGAAAATTTAGAGAAGACGAACTGTAACAGATGAAAAACGTAACAAGTTTGGTAGGGGTGAATTTTGTTCAATCTCGTTCGAACATGATTGAGTCTCGTTCGAAAGAGAATGCATGTCGTTCAAACGACATCCATTCTGGTTCGAACGATAGGTTCAAAATTTGGTAAAATTCATTTTAATCCAATCCGATTTGTACGGTCATTTTGAGTGAGGAAAACTATCATTTGATGATTTTAGTATAATGCAGAATTGTTAGGGGATGTTCGTAGAGTCATACCTTATATATTTTGGAAAAGTAAGTTAGCCATGGAAATTTCGAGAGAGAGAATAATCGAAATAATAATCTTATAAGTAGTAATGAGAGAATACTATGTATGGAAAATATGTGTATGGGTTGGGTGAATACCTAATAAATTTTAATAGGATGTGAGAATGCCTATTATATGATTGTATTTACGTGTATAGCATACCTACGCTGCTTGCTATCAGGAGGAGGTTTCGCGCAGCGGACAGTCTTATCCTAGGTAACCCAATGGGGGGATATTCGACTTGCACCCAGATCATATGAACTTGGATACGTGATATCTGAGATATAGGATAGTTTCGACGGCTGAATGGGAGCGTAGGTATGTTCATGACTTATTTGGCTGGTGAGTATGCTTGCCTCCAATATTTGTGTTATGAGATTCATGGTTCGTGAGAGACGCCGAACCAAGTGTCCATATGCAGCGAGCGATGCTTCAAGACATGATAGCAGGGTATGCATTTGCGCCAAGTGGTATTAACCTAAGGGTGTAGGATTATTCTTAATATATAGGTATATATGTATATGGATGTTATGACTATATGTATATATGCGCTTGTGAATATTTCTACTTTGTGAAACTAGTAGATACGGTAATAATAATAAATGCTTTACGCCAAGAGGTCGTAACCAAGGAGTGCATGACTAGTATATATATATATATATATACATATATATGGATGTTGTGAGTATATATAAAGGAATATACTTGGGAAAATTCTACTGTGTGAAATTAGTAGATATAATAATAATGAGAAATAGAAATAATTTCAGTGAATAAAAGTTTACCCATTCGAACGAGGAATATAATGGAATTTAGTTATGGGGGATAAACTTTTTTAATAATGTATTATATGAGCGATGCATGATACTCCTTTGAGACATAGTTAGGAGTGTAAGGTTATGACCTAGTTGGTAGTGATAAAAATAACTTAGTTAGGTTAGATGTACGTTAGGCGTGCACAATATAGAGAGGTGAGAATCTCATTTGAGAGTTCGAAACTAGGATGTACATAATACTTGCTTCATTGTAGTTTTAAATACTTGCTAAAAGAAATATTTTTACAACTCGGGCTCTATCCCATTTCTTACTATTCTCCTATCTTTTTCTATATGTATATTATTTATCAAGTGCCCAGCGACAGGGTTACCACCTAACTTAGACGCATGGATCATTTGGCGAGCTGCAGTTGTTGTGAAAGTTGTAGGTTATTGAGATTAGACGCTTTCCATTCAGTTCTAGTTCGGACATTTCAGTTAGGGAATGTGTCGCACTCTTCCAGTTTAGTTATTCAGAGATAGTAGTTTTCTTAGTGACATTTCTTCTCTTGTTGGATTGAGTAGTATTACACTTTTGGTTTGAGACTTTGAACTAGAATGTTTTTTCTAGTCTTATTTAATTCAGTAATTGTTTCCTGTTCAGTATTTATTTTATTCTAGTGGAATGCAAATAGTTTCTGTTTTAATAATGAAAATTTATTAACGGATTGTTTGGGTATAATTAAAATTAAATATTTTGACACTTAGCTTAATTATTTATTAGGTGATAAATAAAATAAAATTATTTTCAGCAGTGATGCTGAGAATAAACCAACCGGTCATTTCTGTTTAATTTAATAAAGGATTGATCACCCGGTATTTAATTACTGGGGCTGTCACAACGGGATCTACCTTATTGTTCTTAAATTTCTCAAGTCTTTTGGCATCTTTCGATTTCTTTTGGAACTTAAGAAAGTTTTTGAAATTCTTTGACAACAAGGCTACATCCTCAAAATAGGAATCGGAATCATCATCTAAGACTTTAGTTTCCTCCTTCTGAGCTTTCAAAGCAATGCCATTTTATTTCTTTGACACTTTCTTGGAGGTAAACATATCGAGTTCATAGGTTTGTAAGTCACCTACAATCACTTCAAGTTTCATCGAATAAAGCATACCTAATGAGTTAAAAAATGGTCACTTTTGCATCAAAACTACTCGGCAACGACCTTAAGATCTTCTTTATGACTCGGTTGTCGAGTATTTTCTCTCCTAAGTTAAAAGACGAGTAGATAATATTTGATAATCTAGAATAAAACTCATTAAACGACTCACTCTTTAGTATCTTAATCGTCTCAAACTGTGTAGTGAGATTTTAAAGTTTAGATGTCCTAGCCGTGATAGTGCCCTCGTGAGTAAGTGCAAGTATATCCCAAGCTTCTTTCGAAGTTTCACATGTCATGATTCGATTATACTCTTCCGGTGTGACATGTGAGGAAATAACGTAAAGACCTTTAGAGTTGTAAAGTGCAAGTCTATGTTCAGCTGCGGTTTATGACTCAATGAGTTTTAAAGTAGTAGCCTCGCCCTCTCGTGTAATCGGTGGATTCCAACCCTTTTCGACCGCTAACCGCACACGCTCTTCAATTGATTTCAAAGCTCTTCTTATTCTCATTTTCCAATAACCATAATTTGTTCCATAAAAAATAGGGGCTCTAAAACTTTCATAGTTTCCAAAATTCATCCTTAAAAACATAAGGGATTAACACAATAAAAATATGTTTTAGCTCTGATACCAATTTGTAGGCCCTTTTTCTTTCGAATCTGTTTTAAGGATGTATAAACCAACTTTCTTTTTGAAAAACCTTTTTTTTAAATATTAAACCTCACTAAGTGTGTGAACCAATTCTAGTTAAGCCAAATTTTATATTGTTTAATCCTAAACATGCATCTAGGTGATTAAAGCAAGTAAAATAAAAAATTTCACAAAGGAGACGCGATATGTACGAGGAAACCACTAAGGGAAAAAACCTCGAACGATCAAAGTCAGAAAATCACTATGATATAGTATTACAAAGTACAAACGATAGACTTACTCAATGACTCGATCCCCCACAAGTCTTGACGCTCCTCTGATCCTTCAACTACTCCTCCACAGTGCCCATGCAGAAGTCCTTATATGATGCTTGTCCACAACACACGCATCCACATATGTCTCGGTGTCACCAATGCAGCTTGGCAACATCTACGATATTGAACACGAACTCCTTCGCTTCTTCACCACAAAACCCAACGTTCAAAGTGATGAACAAACAGTAATGGTGCAAACCAAGATCTCTATCGCATATGAGAATGGAAGCTCGGATCTTGAAACTCTAAGGATGTTTTAAACTTTGAAAACCTTAGAAAACTTGTGCAAAAAATGTACTGTATGGAAACTGATTTTCTAGTTCTGCAACTTACGAATTTCTGAGAGAAACACGCCTTAAATAATAAACTTGAGTCGGTGCATCGTTCGAACGAGATAAGCATGTTGCTCGAACAAAATGGCCATGTCTCTTGAACGACATGTGCATCTCGCTTGAACGACCTGCATTGTCGTTTGAACCACTAAACACAAGAGTTTGTGTTATATACAAATCTAAACAATCCTTAGCTTAGAATAAGCGAAGTTTAACATTTTAAAAATATTTTTTAATAAAAAAAAAATCCAAAAAACGTTGTTCGAGTCCCATAAACATTACGCATCCATACCTGAGAGATCAGAATGCAATGAAGACGTGAAACGTGCACCAAAATAATCTCGGCATGATAATTCTTTGAAGCTTGGTTGTAACGTCTTTAGTAAACTTTATATCATAGACTGTGTGGGATAGTGATAATAAAAATCTATCTATGACTCAAAAATAATGTTTTGTTCCGGAAATAAGTCAAATACTTACAATAAACTCAATTGAAAATTTTGTTCTTACACTAGTGAAGGGAAATTGGTGCTAAACCTATTGGGATTCCTGAAGGCGTGAAAGTTCAAGAACCACTATTTAAAAGATTTAGAAGATTAGTTTAAAAAATTGTTGAAAAGCTTTGCTTTCCATGATCACTTTTAGTGGCCTTTTTAGCCACTTTCGGTAGTTTTTATCTGTTGGACCATTTCTTCTCATATACTCTCCTTTTCTCCATCATTTTGTCTCCTCCATGATTGCTATATAAGGAGATGGCCAGCATGAAGAAAGACACAAAAAATTCAAGGACTGAGTTTTTTGTTTAGTGTTCCAAAGTAGAGAATATTTGTGTTGAGTGAACATTTAAAGGTACACTCTTTTGCGTAAAATTTATTATTTTGGGCACCAATTTTGGGTATTCTCTGTTGGGGATTGTGGTAAAATTTAAGTGCAATTTTTTGTGGTGTGATTAATTTTTGTGAGTATCTTCTAAAATTATGAGCGTTATTTTATTTGTGATAAGAGAGATTATTAATGTGTGAGGAAGGAACACATTGTCCTTCCACTTGTAATCTTCTATTAGTGTCACGGATCGCCTGTAGACGTATGTAAATTGGTGAACCACGTAAATATTATGTCTTCCAGTGTGTGTGATCTCTACCTCATATTTATTGTGTGCGTGCCACTTTATTTTTGGGATCACAGTTATAGTCAATATAATTTGTTAATACTCTTTCGCACAAAAAATTGGTATCAGAGCCTAGGTTCCACGATATAGGTGTTTTAGATTTTGGTAGAGAAATTTTCATACGTATTATATCCCTACAGTACTGTTCATATATGTACAAGTACTGTTTATACGTAAGGTTACTATTCACAACTCGATTTTTTTTTAATTAATTTTTTTTTTCATTTTTTTGTGGTCGTGATCATTTTTGTTATGGCATCCAATAAGAGGTATGGTGTGGAGAAGTTTGATGGGAAGAACAGTTTTGGCCTTTAGGAAGTGGAGGTGATGGACACCCTTGTTAAAGAGGGCTTGATCCCCGCTTTAGACGTAAAAACCTACGCAATGAAGGATGACAAGTGTAAGAAGATAGAAAGGGAGCCTTGTTCCACGATTTGGTTGTGTTTGTCTAAGGAGATTAAACGCAACATTATGACAGAGACTTTCACTAAAGTGATTTTGGTAAAGCTTGAGAAGCTTTATTTGGAGAATTTTTTGATAAATTGGATTAATCTCAAAAATCAATTCTACCAATTTAGTATGGATCCGAGTACTTCGTTGCAAGACCACTTAAATGAGTTTAATAAACTTCTCTCGAAACTATTAAACATGGAGGTGAATATGGAGGAAGAGGACAAGGTTGTGATTTTGTTTGCTTCTTTTCCCGAGAGGTATAATCATTTGGTTACTACGATGATATACGAGAAAAAGAGTATCATTTTGAATGAGGTCACATCAACACTTCTCTCCAACAAAAATAGGAGGAAAATGATTAAGGGTGATGGTGATGCCACGGGCCTAGTCGTTCGAGGGAGATTGGAGAACCGAGGTTCTAAGAGCTTAAGGACCAAGTCAAAGGAGCATAAGAACCGAGAGTGTTACTATTGTCACGAGATTGGGGACATCATTTCCACTTGTCTCAAACTTAAAGGCAAGAATGGGAAAGGTAAAGAGAAGGTTCAAGATGCAACTGCAGCAGTGGCGGATGCAAGTGATTCGGAGGATGACGATTATGCTCTCATAACAACCCAATTTAGTGAGTCATTTAATGACATTTCTTGATTCTAGTTGTTCAATTCATATGTGTCCCAATAGGGATTCTTATCCTCCTACAATGAGGTAAAAGTTGGTTCTGTTTTGATGGCAGATGGGAGTGTCTTCAAAATTTTGGGAATTAGTTCAATCAAAATCAAGACATATGATGGGTTGGTGAGAACTTTGTGTGGTGTACGATATGTTCTGAGTATTCGAGTGAACCTTATATCGGTGGGTGTGCTAGACTCCATGGGATACAAAGTGAAAATATCATGCGGAGGTATGAGGGACGTGGCATGTTCTCTTATGGTGTATAGGGGCAATAAAGTGAATAACTTGTATGTTCTTCAAGGGAATTGTAGGAAAATTGGAACTTAAATGGGTATTATAAAGCTGTCCAGATTTTTCTGGACAGATTTTTGAGCAACTTTGAGCTCAAATTTAGGTGGGACCCACACTACGGAAATTGTGGGACCATATACGAACGCGTTCACCTCCGCAAGGAGATTAACGTAGTATATTCATATGTCCAATTTCAATAAGTTATGAATGATAATTATGTCCCCAAAGTGACTCATAAAGCAATGAAAGTTAATGTATTGGGTATGTTTTAACTCTTGTCCCACATTGGAAGAGTAGTGGAAAAATGATGAGTTAATAAAACCCAATTGATGGACTAAGGCTTGGATGCCTTTGGGGTATCCCAACTCTTTGAAGGGGAGATGACCTAAGCTATGCTTGGGTTGACTTTCGGTCAAAGGTCCGCGCGCGCGCGCGCGCGTCTATCCGGTCGGCCGGCTCGGCTCGGTTCGGGCTTATAAAAATTCTTAAATTTTTGGGCCGAACTTTCTGGGCTTTAATTTAATTAATTAATTATGGAATTAATTAATCTTTAATTAACTGATAAGCAGTTAATTCCAAGAGTCAGCAGTTAACGAAATTAACTGCTTTGACAGTTAATTTCGGTTTTGACTGTTCCCAACAGTCAAAACATTTACTATAAATAAAATGTTTCCCCCTCAGTTTTAAAAACAGAAAAATAAACCCTCCAAAATTCCGAAAATGCTACTGCATTATTTCCTCTGCCCAGAAAATTATTTTCTTCATTTCTGCATTACATGTTCTTGGTTGTGTTGAGTACAAAACACAGAAATTGTGTTCGCTGGGATTACTCATTGATGTGCTGCTTGATTAATCCAAAAATCCGTTCTATCTTGGGAGGCAATTATTCATTAAACTCAAGCACGTTGGAGGAATAATTTTGTCTTAAGGAGACTGTTCAACAGGGCTCGAATTTCTTTCTAATTATTATTATTTCTGCAAATTCTAGTAAGTATTTCATTTCTATAATTCTGTTTCAATTCTGTCATTATATTAATTGTTCATAATTTTGTACAATTGTTATTTATAAATAGTAGACATAACAATCTTAAGACAAAATTATTAGTTCTACTGTTTTTAGTGTACAGAATTTTTTTTTTTTTTTACAGAAATTTATTTGTTGGAAATAAATCTGTTTTGACAGAATAAAATGAATTAATTTACTGCTTTATTGTAGAAATTAGTAAAACAGTTTTGATATAGAAATTAATTTCTATACTGTTTTTATATTCTGTTTTAGAAAATAAATTTTATTTGTGTACTCTTGTTAAAATCTGTTTATCTATATTTTTTTTTTATAATTATAATTCTGTTTTGTACGGAATTCTTTTTATTATTAAAAATTAGTGTGTCACAGATTTTAAAAATTTAATTCTGTTTTGTACGGAATTCTGTTTATATATTATACTTTAATTCTGAATTATTATTTGAATTCTTTTGGAATTCATTTATTGTGAATTATATTTGGAGGAAATTGGTGCACAGAATTTTGTATTCTGTTTTGATTAATTCATTATATATGAATTTTATCATTGATAAAAATTCTGTTTTTGTAACAGAAATGGAATCACAAAGTACGAACACTACTCCTACGAAACTGATTGTCACCAACACAAATGTGACTGCACCCGTATCTATGCCACACGGGGAGAAACCGGAAAAGTTCATTGGGGCTGACTTCAAACGTTGGCAAGGACAAATGTACTTCTATCTCACTACCTGCCAACTGGGCAGGTTTGTATATGAAGATTGCCCCTCTATTCAAGAGGGAGATGACATTGAAAAGGTTGCTGCTGTCGATGCTTGGAAGCACTCAGACTACCTATGCCGAAATTATATTTTGGCCTACTTGGACAAGACTCTATATCATGTCTATTGCACTATCAAAACTTCCAAGGAATTATGGAATTCTTTGGAAAAGAAGTATAAAACTGAAGATGCTGGGATGAAGAAATTTATCGTTGGGCATTTTCTGGACTTCAAAATGGTTGATTCTAAATCTGTGATCTCGCAAGTGCAAGAATTCCAAGTGATCCTCCACGACATTCATGCTGAAGGAATGTCAATTAGTGAAACTTTCCAAGTTGCTGCAATTGTTGAAAAGTTGCCACCTTCTTGGACTTTGTTCAAAAACTATCTCAAGCACAAGCGTAAGGAGATGAATGTGGAGGAGTTGGTAGTCCGGCTAAGAATCGAAGAAGACAACCGTGAGTCTCAAAAGAAAAGTGGGAAGAATCCGATGGAAACAAAGGTCCATGTCGTTGAAGGTCCTAAAAAGAACAAATGAAAGTATGATGGGGAAGGCACTTCCAAACATAACAAGAAAAAGTTCAAAGGAAAATGCTACAATTGTGGTAAACCGGGACACCGCTCAAGTGAGTGTCGTAAGCCTAAGAAGCAAAATAAAAATAACTCTCAAGCAAATGTGACTGAGGGTGAGAATATCACCAATGATTTGGCGGATATGAATCTTTCTGCCGTTGTCTCTGAATGTAACTTGGTTGGAAATACTAAGGAATGGTGGGTGGACACTGGAGCCACACGACACATTTGTGCAAACAAATGGATGTTCTCCACCTATAAGCCTTTAGAAAATGAGGAGAACCTTTTTATGGGAAATTCTTTCACTTCTAAGGTGGTGGGACAAGGAAAGATTGCTTTGAAAATGACTTCTGGAAAGGAACTTACTCTCAACAATGTTCTTCGCGTGCCTGATATCCGAAAGAATCTGATTTCTGGATCTCTCCTTACTAAGAATGGTTTCAAGCTTGTGTTTGTGTCTGATCGCTTTGTGTTGTCTAAAAATGACATGTATGTAGGAAATGGCTACCTAAATGAGGGGCTCTTTAAACTGAATATTCTTACTGTAACCCCTAAAACATCTGTTTCAATGAATGAAGTTGCTAGGTCTTCTTACTTGATTGAGTCATCTAATATTTGGCATGCTAGATTGGGACATGTTAATTTTGATACATTGCGTAGATTAATTAACTTGGAATTTTTGCCAAAATTCAATATTGATAAAAATCATAAATGTGAAATTTGTGTGGAATCTAAATTAACTAGATTACCTTTCCATTTTATTGAAAGGATAACTGAACCTTTAGATTTAATTCACACCGATATTTGTGATTTAAAATTTGTTCAAACTAGAGGTGGGAAAAAGTATTTTATTACTTTTATTGACGATTGCACAAAATATTGCTATGTATATTTGTTACATAGTAAAGATGAGGCTATTAATGCATTTAAACAATATAAAAATGAAGTTGAGAATCAATTAAGCAAAACGATAAAGGTTATTAGAAGTGATAGAGGAGGTGAATATGAATATCCATTTGAGGAATTTTGTTATGAAAATGGGATTATTCATCAAACAACCGCTCCTTATTCTCCTCAATCGAATGGTGTTGCTGAACGCAAAAATCGTACTTTGAAAGAAATGATGAACTCGTTGTTATTAAGTTCAGGAGCTCCACAAAATTTGTGGGGGGAAGTCTTACTTTCTGCTAATTACATTCTCAATAAAGTACCTCACAAAAAGACTCACAAGACACCTTATGAATTATGGAAAGGTCGAAGACCTTCCTATAAATATTTACGAGTGTGGGGGTGCTTAGCCAAAGTGATGGTTCCTAAACCTAAAAAGGTAAGAATAGGGCCAAAAACCGTGGATTGTGTATTCATCGGTTATGCTACTAATAGCAGTGCATATCGATTTCTAGTTTGTAAATCTGAGATTTCGAACATTCATGTAAATACGGTTATTGAATCGAGGGATGCTTCATTTTTTGAAAATGAATTTCCGTATAACATGACCCGAGAATCTGGTCCTTATAAAAGGACAAATCAAGCTACTACAAGTGGTACTCATCAACCTATTGATTCAATAGAGGATGAACCAAGACGTAGTAAAAGAGCAAAAACCTCGACTTCTTTCGGTCCAGATTTTCTAACATATTTGTTAGAAAATGAACCTCAATCGTATAAAGAAGCTATATCCTTACCCGATGCTTCCAATTGGAAAGAAGCAATTAATAGTGAAATTGAATCCATATTACAAAATCATACATGGAAACTAGTGGATCTTCCACCAGGTTCAAAACCGTTAGGTTATAAATGGATCTTCAAAAAGAAATTGAAGGCCGATGGATCAATTGATAAATATAAAGCTAGACTTGTAGCTAAAGGCTATAGGCAAAAGGAGGGGTTGGATTACTTCGACACATACTCACCGGTAACAAGAATAACGTCCATTCGGATGTTAATAGCAATAGTTGCTATTAATGGACTTGAAATACATCAAATGGATGTAAAAACTGCATTCTTAAACGGTGAACTAGATGAGGAAATTTATATGGAGCAACTTGAAGGGTTCAAAGCTCCCGGACAAGAAGGAAAAGTATGTAAGCTTGTTAAATCACTATATGGATTAAAACAAGCACCTAAACAATGGCATGAAAAATTTGATAATGCAATGTTATCAAATGGTTTCAAAATTAATGAATGCGATAAATGTGTTTACTTTAAATACATTCATAATGGATATGTCATTGTATGCCTCTATGTTGATGATATGCTTATCATGGGTAGTAACTTGGAAATTGTCAAAACTACAAAACAAATGTTGAGTAGTAGATTTGACATGAAAGATATGGGAATCGCCGATGTTATATTAGGAATTAAAATTTCTAGAACATCGGATGGACTTATATTATCTCAATCTCATTACATTGAGAAAGTACTTGAAAATTCAAGAAGTATGATATTAGTCCTACCAAGACACCTGTAGATGTAAATTTACATCTAGCAAGAAATAATGGTGAAAGCATATCTCAACTAGAATATTCTCGTATTATCGGCAGTTTAATGTATATCATGAACTGTACGCGACCAGACATAGCATACTCAATAAGTAAGCTAAGTCGATTTACGAGTAATCCAGGAAGAGATCACTGGAAAGCAATATTGAGAGTTTTGGGTTATTTAAAATATACTCAAAACTATGGATTGCATTACTCAAAATATCCAACTGTTCTTGAAGGACATTGCGATGCAAATTGGATATCTGGTCTACGAGTGGGTATGTGTTTATCCTCGGAGGTGCAGCCGTATCTTGGAAATCCTCAAAACAAACGTGCATTGCTAGATCGACAATGGAATCTGAATTCATTGCACTAGACAAAGCTGGAGAAGAAGCTGAATGGCTTCGAAATTTCTTAGAGGATGTTCCAAATTGGTCTAAACCTGTGCCCGCAATATGTATACATTGCGATAGCCAATCAGCGATTGGAAGGGCACAAAATCACATGTATAACGGAAAGTCACGACATATTCGTCGTAGACACAATACCGTTAGACAACTTCTCTCAAACGGAATTATCACAATTGACTATGTAAAGTCAAAAGATAATATATCGGATCCACTAACGAAAGGTTTAAACCGAGAGCAAGTTGAAAGATCATCGAGAGGAATGGGTCTAAAGCCTATAAATAAATAAGAATCCATATAGTGGCAACCCAACCTAGCTGACTGGAGATACCAAGATCTAGGTTCAATGGGCAAACCGAACTACGTTGTATTCAGTAAGCACTGGAGGATATATCATCCTATCCATTTCAAAGATGAGACAGTGCATATCTGCCGCGAAATTAGGATAAGTTATGCTTTTAATGACATCTATATCTTAGTACGTCTAAGTGGGGTATTGCAGAATACTCTTTATGGAAGTCACCTACGTAAGTAAGAAGGGGGCCACTTCTATGAGAATAATGAAAGGCATATTCTCTAAAATACTTGCGGAACCAAGTGGTGTTCACGGCCAAAATGAACACAAACGTGAGAACCAACTGTGTTGAAGAATTATTGTGTGAATACTGTTGTCTAGGTTTACAAAAACGGTTGACGGTTCAAGGACGTGAAGTCTACTGATTAACCAAGTAAATCCGATAGTATATCACTAAGGAAAGTTCAAGGCCACTAGGCTACTTCTCCCGATGCAATAAGTCTTCAGTTTTACTCAACCTGTGTCTGCATCTGCATCAGCATTTGTTTTGTTTTATTTATAGCGATATATCATTCACGTGGGGGATTGTTGGAAAATTGGAACTTAAATGGGTATTATAAAGCTGTCCAGATTTTTCTGGACAGATTTTTGAGCAACTTTGAGCTCAAATTTAGGTGGGACCCACACTACGGAAATTGTGGGACCATATACGAACGCGTTCACCTCCGCAAGGAGATTAACGTAGTATATTCATATGTCCAATTTCAATAAGTTATGAATGATAATTATGTCCCCAAAGTGACTCATAAAGCAATGAAAGTTAATGTATTGGGTATGTTTTAACTCTTGTCCCACATTGGAAGAGTAGTGGAAAAATGATGAGTTAATAAAACCCAATTGATGGACTAAGGCTTGGATGCCTTTGGGGTATCCCAACTCTTTGAAGGGGAGATGACCGAAGCTATGCTTGGGTTGACTTTCGGTCAAAGGTCCACACGCGCGCGTCCGTCCGTCCGGCTCGGCTCGGCTCGGGCTCGGGCTCGGGCTTATAAAAATTCTTAAATTTTTGGGCCGAACTTTCTGGGCTTTAATTTAATTAATTAATTACGGAATTAATTAATCTTTAATTAACTGATAAGCAGTTAATTCCAAGAGTCAGCAGTTAACGAAATTAACTGCTTTGACAGTTAATTTCGGTTTTGATTGTTCCCAACAGTCAAAACATTTACTATAAATAAAATGTTTCCCCCTCAGTTTTAAAAACAGAAAAATAAACCCTCCAAAATTCCGAAAATGCTACTGCATTATTTCCTCTGCCAGAAAATTCTTTTCTTCATTTCTGCATTACATGTTCTTGGTTGTGTTGAGTACGAAACACAGAAATTATGTTCGCTGGGATTACTCATTGCTGTGCTGCTTGATTAATCCGAAAATCCGTTCTATCTTGGGAGGCAATTATTCATTAAACTCAAGCACGTTGGAGGAATAATTTTGTCTTAAGGAGACTGTTCAACGGGGCTCGAATTTCTTTCTAATTATTATTATTTCTGCAAATTCTAGTAAGTATTTCATTTCTATAATTCTGTTTCAATTCTGTCATTATATTAATTGTTCATAATTCTGTACAATTGTTATTTATAAATAGTAGATATAACAGGAATATGGTAACAGGTGGAGATTTTATGGGGATTTCCATTATAGCGAGTGAAAATTCGCATTTGAATCTTGGCAACGGAGGAGGAGGCAAGCGGGACTTGCATGTTGGGAAGACTGGGGATCTTTACTCTAATTCGAGTTATGAGGGGATTACACAACATTCTGGGAGAGTGAAATCCGTTTTGAGGTGGCAACTGAAATTGCAGCAGTCTTTAAAGGGAGACAGACCTATGAGGACAGACATGACATTGCCTTGCGATAATATTTATGGCAATATGATAGTCCATTCGAGTGTTATTAATATCCATGGGAGGCAATCAATTGGACTCAATAAATATGCGAGGGAAAGTCAGGGACGTCCTATTCTCCAATGGAGAAAAAAGATGACTTTCAGTTACCAACCCATGATTACAGGGCGGTTGGCGATGGTTCCTAGATGTGATGTTGAACCAGAAATTTCAGAGGTTGCTATAGAGCATTGTTTGTTTGACAAAGATAGTGGAGGCATTCTTATGGCTGCGCAAGATATGCATCGATTGAAGGGAAAGCCGAGGGTTAGATTTGAGGAGGCTTCAGACCTTATCAGAAATCTTCATTAGTGTTTTGGCTGTGGCTACCGTGTATTTTAGTGATATCCCTCACTTTATGTTGGTTTTGTGGAAGAAAAGTTTTGAAATGGTGGCTGTGTTTGACAAGGTGGAGTACTCAGTTTTGGTTCGGAAAAAATTTCAAAGTGAGTTGTAAAATTTTGTCAAAGTGGAGATTGTTGAAAAGATTTTCTTTCCAAGACCACCTGTAGTGGCTTTTTAATCCACTTTCGGTGGCTTTTACCTGCTGGCCCATTTCCTCTCATATACTCTTGTTTTGCTCCATCATTCTTTCTCCTCTATGGCTGATATATAAAGAGATAATCAACATGAAGAAAAACACACCAAAAATTCAAGAACTGAGTTTTTTGTTTAGTGTTCCAAAGTAGAGAATATTTGTGTTGAGTGAAAATTTTTAGGGTTCACTCTTTTGTGTAAAATTGGTTATTTTGGGTATCAATTTTTGGGTATTCTCTATTGGGGATTTAGGTAGAATTTAGGAGACATTTTTTGTGGTGAGATTAATTTTTATGACTATCTTCCAATATTATGTGAGGGTTATATTATTTGTGGGAAAAGAGATTATTAGTGTGTGAGGAAGGAACACCTTGTCCTTCCATTTGTAATCTTGTTCTAGTGTCACGGATTACCCGTGCATGTAGCTAAATTGGTGAACCACGTAAATATTATGTCTTCTAGTGTGTGTTCTCTACCCCATATTTATTATGTGTGTGTCACATAATTTTTCGGATCATAGTTACAGTCAATATCATTTGTTAACATGCTTCGGCACGACAAGAATATCAATAGCTCTTCTTTCAGTTTTCAATGAATAGTATGATAATATGTAATGCTGGAGGAGTAGGTAAAAAAGCTACCAAAAGAAGATTGAAGAAACCATGTAAAGTTCATAAGATTCCATTTATTACTTTTCTAGAGCCAATGGTGGATAAAGATAAAATAGAAGATCTGAGAACAATTATGAACAACAAAATTTGGTGATTTTGGAGATTTTGTGTAGAATGCAAACTTCTTAAAGACCGTGAGCAAAATATCCTTCTCAATTTACAGCACCTAGTGTTTCCTTCTTCTATTTGTGTGGATATAGTCTATGATAAATGTAGAAGGAGTGAAAGATTAGTTTTATGGGATGAAATACTTCATAATGGTGATCAAGAATCTGCTAGCCCTGTTTTAGTCATTGGTGACTTCAATATAGTAGTTGATAGCTCTTAGAAAGTAGGAGGTAAGGACATAGACATCGCTGCAGTTCAAGAGTTTTGGTCTTGTGTTTCTAATGCTGGTTCAACAGATGTTGGATATGAAGGTTCAAATTTTACTTGGCCCAATAATAGGGATCAAAAATTTATTTGGGAAAGATTTGATAGTGGTCTCATCAACCAATGCTGGCTTTCTAAATTTCCCCAAATTTCAATAAAAAATCTGAATAAAATCTGTCTGATCATTCTCCCCTTCTGGCTTCTATTCAATCTGGTCATGAGCATGGAATTAAGTCATTCAAATTCCAAAATATGTGGTATGTTCCTGGGGACTTTATGAAGATTGTTCTAAATTCTTGGAAAGAAGCTGCTAAAGGCTCAAGTTTAAATAGGTTATCGCTCAAGCTAAAAAGAATAAAGCAAGTGATTCAGAAGTGGAATAGAGAGAAGTTTAAGGATACTTTACAAGAAGTAGCTAATATGGAGGATGAGCTGCTAAAATATGAAGTGCAATTTGTTAAAGACCCCAGCAATAAGAATGAAGAGTCTGAGGCTAAAGCTAAGCTTAATAGGGCATTATATTGTGATGAACAATTTTAGAGTTAAAAATCTATATTAAAAAGGATTAAAGATGGGGATAATAATTCAAAACAATTCCATGTTGTGGTTAATAACTCAAAGAGATACATGTGGATTCAAAAAATTAGGAATGAAGCAGGTGACTGGGTTGATTCTCCTACAGGAATGCAGGCTGAATTTGTTAAGTACTATGAAGATCTATTAAAAGTTAAAGCTAAAGAGGATGGAGAGGAGTTGTTTCCTGTCATTACTTAGTTGGTTAATTCAGGTATGAATGAGAATCTTAGTCAAGTTCCTGAAGATGAGGAGATATATACTGTTGTGAACGATCTTAATTTCAATATTTCTTCCGGAATTGATGGTTTCAACGGATTTTTTTAAGTCAAGTGTTGTCACGTCATTAAAGAGGATCTGATTGATGCAGTTCAAGACTTATTATTGGGTAGGGATCTTCCCAAGAGTTGGACATTTACTCACATTTGATGGATTACTAAATTGAAGAACCCCATTACCTGTAAAGACTTTAGGCCTATAATCGTGTGTACCTTTAGTTATAAAGTCATTTTTAAAATTATAGCTACTAGACTTGGCCCAGCTCTTCTTCATATTATTTCCCCATTCCAAATAGGTTTCATTCAAAGTATGAGTATCTTGGATAATATCCTACTGGGTAAAGAAATGGTACACTTACTAGATAGGAAAATAACAGGTGCTAATGTGGCAATGAAATTGGACATGACAAAAGCTTATGATAGGATAGGGTGTCTTGGTGGTTTCTAATTAAGACCTAAAAGAGCTTTTGGTTTTGCAGTGACTTTCATTGATTTAGTGTGGAGATGTATTTCAACTTGGTTTGAAATCCTTGTCATTGTCTAGCCAACAAGCTTTTTAAAGTGTTCTAGGGGTTTGAGACAAAGGGATCCCATATCCCCAAATCTGTTTGTGATTTCAGTAGAGATCTTAAGTAGGGGTCTCCACTCTCTTATGAGTAATGTTCAAATTGGCTCTTTTTCTCATCCTAGAGGTTGTCCACTAGTAATCCATCTCAGTTTTGCAGATGATAGTATCATCTTCACTAATGGTGATAAAAGAAGCTTGGGTAAGTTAACGAAGTTTCTGCATAAATATGAAAGGGTAGCCAACTGATTAATTTAGCTAAGAGAAATTTCTCTGTTGGGGAGAAGGTTAGCAGAAGAAGGAAATCCATTATAGAGTCATCTACTGGTTTATCTCATGAAAAACTTACTTTCAAATACTTCGGTTCCCCTTTGTTTAAAGGCAGTAAAAAATCTATCTTCTTTGAAGGATTAGTGGAGTCTATAAAAAGCAAGTTGTAAGGGTGGAAGTCGAAATTCTTGTCATATGGGGGCAGGCTAGTTCTAATAAATTTTGTGTTGGGATCAATGCCTATTTATACTCTGTCCACTTTATCTCCTCTAAAATCCATTCTAAACAGAATGAAAGAATTTTCAGTGAATTTTTTCGGGGCTATAATAAAGACTTTGGGAATAAATGTCAATGGATTAAACAAAGAGACTTGTATTATCCATCTGAGGAGGGTGTTCTAGCGATTGGAAGTATGGAAGATTTAGCTAAAGCTTCGTCTTTGAGTCTAGCTTGGAAATTTAGAGTGGATCATAGTATGTGGTCCCAAATTATGAGGCAAAAATATAGAAAGTTTCGAGCAATTAATGGTTTTAAGGCTTTCAAGAAGATTCAAGTTGGCTGGGATCAAGTGGAGCATAATTCTTTAGATTTAGATGGGGAAATTATATGGTCTCTATTTGATGATGGTTATTTTTATTTTAAATCATCTTTTGAGTCAGTTAGAAGGACCACATCAATTTCAGAGATATGTAAGTCTGCTTGGAGCTCTCAGTTGCCTATTAAGATGTCCATTTTATAGGGAAATACTTATATAATGTTGTTTCTTTGAAGGGAAATGTTAAAAAGTTAGGTGTGATAACATGATTCAGTTTGTAGATGTTATAAGGACTTGGAAGATCTGAATAATTTATTTATAAATGATCCAATTGCCACAGTTGTTTAGAATTACTTTGGGTGATTAATTGGTATCAAGCTTGTGCAGATGAACTGGTGGCTTAGATCTTCTAAGAATTCAGTCATTAAATTTCTCATTTCAGTGTTCTAGTTATAATTGTTTGGGAATTATGGAAGAGCATGAACATGGTTGTGTATGATGGAATAGTTATGACTGCTAATGCAGTTATTCAACAGGTATTTCAGTCCGTAAAAGAATTTAGTTCCTAGCAGCTTTTTAAAGTTAATGGTGAAGAAGAGCTTTTGAAACTATTTTTTATAAACAGTTCAGTTCTTAGTTTATCTACTGTGAAGATAGTTACTTCGTATAAGCCTGCTTCAAATAGATTGAAACTAAATACTGATAGAGCTTCTAAGGTAATCCAGGAGAAAGTGGATTTGGTGGAGTTCTAAGGAATGAAAATGGTTCCTTTCTTTGGGGATTCAATACTAATACAGTGGCATAAGCCTTGGCAATTTGAGAGGGAATTTCTCTTTGTAAGGAGATAAATCACTTGAGAGTTTATATAGAAACTGATTCAAAGATTTTGGGGGAAATTCTTAATAACAAAATTTTTAAAATTCCTTAGAGAATTAAGAAGTTGGCAAAAGAGATCAAACAATTGTGTGAAGGAATGCACATTAAATTTTCTCATTGTTTTAGAGAAGCTAATAAAGTTGCAGACACTTTGGCTAATTATGGAGTTGGCAGTCATAAAAAGTCTCCATCCCTCAAAAGCTAAAGGCTTTGTTATGCTTGATAAACGGAGTATGCCCAATCTGAGATTCAAGTAGTACATAGGTGGTGCATAATAGAGTTTTTTTTTTAATTTTTGTAAGCATTGGATTTCTTTAATTCTTTTTATTACTCATCGTAGCGCTGGTTATCTATAAAACCAACTTTCTTTTATTAGTTTTCTTTAATTATTAGCCACCTAGGGAGGGCTATTCTCCCTACTATGATCTAATAAAATTGGGGGTGTTATCCTTCTTCCCGAAAAAAAAAATTAAATGGATTAATTAATGAAATGTTATTTAAATTTGGAATTTGAATTAAGCATGAGAATATATAATTTAAATGAATTTGGTCATTTTTGGCTAATTAAAAGAATAAAATGGACATTTTTTTAATTAATTGGTAATTTGCGGTTTGAGTTGAAACCCCAGAGGCAGGGGCGGATCCAGGGGGGTTGCCAGGAGGGGCGGAGGCCCCCCCTGAGATAAAAAAAAAAAAAATTAGGTATGTAAAATGTGTAATTTTTTTTTAGGGGTGTAATTTTTAAGGGAGGCCCCTCCTGAGATCTTACCTACACTGTTTTTTAATCAAAAATTTGTATAATACTTGTATTAACCAAAAAAAAATTTGCCTCGGGGGCTCCTGCCCCCAAACTCCCGGCACCACTCGAGACTTTCGCCCCTCCTAACCAAAAATCCTGGATCCACCACTGCCCAGAGGTGTTTTAGAGAATCAATCACGTGGACATTTACTAGTTGGTTTAGAATTATAACTTGGTGGGTGGGACTCTTATGATCAAAATATGTTTTAAATCTAAAAATCAGAGAGAGAGAGAGAGGGGGATTAGGATATCACTTCTGATCACGATTACGGCCTAGGGCCCATGACCGCGGGGTCTTGAGGGCACGCAATCCCCTCCCAGGTTATGTGTGGAGCAATTTAGTTATATATATACATATTTATTTATATATCAATATGAAACTTGGTCAAAGTCATATATATATATATATATATATATATATATATATACTAGCGGATGATGATAAATTTGCTCCCGTGATAAAATCCAACCCATAATAACCCGCCTTTTAAAAAAAATTAAAAAATTAAAAAACTTCAAAAATAAATAAAAAAATTATATTTTAAAAAAAAATATTTTTTATAAATATTTAATAAAAAAATAATAAAATAATAAAACAATAATGTATGCAAGAATGCAACACATAAAATGACATGCATGTTTATCATACATGAGTTACTATTCATAAGACCATTGTCTCGTATTATATAGATATATGACTTTGGCCAAGTTTCATATTTCACAGCTTATTACTTTTTCAATCCAAACTCACATAACCCTTTCTGCTTCATTTCTAAACCCTTAAAGCTCCGTTAAAAGGCATTTTAACCTCAAATTAAGATCTTTGTGATTGGAATTTTAAGAGGATCAAAGAAGACTAATTGGAACTTTATGAAAGAACAAGCTAGAAAATTGGACTAAGAAAAATACGTCTATTTTTCTCCTTAAGAAATGTTTGATTTAGATGTTGCCTAAATCCTAATTACGCCCGTTTTGTAAATATGATTAGGAACCTAATCAGGAGAGTCAAAGCCTAATAAAAAATATATTTTCTGAACTTATGGAACTAGATTCAATACTCGAAATCTCGCATATTTGGAATGTTGACTTAGTTAAATTGGAAGTTGGATCATATCACATGTTAAATTTTATATGAATTTCGTAAATATGCTAAGGCTTATGAAATCAACTAAATGATGAATATTGATCAGAACATTATAATATGTTGTTTAAAAGTGTTATTTTTCATGTTTAAGTCGTTATATGCTTTAATTCGGTCAAAACTCCCATGAATAAAAATATTAGAAATCGACAACTTGTTAGGATATTATATTAATCTTGAAATTCATTTGATGAAATGGGTATGACTAGCTTGTAATGGAGCTTGCATAAATATTGAATTTCTGAATACGTCTTTGGCCTATAGAATGTAATAATTTTACAATTGGCATATGTTAAAATAATGATATCATTAGGATTACCGGGTTACATACGTTTGTTGTACTCATAGGTTAATTTATTTGTAGTCGTCGTTCTTTAAGTATGAGACTAGAGAGTGGTTAATTTTATGGTTGGTTATTTCCTAGGTATGATACTAGGGAATGTTTGTGTCTTTTGTTATTTTTTAGGTATGGGACTAGAGAATGGTAGTGGTTTTGGGTATTTCCTAGGTATGAGACTACGTGTGATATGTTGGTGGTCTCTAGGTATGAGACTGTGGATGGATTGATTTCTAATTATTTGTGAGAATATGATTAATACATTAGATAATAATAATAGGTATTGGTTATTGATGGATTTGTAGCATCATTGTATGTGCGGGTTTATGTCGGATGGATACACTGTATGTGTGGGACCTGTATTGGCTTGGTTACTTTGACAGACTTTATGTGGGGGTTACGGTATGTGAAAGGTTTATTATTGACTGGTTATGATAATATCTGAGGGACCTAGGACAACTGGCTATAATGACGATTTTATGTGTGCGTCATGATATGTGTGGTATCTAGGGGTGTCTTGCTTCCAAAGTATGTGCAGGACCTAGGCAAAACCGACTACAGTGACAGGTTTTGTATAGAGATACATCACAGTATGTGTGGGTGACGTTATGGATCATCAGACTATAGTGATGTAGTGGATATTGATGAGTTATTATAGGTGGTTCAACATGGTATGTTCACGGTCGTATAGGAGACAAACTTACTATGCTGGTGTAACATTGAAGTTAAATGATATTTTAAAGATAATAAAATGTGGAAAGAAACATAATTGGAAAAATGAATAGTTTTTTAGCTTACTTTATTTACATTGTTAATTAAATTATTTGTGTTTAGTTAAAATATTCTATTGTGATATTTATCTCATCGAGTGCTTATGACTGGGTTCACATAACACTAATTTGAAAACATAGTTAGTATTCTTATAATGGGCCCTCGTCCATTATTTTTTACTAACATTACAAGTTAGCTTACAATTAGTTGCATAGTTTGGAGATTTGAAGGAATGGAGCTGGAGTTTTCTTTTATGCTTAGTTTAGTTTTCCTTTTCAGTCATTTATTTTATGACGTAATTGTATTTGAATTTAGTGGGCCCTTAGATTCCATAGTGGTTTATGATTTTTATTTGGAGAGATTATTATTAATGACATGATATCCTTTGAGTTTTATATTATTCGAGTTTTATCATAGTGATGGATTTAATTATGATGGATCGTTTATTGATTGTTGGATTTGTCATTTTATATCTCATGGAAAAGAATTTATGTCTCATATTTCTATCACATGCTAAGAATGGCATATAATTTTAATGACTAACATATCTTGGCATTGGGACATTATCAACCTCAATGACAGAATATGTGGGTTGTTACAACCTTGGTAGATGAGACTTATTTCAATTATTGATCTAGTTTTTTTGGTGGATATTATTAGATGTTGAGACTTTGATGTTGAGATTCTTATTTTTCAATTATTAAATGGATGATGATTCAGTCTTCGTATTTGAGGATAATATCATGTCTTACTCTATATTAGTTACATTGTTTTCCTATTGTTTCCTATTGTTTCTTTACATGATAATAATGATATTTAATTTATATAAGAAATTTGTATACCATGATATTTGGACTTCATCAACCTAAATATTATAATATATAGATTGTTACAGTTGGTATCAGGGTATGGTCCTCGGAAAGTAGATTTCATATGTCCATTGTAGTTTTTGTGTTATGTTCTATTAAAGGTTTATTTTTTTGTACTCATACTTATAAATTCCATATTAGTATAAAATTTATGTTTGAAATTTTAGGTGGCACCTAGGATCATGGTAAGATTTTCTTAAGTGGCGGAAGGAGCAGGAGAGATAGGCCCCACCACCCTAGTGGGACAAGCATCGGTAATATCGATGCCATATGCATAAGGCCAATACCATTGTGGTCCTAGGAGCTAGCTAAGTTCATTAGATAGTCTATAGCAACAGGGTTGGAGGAAGGTAGAGACGAGAGGAATCAAGAGGCACCATAACCTATAACACTCACCTTGACTTGGGATAAGGTCATGGGAGACTTCAAGAAGAACAACCTACCTATTTTCTCTAAATCTTCGAACATTAATGTGGGATAAAATTGGCAACGAGTCATTGAGCATCACATTTGATTGTTAGACTTCACAAAGGTGTAAAAGAAGTTGTTATTAGCTTGTTGCATGGTTCAATGGTATGTGTTTTCAATTTGTTCTTTCTAGTTATTAATTATTTACATTTAGTAGATAAGTAATTTTTTATTTCTTAGTTCAATTAACTTTGATTGTTCCAAATGACAGCCCAATAATGAAGAATTTTATATCATTATATGCATCCGACCAAACTTCATTTTTAACTTATTACGAATAATGAATTAATTCCACTCTTAGTCGCTAATCTAAGCTACATGTTTCCTCTACACAAAATGAAGGCATAAGATATTTCCTATGGAAAGCAAAGGACCTATGGGGGGATCCTTAGGCACTTATAAATCTGACCACGTTAGTTAAATAAAATCTTTAACAGGTTGATGTCCTGGTGAACAAGTACATTCTCGCCAACAGTTGGTATTAGGCCTAAGGTACCGTGTGACGACACCTCCTAAAAGGTAGGACCAATAAAACATGATAGACAATTGTAAAAGATAAAGATGGACTACATCAACTGGTACCCAGGAATCCTCACTCCCAAAGGGAGGAATCTTGTAATAACGGAGTCCACGACGTATGAATACCATAATTCGGAGTCAGGAGGAAATTTGAGGATAACTAAGGTGTTCAACTAGTTATGCTTAAAGGCCAGATTCTTGGCTTTATTCAAATGATTTCGAGCATTTAATAGGTCTTCATCATATTCATTGACCCAAAGTACATAGGGATGCTTCCTGAAACGATATCTCAACCTGATAATCCTTTAGTTTAGTCACCTTTTCTTTTTTCGTTCCACAAAAAGCTTATTCATCTTTACCGAGTTCATCCCTTAAATTAACATTCTCATTACGTAGAAATTGATAATGTTCCTAATATCTTCGAGCTCAAATGGAAGACTCGTGTGCTTCTCATTTTTATTTTCATAAAGTTTTATCATCTTATGGAGTGCTTGGACAATAAATGAGAAGGCTATTATAAGCCGATCAGAAGCATCAACCCCAAGTACAAATCCACGCCATCATTGTCTTGGACCATTGGAATGAGAGCTAAGCAATCATCGGACTAGATAAATGGATAAAGTTATTTTATTAGTTAAGAAGAACAACATGATAAAATACATGCATAAGCAATGTATAAAGTGAACAATCAATACAAAGAGGAGTGGAAAAAAATATTTTTCATTTCAATTTTGTATATGGGGTAAGTCCCTTAGATGGAGGAAATAAGCAAAAAAATACATTTAAAATTAAAGTAAGCCCCTAAATAATACTAAACTAAAAGGAGTCTTCTTTTTGGGATCTTTTGCATCCTTGTTCGGATTTCTCGCTTATTCTCCTTCCTCCAAGTTGGTAGGGGTACTAGGATTATGCTCGATAAATAACTCAGAGCCCTCTACAACATCGACCTTTACCAAAACCTCATCCCAAACCTTTTTGAAAAAGGCCTTCTAGACAAATCTCAAGTCATTTGGATTATTGTTAAAAGCTTTATCCCAAACTTTGTCAAAGGCAACATTGTTTTCTTCCAATGCTGCCATAAGGTTCCAATGGGACTATTAGTTTACCTTTTCCAATGTCGCGTCGCCTTGTCCTTCAGATGAAGGGATTATTCATCTTGGTTCCTTAACTTGGCCTCCCCCCCTTCTACCTTGGCCTTGGAAGCATCCTTATGGGCTTCGCTCAAGGTGACCCCTAGGTCGCACACTTCTTTCTTTTAATCGACACTCTTTTTAAGAAGGTTAACGAAGTTGAAAAATAAACGCTAAGCGAACAGAAAAAATAATAAGGACAACATCGGTTGATTTAGGTAAAAAAGAAGGGTTTAAGAACTTTTAAAGAAAGTGCCAGAAAGGCGTTCATATCCAACCTCTCTAAGGTCAGACTAATGACCAAGGTCTAGTCTTTAGGGAGTCAGGCTCCCCTTCGAAGTCTAAGATCCACTTCTAGATGCTTGTAAACTGAACCATTGGTAGAGATCTTCTCCTTATCAAGGATAACATCCCTAGACTTGGAAGTTGGGGGATAAATAACAATGTCATTGATTGGTTGATCTTCTTCAAAGTATTGACCTGTGTTTTGTTTAGGGAATCTTCTACGACAGTTGAATCTAAAGTCCCCCCGATCTCCTTCCTCTTTGTCAGGCAATCACTAGAGGGAGTTGGGTAGATATAGTCACCCATTAGACTGGGGATTTTCCTTATTGGTTCCATATCGTCTTCAGATGAGGTTGAGATCATAGGATGACATAACTATTCAAAGGCTCAAAAGAACTAATATTTCTACCTTAAGAAGGATTGTGGTTGGTGTATCCTTTTGGGATCTATAGATACATGTAACTTAGTCGGGCGACAAATTATATAGTTGTTTAAATGTATGAAAGAAAGAAATCAGTCGACTTGTGATGATTATAATCCCCAAGCCTTTGTCTGATCGCCCAAATCTCTTAAAGGGGTTGAAGTTATCTTCGTCTGGTTTGGGCTCTTTCTTCTTCCGAGTAACCGCACTATCAAAGAGTAAAAAATGCTACAATTGTACCCAACGTTAAGAAATATAAGTATCAAGAGGCATTTACAAACAAGGTAATTTGAACCTAAAGAATAAGCATAAACCTATTTCATACCCCCTACTGGGGCATCCGTGGTTGTTGTAGGGTTCACCACCCTTGGGAATAGGCAAATACTTCCAATTGTTAATTGTGAAGCCATGTAACAAGTATTCCTTGTTAGAATCTGGTAGGTTGACAACCAAGTTCCTCTCTGCCTTTCTTTCTTTCAGGTGGTAAATCTTCTCACATGTCAATATCCACATGTCTAAATAATGGATTTTTGGGATCCTTAGACGAGTCCTCTAAATCTCGTTCATGCAATTGATGTCATTAATGATCATCCATGTATTCACAAAACTCCATTGATGTATTCACAAAACTCCAATAAAAGGTAGTTTAGGGAAAAGTAACCCCCAGCTCAGCCACAAATTGGTTAAAATAAATCTAATGGCCTCCTTTAATTTTATAATAGTCCATTGGATCGGACTCCATCTCAACGGTGATCGAGTTAGGGATATAACATTCCTTAAAAGTATCTATGGTGTTCTCATTTATAACATATACCATATTTTTTAGTGGCTTAGCAAAGACAAAGAAGATAACTTACAAATAGTGAGAAGGAAAATGCAACTCTGAGTTCTCGAAAGCAATGGGAAATTATGAATAGTAAAGCCCAAATAACGATAAGGGGATGGTTTAATGACCTAGAATGAGTTCCAATATAAAATCTCATCATTAGTAGTATGCCCTTAAAATCGAACGGGAAAAGCGGCTCTTTACTGTCAAGGTAAATTACCTTCGTACCCTCCATTCACTACATGGATGGGCGACCAAGAGTAGCCATAACCACAACAAAGATTCGTTCAAAAGTCATGAAAGACCTCTGTTACCTCGATTAGCTATAAAGATTCATCGAAAATTATGGAGGGATATAATACTCCACATGTAGGAAGGGCTCACATGGCCTACTGACCCGGTTATCCATCTTAACCATGTAGATAAATATCACTAAAGATAGCGTACCTACAAAAATTAAGGGAAGAGATATGACCGATCAACTCGAGATACTATCAAATTGAATGAGATTCCAATGGCTCAATCACTCCCTCTTATAAATATAAACCTATAATCCGCGGAAAAGAGGAATTTAATCTCGAGTATTGAGACTGTCAATAAGAAACAATAGCCTCATGTAGATGTAGGCATATTGTTAAACCATATACAACTTTATCTAGTGTGTGTGTATGCATGATTTTTCTATTTTGTGCGGTTGATTTACGTTGAACCTTGATCAGTAGAATTTTACCACCTACAATATATATATATATATATATATATATATATATTGGGGGGGTGGGGAGAAGGAGGGGGGAAAGAGAGAGTTCCATGAAAAAAAAGTAATGTGATGGTTATAAAACATTTTTAAAATGGGATCGTGAACAAAAAAAAATTATGTGGGGTCATTAGGATTTTAAACAAAACTAAAAATGACTAGACATTTCTACCAAGTGAGTTATAAATATGGGACTAAGTTTTAAATTTATATTTTTTTTATTTGTTCATAAATGTGGGGTGCAAACCATAACAATCCAAATATTCGCAGCCCAAGCAGGCCCAACTTAGAAAAACAAAACGTGTTGCTCAAGTCAGAATTAATGTCACCTGGGATAATCATGGGAGGCACATTCTTGTTATCTATAATCTCGGCAAAGATCAACATGGATCAAAAAAAGAGCCAATCATCAGCCGAAAGAGTTTGAACACGGCTCAACCACTCTAATCATTATAAATAAAACACTTACCCCACGGGAAAAGGGAATGCAATTCTTTATTCTGAAACTCTTATAGAATTAATATGCACTGAAAAACACTCCGTGAACTTAGGTAGTTGTCAAACCATGTAAATCCTTTGTGTCGTGATATTGATTTACTCATTTTTTTTTTGGCTTAGAACTATTATTATGATTACTTACACTCACAATTCGCATCGTCTGTGAGAAATAATTCTTTTTTCTAAAGAAAATCTAAACCAATGAGTTAAGCAATGTCTGACCCTCACAGTGCACATGTTCAGGCAATCTGCAAGCTGGGATCCCATTACAAAGAGTCAGATATGGATCCAAATCTCTAACATACTATCAGGAACCAGGGATATCTACCTCAACTTGGGCCACCGGGTCAGAATCTTACCACCGAACTGAAATCATAACGTAAATCGAAGGCGGTTATAGTATTGAATCAGTGGGTCGTGGCCAAACCACATTACTCCACTTGGACTCTAAACTCACATAGGGTGGTCGTGCACAGACCTATGACCCTGGAGATCGATACTACACTTGTTGGGACTTGCCAGGATTAATCGCCCACTACGCGCAACCTTTACGGATAGCATCCCTTAGAGTAGGTATGTTTCACATATATCAATCACACACACACACACACACACACACACACACACACACACACACACACACACACATATATATATATATATATATATATATAAAGGCTAACCGTTCCCATGTCACTCGTAGCACTAGCCTATATTCTCTGAGTCGAAATTCGACTCCCAACTCCATAAGTAGTCACTTAGGGTCTGTTTGGTTTGCAACTATAATTCTGTTTTTTGCGTTTAAATAAAATTCTGATAAAAATCTTCGTTTGGTAGCCTGTTTTTAAACACACAATTATAATTTTGTTGTGTTATAATAAAGTTTTTCAGAAAACAGGTTTAGGGTGTTTTATAACTTCTGTTTTTTTTTCAACTCATAATTATTCATTCTTAATATTTTATTGCAGTTATACCTTAATATATAATATTCATACATAGTTTATTAATATGTGTGTAATTCTTATAAATAAGAAATATATATATGTACATGTACACAAAGTTAAGCATGAAATAATATAAAGTTAAATAATATTATCAATAGATACATGATACTTATATAACATTTATTATTGATGTATAGAATAATATAAATATACATATAGTACATATGTATTAAAAAATATTATCAATTCATGTATGCATATAATTTTATAGTGAATTATACACGCAATATATATATATATATATATATATATATATATTGCGTGTATAATTCACTATAAAATTATATGCATACATGAATTGATAATATTTTTTAATACATATGTACTATATGTATATTTATATTATTCTATACATCAATAATAAATGTTATATATATATATATATATATATATATATATATATATTAGGGGTGCACACGGTTCGGTTTGGTTCGGTTTTGATACTAATCCGAGAACCGAACCGGGTTGGATCGATTCCAAATTTTTGGAACCGAAATCGAACCGACAGTTGTGTAGAACCGAACCAAGCCGAACCAACGGTTCCTGGATTGGTTCGGATCGATTTTCGGTTCCAAATTCATATTTCAAACTTAGTGAAATCTTAAGATTAATGTATTTCAAAAATAATTTTTTTAAGGTCAAAATTAATTTTGATCCCCAATAACATAAGTTAGATACTCAGGTAATCCCAAAAATATAAATTACAAGTGTTATATACACATATATTTATTTATTTTATAAAGTATACCGTATCGGTTTAGATCGATTCGGGTTGGATTTATAGTGGAACCGAGAACCGAACCGAAAATATCGGTTTTATGTTTTTGGAACCGGAACCGAACCAATAGTCTAAAAAACTGAACCAACCCAACCCAATACAACCAATTTGTTCGGTTTTTTCGGTTCCGTTGTGCACCCCTAATATATATATATATATATATATATATATATATATATATATATATATATATATATATAGAGAGAGAGAGAGAGAGAGACACACACACACACACACACACACACACACACACATATGTATGATATAAATATACATGTTTGCCAACTTTGTCAAATTTTCAAAAAACTGTATTTAAAAACAAGTTTACCAAATGCACACCAATAATTATAAACACAAAAAACTGATTTTAAAACTATATTTAAAAATAGCGTTTAAATCGAGTTTTCGGAATAGAGAACCAAACGGGCCCTTACTTATTCATATATCACGATTATATTTTATTTTGGACACTACGCCTATCTCCATCCAGCATGTATCCCAATTCCATCTGAAGTTCTCACTCGAAACCATTAACATATTTTCGAGTGTCGTTTATTACAAACACTCCTAAATATATAACTCGATTTTATTCTCAACTAACCTCAAGGTAATACTATATTCCAAAAATACCTAAAGTCCTAAACACCCTCTATGGACCTTATAAAATAACCCGCATCCTAACTGAATCAATAATACATTGAAACACCTAAGGGCTGAGCAAGGTTGCCGAACTGGTTTGGCTTGACGGTGAACCGGTTCACCCCTGGGTTTGTCTAAACGAGGTTGTTTTACATCTTATGAGTTTAATCTCAGATTTCTTTATCAAGAATGTATCTTTCATATAGAGTTCAATGCTCAAATTTCACAGGGCATAATCCTTAATCAAATTTTATGAAATCATTACCCCAAAATCCATTTTGACATATAAATTCCACCTAAAAGTTCATATTAATTTTCACCAATTATTATATGAAATAAAACACAACATATAATATCAAAGGAAGTTAAACACTTGCCTCAAACCGTAGATAATTATGAATTTTCTCCTTGAGATCCTCTACATGCAATTATCCAAGCCCTGAAATATTAACCGAAACACAAAACTTTAGAATGCACCATAACGAATGTCATGCAATCGTCGGCAATAGTAATCATAGAAAAAATAATATTTTAGTCGAGCATTAGGAAAAGTTATCATTCCATAATTATTAGTGTAAAATAAAATCATAAATTGTTTTGTATGAAAATCAACAAAAATGAGTATTGAACACTACATCATGCTCATTAGAATAGTTATTGGCAATATGTTTGTTTGGAAGTATGTTAGAGAAAAAGCTATATGTGCCCGCGCATCGTGCGAATTACATGCTAGTTGTATTAATATTTATATGTTATTATAGTTACTTGTGTGATAAATAAATGAAGTTGTATTATTTTATATTACGTTGTATGTGGGTAAAAGCGACAGGTAGATAGGATGGTATTCGGGACGCGCGTGTAGGATCGTGTTGGAAATAAGATGGTAAATTGATTATTGGTGACTCGGATGGTGATTCGAGTGCACGAATGATCCTAGATGGGTCGAGATAGTCATAAATTGGTACCCTGGGGTTGCAATCGAGTTTCAGGGACTTTTGAAGCTAAACGGGCCCCGTACGGGGGTATTCGGGTCATTTTACTATTATAATTTAACCTAACTTCGGTATTAAGGAAATATTAAGGTTTTTTTTTATGAGGAAGGCATACATATACTCATTCGAAACCACCTAGGCTTGAGAGAGGCAAAAAGAGACGGGGAAATAATGAGAAAAATAGCATATTCTATTTGGATAACCAAGATGAAGAAGGTGTACCATATGTTTAGATATAAAATAAAAAGTTAAATAAAAAATATATAAAAAAATTTAAAGTGACATTAAAGATTTAAGCATGTTTCTTTGAAATGTTGCATTATCTTTGAACTATTCTATTAAGTGATAATAACTATTTAAAAACCATATGACAAATAACTTTATCCAACAGATAATACAAAATATAACAAAAAAATAAATTAGAAAGAATAAATTTAAATAAATATAAGTTTGCTTGGATAAGGAAAATGGACATTAACATTGCATAGGACCTAAAAAAACTTAATCCCTTAATCCCTTATACATAGTTATATTACGATTTAGTTGGAGGACCTAACTCTAAGTTATGAAGTACAGGTGCATTTTAAATTGGAATAATGATATGGGTACAAAAAACTCCACAAAAATATCTACAAAATCTGATGTGGATTCCACATATTTCCCATTTACCTATTAGACATTACCTTGTGGTACGAGATCCCCGCCAAGGCACAATAATTTATTGCTTTTTGTGGAGACTTTGAGGAGTTTTTTGTACCCCTCACGCTACTTTTTAACTTGTGAGTCCATAGATTGGACGTTTAAAATCTAATTCAAACTTATAAGGACCTCCACGCACATTTTACGATATAAAGTAATTATATATGTGGCTTCTCCCCTGGCCTAACTTAAAATCATTAATTTATCTTCTTGTAGAAATAAATTATTAAAGGTGATTTTGGTTTAACCCACGTATCCCGTCTAAGTACCCCACTACAAATTTTAAACTTTTTTATGAAATAATTGCGAAAACACAAAGTATCCTATTTATTGAACCCCATTAAAGTTTTCAATGAAAAAAAAATTGCTCCTCATCTCCGGCTAAACATCATCCCTACAAACTTATTTTGTTTAACTCATATTTAAACAAATTTTTCCCTTAACCCATGGAACTTCTTTTTTCCCCTTTTCCCGTGAAGAAGATAAAATAATTATGAGGATTGGTTATGGGACAAGCTTTTGGTTGTTCTATTGTCATGGGTATAGGGTTTCTGACCATGTTTCACATTCTTAGTTTTAAGTTGGAGTTCCCATTTTCAAGTTAACTTATTTAGATTTAGGAGTTATTTTCAACTGAGGGATGTTTGTATTGATAAAGAATTTAGCCAATTAACAATTTTCAAAAAAGTAAAATTATTGATCCAGAAAAAGTAAAATTGTCAACGATTTCTGCAAAAACAAAAACATGTAAAAGTACAATTTTATGTGCCCCACCCACTATTTGGGTTAGAAGACTTTCAACCAAATACTGTGGGTTTATTAAGAGTTGGGGGTAAAAAAAAGGAAAAGTGGGTTCAAATAAAAATAACCATTGTTAAAGCATAGCAAGACTCCACAACCACATTGCTCTAGCATCAAGGGAAAAAAGTTAAGGCAAATTAAGGCACCAAACATGAGATACACAACAATTAGAGGAGAAGTTAATGATAGGAAAAACTAAATAAAGATACGAATAATGGCTGAACCTTTTTGTTTTTGTTCTTATCCATCTTGCAAGTAAGAGTAACTACAGATCTTGGAGAATGTGAACATTAAAATATACATATAAAATTAAAAAACATGGCTCAAATAAACATAATATTACACACCAGGTAAAAAAATATGGCAACCACCGTATTTTTAAAGCACGTCTTCAGCAGCTAGTACCCATTGTTATAATTTTTCATTGGTAATGGGAAAACATTTGAATCCCCACGTACCTGGGTCATCTAACCTGCAACAATTACAAAACCTTGAGGCAACTAATGTAGTTATCAAGCGGTTATAATTATAGCGAAGTTGGAAGATGTCAAATAAAGGGGAAATAAAAATTCATTCCTTCTCTGCAACTTTAGGCTTTGACGAATAACCCTTTCTTTCTGTGTACAAAAATGAGAATATTGGCACAAATATGATTTCTTCTCAGAACTGGCGAATGATTGCACCCCTTGCAAATGACAGTGACGATCTTGGTCTCTATGACAGGGAATGTGTGTTGTGATCGGTCAGATGGCATATGAATTTGATGTTGCAAATGAGGAGGGGTAAGTGAAGAGACCGAGAGGCAGAGAAATATGAGTATTGAGCAAAAGAAAGTTGCGCTTTAAAGAGATTTAATTGAAGAAACAAAGGGTTTGCTCCAACGAGGTATAGGAAGAGTTTTATTGAGTTCCATTGGAAGAACAAAGGGTTTGCTCTAGCAAGGTATAGGAAGAGTTTTATTGAGATTTTTTATATATTGAAAAATTAAAATGGGAGAAATGAATAGAGTAATGTTGCATTTATTAGATGTCATTAACCTCAAATACTATTGTAGTAGAGGTATATAATAGATATTCGTTAGTTAATATTTATTCCATTCACTTTATTTCTCAATTTGTTAAATTACGAGCACATGTAGTATAAATGTTCCCCAGAATATGGGGTGTTACATATTTCCCCCCATATAAAGGAAATTTGGCCCTAAAATTCGGATCTACATGGTACCAAAAACTTCGGATCCTTAACCACACAACATCCTCTAGTACCCAAAATCAAATCATGATAACATTATGGCGCCTCCATTATATACCCGCTAGTGGTACCATCTTGTATAAAGGCGTACTCACTAAGACACAAGTTTTGTGACAAGTCTGTTCAAATCATTTTATACTGACATACTACATCATTCTTAAGGTCTCACTTTGATGACAATATGCAAAACTATCGCAAACGTTTTAATTGCTCTAATCAGACGAGCCTATACACCCCTGGCTTTATCATGTCAATGCTGGGGAAAAGGCTCCACATATCTAAGTGCCAACTTCCCTCTTCTCGAACCACGTGACTCCCTTAAAGGGATACACCCGCAATAGTATTTGACCACTCACGTCAATCTTCACAATCTTCGGTTCGTGACAATCTAACTCTTACGACATTCCTAAACTATACGAAAATAATTCCAAATTAGCTCAATCCTTGTCGACAAACTCTGAATCACGTCCGTCCTGAGAAGCTTATTATCCCCCCTCTAACCAATCAGAGGCGGACGACAACATATCCCACACAAAGCCTTAAAAGGAGCCATGCCAATAATATATTAGTACGAGTTATTACATGCAACTCTACCAACGGTAATTACTCCTCCCAATTACCCTAAAATCCAGACTGTGCATACCTCGTATTCTCCAACATTTTAGTACTCTACACTAAAAAGGGGGTTTTGTCACCTTTAACCTCTAAGAAGTTGTCACGATAAAAAATTATGATAACAAAACACGGAGGACTTGTCAAGATCTTTGACCCTGACACGACCGTGACAACATGTTGTCACGAACGTGTCACGATCAAAGACTTTGACAAGGACGTTGTCCCGATCCTGTCACGATCTTTGATCCTGACAATAAATAAATATTTTCATGATCTTTGACCATGACAAGACCGTGATAACCAAAGAAAATTAAAACCCTACCAAAACAGATATGTTCGTCATTTTCAAACATCACAAAATTCTCTCTCTCTCTCTACTTTGTTTAAACAATTTGTTCTAAATCGATTCAACGCAAAATCCATCCAAATTGATTTTTTTGCTATTGTATTGCACTAGGGAGTTCGGGTCAAGGCTACATCCTAACACAAATTGATTCAAGCTCTAGTTCTTTAATCCAATCAATTCAAGCCCTAGTTCCAAATCGATGCAGGTATGATTTCAGCCCTATGTATTCTACTATGTATTGTTGATTTATTATTTGTCACTACTCACATAGTAATTAAACTTTGATATATGTACCTTAATATTATGTATAGGTTATGCTAGATGTTTTGTCCTCGCATTCCTTTGCCCGTTGTAATAAGACTAGAAAGGGAAATCATTCAAAAATTTATTTTTCTGCATGGTTGATAACACTAAATGGTGAACACTTCAGATTAAATACAACACAAAAGAGAAGTTTGGGAAATGATTATTTGAATTAGGTTTTTAGGTTTGATTTAGTCTTTAATTCATGGTCCTCACATTAGCTTAGTGTTTAATATATTGATTAAGGTTTTTTTTCGTCAAAATATGGCGTGTTGATCATTTCTAGAAGTGTTGTGGACTGAATTGATGATACCACAATTTATATTACTGTTTTTGCCTTTTTTTTTATCCTTTACTTGTATATAAAAACTAATGAGCTGATTTGGTATTTTTTTTCTATTGTATACTAATCGATGATACACAAGTTTATATTATTGTCTCCAATTGTAGTTGGTTAAGTGATTTTCTTATTTAATTAACTTTGATCCATATTTATTCGTTTCCCAATATGAAATGAAATAATATAGATCACTTTACCCATCATTTAGTTCTGAAGATGCGAATTTGTTGATTTTTTGGAGGGAAATAGGAATATGGAGATGAGTGAGTTGGACTAAAAGAATGCATAGTGATAAAGAGTATTGCTACTGTTTTATTATTTTGTTGATTTATTGTTTCCAATCGATTATTGCTACTGATTCAAGTTTTATTTATTTGGGTACTGATTCAAATTTTGTTGTGCAATTTGATTCAAGGTTTTAAGGTTTTGTTCCATTCGATTTCAGCCCCAATCAGCAACACCGGGTGACATTAAATTATTTGACTCATATGAAGTGACTTACAAGAGAATTTACATAAAAAATAGGGCTTATGTTGATTTTTTAAAATTAGATATTTATTATATTGCAGTAGTTAATTTTTTCCAAAACTAAGGCTCACAGTAGTAACTTTGAATGTTGTTTTAATTTTTCCACTAAACTTTTTGGTTCTAGCCAAAGGGATCTTCGTTCTAGCCAAGGGGAAATTTCGATTATTCCCATTTGAACGAATTAAAACAAACAGTTTGGCGGCGTAGAATAATCCCAAAGTTCAAACAAAATGCCCTATGTCTTTTCCCAACATATTCATGTTTAGTTTAGAGTTTTAATGAGCATGCAACCTGAATTAATTTTAATTTGTTCTCTCTCTTTAAAATATAACCCTATCGATTCACGTGACTAGACCTATTTGTTATCTCTCTCTAAATTTATCAAACTAATTCATTATTTATATTTCTAAATTATTTTCTCATGTATATGTTGTTACCAATAATAATTCTTGCAGGTTATGTCTTTATCACGGTGTTAGGGAAGCGAGGGCAAGGAAGCTCGTCTAGCACTAGGCCCCCAAAGTGGAGCAAGTTAAGGATCTTAGTGGATAAAAATATGACCTTCCAATCTAGGTACTTGAAATTACTCAAAACGATTATTGGCTCTGGATACACTGATTGGAGGAAGGTTCCCTATGAGCTTAAGATGGCTATAAAGGGGGCATTACAAGTACTTGATTGACTAAATAATATTTATATTTTATTTTATAATTTAAATACTACGAACTCACTATCTTTTTATTTTGTATTTACTTGATAGGAACAATTCGACTTGCCCGCACAAGCACGCGACTCAACGTTGGAAGAACTAAGAGATCAATGCGGATGAAAAATATACGTGCACAGTTTTTTGGTCGGGACAGGGAGTTTGTCTTACGACGTAGGGACATGGTACCTAAGAAGGAGCCAATTTTAGTGGCAAGCTGGCAACAGTTTGTCGATAATGAGATATCAGATAGGCAATTATCCTCTCGTTACTACCCCGGGCGTACGTCTTACACTGAGGTGGATCATAGGATGGTAAGTTTGGAATGTTATTTCATTTTAGTTTTATTTTATTCTATTTAGTGATAATTATATATTAATTCACTCATTTTGAAATATTTTATTTCAGGAGACGTGAAGTGGTCGTGGGGGTAAGACACATAGGCTTGATGCCTATGTGGCAATTCGAAGGAAGAAAGGGAAGGATAAGGAGGTGAATTCGATCGTGGCCGCCACTATTGTAAGTTATAATTTTCATTAAGTTATTAAAATAAAAATGTATAATCACATACTTTTTATTAATTCATTTAATCGTGTACTTTTTGTTATTTCAGGAAAGATTCAAAAGAATTACATATCTCGCAGAGTGATGCTGACAAGGCATCTCTGAGTACGGACGCACGTAGCCAAGTGCTCGCGCGGGATCACAAAGGGCATACTTGGGGGTGAGATCTCGGGTGGGTAAGTCAAGGCTCACCGGGTTTGCATTGAGCAACATTAAACTGGCATGCAGAGTGGACGAGTTGCAGACCAACAACGTCGAGAAGTTTGAGAACCTGGAGGAAATATTGAATAAAATGTTTTCGTTTGACAAGCATGCTCTTTAATTTCGAGATGGGTCCCGCTCAAGGAAGGGTAAGGAGAAAGTGGTGGATGAAGGGACATATTCGCCAACCCCACAGATACCCACTCGTCTCCATATGACATATTTTCCACCCCCACTCATACCCCCCTCATCTCAACTAGGCCATTTATAATTGGTTAGGATATAGTGTATTTAGTAGATTTACGGGGTGCCAATAAAATAGCCAAGGTCTATAGGGACCCAAATATATGCCCAGGTTCCTTAGTACATAATCGTCTGTTGCAACCACATGAGGCTCGGGTTCACATCACGGAAGTGTTGGTGGGAAAACAGAATGAAGCCAGGTGGTTGAACGAACAGTGCGGCGTACAGACTATTGAGGGTTGTGTCAATTCTTATGCAGTATGGCATAGGTTTCTCCTTCAAGTTAATAATGAATGAACAATATGTAATAATTTGTTTTTTATTTGTTTAGTGTTTGATTATTATGAATATTGAATGTTGTTTAGTGTTTGATAATGAATGAATATTGTATGACCTAGTTTCTTATTAAGATTTATTTAATGTTTTATTATTGATGTTTCAAATGTTGGTTACTATTATTTATTGAGAAAATATGTCATATATTTGTTGTTGCAGGTGATAATATACTATTGGGCAGTGGCAGCAACCATACTGCCCAGTAGTATTTTTTATACAGCTACCCAAATTTGTTACGAGCTTTGACCATGACAAGATCGTAATAAGGATAACTTATCATGGACTTTGACCCTGACATGTCCATGACAAGTTTAGTTGTCAACGACAGGTCACGGTTAAATTTCCTGACAACTTATCCACTTTGTCGCGAGAAAAAATTATGACTCGTCCGTGACAAGTTCAAACTTGTCACGGACTTTGACCGCAATATATCCGTGATAAATTTGTTCAATTTTCAAGGTTTTTGACCATGACACGTCCGTGACAAGGCCAAACTTGTCACGGACTTTGGCCGGGATATGCCCGTGACAAATTTGTTATCACACTGGGCCATGTCACGGTCTTTGACCGTGATAAGGTTGACTTGTCAAGGTTTTTTACCATGACTAGTGGCCAGTTTTAGCGTACTGGTCACCCCCTGGCGTCAGTGTAACGCCGCGACCCGAATTTATGGGTTTTCATAGTCAACCCGATCCGATCCGATCCTAGAATTAGGTGTGAAGTGCAGTGAAACAATCTATATAATGTTGCTAGTCCAGTTTTATTTTAATTAACATTTCACTTATTTAGCATGTGATTCCAGTTTCAAAATAAACTACGCGAAGGACCCATGAGGAGAACCCCTAAGTCCAAGCATACAGAGCTACTAACGTAAAATAAAGAAAGTACTTACTTGTATAACGCTCTCAAAATACAAAATTCCTCCCACATGCCGTAACAAAGCGAGAGTGTGAGCCAATGCTTAGTAGCAAATATACAATGCAGTATAGAATCTAAAGGCAGAAAGGAGACTCTAGCAAATAAATATATATATATATATATATATATATATATATATATATATATATATATATATATATATATATATATATACTTAATGCATGAAACAATTTTACTTTCTAAAACTTTATTTATCCATATTAATTTATCTTAATCATATAAAAGACTTCCTTTTTCTCATTTTAGCTTTTTTCTCTTTATTTAACACACATAGTTCAATACTTGAAACCACTACACTTGAATTAACCAAAACCATTTATTTATCAAAATCATTTTTTTATTTTATCCAATATATATTAGTATTTTCATTGAAGACCACCATTTCAATACATGGGAACACCGTGTTAGAAAATACTCATTTAACCTTTGAAAAACCTTTCACAACACGTTATTGTGTAAATAATGGGTTTAACCGCTTAGGTTTCTTAATCACCCCTTTTACCAACTTACTTTACATTTTTCCTTACCTTTAGGGCTGGCAATTTTTGACACGATAACCCGTTTACGGTAATAACACGAAACTGACCCGAACATGACACGATTAGCTTGTATAGATTTAAGAGTACTTAAAATTTATACTCAAATCAAAATCAACGCGACCCGAAAATGACACGACTAACCCGAATTGCCACCCCTACTTACCTTATGGACATTAATTAAATATACATTTACTTGTCCATTTTAACATTTACCAAAATATTTATTAATTCATTCAAGTTAGGTTGTATTAACAGATTTCACCACACAACCCATTTCTTGACATGTTCCTTATTCCTATATTTTTTATTGGAATCTTTCATATACCGCGTACTTCAACGGGCTCCATACCGTTGGTTATTCACACCATATGCTCTGGCCAGTTATTTTGGTCCTTTCACTATAGGGCTTTGGGCTAGGACCTCCTTAATTATCCCAGCATTATTCGAGTTCCTTTTAATGTGTTTTAATATTTTACAACTGTCCACATTATTCCATTTTCTTTTCCTATCCTTTACACTTTATCTTTGATTTCATTTCAAAAATCATATTTATTTAGGACTCATTTGTGTAACACCTTTTTCAACATTTTTATTCCATAAAAATGTTCCACTTTAAGTAAAATTACCATTTTACCCGTTTGTTTCCAAACTCATCTTTTACTTCATTTTTATAAGTGTTAATTTTTTCAAACACTATTAAGTTACCCATACTAACTTCTTAATTATTTTAACACCTTAACACCCTCTTAACCATGGAGTAATATTTTTTTTAATTGGTGACATCTTTATTACATTATTTCCTTTCCAATTTCATAAGTGTTAATCTTTACAACATTATTGAGTTACACACCAACTTTTCAATGTTAATCCATTAACACTTATTCAATATATTTATTAACCATTTATCCAAACTAGACATTTCCTTACTTTCTACATTTAAAAAATCCATTTACATGTAAAGACTACTTTTATAAGAAAAATACCATTTCCCTTTACTTTACATGTAGTCTTGTAACTTTGTACTTATCACACTTTTAACCCCTTTTTCACACACTTTGATGACAAGAATTTATGCGTTTCTTATTTCATGTTTAAACCAAACAAAATCTCCTTTAAACTTGTTTATATACTTAGCAAGGTTATGTACATGAAAAGATGGACTTTAAACCTTAAAATCCTATTAAATGGGCAAACATATTTTTCATTCTAGAAATTCATCATACTTGCAAAAAAAAAAATATTTTTAAGGCATAAAAGACATTTAATTTCTTCAAACTCAAGAATTGTTTATTTTTTCATAAAATTTTCATTCTTTTCCAAGAAACATTATTTCACCAATGCTTACCAAAATAAATCACTATTTTTAAAGATTTTATTTCATAAAATATTTAACATCAATCTTTCTAGAAAATACACAATTTTCATAAAATACCTACTTTTAATATTACAAAACCTTGAAATATTTATTCATTCATTATTCTCAATAAAAACAATAATTTTCCAATATTTTTATTTCATAAAAATGTTTATTATTTCTACACATCAATGTAGGGCAACACCTTGTGTCGGTTCCTCTCTTTTTTTAATGAAATATTGGGCGCACTGCCCGTTAGTGTAACTCCAGAAAATTAATAATAGTGTCTCTCTCTCTCGGACAACCAATTCCATAAACCCAACGGAAATTTTGGCCATTCCATGATGTTAGTAACTCAATAATGAACTCTATCATTCTGTATATTCATTCCGTCATTAAAATCACCCATTATTGTAAATTTCTAACTAATTGCCTCAGACCAACATTTTCCATCTATGAGTAGCGCACTTGGATACAACTTCGTTATGTGTCGCTCCACACCAAGCCACACGCGGTACGCCAAATCCATCACCCATGCATACTTTCAAAAACTGTGTAATTCTTGGGCCTTGAAAATCAATATCCAATCTATGCGCAAGCCACCCTCAGAATTTGAATGAGTACGGCTTCGCTCTACTTCCTAAAACTGTAGGTCCTTCCGTGTCAAGAGATATCTTTTACGTGTGCCTCCACTGTCTTTCAACCCATCTCGTGTGTGATAGTCCTCCTTGATATATACATATTTGGAATATCTTCTTTCTCAAATGAATTTTAATCCATCTTACTCTTCCAATTCGACTTCCAACTTCCCCATAGTCATACAGTTCAACATATTTATTACCACGTGCCCATATCTCGAATGATTCTAAAAATCAAACTAACCAGGGCGCCCATGCACCCTATATCCCGTGTATATTTTCCCATACAACACAAACGTAAAATATTTATCTCAAATTCACCCTCGCATGCTCGGCGTGGGTATACAATAAAGGTATGCTCGATTATCCTACCAATCGAGACTTAATTATTTTTTATATTACCCCACCTGTCAACTAGTGGTGCAAACGTTTGCCCCAATGCTTCCTTCACAGCACTACCGAGCTCTACTGGACTTATATAGTATAATCGCTCTCAGCTCAAAGTGTTTTATCCACACGTATAATAATTACGTTCAAAACCATTTCCTTATCATCCAACAACGTCTCCCAACAAGGAACTCCCCTGATGACCTATCTCCTAGCATCGCTGGCTATTCGACCCCTATACATACAAGTCTAATTCTCAGCTCCCATATCTTTAAAGGAGTCATATAGTACGACACTCGTACTAACACTAAGTCCCTAGCGCTAAATTAAAGACGAGCTAAATCTCTTCACTCGATGGTAAACCCAATATCCCCTGAATCACATCAGTAAAGTCCCTACGCACCGAGATCGACTATAATGAGACAACTGTACTCTTGGAAGTCTCATCCAATGTATAATATATACGAAGGCTCTACCCTCTTTCAGGTGAGACATCGTAAAATAACAGATCCTGCCCTGAAACATCAAACACGATAGCCTTACTATAACAGTCCACCATCACTCAAACCATCACAAACTAGTCGATTCCATGGATAACATCATACCCGCATATTACATCTCACTAAAATAAGTAGATCTACAAAACCATATCCTCCTAGTGTCCACACCCGCTTCTCTGCATATGGAACCAAAGAGAGCCCCGCTACCCAATGGTAAATATATACATAGTCGTACTTCTAATGATACATCCACTAAACTCGTTTCACGTGCCAATATAGTTCTAACAAAAATTATTACGCACTCATACTTTTAATTGTCAATAGCATTAGTTGTTCAAATAGTTACTGAACATAATACTCACGTCTAAGTTGAACTAAAAACTGCTGTAACTGTTGCCCCTACTGGGCACCCTGCTCCTGTCCCCTAACTCACTGCAGACAAGATCGAAGCATGTGTTCCTACTATCCACATACAAAACACCTCCATGTGTAATCCCCCTATATCTAACACCGATGGCCATATCGGGGTTACCTTACTCTCGATCCCTGTTAGCCTCGACCGTGATGACTACCCCTATCGTTCCCTTGGCTCCGTTGGCCCTATGAAACACATTATTGGCCCTGGTGGCCCTGTATAAATCCACCATCTCGCGATTAGAATTTCCACTGATCTAAATCATTTACATTGGTTCCTCTGCCAAGTGTCTACCCGGTGGATCCCCACTAGCATTGATATATCCATTCTTTCCCTATTGGCTAGACTCTCCAACTCTCTTGGCTCCCTTCATAAGGAAACATTGATATTAACGTTATAAAAGTACGACATTTACGACATCGGTATAAGTTGTCCAAGCTGGATTTCCACCGTGAGTCCAACATCACACTTAAGGACTCTTTTCTCCTCCGTATCCACCTCTTCGGCCACGAAATTCACTGAACAAGTAAGGTTTTCCTCATACTTGATCGTTGTTTAACCCTCTTGTGATAAGTCCATAAACTTCTTTCACATCTCTTTTTGAACAGTAGATGAAAGGACTTATAGTCATACCACAATCAAAATTCCTTAGTTTTTTTAGTATCTCCCTACTTATATATGGTGACTGACTTCCACCATTACAACGCTGCTCCTACGAGCTTAAAAGTTGCCAAAATTTGTTTCCAAGTGTCACTGCACTAAGCCAAATGCAAATGCCTTTGGATATCCTCCGTCCATTGGCTCGCTAATATAACGTTCGCATTTTCCTAAAACTCTAGCGGATGGCCCTTCTGACGATCTCCCATATTGATTGCACTGGGTGAGTTTAAATTAGTGCCATCATCTGCTCTGGAAATTATTGGGAAAATATTTTATGACCTAGGGGTCATCCAAGAATTTATTTCCTGACCACCATTAGTGGTGACCTCTGCTACGGTGACCGTCCCCCGAATAGTCTGCGGCTCTGGCTGAGCCTCTCCTTCTGTGATCCTCTTATAGGCCCTCGCTGGTCGTCCCCAATTATTCGGCATACAAAACCCAACTGAACTCGTATAAGATTCACTTCAAATTTACGTAATAGCAGGAGAACATAAATCGTAATAGGAATCGATAGTTCTAAGCATAGGGCTCTACATAAAATAAAAGTAACGTTGAAATCGTAGTAAATCCATATAGATCCAAAGGACACTAGAACTTGATGCTATGATACCATCTATGACACCTCATCTATTTCAATAACGGGTGATCAGTCCTCTACTAAAATAAAATAGGAATCTCATCTGGTTCATTCATAGCATCACTGTAAAAAATATTTTAAGTACTAATAACATATTAGGCCTAGTGTCAAATTTTAAAACTTATTAACTTACTTACACAAAATTCGCATTCACATAACCAGCCATGCAAATAATGAAACTCACACTCACTGATGCAAATAAATTAACCGATAACTCTGGGTAAAAAGTCACAACAAAATAACCTAACTAACTAAAAGGAAAATATCTGAATAAAATAAATACCAACTAACTGGGCGGCATGCCTGAATTAACTCTGAAGTACCTCATATCCAGATCTCAAGGATAAAGGCATCTAATCAATCCCTGTAGGCATCCATAGCTGATGTAACATGTTGGACAAGAAGGATGGTTAAGCCAGGCATCCCAGTGGCAGAGCACCTAAAAGTTTTGAAAATATTTAGATGTGAGTCAAAGACCAAAACCTTGTGAAAATAAATATGCCACGCAATCTTTCATATTTAAATCGATTTCACACTCCCATGAGATACCCCTATCCCCTCATCTATAATGCGCACCTAATACAGGTATTTCATACACACTAGTTATGCTACCTAGTCTAACTAGTATCACTACTCATCTTAATCCCATACGCTGCCTTATTCCCTACGTAAACTTTTTATTTGACTTGAAATTCTCATTAAGCTTTTGCATTTGCTTATTCATTATAAACTTAATTTACAATCTTATCAATTCATTTCACATAACTTCACGCTAGTTATTAATTCGATGTTCACACATTAATGTCATGTACTCGTATATATTTATATCCTAATTATATACATATTTATACATAGCATCCCCGAACTATTCCCTTGGATGCATATAAATGTACTACTCATAATATTTGTTAATTCGCCCATATATCTATTTACACACACACACACACACACATATATATATATATATACGTATAAGCAAATCACGTCAAGTATACATACATATATATCACTCGCTATATACGTATAACCACAATCCCCCTGAGCATTACCTCGCTGGATTGCAACCATACCTCCTAGCATTACCTTGATGGATGAAAATCTCGAGCATGCTATCAGGAAATAGAGAAATCTACCTCAACCTGGGCCACCGGGTCGGAATCTCACCACCAGACCCAAATCGTAATGTAAATCGAAGGCGATCATAGTCTTGAGTCAGTGGGTCACAACCATACCACATTACTCCAATTGGACTCCAAAATCACATAGGATGGTCGTGCACAGATCTATGACCCTGGGATCGATATTACTGATACATCACGAATATTGCATATTTGCACCCTTTATCTTTATGCATTCTAGCACTTTTACGTTCTTAATGTCTATATTTATGCTCTAACCAGAAAACCTCGGATTTGGACATATATATATTTTTCAGGGGTTAATTGTGCTTTTGTAGGTATTGGAACGCTAAAAGTGAGGTTCGGTTGTATTTCAGAGAAGTTCCGTCATCGAAAGCTACTTCAAGAGCAATATGACCTTTGCAAACTCACTATTTTGTATAGAATTAAGTTACAACATGTAGATCATCAAATTACTTTCTGTGGCCACTGACCGTGCGTCATTCTGACTCCGAATGAGGAAGTTATGGCCAATTCCAAAAACATTTTGGTATTTTCTTATACTTCAAGGGCATTTTGGTAATTTCATACTTCATATTTTGGATGTTTCAAAAGAGAATCATTTAGATAATTGAATTATCTTCGCGTTGGTTCCAACCACGCATCATTTCGATTCCGTATGAGGGAGTTATGGACATTTCCGTGCAACGCGTCAAAATTGGTTCGGAGAGGAAAAGGGGGTTGTCAAAACTGCAGTCGACCGGCCCCAAACATGAGATCGAATGGGCCCATCAGATATGGACGAAAAATGACTTATTTTGGGTTTTTTGACTTGGTTTTTATGGGGGTTTATTTTGGGGTATTGATAGAAGATTGTAGGCTTTTATTTGAGAGAGATATTTCATTTTAGATAGTTTAGATTAGGTTTTTGTGGAGCTTCCCTCTCCATTTGTACTTCTCCATTAATGTAAGCTTCTTTTTACTATTCATTATTTTCTTCTCTCTTATTTATGCTTTGTAACCTAGATTTCCATGCTTTCCATTTATTTCTTGCTTAGATAAATTGTTGTGTAATTTAATTAGGTGCTTTAATTATTGTTGTTTATCATGCTAAGTGGCTAATTTAGTTTAGGTTGTGTTGGATTGAACTCACCTAGGGTTGATTTGGTTGCTTTGCTTTGGTGATGGTGTTTACGAGTTTATTTCGACTATATTGTCCTGGTTATTATGTCTAGAAGATTTGACGGGGTATATCATAGACGTCTTTAATCTCCGAGACGAAATAACCAGGACAACACAGTCCAATGTATAAAACAAAACTAACAAGACCCTACTCCAATTTACTCAACCTCCTAGACCTAGCAGTGGAAGCTTCAGGACCTGAAAATGTAAACATATAAAACCATGAGTTTAAAAACTCAGTGAATGTACTACATCCCTATATAGTAAAAGTACTATTTTGACATCTCAACATATCAATATATATCCATCTCTGTGCCAATTTAGGCCATATACATATCCGGAGTTAATAAACCCCACATCTCCTGCCCATAGGCAATAATCATATCCTTAGGTTTTAATAACCTAACATCTCCTGAATTGCCTAGAAACTCAACATATCTTGACTTGCCATAACATCTCAACATCTCATGACTTGTAATAAGCCATATCATCTCAATATATAATACATACACATCATATCCATAATCAACTCAGTAAGTACACTCACATTGGGTTGTGAACTATGTATTCCCGTTTCCTTCTGGTGGAGCTGAACTGGGTTGATTTCACCTTACACCTATTAATCCAACTAAATCAATACTTAATCTCAATCATAAGTATTATCTTAATATATCTATGTAACTTTCAATGACTATACAACAACAATATAATTTTACTCAAATCACATTCCATGAAACATGTGTCACGACGAAACAATGGTATATATGTTGATAAGGTTATGAACATTCAACCATAGAAAACACCTCTTAAGGAATTTATAACTAAAATTAAGTAAACGTAAAAGTATGCTTCTCAATGTATATACACATGAAACATGTACTCAGAATAACCTTGGGAAAGAGAAGATAAAAACATTCTTTCATGTGGTATCCAGTATGGCCTCAAATTATTGTCCTCTATACTTAACCATTCCATATTCATAAATAGTACACACACAGGTGTCCAAGCTTATCAATATGAAAAAATATCTGAATATACTTTCCTTTACAAGTGACGGTGTAATTTTTCAAACTTCCTAGAGCAAGTTATGGCCATTTCTTTACAACACAAGAAATCTGCCCCACAAACTCCTCTATTGTTCCTTCAACTTCTAAGAATTTTCATAATTTTGATCCAGCATAAATTTCCATGATTTTCAACCTATTTTTAGTACACATACTTAGTAGTACGTAATTAAAGTTTCATAATTTTTTGATTTCATTTGCTATGTCAAAAGATTTACCAAACTCAGGGTATACCGAAATGAAATATACAAACAAGAACTATATACTAACTTAAAACCATCACTAAGGCCTAACCATAATGAGTTAAATTCTAATTTTTGGATATGATATGAATATATGAGTCTACTTTCATATCCAATTGGAATTTCTTAATTCCAGTAAGCACACAAAATTATATGCAAGTTTGAATACAAGGGGTTTCAATACAAACCAATATGGCCTATAAACAACACTTACCTCACATATGAATCAATACATATTATCACAAAGGGTGATGGAATTTTAATCCCTAATTCACGATTTATATACTTTGAAATAAGTATAATACAAGATTAAAACAATATTAATCACAAAATTATACCTTGGAAACACTTTAAGGATTTTCTTGGAATTTTCCTAGCTTTTCTTGTAATATTTCTTCCTTAAACTTCTACTTTCTCTTTCCTTAAGCTTAAATCTCTCCAAAACTGAACCTAGGGTTATATTTACTGAAGAAATAAGTTAAAGGGAGAGGTTTAAGTCGGACAATTCTGCCTCCCATGCCAACCAATCAAATTAAAACATTTGGTTTACTCAAAGATAATTTACCACTTAAAGGAAATGGACAGATTTGCCCCTTGTTCGTAAATTCGGCCTAACTTCTTACTCGGACATCCGTTTGATGCACCGTTTGTTGTGCTAACACCCTAACTCAGTATACAACTATCTAGTTTTCACCTCAAGTCATTTGTATTGTTATAAGGGTCAAAACTAGTCTTAAACATGAATATTTCTATAAAAAATAACAAAATTTTGTGTTCGTGCATAACTCGACATTTCACGATTTATGAAAGTAGGATTAGACTAAACATAATCACTTAATGTTAGATATACTAATAACACATAATTCATATCACATTAGATAAGCATGATTTAAATATAATTTATCATAATTATATCCGGGTTGTCACAACTTCCCCCTAGAAAATTTCGTCCCCGAAATTTAATATGAAGGTCACTTACCAAACAAATGGGGATACTGTTTCTTCATACTATCCTCCATCTCCCAAGTTGCTTATTTAATTCCATGGCTCATCCACATAACTTTAACTAAGGGAATAACTTTTTTCCTTAATACTTGCTCCTTACGATCAATAATTTCCACCGGTTCCTCGATGTATCTTCTTTCAGTTCAATAGGTTGGGTTTTCAGCTGATGAGATGGATCCACCAAATACTTACAAAGAATCGATACATGAAACACATCATGTAAATGAGATAAATCTGGAGTTAATGCTAATCTATATGCCAGGTTCCCAATTTTTTCCAACACCTCATATGGTCCAATGTATCTTGGACTTAGTTTCCCCTTCTTTCCAAATCTCATGACCCCCTTCCACGGTGAAATACGTAGGAATACAAAATCTCGCTTTTAAAATTCTAATGGGTACTTCCTTTTATCTGCATAAAATTTTTGCCTGCTTTGAGCTATCTTTATCCGTTCTTGAATCATTTTGATCTTTTCAGTCATCATATCTATTAATTCAGGACCCAAAATTTTCCTTTCACCTACTTCATCCCAACATAATGGCATTCTACATCTAGTCCCATATAAAGCTTCATAAGGATCCATGTCAATGGTGGACTGATAACTATTATTATACGCGAATTCCATTAATGGCAAATGATCATCCCAACTACCTTTGAAGTCAAATACACACGCTCGCAACATGTCTTCCAATATTTGAATCGTTCTTTCTAATTGCCCATCGGTTTGTGGATGAAATGCGGTACTAAATTTCAAACTAGTACCCATGGCATTCTGTAACCGAGGCTAAAACTTAAAAGTGAACGTTGGATCTTAATCTGATACTATTGACACTGGTGCCCCATGCAAACGGATGATCTCATCAACGTACATACGTGCATACTTGTCAACAATGTAGGTGGTCTTAAATGGAAGAAAATGAGCTGACTTCGTCAATTGGTATACAATCACCCAAATAAAATCATGCCCCTTTAGTGATCGGGGTAATCCTGTAACAAATTCCATCGTTATATGCTCCCATTTCTATTACGGAATAGGCAATGATTGCAATAATCCTGTCGGCTTCTGATGCTCCACCTTCACTTACTGGCATACTAAACATTTAGCTACAAACTCTGCAATCTCACGTTTCATATTATTCCACCAGTAATACTCTTTCAAATCTCTATACATTTTGGTACCTCCAGGATGCATATCGTAAATAGAACTATGTGACTCTTCTTATATATCCCTCTTTAAGGATGGATCATTCGGTACACAGATTCTGTTTTTATAACACAATGATTCATCATTCTTAATTTCAAAGTCACTCCCTTTATCATCCAGGATTTCTCGTTTCTTATTCTCAAGGAATGGATCATTGACTTGTAAATTTCATATGCGTTCTTCCAGTAATGGTCTCACTGTAACGTGTGCAATTAACGCCCCCATTTCAGTTAAGTTTAACTCTACTCCCATCAGTCTTTATTCCATAATATTGCCAACCCGTGCACATTGAATAGAAGATAACCTCCCCAATGACTTTCGACTTAGAGCATCTGCAACAACATTGGCCCTCCCGTGATGATGGTGAATGGTACAATCATAGTCTTTAATTAACTACATCCAACGTCTTTGTCTCAAATTTAAGTCTCTCTGTGTAAATAAATACTTCAAACTTTGATGGTCAGTGAAAATTTCACACGTCTCTCCATATAAATGATGTCTCTATAATTTCAAGGAAAAAATAATAGCCGCAAGTTCTAAATCGTGTGTAGGATAATTACGTTCATGCGTCTTTAACTGTCTAGATGCATAAGAAATTACCTTTCCATGTTGCATGAAAAGACAACCCAGACCCTGATGTGAAGCGTCAGTATAAATCACAAAACCTTCTCCACTGGATAGAACAGTGAGGGCTGGAGCTGATACTAACCTATTTTTCAACTTTTCAAAGTTGTGTTGACCTTAATCACTCCATAAAAATTTCACTTCCTTTCGGGTTAATTTAGTCAACGGTAAGGCTATAGATGAAAATCCCTTTATGAATCTTCTATAATATCCAGCCAATCCTATGAAACTCCTTATCTCTGTTACATTTCTTTCCCATTGCATAATTTCCTCTACCTTCTTAGGGTCAACATAAATTCCTTCTCCCGAAACAACATGTCCCAGAAATACTACCTGATTCAACTAAAACTCACATTTGGTAAACTTAGCAAACAATTGACTATCTCGCAAAACTTGCAATACAACTCTTAGATGCTTCTCACGTTCCTCTTGGCTAGGTGAGTATATCAAAACATCATCGATAAATACAATCACAAATGAATCTATGAAAGGATGAAATACTCGATTCATTAAATCCCTAAACACAATAGGAGCATTTGTTAACCCAAATGGCATTACCAAAAATTCATAATGACCATAGCGAGAACGAAAAGATGCCTTAGAAATGTCACAATCTCTCACCCTTAATTGATGATAACCCAATCTCAAATAAATTTTTGAAAACACTTTAGCACCCTGTAATTGATCAAACAAATCATCAATACGAGGCCATGGATATTTATTTCGAATAGTTACCTTATTCAACTGCCGATAATCAATGCAAAGTCGCATGGTGCCATCTTTCTTTTTCACAAATAATACCGGAGCACCCCATGGTGATACACTGGGTCGAATAAAATCTCTGTCTAGAAAATCTTATAGTTGAACCTTTAACTGCTTTATTTCCACAGGTGCCATTATATATGGAGAAATAGAAACTGGTGTTGTACCAGGCACTAAATCGATAGTAAACTCTACTTCTCTGTTAGGTGGCAATCCTGGTAACTCATCTGGGAACACATCTGTGAAATCCTTAACTACTGGGATATCTTCTAATTTTTGCAATTCCCTGTTTGTATCCACAATATATGCTAAAAATCCTTGACAACCCTTATTTAACAATTTCCTCGCCCGAAGGGCAGAAATAAGACAGTTCGAAACCACATTTCTTTCCCCGATAAATTTGAATTCTTCCTCCCTCGGCATATTAAATGTAACCTCCTTACAAAAATAGTCAATTGATGCATGGTAGGAAGATAACCAGTCCATACCTAAGATAATATCAAAATCTCGAATATCTAGTGGAATTAAATCAATGATCAACTCCCTCTCCCCCACATACAAAACATAAATTTTATACACAAGCTCCACTAACATCACATATCCATAGGTGTATAAATATATAAACCACAATCTATATAAGAACATAGTCTACCCAAATGCATGATAAATGACAGTGATACAAACGAATGAGTAGAACCTGGATCGCTAAGCACGTAAGCATGTTTGTTCATGACAGAAAAAATACCTGTCACCACCTCTGGAGTAGCCTGAGCATCCTGTAAAGTCATAGCAAATATTCTTCTCAGAGCCCTGGATCTATTAGCCTGTCCTCTACCTTCTTCTCTCCCTATGCCTGCAGGTGATGAGCCTCGACTAGTAGTAGCTGATTGAATCCCTCCCAGTAGCATATGCCAGTTCTTTTTGGTATGACCTAATTTGATGATAGTGATAAAACACCCTACCCACTTTAACTTGGGACAATCTAGACTGATATAGCCCTCAGCTTTGCAAAAATAGCATGTAACAGGCTTAGACTGCCCATTGTCATTCTCCTCTTGTCTATTCTGTTGGCCCATCGATCTTGCACCCCTAAAACAGCTTGGTGTCATATTCCGAACATAATTTCTAGTCCCTCTACCGCGCTGAAATCTTTGACTCCCCTGTTTTGAGTATTCTATATTGCCTTCCTTTTACTGATATGGATCAAATCTACTCCTCTTTCCCCTTTGTTACCTATTCTTTATTGCATCATTAACATCTCCTTTAACCATCATAGCTTTGTTAACTAAAGAAGTATAATCTACCATTTCAAGTGCAGTGAGTCTAGACTTGATAACCAAATTCAACCCATCCTGAAATCTGGTGCATTTGTCCTCCTCATTGTGCAAGAAATGTAATGAAAATTGAGACAAAGATATAAATTTTGTTTCATACTCCCTGACCGACATATTCCCCTGAGTTAATGATAAAAATTCTCTCTCCTTTTGCTTCCGATACATACGAGGAAAATAATTTTCATATAAGACTTTAATAAAGGAATCCCAAGTAATTACCTCACCTCCCCTCGGAGTACGCAATAAATATTTGGAAGACTCCCACCAATATTTAGCATCGCCCTTTAAAATGAAAGTAGCCAAAATTACCGTCTGCGCGCCAGGTACATTCATCACCCCGAAGATAGTTTATGTGTCTCTGGCCCAAGCCTCAACTTCTAAAGGATCTACAGAACCTGAGAATGTTGGGGGGTTCAATTTGATAAACTTATCGTACAGAGTATTCTTCTCCTCTCGTTGTATTTCCCTTTCTCTTCTGGCCAAAGTCTGCTCCTCCAAGTATTTGGCTTGTAGTTCTGCTATTTGTGTCATAAACATGCTTTGTTGTTCTGCCATTAAAGTCATGACATGAGCCATTCTCTGCATATCTGTAAGTTGTTCAGGTGCCCCCTCTACATTATTTGGATTTTGTTGATTTACTGTATTTGAAGACTCTGCATCCACCCTCTCCCCTTCCATATCTTACTATCTATCATAAACCACAATTCGAGAAATAAGAGTACAACATTTATATCTAACATAATGGTTAGTATTTCTCACTAGTTAATATAAATGACCCACACCACACTATTTCTGCCACTGCTACCTATAGACTCTCTAACCCCAGAATATAAAAACCTAAAGCTCTGATACCAAGTTATCACCCCCTGACCCCATTAGGATATAATTAACTAAATATTTCACAAACCACACTCATTTATTTATTAATTCATTTTGTAACACACATTAAAACAACTTCAAGGTTAAAATGCGGAATACTAAAAATCCAATCATTATAAGGAGACATAATTTAAACAGAACTCACATTCCATTTAACTTAATTACAACTAGTACAATGTATAAAACAAAATTAACAAGACCCTACTACTATTTACTTAACCTCCTAGACCTGGCAATGGCATCTTCAGGACCTGAAAATGAAAACAAATAAAACAATGAGTTTAAAAACTCAATGAATGTACTACATCCCTATATAGTAAAAGTACTATTTTAACATCTCAACATATCAATATATATCCATCTCTGTGCCAATTTAGGCCATATACATATCCGGAGTTAATAAACCCCACATCTCCTGCCCATAGGCAATAATCATATCCTTAGGTTTTAATAACCTAACATCTCCTGAATTGCATAGAAACTGAACATATCTTGACTTTAATAAAGCCATAACATCTCAACATCTCATGACTTGTAATAAGCCATATCATCTCAATATATAATACATACACATCATATCCATAATCAACTAAGTAAGTACACTCACATTGGGTTGTTAACTATGTATTCCCGTTTCCTTCTGGTAGAGCTGAACTGGGTTGATTTCACCTTACACCTGTTAATTAAGCTCAATCAATACTGAATCGCAGTCATAATTATTATCTTGATATATCTATGTAACTTTCAATGACTATACAACAACAATATAATTCTACTCAAATCATATTCCATGAAACATGTGTCATGACGAAACAATGGTATATATGTTGATAAGGTTATGAACATTCAACCATAGAAAATACCATTTAAGGAATTTATAACTAAAATTAAGTAAACAAAAAAGTATACTTCTCAATGCATATACACATGAAACATGTACTCAAAATAACCTTGAGAAAGAGAAGATAAAAACATTCTTTCATGTGGTATCCAATATGGCCTCAAATTATTGTCCTCTATACTTAACCATCCCATATTCATAAATAGTATACATACCGGTGTCCAAGCTTATCAATATGAAAACATATCTGAATATAATTTCCGTTACAAGTGACGGTGTAATTTTTCAAACTTCTTAGAGCAAGTTATGGCCATTTCTTTACAACTCAAGAAATCTGCCCCACAAACTCCTCTATTGTTCCTTCAACTTCTAATAATTTTCATAATTTTTATCTAATATAAATTTTCATGATTTTCAACTTATTTTCAGTACACATACCTAATAGTATATAATTAAAGTTTCATAATTTTTTGACTTCATTTGCTATGTCAAAAGATTGACCAAACTCAGGGTATACCGAAGTGAAATATACAAACATCAACTATATACCAACTTGCAACCATCACTAAGGCCTAACCATAATGAGTTAAATTCTAATTTTAGGATATGATATGAATATGATTGGAATTTCTGAATTCCAGTAAGCACATAAAATTATATGCAAGTTTGAGGGTTTCAATACAAACCAATATGGCCTATAAACACCACTTACCTCACATATGAATCAATACATATTATCACAAAGGGTGATGGAATTTTAATCCCTAATTCATGATTTATATACTTTGAAATAAGTATAATACAAGATTAAAATAATATTAATAACAAAATTATTCCTTGGAAACACTTTAAGGATTTTCTTGGAATTTTTCTAGCTTTTCTTGTAATCTTTCTTCTTTAAACTTCTACTTTCTCTTTCCTTAAGCTTAAATCTCTCCAAAACTGAACCTAGGATTATATTTGCTGAAGAAATAAGTTAAAGGGAGAGGTTTAAGTCGGCCAAGGCTGCCTCCCATGCCAACCAATCAAATTAAAACATTTGGTTTACTAAAAGACAATTTACCACTTAAAGGAAATGGACAGATTTGCCCCTTGTTCGTAAATTCGGCCTAACTTCTTACTCGGACATCCGTTTGATGCACCGTTTGTTGTGTTACCACCCTAACTACCATGTCTACAACTATCTAGTTTTCACCTCAAGTCATTTGTAATGTTATAAGGGTCAAAACTAGTCTTAAACAGGAACATTTCTATCGAAAATAACAAAATTTTGTGTTCGTACATAGCTCGACATTTCACGATATATGAAAGTAGGATTAGACTAAACATAATCACTTAACATTAGATATAATGATAACACATAATTCATATCACATTAGATATGCATGATTTAAATAATTTATCACAATTATATCTGGGTTGTCACAGGTAATTTGATGATCAACATGTTGGTAACTTAATTCCATACAAAATAGTGAGTTTGAAAAGATCATATTGCCCTTAAAGTAGCTTTCGACGAAGGAACTTCTCTGAAATACAACCGAACCTCACTTTTAGCATTCCAATACCTACAAAAGCACAATTAATCCCTGCAAAACATATATATTTCCAAATTCGAGGTTTTCTAGTTAACTAGCATAAATATAGGCATTAAGAACGTAAAAGTGCTAGAATGCATAAAGATAAAGGGCGCAAATATGCAATATTATGTTCAAGAGCAATTTGGTCAATTCATAGCTTGGGCACCTGGCCCAACATCTTCATAGAAGTTGTAGCCCTCCTCGCAAGCTTCGCGTGACCGCGAATGGTGTGCGATTTCGAGTCTGAATGAAGAAGGATTTTTAGCGGAAGGGAATCATAAGGAAACCCTGCAGCTTGTCTCACACCTGCTTGATCGATCGATCGATCAAAACCATCAATCGATTGATCCCTCTATATTTCTGAAATCGTGGGAGACAGTGGGCTGATATTTGATTGATCGATTAATCGATCAAAGGGATCGATCGATCGATCCCCTATTTTCTGAGATATTTTCCCTTTTATTTTCTTTCTTCTTTATTTTTCAACCAACTTACTACATAAGGGATTTTTGTTCTAATAAATATGGATTCAGTTTTAATTCTTTTGAGGGTTAGGAAAGCTTAGGGCTTTGGATTTTGAGAGTTTTTGTTCATTTCTCTTTGGGATGACAACCATTTAGGCTTTGTAAGTTTAACTTTCCATTTCCTTTACCATTAATAAAGTTGTTCTTGTTTAATTCTTGCTTTATAGATTAATTTACATGCTTTATTAATTAGTTTACTTGCTTTATTTCTTGCTTTCCTAGTTTAATTAGTATAAATTAGTTTAGTTCATGATGTACCCTTAGATAAATAGGCTGGGGATTTCGTTCCGCCATTAATGGACCTCGAGCTCCAAAAATTAGATTTTGTGCAAAATTGCGTCTAATTGAACCCACGCGAATTAAAGTCAGATTATTTTGCGTTTAACTTTCTCTGTCATGCATTGTTAGTGTTTATAGCGATAATCTGAGTTTAATCCGCGTGCGACTAATTTTTGATTAAATATTTATTCATGCAACTTTGGCTTAAATTCTTTATTACGTGAAGTTTATGATTAATTGATAATGCTAGATTAAATTGCTCTCGAGCCGGAATTCTGACTAACAGTTGTTTCGATCCATATGGTTGGATGTTATCCCGATCCTCACTTTACTTTTGTGTAGACTTAACTTATTCTTTTCTTTTATTTACAAGCACACATCACCTTTTACACTTTTATTCCTGAATTAATAAACCGATTACGAGATATACTAACACTCCCTGTGGATTCGATACCCGACTTACCGCTATACTTGTATCGCAAGTACAGTCGTAAATTAGGTTTTTTGTATTGAGTAGGCGAAACTAACTCAACGATTAGCATTCTGACGCTACTTTTCGCGCTCGATCAATTACACCTGCTGGAATTCACTAGGATATATCGCCCACTACGCGCAACCTCCACCGATAGCATCCCCTAGAATAGGTATGTTTCATATATATCAATCACGCACAAATATAGTCATACATATACATATACTATACCTATACCCATATATATATATATACAATAAAACTGGCTAATCGTGACCATGTCACTCTTAGCACTAGCCTATATTTTTCGAGTCTAAATCTAACTCCTAACTCCATAAGTAGTCGCTTACTTATTTATATATCAGGATTATATTTTATTCTGAACAATAAGCCTATCGCAATCTAACTCGTATCCCAGTTCCATCCAAAGTTCCCATTCGAATCCATTAATATATTTACGAGTGTCATTCATCCTAAACACTACTAAATCCATACTCCTTTTATATTCTCAACTAACCTCAAGGTAATACGATAGTCCAAAAATACCAGAAGTCCTAAACACCATCTATGGACCTTCCCAAATAACCTGAATCCCAATTGAATCAGTAATACATCAAAACACCTAACCTAGGCTAAGCAGGGCAACCGAACCAGTTCGGCTTGAGGGCAAACTAGTTCACCCTTGGGTTTGGTTAAACGGAGCTATTTTACTTATTATGAAGTTTTGCCCAATTAATCAACCAAAATCAGTCCCAAATATAATCCCAACACAATATTATACTACCCTATCAATCTCAATCAGAAGGGTACATGTTTATATTATTTAATTTTCCCCCAATATAAATTCAATTCATGGCATTTAGCATCAATTATGCAGAATTAATCCTCACCTTAATTATAATATAATTTCTAAATTTATAAATCAAGATCACCTCTTTTCATCATTTAATCTCAGATTTCTTTATAAAGAATGTATCTTTCATATAGGGTTCAATGCTCAGATTTCATAAGGTATAATCCTCAATCAAATTAATCATTAGCCAAAAACCCATTTTTACATGTAAATTCCACCCAAAAGTTCATATTAATTTTCACCAATTATGATATAAACTAAAACACAACATATAATATCAAAGTAAGTAAAACACTTGCCTCAAACCATAGAGAGTTCTGAATTTGCTCCTTGAGATCCTTTATACGCAATGATCCAAGCCCCAAAAATGTTAAATCCCCTCCTAGAATGGTGTTCTTGAGTTTTCTATTGCATTCCCCATATCTTTTTGCCTCTCTCTCAAGCCTAGGTGGTTTAGAATCAGTATATGGATGCCTTCATCATAAAAAAACCTTAATATTTTATTAATACCGAAATTAGGTGAAATTATAATATTAAAATGAACCGAATACCCCTGTACGGGTCCCGTTTAGCATAAAAACTCCCCGAAACCTGATTACAATCCCTGGGAACATAATTCTAACTATATCGAACCATTCTATATCATCCGTGCACTCGAAATCACCATTCGACTCACCTATCATCAATTTATCATCTTATTCCCAAGACCCCACACATGCGTCCCGAATAAGATTGTGTCAACCCGTCGCTTTTACCCACATACAATGTAATATAAAATAATACAATTTCAGTTACTTATCACACAAGTAATTATAATAACATATAAATTTCAATCCAATATTTTCCAATTAATATTTATTCCGTTCACTTTATTTCTCAATTTATTAAATTACGAGCGCACTTGTAATTTAAATATACCCAAAAGTATGGGGTATTACAAATGGTTCGAAGGGATGTCTCACATGTCGATCAAGAACTTCTTATCACTCGTAGAGTCGTTCACAACTCTCTTCATAATGAGCAGTTCATACCCAAAGAGGATGGATTCTCTCCTCACCGTGAGAAAGAAACCCCAAGAGACTCTATGAGATTATGCTAGGCATTATTGGAAAACCTTTAACGAGGTTAAATATTGCTCGTAGAAAGTTTTCGTGGAATCATTCAAAATATGCCTGCCCCACAACTCCATGTTTCACCAGTCCCTCACCAAAATAGACTTATGTGTTGCATTTAAAAATATTACAAGGTTGAAGATGTGGTCGCCCTCAGCCAAGGCAAGAATGGTCGCGCAAAGGCAACAACAAATAAATCACCCCCAAGAAAAGGTGCAAAACTCATAATAGAGGATCTAAAAATGGGAGCAAGGTAGACCCGTACAAGGTTTTCCAGGTGATCATAACTATTTTCGAACAACCAATCAATAAGATCATGAGAAAAATTAAGGAATAGCAATTCCATAAATGGCCGAAGAAGAGGGCAGTGATCCGAGTAAGAGAAATAATGCTCTCAGGTCCGGCTACCCCAAGGAGAATGGACACAAGGAAGATAAATACAAGTCCCTCGAATCCCATATGGAAGAGTTAGCCCAGGCAGGGCATTTGAACCAATACGTTGAGAAGAAGGCTGATTAGGTCGTCGCCAACGCTGAACCAAAATTAGACAATGTTTTTTATGACAAGATAGGGCACAAGTTTTTTATTATCCACGGTGCTTCGAATCCCAAGAAGAACCAGGGTAACGCAGTTAAGATGGAACTTAAGAAGGTCATCGCGGTTATGGAGGCCTTTCAAATTGACCCCGTCAAAAGCCAAACTGGCAATCGCAGGCGACCAAATGATATGGATTGTAACAAGCACATGTTTTTCACGGAAGACGATTTGAATGGAGTGAGAACACCATACCATGATGCACTAGTAATCACCCTCATGAGTGTAAACTGAGACGTGAATAAGCTACTAGTCGATCAAGGGATCTCCTTTGAAGTCATGTAGTTTGAGTTTCAAAAGCTGAAACTGAAGATGGAAAACTTAAAGGAAGAGACCGTCCCTCTGGTCGACTTTTCTAGAAAAATGACTACATCATTGGGGAAGGTGGCCCTAATAGTTAAGGTTAGGGATGGCAACGAGTCGGGTATGGGGCGGGTTTGCCAAAACCCAAACCTGCCCCTTGAAAAAAAAAGATTAGCCTCCCTACCCCATTATCCGTGATGGGTTAAGTTTTTAAGCCCCGAACCCGTTTAATGATAACCTCTTTAAACCCGCCCCGCCCCGCCCCGCCCCACCTTGCTTGAAGTTACGGGTCAGGATCTGCCCCGTCCATCCCCGTGGGTTAAAACCCACAATTTTTAATTATTTAAAAAAAACTGATTTGGTTATCTAACAAATAAAATAGTGACTTTTTAAAAAAATAAAATGTATCAGTAAATACCAATACCTCAACATCAACTTCTAAGTCTCAAAACTTCAACATCAACTTAAAAGTCTCAAAATAATTAAAATGACTCAAATAACACAATTTAAAATGTCAAACTTTGAAGTCTCAAACAACATTAACTATTACAAAATAAGTCCCAAATAATATCAACTACCACAAAATAAGTCTCAAACAACATCAACTACTATAAAAAAAAAAAGTCCCAAATGACATCAACTACTAGAAAATAAGTCTTAAATAACATCAAAAATTACACAAAAAGTCTCAAATAACTTGACTATCACCATTTTGTAATCTCCTCATCATCATCAACTCAAACTTGAAGAAAAAAAAGACCCATTTTTAGAACATATTTAATAAACTAACAAATTTTAAAAGGGAATTTAAAACATGAATTTAAAATAGAATTTCTAATAATAGATTTTAAACTTACATTACCTCTTCATTAAACTTCCATGGGATCATACTCCTCATCACAAATTTTAGGCCTCAAGTCTGCGGTGGAAGCAACGTTTACCAAAAATATAAAAAACAAAAAAATTCAATTAAGGAAAAATTCTTACATATTATTAGAGAAATGTTTTTAAACAATTAATTCCTTGAATATCATTTCATAACCAATCTTGGGTGCACATAAATGCCTCTAAAATAACCGCACTAAGTCGACTACAATTAGGTCTCACTATACGACCACTTGTGCTAAATGATGATTCGGAAGCCACAGTTGATATTGGAATAGCCAACACATCTTGCGCTATAACTTGCAATTTAGGATACCGAACACCATTTTCTTTCCACCAATTTAAAATGTCAAAATTCGGAGTGCGTTGAAATATAATCTCCTCCAAATAGTGATCTAACTCTGACTAACCACTAACAAGTTGACCATATTCTGAAAAAATGTCAACATTCCACTCTCTACTAACGATTTTCGAATAACCTAATGTTGTAACACCACTTACCCCACTCTCATTTGGTGTCCCGGTCCTCAAACTCACCTTACATTGGCACTCATTTAGAAAATCATAACATGATGTCCGTAAACTCTCAATATGTGTATCACACTCCTCGCCATAATTTTTTGGAAGAAAATGTTTTAAACATTTCATTTTGTGCCTTAGATCCAAAACAATCGCTATGTCGACAACCAAATGACACTCCCTCCAATACGTATCAAAATTTTCCAACATACTTATTGCCATCATTTTAATTACCTCATTTGGAGAGCTACACCAACTACGTAATGCCAATTTCATCTCACAAACATTAGGAAATTAGTAATTTGTCATTGGAGATATAGTGCTAAAAAATACTTAGGGATGTAAAAGATTGGTTTCAACCGTCCACATATTTCTTTGGCTAAGCACCACATATTCTCCATAGGTAAAGATGTGTAATGTCTCCCACGTTGTTCCAAACATGGAAACACAACCTTGTAATAAAGGGTTGTCTCGAGCATCAAATAAGTGGAGTTCCACATTATTTTGCAATTTAAGCACAACTTTTTAGCACATGGAATTTTTAATTGATGGGTATCCTCCTTAATTTTTTCCTCCTTACTTTGTGTAGTTGTCCAATTTGCTACATTATCTCGGATTTTACCAATGGCTACTCCTATTATGTCTAAACCATTCCTTACCACAAGCTTTAATATATGTGTAGCACAATGCCTGTGGAGCAATTTTCCCCCTAATAAAATTAAATGATTAATAACAAACCTATCTATAGGACTACCCATTAATGCATCATTAGTGGAACAATTGTCTACTTTAATAGTATCAGCACATCACAAAAACATATTTCGTTTGTGGAGCAGGCACATAAACAAACCTATGAATGGATAATTATATTAAAACATTAAATTTTGATGAAACATAATTATTTAAAATATAAGGTAAAAAAAGAAGAAAGTATACCCTATTATCAAATATCCGTGGTGATTCTTATGCGGCAAGAAAGCTTGTCAAACAACCTGTAAACTTTTTCTTTCTCCGACTAATACATTTTTAATATGTCACTTTTAATGGTGTTTCGAGATACATTTTTCAAAAGAGGTTGAAGGTTACTAACAAACTTTCTACATTTGACATGCTTGATATTACTAAGGGAATATTCATGTAAAATAATTGCAATTGCAAATTCTTTTCTAGACTCATCTTCATCAAATGTAAAATTACCGAAGTGTACTTTTTCATCGAAAGTTTTTTGAGTATGAATCTGAAATTGATCACGAATATCAATATATTGATATTTCTTACACCTAGTTAAGTGAATATGCAAATGGTTGGTTCCATTTCTACTTTTGACCTTAAGTTTTGAATGACAATGATGACATGTTGAAAAGGTCCCCAAATTATCTTTAACCCTTTCAAAATTATTCCAAACAGAAGATGTGAATTTTTTTTAGGAGAAGATGGAGCAATTGGATTAACACCATATGTTTGTGTGGATGGGTAGGAAGTAGGTGTTGGGTGGATTCAGTTTATGCCTCGAAAATGGTATTTTCTCCTTGAATTGATTCGCCCATTTTTTTAAATAAATAAAAATTGATAACTATTTTTTATTAAATTATCGGAGAAAACAAGAAGATGAAGACAAACAAAATAAAGCCACGGATTTGAAACATAGATATAGATATGTCAAATAACATTTTATCCCTTTTTTTGCAAACTAAAGTCTAAGAAAATAATATTAAGAACGAACTGATATCCCCTTTTTTATCCCATGTTTAAACTAAAGTCTAACATTTTTTATTCCCTGTTTAAATTAAACTCTCTCTCTCTCTCTCTCTCTCTCTCTCTCTATATATATATATATATATATATATATATATATATATATATATATATATATAATGGTATTGTTCTTTAGATTCAATTCAATATATTAAGCTTCGAACAACACTATAAAAAGCTTCGAACAACAAACTTAAGAAATCAACACGAAGTCACTAACAGAAAGCAACACGAAATCAACAGAAAACTTAGATTCGAACAGTACCTATGAGATTTGATTCGTTGAAGCAGATGACCAACGGATTTGGGCTCCGTTTCCGTCAGTGGATTTCGGTGGTGTGTAGGAGAGGCACAAGAGATGAGAGTTATTCATAAATTTAGAGAGAGGGTGGGAGTGTTTTTGTAGGGTAAATGAAATTAGGGATTCATAAGTTTATATATATATATATATATATATATATATATATATATATATATATATGTGTGTGTGTGTGTATGTGTGGTGGGAGTGTTAGTAGGTTAATATAAAAAGGGTATGTAAGTAAATTTAAGTACTATACAAGGCGGGGCAAGTATATTTTAAAAAAAAATGAAACCGCCCCATTTAATGAACGTTTTTTAAACCTTAACCCGCCCCTATAATTTTAATCAGGCATTTAACCTACCCCATTACAATTGGGTTGGATCGGGTCGGGAACTCTATAGGTCACTTTAAATTTCCATTCCTAGTTAGGGATGGTAATATCTCTAAATTGATTTGGTTTTTTGTGGTAGATATTGACTCTCCCTATCATGTCATCCTTAGAAGAAGGTGGTTTCACGCCATGCGGGCTATTCCGAGTAGTATCAGGAGGAACAAATTTTTTATTAAAATTTTTGATCGACACCACACTATCCGAGTAGTAACAGGAGGAACAAATTTCTCTACTGAGGCATAATCAAGATGTATTTTCATGGAGACCGTATGCTATGAATCGGATTGATCCCAAAGTTGCATGTCACGAACTTCGTGTTGACCCCACATTTCCACCGATCACACAAAAGACTCATTGCACTGCCCAAGAAAAAAAAAGGCAGTAGAAACAGAGGTAGGGAAACTTCTGGAGGCAAGGTCCATCAGAGAAGTTTAATTTATAAAATGGCTCTCAAAACCAGCGGTGGTACGAAAGAGTAACAGTAACTGGAGAGTGTACATGGACTTCACCAACCTCAATTAGGCTTGGCCCAAAGATAATTTTCCTCTGCTAAAGATAAATTAGTTGGTCGATGCCATGTCCACCCACGAATAGATGAGTGTTCTGGATGCCTACTCAGGGTACGATCAGATCCATTTGCTCGGCTCTGACGAAGACAAAACTTCATTCATAACCCCTTGGGTCGGTATTATTTTAGGGTCATGCCTTTGGGCTTAAGAATGTGGGAGCCACATACCAAATATTGGTCACAAAGATGTTCCAGAAACAATTAGGAGAGATAATGGAGGTGTACATTGACGATATGCTCATCAAGTGCAAGCTAAAAATTGATGAGCTCAAGGATTTAGCGAAGACCTTTGAAATCCCAATCCATTATCAAATTAAGCTCAATGCATCCAAATGATCCTTTGGGGTTCAGTATGGAAAGTTCCTAGGATACTTCGTCAGTAAAATGGGTATTGAGGAAAACCCCGGACAAATAGTTACGATCAGCCTCCAAAGACACTACGCAAAACTCAAAAGTTAATAGCGATATTAGAAGACCTAAATCATTTCATCTCAAAGTCCTCAGAATGATGCCAACCATTTTTCAGCTATTAAAGAATGAAAAAGGCCTCACTAAGAACGAAGAATGCTCAAAGGCCCTTAAGGAAATAAAATCCTATATGAGAAAATATTTTTCATAGACCATCCTAGATCCCAGAGATCCTCCTTATCTATACCTAACAAGTTTGAGCCATACAGTCAGTTCGGCCTTAGTTTGCTAGAAAGAAGGACCCAACACTACACCAAAATGGGAGATTTGTGAGTGTTGTTAGCAGTCACAAATGACCTTTATAACTGCTATTTACCGTCATAATTTAGGGGGTGACAAAAGAAAAATTATAACTCCTAGCAGCAGTCATAAATTTTTATAACCCCTACGGGGTTATGACTGGTGACCCCAATTTATAACTGCTAGTTGTAACTGCTAACAGCAGTCACGAATCTTATATTTGTGACTGCTGTTAGCATTTACAAAATTGATAATAGTGACAAATTTATGACTGCTATTAGCAATTACGAAATTGAATTTGTTAAATGTGATAAGAACTATTACAAATATCTTTATATTTTTACAAAATGATGAAATAATGAAAGTAAAATAAATATCATGATAACAAGTCTAAAAAATTCGACAACATTTCATTTATATTTCTGAGATTCCAAATATCCGGTACACATAAAACTTGTTTAAACTTAATTTAACATCAAATAACCCTTCTTGGGCGCCAAGTACAAAATGAACATAGAATAAAAAATAAATTAAAAAAAATAACGACACAACACTTCAATGACATGAAATGTCATGATCATGTAACATCGGATGCTTCACTCGAATTAAATTCACATCTCCAAGTTCTCCAAAACTTCTCTCGAATGCAGGACACTCCTTATGTAGCATAGCTCTTCCCTCGTTCAGATCAGGAGCAGTTGTTTTGAAGTAGTTCATTGCACTATCAAAAATCCTTCTGGCACACTCAAGGAATTGCAGCTTCTGTTCACGAAGAGATTCTTCTTCCCTATAAGATGCTTCATACTTTACATAACTAATCGACACCTTCAAGTGCTCTGGTTCTTTCTTAATCACCCTCTAATATCTCAAAGTCAATGTGCCTTCCCCAACAACAGGGAGGTTCAAGTACATGAAATCAGAAAATAAAAGAGTTATGGTTAAACTATGAATCATTTACATTCAAAAAATTATGTTGACGTCAATAACTAATAGACAAATATAGGGAAACACAGAAAAAAAAATTAGATAGAGTACTAACCATACCTGTTAACAGAATTTTGGCGTAGAATGATAATGGTTTCGGGCCAGTATCAAACATTGCTCAATCCATATAATTATGTTAAAAAGTCATAGATAGTTCAGTTCATGTCGTATCGAGTCCTTTTCACGTTCAAATCATGTATTTTTTTATATATAACAAGTCCGAGTTACCCATATGTGTTAGTGTGTCTAATGGGTCAGAATGTTCATATATGCATATATATGCATATATATATATACTAGCGGAATGCCCATGCCTGAAGGAACGGCAAAAATTTCGAAAGCACGTAATGACAAAACGGCGAAAATTTTCAAAGTACATAATTGCAAAACGGTAAAAATATCGTTCCTAACAAAAAAACAGTAATTTATAACAATTGGTCATAATCTCCTTTGTTGATAAACTATTCACCATGCTTAACAAACAACAAATTGTCCAACAACATTCAAATAGTTAATATTCATCAAATGAATTCTCATTGTCTAAAAAAAAGTGTTAAAGTTTTAAAAAATTGGACAGAGTCTCCTTTGTTTATTGGACTATCCACCCTTCTCAAGGGATAATGACAAATCCAACAATATAAAAAAAAATCGCCTAACAAAAGCTTCAATGGAAAAAACATCTTAAAAAAATAAATATATAAACCGAAATCTGATGTGAGCACACCTGAGCAAATAATTTTATCCTTCAATGCTTTCACCTGATGCGGCCTCCCCCACCCCACCCCCACCTGTTGCTGCCTCCCCCCTCCCCCCCCCCCCCCCCACCTTTTGCTTCCCATCATCTCCTACCTGCTGATGCCCCCCCCCCTCTCCGACCCACCTGTCACCCCAAGCCGCCACCACTCAGCCCCTGCCATCACCCCTTACCTACTGGTGCCCATCACCACTCAGCCCCCCCCCCCCCCAATCACCCCCTACCTGTTGCTCCCCCCCCCCCCCAATTCCCACCTGCTACTACTGCATACCTGATGCAATTCATAGCCAACAAAATTTAAATTATCTCACCTCTTGAGCTCGAGAAACATGATATGCAATATTGAGATATTCTACCAAAGATGAAGAATCGAAACAACAAAACTGAAACTGCAGTGGCAAAACCAAGAAAAAATAAATTTTTCCAAAAAAATTGTAGGTGAGACCATGTGTGGGAGAGATTACCTTTTTGGCGGCAGCGGGATAAGGGCAGCAGTGGCTTCAAGAAGCGATGTCAGATTTGCAATAATAGCATATAGAGTAGTTAATAACCGACAATGACCACGATTGAAGTTGAACTCGAATCAAATAAATCAATGGCTGCTTCTTAGTATGCTACAGGGCCTGCTATAGAGTTAACTGCTTCCATAGAGCCTACATGTGGATTTATTCGCGCACTCCCGTGTTCATCCCATCTTCCTATATGTGGAATTTATTCACCTTGGTTAGAAACAAACAAAGTTGAGTAAATCAATATAGATGACAGATTCTATGAAAAATGTTACAACATATGACCAATATGGGCAAGCACCTTAAATAAATATTTGTCACTAAAATACATTTAGTTAACTCAACAGACCCCAAAAGCACAATATTTTTGAAACCCAACTCATAGATTTTAAGTGAATGGCATTCCAGAATCGATTAAATTTTGCAGGTCATGTCTATTAAATGTTCGGTTTCCCCACAACCTGTGAAGATATAACTGCACAATACAATGGGATGCAATGAAACAATACCTCAGTCAGTGGCACATTTTCTTATCCCTTCGCATGTTGATTGACACGGTTGTCGCTATTAATTTATTGAACCTACACATATGAAAACATAGAAACCTACACATTTGAAACATCACTGTCAAATATTTGAAACATCACTGCCATTTGCAATATGAAATGTCACAGTGAATATTAGCAGACTAATTGATCTAAATTAATACCCGATGTAAAATGGAAGAAGGTACAATTTGGAATATAGGCAGATTGGTATTGATGTTACAGTCTTGCTGATACTTTTATCATGTTAGGGATGACATTTAACCACATAAGGAGTGATGAATTCACATATGAAGGTTTTAATTCACATATAGCATTAAAACTAATCATTAATTCACATATAGCATTAAAACATTATAGCAATAAAACTAATCATTAATGGAATAAAAAAAAGGTTTTAATTAACATATGAACGAACAAAAATATGTAGATGAATGAAATAAAAAAATAAAGTGTCAAAGTTTTAAAAAAATAAAGTGTCAAAGTTTTAAAAAAATTGGGCGGAGTCTCCTTTGTTTATTGGACTATCCACCCTTCTCAAGGGACTATCCAAAAATATAAAAAAACAATTTAGTGGATACCATAAAGTAAAATACATGCTTCATACCTTCAAGTCGCTCATGGATACCAAATAAGTAAAAAAGTAAAACAATATAATAAATACCAAGTCTTACAAATTTCAATCGATTTCAAAACTGCAAAAAACTAAAATCTCCTTTCAAATTTTCAAGCAAACACAAATGACATTGGTGGCTTACTTGGAAAATGGGTGACATTCATCACATAAGGTCTACTATGCTGGGAGGTTGGCCTCAACCAATGTTGCCCTCTGTAATCACATCATTATAATATATTTAATAATTTTTATATTTTACTGTTGTTATAATATATTTATACGTTCATTTGGATCACATTAATTTGGGAATCTTGAAAATTTCATGTAATGACATAAAAGCAAAAGACCTTAAATTCCTAATTCAAATCATAAGTGAAACCAACTTACTAAAATGTGTAAAACTATTGTAATCCAAAGTTTCTACAATTGTTTTTCAAAAAATTACCAAATGACTCAACTTACCTGAATATACTGATTATGCTCTAACAAAAATATGTCGCAACCTCTGGGCTACCTGCCATATCCAAGTGAACTGTCAGGTTTCTCAATTATATAATCACAGGTTGTAAAAACAACAAATGAGAAAAAATCACTTGCACACATTATATCTGCGGAACACATAATCAGAAAAAAATTTAATGAAAAATTAAGCACTTTGTAAGATTCAGTCTGCATTCAAAATCTCCAATTGAAGCTTTAATCCACATCATCAGATTTATGCTTGTGTGTGAGACAGATATGTTCGTGTGTGATAAAAACATTCATGTATCAAAACCCACAAACGACTATGTTTATAACCAAAAATCAATCAAAATTGTAAAACCCCCCCAAAAGTCTTCAGATCTAGGGTTTTTTTGGCATGTGTACGTCCAAAAACAAAAGTTCCTCTATAACAAAACAAAGAGTATAGCAAATTTAAACCAAAATCAGATAAAAAAAATTCCAATCCACCACAACACACAATAAGAACTACTGGAGTATTAAAATTACCAACAACAATTATTTTCTATTTAGTTATCAACAATTACCAACAATAAGAGCTTTTAGTTAAATAAGAACTCGAGTATTAAAATTACCAACAACAATGATGCAAAGAATACCCACTCTCCCGTCAGAGTACTAAAATTTGATGTCAAACAAAAAATAAAATTAATTTAATCTTACAACCTATAAGAAATACAACTCTTCAAAATGTTGGAAATCAACTCGGTGAGGCTATAATTTAGACAAGAAATTAAAACTCTCATCAAAATTAGAGTATTATACTGAAAAAGTATTATAAATTAGTTGGACTTCTACCATAAGGAAAACATTCAACATGTATATCAAAACCATAACCTAAACATCAAATCGGTTAGATCTAAAAAACTAAAATCAAAACTAATGAGAATGAGAATCTAAATCACAAATAGAAATCTAAGCGGATGAAAAAAATACATCAACTTTACAACTAAAAGATAATCAGTATCGACAGTATTAATCAAAAATAGATAATAGCGTTGTATTGTTCATGCCAAGACGAAAGCTTTCTCCACCTTTGCCAAACATTGTATCCCCATATGATTATTTTATATTCAGGGTTAGTGTCAAAACGACCCATGCAGAAGTTTTTACCAAAACAATACACCTCCAAAAGAATGTACCAAATTGATTCACAGTTCATAAGCCATTTGGAACATCTTTCACATTCTCCTTCAATTGTAGGAGTCCTAATTTCTGGATCCACAGTGCATGAGTCTTTAGCGAGGGCCACTTGTAGAAGTCTTAATTTCTGGATCAATTGAAAAATCTTTTGATTTGGAAATCTTTTTTAAGAAAAAAAATGCGGTGGAACAGGATGAATTTATTAATTCTATATACTACCTAACACTTGAAAAATAGCAATGTGAATGATCTAAGGAGTCAGGTGTTATAGCAAAATAGCAGGAAAATTATATACATTTGACAACACCAAAAGCGGCAGCTGTGAAAATTGTCCAAGTCTTTTCTTACTGCATACCAAAATGTTGCTCCAAATAAAAAAAAGATACCAAAGGTGATTGTCGTAGGAAGCATTAGCTGAGAACTCGTAGCGGTCACCTGCACTGAGGAAATAGGAAATCCAGCGAGGGTGCCAACTATGACAAAAATGACGCTTGCTTTTACAGACTCCAACCTTTCTTTGCTTTTTTTTTTGTTGTTGCTCCGCCTTCGCGAACGGGTTTACAGACTCCAACCTTTCTTTGCTTTTGTTGATTGTTGATTGTTGCTCCGCCTTTGCGAACGGGTCCACAAGGCCAGATCATTGGTGGAAATGTAGTCGGAACCCTAAGTGAGTGAAGAGAGATTGAAAGAGAAAGGGGCGGGGGCGGGAGTGAAACGTTTTGTGAAAGGGGCGGGAGTGGTAAAAGAGAGAGATGAGAGAGAAGAGGGAAATTAAAGTTAATTTGTGACCACCAATAGCGGTTATAAATTAAGTATTAGGCAAAATTTGTGAGTGTCGAGAGCGGTTACAAATTTATGACTGCCAATAGCAGTCACAAATTTAGTATTAGACTAAAAGTTGTGACTGATGAGAGCGGTTACGAATTTATGACTGTCGATAGCAGTCATAAACTTAGTATTATACCAAAATTTGTGACTCCTCATAGCAGTTATAATTTTGTGACTGCTCATAAGAGTCATAACTTAGGCCTACTGATAAATTTATGACTGCTTGTGACAGTTATAAATTTTTGACTGCTTATAGGAGTCACAAATTAATTATATGGTAACATTTGTGACTCTCATTAGCGGTGACAAACTAATTGACTCAAATGTTTTTATTATCCATTGATTTTATCACCCCTAATGGGAGTTACAAATGGTTTCGTGACTGCTCCTGGGAGTGATAAGTTTGTCACCCCCATTAGCAGTCACAAAAGGGCAGTCACAAAATTAGCATTTTGGTGTAGTGCGAATTCCCCATTTACTATGTCAGCAAGACACTCACGAATGTCGAGCAACGCTACCTTCCACTGGAAAAATTGGCATATTCATAAGTCATCGCATCGCGCAATTTAAAACAATACTTTGAAGCTCACACAATCACAGTCGTCGTATTTTTTCCCTAAAAATTATTCTTCAGAAGGCCAACTTATTTAGACGGATGTCCAAATGGTCGATCGAACTTGAGATATTTGATTTACACTATCAACCAAGAACGGCGATCAAGGGAAAAGCATTGGCTCATTATATTACAAATTTTTTTAGAGATAATGGCCCCAGTGACCAACAGATTACTGATCAGTTGAGGAGCCATGAGATTGACCAGTCTAGAAAATGGAGGTTGTGTATGGATGGCGCCTCTAAGGGGGAAGGAGTATAAATTATGCTCGTCACACCAGAGAATTCCATGATCAAGCAAAGAATCGAGCATGACTTTGAGGTATTCAATAATGAAAATGAATATAAAGCCCTCGTCGCGGGACTATATAAATCTCACTGATTGGGAACAAGTCACTTTGACATATATTGCGATTCAAATCAAGTATCCAATAATGTAATGGGAGGATTCAATGTAAAAAATGAACGGATGGCGGCATACCTACAAGTGGCTCATGATTTGATGTCAAAATTTGAGGAAGTACACATTCAATAGCTCCCTCATAGGCAGAATATCCATGTCGATGCTTTAGCAGGTTTAAACTCAATAGTGGACTCTGATCTGAGAAGAACAATTAAAGTGGATGGACCCAATAATTATATATCTACAAAATGACATCCCGTCATCCGATAAAAAGCAAGCCCACCAAGTCAGGGTTAAACTTATACGATTTTATCTGGCGCCCGAATAAAACTTTATAGAAGATCCTTCATAGGTTCCTACCTCCAACGCGTACATTCAAATGACGTCAACCAATTTTTATACTAAATAAACGATGGGATCAGTGAAAGCCATGAAGGGTGAAGGTCTCTTACCTTTTTAAGAAATCAAAGAAGGGTACGGGTGGCCATATATGCTGAAAGACACAACCTGTAAGACAGTAGTTACACTAGGTTCAATAAATAACTGGATCTGGTGAGGCGTGACCCACTCCAATGAAAGATGCCTTCATGTGATTCAAGGTCTCAAGAGCAGCTGGAAGATGAAAGCTATCTATTTTTGGTAAAAATGGAGGTTCTATGATTGATATTTGAGAAGATAATGATTAGCTATGACTTTTCAACAATAATAAAGAAAAAGGAATCACTTGGGAGTGATGTTTCTTGGGAGTGAAGAGACAAGCATTTCAAGTGCTAAAGAAAGAGAAGGGGAGAGAATACTTATTAGTGCTATTTTGACATAGAAACATAGCTAACTTGTGTTGTGTTTTGACCTTGCCAAAGGGCTCTATTTATAGTATAATACTAGGGTTTATCAGGCATGTACGCACCAAAATGATATTCCTTTGAAAAGATATATGAAGTGTACTTTTTATCCAATTTCACTGCTTGTCGTTTGTCCACTTTGGCAGACAACATCTGGCACAACCCAAAGTCAAAAAACAAATATGTCGGATACAGTACCTAAAAGTATTATTTGGTAAATACCTTTTCAAATGGTGACTTAGTGAACAATACTTTGAAAACTTACGAGTAGCCTTGAGGTCCTCTCGCCAATAATAAGTTTGAAAACACTTAGGACCCTCCTATTAGTTTTATTTATTTCCTAAGGTATAGAAGTGGTTGGGCCTTATCTTGCCAACAAAACTTGCCTCTCATCCTATAAACAAAAACTCCCGCGGGATACCAACTGGCCTGCTCAAGCCCTGCTTGATCGACCAAGGCTACTTGTGTAAAGAAAGTAACAGCGTTAGTGAATATTATAATGTAGAAACATTTATAATCATTTGATTGTTCACATAGCATCGCCTCATTATCACAGGTCTACTCTTGTACTTCTTTTCCTTCTTGTCTTAGAGATGCTAGTTAAATATTCCTTCGCCATCTTTGGATATTGCTTGGTCAAGTATCCCATCTTTCGTCTTGGGTCCACTCGTATGGCACCATATCGCCATATTTAATCTGTTTTGACTTATTTTTTTTATTTGCTCTTGGGCCCACTCGCATGGTGCCCTCTCGCATGTTTGATCTATTTGGACTTTTGGCTTACTTTTATTTCATTTGTCATCTGGGCCAAATTGCATGGCTCTTATTCATTCTATTTGTACCATTTGGCCAATATTGCTTTCTTTATCTTGGGCCCTGCTCGCATAGCAACCCCCTCGCCTATGTTTGGCTGGTACCAATTCCTTTTCATCTTGCACACACTCATGTGGCACCCCATCCCCCTATTTGGATTATTTATGGGAAGTTGAATGGGTTCCCCTCTACATTAGTCCCCTCATGCAAAAGTGTTTGTATTGGTTAGAAAGGAAGAGTTTTGCACGAAATAAATCATTACTTTTTAGGAATCCGAGGAGTCTCTTTAAATAAATCATAACTTTTATTGGGCATTTAATACTTCTAATATGAGTGTCGTACTGATGGCACCTTTTAATTTCTCGAGGATACACGTGTTTCCTCAAAAATTACTCGTTGTGATTTAGGAAATCATTGCTTTGTTTTGTTTAAACCGACATTCCACTTCTTATAAATACCTTTCCCTTTCATTTAATTTTTTTACGTATGTTTTTGCCGTTAGAGAAATAAACAGAGAGTGTTTTCAAAAAAATCAAAATTCTTCCATTTCTTACCATTGTCTTCATCCTTTTTTCCCAAGAAACTCCATGGTCTCTTCTTAAGTTTCCACTGCCATCAATGAACTTTTGGTGTGTTCTTTGCCCATTCGAGTCACTGTCACCACCATTATTACTATGCGCTCCACCACTGTGACTTCATCTATGGTCGCCTCTATTGCCACCATCACTACTAGTTCTGGTAGTGTTGGCCCTTCTTTCAGTGGGGTTTCTACTCTATCCAAGGTTCAAACAAAATATCTAGATAGACGCTCAAAGAGATATTTCTCTATCTATCGTCTCGCCCCATTTTTTTCTATGAGAAGGACATTTTTATGCCCTCCCTCAAATGCTTTGAGGATGAGTTTGTTAAAAAGATCAATGAGCAACCCCTTCTTCATTTTATTGAGTCTACAGATACTCCAATTGTGCTTGTTGATAGCATTTTATCCGTGCGAGTGGACATAGGTGATTTCCCCTTTTCCAACATCAACATTAATGTCTATGCGGCGGGGGTGGGGGCAGCTAGAGGAGAGGGACCTCTAGGTTTATTATGTTATGATTGTTCCAACCCACAAGGCTGTTATCGAGTGGTTGGTCCATCACTAATACTGGGGCCACTAAGCATGTGGGAGGAGTAGACAGAATGCCCTTACTGTGTTGACATCACTAAGATTGAGGCCACTAAGCATTCCATTGCTAAGTGGAAAATATATTGGTTTAGAGATTTCGAGCCAACTCTCAATAAGGGGAGTTCAAGTAAAGCCACCAAAAGAAAAGATGGCCCTAAGATTAACTCTTCCACCCAGGAGGTTTTTATTTCAAAGGAGGGCAAATGACTCTCCACAAGAGTTGGTCTTTCGCCTTATTGTTAAGTTTGCTCGAGGGAGGAATGTGCCCCTTATTGCTCTCACTCTTGGGTCTATGTACACTTGATTGGACCATACTCAAATGTACATGGAGAGTTACATGGTAATTTTGATGTGGATAATTTTTTTAACTCCTTCATACTCATAGGGTTTTTATAGAGCGATTCCTCAATCCCCTGAGCCTCGCTCGCTGCACAGTCAGGCCTCTTGCATTGCGAGGTGGTACAAGAAGTCTCCAAAGAACCTATGGGAATGTTTATAGATAACACTAATGAAGTTTTCATTTCGTCCTTACTTCAAGGGAGTGGGTGACATTTTTTCCTGGGAATTCTTCTCAGCTCCACCTAGGACTTTTCTTCGTCCTGCCAGCACGAAGTCTGTACCTGATTGCCCCTATATTTTTGTCATGGCAATTTTGTTTCCCTATATTATTCCTTTATTGACAAATTTTGGTCAGGGAGTGGAGTTCTATCATTCGAAGTGTGTGAGGAGGAAGTTTGACTATGATCAAGGGAGTTACACCCTAGACTTTCCGACTAGCCTCTCACCGACAGACTTGTACCTGGAAGCTTATGCATATTTTTCCCCCTAATGGGATCCTATTGAAAACTGATAACTTTGGTAACTTCTTCATAACCCCTCGTGATTATATTCCCTCCTTTAGCCACTCGTGGTTTGTCTTATGGCAATGCCAAATCACGTTGATAAAAAATTGAATCAAAAATGTCCCCCACGAGTCTTTTTCCATTCTTATCCCCACCAATGACAAGTAATTAGTCAAAAGGACTCCAAAGTAAATTTGGCATCATAGTTGTGTCGAGAAAACCCCACTCAATCAGGTCACTACTATTTTGGTAACGCCTTTTACGTGAGGAAACCATCTATACCAAACACCCTGAGCCCAAAACTCAGTAGGCAAAGGGGTAGGGTAAGGGAAAGGAAAAATATAAATTCCTTTCCAAGAGGAAACATCCTGACACCGATGTTTCAAACTTTATTCCAGATCAACTAGAGGTGGCTACTTCTTCCAGTTCACCAGTGAGGATTCGAGCAACCAAACAGAAGAAGAGGAAAACTAAACCCACTGGTCCCTCTACTATACCAGATCAAGATTCAGACACTAACACTTTTGTCATTAATAATACCTTTCAAATAGCTCACGAGCAAGGCTATGAGGCCCTTGGTGTTTCGCTTTCCCCGCCATCTACCTCACTAGCCCCTCCTCTTATAGAAGTTACTCTTGTCACTTCTTTCTTACTTAGTAAATTATAAGTCACGGGGTTACAAGTGCTTGGCCCTCGTCTTCCTCATCTGAAGAGGAACTTGTTGATTATGGAAGTACCCTTTCCTATGATTACAATAGTTATTCTTCAAATGACATTGGTGATTTTGATATTAACCAAAGTAACTCGCTTGACACTTGTGCTTTCTTGACAGCTTCGAGAGGTTCTAATGTGGACTGGGAACCTTCCATTGGTGATGATCATGACACCATGATTTATTCTCCTTCCACTACCAGCCCCACTACTGGGCATTTTCCCTATGGGCAAACTCCTCTCCGGGATCGTGTAAGTTTTTTAGCACCTTTGTTTTAATTATTCTTTTTCCATTTGTTTTGCTTGTATATTTCAATATGTTACTAACTTCAATTCTTTTTTTCTCCTTTTTCTTGATTAGGTTTCCACTGTGGGGACGAGTGGCCCCTCATAAGTGAAGGCCACCCCCTCATTTCTGTCTCCCCTTGTTCCTCCAGTGCCTTTTCTTCCGGAGAGGAAATATATGCTTGTGTCCCCTCTAAGCCTTGCTCACAAGGTCTGTATATAAAGTCTTAAGACTTGTATTTTCTTATTTTCTGTTCCTTTAGAACTTTTTGAGTATTTTTTTGTCTATCTTTTTTTATCTTGTAGCTTCCCACCATATTCCCTACTTCTATGAGGGGCTCTCTATATATGCTCAAAGTATTTATCAAGCTTTCCAAAAAAATGTGTCAAGTCTTATTACCTATGCCTGCTTTGGATTCATTCATGTACTCTTATATGTGCACGTTTTCTTCTTTGGTAGGTGACTGTAGCCCCCACTTCTGCCACCTGCTTCCTCCATAGCGAGCAGCTCTTTAGTTGGGCCCTCAACTATCATCCCTACCAGTTCTGCAATGGTATCTTTTTATGATTATTTTCCTTTTATGTTTTTTTTATTCTTTCCTGTAACTATCACAACTCTATTCTTATTATATCTAAACTTTGAGTTACAGGACTTTCTTTAGAGTAATCCCCCCACTAGTGGGGGAGTACTCCTACTCAAAGGGGTGATTATTCCTATATTTCCCTCTTCCGGGAGGATACCTGTTCCCCGGGTATGCCTTCCTACAGATAACATGCCACAATTTCAATCCTTCCCAACTCAGTCTATTTATAATATAGCTTCGAATAGGCATGTATCACATATCTCTTCCTCAACACTGGTATTTAGCTATGTAGCTTTGTCATTTTCCACTTGGACTCTTCTTGACAATTTCTTTGTTGACAGGTTGGTATGAGCATTCCTCCAGTCCCTGTGATTTATTTGAGTCCTCCCCCCCCCCCTGAGTTCAGGTACTTGATTTATCATGCTTCTAGCATTTCACAGCTTGTGATTTGTGTTTCACTTTAGCCATTATTTGTTCTTTCTTCATTCATATTTTAGGCGAGCACTAGCACCCCCTCGTCAATCATACCTTTAGTGAGTGTTCTCGTGAGTGGCTTACTTGATGTGTCATCCCAAATATTCACTTTCTCTTCTTTTGATCTCTCTATACTTTTATTTTTTTTCTTTGTGTATGAACATCTTGGATTATAATTGTCTCATTTTTCTTTAGGTAATCCCCTCGAGTGTTTCTAGCATTGGGGAACCTCCAGTAAGCTTGGCAGTGAGCACCCCCTCGTTAGGGGACCCTCAGGTATTTATTATCTTATACCAGGTATTTCACCTAATTTTATTTCTTTACTGTGCAAAGTATCTTGGTGACACTTTTCCTATTTCTTTATTTTCAAGCTAGTGGCACCAAAGTTCGTATATCTGTGGGACATCCTGTGAGCAATAGTGAAGTGATTGCTCAGGTATCATCCAATTATTTTTCATTTTAAACTTTCTTTTACTGTGCAAGTACTTACTAACGCATCCATGTTTCCTTATTCTCATGTTAGTGCTACGAGTGTTCCTGTAAGGCCCAAAAACATGATTAGGAAGGTTAATTACATGATTAATTATAACTTAGGAGTTATAAGTTATATATTGGTTATGTGGTTAAATGCATCATAAATTATGTTTTTAATGCATGATTATTTTTATAAACGTAAATTAGGGTGTTGATACGAAATTGGCAATGTTTGGTCGCCAAATGTGAAAGTTTTGAGATTTTCGGTACATTGCCACTTTCCAGTTCGAGCCCAAATTAGGCGTATTAATTTTATGATTTTGGAAAAACACAAAATATGAAAGTTGTATATGTTTAAGTTATGTACTCATAGACACAAAGAGAGAGTAAATCGGGGCCCGTGATAGTGAGTAATGGTAATTTTACCAAGGTGGGACAAATGTATCATTAATGAAATTGTCTAATTCGACCTTTCATCCAACCAATCACGTGTTACCACTACCCCTATTGCTATTGGACCACTATAAAACTTATTTCTGATTATAAATGAGAGGTATGTCTTCTTCCTCATAAGAATAACAAGTTTTTCCTAAAGAGAGAGAAACAGAAGAAAGTTAAGGAAGAGATCTTTGGAAAATTTCTATAAATCGAGGAATCCTCGTAAAGTAATTACATCTTTATTAAAGTTGGTCACATGGATGAGTTCTATACTTGGCATGTTTTTATTTTTGATTTGGATGTATATTTTAATGATACCCATATTGTTGAATTGTGTTGGAACAAGGATGGGTAAAGAACATAAGTTAGAACTGGAGCTAGGATCGTAAATGCATACTTTAAAGTCCTAAATTTACATCATCTTTTCGTAAAGCATTTTGATTTAGAAAATTCATGATTATGATGTATATTTCTGATAAATCATGTTTATTATATGTTTCCATGAATTATACCCAAGGTCAAGGTTATGTATGCTTAAAAATGTTAAGTTATGCCTTAATGTTCAATTTTGACCTAGTTATGCTAAAATGGCATAAATCATGGAATACTTATTGGAATTGAGTGTTCAAGTTGGAAAGTAAAATATACTCATACATGTATAACATATCCGAAAATTGTGTAAAAATACCAAGGAATTAACCCTTGGTGATAGTTTGAAGTTTTGGTTTAAAATCTGCCCTAAAGGAGCAAGAATGCATACCAGGTGTTTGACGTTTTGCTCGACATAGAAAATGAGCCCTAAAAATTATGAAACATTAATTTTGTATTATTCAATATTTTTACTTATATTGGGTGGAATATCATGCAAATTTATATTGTATAAAAAGAATGAAAATTCCAGGAAGTTGAAGTTGTGTTGTTGTTTTTCTTGAGAAACGATTTGGAAAAGGTTGTAATAAAATAGGCATAACTTTGTCTAGGGAATTCGTAAATTAATTTCGTAAATTGTGTTAGAACCCTAATTAATTGGGTGTTATAAAATTTTTAAGTATCATATTTAATTTCTCTTCAGTTATTTATGATTGACCAAATGATGTGATGTATTACTGGGTTTGATGTTAATCAGTATATTCAAATACTAATGACATTTACTTGTTAGGTGGGGAAGCAAATAATACTACCATACCAAGGAAGTAGATTGGTATTAATCTTAGCACTAAATCCAAGGTGAGTGACCTATCCTATAAAATATAGATACTTTTATGTTCATATGGAAATGTGTAGTTAAACACATGTGCTAAAATGCTTATGGGAGTGATGTCGTATTTAGGAAACATATGCATATGATTACAAATGTTACGCGATCTTATATAATGATATGGACTAGTGATTCCTTTATCTAATGTTAAGGGCTGGTGGGTCCTACGGGATGCAGAGGCCCCGTTGATCCAATTTAAAGGTTTGTTGTACTCGGGCCTAATTAGGGGATTTGGTGTTCCCCATTAACTGGGAGTTGTCCAGGCTTGCGAGAGTGACACAATTCCTATTGGGTTATAACATTAGAAAATAAAAATGGTTATTTTAAATGATTATATGTGTGGAATATGGTCATTCACTAAGATTGTGTTGCTTACACTCCTCTAATGCTATGTTTCAGGTACGCCTATCAATTGGAGTTCACTGCCAAGTTAGGACCTTAAAACGGGGGAGTGACGGATATCTAGTATGGTTTGAATATCAAGAATCTTGTTGTGTAAATATTAAACTAAATATCTTGGTTATGTAAAGTTGTGTAGTACTTATGGGTTACATGTAAGTTATGTTTTCATCTACACATACCTTTGGGAAAAAAAATCTCATGCTATTTTTCCTTAGAGATTTAAATTAAAGCATTGTTTATTGTTTAAGGCAATTTATCGCTAATTTAACAAGTATGAGTTTAACTTAATTAAGTCGGGGCACGATAACTTGGTATCAGAGCGTGGTTATTAGTTTTTGGACAGGGTGTGAGGGTCTAGATTGGCAGTGGACACTAGAACGTGAGTTTGCTATGTGTTTGGATTTTGACTAACAATGTTACTATTAAACTGCTGCAATTGTATTTTGTTTAAATTATTTATATTGCAGTGAGTGATGAATCCACATGAGCCGCATGATAGAGCGAAAGGTGAGGCATCCTATGTACCTAATAGTCAGCAAGGACATATCCATATTAAAGTGGATGAACCGAAGGTGCAACAACAACCTATTGATGATGTGGGAAGAATATAACGTGTTGTGGCACAACTGGTGGAAGAAGAAAGAGGTGGAGTACTTGGCGGTGATAGGGATATATTAAATGAGAGGTTCATGAAGTTAAGTCCTCCAGCATTTACGGGGATTACGGATCCGTTAGTGGCAGAGGGGTGGATTCGAAAAATGGAAATAATATTCAAGGTGATGGAAGTGCGAGATGAACAAAAGGTTTTGTTAGCAACCTTTAGATTGGAGGAGGATGCAAAGTTATGGTGGGATGCTACAGAGAGGTTACTTACTACGATTGGGGGAGTAGTGCCAGCAAAACCTCCACCAATTATATGGGAGAGGTTTGTGAAGGTGTTCTTTGAAAAATATTTCTCAGGGCTTTATAGGAAAGAGAAAGAGGAAGAATTTATCACGTTGAAACAGGGGAACCGAACAGTGGCAGAGTATGAAGCTTTATTTATATCTTTGTCTAGATTTGAACCTAACTTGGTGAGGACGGAAGAAAGTATATGTGATCGGTTTCAAACCAGGCTGAGTGTAGATATAAAAAGCATGGTTGCTAATATGAAGATCACGGATTATGTGGACTTGGTGGATAGGGCCATGGTGTCAGAAAAGTCAATAAAAGAAATGAAAGTTGAACACTCGAAGAAAGCTAGACAAGATGGTATAAGATCATATGGATGGGAGACGGGAACCTAAACTTAGAGTCTAGCACAAGGAGTACCTAAAGGCTAAGAATTTAAAAATAATAGAAATGCACGTGGAAGATTTCAAGCTCGAGGTGGAAGGACTAGGATGAATCAGTCAGAAAATGCATCTGTGTGGGACCGAGGGCCGTGTTTTGTTTTAGATGTGGTGATCAAGGGCACATGTCTCGAGAGTGTACAATAGCTGAGACGACACCTTTGTGTTTTCATTGTCATCAATCGGGGCACTAACGAAAGAATTGTCCAGCGATGGGAGCTACAACTTCAGTTGGGAGTGTGACAGTAGGAGATAGGATTTCTACACCGAAAGTACACAGGGGAGGTAGAGGAGTCGTGTCTCAAAACCAAGGCCAAGGCAGAGTGTTTGCACTGACGCAACAAGATACACAAGCTATGCCTAACGTAGTGACATGTACACTTCCTATTGGTGATAAAGATGCTTCTGTGTTGATAGATCCTGGTTTTACACATTCTTTTGTGTCTTTGCTTTATCTGTTGCATCTTTATAAACCATTATCATCATTAGATTCTGGTTTAGCTATTGTTACTCCAGTAGGGGGGGGGGATTGAGAGGGTATATAGGGAGTGTGTGGTGCGAGTGGGTGAAAACGAATTACTAGTTGACTTATTACCTCTCGATATGCGCGAGATTGATGTAATACTGGGTATAGATTGGTTAGCCTAATATCATGTATATTTGGATTGATTTAAAAAGGAGCTAGTGTTTCAGTTACCGAGTGAACCTGAATTTAAATTTATTGGAGAACGAAATGTCACTCCAACATGTTTGATTTCTTCTACAAAATGATATGAACTGCTAAGGAAAGGATGTGAGGGTTATCTTGCCCATGTGGTGGACATAAGACAAGAGGCTGGAAAACTATCAGATATACCAGTGGTTAATGAGTTTCCAGATGTCTTCCCAGAAGAACTCCCAGGGTTAGCACCAGACCGTGAGGTAGAATTTGCGATTGAGTTGGTACCAGGCACTGCACCGATATCTATTGCACCATATCGTATGGCACCTATAGAATTAAAAGAGATAAATATACAATTGCAATATTTGTTATCGTCATCTATTACACCATATCGTATGGAACCTATAGAATTAAAAGAGCTAAAGATACAGTTGCAAGAATTAAAAGAGACTATGCAATGATTATCGTCAATTGAATAAAGTGACTATCCTTAATAAATACCCACTACCCCGAATTGATGACTTGTTTGATCAGTTGCAAGGAGCCAGAGTGTTTTCCAAGATAGATCTCAGATCCGGATATCATTAATTGAAAGTAAGAGATTGTGACATTTCTAAAACGGCGTTTTATTCCGGGTATGGACATTATGAATTTCTTGTCATGCCATTTGGGTTAACAAATGCATCGGCTGTATTCATGGATTTGATGAACCGTATATTTCACCCATACGTGGATGCTTTTGTTATTGTCTTCATTGATGATATTTTGATGTATTCTCGTAGTAGGGATGAGCATGAACACCACCTGCGTATTATTTTATAGACCTTGGGAGAGAAGCAGTTGTATGATAAATTTTCTAAATGTGAATTTTGGCTAGACAGGGTAGTATTTTGGGGGCATGTTATTTCTGCTGATGGTATTTGTGTTGATCCCAAGAAGGTAGAAGTAGTAATTAATTGGGAAAGACCAACTAGTGTGACGGAGGTACGTAGCTTTTTGGGATTGGCGGGCTATTACAGGAGGTTTATACCAGGGTTTTCTTCTATTGCATTTCCATTAACTAAGCTTACCAGAAAGGAGAACAAGTTTGTGTGGACTGGCGATTGTGACAAAAACTTTGAAAATTTAAAGGGTAAGTTGACATCAGCTCCAGTATTGACTATCCCAACGGGTACAGAAGGTTTAGTTATTTATAGTGATGCCTCGTATCATGGACTCGGTTGTGTGTTAATGCAGCATGGAAAGGTAATCTCTTTTGCCTCTCGATAATATAAAAATACATGAACGCAACTACCCTACACACGATCTTGAGTTGGTTGCAGTAGTTTTTGCATTAAAAATCTGAAGACACTACTTATATGGTGTTAGTTGTGAAATTTTTACTGACCATCAAAGCTTGAAATACTTGTTTACACAAAAAGACTTGAACTTGAGGCAAAGAAGGTGGATGGAACTTATAAAAGATTATGATTGCACGATACATCACCATCCGGGTAAAGCTAATGTTGTTGCTAATGCTTTGAGTAGAAAATCTCTAGGCATAGTATCTTGTATTTATTGTATTCGAGTTGACGTGCTGAGAGAGTTAGTTTTAATGGGGGTGGAATTAACTTTGAATGAATCTTACGAAATAGTATAACATTTAAATGTTAGACCCACGTTGATAGACTGGATAAAATAAGCACAGGAAGGAGATACAAAGTTAGAGAAAGTTAGAGATAATATGAAAAAGGGTAAAACAAATGAATTTTCTATTCGTGATAATGACATTGTTATGTACGATAACCGTTTTTGTGTACCTAATATGCCTGATTTAAGAAGAACAATTTTAGAGGAAGCGCATTGTTCTTTATATGCTATGCATCCAGGGAGCACGAAACTATATAGAGATTTGAAACAATGTTATTGCTGGCCGGGAATGAAACACGACATTGCAGATTTTGTTGCTAGATGTCTAGTTTGCCAACAGGTGAAGGTGGAGCATCAGAAGCCAAGTGGTTTACTACAGCCCTTACCTATTCCTGAGTGGAAATGGGAGCATGTTACTACAGATTTTGTTATAGTTTTACCAAAATCATCACGAGGGTTTGATTCTATTTGGGTTGTTGTTGATAGGTTGACTGAGTCTGCACATTTTCTTCCCGTTAAAGCTACTTACTCCATGGATAGATATGAAAAAATATATGTGGATGAGATTATCAGATTGCATAGTGCACCTGTTTTTATTATTTCTGATCGAGATCCTAAGTTTACTTCTCACTTTTGGCCTAGTTTACAACAAGCTTTGGGGACTAAATTGAAATTTAGTACAGCTTTTCATCCTTAAACTGATGGGCAGTCAGAAAGAACGATCCAAAAACTTGAAGACATGTTACGAATGTATGTATTGGAGTTCAAGGGAAGTTGGGATGAACACTTACCACTAATAGAGTTTGCTTATAATTATAGTTATCATTCGAGTATTGATATGGCTCCTTATGAAGCTTTGTATGGGAGAAAATGCAGAACTCCAGTGTGTTGGACTGAAGTAGGAGAACGTAAACTTCTTGGGCCAGAAATTGTACAACACACTACTGAAAAGATTAATCTTATCCATAATCACTTAAAGGTGGCGCAAAGTAGACAGAAAAGTTATGGAAACAACCAAAGGAAAGAATTGAAATTTGAGGAAGGTGATCGAGTATTCCTACGTGTTTCTCCTTGAAGAGGGGTTATGAGATTCAGGAAGAAGGTAAAGTTAAGTCCCAGGTACATTGGCCCTTATGAGATAGAGAAACGGGTTGGAGCTGTAGCTTATAAATTGGCGTTACCACCAGAATTATCCCGGATACACGATATTTTTTATATATCCATGTTACGTAAGTATGTGCCCGATCCTTCACATGTGTTTATCTCACAACCGATAGAGCTTCAAGATGACTTAACCTATGTGGAGGAACCAATTGCTATTCTAGATCGAAAGGAGCAAGTGTTACGTAGTAAAACCATTTCACTGGTTAAAGTGATGTGGAGAAGTCAGAATGTGGAGTATGCAACCTGGGAAGGGGAGGGTAACATGAAGAAGCAATATCCTTATCTATTTGGTAAGTTTCTTATGCCTTAAATTTCTAGGACGAAATTTTTATAAGAGGGGTAGATTTGTAAGGCCCTAAAACATGATTAGGAAGGTTAATTACATGATTAATTATAACTTAGGAGTTATAAGTTATAAATTGGCTATGTGGTTAAATTAATCATAAATTATGTTTTTAATGCATGATTATTTTTATAAACGTAAATTAGGGTGTTGATACGAAATTGGCAATGTTTGGTCGCCAAATGTGAAAGTTTTGAGATTTTCGGTAAATTGCCACTTTCCAGTTCGAGCCCAAATTAGGCGTATTAATTTTATGATTTTGGAAAAACACAAAATATGAAAGTTGTATATGTTTAAGTTATGTACTCATAGACACAAAGAGAGAGTAAATCGGGGCCCGTGATAGTGAGTAATGGTAATTTTACCAAGGTGGGACAAATGTATCATTAATGAAATTGTCTAATTCGACCTTTCATCCAACCAATCACGTGTTACCACTAACCCTATTGCTATTGGACCACTATAAAACTTATTTCTGATTATAAATGAGAGGTATGTCTTCTTCCTCATAAGAATAACAAGTTTTTCCTAAAGAGAGAGAAAGAGAATAAAGTTAAGGAAGAAATCTTTGGAAAATTTCTATAAATCGAGGAATCCTCGTAAAGTAATTACATCTTTATTAAAGGTGGTCACATGGATGAGTTCTATACTTGGCATATTTTTATTTTTGATTTGGATGTATATTTTAATGATAACCATATTGTTGAATTGTGTTGGAACAAGGATGGGTAAAGAACATAAGTTAGAACTGGAGCTAGGATCGTAAATGCATACTTTAAAGTCCTAAATTTACATCATCTTTTCGTAAAGCATTTTGATTTATAAAATTCATGATTATGATGTATATTTCTGATAAAACATGTTTATTATATGTTTCCATGAATTACACCCAAGGTCAAGGTTATGTATGCTTAAAAATGTTAAGTTATGCCTTAATGTTCAATTTTGACCTAGTTATGCTAAAATGGCATAAATCATGGAATACTTATTGGAATTGAGTGATTCAAGTTGGAAAGTAAAATATACTCATACATGTATAACATATCCGAAAATTGTATAAAAATACCAAGGAATTAACCCTTGGTGATAGTTTGAAGTTTTGGTTTAAAATCTGCCTTAAAGGAGCAAGAATGCATACCAGGTGTTTGACGTTTTGCTCGACATAGAAAATGAGCCCTAAAAATTATGAAACATTAATTTTGTATTATTCAATATGTTTACTGATATTGGGTGGAATATCATGCAAAGTTATATTGTATAAAAAGAATGAAAATTCCAGTAAGTTGAAGTTGTGTTGTTGTTTTTCTTGAGAAATGATTTGGAAAAGGTTGTAATAAAATAGGCATAACTTTGTCTAGCGAATTCGTAAATTAATTTCGTGAATTGTGTTAGAACCCTAATTAATTGGGTGCAAGGTTCTAAAAAATGCGGGGCGTGATTGAGGCGTGGAGGCCAAGCCTTAAGCCTTAGAAGCCTAGGCGGGCCTAGGCGTAAAAAGGCGTGAAAAGGTGTTTAGGCCTTCTTAATATACTTTAATATTTTTTAACCATAACAAGGCTATTAAAATACAAAAAATTCACATATCATAAAAATATGTCTGAATATATGCAAATTAAAATACTATCTGATTATTTTGGATAAGATAATGGTCCGGTTTGTAAACAAATTCTTTAAAAGGCGACATCGTTTCACTAAGGCATTGTTGTTTTTAGAAAAAAGTGTGTCGTAAAGATTTTACCAAGAATATGGTGTGAAAAGCGTAAGGCGAGGCGTTTATCCTAAGCCTTAAGCCTAGGCGTGCCTAGATGGAGCCTAGGCGGGTTTTTTAGAACAGTGATTGGGTGTTATAAAAATTTTAAGTATCATATTTAATTTCTCTTTAGTTATTTCTGATTGACCAAATGATGTGATGTATTACTGGGTTTGATGTTAATCAGTATATTCAAATACTAATGACATTGACTTGTTAGGTGGGGAAGCAACTAATACTACCATACCAAGTAGTTTGGTATTAATCTTAGCACTAAATCCAAGGTGAGTGACCTGTCCTATGAATTATAGATACTTATATGTTCATATGGAAATGTGTAGTTAAACACATGTGTTAAAATGCTTATGAGAGTGATGTCGTATTTAGGAAACATATGCATATGATTAAAAATATTAAGCGATCTTATATAATGATATGGACTAGTGAGTCATTCATCTAATGTTTAGGACTGGTGGGTCTTATGGGATGCAGCGGGCCCGTTGATCCAATTCAAAGGTTTGTTGTACTCGGGCCTAATTAGGGGATTTGGTGTTCCCCATTAACTGGGAGTTAATTGGACTGGCAGGTCCAGGCTTGCGAGAGTCACATAATTCCTATTGGGTTATAACATTAGAAAATAAAAATGGTTATTTTAATTGGTTATATGTGTGGATTATGGTCATTCACAAAGCTTGTGTTGCTTACACTCCTATAATGTTATGTTTCAGGTACGCCTATCAGTTGGAGTTCACTGCCAAGTTAGGACCTTGCAACGGGGGAGTGACGGATATCTAGTATGGTTTGAATATCAAGAATCTTGTTGTGTAAATATTAAACTAAAGATCTTTGTTATGTAAAGTTGTGTAGTACTTATGGGTTACATGTAAGTTATATTTTCATCTACCCATACCTTCGGAAAAAAAATCTCATGCTATTTTTCCTTAGAGATTTAAATTAAAGCATTGTTTATTTTTTAAGGCAATTTATCGCTAATTAACAAGGATGAGTTTAAATTAATTAAGTCGGGGCGCGACAGTTCCAATATTTGTGGAACGACTTGGGAGCATTAATGCGTGTGAGGTATTATAATGTCATACCTTATTCACTTTTTTCTGTCTGCTCCCCTTTTTATTTCTGACTTTCACTGTGCAAGTACTTCAACAACACTTCCCTATTTCATTATTCTTAGGTTAGTGCATTAAATGTTCCCATGTTTGTTGAACAATCTGTGAGTGCCATAGCGAGCACTTCTCAAGTATTATACTATCATACCTGATTTGTTATTTTTTGTGTATATTTTTTTAGAGTTTTTCTTTTATTGTGCTCGACTAACATCATCTTATTTTAGCATTTGTCAGATTAGCACTATGTGTCAGAGATAATTCCCCGGCTTCTCTGGTAACATTCGGACTCGTCTTGGCTTGGGAGTAAGCTATTTCTCATTATTTTTGTTTTTCTATCATCTCACTTATTTGGTTTCTTTCAATCCCTTTTTTGCTCCTTCCCATTCCTCTTTCACACCTTTGTTTTCAGGGTCATGCGAGTGATCCAGCGGAGGTAGCTGATGACAATGAGCCAAGCTCTTAATCCACTCAAACTGATGGAGCCCATGGGGAGAAATCGGACCAGTAGTTTTCCGTACCACCTCCTGAACCTGATTCTATTAACATAAGATATGATGCCATTGATATGGAGGCCCCCGAAGGTTTTATGAGGGACTTTTGGCATGAGGAGTTCCCTAAGAGGTTTAGATATCACGAGTGAGAGGTCCTGGACTTAATTATTGAACACCACTTAGAGACTTTCACTACTTGGAGTGTTCTCAAAATTGACAGCCTAATAGTTCTCAACCTCAAGGCTCTTGCCAGTCATGTGCACAAGTTCATGTTTATTGCTTCTATTGACCTTACCAGTGCCAATACTCTCCTTTTCTTGGTAGTTATTCATGACTTGAAGAGTTTCTACCACTTTAAGATTGATTATCTCGATGCCTTCGCGAGCCACCTCATTGGTTTCCCCTTCAAGAAGTTAGTAAAGTCTAGAACGTCCAAACAGGCCAGGGTCGAGAGACACCCTGTGGAAGTTGCCAACTTTCCCAAGAAAATCCAGGTGCTGGAGGCCAAGTTGGCCAAGGTTTTAGGTGGTGACACTGAGGATGATGCTTGATTATCTTGACTTTAGGAGGAATTTACGCGAGATGTTGGCCCCTATTTTGAGGATTTTCATTCCCGAGAGAATCTTCTCATTTTTAATCCAATTGAATCATTGTAAACAAACTTCTTTTTTTGTAACTTCAAGGAATGCTCAATTTTGAGCAGGTCCTTTATGTTAATGAGAATGAGAATTTTTTTTGCTTCACTCATTTGTCTTTATTCCTTTTTGCATTTTCCACACTTAGACTTTTATCTGCTTGTTGTGAATTGATAATGTGGGAGTACTTGCTCACAACTTGGCAAGTAATTCATTGTAACTGCCCCATAATCTGTGGGGTGTTTATTCTATACTTCTTTTAGAACTTAAAGAAAATTTAAAGGGGGGTCAACCCCCGCAAGATATTTTTTTAATAATCGTGTTATTTAAATAAATAATTCGTAGAACAAAAATAAAGGCATCATATTACTTTTTCAAGCTTGTTCTTAAAATAAAACAAAACTGTCATTTTTTTAGATTATTAATGAAGAAATATTGTGTACCTTATATTCTGTTAAGTACTTGAGCTCTTATGAGTGGAGGGAGTTTGCTCATTATACTTTATCCTTGGCAGTTATATATCCCCCTAAGTATAATGAGTAATGTTCCTCAAATTCAAGACCCTCTCATAAACTATAAGAGTCAAAATTTATTCTTCCTATAAAATTTAATAGTTTAGGGCAAAAGTATTAGGCAAGAAAATATGGAGTCATCCACTCACATTATTAGTGAGTGAGTGCACAAGAGATATTGAAAGTAAACATAACATAAAACCGTTATAAAAGAAATCCCATGGATGACTGGTCAAAAGGAACTGTATTCATTCATTTTCTGTAAGGTAATGCCTATCTTTATTGTTACAATAATTTCTTGCTTAAAATTTCCTTTTCCTAAAAGGATTAACTTTTTTAGGTTTAATTATTGAAATCATAAAAAAATTATAATACATAAAGCATAGTTTTTTTAGCCACTTGTAGTTGATGGACTGGATGCATTTACTCCCGGGTTCTGAAATCTAACAATAGCCTGACTTCCCCACTCCTCGCACCACAAAGGGTCATTCCCAGTTTGGTTTAAACTTTTACGTTGACATGCTCCTCATATGGTGAGTGGATGCCCGTAGGATCAAGTATCCCACCTAGAATTCTATAGGCTTAACCAAATTTTCATAAGCCTTAGATAGTTATTGGGTCTAGACTTTGAAATCTTCTTTGTTCTTATCTCGGTTATCATCCGGAGCTTCTAGGTGAATGTGTCTTGGATCAGGTATGAGATCATGGCTTAGAGCCACTGGAGTTGAAAGTAATGTTGGCTCTACTAGCAAGATAACTTTTGTCCCGTAAACCAGGGAGAAAGGGGTAAAACCCGTTGTCTTTCTCTTCGAAGTTCTATAAGCCCATAGGACCATTGGCAACTTTTCATCCCATGCCCCTAGAAAGTTTTCCATCATCTTTTTCAAAATATTAATCAGCGTCTTGTTCGTGGCCTCTGATTGACCATTCCCCTTGGGGTAGGAGATGGTTGAAGTGTTTTAGACGATTTTATACTTGTCTGTGAGGAAACCTATCTCTTTGCATACAAACTACTTCCCATTATCCGTAAGGATAACCTTTGGAATGCCAAACCTACTGATTATGTACTCCTATCTGAATTGTGTCACTACTTAAGCAGTTGCCCTACTCAAGGGGATCGTTTATGCCCATTTGGTGTACAGTTCTGTGGCAATAATAATAAAAGCTTTTCCGTGAGAAGCTGGGCTGATCTTTCCCACTAGATCAATTATCTAAGGGCGAAAGAGGTAGGGGTTGCTAAAACTCTGCAAACTCACTGAGGGGGCATGGACCGTATTACCATGCACTTGGTACGCTCTACACTTTTTCACGAAGCTGAGAGAATTGACCTCCAATATTGTACAATAATACCCCAGTGTCATTAATTGATCGTACAGTTTAGCACCGCCCATGTGGGAAGCTTCGTGAGCTTCCTTTAGCACTTTCTCTAAATCTCCCCCATCACGCACTGTAGTGCCTTCTCGTTATCCCCATTCCTGTAGAGCTCCCCTTCTAACAGGTAGAAACAAGTAGGCCTTTTTATTAAGTATATCTCATCCGCTCTTTTAGCTGGTAATTTTTCGTCCTTGAGGTATGTAATATAGGGCTTCCTCCACTCTTTAATTTTTTTTCACTAAATTAGCTTTAGCCGATTGAGAAAATTATCTCAAACTTTAAAAAACTCTACTGCAGACGAGCGGCCTCTACACTCATAGTGGGACAATTATAACTCCCTCGCTACAACCGTCGGCAAAGTGGGATATCAGTATCCCCACAACGTTTCCTATGAATTGCTATCAGTCTCTCTTTGACTTCCTCTTCTCCTATACATCTTGCCAAAAATACACTTGGGCTTTTGAAGTAGAGTGTCCCTTAGAGCAGGTGGTAGTTGACCAGCCCAAACATCTTCAACTTTCCTTCTCTTGTTTCTAGCCACTTCACGATCAGGTATCTCCAATCTTCCAACTCCTCACTTAGGAATAATGACTTTACTGTTATCGGCACCATTCTTCGTCGTACTGTGATGGTAGACTCCTGCTCTTCCATCTCCATCTTTTGAGTTATCACCGCTAATATTCCCGGATGCCTATTCATTATCCGTGCGTACATTTCTATCTTCACCTCTAGAAATTTTCCAAGCAGCCTCTGAATAATCAATTAATACGGGGCCAGGTTGGCATGCTTGAGTGAGAACTCTCCATTTAACTTATTTGACGACCAAGTTAGAATCCCCTCTGATACACAACACTATAATGCCTCTCCTTAGCGCCTCCAACAGGCTAAGTGTGAGGGCCTCATAGTCCACCTCATTTTTAGAACATTTGAAATCTAGCTTAAAGGAAATAGTGACTTTTTCCTTACCATTAGAGAGGATGATGTCAGCCCTGCTTATTCCTTGAGCACAAGAGTCGTCAAACTCCATCTTTCATTCCTCCATCTCTTCTACTAGACAGGTTTAAAAATGTTCACTCGATAACTCGTTGCTGGGAGGCTCAAAGTTTTGGCTTAGAAAATTGGCCAATAAATCAGCCACTACTTGACTCTTGATAACTTTTGGGATAACAAATTTCAAATCATATTCAGACAGTATCAGAAACCACCTAGCCTCTTTACCCACTAAGATGGTTCGTGCTAACAGATATTTGATAGGGTCACACTTTGTGATGATATGCACCGTAAAGGTGAGCAAATCGTGCCTCAACTTCTGTGCTATAAACAACAAGGATAAACAATGCCACTCTACACTTATGTATTTGGGCTCTATTCCTGAGATCACATGTGATAGATAGTATACTGACCGCTCTATTCCCGCCTTATCTTGGGCAATCAGGACCCCTATAGACCGCTCGATTGAGGTTAGATACAACAGCAAGGGCGCACCCGCTTCTGGTGGAATCATCATCGAGGGAGAAGTCAATATCACTTTTATCCTATCAAATGCCTTCTTCTATTCCTCCCCCCAGAGCCACTTGGACTTTTCTTTAATGAGAGTGGCAAAGGTTTGAGTGACCTCCACTAAAGCCGATACGAACCTCCTCAAGTAGGAAAATTTTCTCAGGAAGCTCTTGAGCTGTGTTTAGCTCTTCGGAGGTGGCATCATTAGAATGGCTTTTTATTTTTCCACATCGAATTTCACCCCTTGCCTATTTACAACAAATCCTAGAAACTTTCCCATTGTTATTCTGAAATCACATTTAGAGTGGTTCATCCTCATCTTGTAAATTTGGCATCTTTCAAAGTCTATCCTAAGATCCTGAATATTCTTGCTCTCTTTCTTGATTTTTACTTACAAGTCATCTATATAAAACTACAATATGTCATGAAATATTGCCATCATGGTACGTTAGTAGGTGGCACCCGTATTTCTCAACCCAAAGGGCACAACCGTGAAATGGAAATTCTCCAAATGCGTTCTAAAGTCTATCTTTTCTTCATTTGACAAATCCATTCTAATTTGGTATAACATACATATCCATCCATGATGCTATATATTTCATGGCCAGTTGTGGCATCTACTAAGCTATCAATGTTGGGCAATGGGAACTTGTCCTTCGGGCAAGAGCAATTTAAGTCTCTATAATCTATGCAAACCCATATCTTATTATTGTCCTTCTTCACTACAGGAACAATTCTTGAGAGCCAGATTGGGTGTTGGATAGGCTTGATGAATCCCTCTACGAGTAGCTTCTCTACCTCTGCCTTGATCTTCAAGTCCAGTTCAGCTTTATAAGTTCGTGTGGTCTATATCACCGGCAAAGCATTGGGCAATACGTTCAGCTTATGAGGTCTCAATTATGAATCTATCCCGGGCATTTCTGTATATTTCCACGCAAACACATCTGTGAATTCTTTGACTAGGTGACGATATCCTCCTGTTGCTTGGGACTCAAGCCCTTGTAAAGGAAGATGGGTTGCTCATCGCCTCCTTAAATTCCTAGATTTATTTCCTCTAATTCTTGTAGCTAATCTATTGGCCCCTCTTGTATACACTCTGACACTTATTTGAGCTCCTCAATATGCTAGACTATATGGGACTCATCAATCACAAGACATTTGGGTTCCAGGTTGGTGCTTTTGTCCTAAAAGGTCACCTGTGCAGACCGTTATAAATGGTAGATAACTTTCCCATTGGGACAAATAATTTTCTTACAAGTCTGTGGTGGCCTTTCCTCCACTTTAAACTTCTTTTTTTCCTTTCTCCTTACTCTCAGATGGGGGCCACTAACTGGACCAACCTCTCATATATTGACTTCTTGGGTTGGGAACCCTCTTTGACCATGTGGGGTTCCCCTACCCCTTGATTAAACATATCCTTTCTTCGTCTAACTCGGTGTAAAATGTCGTATTAAATAGGTGGGCCTCATCTACCAAGGATAGTTTTCTATAGCTTTGATTGCAATATATGTTCTGCTAATATATGCCTTTACGCATTGGTGGAATATCAACGGCATGATTTCGTGCGTATGCATCCACACTCATCCTATCAAGAGTTGGTAGCTGGTGTTGGCATTGATAATCTGAAAATTGATGTAGGATGTGAAGTTTCCTAACATGATCCCCACGTTCACATATCTGAGCGATTGCATCCCCACACTATCAAAGTCGAAGATCACTAGTGGAACTAGCCCAATCTTCTCTTGGGAATAGAGGTCTCATATAAGTTACTGATGGGCATGATGTTAATCAAAGCCCTTAGAAAACTAATTTCATTCACTAGGGTTGTCACATATGAAGGCCGATTGTGAAAGTAGGGCACCTACCTGTCTGCCTTCAAGAACACCACTCCAGACGTATATCTTTTAATTAACCTTCGTATAGGACCATGCCAGTTAAGAAAGGGGTCCCCTCGTTCATGGATTGCTTCTTACATCTTTTTGGAGATTATTATTTTAGTGTCATACTTCACTCCAATTTGGTCAAAGAACCATTAGAACTTTGGAATTTTTTCAATATTCGTGCACTTTGAGTCAAGTTCAACCTCATATATTTGTGTGTTACACACATATTCTATTTCTGACGTCCCTCTCTCATCTAGAGCAAGGACTATATCTACACTTCCTTTTTTGGGACTTACCTATCCGCCCCACTCATCCTTCTGATCTTCTTTAGTAAAATTAACCAGTCACTCTTCACAGGCATTTTTATTGCTCAATATTTCCTCAGGTTTAAGGACTCCTTCTTTATCGTATGCTACCCCTATGTTTGTTATGCCACATTTGTGAGATGGCAAAGGATTTTCATTGACATCTACCGATGGGATTTTTAATGTACCATTGGCCAGCTACTAACCTATTATTTTGAGTAGGTAATAGCAAGCCTTGGTTGCATGTTAGACTTTTTGGTGCAACTCGCGGGATTTTGCATCCGCCTTCTCCAAAACTGTTAGTATTTGGCCATTAGAGTGGGGAAACCTTCTACCCCTTCGCATACAAACATAAGATAGCAGTCCATGGCCTCCGTTACACTACAAGGCAATAGTGGTAGGACATCATCGTCAAACTTTCTCTTTCCCGTAACACTACTATTTTTTAACCCCTAGCCCTGTTTCTTGCCTTTGGGTCTCTCATCAACATAGTTCATGTCTTGTTATCGAGAGACTTGAAACCTACGAGCTATCAAAGGCCCTTGTACTCTACACCCTTGAGGCTTGGGTTTTATGATCATAACTATATTGCTGGCTGCTCGAGTGAACTCTCTAAAAGTACCATCTCGAGTTTCATTGACTCGGTGGATCTTGTACTCCTCCAATAGCCCCTCAACGTAAATTTACAACAACCAAGCTTATGCGACATGTTCATAAAAATCTGACATTCTTTATATGAAGCGCTTGATGTAATGGATCAACTCTTCACCTCGCTTTTACATATCCTGGGTGAGATGCCTTAGGGTGAAGTCATCATCTGCCAAGAAAAACTTCTATAAAAACTGTATGTGCATCTCCTCCCAAGTGAGAATCTTGTTTGGCGTTAAGTGGTAATACCAGGTGTACGCTTTTCTTGTGAAATTTTTTAAAAACTCTCGTAGCTTTAGCTCCTTGTCATTTCTGTGCACACAAAGGTAATCCATGAATCTCTTCACGTGCTCTCTGGGGTTTTCACCTTTCTCATTGAACTTTATGAATTTAGGAGGAACATACCCCTCTGAGTATGGTTTTTCAATGATGCTTTCTGGGTAAGGGTTCTGCAGTTCCTCATACATATAAGGTGACTCCCTTTGAGAGGAAAGAAACTTCTTCACCTCCTCCATCGTAACAACCTTGGAGGGTGACTCCTCCATACCAACAATTTATACTGCTGGCAAACTCATCGACTTCGCCACTTGCTCCGTCATTATTTTTCGAGGTGGAGCCATTTCCACTGTTGCTACTCCTCTTCCTACAGGCACCGTCACCAACGTCATGCAATCTTGGCCTAAAATAACCATATTCACATTGTGCTTCTTTAGAAACTCAAAGAACACACTCATCAAGTTCATCCCACTTGGTGGAGTGGCCACTGTTGCGCTTGCCAACCCTCCTTAGGGAGTAGGTTCTCTTGCTCCGATCACCACGACCTCCTCACTGGTCATTTGATCACTTTGAACTCCATTACCATCTGGAGTATCTTCAAACACTAGTTGCATTGAAACGTTGTATCCTTATTTATCTATGGAAATTAGAATACCTCCCCAACGAAGTCGCCAAATATAAGAGGGTAGTTGTACAGGGGTCTATGAATATCTAGATCTGGTGAGGTGTGACCCACAGTAATGGATGTTGCCTCCAAGTTATTCAAGGCCTCAAGAGCAACTAGAATATGAAAGTTAATTATTTTTTGTAAACATGCAGGTTCTGTAATTGCTATTTAAGAAGACAGTGATGTAATACCCCGTATTTTTAATAATTTTTATATTGGGATTAATTAAATTATAATTAGGAAATTAATCTGGTTTAAAATAAATATTAATTAACGAGACAAGGGTTAATATTTATTTGTATGAATTATATTGAATATTACTTTGTGAACGATTAATAAAATTGGTAAGAATTTATTATGATTGTCGTGAGTGAAAAATACAGTAGTTACAATAATTTAGTCACGATGCGCATGTCAGTTGTGTTGGGACTCAAATTATGAGATAAAATGTGATTTAATTATGGATCGTCCAAATGATCATTTCGAGTGCGCTAGTGTGTCCGTAAGGGTCAAAATAGTCAGAAAAGTATACTCGGAGGTTTGGATTGAGTCCTATGGCATTTTTAGGCCAAATCGACACCCTGGAGTGGTATTTTGATCTTTTGGATTTTTAGAGAAAAGGGACCTACGAGTTTGCAAGAGTTAATTCATTAGGTAGGTTGAGGGTTGTAGAGTTAGAAGTTAGAAAATCAGAGAGAGACCACTAGAGGAGGAAGGAGAGGAGTTCCAAGGCTTCCCACACCATTTTTGCACCACCACCACTACTGGAGTGTAGATTGGGAGGAGAGAAAGGAAACCTCATTACTTTTCTGTAGAAATTCTGACCTACAATTCCAGGAAAGTGTTTATCTTGCTAAATTGAGTGCATATATTATCCATGTTAGTGTAGGATTGGATAATTTTCATAAATAATTGATTATTGGTGTAAATTTGGATTGGGTAGGATTTGCATGTAGATTTAATCCTTATGTGAATAGGAAGCGTAATCAGATTATATGGGATGATAATAATAGCAGAAATCTGGGTTTTGATTGAAAGAGATGAAGAACATGAGAAAATAGGGTTTTGTGTGCAAATTAGGGTTTAAATATATTCTTGAATTGAAATCAAGATGAACAAATGTGTTATTTACGTTTAAAGTTGTCCCTGTACCCTTAATAAATGATTGGTCAAGTTAGTTGGGAAATTGATGGAGTTTAATGGAGTTTTAAATAAGCTTTCATGGTGGAAAATTCGTAACTGGGTAAGGAAGAAGACGCATTGCTACATTTCGAATCGATTCGGCCTAAGGGCGAATCGACTCGGTTTACCCCGATTTTAAATATTTCCTTATTTAAGCCTAAAAATTTGTGAATAAAATTTTGGCGAGACTTTTGGGACATTTTTAAATATTAATGAGGGTGATGGTGAATTCGGTAAACATACAGGAGAGTCAAGGTTATCCCAACTGAAGAGATTTGGGGTTAGGGAGTGTGGGACGTACTCTTATATTTAATGAAATTACAAGGGTAAGAATGGGTCACGGTGAGCATGAGTGAACCCGAGACCAGACCAGTAGGAGAGAAATGTTATAACTGTAGAAACCTCACTCTGTTACCCCTTAGGTCCCTAGTGCCTCCACTCATCATCATGAACCCAGGTCACGTCCCGAGTACTGACTTGGAAGCCATCGGGCACCCCCCGGCTCAGTTTGACATAAAAAGTCAAACTCCTCATCTCAATCGAGACTCGATGAATCTTCGAAGGGCACTGAATACCCTTTCTAACGGTCCGCCCCGTGCGCGATTCCGACTTACAATGAGGACGAACGCGTCGTTTACTTCCGAAACCTGACCTAGAGGCCACCGGGCTCTCTCGGGATCTGTTTGACCTAAGTCAACTCTTCAGCTCGACCAAGGCTGAATGAATCTTTGAAGGTCACTGAATACCCTTTCCAATGGTCCGTCCCATGCGCAATTCCGACTTTCCATGCGGACGAACGATCTGTTTGACTCCAGGAGGCCACCGAGCGCTTCTCGAGCCCGGTCGACCAATATTAACTCTCCAAACCGGGTCAAACTTTTTGGAATGTCTAAGTACATCTCCTAACCTTTCCAATGGTATGCCCCGTGCGCGATTCGGACTTACCATGCGGACGAACGATCCATTTGCGTCCGAACGATTCCCCGTCCAGCGGACCGACAAACGCTTCCGAGCCATATTTGACCCAAAGTCAACTCCCGAACTCGGGAGAGGTCCAAAGGACTTTCGAACGTATCTTAATGACCTTTCCAACGGTATACTCCGTGCACGATTTTGACCAACGGTTTGCCCTCGGCGACCAATTTTCCGAAAAAGCCTGAGGCGCACTGCCAAATGGCAGGTCCCACACCCTGCCTATCGGCACCTGCCGATAGGCAGTGCCATGACAGGGCCGATCGGCAGTCCCCAGGGCCTATAAAAGGAGTCCTTGGCCTAATTTTCAAGGAGAGCCCAGATCTGATAGAAATCTCTCTGAACGAATCCCAGAAACCTCTCTCGAAGGCAGCGTGATTTCAACTTCCAAACCCCTTTTTCACTTCCAATTTTCATCATCCCTTTCATCAAACTTGATGAATTAACCACTCTCCATCGCCACCCAAGCTCAAGGGCTTCTCCCCAACGTTCAAGATCAAGCTCAAGATCTCCAAGAAGGTCCAACTTTCTCAAACTCTCTCCTAAATTCTCTTAAATTTGCAATAACTTGTTTTCTTACTTAGCACTTTTATTATCTCATCTCACACGTCATAAATATACTTTTTATCTAGTATTATTGCACATCTCCTATTTTCATATAAATAAAAAACCCAAAAAACAAGAAAAAGAGGGTTTGCTCATACATTCCAAGTAGGGATTCTCACACCTTAGCACACTTTTCTCACAACTAAAACACTTTTTTCTACACACACAAACACACTTACAAATAAGAGATTTCTCTATTTGGATTTATGGGTTAAACCCCACCCCTCGTTTATTTGCGAACTACGTGGACTTTGATGCCTTTATAGGCTACGTAGGCGTCTCGGGGTAAAACCCGAGGCTCGAGTCCTTTTTCTCACCTTTTCTCTCATTTTCTATATTCTCTAAATCCATTTTTCTTATATTCTATATACTTGCTCTTAGTGACGTATTGCTCCATATGCGTTATCGTTCCATTATAATGATCAACGTACGGGTAATCGCGTAAATCTTATTTTTCTAATATTATTCTTATATCTTCCTACGGATGACTCGCTTTATCTTTTCCATGATATAAGTCGAGGATTCCTACCTCCATTCTATATATACACATGCACACATATCACGAGGGGAAATATAAAGGAAAATAGTAAATATCCATGAGAGACCGAGAGGGAGGAATGGGTGACTAACACCTTCCCATTTCGTAACTAAGCCTCCGAACCCTTTTCGAATCATTTTTGGTTTTGCACGCACCAGTATGTCTTTGGAAGACATCCTTCGGAGTTGCTTCCCCTTTTTCTTTTGTTTGTTTTGAGCAAAATAGACTGGCGACTCTGAATCTCTCTACATTTTTCACACCTCACAAAATCGACGCCGGCCGAAGCACTCTCCCGAGAGAGGGGACACGCGAGACCCGAAGGATCCCTTCCTCCCTCTGTGGACGGGGATCGGGGGATGGCCACAGTGGCGACTCTGCTCGGGAAGCTATTTATTTTGAAGGCTTGACTCTATGTACATGGATGATATATTTGTTTATGTTTCCCCCCATATCTGCATGTTCCCCTTTCTCACATGTATATCCCATGCTTATGCTTATATTCACACACTTGTAGAAAATTCTCCATGTACACTTCACACCACGTGCACCTAGGATCACATGTGTATCCCCATGTTGCACGCATCACCCATCCATGCTTGGTGTACCTTTTTGGGTACTTATACTTGGCTCCCTCTTTTGGCATAATCAAGAAAGGCATTCTCATCATAAGATACTAATAAGAGAATCATGCATGATTCACACGATATCACCAAAGAGCCTTGATATTGACCAAATTCTACCCAATAACTGGAGGGTCACTTCGTGATGGGCGCTGGTCCAGCAGGTCGCAGTTAGCCTAAGCGATATGACTCTCACCTTCCATTGGCCAAGTGCCTTCGACGTATATCGAACGGTTCCCCGCATCGTACTGCTTGAACGAAGTCATGACGGGAGGTATATCGTAGGGAATTCGTTCACGTACGCCGAGTATATCGAATTTTCTCTCACACATACCGTCCCCACGAGGTATATGGTGAGACGATTCACGTACACTCAGGTATATTAAATGGCTTGTCCACACGTACCGATTGCCCGCAAGAGAAAGACGTATATCGTGGAAGTCACGCCAAAGGGGGGAACCCATGCCGATTCACCCAACCAACTGCATACCCGCATATAGGTGTCAAACCTAGGACACGCACTTTAAACTCTGCCGAAATTTCGGGTCGACCTGCCGCCCATCTTTTCGTGCATTTTTTAAAACGGGATCCTGTCCGCGATCCTGGTTACAAGTCCAAACGTAGCTTTGCATATATTAAGACCCCCACTTTTCCAGGCTCGGGTCCCGTCCGGCATTGCATTTAGGAGAATTAAATACAAGTGAGAACATAATAATCATAATAATCATGCTGAGTTTCGTCTCCAAAAACATTTCTCCCTTTTTATCAAAAATCCAAAAAATATTTCTCCCTTCTTTATCAAAAATCCAAAAACATTTCTCCCTTCTTTATCAAAAATCCAAAAAATAGTTTCTTCCTTTTTTTTTCTCCCAAAAATAAATCTTATCCTCTGCCTTCTCAGGTCGATCGCACGCCCTTGGCCTGGCTCCCTATTGGCTTAGGTCTTCAGTCAAATCACCCCGGAGTTTCATCCGTTCCTCTACTACTTCTTCCAAATCCAAAATCCATCCATCTTCCATAGAGAATGCAGATCAAACACCAGTCATACAACCGGATCTGCCGACAGTCCTAGCTCATCTCATGGACAAGATTGACAACCTCCAAGTTGAGGTTCGAGAAATGCAATGAAACCAAGTTCCTATGCCTCAAGAGCCCGAGGCCCTGTTCCCTCGTGCTATGGGTCCACCCGAGCCCATATGGGTCCCGGAGGAATATCAGCACGCTCCACGTGCCCCTCCAGCTAATGGGTCGTCGCCTACCCAGCTTCCAATGCCAAATATTGCCCAGCTTATGGCTAACTTGCCCGTGGTTACTAATCCGAAGGAGGAGGAGTTGAACAAAGTCAAAGAAGATCTTAAGATGCTCACCAAGAAGTTTGACCAAGTCAGGATCTCTGGAAATTATATGGACTACACCCATATGTCTCCTTATCCTAAAGCGAGGTTACCCGAGAAGTTCAAGATGCCAAATATCGAGAAGTTCGGAGGGAGTGGCCCCCCAATTGTTCACCTTCGCAGTTATCAACGTTCCATGACTCTCCTAGGGGCTTCTGAAGAGGTGATGGCCCAATTATTTCAACAAACTTTGAAGGACAGTGCCCTCCGATGGTTTTCATCTCTTGAGGAATCCAGAATCCGTAGCTAGGAGGATGTAGCCCGAGAATTCATATCGCAGTATAAATACAACGAAGAGCTCGAGGTCACCCGTCGTGATTTAGAGCTGCTCAAATAAAACTCTGGAGAATCAGTCAGTAACTTTATAGCCCGATGGAGGGAAAATGCAGCTACCATGACCAGACCATCTGAAGAAGAACAGGTCAACATAGTGAAGAAGAATTTCTTACCCCATGTCCGATCAACCATGGGAGGACAGTACTACCCCCACTTTCGAGCTCTCAGAGAAGCAGGAGTAGAAATCGAGGAAGGTCTTGCCAAAACAGAAGTTGAACCGAAGAAGGTATCTAGACAGTTCACCCTCAGAAAATATGACAAGCCTGCCAATGCTACGGTCTCAACCATCAACAACATCTCTCAACCAACCACATCATGGGCACCAGAAAGCCGCCTTGCTCCCGTCCGAAAGGAATACACTGAGCTTCATGCTCCCCTCTCCAAAGTTTACCAAGCCCTGTTAAGCCGGGACCTTATAAAGCCCCTGGATCCACGTCCATTACCCAATCCACTTCCCAGAAATTTCAAGACCGATGCTCATTGCGCCTTTCACCAAACTGCCGGCCATACCACCGACCAATGCTTCCACCTTTGAAACATAATCCAAGATCTCATTGACCGGGGTACCATCGCCCCACTAGCCAATCCTAAACCAAACACTACTCATAACCCACTCCTAAATCACACCAATGCCATCTTCTTGGAAGAAAACCCGAATTTCGATCCGTCAACCCAGATCACACCCTTATACCCTCCTAAACAACTTTGCCCATATTTCCTCCTACACCTTACTAGCCTCGCTGATCAGGCACTGTCACTCCTTACCAGAGCATGCATCACTGTCCGGACCTGTTCTGAAAGCGGAAGTATGGAATTATCAGATGTGTTGAACCAACTCCTAGAGTTCGGGCTGAAATTGCCCTCACAGATGATTATCGACTACCAGAGGTCCAGTACGTTGTTTTTGAAAGCACGGAAATGGGCCCGAGAATCAGATAGGTGGATGGTACCAAGTGACGAAGTCTGCTTAGATGATGTTGTCCAGATTATGGCAGAAACATTCAGGCAAACCAACAACATTTGTAGTATCACCGAGTTATTTGGTGCTTTGAAGCTGCAAGGGCACCTGGTCCCTTCACCCTTACACATCCCCACAAAATGGGAAGACCTATACGAAGAGGTCGTTGAAGTCGTGGAATGGATTGACTTCACAAGGGAAAATAGAATTGTTGCCACCGGATGGGGGGAAGAATTCAAAGATTCGAGCGAAGAACAAGTTTCAGAAAGAACTGGCCCGGTAGCTGACTTATGTGGGATTATATCATTTGAGGAACTCCTCGGATATATAGGTAGGGTGGCAAAACAACCTGAGATCGATGAAGAAACTGGATTTAAGTTTTTCCCTTCTTCAGTAAATCACATGACCAGATCTGGGAGACATTACCAAGTTCCGAGCTCGCTACCAGCTAATGACAAGGGGAAGGGCGTTGAAAACCTTCCTATGCCAGAAATGACCCTCGAAGAGAGCAAGATCCTCGATCAACTGAAGAAAACTCAAGCTAACATCACCCTATGGGGACTTTTCATGTCTTCCCAGCTGCACAGAAATGCTTTAATCAAGTTGCACACTGGACCTATCGTTCCTCCTTCTACCACACCAGAAGAAGCGGTAAATTTGGTCGGATCCTTGACCTCCACCCGAATGTTGTCCTTTTCTGAAGAAGAAACCCCCAAAATTGGGTCGAATCACAACTATGCACTCAACATCTCCGTCGAAATTATGGGGAAGGTGGTACCACTTTTTCTCGTTGATAACGGATCCGCTTTAAATGTCTGCCCACTGAGAACCTTCAAATGTCTAGGTCTGAAAGAAAGTGACCTCGCTCCAACCTCCACTGCCGTACGTGCCTACAATAATACCCTTCGGGAGGTGATGGGATCCATAAAACTTACAATAGGGGTTGGACCTATAAACTCTGTCGTCGAGTTCCAAGTCATTGATATCCCAACCTATTTCATCTTGTTGCTCGAACGACCCTGGCTCCACAGTATAAAGGGCGTCTCTTCCTCGTTCCATCAGAAATTGAAGTTCTTCGCCGATGGGTGAGTCATCACCATCTTAGGTGACGACGGTAGCGCCGAGGGTGCAAACACCAGCAGTCCAATTCTTGAGATACAGCATGGGTCAAATGATATGCTCCTATCAGGATTCCGAGTTGAGCCATCCCTACTCCCGGCAGGGGACGATTTTAAAGAAAGGGTTTGTCCAGAATACGACCCTCATGGCAATGTCAATGTGATTAAGATGTTCAGAAACATGCACTTTATACCCGGACTGGGGCTAGGACAAAGGCAGCAGGGGATACTTGAGCCCATCGAACTGAAGAAAGCTTTCCCTCCTTGCAGCTTGGGATATCAACCATCAGAACCAGAGCTCAGAATGATCCGCCACTAGATCAAAGAGAAGGTTAGACTGCATCCGAACTATCTCAGGAGACTCCTTAAATGGATAATTTATCAAAGAGTGCGAAGACTTCCCCTTTTTCGGATTTCCAGAACCGTGGTACAACCGCATAGATAAGAAGATGAAGCCTGGAATGGAGATCTTTTTCCAAGATAGCTACCCATGGGCCGAGAGTTTCCCACACCGCGTACAACCGCTTATCAAAGATACTTAAGAGACTGAAGAAAGTAACTCCGAAGATTCCTTCAACCTGCAGACACTGGGGCTGGCTCTCTCCATGGTTCATTCAAGCACTACATCACTGGACCCCTCTCGTCTGATCAAAGCTGCTGATACACCTCTCCTCAACTGGCATGCTGCGCCAGTTCTACCTCTTGAACTCTCCCCTAACCCCAATGTCTACCCTATTTCTTCTACTGTTGTCCATCCTTGCTCAAATGTAATCGAGACCTCTTTTGACGAGGTTCTCAATGCTATTTTTCCTATCAATGAAATAAATGAAGATTCTGAGTATCTTGCTATGCCTTACATTAACTGTGTAGATTCTAATCAAACTTTTGATGATGATGATTTTGCAAATGAACAATTCTTAACTGATTTAAATAAGGTTAATAACAAATAACATAACCGCATTCAAGTTAATAAAGAAGAGACTGTTGTTATCAATCTCGGTCCTAGTAGCCAACTGCGCGAAATTAGGATAGGGGCAACCCTTGACGAGCGTGAGCGCGCACAACTCGAAGAATTTCTGAAGGAGTTCGTGGATGTCTTCGCATGGTCCTACAACGACATGCCCGGTATTGACCCCGAAATAGCTCAGCACGAGATCCCCACTCTCCCAGATGCCAAACCAGTTAAATAAAAATTGAGAAAGCTCCGCACCGAATGGTCGCTCAAGGTCAAAGAAGAGGTGGTCAAACAGTTGAACGTGGGTTTCATTCGAGTAATCGAATATCCCACATGGCTAGCCAACATTGTACCTGTACCAAAAGCAGGAGGAAAGGTTCGAATGTGTTTGGATTACCGAGATTTAAACAAAGCCTCTCCGAATGATGATTATTCGCTACCCAACATCGACATGATCGTGGACAACACAACCAGTCATGCTCTCAAGTCATTCGTCGACGAATTTGTCGGATACAACCAAATCAAGATTCACCCCGACCATCAAGAGAAAACCGCATTCATCACCCCATGGGGGACCTTTTGCTACACCGTTATGCCATTCAATCTCAAGAACGCTAGGGCTACTTACCAAAGGGCTGCCACAACCATCCTGCACGATTTGATTCACAAAGAGGTCGAGGTTTACGTGGATGATGTGATTATCAAGTCCAAAACTAGAGAAGGTCATGTTCCCCCTCTCCGAAAGTTCTTCGAATGACTGCGACAGTATTATATGCGACTTAATCTACTGAAGTGCATCTTCGGCGTTCCAAAGGGAAAACTCTTAGGATTTATGGTCAGTGAGAAGGGGATAGAAGCAGATCCCACCAAGCTGAAAGCCATACTTGAGATGCCACCTCCCCGAATAGAGAAAGAAGTCTGAGATTTCCTTAGGAAATTACAATATATCAGTCGGTTCATCAGCCAGCTAACCTCCATCTGCGAACCAATCTTCAAGCTCCCCCGAAAGGATTCAACCAATATTTGGAACGAGGCCTGCCAAGAAGCTTTTGACCAAATCAAACAATACCTAACCCAACCTCCAGTTCTCATGCCACCACAGCCTGGTCTCCCTTTGCTCTTATACCTAACCATAACCGACACTGCAGCTGGGGCTTTGCTAGCCCAATACCTTAAAGACTCCCGCAAAGAAAGAGCAGTATATTATGCCAGTCGCAAATTGGTCGAGTACGAGGTCAACTACACTGCTTTAGAAAAATCATGCGTCGCGCTTGTCTGGGTCACCCAAAAGTTGCGACACTACATGCTCACCTTCTTCATTAAACTTGTATCCCGAATGGATCCCATCAAATACCTGCTCGAAAAACCCGCCTTATCCAACCGAATAGCCCGATGGTTGATGCTCCTAACCGAGTTCGATATTGTGTACGTCACATAAAAATCCGTTAAAGGAAGAGCCATCTCTGACTACCTCGCTGACTACCCTGTAGAAGAAACAGATGTATAGATCTCCGAATTCCCAGATGAAAATGTCCTCTGCACCACACCAGACTGCCTTCGATGGAAAATGTTCTTCGATGGCGCTGCCAATAAAAAGGGATATGGCATTGGGATACTCCTGGTCTCCCCGGATGACTCCCACACTCCCATCGCCATAAAATTGGATTTCCCTTGCACCAACAACATGACAGAATACGAGGCATGAACAGTGGACCTCAAGGTCGCTCTTAAGAAAAGTATTCAACATCTTGATGTATACGGGGATTCTGCCCTTATCATCGGTCAAGTGCTCAGAAAGTGTAAGGTCAAGGACGAAAAGCTCCAACCCTTTCATGCCCAATTAGAAGAGTTAGCCTCCCAATTCTGAGATATCACCTTCCATTACCTACCCCGAGCAAAGAATAACCTAGCCGATGCTCTCGTTACTTTGGCCTCCATGGTCGACATGCCCAAGGGAATAACAATGACCCTCTTCCTAGTTCAAAAGCAAGACAAACCAACCCATTGTTACCATATTGATCTTGTCACCACAGAAGATCCTGAGCTAGTCAATTACTGGTACTATGATATATGGTGCCTCCTCAAACATGGTAAGTATCTCGAGGGTTCAAATAAGAACGATCGAGCTACCCTTCGAAGGCTGGCCGCCTAGTACATCATCTGTCATAAAGCACTACTCAAGAGGAATTTCGATGGAACTCATTTGCACTGTATCGCAGGGGCTGACATTGAAAAGATAATGCATAAAATCAACAACGGGGAATGCGGGCCCCACATGAACGGTCACATACTTGCCAAGAAGATCATCCGACAAGGCTACTACTGGACCACCATGGCCCAGGATTGCACCGCCTATGTTCGGAGATGCCCTAAATGCCAACAGTTCTCCAATCTTTAACACTTGCCTCCGCGGGAATTATACAACATGACTTCTCCCTGGTCGTTCTCCACCTAGGGTATCGACATCATAGGGAAGGTTACACCAAAAACGTCAAACGGGCATGAGTTCATCCTGGTTGCCATCGATTACTTCACCAAATGGGTTGAAGCTGAGTCATACGCATTATTAAATGCCAAGAAGGTGGCCAAATTCATCAAGAAAAATATCATCTGCCGATATGGGGTCCCGCACGAGGTAGTGTAAGATAATGGTTTGCACTTCGAGGCAGAAGTCACAGGAGTTGTCAACGAGTATGGGATTCAGAGACACAAATCATCTCCCTACCAACCTCAGACCAATGGCGCAGTTGAAGCCGCCACTATAAACCTCAAAGCCATCATCAGCAAGATGACCGAAAGTTATAGAGACTGGGCCGACCGGATCCCATACGCCCTCTGGGGATATCGAACCTCAATCCGAACCTCTACTAGGGCTACCCCTTACTCCCTGGTCTACGGCATGGAAGCAGTCCTACCTGTGAAGCTAGAAATACCCTCACTATACGTCATGCTCGAAATCAAGGTTAGTGAAGAAGACTGGTGCCAAGGCCGTCTTGATGAACTAGCCCTCCTAGATGAAAGAAGATTAAAAGCTCTTGATCACGTACAGGGATACCATCGCCGAATAGCGCGATCGTTCAACAAGAGAGTCAAGGACCGCGGTATTCGGGAGGGGAATTTAGTCCTCAAGGAGATGATAGAACCCATCTGGGACCCCAGAGGAAAATTCAAGCCCAATTGGAGCGGCCCCTACATCGCGAAGAAGATCTTGTCTGGCGGTGTCGCCATGCTCACTGACCTAGATGGGGAAGAGATGGCCCGTCCAGTCAATCTGGACCGTCTCAAGAAATTCTACCCCTAGTCCGAAATATCGGCGCGCTACGACTCTTCTCATCCCCTTTCTATTCTAAAAAAAAACTCTTCATTCCCCTCTACCCAGAACTACGTGGGCCTGATCCTCTACAAAAAACCATTTTAAAAAAAACTTTTCAAAAAAAAAAAAAACTAGAGGTACGTAGGCAGCTCATATATCCCACATGAGCACGGCCCCTTCTTTTTCACAAAAATATATTCCTTTCTTATCCCCGAGAACGGCAGTTCATTCTAAATATCTACTTAAACAAAAGGATTATGTATGCCTTAGCAATCGGTGTAGATAATTTAAAATGCAAAATTCATCGAAAGGCATAGCTGGATGATCAGAAACTTGTTTATTTCATTTATAAGAAACTACAGTACAGATTACATAAGAAAAAGGAACGGATAACTCCTTTCCCCCCTACTACTATAAAAAACCAGATAAAATCCCCCACATCTGTTACATAAATAAACTCCCCAGGAGTCCTACCCACAGCTACCCAAAGAGCCTGCACCCTCATCATCTACATCCAGAGGACCCCAAGTTTCTCCTGCCTGAATGGAATGCCTCAAACATTCCATGGATCGATGAGCCCTAACCATCTTCGAAAAGACCACAACACCCCCTTCCATGGAGTCAGATAAAACAAACCATCTTTGTCCAGTCTCTATTACCAACATCTTGCTGACTACTTTCCTCCACAACCACTTCATATAATCTTTGGGGACATGGAAAACGTTCCCAACAGACTGAGAGGGAAGGGTCGATGGACGCCAATTTTCCCACAGAGATCCAAGCAACAGATGCAGACGCTCAGTCAAATCTTCTACCGAAAAGAAATTTGAGGTCCGAGGAGGCACAACCTACGCCCAGCCAAATTGGCGCAAAAGTCGCCAAGGGAAATAAAAAGAGGTCTGCCTGAGACCAACCAGCCGCACATATGAATAATCTCCTAGCTCCAGAATAGGCTGCAACTGTCCCCACCAAGGCACTGACTAATACAGCCCACAAACCCCATGCTCCGCAAGCCAATTCTCCCAGTTCTCAACATACAGGCTCATGAGGATGAAGTAGCGCGAAAAGAAGTTGGGTACAGTCGATAAAGGATATTCTGGAGGAGTTGACAAGCGGAATCTTTCAGACAACCACATGAAAAGCATTACAGGGCTACCCCTTAAAAAGTCGGAACAACCTTCTCTCCAGGTATCCAGGCCATTCAGAGTCTCCGCCAATATTATCGCCGCAGGATTGCGACGATATGACATCTATGAAGTAATGGCTGCAAGATGTGAGTCCACTCGCACCTCCCCAGTCACCAATAGCAATTTTGAGACCAAACCCAGAACAACGGCTCCATCATAGCCAGCATCACCTACTTCCCGCAAATGCACGGACTGCAACACTGCCGGGAGGGAGATCATTCCTCCAGAAACCAATGACCTAACCGCCGAAGGAGAAATATGAAGAAGCTCGGCCAACAAATCCCTAGGAGAGCGGGAAAATTCGTGAAAAGTCGCAGCAACACTAGGATTCACACCTAGTATGGAGGAAAATTCCTCGTAGGTAGGACAAACTTCTTCCAACCCAAAGCGGAATACATGATCTTCGGGGTACCAGAATTGTACCGCCGCTGTCAGCATATTCCACTTAAAAGGCCGATTGCGCCACAAGGAAACTCAGAGCATGTTAAAAGCATCATAATCAACATTATAAGAGCACATAGCTTCCAAGGCTTCGAGGTAGTTGACAAACTCGGTGCTACCAGGGAGAGCCATCTTGTAGGGAAAAGAAATAGTAGGCAAGTGGATAAGGATGCAAAGGTGTGATGAAAACCCTCCACCCTCACCCCCTTTTATACTTGAAGAACTCTCACAAAAGACATAATCCCTGCAGAAATCGGAGGGAATCCTACCCCCACAAGGTACCAAAGGCTGAAGAGGGTACCATTCAAAGCTTTCAATTGATTGGACTGGAAATTTCCTCCTTTCTTTTTGTTTTGTCAAATCAGAAAAACTCCATAAGAATAAATTGATATTCTCAAAAGAATTTCGAGAATCCTGTTCCCTCCTTATAGGATTCCCTGTTTTAAATAAAACAACTTCCCTTTGAAAAAATTCCAAGAATACTCCTTTTCACAATCTCAGTAGCAAATTAAAAAGCGCATATGCATGCATTCATTCATCATAAATAAAAGAAGATAGCCAAAAAAACTGCATTGCATTGGATATATATGTTTTCTGTGTTACATCATTTTGCAGGAAATAAAGAAAAAGACAAAAATAACGGGACTCAGCCTGAACCCACATTTCACTCCCTCTCTCTCTCTCTCAAGAGCTTCCACCCCTGCGACGCGCTCTCTTCCCCCTACGGCAAGACGACGCGCCCCCACTACCCCAGCCAGAGTCTTCCTCGAACGAGGCTGACGGCACCAAGCAAGAAGGAACAGGGACAGTATCCCGAATGTGGGCAGTCGCCGATGATATCCAATCCCTGATGTCTCTCAGCCAAGTGGTCGACACCCGAATTTGCTGCAGGAAAAGGCAGAATCAGTATCAAGCAAAAGAAATCAAAAAAGAGAGGAAAAGGACCAAAAGGTTTACCACAGGACTAAGGACCTCCTCTGTCAAGCCCAGCTCCTCTAGATCCATCACAAGGGGATGGTGCAGCATAGGCACCATCCCTCCATCAGCCCACCGGATGTTGTATGAAGGAGTGTGCAACCAAATAAAATGGACCTCCGAGGTCGCCGCCGTCGCAGGTGCCGACGGACCACCGCCACTGTGGGAAGACCCCACCGCCCGACTCTAACCAGCAGGAAGGAAAGGCAAAGAATCATGTATACTGGGCTCCATCAACCAGCTCATCACAAAATCCATATAGTCATACGGTGCGGCCGTATCAGTGTATAAAGCATGGGACTTACCGATCATCGCCGCGATCCTCTCATCCTCCAACAACTGTCACTCCCGCCTCATAGACATAGGAGGATGTGCGGGAGGCACCACCTCCTCCTCCTCAGCAATCTGACGGATCACCCTCTCCCCGAGGTACCAGGAATGACCAAACTCATGCGCCAACAAACGCCTCATCTGCGCATTCACCCCAGTCACCCCCGTATCCTGAATAGCGGTCCCCCAAGGATAAAAGGTCACCTGAAAATCCACAAGACAAGCGTGAGTCGATACAAGATCAAAAGGCACAAAAACCAAGACTGAAAAGGAAAAGGCCTTACCCGACCACTAGTCAGGCCATTCAAGACCTGACGCACCGCCTCCAGGGAAAGATATCCCTTCGACTGTCGGTTAGCCTTACGCCATCAGTACAGTCGGCAGAAGTCCCCAACAGTGTCATCCTTCAGAGCGATCAGCGGGGTGTTACACCCAATCACCTCATAGAACCACGTCTGAATTCACAAAAAGGGACGCATAAGGAAAATGCGAATGCATGAAAGGAAAAAGCGAATGCATGAAAGGAAAATGCGTAAAGAATACCTCCAGGAGATACGTGGCTCCAGTAAAAGTCTGCCGGCAGCACCGACTGAATGTATCCAGAGAAGAGTAAAGGGTCGCCAAGGTCAGACTCCCCCAATCATAGAAAAGGGATGTTTGAAAACATCCTCAAGTACGGCAGAAACCACAAATGGACGACATCGCCGCTCGACGCCACCATAAAACCTCCCAGCACCAACAAGATGAACAACCAGGCCATCTGCCTCACTTTCAGCCCGTCCTCCACATCAACCACCCTGCTCAGCAAAACATGCTTCAGTAAGGACAACCGGATAGAATCCCAGAGACTATCCTCCTCACATCACCGAGTGCCGCATATACCGCCTCCGGCCTCACCCGCAAAGAGCGATCCACCTCTATCTGCTCCCCGTCATAATCCAGCCCTAGCAGTTGATGCACATCTATGGGAGTCACCGTCATCTCCCCGAAGTCAAAATGAAAAGTGTGGGTAGTGTCCCACCACCTCTCCCCCAAGGCACACAAAACGGCTGTCAAACGAGGCGTCTCATCCAGCGCAGCCGCCAACCTCCCAAAACCCGTTGAAGATACCATCCAGCACACCACGGGTGGAAGATGCTCCCAAACATCCCTAAGACCCGTCGTCCCGCGAGCACGCATGTTCTTCAAGGAAATATCCGACTGGCAAAAGGAAAAATTCAGTCAAAGGTCAAAGAGAAGGGAAAAATCACCCAAAAAGAAAAGAATGCCAAAGGTCAGGTTATTTACATAACCGTCGAGAATCACTCTCGAAGAGCGATAACACGATAGATCCCGCAGCAAGGTCCGCTCATCCGCAACCGGCTCGAATGCATCGAAGGCATTCTCGTTCCCCAAAGCAAGGGGCACCCTGTCCCTCCAATACACATTCGCCCAGTCATTAACGGCTAACCATTCTTGATGGACAGCGGTACTCACAAAAGCGGCCATTTCTTGAAGATCGGAGCGCTATAACAATTCGCAGAGAGAAATCGCAGAAAGAGAGAAGGAAAGAAGTTTTGAAAAATGAAGGGGATTCGCCCCTTTATATAAGAGGCCAAACGCCATGCCGATCGGCACTTACCCCTGCCATACCGATCGGCACTGTCTCCTCACCTTCCCGAGGCAGCCCAAAAGTCCGTGCCACTGTCGAATGGCACCCCTCATACCATGCCGATCGGCACCCTCCTTAAAATTTCGTACAGAAATTCCCAGAAAATACCAGGAAGCCTCGAAAAATCCTCGAAAAATTCCCAAAAATCCCAGGAGGGATTTAGAACGTTTTCATTAAGAAAATTTTGTACTCCTTCAGGCGACACACCGTTTTCCCCAACGGAGCCCTCAAAATCCAAGCAAATGACCTCTCGAGCAAGGCGCCCGGACCACTTAGTCACCTCCTCATCAAAATTTACAAAAGGCCTCCCCGACCGTCGGATACCCGGTACGATACATTATCACATGGTATTTTTTCCAGCGGAAATCGAAAGAACCACTCGCCCCGAGCGATCTCTCCCAAGGGGCAATCCAAATTTCCCCCAGCTCATTCATCGTTCCCCAGCAGAACCTCATATCCAATGCTTATCCCCCCAAAAGGAACCCCTCTTCCCCAGCGGAATCCTCAAAAGTTAAGTGAAAACTCCTCCCGGCAAGGCTCCGGAAAATCCCGAAAGGATCACATGATCAATTCCCCAGCGGAATTCTCTCACAACATCCCAAAATAGGTTGTTCCCCCCTGCGAGGTCTCCTATAAAGCTTCCCCCAGCTATCAGCTCCCCCAGCTCAAATCGAAATCACAAAGCTCTTTCTCCAGCAGAATCAAAATACAATCTTTATCCACTCTTGGGTCAGAATTGACCCCGGTCTTGGATCATCACCTTAGTTAGGTCAGAATTGACCTCGGTCCTCGGTCGTCACTACTCTTGGGTCAGAATTGGCCCCAGTCTTGGATCGTCACCTTAGTTAGGTCAGAATTGACCTCGGTCCTCGGTCGTCACCACTCTTGGGTCAGAATTGGCCCCGATCTTGGATCGTCACCTTAATCAGGTCATAATTGACCTCGATCCTCGGTCGTCACCACTCTTGGGTCAGAATTGACCCCGGTCTTGGATCGTCACCTAAATCAGGTCAGAATTGACCTTGGTCCTCGGTCGTCACCACTCTTGGGTCAGAGTTGGCCCCGGTCTTGGATCGTCACCTTAGTTAGGTCAGAATTGAACTCGGTCCTCGGTCGTCACCACTCTTGGGTCAGAATTGACCCCGGTCTTGGATCGCCACCTTAGTTAGGTCACTCTTGGGTCAGAATTGACCCCGGTCTTGGATCGTCACCTCAGTTAGGTCAGAATTGACCTCGGTCCTCGGTCGTCACCACTCTTGGGTCAGAATTGACCCCGGTCTTAGATTGTCACCTCAGTTAGGTCATAATTGATCTCGGTCCTCGGTCATCACCACTCTTGGGTTAGAATTGGCCCCGGTCTTATATCGTCACCTCAGATAGGTCAGAATTGACCTCGGTCCTCGGTCGTCACCACTCTTGGGTCAGAATTGACCCCGGTCTTGGATCGTCACCTCAGTTAGGTCAGAATTGACCTCAGTCCTCGGTCGTCACTACTCTTGGGTGAAAATTGACCCCGGTCTTAGATCTTTACCTAAATCAGGTCAGAATCGACCTCGGTCCTCGGTCATCACCACTCTTAGGTCAGAACTGACCTCGACCCTCTGAATTGGTCATCCTCATTTCCTTAGGTCCTCAAAACCGACCTCAACCCGCTAAATTGGTCACCCTCGCTTCCTTAAGCCCACAGATTCGGCTTTGATCCACAGAATTGATCATCCCCAGCATACTTCTTAGCTCCTCGGAATCGACCTCGACCCTCTGAATCGGTCATACTCCCTCACAGGCATCATGCGGTGTCTAATCGACGGCTATCATTTGTTCCAAACTCACCCATCGAGGGGCTTTGTAGACACCTCACTCTGTTACCCCTTAGGTCCCTAGTGCCTCCACTCATCATCACGAACCCAGGTTACGTCCTGAGTACTGACCTGGAAGCCATTGGGCACCCCCGGCTCAGTTTGACTCAAAATTCAAACTCCTCATCTCGACTGAGACTCGATGAATCTTTGAAGGGCACTGAATACCCTTTCCAACGGTCCACCCCGTGCGCGATTCCGACTTACAATGAGGACGAACGCGTCGTTTGTGTCCGAAACCTGACCCAGAGGCCACCGGGCGCTCCTGGGCTCTGTTTGACCTAAGTCAACTCTTCAGCTCGACAAAGTCTGAATGAATCTTCTAAGGGCACTGAATACCCTTTCCAACGGTTCATCCCGTGCATAATTCTGACTTTCCATGCGGACGAACGATCTGTTTGACTCCGGGAGGTCACCGAGCGCTTCTCAGGCCCGGTTGACCAAAGTCAACTCTCCAAACCGGGTCAAACTTTTTGGAATGTAGAAGTACATCTCCTAACCTTTCCAATGGTATGCCCCGTGCGCGATTCGTACTTACCATGCGGATGAACGATCCATTTGCGTCCGAACGATTCCCCGTCCAGCGGACCGACAAACGCTTCCGAGCCATATTTGACCCAAAGTCAACTCCTGAACTCCGGAGAGGTCCAAAGGACTTTTGAAGGTCTCTTAATGACCTTTCCAACGGTATTCCCCGTGCACGATTCTGACCAACGGTTTTCCCTCGGCGACTAATTTTCCAAAAAAGCCTGAAGCACACTGCCAAATGGCAGGTCCCAGACCCTGCCATCGGCACCTGCCGATAGGCAGTGCCATGATAGGGCCGATCGGCAGTCCCCTAGGCCTATAAAAGGAGGCCTTGGCCTCATTTGCAAGGAGAGCCCAGATCTGATAGAAATCTCTCTGAACGAATCCCAGAAACCTCTCTCGAAGGCAGCGTGATTTCAACTTCCAAACCCCTTTTTCACTTCCAATTTTCATCATCCCTTTCATCAAACTTGATGAATTAACCACTCTCCATCACCACCCAAGCTCAAGGGCTGCTCCCCAACGCTCAAGATCAAGCTCAAGGTCTCCAAGAAGGTCCAACTTTCTCAAACTCTCTCCTAAATTCTCTTAAATTTGTAATAACTTGTTTTCTTACTTAGCACTTTTATTTTCTCATCTCACACATCATAAATATACTTTTTATCTAGTATTATTGCACATCTCCTATTTTCATATAAATAAAAAACCCAAAAAACAAGAAAAAGAGGGCTTGCTCATACATTCCAAGTAGGGATTCTCACACCTTTTTCATAATTTTCTCACAACTAAAACACTTTTTCCTACACACACACACGCACTTACAAATAAGATATTTCTCCATTTGGATTTATGGGTTAAACCCCACCTCTTGTTTTTTTGCGAACTACGTGGACTTTGATGCCTTTATAGGCTACGTAGGCGTCTCAGGGTAAAACCCGAGGCTCGAGTCATTTTTCTCACATTTTCTCTCATTTTCTATCTTCTCTAAATCCATTTTTCTTATAGTCTATATACTTGCTCTTAGTGACGTATTGCTCCATATGCGTTATCGTTCCATTATAATGATCAACGTAGGGGTAATCGCGTAAATCTTATTTTTCTAATATTATTCTTATATCTTCCTACGGATGACTCGCTTTATCATTTCCATGATATAAGTCGAGGATTCATACCTCCATTCTATATATACACATGCACATATATCACGGGGGAAATATAAAGGAAAATAGCAAATATCCATGAGAGACCGAGAGGGCGGAATGGGTGCCTAACACCTTCCCATTTCGTAACTAAGCCTCCGAACCCTTTTCGAATCATTTTTGGTTTTGCACGCACCAGTATGTCTTTGGAAGCCATCCTTCGGGGTGGCTTCCCCTTTTTCTTTTGTCTGTTTTGAGTAAAATAGACTGGCGACTCTGAATCTCTCTACATTTTTCACACCTCACAAAATCGACGCCGGCCGAAGCTCTCTCCCGAGAGAGGGGACGTGCGGGACCCGAAGGATCCCTTCCTCCCTCCGTGGACGGGGATCGGGGGATGGCCACAATAACTATTGAAATTATTTAAATGAATTATTGGGACCCTTGGAGTGGTGGGAAATACTCGAGAATATACGATAAGAAGTATAATGATAAATTAATAAAACGTAGGATATTTGAGAGCTATATATACTACGTATGGGATATGTTATAGGTTATATACCTATACTGATGATATATATATAGGTAGTGTGAATACCTATTATGTGAACTCTTATGTGTGTGAACATATCTATGCTACCTGCTATCACGGGAGGTTTCGCGTCGTGGAAAGTCTTATCCTGATGAGCCCATTGGGGGGATTTTATACTTGTGCCTCAGAACATGAAAATTAGGGTTAAGAACTACTCGTGTGTATGATAGCATGACCAGTCATTTGGAGGTGTGTGTGTAGCCCAAAGGCTTAGAACCTTGTTCACCTCCAAATTGTGTGAATTGTGAGTGTATGGTTCGAGGGTGATTCCAAACCATAAATCCTTTACTAAGTTTGTGATGTACCAGGACTCGATAGCAGAGTATGCCAACATCATAGGTCTCCACCTAGGGATATCGTATTCGTATATATTACAAGAGTGGTGTATATATATATTTATATGTGATTTAATCTACTACGTGTGCATTAGTAGATAAGATAAATAATAATATCTAAAGTAACCTAAGTATGTGGGAACTTAATACTTAACTGTGATTTTTACTGGCTAAAAGGGTTTGTAAATTAGGTAACATATTTCATGGGCAATACGGGTGGGTACAACGAATTACTAGATCGAAAGATACTTATTTCAAACTAGTTACATGGGCTAGCGTAACTAGGTTGGCTTAGATGTATACGTTAGGCGTGAACATTAGTTGAGAGGTGAGGATCTCAAGTGAGGGCACATTAAGTTAACATGTATACAATATCTTTTATTTAATGCACTTTAAATACTTACAAAATATTTTCAAACTGCTTTACTTGGGCTCTGACCCATTTCAAATCCATTTTTGTAAAAAACCTTTTAGGTTCCCAGCCATAGGGATACCAGGCTTAGGATTCCCTTCATATTTGACATGTTGCAGCTACTACGAACGTTTCAGGAACTGGGTAGCAGATGCCTCCACTTCTATCAGTTCATGTTCATCACTTCTCTATCTCAGTCGGGCATGTCGCCCATCTCTAGCTAGTGGTTATTTCAGAGACATTACATTTTTATTTATTTCCAGTTTTGATTTGGATTCATATTATGGATGATTGTATTTGGATTTTATTCAAGAGTGTTTATTCCAGGCACAATTATTCATCTCGTTGTTTTATCATTTATTACTATGTTTACTGGAACACTGAATGTGATTTATTAGTTTAATTTATTAATTTTGATAAATTTGGTACGGTACGGTAATTTCGGTATGATTTTTTCTGGTTTCGATACATTCGGTACAGTACGGTAATTTCGGTACGATTTTTTCTGGTTTCGATAAATTCGGTATGGTTATTTCGGTAAATCGGTTTTTTAAATATTAAACCAAAACCAACTAACTTTTTTTCGGTAATTTCGGTTTCGGTAAGACCGGTTTCTGGTATTTTAATATATGAAACCAAAACCATTTTTTTCGAACCAAAACGATACGGTACGGTAAAAACCCGTACCGCTTCCACCCCTAGTCACAAGTGATTAGCTATAACTTTTCAACAATAATAAGAGAGAGAAAAGGAATCATTTGGAAGTGATGGTTATTGAGAGTGAATAGACAAGCACTTCAAGTACTAAGGAGATACCAGGGGAGAGAATACTTTATGGTGTTATTTTAACAGAGTAACGGTACTAACTTGTGTTATTGTGTTTTGACCTTGCCCAAAAGCTCTATTTATAGGAGAATACTAGGGTTGATTTGGCATGTGCGCATCAAAAGTTTATTCCTTTTAGACAATATCTAAAGTGTACTTTTTGTCCTATTTCACTATCTGTCGTTTGTTTACTCTCACAAACGACATCTAGCATAACCCAAAGTCAAAAAGCAAATATGTCGAGCATAGTCCCAAAATGTATTATTTAAATATATTGCCAAATGGTAACATGGTGAACAATTTTTTAAAAACTTGCGAGTGACCTTGAGGGCCGCTCGCCAATAATAAGTTTGAAAATACTTTGTGAGCAGCACCTCGGCTACTCACTGTTTGACTAAGTGTAGACTGTGTAAGTGTGTGAGTGATCTCTCAGGTCCCTCCTATTAGTATTTTATATTTCTTAATGTACAGAAGTGGTTGGGCCTTATCTTGACCAACAAAACTTGACTCTCAGCCTCCCAACCAAACCTCCCAAGGGATCCCTACAGGCCTGCTTGATCCCTAGTTGCTCGACCAAGGCTACTTGTGTAAATAAAGTAATAGTGTTAGTAAATATTCCAATGTACATATATATTACAATCATTTGACTGTTCACAAAGCATCCCATCATTATCTTGGGTCTACTCATATACTTCTTTTCCTTCCTATCTTAGGGTTGCCCGTTAGACATCATTTGGTCAAGTATCCCCTCTTTCATCCTAGGTCCACTCGTGTGGGACCCTCTCTCCATATTTGATCTGTTTTGGCTTATTGTTATTTATTTGCTCTTGGTCCCACTCGCGTGGCACCCTCTCGCATATTTGATTTATTTTGAATTTTGGCTTACTTTTTTTTTTCATTTGTCCTTTGGGACAACTAGTATGGCACCCATTGGTCCTATTTGGATCATTTGTTCAATATTGCTTTCTTTATCTTGGATCATGTTCGCATAGCAACCCCCTCGTCCATGTTTGGCTGGTACCAATTCCTTTTGATCTTGCACCCACTCATGCGGCACCCCCCGCCCGTTTGGGCTTATTTGTGGGCAGTTGAATGGGTGCCCTCTACATTATCCCCTCGTGTAAAAGTGTTTATATTGGTTAAAAACAAAGAGTTTTGCATGAAATAACTCATTACTTATTGGGCATTCGAGGGGTTTCTTTAAATAAATCGTTACTTTTTTGGGGCATTTAATGCTTCCAATATGATGGTCGTACTAATGGCACCTTTTAGTGTCTCCTCGAGAAGTGCTCGTTATGATTTAGGCAATCATTGCCTTGTCTTGTTTAAACCACCATTCCTCTTCTTATAAATACCCTTTATAACAACCCCTATTTTCTCACCTAAAGGGTGACCAGGCACGATACACTGAAGATGGGGCTTATCAACAATTTATACCATTCTCAGCGCTAAAGGAATAAAACTTTTTTTTATTTTACATTAAAATCCACCATGAATAAAAAAACACTCAATACAATTTCTTTTACATGAATAATAGAAACCAAGTCATGATACAATTTCCATAATGTAAAATCAAATACAACTAACATAAATAAATACTTGGGCTTATACACATACAATTTCGCAGAATAAAATAAAATGAAAAAGAGACTGAAGCACAACATATACTAGAGTCAATGGAGCGAAATCCACTACATCCAGTGCAACTGCAAGCCTAATCCATCGTCAGTCCTGCTTTACCTGTCATTAAAAATACCTGGGGTGAAAAACATTTATAATTTGGGTCAGAGCCCGAGGTGTGCAAGGATTCTTCACCAATAAATATGCAATTTATTACTATCTCATACTTCACGTCTCCCTATCAACGCTCACATGTAACGAGTACCTCACCTCTCATCTAGAAGCAGTCCTACTCATCTCCCAAAATTAATATCAATTGTAAACTTTCATTATTTAACCATCCAAGTAAATAATAAACCATTTCCATTATGCACTAACTACAAGTGGTTCCTTGTGTCTGACACCCCTATCCCCGAATAAATTTCATAATATAAAATTCTCAATATACCTAAACTAAGTGCAGTTCCCTACATTTCATAACATGTGACCTTCGTCTAGTTCTTTAAATCCTTTAATGATTAAATTCATATTTCTTGTCGTTACACTATAAGTTTCTATTTCTTATATTACCAAATTATTATTCTCATTTAATAATTGGTTACACCATTTCTCATTCTATTTAATGTTTGTCTACTCCCTTAGACTATCCAATTATTATTCTTATTAATAACTATTTACGACATTATTCATTAGGACTCATCTTCATCCTTAATTATCCACATCATTTTATTAACCCAACTTCATCATCATTAAACAATGTCTACATCTTTAGACAAAAAGGAAACATTCCCTCATAAGGGATACCATAATGGGTAAATAGGTAAATATATATATATATATATGACACATAAGGGCGTCTATCTTTGGTGTCTCATTCGTGCTCTATCGGCAAAGTCCGAAGGAATCCCTTATCCTAAGCGGACAGCACAAAACACTCACAAGTTGGGGGCGGTCCCTACGCAGGACACCTGTATACGGCCCAAACCTAGCGGTGATACAGGAACGGTCAGCGCCAACCCTACTTCTAGTGGGTGGAGCCTCCTTGTAGTACCTATATGGCCTACACATCGTTAAGCCCACCTGTGCCGACGTGTGGTAAAGCGGCCTGTCGCGCGAACCCCTAGCCGATAGGACGGTCCACTGGTATGTCCACGCACAAATATACTATAATACATATTATTATCCCATATAATATGTATAAGTAGTTATTCTATAACTACTTTAATTTAAGGGTATCCCAATCCATATAAATGATAACCTTGTTGGATTAACCATAATCTTTTATTCCATAGCTCATTTTAAGTCGTCATCTTACGACTATTCCCAAATTAAATATCAGTCTCATAAAATCATTTGTGTAATTAAATCACATTTGATTCACAATTCATTACTCTTTACCTAGGCATAGTTATTTTTCAAACTACCATTCCAAATATTATAGGTATAGTTATTCCCAAACTAGCCATTGCCCACACATTTAAAAATCTTAGTATGTTGTCCTCTTAACTAACACTTTAATCATTTGAGATTATTAATATTTATTTTCTTCCTAATACTTTTTCTATAAGGTTTATATGTACATATATAAGGAATTAACTAATCGTGGAAAAAAGGATTATATGTACATATATAAGAAACCCTCTAATATAATTTAGTAGTATTACCCAATTACTATGTCCAGAATCACTCATTCGGTCCATATCTAGATCCTTTAGAATTTATTGTACAAAATTCCAGTAGTATGTCAAATACCCAGTTATGAATTCGATACTTGATAATTTATTATATATAATAAATTAAACTGACTAACCCGTATCTAACTCCCGCGGCACTAGCACTTAATATCTTAGTCAATTTTCCTAACTTGAAATTTAATTAATCATACCTTAATTAATTTATTAAAATGATAACACTCAACAAAAATCTGCGAACTCACTTCTTGGGCCCTTAATCTAACTAAATTTCTCTTAAATAAGTGGACACATTTATAAATTATCCATCTCTCACCCTTTAGGTATAAGCATTTCTTCTAAAAAATTATAAATTCCATTCCATACAATAATTACTTGACCATTTAATCCTAGATATACTCCAATGTTTAAGAAATTAAGTCATCAACATGTAAGGGCTCAAATTTTGAAGCAGAAAGTAAGGCTGGAAAATCACAAAATGCCGAATCGATCCGGTTTGGGGCTATCGGATCGATTTGGCATACCAAACCGGTTCGTTTTTTCTTTTAACCGGATCGGTCTGCCTCATATTGTAAGTTTTTGTAAGTTTCAGGGAGCCGGATTGATTCGTTTTTCCTTTCTACCGAACCGGTTCACCCAGCAGATCAGATACTGCTACTGTTCTGGTATATCCTTGTCAACACAGAATTTGTTCGGGGTTATTTCATAAGAGGAGTATTTGTTTGAGGAAATTTACATCTAGAAATTAGTCCATAAATGATCCTCAATCATTATGCAAATCTCAACTTTTAAACCCAAAATCTATAGATCCAACAATAACAATTAATACCCATTTAAAGTATTGTACTGTTTGAACATTCTACAAATCCTAATCAGATTTAATTCACAAGAAGGAGCACTAATTAGGAGTTCTACATGAAAGTTTAAATCCTCTAATTAACAATGTCTTTCTATACATTGCTTAGTCAATTATTCCCAAATAACTATAAGAACTTATGAAATTTAACACCAATATTCAGATTTGTTGATACCTACTTTATGGGACAAATTCTACATATAAGTCACCCATCTACATGAGTTATTCATCATCAATTCCATTATAATCAAATTCTAGAAATTTCAAAACATGATTCAACCTTAAACCTAAACATGGAGTTAACATTCATATAAAATAGCACACATTGAATAAATATGGCAAGAGAATCCTTACCTGGAATTGTGTAGAGAAGCCTCTTTCCTCCTCCTAGGGTGTTATTCCTCCTCATAGGCTTTTGTTCCTCTCTTTCTTGAAGTAGGGCTGTTAGGGTTAGGTTTTGATAGGAGTGGGGGGTTTATTTCTCTTCCCTCAAATCTTATATTATTTCCAATTCCCGAGTTGGGCTTTAGGCCCTAATTTTGGACCACCAAATGATCCCAAATACAAAATCTAACTAGCCTGATAACTACCAAACACATATACATATACCTCTGGACCATTTTTAAGGGTCTAAAATACCCAAACGAGATCGTAATGCATCCCAAAGTGCGTTCCAAATATTTATCCCAAAAATATAATTGTGTCGTGACACGCCCAAATACTTTTTATAAAAATAAATAAATCCCGTTTGATTTATTCCAAATTATTAAAGTCAATTTCTAAACTTTATAAATAATATTGAGTTACGTTACTCAAAATCCCAAATTAATTCATTTCACTGAATTAATTTAATCCTTATTAAATTTTTATTTTATTCCAAAAATATACGGGTATTGCACCATTCCCTTTCATTTCATTTTTTTGTACGTTCATTTTTGCTATTAGAGAGAGAAAGAGAGAGAGTTTTCAAAAAAATTCAAACTTCATCCATTTCTTACTATTGTCTTCGTCCCTTTTTTCCTAAGAAACTCCATGGCCACTTCTTCTGCTTCCACCGTCTTTAGTCAACTCTTGGTGAGTTTTTTGCCAATTCAAGTCACTGCCACGACCGCTATTACCACGGGCTCCACCACTGTGACTTCTTCCATGGTCGCTTCTATTGCCACCGTCACTGCTAGTTCTGGTGGTCCTGGCCCTTCTTCCAGTGGAGTTACTTCTCTATCCAAGGTTCAAAGGGAATACCTAGAGAGCCGCAAGAAGAGAGATTTCTCTGTCTATCTTATCGCACACTTTTTGGTGAGGACACTTTTATGGCCTCACTCGAACGCTTTGAGGCAGAGTTTGTTGAGAAGATCAATGAGCAACCACTTCTTAGTTTTGCTGAGTCCACTGATATGCTAATAGCATTTTATGTGTGCAAGTTGACATAGGTGATTTCCCATTTTTTCAATATCAACATTGATGTTTGTGTCCCTCTGGGTTGATTATGTTATGATTGTTCCAAACCACAAGGCTACAATTGAGCGGTTGTCCTATAAAAACGCAAATATTGATAATAAATAATGCATCATATGAAATAACAGTGTAGGAACAACAAACTAATGATATAAAGCACAAACATTTCATTAATAATTGGAACATGATACACTATATTAGAAACTTATATACGTATATTTCAAAAAAGTAATATTTTTTTTTAAAAATTGAGGTTTTTTTATAAGAAAAAAGGGGATAAATTTTTTTTCCAAATTTTATAACACCCATTTGATTTTTTTAATAAAGAAAATGAAATAAGAATTTAAAAAACAAATCTGAGAGTGAATATTTTTACCCTTTTTTGTTTGCTTTGATAGAAAAATTGTTTCGAAAATATCATGCTTTTTTATTAAAAAATCTAAAAACTGTTTTCAAATAGAAAATTTGGAAATAAAAGAAAAAATCATTTTGGAATTGTAACCGTTTTTCTATTAAAAAATTAAAAAGAACTGAGATAAAATAAAAATAAAAAACTTTTTTTATTATTATTCTCAATTAAAAAAAAAATTATCCCCAAATAATAATAATCATAATAATAACATTATATTTTTTTTTAATTTATAACACTATTTTATTATTTTTTAATAAAGAGAGGTAAAATAATCAAATGTATTAAAATTAATTTTTTTATCATTACTTTAAATAAAAAGATAATACATAAATTAAAATAAAATAAAATGAAAAATTGATGATGAAATTAAAATAATAAAAAAATATATGAATAAAATTGAGATAGAGTCAAAGACCGTGTGAACTATCGGGTACTTTGCTCAAAAAAAAAGGAAAAAAACTGCAACTATTAGCTTTGACAAGGTTGGTGATCTTCCTCGTGCGAAATTTGTGCAACGAAACCTACTTATTGAAGGCGGGTCCTGCTGCATACTCATGGAGTGAACATGGTAGCTCACCTACCAAATCCAAAATGGCTCATCTTTCAATAAAAATGCTTTTGATTTTGATGTCGAACAGCTCAAAAGTAAAGGAAGATTCAGACTAATAATTACTCATTCTTATAATCAAATCATATTAAAAATGCCTCAATTTCCGAGAAGTTGATCCATACATTATTAAACTATGCCACTTCTCCTGCACTATTGTCCGACATTCTTTTATTCACTTCCAAAATAAATTGGTTCAACTAATTGATTGATATAACTTTATTATAACAAATACTATATAATTTAGTTTCGGATTATTTGGGTCGCTCCCCCATATTACTTTGTTCTAGTTGAGTTTAACATTTTATAATCTCACATCATAAACTTAAACCCTCATTTGATACTTTACGTCTGCACATTGTTTGACAGCTCAAAACTTTTTTTTTTCTTTTTTAAAATGCCCTAGATAATGTATGCCACATACTCTTTATATACATACCCATGCCATATGTCGTTTGAGGTAATAAGAAATATAGCCGTACAACAACAAAAACAAATGTAGCCATAAAATATATATGTATGCATATCTTACATGTATACAGACAAAAATCATTCAATAAACTAGTAAATGTAAATGGGAAGAAATTACTTGTTTAGTATAATAGACAACGAACTATGCATACAGTAAATGGGAGGAAATTAAGACTCCAACCCCAGCAGAACCCATGATTGATTTAAACCTCACAAAAATCAAATTGATTCAAATTAATTATATATATATATATATATCAATTAGTTTTCCTTTACTAAAATATAGTTGGACCAAACAAGGTTATGTCACTATGGTGGCTAGGAAAATTCATAATTTTGAAGAAGCCAATTTTTTGTATATAAACTAATAAAACGTCAATAATTTTTTATGTGAAATAAACACGAGTTAAAAAATTAACCAAAACTCTTTTTTGCATTATATATCATTTTTTTTGTTACATATGGAAAGCAAAAAAACAAGACAAGACAAACAGAGAACTAAGTTATAGCGTTAGCAGCATCAGTACGATCAAGCATCAACAGGAGACGCTCCGGCGTATGATCATACTCTAAGTAGAGATGTGGGGATTCATTTGCAATCCTTGTCATACAGTCCGCTTGGATGTTCTCCTCCGTCGGAATGTGAATGACCTTAGCATCAAGGCAATTGATAAGCTCACAACCGTCCTCAAGGATATTCGCGAGGGGGTGGTTCCCCTTGTCCTTTGAATTCAGCAGATGGACGATTTCGAGACAGTCAATTTTGAGGCAGACACCCTTCCAATTCTCCCTGCTAGCAATGTTAAGCCCATGGAACACACCTTCCAACTCGGCTCTAAGGGGGCTTGCAGTTCCTAGGATACGGCCAGTGAAACCGACAATCCATCTTCCATCCTCGTCCCGCACGATACCCCCAAAAGTTCCCCTTTCGCAATTACTGACAAAGCTCCTATCCGTCTAAATGACGTAGTTACCTGCAATACAAGCACTAGTATCTATTTGTATATAAAATTATACTTTTAACTTTACTCAATAGATTTATGTTTATACACACCTCTCCCATCAAAAAATGCATTACTTATTTCATGTTGGTATTAGATTACGCTACTCATTGTTATAAATTTGTTTTCTTGGTGGTAGTTGACCAATTTATCTTATATTTTTGTAATAAACATGTTAGCCATATCACACCATTGTAGCACTAATTTCAAACGTTGGTATAAAGCCGGATAAAGCGGTGTAATATTAGGTATCAACACAAGACTACGACTAGTGTTGAGTGGATCAGACTCTAAAAATTGAAGTCTACTCTCACTTCTGTAAATCTTGAGAACATTTTAATGTGAAGAGAAAAATATTCAGACTGATATAATACTTTGCCACTTTAGCTGTACAATATGCCGACGGCTACTGACCCAACTCGCTATGGAAAAAGGATGCCAACACAGACACAAAATATTTATACACAAGAAAAATCCATCTACAGAAGACTCAACACCACAGTGGAAAAATTGAGCCAAATCTAAAATAACTTTGTCGAGGTATGATTGCTCCCCATTAGTACTTACATATGTTAAGTGGCGGCAACAGGAATATAGTTTGGGCGGAGTACAACCCAATGACTGGGTTGGGGGTGATAGTCCCCGAAAAAAAAAATTAGAATTATTTTTACGTTTTTATAAATATTTAATTGATAATTTGTATATTTAGACAATTATAACTCAAATAAAACATCAATGATAACTCATTACTAAGAAAGAGATAAACATATTGCAAATTCCTAAAAACAAAAGGATCAAATACCCAAAAGTCCCTCAAATATTTTTTAATATACATTTAGTCCAAGCCTTTTATTTTGTTCCAAAAAATTCCTCAAACATCAAATTAACTAACATTCTCTTATTTTTAAAGATCCGTGCTAGCGATATGGTAAAGAACTTTTTAGAGCAAAATAAAAAGATTTTGACTAAACGTGTATTAAAAATTGTTCGAGGGACTCTTTGGTATATGCCCCAAAATAATAACTCCAATATACTAAAAGAAATAAATATATGGCAAATAACTCAATAGCGCTAAACCACACAAATATATGAAATAACTCAATACATTACACAAAGAACTAATGTAAAAAAAAAACTCTAAACCACACAAAGATATGAAATAAGTCTAAGTTAGTATTTACCCCTGTTTTACGAGAAGCTCAAAACATGAGAGGCGACTGGACTGAATTAGCAGTAATAATTTTTTTTTTTTAATTCTGGGTGATGCACGTGCATCCCCAGTAGTGTGCTCCCTCCGCCACTGCATATGTTGTATTATGATTGATGTAAAGTTATTTTAATTTTTTCTTTTTATAATAGTTGTAGGTAAGTATAACTTTATATTTAAAATTATATGACAACACAATTGTAAACAATGCATTGAGTGACCTTTTAGATGGACATGAGTGTAGTAACAAGGACATAAATTGATCATTTCGGCTTTTTTTTAAAGTGGAACTCATACAGAAACCCACAAAATCACCAATATATCATTAAGAAACATTAATCATATACGAATGCAAAATTTTTAAATCGTATAAAATTGATTTTCTCAATCATTAAAGCTTTACATACTAATTAATTGTTTAACCAACGATATTTTGAAACTCTCAATTGTTTAACCAACGATTTAAGAAAAAGGAAGATTTTGAAATTAGATCATAAACACATATCGACTATTATATAAAGATAAAACCACAACGACGTTAATATTTAGCTTAAATGCCAAACTTAATGATGTGAAACTGCGACATCATTAAGAATCCATTTATCGTGCTTTCGCTTTTTCACCCAACATACCCATTTATAACACAATCATGTTAATTAAATAATATTACAAAAATTGTTTCAACCAAAACATTCTCACATAGAAAAAAAAATTGATTGGAACCTTTAAATTCGCAAGTAATAGGAATACCATCTTGAGTTATTTTACTTTATATCCACATACAAAATCTCCAATCAGATTATATTAGCGCCAATTAAGTATCCCAAACAACACTTAAAACAAAATGTTTTGCTACTTTTAAGCTCACCTGTAGGGCACATGTAAAAATCTCATGTTAGTCCAAGTACCCTATCTTAATTTGTTTAATATTTTTATTGGTTTTGATTAAGGGTGTTCGTAGTACAATAAAAATTCATATCATATCATTTTGTAATGATAAAAAGTGGTAATGATTTACCTTTTTTAGAGCATCCGTAGTGGGGCAGGAGATGAACAGGTATGTTTACAAACCTAAAAGGTGAGATGTCTTTCGTTCACACACAACATATACACTGGTGAAAGCTAAAATAAGTTCCTACGAACTATATTAGTTCGTAGAAAATTCTTATGAATTAATATAGTTCGTAGGGCCCAGATTTAGATTTTTAATGTGTTAATAATACTTCCTACGAACTTCTAAAATTCGTAAGAATTCTTATGAAGAAAAGAAGTTTGTAGGAACCCTTACGAACTTCAAAAGTTCGTAGTAACCCTTTACAAATTCTCCAGCCAATTTGTATCTTTACAGAACCCCTACAAATTGAACAACGAAATTCGTTCGTTAAACTTCACCAGTGCAGACAGTCCTATTTGTAAAGATGCAAATTTCCTTGTCATTTTGCATCCCCATTGTGGATGCTCTTACTACCGAAAATTGAAACTACTGAAATCGAAATTACCAAATTTTTTGTGATTGGGTTTGGTTTACAGATCTAAAAAACCGATTTACAAAAATTACCGTACCAAAATTAAATACCTAAACTACCGTTCAAAATGGGGTATTGTAACATTGCAAAAATGATAAGAAATACTGTAATAGTTTATTATTTGGGTAAAGTGAAAATGTTGTGATTAATTTGTATATAAATATACAAAGTTGGGGTAAAGTGATTTGAGATGGACATATACGCTCTTAAACAAATCACTATTCATGGGACAAATTTTGTTAAATTAGTAAAAAAATAATAAATCTGAGCTGAATTGTTTCTTATGGGTTATTAACATTAATGGTAGCCCTATAAAAATATCAACTCCAAATAATTTTGTTTGCTATTTTAAAAACTAGGTAAAACTAGTGTTTGTTTATAAGGGATTCTAAACTGACAATAATTTAACCTTTTTTTTTATAATAGAAAAATAATTCATTTTGAGTTAAAAAAAAATTAGGAATACCCTGATATGTTAAGAACCTATAAAAACTATTCAGCTCAAAATTTTATTTTTACTATTTAAAAAAAAATTATCCGTTAATCCGTTTTAAAGAATTCTCCTTGAAATGGAACACTAGCATAATTATATGCATTTGAAAACCAATAGAGTTCCACATCATAATAGAAAATAAAATGGATGGAAGTGAAGGTCTATAAATAAAGGACTACACTTTGAGTATTTCAAGTATAAGCTTGCATTTTGTTTGGCTTTCTAAAGTTATAGCATTTTGTAGGCTTTTAGCTTGTATTTTGTTTGGTGAATATTATTTTGGTCAATTTTTTTTTATTAAAAAGAAGTATTGCAACCTTATTTTTTTTAATTATAATAAATTGAGTTGGGCTAGCTGTAAAGAGAAGGCCTAATGATGGAAATTCAAAATTTAGTGTTATTTTAATTTTTTTGAAGTTATAACGAAATAAATCGATTTTACCGCGGTTTAACACAAAATGTGTGATTCGATTTGGTTTAGGTGAGGTTGTACCGAGCGGTACAAATGGTAATTTCAGTTTTAGTCTATTAAAATTAATTTGGTATTGGTATGTTTTATTTACCGACCAAACCGATGGAAAGTCAGTCCTATTTTTTACTCTTCCAAACATGGACAAAATGTCATTTTCAACAGAGACCTATAAATTTAAAATCAACCTATAAATTTACAAAATTTAATGAAACAACTCGTATGTAAGCACGTCAGGTCAATTGTCGTGGGAAGATGTAGCATGACAGTTGAAAAATTACGACAATAGTAGGCTATTTTTAAAATTATTTAATTAAATTCAATTTCTTGATTAAAAGTAATTGTCCCTAATTAAATTTAATTTATTTTTTTCAAAAGTGGAATGAAAGCATAATAAAGAGGCATTAAAAATCATAATATTAAAACAACATTTAAATGGGATTAGACTAATAAATACCACATGCTCAATGCACATATCAATGATGAAAAAATGATAAATTAAATTTCGTTTTCCTGGGTACTCGGGCCCGATCTACGCATTCTCTAGCATGCTGGTACCCCCTGTCTCAACACATATGTTACTATTTAGATCCTACATCTGTAGAAGGGCATCACTCTCCATCCAAGTCATATCACGGTCGACATTCAAAGCCCGAAATCATTCATAGTTTGTCGCAAGGTGCTCTGCGACTGGTAGAGATGGTAATATCGATGCCGCATCCCTTGTATAGAATTTCTCGTACACATTTACAGTGGTTGACTCGAAGAGAGTTATCCTATCACCTCTTGGCCTCCTCCTACATTAAAGCTATAAATTACTGTGTATCAAAATATTAATAAACTCAAAATAAAATGTTCTCAACCAAATATATAAAATATTATTCGTGATATCGAGTTAACATGATATATACTATAATATCCAAAGAAACTTCTTTGGCATTATGGGGATGTAATCCTTTAACCCATGCACGCTCAATACACATGAACTCGAGTAACCTTATGATACAGCATGCATGTGAGATGCTCCTGTAGGGTATACCCCAGGGAAAAAGTGAGGTTATCCATGATATGGGATACGTAGCTTTAGGTGTATAGCTTGAGCGCACACAATAACAATGTGAGTCACTCTATAGACATTTGATACTAATGACATGTGAGACCATATTTTTGGAACCTCATTAATTAATTAATTAATTGAGTTAATTAATTATATTGATTCTTAAAGTTAAAATTTAAATTTAATCTAGAAAATATTTCATTTAATTTGAATTTGGTGAGTTTTGATTAATTAAATGAATAATTTAAGCATTTAATTAACAATTTGGGGGTTTGGTAAAAACCTAGTGGGTATTATTGTCTTTTTGTAATTTCTTAGACTCTAAGTTTTGATTTTGTAAAATTTAATCCCGAGTAGTATTGTTGGTTGGTTAAGAATTGTAAATACATTGGTTTTTTATATTTAATCCTAAAAGAAATAGGAGAACAAGAGAGGAGAGAGAAGTAGGACCCTCGGGAGGAGCCGTGACTGCGGCCTAGGATCCGCGACCGCAAGGCTGGCCTGCAAATTTGTGGATTTTACGCGTGTGGGTTGGTCGCGGGCCTGGGTGTTTGTTGTTTATATATAGGGATCACAAACTCTTTTACTTTTGTGCGTACAACTCTTTACCTCAAACATAAAACAAAAAGCTACATCCCTTTATAAATTCAACCCTAAACCTCCATTACAACAAACTTCAATCTTAAATTGGAAAACTTTACACTCATATTTTGAACAAGAACAAAAGCAAAGTTGATTATTTTTGTAAAGTGGAACACATTAGAATACTAAGATTTTTAGAACACTTCATTAGAAAGAAGAATATCTCTATTTTTTCCTTAAGTTTTATTTGATTTAAATGTTGTCTAAATATTAATTATGCATATTTTGTGAATATAATTATAAACCTAAGTGATAACGTAACAATAACTATATTTTTATGAACTTATAAATTTGGATTTCATACTCGAATACCTGCATGCTTAGGGTATTAAACTTTGTTATCGTTGGGTATTTGGACGAATCACGCGTTAATTATTATATAGGTCTCGAAAATATGTTTTGATTCATGAAATCACATATATATTTAATATGGTGTAGAAAATTATAATATGTTGCTCAAAATTATTAACTCGCATGTTAGAATCAGTTTATGATTTAAATTGATTAATTCATTCATGAATTGAAATATGGAAATTGGACAGCTTGTTGAGGTATCGTGTACAAGTTTTTATCAAATGATTAGATTGATTTATTTTACGCAAAATAAGATTTGTATAATTATGAAATAAAGGAGTTTCTATAGTTTAGTCCTAGACAAATAATTTTTAGACACTAAGATGCACTCAGAACAATTTTTAGACATTTAAGGACACAAACAAACCTGCCATTTACCCATTTCTCTCTATTACTCTTTACAAAACCTCCCCTTCTTCAACTTATCCCCCACCCCCACCCACTATCAGAGCGTCGATCGATGTTAAAAGGGTGGGTGGGGGTAGGTGGGGGTAAGGGTCCCGCTAGTGCAGACCTTTAAAAATAAGAGAGTATTGACTAAATGGGTGTTTGAGAGACCTAGGTATTCAAAAATTTCTTGTCTTGATTTTAGAGTGGAAAAATTGCTTACCAGGGACTAAATTATATAAATACCAATAAAAAATGAAACAACTGCCTATCGGCTTTTTACCTCCACCCTCAGACTTAAAGTTTTACTTCACAACTTTAGGTTGTCCCTGAGACTTTTCCTTCTTATTGCCTTTCAAAATAGAAGTAGATGGGCCTCTCCCAGCAACCTAAATCACACCTTTTGCCTATTGATATTCTCTGCAGCCTGGAGTTCCTTAAGCAGTTATGCTAAAGAGTAATCAACTTTATTCATAGAATAATTTAGGCGAAATTGTTTAAAGGAGTATGGTAGTGATTGGAACATTAAATCAACTTGGGTTTCCCCATAGATTTCAGATACAAACACCTTCAATTCTAATCATCTTTACAATGTGCTTGTATATGTGAGTACCCTGGGACATTTAGATGTTCACCGGCCTTTCTATAGCCTCTAATCATGCAGCACGATTATGATCCCCAAATATATCCCTAAGGTTCAGAATCATGTCGTAAGCGGTGGACATTTGTTGATGTTGGTGATGTAACACATTAGTCATAAAGGATAATATGTAATAGTGAGCCATCTTATCATCCTTTTACCACCTCTGGTAGGTTTGGACATCCCTTTTGAGTGCCTCTTCCTCCGGCTTGGCAGGACAGGCCTCCATCAAGATAAACTTAAAGTCCTCAGCAATTAGAACAATGTAATTCATTCTAGTTAATTTTTATCTTTTAAGATCGAAGCAAGTGAGTTGAATGATGATCCCATGTTGAAATCTGAGAATCATAAATTTTGAAAAGATAATTAATTTTAAAATAACACGTGAGAATTTAACTTTGTTTTAATCTTAAATCATCTTCCTCACCGCTATTTTAAAGTAAAACTCGTTAGACATCCTAGTTTCCAACGCTCGTGATGAACCTTTTCGTAGGGAGATGGAACTCGCTCACATTATAATTCTTGGAACTATCAGTTGAGAGTTTTAATGAATCCATAATTCATTGATTAATTCCATCCATGGTCGGGTTAGTCTAATTGACGCGAAGAATTAATCACATGCTTCATTCATAAAATCTAAATGAAGATCGTGGAGTTTATATTGAAACTCATCTCCCACTTAGTATTTTAAAACAATGAGGTTTATTTAAAAAAATATTCAATTTAAAAAGACCGAATTTAAATCCTCTTTTTTTTTTTTAATGAAGAGGGACAGAACCCCCAGGAAAGTTTTATTAAAAGAGGGAAAAATCCTCCAAACAAAGATAGCTTATAGATGATTCATGAAAGAAGTTACTAAAAAGTAAATTTGGGGCTTTATGATAGCCCCATTACATTAACTAAATAATCTTTGCATTAGATCTAATGTAATGGCATCCCAGTTTGTCCAGCTTGACAACCCCTATAGCCATAGTCGGAAGGTCCAAAAAATGATGAAAAAGTGATAGGGAAGGGAGATTGATCCCATGGTTTGCAAGAGAGTCAGCAGCCATGTATGATTCCCTGTAACAATGAGATAATATGAAATTGTTATTCAAAAGGATCTCCTTGATTTCTTTGACACATTCCAGCAGTTTCCATGGAGGTCTCCAATTTTTTTTTATTAGGTTCACCACGAACAATGAATCTGACTCGATTTCCACATATTTAATATTATTGTCTAAGAACATCTTGATTCCTACCCAAATGCTTTTAATTTCCACACAAGTGTTTGAGGCCAATCCTTCAGATTTAGCATATGCGAAGATAAGATCACCTCTGTCATTTCTAACGATCCCTCGTATACCACTTGGCCCCGGGTTCCCTCTTGATGCCCCATCCATGTTTAGCTTGAACCACGATGGTGTAGGTTGTCTCCACTTGATTAATTTTACAAAGTGAATATTCCTACAGATTTAAAGGTTGAAAACTTTTTGTACCCCTTGGTTAAATGAAGAAATTTTATTTTTGAATCTAGTTCCTTTGCAGATATCTGAGATATAGGAGATTGATTGATGAATAATAGCTTTTGTATCAACCTTAACATTTTCGAAGAGGGCTTGATTTTTACTTTTCCATATTTCCCAACAAATAATGTATGGGATGCATTTACCAAGGAAACTAGAATAGTCTTAAGGCCTAGATTTGATCCACCAGCTTTGAAGAACGGAAGAGATATTGGATGTGTTCATACTAATCCCCAATAAATTGGGAAAAAATTGCCACATGGGTCTGATTGAGGGGCAGTGAATGAACAAATGATCTAAAGTTTCAATATGAGCATGACATGCCACATATCTAGAATAGAGCTTAATACCAACTGACTGAAAAGTTGAGTCTATAGGAAGACAATTATTAGTTATTTTCCATAGATTGATAGAGTATTTTTTTGGAATACTAATATCCCATAGATGGTGCTGACAGTTGATAATGAATAGTGGGTTCTGCAACAAATGTAATCGGATCTTAGAGAAAATTGCCCTTTAACTCCAGGAACCTAAAACCACTGACCTTTCTTAAGACTCGTATTTTCACCATAAGTTTCTTTCTCCTTGGCTATGTTCCTTCATGTATAAGAGACTACAGTCGTACCTTGGCTGCAATTTTTATACCTGTTCGTCATGCAAGATGACCATAAAGATTTCTCAAAGGACATCTTCCAATATAGTTTCATGAAGGATGCTGTAGATAGATGATTGAAGTCTACAAGGCCCAGCCCTCCCTCCTTGATATCTCTACTAATGTATTCCCATCTCTTCCATTGGTGATTCCATCCTTGGACTTTATTACCTCCCCAGAAAAACTTATTCAAAATTTGATGAATCTTAGTAATCACGGCTTTAGGGTGAGAGAGAGAAGATAAAATATAAGAAGGAATATATGATAGAACATGTTTTAGGAGGGTAGTTCTACCACCTTGAGAGAGGAGTTTTGACTACCAACCTACTATTTTGGCTTTCAAAGTATTGATTAGGCTGTCATAATATTTGACCTTGTTCATCCCTTTGAAGATTGGGCATCCAAGGTATTTTAGAGGCAACTCTTTGTGGGAGAGACCTGTTAATTCAACAATCTTGGTCTTGAAGTGAGGTCTATATTTTGAATAAATGGTGAAGCTGCTTTTCCTTACATTAATCTTTTGCCCTGACCAACTACGGTACTAATTAAACAACTCCTTGATTTTTAGAATACTCCTCTTATCACCTCTACAAAAAAACTATGAGATCATCTGAAAAAAGCAAGATGGGAGATAAGGGTACTACCACTTGGGAGATAAAAAGGCTTTATAGATCCAGTGTCCAACAATTGATTCAAACCTCTACTCAAGAAATCTGCTCCAAGAATACAGAGACTGGGGGAAAGGGGGTCACCTTGTTTAAGACCCCTTATTGATTTGAAGAATCCACATGAGTGCCCATTTATGATAATTGAGAACCAGTTGTTGGAAATACTTATCCAGATGAGATCTATCCATCTCTCCCCAAATCCAAAAGCCCTAAGAACTTTTATTAAAAAAAATAATATACCTTGTCATATGCCTTCTCCATATCCAGCTTGATCAATACATTGCCACCATGAGATTTCTTACCCAAGTTGTGAACCATTTCTTTAGCAAGAAGAACATTTTCTTGGATCTACCTGCCTTTAATGAAGGCACTCTGATTTGGAGATATCAGATTTGGAAGGAATTTAGACAATCTGATTATGAGAATTTGGTGATGATTTTGAAAGAGACATTACCCAAACTTATAGGTTTGAGATCCCCACAAGTCTTAGGTGATTTCACTTTTGGAATAAGAACCTCTCATGTGCTAGTCCAACTTTATGGGAGAATTGAACCTGTAAAAAAAGAGTTAATTGCATTAACAAATTCATCTTTAATTACCTGCCACATTTTTTGTAGAATAAACCACCAAATCCATCTGGTCCTGGATCTAAATTATCACTTAGGCCCGTGATAATAGAATAAACCTCCTCCTCATTAGTGAAAGCCCCTAAAAAAGCATTTTTGTCAGTAGAAATAATAGCGTGTATTATGGCAGAAACATCCACCTGAGGATACATCTGATCAGGTTGAAGTTGATCTTAAAAAAAACCTTAAAATATGTTGCTTTATATCCTCCTGATCTTCAAGAACAACACCATCATCATTTTTAATAGATGAGATCAGCAACTTATGTTTCTTGGCTTTAACATACTGATTGAAGAATTTGGAATTTGAATCACCTAGCTTGAGCCGCTTTAATGAAGATTTTTTTTATCTCTAGAACTCCTCTTCATTCTTATAAGCATTTAACAAAGATGCCTTTCCTCTATTTATTTCCACTCTATTGTCTTCAGAGCTATAAATCTCATAATTAAGCTCTAGCTTCAGATTTTCATCCTCTACGTCTTTGATTGTTTGGAAGACATCCTTAAAATTCTCTTTATTCCATTGTCACAAAGCAATTTTAAGTCTCTGAAGCTTCTTTACAAAACATTTTAGGCCATCCTGATTCATCACTTCCTTCCATGAGTTCTGAACAAGGTCTAAGAATTGAGAGTGATTTCACCACATATTCTGAAATTTGAATTGTCTATGGGAAGATTCATTACTAGACTTCAGAGAGATCAAGAGAGGAGCATAATCAGATGTGGATCTATTAAGATGTTTAATAGTTGAGGAATAAAACTCTGAGATGAATATTTATTTGACTAGACACCTATCAAGCCTTGACATAATTAGACCATCTTCCTTCCTATGGTTGCACCAAGTGATCCTGGTGCCAGCATACCCCAGGTCAGTTAATCCACAGTCATCTATTGCTTGGTTGAAATCCTCTACTGCCACATGATCATTTTCATCACCACCAAGTTTTTCCATATGAGATGAGACCACATTAAAGCACCCCATCACCATGTGAGACTCATTTTGTAAGCTTACTGAGATAGAAGACAACTCCTTCCACGGACTATTTCTTTCTTCTCTGTTATATTTAGCATAGACAATGGACATGACTAGAGATGACTGAACAGAAGGATGGCTTACTTAAAAGGTTAAATGCTAGGGTTGATCATGAATACACTGAACATTAACTCCAAACCTCCAAAATATCCATATTTTTCCATTCATATTGATGCAACTTCCCTCAAAACCCCATTTAATTCGAAACTTATCAACTTTTAGAGAGTTTACCTTTGGTTCAGGCAGATTTAAGATAGGCAGCTTGTGGATTCTGCTTAAAAATTTGAGTCTCCTAGAGGAGGACTTTTTAGAGGCACCTCTGATATTCCAGACAATGAAATTAATTATTGAGACTTAGATGGGTAAGATTGGTTGATGCCTTTGACAGTTGCTCTTGTGATCCTCCTGAAAAGGGGGTCTGGCATTCTTTATTTGGTCTCCTGAACTGATTTAGGGGCTACTTCTTCCATATTCCTAACAACACCCTCCTTGTTATCGTTGTATGACCTTAGTTTCTTATCCATATTCCTTACAAAGAGTTTCAGTTCCTCAATGAAAGGAATGTAATGCCCTTTATCATCTTCTACATCAGTGAGCTATATAGGTCTAGTAGTTGGAGCCTTTTTGAATTTTGGAATGGATGTTGCTTTAGGGGATAATGAGCATTGATGAATAATTTGGAAATCTTCTTTATCGAGTTCTTAATTATTGATTATGTCAATGTGTTCTTGGATAATGCTACATTTAATTGGACATTCTTTGTATCTAGTTTGAATACGCTTCAGATACCTTGTATTTGTGTCTTCAGTAGTAACTCGATCCTCCTTATCTAAATCCTCTGTGCAAGTAGCTTCATTGGGGAAATCTCTATCAATACCAGTTGATTGTTCCTTTGCTATGCCTTTCATAGTTAGATCCTCATCATTCCCTTCTTCCTGATCAGTTACTTCATCAGAAGTTATTTGAACCTCCTTATTTAATTCATCTGTACGAGCAGCTTCATAGGGTAAAACTCCATTTATATGGTCTCTAATACATTGTTCCTCCTCCTTCCCTTTACCAATAACAGTTACTTCATTGGTAATCATTGTCTCTTCAAGTACTTGCTTCCCTTTGTAAACCTTGTTTGTGAGTCCTTGTTGATTCTTCATAACTTTCTTATCATATCTCTGAGTTATCTTTTTTGGCTTATTGCTATCACCATTCTTTGATTGTTCTTCATATTTAGACATCAAGAAAATACAAGATTCCTCATTATGTCCTTTTTTTAGGCAATTCTTGTAGTATTTGGGTTTGTTCTCCACCATGACATCCTGCTAGAACCCCTTGTTGCCACATCCTATCCAGACTCTTTTTGGAGGGGATTTTAAAAGGTTAATTTCCACACAAACACGAGCAATGCTTGGTCTATTAATCTCTAGGGTAGATAAGTCCAGGTTTAGAGGTTTTACAACTAGTTAGGCTATTGAGAATAGGGAACACTTCGGAAAAAAATGGATTGAGAGTTGGGGAAATGAGATCCAGATAGGGGAAAGGCTGCTCTCGATGTCAGATCTGAATTCTAGAGTCCATTTGAATATCCTCATAGGGAATTAACCAACACACCAAGTATCTTTTATCCACATTCTTGAATAATCTTCATCTGAGTTTAATGGTATAAGGATGTGTTTGTTATCAATAAGACCTAGGGTGAATGATGTTTTAAGGGAGAAGGTTTGGAATACCCGTCGAATGACTTCCATAGAAGGTCTACCATGAGAAAATTTCCCAACCAAGGCATGTTTGAATGGTTTAGAGATATTTGCAATGTCTTCATTAGAAAAAATAATTGTCGGTTCGCCTTTGTAAGTTTTAGGTTGTTTCAGATCGCTAGTTTTGTGCTGCGAGGATGATCCAGCCACTACAGAGACAAAAGATCAGTTCCACACAGTGTTAATGTCAGGTGGCTTTGGATCAACGTGAGGGTGATGGTCATGGTTTTCCATGCAAACCCTAATGGCGGCTAAAGAGAGGGATAGAGAGAGGATCAATTCTACTTATGCCCTCCTTCTCCAAAGACTCAAACCCTCTAAAAAAAACCTCTTTATCCTTATCCAAAGGCTCAATTTAAAATTTTTAAAAATAAAAAATCTGGAGATCTCGATTTAACTCACACCTTAAAATTTAACTACCCCAATTTGGATTAAATTTAAAAAAGAATGAAATAACATGAATTTTTCAAAGAAAATTGATTATCTAGGTCGGTCACAAAATCATAATCCATATTGTCCATAAAATAAGTGTTCTTAATTATCCCATTAATCACCACACGAATTAAGCAGAATAAAGAGACATGTAAGAAGTTGAATAAAAAATGCAACAAATAATAAAAGGACAAAATTTCCCTTTCCATCATGGGCTAAACTTCTTCTTGAAGAACAACTCTTCATGCACAAGAGTCTTTGTTGTAGAAGACTTCCGTTGACTTAGAGTCCAACTTAAAGTAAACTTCATCATAAATGTGAGTTCTTGAGGGTGTTGATCACTGGAATCTGATCCTCCGTGGCCTGGAAATAATATGGAGAAGAACCACCTTGTGAAACTAGAGAAAAACACCCCAATGGGACAAAATTCCAAGGCTGACAGTGGGGCGATCAATCGATTGGGGGGGGGGGGATCAATTGACCCCTTCGAGGCATGTCTGCTTCCTCCTCTTGGGTTTGCCATGCAAAAATCTTCATGGCCATCCCAAACCTCCATGAATCTCCATGAAACTTCACCAAATATTTTAATTAACCCTGATAAATGTTTCTAAATGAATAATAACATTACATCCCCTCTCAATCGCCTCCAAATACAACTATATAGAAATAATTACAAAACCTAATTATAACAACCATATTAAATCTAGATGTGAAAAAATAACTACGATTAAACGTAGGATCCAATCACACAGTAAAATAATGTGTGACCATGATGGAAGGGATATATAAGAAGAATCACTGCAAAATCATGTTAGTACGAAATCATGCACAAAGATACACCATTCCACAACATGCAAAACTAGGGTTATCAAGTTTGGGCAGCATGGACTTTATTAATAGATGATTAATCTAAACCAAAGGATCTGAAACCAATTATTGGGGATCAAAATATGCGGAATTAAAAAATTTAGCCTCGAATTTGCGACTAATCAAACATTAGAAAGCACAAAAACCAACAACTAGGTTTGGAGAACAAACCTAGGGTTTAGAATACAATACCTTTGCGAATACAGTTGTGATACGATGTGAAGAATGGTATTTATTGATGATGAAGGTTACCTTCATTTGTATCTTTAAAATCTTGATAAACCTTCAGACAAGATTGGATTTTCTAGTAGATGATTCTCCCCAAAACTAGGTAGCCATGTTGGCACCTTTTGACATGAAAACTCCTCCTTATGAGTGAGATATGATGGTCTCTCTTTAGGTCACTTCACAAAAACGTGTATAGTGTTTTCTCTCACCCCTATGAAACCCTAATGCTAATTAATAATGATCAAAATCCCTCGCCACGCCTTTATATACAAGTAAAAAAGGTAGGTTTTGAGCTAAATTGGGTTTCTTGAGAGTCTGGGCCTAACTACTTTGGTATCTAGAGTACATTAGGTACCCAAAACAAATAATTAAATTGGCTTCCAAATAAATACTCATAAATATGACATTATAATTACCATAATTTATTTTCTTTCTTTATTTAATCATAATTAGCTCCACTAAATAATTATAAATGCACTCTAATTTAATTATCTCATAAATCACTCGTATATAATGAGGTCTTATTTGCAAAATTGATTATGGTATGCAATATGATTCCGCACGTTAAGCTTACAATACTCGCTTGGTCATATCAATTTATTGTTAATTGACTTTAACCAACACCGAATTAATTTCCTTGATTCTCAAACTTAACTTATTTTTCCATTCCACCGGATTATAAATAATCTACAATTAAAATTTTACTGCTGGAAATAAATCTTGTAAGTCTATCAAGGGGATATCGCAATCCAAGGTATCCTTGGATGCGGATTCCTCCAAATTAAGATCTCAAACCTACTCATATAACTGTCACCCAATATGCGGGGATCATTTGATTCAATCTGAAATTGTATCGCACCCATGAAAAGCAAAGCAACAACTGCGTAAGCATTCCAATCATCATAATTCTAGGAATTCAGAATCTATGTACCCTTTGCAAATGGTGTAAGACTGCATGAGTCTAATCCAAGCATCGCTTCGGCTCAAATATCGTGGGTGGTCCCATATAATACGTTCCTGGAATGTGCCGATCATGATCCTCTATTGAACTGTTGTATAAGTTCTCGAACTTATACACCGGTTTCTATAGTTTGACATAAACTACTAGGATTGCTTCACAATTATTACACTAAGATGTCAAGTTCCCATCTAGGTTGTGAAATTTTTAATAGTCCTAGAATCGAAATTCCCATCTTCTATGATCAATTCAAAGTCGTATCACCGGAATTCCTACTAAGCTCTATTGACCGACATCAATATGAAATAATATATTTAAACAAATATAAAGAATTCTCACAAAAATGATTCTCATGTAAAAATAAATAAAAGAATCCTTAATTAAACAAGGGTAAAATGTTTTACACATGGTTTTAACAATAAACTCCAATAATATACTATTTGTTCAATTAAAAGACTCTAATATGGTATTTCGTACATCTAGTAGTTATTATTGAGTTCTTGTACCTTATTTGGGATCATGTAGCTGGTATATGTGACAACCCGTATATTTTAATACTGGATGGCCAATCCTCTACTAAAATATAAAAGGAATCTTAGTATGGATCACTCTCAGCATCACTGTCATAATAATAATATAACATAAAGAATAAGAATAATTCATGCAACCATAATAACTGAACTAATCATCATGCATAAATATGTAATGAGGGTGAACAGAATAAACCATCGCTCACCGAATAACATCCATAATGTAAACTGAATAATAACTGAATATGGAAGTATAAGTCTAACAGAATATAAAACTCTACAGTAAGATAAATACTATCATCTAAGGGTAACACGCCCAATAGTAACTAGGAAATAATTGATCCTATATAGAGCAGAAATGAATGAAACGTCTAAGCAGGTATCCATAGCTACAATCGGCAAGAATGGATCTATCCTTGTTGTCCCGACTACTTATGTGACACACCTGGGATGTAAAAAGGAAAATAAGGAAAGACAAAAAGAAAAATGGCAGGTCAAAGCCCGCAGAGTAGAAATAATTTTGTAAGTAAATAATTATTTTAAATCGTTAAAAACCGTAGTGTATTACTTTCAAGATTAATTGGTCGCACTCACTTGAGATACCTAACCTCTCAACTATACTGCGCACCTAACGTGTTCATTTTATTTATCCTAATTAAACAATCCGATCTAACCAGGATATACAACTGCTACTTAAGCCCAACCCCGATAATACTCTCTATTAGCTAATACTCTCACTCGGTATACATTTAAAATAGTAATTTAGCAACACGCTTGCTATAATTAAATAATCACGGGATAAACATACATAGATACATCCATACTATAAATAGATATACACATTGTGTTATATAAGTATACATATATATATCACTCACTATATACATATAACCGTATCCCTAGAGCTTGGACCTCGCGGATACATTACTCGTGTGCTATCCGTCTCCAGGCATCATGCCTCACACCGAGCCACCTGGTCGGAATCTCACTACCGATCCCAAACGAATACACATATAATGGAGGCGATTATAGGCAGACATACGTTGATCGCAACTATACCACATCACGCTCAATCGGACTAGAAACCAACATTTATACTCACACACGGATAGTGGTCATATAACAGCACTATAACTTGGGGAATCAACCCAACACTTGTTGGTCAATGCAAGGGTGGGATGCCCAATACATGCAACCTCCTACGATAGTACCCCTGAGTAGGTATGTTCATATAAACAAGTAGCACACCCACACACAGATATATATATATACACTCCCTTCTAATATCTCTATATAATAATTATCAAACTAGTACGCATAACCAACAGTGTACGGGTTACCCAAATCCTGAAGTTCATCCTAACTTCCCAATTTATTTATTTAACTAGTCCCTTATCTGAGCAACCTAGTTAATTATTAAATTCCCACTAATAAATAGTGACACAAAACTATTTTTAATCAAATATCCACTCACTTGGTTAACATCCCACATACTCGTTTGAGTTCATAAATATACGCGGGACCTTTTCGCAAGACAAATTCGACCCAAACCCATGGTTCGTTCGAAGAAATCCATCCTCGTTCGAACGAGAATGACATATCAGTTCGAACAAGATTCCAGAACGCAGACCTGAAGGGTTTTTCTTAGGCGGGTTTCATCCCCAAAATTCCAACTTCGTTCCTAGGGTTCTTTCTACCCAAATTCCAAGACCCATAGTTCATTTATCATCCAGATACACAATCCCATTAATATATTTTTTATTCTAACTTAGAATTCACTAAATATTTAAGATTACAATTCTTATACCAAAATGATTATTAAAGATCTCATCTTTCATATAAGTTCATCCCCTCCGTTAAGAAATCCAAAATTTTATCGCTTTTTAAACATATACTCAGTCCTAATTTACGTATTCATTCAAGATCAATCAACATTTATCAATAAGTAACTTTACCCAATCCTCAATTTCAATTTTCTATGATCAAATCACCAATTTCTTAATATAAATCAAGAAAGCAATTAACTACCAACTTAAAAATGCGATGTAAAGCAAGTTTTTACTTGCCTTGATGGATTACAAATCCGCAGTCTCTAATCTAGGTTAAATCTCCTCTTCAAGATCGTTCCTCCTTGCCTCTTTTCTCTTCTCTAAGGTTCTTTTCTTGCAACCCCTTGTTTGGAATGTAAAAGGTGGGCTGTCATCCACCTTCCCAAACCCTTAGAAGTCCTCCCAAAAACCTAATCCCGTTTTTCCCTTTAATTATAAATATAAAATGACTTTCCTACCCTTATACGGGCCCTCTTATGTCTAAAAAGCCCCCAGAACCCAAACATAGCATCCGAGTACTTATTTTGGACTATTTTGACCCTTCTTGGATCACCGCGGCCCTCAAAAAGATTATTTGAGTCACCCAACTCCAATGATGCTAACTTTTCATTAACTAGGTCTGACACGCGTGCACCCTACACGTCTCCTATAGATTATATTGATATGTCGATATCATACCCTATCAACATAACACCAATTATATCATAGTTGTCACTCATACGTGACATGTATTAAATCGCATACATGACATATAATAAATCGTATAACTATTTATTTATCACACACAAGTAGATAATAATTCTAATAAATATTAATAATTTATTTCGCTAATCAATATTTACTAAATTCCAATTTAATTTTCCCTCAATTAAATTAATAAAATAAATCAATTAATTGTTACTAAAATTACGGGATATTACATTCGTCCCCCCAACAATGGAATTTCTTCCTCGAAATTCGAACACACCTGCCACTAAGAGCTCTAAATATTTTTCTCGCATATCATCCGCATACTCCTACGTCAACTCGGCAACATTGTGGTGTCCCCACTGTACATGCCCTAATGAACCCAACTTCGATCGAAGCTTACGCTCGTTACAATTTAAAATAGCAATAGGTCTCTCCTCATATGAGATGTTTGACTGCAAGTCAATCTTTTCTAATAATGTGTGCCAGTAAACCATGTCACTCCTGCGATACGTGTTCAATGGTGACATATGCAACACGCCGTGAATCGTCTGAAAACCTATGGTAAGGCGAGCATATATGCAACCAGTCCAATCCCCTCGATAATGGGAAAGGTCCCACATATGTTGGTGTTAATTTACCTTTCTTCCCAAACCGCATCACTCCCTTCATGGGTGATACCTACAGTAACAACTGATCACCCACGCTAAGATCAACTTATCCCTGATTCTCATCGGTGTAACTCTTCTGCGTACTCTGAGCTACTCGAATGCGACTCCAAATCATATCCCCCATTTCTAACCAACAAGAGGGAGAATCACAAGGTCTCCCGTATAAAGACTCAAATGCTGTCATGCTAATAGTGAACTAGTGCGAGTTATTATATGTAAACTCTACCAAAGGTAGCTACCTTTAAAATCCAAAATACACATCATCAGTATATCCTCTAACATCTGATTCACCCTTTCTGTATGCCCTTTGGTCTGTGTGTGATAAGACGTTCTCAAATGTAACTTTATCCCCATCGCCTCCTGAAATCTCTGCCAGAAGTGGGACACAAAGATCTTATTCCAGTCTGAAATAATGTCAAGAGGCACCCCATACAATCTCACTATCTCCGCTATGAATAATTACGCATATTACCCCGTCGTGCAATTCATTCGAACTGATAAGAAATGGGATACCTTAGTCAATGGATCCCCAATGACCATGATGGAATTATGACCCCGCTATAATGTCGATAACTCTGTGATGAAATCCATTAACATACTCTCACATTTCCACATCGAAATCTCTAACAGTTGTAGAACCCCAATTGGTCTTTGATGATCAACTTTCACGACCTGGAGACAACTATGCTATGTCCCACTTCATCCTAAACCATCAATACTATCGCCTTATATCTTGGTATATTTTATCCCCTCCGAGATATATCAAAAACTGCAATCCATGCGCCTCATGTATAACTGCACATTGTAGCTCCCCATCATCTAGAATAATCAACCTCCTATCAAAGCGTAAGCCACCCTCAAAACTGACTGAGTAAGACTTTGCTCCACCCACTAATAACTGTTGAATCCTCTCTTGACAAGATGGATCATCTACATGTGCTTGTCCCTTAAAATGATCTCTGGTGTGACAGACATCACGGCTAAGTACGCTCAGACTACCTGATCCTCCTGACGAAGCTCTATCCCAATCGCCTTCCACACTGCTACAAATATCCTTTCGGTATACGACTTAATGCATTTGCCACTATATTAGCCTTCATCAAAAGATACTGTATATCAAACTGCTAATCCTTCATAAATTCAAGCCACATAAATTACCTCATATTTATCTCATTCTGTGTGAAAAGATACTAAAGTGACTTATGGTCTGTGAACAACCAAAACTTCTCCCCAGGAGATAGTGCCTCCAAACCCGTAAGGAAAAAATGTCTGCTTCTAACTCCAATTCTTGAGTGGGAGAATTCTTCTTATGGGTCTTAAACTTGCAAGATGTATAATATATGGCCCGCTCCTCCTTTTGTAGAACTCCCCCAAGTCCTTGTAAGGATACATTGGTAAAAATAAGGTACTCCACTCCTCCCCTAAGCAATGTGACTACTAGCACTTAAGTCAACTTTCCCTTTACCTCATCGAAAGCTGATTGACAATGGTCATCCGACACAAAAGGTACTCCCTTATGAGTCAAATTCGTCAAGGGACCCACAATATTCAAAAATCCTTTCACGAACGACAATAGTACCCTTCTAACATTAGAGAACTTTGCACCTCCATCCGTGTGGTAGTCTGGCACCACTCCCTTACCGCTACCTTACTCAAATCGACAAAAATCCCTCTCTCTGAGATAATGCGACCCAATAACTGCACCTCCCGTAACTAGAATCCACATTTTTTAAACTTGTCATACAAGTTGTGGTCCCATAAGTTTCGAAGAATCGTACGCAAGTGATCCGTGTGCTCGCCTTCTGTCTGAGAATATTTTAAAATATCATCTATGAATTCAATACTAACTGATCTAAGAAATCCTTGAACACCCTGTTCATGCGATCTATGAAAACTGCTGGCACATTGGTTAGCCCAGACGGCATAACCCTAAACTCATAAGACTCCTATCTTATCAAAAATGTGATCTTAGGGACATCATACTCCCTGATACGTAACTGATGGTACCCCGACCTTAAACCAATATTAGAAAAGTTTTTTTCTCCTCTCAACTGATCCAACATGTTATCGATACATGGAAACGCATACTTTTTTTGAATCGTGACCTTGTTCAACTCTTGGTAATCGATTCACAACCGTAAAGATCCATCATTCTTCTTCATAAACAAAATTGTGGCACCCTAAGGTGAAGTACTCCTGCGGATATAACCCTGCCCTAATAACTGCTGAATCTGATCCCATAGCTCCCGCATCTCTGACGAAGCCATACGATATGGTGCCCGCGCTATCGATATAGTCCCTGGTGCTAAGTTGATCACAAACTCAATCTCTTGACTCAGAGATAACCGCGGTATCTCTTGAACACATCAACATAATTCCTAACAATAGTAATCAAATCCAACGAGATGATTATACCCTCGAAAGTATCCTCCTCAATATAATACATATGCGTGCTCGACCCTCCCTCCGAATAAGGCATCGCCATAAGAAACATATACTTCCCTAGTATAGGGAACACAAGAGTCCTACTATAACAGTCCACCATCACGCTATACGTCACTAACCAGTTTATACCAAAATAACAGCATACTCGTCCAAGTCTAACATGAGCATATCTGTTATTAAACACAACCTCCCCATGTACACACCTGCCCCTTTATAGATGGCACAAATAAGAGTCCCACCACCCAAAAGTGAATCTACATTCATGATAATATTAGTGTCTAAATCCACCAAACCCATTGCACGTGCAAATCTAGTGCGGACAAATGAGTGTGACGCCTCCTGTCAAATAAAACCCATCCCATGTGTTTATGGATAAGAAACATACCCTCAATCGTTGGTAGCGTTGGCGGTAAAATTGGTCCTCAGAGATAATACACATGCCCAAACTGACCTTACTCCTTCCCCTCCGCAGAGATGATAACGCTGGAACTGTCGGTCTGGAAGTTGCTGCACATACTACTCCTATTGGGCATATTGCTCCTAAACCCTAGCCCTATTCGGGCACGCGTGCCGCATGTGGACTTACTCACCACATACGAAATATCTACTAGTAAAATGTGTGTGCCTCTGGCCCTGTTGGCCCTAACGAGGCTGCCCCTGCCTTTGGCCATAATAACCTCGGCCATGCTGGCCACTTGTCTGATTCCCCTGGCCCTATTGGCCCTGAGGGGTGTGTTGTTATCCCTAACAGCCCTGCCAAAAGTTGTCATTACCCGGCCTGAACCTCTTAGCAGAGTCTCCTTACTGGTAACCCCGCTCATTCTGCCTCTGCTATTGTTGTGACGCCTTACTGGCACCATTACCCTAGGCCTAGTAAACTTAAGGACCCTATTCTCCTCCCTCTTCTCCTCGCCTGGCATAAACTTTTCCAGGTGCATGAATTCTTTCTCATGTTTGGTCACAGTCCGGTCCTACCGTGAAAGGTCAAGGAACCTCCTCCTCATCTCCATTTGAGCAGCAGACAGAAAGTAATTATAGTCGAATCGTAACCAGAACTCTTGGATAGTTATAATGTCTCTCTCTTCTGCTGTGGTGAGTGACTCCCATCACTGAAGTTCTGCTCCCACTAGCTTAAAATTAACTAGTAACTACTTTTAAGTGTCACTGCACTCAACTATACATAAGTGCCTCTCGATGTTTTTTTCCATTAGCGACAACCACATCTACACTCCCCTAGAACTCCGGCGGATGACCCTTCTGAAGGCCACTCTGACTTTTCCCAAACAGATGGCACTGGGTGACCCTGAACAACTGGTGCCACTGTCTACTGTGGCTGTACCTGGGGAAAATACTGGGCTAAGGTCGTTATTGTGGTATTAATCGCCTGTACAATAATGGTTGCAACCTCTGATGCAATCACCGTCCCCTGAATGGCCTTTAGTTCCGGCTGAGCCTCCTCTCCTACGGCCCTCCTGGCGACATGAGTTAGTCTTCCTCTCTTGTTGTTTGGCATCTGAAACCAAGCCAAAATTATATGAGATTCACTTAGGTCATAAATAATTACAGAAGAATGAAAATGCGCAATATGAAACAATGGTCCTAGATATAGGGATCTACATCAAAGAATTCATAATGCTGACAACGTAGCAAGTCCTCATAGATTTTAAGGACACTAGAACCTGATGCTCTGATACCAGTTGTGACAATCCGCCTATTTTAATATCGAGTGGCCAATCCTCTACTAAAATATAACTAGAATCTCAGTACGAATCATTCTCAGCATCACTGTCGCAATAATAATATAACATAAAGAATAAGAATAATCCATGCAAACACAATAACTGAACTAACCATCATGCATAGATAAGTAATAAGGGTGAACCGAATAAATCATCGGTCACCAAATAACATCCACAATGTAAACCGAATAATAACTGAATATGGAAGTACAAGTCTGACAAGATATAAAAATCTGTAGTAAGATAAATATTAGTATCTAAGGGTAACACGTCCAACAATAACTGGGAAATAAATGATCCTATTTAAAGCAAAAATGAATGAAACGTCTAAAAAAGTATCCATAGTTACAATCGACAAGAACGGATCTATCCTTGTTGTCCCGACTGCTTCTGCGGCACACCCGGGGTGTAAAATGGAAAATAAGGAAAGACAAAAAGAAAAATGGCACGTCAAAGCCCATAGAGTAAAAATAATTTTGCAGGTCAATAATTGTTTTAAATCGTTTAAAACCGTAGTGTATTACTTTCAATATTAATCGGTTGCACTCACTTGAGATAAACCTAACCTCTCAACTACAGTGCGCACCTAATGTGTTCATTTTATTTATCCTAATTAAACTACCCGATCTAACTAGAATATACAACTTGTAAGAGGGTAGTTTAATCATGGGGAAATATCAGAATTTAGCTCATGTTTGACTTGAGCAGCTTCTGTTGCGACTACATATCTGTCATAGTCGAAATCAAAGTCAGGGTAGTTTGTGGGTTCATACTATTCGTCGAAAAACTCATCATGGTGGAACTCGATAGGTGAAAGGTTGTGCAAATCTTCTCAAAGACTCTTCTCCAAAACTCTTTTCTAAAAATCTATCTAAAAACTCATAAGACAATAAATCACCCTTCCTCTCCCAAAAAGATCTCTCTCAAATGTATGGGGGTGAGGCATATTTATAGCTAAAACCAACACAAGTGGGTCGCCACATGTCAAATAACCCGTGGTGACACATGTCCTATTTTAAGTGGCATGTGTCCCATAACATATATCAAACCCTCAATACTAGAATATTATCTAGTTAATGCATTAATAATATACAAATAAGCATGATATGTTAGACGCGCATAATAATACCTCAATCGCATAAACACATGGACTTTTGTAAATTTTAATCATCTCTAATCTCATTTAATAATTTAATGAGAGGCTTATCATTAAGCCCCTCCTACATTTCCCCACTCATACATATAGTTGATATATTAATGCATGTCTAAAACATATTGACTGTATGTACGAAACACCTTTAGTCAGTTTTGATATATTCGATCAACCTGTGAATCGTGGGTAATAATATCGTACCTCATTTCATCTTGATGATGTATATTTACCTCATATCTCACATTTTATGGAATACTGCAATCTCAAATTTCGTATCTCAGTTACATGATATACATCAATCTCATATCTCATATCTTAAATCTCAAATCTTTTTAGGCTTTTATCTCATAGGTTATTCCGAAGGACCTCATTTTATCATTCTTTTCATATGAATTATATATTATGAGTGTTTCCCCCAATCCTATTTAAATGAACATGCATCCACGATTTTATTGTGATTATTCGTAACTCTGCTTTTGGTAAAAAGTATTATCATGGACTACTTAATCGTTCTCTTTCATCATTCTCAACCAAGCTTGGTGGAAGTATTATTATGGTTTCATCGTTCTCTTTTAATCTTTTAGTTCATGCACATGTTTTTGACTCATTTTAATCACAAAGAGAATTCTTGTGCATGTACGTATTATTAACTCGCCCAAATTACCACTTTTTAAGGTTTTTTGCAAACTCGCACCTACGAGGTGAAATAATGAAAACATACTTGTTAAGTTTTTTCGCAAAATTTACCGTTATAGGTGACTTAACCATGAAAACACACTTTGTTAAGATTTTTTGTAAACTCCACCTATAACGGTGACTTAACAATGAAAATACTTGTTAAGATTTTTCGTAAACTCCACCTGTATCGGTGACTTAATAATGAAAACACTTGTTAAGATTTTTCATAAACTCCACCTATAACGGTGACTTAACAATGAAAACAACTTGTTAAGATTTTTCGTAAACTCCGCCTATAACGGTGACTTGACGATGAAATTTTTTCGTAAACTCCACCTATAACGGGTGAGTTAACAATGAAAACACTTGTTAAGATTTTTTGTAAACTCCACCTATATCGGTGACTTAACAATGAAAACCACTTGTTAAGATTTTTCGTAAACTCCGCCTATAACGGTGACTTAACAATGAAAACACTTGTTTAAGACTTTTCATAAATTTGACCTATAACGGTAACTTAACAATGAAAACACTTGTTAATATTTTTCATAAACCCCACCTATATCGGTGACTTAACAATGAAAATACTTGTTAAGATTTTTCGTAAACTCCACCTATATCGGTGACTTAACAATGAAAACACTTGTTAAGATTTTTCATAAACTCCACCTATAATGGTGACTTAACAATGAAAACCACTTGTTAACATTTTTCGTAAACTCCACCTATAACGGTGACTTAACAATGAAAATCACTTGTTAAGATTTTTCGTAAACTCCACCTATAACGGTAACTTAACAATGAAAACACTTGTTAATATTTTTCATAAACTTCACCTATAACGGTGCCTTAACAATGAAAACCACGTGTTAAGATTTTTCGTAAACTCCACCTATAATGGTGACTTAACAATGAAAACTACTTGATAAGATTTTTCATAAACTCATTCTTTTGTATCACTTTTTCAGGACGGGAGCCTATACCTGCCGAATGACAAGTTGGGCGTGGTCCTTCGTCTGTTTCCATCAATGGCCAACTTCTTCGGATGAGTCAAGTCATAACGATCGTGGTTCAACTACCGACCAATTGATAAAGTTTTTTGGAATATAATACACCTCTGTGGAAGACCTATCTCAATACTCGCAAAGTTCTCGTAATATAATGTCATATCTGAAGGATGACTATGACTTTGTCAATTACTGAGTGATAACTAATTAACTCGTTTGAACTCTTTGCGAAAGAAACTGAAGAAGCTTTTGTAATGGCCTGCTTGGATGTTACTATACTCTGAAGGTTCATCAATCTAACATTGTCGTAGAGGATGTCGAAGAAGCTTTACACTTCAAGCTATGTTACATCGTAATATCCATTTGTCTCCTTTAATTTATTTTCATCTCAAGATAAAATAAAATAAATTACATATATCATTTACAATACCCGCCCGAAAAAAAAAAGCAACCTAATCATTACATTTCATGGGGTGTATCTTAAACTATCACATCTTTGAACAATGACTTGATATTTGCATTGCTCAATATCTGCTCATTCAGAAACCTCTGCAAAATAATTTCTTTCTGACACAATAACATAATATTGCAAATGGTTAGTAACAGAAAATATCCAAGTACAATTCTCATCATGCCCCCTTTATTTTATTTTATTTGATGTAATAAAATAAAAATAAATAAATAAAGTCCGGGGATATTTGTGTAATAAATCATAACCACCCATACTCGTAGTTGTATCGTGCACAATTTAATGTCGTTTGAGCACAAGTCCTATCAAACTCAAGAGTGTGTAAAATATCAAGGTGAATTATGAATTGTGAAACATGCTCAAGCTGTTTCGTAATATATTAGTCATGTTCGACATGGTCTCCAACTAAAAAATAACATTTGCAAAATGCTTTATGAAAACTCGGTATTTAGATGAAGATTCATTACACACCCTCTAACTCATTTTTAGCTTTATATTTCTGCATAGTGCATAGATATATCATGCTATTAATTCTATAGAAAATCCCAATAGTTGTATCTCAGGTGACATGGTTCATCGCATACAAAATCTCCAGATATATCGTAAATAAATTCAATACCGGTGCACCATGTTCAATATATTCTAAACTCATAGAATAACTTTTGTAAATGACATAAAATATTCGAATGTGTCCTTCATTATGCCAATCTTAATTTTTACTTTTGAACAGACCGAACTCAAAATAGAAAGGTACCGTAAATCATATTTTTATTCTCGATAGGTATAGTATGTACACACACCAAAAAAGATAGTGTCAATTAATAGCTCAATATTTTTAATCATTGAACTTAAATAGGCTCATGTAATAATTTATAATATATTTTTTAGAGTAACCTCAAAATAAAAATATAAAACATCTCAAAAAGCAAGAGCCTTCATGCCACTCAAAGAAGGGTGGGCACAATATAAAAATTTTTAATAAACCCATCGCGTTAATCTAGATGAGCCACCCGAAACCTCATTGTCTCAGTTTCAAAACAAACTAGCAACATATAACCATTTCTAACCTTTATTTTTTTGAAAACGTAAATGCATTTATATGCCCAACAATTTTGTCACAACTCTAAGGTTCTTCGGTTTGGGGAAACTCTCATCTCTAACCTTATCAGCCAAAATGTTTGTGAATCAGGTGACCTATTAACGCTGGAGGTTCATTGAATGTTTCGGTTTTATCAGAATCTCATGGTGGATCGGTGAAATCTAAGACGGGTGAAAACGTGGATAGGCCCACAATTTTGAAACGAAATTTTTTATACTTCAAAACGTAATAATTTCCTTTTTAATTATGCGGAAGCGAAAGATGATGGTTCAAATTAAAACAATTTAACAAATTTTAATTTCTTTTCAAATTAAAATTAAAACCAAGTGAAATTAGATTTAAACACATACAATTAAAATTTCACTTGAACCAATTTAATTAACCCAAATCCTAGAAATTTTCCTAAGTCATATTGTTCATTTAATCAAATTAGGTCAAACTAAATTTTAACAAATTAAATTCATGACTTGAATTAACTACACATTACCCAAATTTAATTTAGCACCAAATTAAAACAAGTAGTGATTAAACCAAATTTTATCTTTTTACTTAAGCATGCATTCTAGGTGAATTATGAAAAAGATAAAATAAATAATAAATCACTACGCCACGATGTACGGGGAAAAACCCACAACGGGAAAAAAAAACCTCGGACGGCCCTAGCCTCAAATCCACTAAGTATGGTTTTACAAATACAAGCCAGAAAGACTTACAACACTCGCTCGATCCCTCTCAAGCCCCGACGCTACTTCTTGTATCCACTTCCTCCTCGCGAATAACCACGGAGCTCCACCGCGGACTCAGAATCTATCGATCGGACTTTATATGCTCACCGTCACCCGAATTCGGAGCCTTTCTCCAAGTGGGTAAATCAACGCAAACTTCTTCTTATTTGTGGGATGTAGAAGAAAACTCAAACGAACTCTTCAAACGGTAGAGTAATACCCGGTGCCAAACACTCCAAGCAATGATATATATATTGGAACTTGGAATAAACTAACATTGGATGAAAACTATAGTGTTAAATGATTTTTTCTTTGAAATATGAACACTCAAAAAACGAACTTTTTTCCTTTGAAATTTTGCTCTCAAACTCTGTCTTAGATATGGAATAGTATGAAAAAGTTAAGTTCAAAAAGGTTGTTCCCGCACTTCATAAATTCTGTCAAAAGTTAGTGGGGAAAGGAAGTGGAATAGTGGTAAAAACTGCTCAAATTTTTCAAAAAACTGTTCCCGCCAAAACTTTTTCGAATGACATTTTCGTTCGAACGAGGCTTCTAACGAAGTTCCAGTGTGAACTCATTAGAAATCTCGTTCGAACATCAAGTTCGTTCGAACGACACTTCGAACGACTTTCCAGTGGCCTTTTGGGGAACTCGTTGGCAAACTCGTTTGAACGACATAGTGGTTCGAACGACAAACTCGTTCGAACGACATTTCGAACGAACTTCCAGAAAGTTGAAAATTTTTAAATTTAGCCCAGAAACTTTATACACTTTATTTTAAATTTTTAATAAAAATTTTCTAAAAATAAACAACAGTTTTAAAACACAAAGTACACCCAATATAAAATGTTCCAAGCTCCTATATATATATATATATATATATATATTAACATGCATTCATACCTTAGGAGCAATGGAACCATGTTGATGACGTAGAAACGAGGCACTTTAAACTCGGCATTTTGATGAAGCTTTAATATCTTGGCCGCTATATCTTCAACAAACACGTCATAGGCTTGAAGGATGATTAATAACTCTATCCAATGACTTAAACGTTTTTGTCCGGAATTGAGCCAAAACTACAAAGGACTCAATTGGAAATATGTGTCCTTACAAATCTCTCCCTTTGGCTATTCCGGGACAAAAACCAAACAAAAATCCTAAAGGGCCGTCAAAGTCTACTAGACTGACAAAAATTGTCCCACCCAAAATAAAATACAATGCTTGACTCAAACAATCCATGGATCAATATCTTTTCTCGATGAAAGTTGCCACTTAGAATATAAATCCTGCACACTTAAGCAAACACATTAAACGCATAGGGAATACAAAAATATTAAATGCAATTAAATAATTACTCCCCCTAAATTAATTCTCCCCTTTATCAACTATGATCAACCTAAGAAGATAACTACTCCCCCTAAGTTAAATCTCCCCCAAACTAAGATACGATTACAATAGGATTAGATACCATTTCTCCCCTATCATTCTCCCCCTTTTTGTTCAGGAATAGAGAAAGGCTAAAGAATTAAAAATTAACTTATCTTCCCCAATTAAATCATATACACCCTCTAAACTAAGCAAGGGATAAATCGAATGGGATAACAAGTTAAAGATGTAATAGCGCATAGAGTGATGAGAATCGTTAAAGAACATGGGCAACAAAATCATAAATAATCCAAAAAACAAACGGATACCAACTAAGATGCAAGAAATAGATACCAATATGATATAAAAGTATTAAGCATGTGATATCAACAAAGAATGCAGCAAGATAGATACCAATTATGAAGTAAAGCATATATGAACTAGAAAGCAAGGCAAAGACTAATCAAAAATATCAAATAGATGTATACATAATATATACCTAATAGACTCAAGTACACATATATAGATATAAACACACAAATGACTCAAAGTAAGATAAGCTTTTCACACTCGTATGGTAAAAATGTGTCATGTGGACATGAAAGTGTTGGGGTGTGAACTAGTAACAATTAAATTTAGACCCAATCACTTGAAACGTGTTCACGGAGTTCTAAATTGATTGCAAACTTCATCACATTTGAATATAACCTCATGTGACAATATAGATTGAACTCAATGAACAAACATACACAATGCATACAAGCCTAGCATGTTGATGATTCTACGAACCAATAGAGTCATGACATTGAAAATGCAACTAGGATAAAACGGACATTATGCAAACCGTTGATATACCATCCAATCTCCCTCAATAATCATATATTATTTGAATGAATATATCAAACAAAAATAGGCCTTGGCAATTATTTTTCTTTTTAATGCCATAATTCTATTTTTAGGCCTTTGAACCACGTATTTCTTTTAGGTCCAAACAAACGGTGGCTTACTATTCGGAAAGGATAATAAATCCTTTCAGAGCCCTTCCTCGTGCACATTTATATTTATCATTTTTTATATATTTCACATAAATCTCATGTGCAACGGATTTTGACATGCACTAGTTCTCATAGGTCACAAATATGTAGATGACAAGATTGGTAGGAGAACACCTCACAAAGCTCAAATATACATATGAAGTTAAAATTTCAAAAGAGTATGTGCATGTGTGAAAAGATGCATATAAAAATAGAATCCATCTAATCAACACAAAATCCAACTACTCCATGTAAGCATGGTAAAGAACATAATAAGGATTGACAATCTAAACCAAAAGTCCTAGCCACATGGAAGCTTAAATAATGGGATTCTAACACAAGTGTATGCCATATAGAGTGTGTCAAACTAAAATATCCAAAAAAAAATCTTTTGAATTTTTCATTAAGCTTAAATTATCAAGAAATAAAAACCAAATGATAAACAAAAATCTTTTTGTATTTTTCATTTAATGCAAACAAAAATGAAAAGAATATAATAAAAAAGATAAACAAAAATCATTATTCTAGCATGTGATTAATCATGTAGTATAGACTAGAAAATGACTTAAACAAGAATACATTTAGCATGAATGATATAACATGAAGCACAAAAGCTAAAGTATGCACATAAAATTAACACATTCAACCTTTAGATTTTGCAAGGGAGGAATCATGTGAAAGTAAATAAGAATCAAATACCTTATCTTATAAATCTACCAAGTCGGATCTCCTAACCTAAATTAAAGATGAATGATGATCTCGGGGCGTAGGAATCTTGGCTACCTTGGTTGCCTTACGTTGGAATTTTCTAGGACCTCATTTAAGATCAAAACAAAATTTCCTAAGATGACCTTTTCGACCACAATGTGCACAAGTAAAAACACGTCAAAAATTGGTACCTAAGGATTGATCTATAACGGTTTTCCTAGGTGATTATCCTAAAACATGTCTTTTGTCTTTATGAGATGATTAATTACAAGTATCGAATCCTAAACCACAAGTGTCATTTTTAATTCGGATCGTGCCTAAAATTTTATCTAGTTTTTCAGACCTACACTCCAAATCAAATTTGACATTAATAAAGTCTTAATTTTTCTTCTAATTCTAAAATTCTAGACTCTAACAAACCATTTCTCTCTTCAAACTCGAGAAGCTCCTTTTTCAAGGATTCGATTAAACCCATAAGGCTATCTCTATCGCCTTCTATATATTCTAGTTTCTCTCGAAGAGATCTCTCTTGTGTCCTAAGGTCTTCCACTAACGTACGATCATCAACGACCTTTACACGCTCTCTTAAACTTACTTTTAACTTCAAATTAGATCTTTTTAATTTAATTGATTTTTCATATAATTCTTGAAAATCATTTTGAAGTTCACTCGCATCAACCTCATCATTTTCACTCTCTCTTTCTTCTTCACTCTCACTATCATCAAAAACAAGGGAATCATAAACTACGACATTGGCAGTGTCATGTGTTAAAGTTTCATCAATATATGAGTTCTCACTATCACTCACATGACTAGCTATAAAAGCCACAAAGTTGGTCTTAGTGGGGGAATCGGGTCCTCTTCATAATCACTATCACTATGGATTGCATTAAAAGAAATTGGTTTCTTACGCTCTCTCCTTAGTTTAGTGGGGCACTCAAATGCCCTATGGCCATACCCTTCACAACCAAAACATTTTTCTGACTCGTCCCTATTTATATTTTCATTAGGAGTTTTAGGGATCTTCTCGGCTTTGTCATGCCTAGATTTTTCAAATTTCTTAAAATCATTTTTAAATTTATCTTTGTTAAATTTAAGAAATTTTTTAAACTTCCGAGCAAACATAACCATATTTTCCGAGTCACTATCACTCTCGCTCTCTACTACTTATTTTTCCTCTTTTCGGGCTTTTAAAGCAATGCCCTTTTCAATCTTCTTTTCGGTTTTAGAGGGAAACATGTCCAGTTCATAGGTTTTGTAAATCACCTACGAGCTCTTCTAATTTCATAGAGTCTAAAGTTGGTAAAGAATTTAAAACGGTCACTTTTGGAATAAATCTACCAGGAAAGGACCTTAAAATTTTCTTTACTACTCGGTTGTCGGGTATTTTTTCTCCCAAGTTAAAAGATGAATTAACAATATAATAAAGTCTAGCATAAAATTCATTAAATGTTTCTTTTTCGTTCATTTTTATGGTTTCAAATTGAGTGTTGAGGTTTTGGAGTTTCAAAGCTTTTACGACACTTGTACCTTCATAAGTGAGTTGTAAAATATCCCACACTTCTTTAGCGGTCTCACACGTCATAATGCATCGAAATTCATCCGGTGTGACAGCGCTAAACAAGGCGTTTAAACCTCGGGAATTAAAATTTGAAAGTTTAAACTGATTCTCACTCCATCTATCGGTCGGTTTGGGAACACGTTTATTATCTACGAAATGAGTTGGTGGAGACCACCCATTAACTACAGATAACCAAACCCTCTCATCGATAGATTTAAGTGCAGATTTCATACGCGCTTTCCAATACGCGTAGTTAGAACCATCGAAAATAGGAAATTTAGAAAATGGGGAAAATTCCATTTTAGCTAAAATTATTTAAAGGATCTTAACAAAGTAATTTATCGTTTTGGCTCTGATACCAATTTGAAAGCGCGGAATGGCCCCCAATTTTGAAATAAAATTCTTTTATACTTCAAAACGTAATAATTTCCTTTTTAATTTTGCGGAAGCGAAAGATGATGGTTCAAATTAAAACAATTTAACAAATTTTAATTTCTTTTCAAATTAAAATTAAAACCGAGTGAAATTTGATTTAATCACACACAATTTAAATTTCACTTAAACCAATTTAATTAACCCAAGTCCTAGAAATTTGCCTAAGTCATATTGTTCATTTAATCAAATTAGGCCAAACCAAATTTTAACAAATTAAATTAATAACTTGAATTAACTACACATTACCCAAATTTAATTTAGCACAAAATTAAAACAAGTAGTGATTAAACCAAATTTTATCTTTTTACCTAAGCATGCGTTCTAGGTGAATTATGCAAAATATAAAATAAACAATAAATCACTACGCTGCAATGTACGAGGAAAAATCCACAACGGGAAAAAAAACCTCGGACGACCCTAGCCTCAAATCCACTAAGTATGATTTTACAAATACAAGACAGAAAGACTTACAATACTCGCTCGATCCCTCTCAAGCCCCGACGCTTCTTCTTGTATCCACCTCCGCCTCGCGAATAACCACGGAGTTCCACTGTGGTCTCGGAATCTACCGATCGGACTTTATATGGTCATCGTCACCCGAACTAGGAGCCTTTCTCCAAGTGGGTAAATCAACGCAAACTTCTTCTTCTTTGTGGGATGTAGAAGCAAACCCAAACGAACTCTTCATACGGTAGAGTAATACCCGGTGCCAAACACTCCAAGGAATGATATATATATTGGAACTTGGAATAAACTAAACTTTGGATGAAAACTAGAGTGTTAAATGATTTTTCCTTTGAAAGATGAACGCTCAAAACACGAACTTTTTCCCTTTGAAATTTTGCTCTCAAACTCTCTCTTAGATATGGAATAGTATGAAAAAGTTAAGTTCAAAAAGGTTGTTCCCACACTTCATAAATTCTGTCAAAAGTTAGTGGGGAAAGGAAGTGAAAAAATGGGAAAAACTGCTCAAAATTGTTAAAAAACTGTTCCCGCCAAAACTCGTTCGAACGACATTTTCGTTCGAACGAGGCTTCTAACGAAGTTCCAATGTGAACTCTTTAGAAATCTCATCGGAAATCTCGTTCGAACATCAAGTTCGTTCGAACGACACTTCGAATGACTTTCCAGTTGCCTTTTGGGGAACTCGTTGGCAAACTCGTTCGAACGACATAGTGGTTCGAACGACAAACTCGTTCGAACAACATTTCGAACGAACTTCGAGAAAGTTGAAAAATTTATATTTTAGCCCAGAAACTTTATACACTTTATTTTAAAGTTTTAATAAAATCTTTCTGCAAAGAAACAACAGTTTTAAAAACAAAGCACACCCAATATTAAATGTTCCAAGCTCTTATATATATATTAACATGCATTCATACCTTAGGAGCAATGGAACCATGTTGATGACGTAGAAACGAAGAACTTTAAACTCGACATTTTGATGAATCTTTAATATCTTGGTCGCTACGTCTTCAACAAATACGTCATAGGCTTGAAGGGTGATTAATAACTCTATCCTATGACTTAAACGTTTTTGTCCGGAATTGAGCCAAAACTACAAAGGACTCAATTGGAAATTTGTGTCCTTACAACGGGTAGGGATAATTCGTGATAACCCTTTATGGTCCAAGCTCCATCGGGTCGTGTTTTTTCGGGGCAAGCGTCGTCGGTTTTTAAACTGGTCAGTCAGCTCCCTCGCCGGAGCAAGGTAGAAAGGGTGAAATACCACCTGATGAGTTCATCATTTTTTAATACGGGAAGGACGAGTTCGGACGACAATGGTAAGTTTTTTTTTTCAAGAATCCTAAAGACCACCATGGATGGATTTTTGAATCCCAAATTCTGTTGTTGATCTCGAAATAACAACAAGCCATTTCGTGGAAGCACTGGAGTAAGGCGGAAAAAAAACTCTATTGGAACTCATATCTCAGATGTGGATTTATCATCCATGGTCAATCTGCTTAGTACCTCAGTCATGGTGAATTGTTTCTTGGGTCTTACGATCATGGTCAGTCATTTTTAGTTTCATAGACTAAGTAAATGGGTAAACTCGTGTTGAATCGGAGTACCCATTTGAGGTGATTCGACTTTAACTCAGTTTAGAACTTAGGGGTTCATTTTGGACCCATCTTATGCTCAATTAGAGTTCAGATATTGTTTGCTTGTCCGAGCTCCATCGTTGTTTGTCAAAGGTTAATCCATTATTCGCGAGTTATGGTATGCCTTGGTGATTCTGTTTCATAAGCAGGTGTGTCTTTTTCTTCACAAATTTGGGGGCAAGCTATTTTTACAAATAGGTGGGATGGTTTAGTCCAAACATCATCGGGAAGAGGCTCTTCGGAGCAAAGCTCCGATGGTATCTGTCGAGCTGAGGTTCTTCGGAGCAAGGCTCTTTCGGTTTCTCAAGAAATAAATTAATTTTGACTCCGAAATGTATAAAACCTTACGAAAAAATATTAAAAGATTTATCTTTATCCATTGATAGTGTACTATTGTTGAAATTCCTACACGCAATGAGAAATCTCAAAGATTTTGAAAAAAAAAATCTATTATGCCATACCCTTCCTGCTGTTGTACTAAAGTTATAAAGAGTTATCCATAAGTGTACTATACATATTCTAATCAATCAATCTATGACAGCTACACACATGCCATACGCATGTGACCTTATCTATTAATGTATTGCACGAGCATGTGATTTTGAAAATATCTCAACATATCGTAATGTAAAGTACTATCAACCTTCCCTATTTTATTATTTACTCACAATGACGCACATGATTTATTTACTTTTGGTCGGTACCTTATACATTTGGGTTGTTCTGCTAAAAGGACACAATTAAATAGTCTATTAGCTGTATATTTTTTTTTCAAACATGTCTTTTCATAACAACTATCTTTTTTTTATCGGGTAACAAATAGTCAACCTATTTGATTTTATTTTAATGCCTATATCCATTATTTGAGGTTCATCGATACCACAAAAATTACCATAGCGTCATTCATACTTCAAATGATGACTTCCTCTTTTTTTTATTGTTTTTTCAAACTTCGTGAAAATATATTCGAAGTTAAAATAGATCTATAAATAAAATTTATGCAAACACGATTTATACCTCTTACAAAGACAAAAATATTTAAAGCATACTTTCAAAATATAAATCTCAGTTAATAACCGAATATATCATGAGAGCTCATAAAATGAAAAGATTAAATTTCTTATCTAGAAACAGGTTCGTCACTTTCATCATGATCGTCAACATAGAAGTCACTTCGCCATTTTTTTTTTATCTCCCGCCACTTTTTTGAGCGCGAAGGAGGCATTACACGATAAAAATTAATCACGAATACCTCCCCATCAGAGTCACCAAATGTAAGAGGGTAGTTTAATAATGGGGAAATGTCAGATTTTAGCACTTGTTTGACTTGAGCAACTTCTGATGCACCTACGTATCCGTCATAGTCAAAATCAAAGTCAGCGTAGTTCGTGGGTTCGTACTATTCGCCGAAAAACTCATCATGGTGGAACTCGAGAGGTGAAAGGTTGTGCAACTCTTCTCAAAGACTCTTCTCCAAAACTCTTTTCTAAAAAACTATCTAAAAACTCATAAGACAAGAAATCACCCTTCCTCTCCCAAGAAGATCTCTCTCAAATGTATAGGGGTGAGGCATATTTATAGCTAAAGCCAACACAAGTGGGTCGCCACATGTCAAATAACCTGTGGTGACACATGTCCTATTTTAAGTGGCATGTGTCCCATAACATATATCAAACCCTCAATGCTAGAATATTATCTTGCAAATTTTAATCATCTCTAATCTCATTTAATAATTTAATGAGAGGCTTATCATTAAGCCCCTACTATACAACTACTATTTAAGCCTAACACCGCTAATATTGTCTATTATCTAAGTCTAACTACCCTCACTCAGTATATATTTAAATAGTATTTTAACGGCACGCTTGCTATAATTAAATAATCACTTGATAAACATACATAGTTGCGCTCGTGCTATAAATATACATACACACTGTGTCATATAAGTATATATGTATCTATCACTCACTATATATGTATAACCATATCCGTAGAGCTTGGACCTCGCGGATACATTCCTTGTGTGCTATCCATCACAAGGCATCATGCCTCACACCGAGCCACCGATTTGGAATATCACCACCGATCCCAAATGAATACACATATAATGGAGGCGGTCATAGACATACATCCGTGGGTCGCAACCATACTACATCATGCCCAACCGAACTCGAAATCAACATTTATCCTCACACACGTATAGTGTTCATGTAATAGTACTATAACCTGGGAATCAACCTAACACCTGTTGGTCAATGCCAGGGTGGGCTTCCCACCCATGCGTAACCTCCTACGATAGCACCCCTAAGTAGTATACACATATTTAAATATATATATACACGCCCCGCTAATATGTAACTATAATAATTACCAAACTCATACCCATATCCCACCATGCACGGTTTATCCAAATCCAGAAGTTCATCCCAACTTCCCGATTTATTTATTTAACTAGTCCCTTATTTGAGCACCTTAGTTAATTATTAAATTCCCATTAATAAATAATGACACAAAACTATTTTTAATTAAATATCCACTTGGATAACCTTCCACGTGCTCGCTTGAGTTCATAAAAATACCCAGAACCTTTCCACGAACCAAACTCGACCCAAACCCACGCTTAATTCGAACGAAATCCAACCTCGTTTGAACAAGAACGATATTTCGTTTGAACGATGTTCTAACTAGGTTTGAATGAGATTCCAGAACACAAACCTGAAGCGTTTTTCTTAGGCGAGCTTCATACCCAAAATCAAAATTCGTTCCTAAGGTTCTTTCTACCAAAATTTCAAGGCCCATAGTTCATATATCATCCGAAAAACTCAATCTTATCGATATATTTTTTATTCTAACATAGAATTCACCATAGATTCAAGATTACAATTCTTATACCAACTTAATTATTAAAGATCTCATTTTTCATCTAAGTTCATCCCCCTCCATTAAGAAACACCGAATTTATCTCTTTTTACATTCATAATTAGTCCTAATTTACCTATTTATTCGAGATCAATCAATATTTATCAATAGGTAAATTTACCCAATCCTCAATTTTTATTTTTTATGATCAAATCCCCAATTTCTAATATAAATAAAGAAAGAAATTAACTACCAATTGAAAAATGCGATGTGAAGCAAGTATGCCTTGATGGATTACAAATTCGAAGTCTCTAATCATGGTTAAATTCCTCTTGAAAACCCTTCCTCCTTGCCTCTTTTCTCTTTTCTAAGGTTTTTTTCTCTCAACCTCTTTTTTGGAATGTAAAAAGTGGGTTATCATCCACCTTCCCAATCCCTTAAAAGTCCTCCCAAAAACCTAGTCCCGTTTTTCCCTTTAATTATAAATATAAATTTACTTTTCTACCCTTATACGGTTCCTTTTATGTCTAAAAATCCCCTGAAACTCAAACACGACACCGAGATACCTATTCTGGACAATTTCGACCTTTCTCGAATCACCAGTGCATTCGAAAAAGTCATCCGAGCACCCAACCCCAATTATGCTAACTTCATTAATTGGGTCCGACATGCATATACCCTACGCATCTCCCATATATTATATTGATATGTTAATGTCTCACCATATCGACCTATTACCAATTAAACCTTTTCTATCACTCATACGCGACATATAATAAATCCTATACATGACATATAATAAAAACGTATAATTATTTACTTATCACACACAAGTAAATAATAATTCTAATAAATATTAATCATTTATCTCGCTAATTAATATTTACTGAATTCCAATTTAATTTTCTCCCAATTAAATTAATAAAATAATCAATCAATTATTACTAAAATTACGGGGTATTACAATATACTTTAAGGGTTTTCACCCGCTTTTCGTTGACTAATATTTTAGGTTTGAGTTAGAGTTAGATTTTGCCTATGGAGGAATGTAGGATTTGATACGCATGAGAAGTATTAAGGAAGGTTAGTACACATGGGAGTTTTGAGGATTTCTTATTTGTATTCTTTTGTTTTCCTTCCAGTCATTGTATATGAGACGTTGTTTTATGATTTATTCAAATTGTTTTATTTGGAGATTAAACTTATTGTATTTGGAGTATTTCAATAAACTAAAATATTATATACATGATTTTTTACAATATTATTTATCATCTATTAATATTGTTAAGAAAAGTTTTAAATCGTATCATATTTCTATCACATGTTGAGAATGATATTTTAATTTGTTTCACTTCCAGCTATTTATTAATTAAGCATGGTCAACTGAATAAATATTATTCTGGGGTACTACATATGGTGTTAAAGCATAGTTCTAGGTCTCGAGGGTTATAGGATCATCTATTTTTTTGCGTCCAAATCTTTGATACGTTTTCAAATTTGTACTCGAGTATATTTTGCTCTGTCATACGGGAATCCTAGGTAAGGATAACTTATGATGTCTAGAAATTAGACATTCGATAGTATTAAGTAATATTATTTAGCTAGGTAAGTTAGATCTATGATTTTCTTATTGGAGATTAATGTTTATTTGGAAGTTAAAGAGTTACCCAATTATGACATATATTAGTGATAGAAGATAACAATATTTTAAGTCGATGCTAAAATGAGATTTGATATAGGTTGTATTTTGAGTTAAAAAGTGGTATATGGATTTGACAATACAATACATGGTTACTTGTGGATTCTATAAGACACCATGTATATGATGGTACTTTAATATTTAGGCATATAAATTTGAGGAAGTTTTGGATATTATGTGAAGGATGGGTTACATGGTAACTCTAGAAGACAAACAGGTGATGTTTGAAAAACTTTAGATGAAAGGTTAACATAGGATTACTTATGAACTTTGTAAATAAAGGAATATGTTGGAATGTAATAATAAACGTGTAAGAAGTTTTTTGCATATGTGGGGTTCTTGGTGAATTTACTATGAGTTAGAAATATAAGAATGAATGTGCGACATGTTGAGTTTATGTGTGCTAGAACGAATAATGAATGAAAAAATTCTAAATTGTTAATAAGGATGGGTTTCGTGATATTTATACAAGTATGGTATTGATTATTAAACCAATGTAGGATAGGTATGCCAATTGCAATATAAAGCGAGTAATTGTATAAGTTGTCGTAAAATATGATAGTAATCTAAAATTGCAAATTCTATATTTTATAATTACAAAATATCTTGACACGGTAATGATTATGAAACCAGAGAAAAGTTTGACAATGAACGAGTATGATTTATATATGTACAAATGGGTCTTAAAAAAGTAATTATGCTTGTGGCTTAGAACAAAATATTAATTTAATGGACCGTGTTAGGTATATGAAAGTCTAGGTATGTATATTTTTATGAGTTGGTGTTAACCCAAATATGCATTGTGATGTTAGGTGCATAATAGCTATAAATTATATTTCATATTAATTAAATGGATATGTTAGTTAGATTTGGTTATTTTATTTAGGACTACGTGAACTTACAGTGATAATTACAACCTATATAAGGACAATTATAGTTATAATATTACTATGATTGGGTTTTATGTGAATTCCGAGGGTGAAATTATTTTTGTTAGGGGGAAGATTGTAATACCCGTATTGTTAAATACATAAATAAATGTACATATCATGAAAAAAGATTAAAATATATATAATTAAATCAAATGAATTATTATGTAAACATAATGAAATAAATAATGCAAATATGATTTATATGAATTTCTGCGATTTTATGGTAATTAAAATTAATTTCGGCGATTCTATGTTAATTAAAAGTAATTGCGGGACTTATTGTAAATTGGATAATATTGAAATTATGTTGATAATTATTCTATTTTGATTAATAGTGTAATTAAAGGCGGCAAAATGAATTTATATGATTTTTAGATATTTTAATAATAATTAAAAGGAGAGAAGAGGCATTTATTTAATTAAAGTGTAATGCACACACGCGCGCGCGCGCGCGCGCACACACACACACAGATATATATATATATATATATATATATATATATATATATTCGTACAATGTTGGAGAAGGAAGGAAGAGAACCGAAAGAAAAGGAGTGAAAACGAAGAGAAAATGATGAGATAAGAAGAGAAAACAAAAAAGAGAGAGAAATGAGGGTTTAAGGCCTCCATGGCCACCCTATGGCCATGATAGCGGGGTCCCAGGACGCTATAATAGTGCTCCAATCCTCTATGGCGGATGGAGGAGGATTGAAGGGAGTTGTTCTGGAGGATTTTTCTATGCAAACGTTGGTTTTCAACCTCATTTTTGAAGACCTTCCTTTAGGATTTTCGAAAAGCACAAAACATGGACCCTATTCGATTTTTTGCTTAAATTTTATTTCGGGAGTCAAAATTTGGAGATGGAGAAATATTAAACTAGAATTTTTGTGATTTCAGATTCTATGTATAAAAGTCAAGTATACTTTTACTTCTTCCCTTAACTATTACATGTATTAAGTTCTGCCTAGATTTTTAGATGATTTTTTATTAGAAATTATCATAAACTTAATTACAAAGAATAAGATAATTAATTATATGTATCATTTAAAGAAATGATGAAGTTTGAATCGGGATTAGGAATTGGAATTGTTAATTTGGAATCATGACGATAATGTTTGGGTTTTAGTCGTATTCATATCGTTGAATGAAATTGATGAAGTTGGACTTAGGATTATGAAGTGGAATTATTAATTTGGAGTCATGATGATAATATTTTAAGTTTAGAAAGTATTCTTAAACACGAATTTGAAATGAAAATGAAATGATAATTATCGTTTATACGATATAATCGCAACTCGAACGATAGTGTTGATTGAATAAGAATAAGTTGGGAGGACGTATACATTTTATGGAAATTGTGAAAAAAACGTTAGAGATTATGCAACCTAGTTGGGAAATTATAATAAGTGGTATTATTGGATATGAACTTATTGTTATTCAAATCATGAAATTAAAACACCCGTACTAAACATGTAGATATATTAGGTCGAAAATAAATAAACTCATTTAATGTTACTTGGATTTTCTTAAATATAAGGATGTGAATATGAATAATATTGAAATTATGTTGATGAGGGTAGGTTGTCATATTGTTAAAGAGGTGGAATATATGAGCTAACATAGTATGTGGTTGAGAATCGAATTTTGACATAGACTTTGGAAAATAAAACATGATTGGTAAAGAGATCAAGGTGTGTAATCAAACATAAAATTATAATCATCTTTAAACACTTGGCAAGAAACATGAATTATGGGAAGTATTACACTCACATAAAGTGTATATATATATAGGACTCAAAGATGACCAAAAAATAGTTTTATTAACTCATAAGATTTTGATACACATATTCCACACATACTAACTCAAAGTTCTTATATAAATTGAAAAGTTTCTAATTAATGATGTATATATATATATATATATATATATATATATATGACTCAAAGATGATCAAAAAATAGTTTTATTAACTCGTAAGATTTTGATACACATATTCCACACATACTAACTCAAAGTTCTTATATAAATGGAAAAGTTTCTAATTAATGATGTATGTGGTAGAGAAATAGTAATTCATAAGTATTTGACAAATAGTGCAATTTAAAGTCAATATAAAGGATTAAAGTGATAAGTGATTATTGTATCATTAGAATCATTATGATATTGAATGCTCCTATAATGTTGGAAAAGTTAATATAATATGATTAAGTTATACAAATGTTGGCTAGGGCACAAGAATGTGAGTAGCATACGTATAGCTATATTACACTGGAATTTTTGTAGGGAACAGTAATAAAAATGAACAGCATATTATGACGAGACGTTTCATAAAAAGTTTTACTTAATGTATGAGTAAGATTAAATGTAAGATGATACGTTGAAGTTGGCGGCATAGTTGTTGAATTTAATAAGTAATTCTTCATAGGAGCAACAATATGTTCTTGTAGACCTCATGCTTTAGCTCCTGAAAAATGGATAAAAATGAAAAATCCTATTGCTGTAACAGGCATCAATGGGACACAAAATTTCATTGATTTAAAAGCCAAAAAAGTGTCTATATTGTTTAATAAAAAGAAATTCATTATTCCAAAAATCCTATGCTTTCTAGAAATGCATAGCGATTTTATATTAGGCAACAATTTTATCTCATAATATTTGCCTATAAGTATTGATGAGGGAACAATAAATTTAACCCTTAAAAAAGATGTAATAAAAATCCCTTTACTTCAACAACATAAATATAAATATTCTCCACTTGTAATAAATATTCTCCATTTGTAAATATTACGATTATCTGAAGCATCAGTTTCTAATATTAATTTATCTCTTGTTTTAGGAAAATAAACTTTTGGACAATTATTAATAATCTCTTGTTTAATTGTTTTAACAACTAAAACATTCGTAAGGTATCAATAATTGTCGGGGATGCTTCATAAATATTCTCCACTTGTAATAATCGTAAGGTATCAATAATATCTCGATCATTTCCGCACTTGTGTAATTGGTATCAGAGCCTTGTTATCAAAGGTTAGTATTCTAATTATGTTTATGTTGTCATGTTAATATGAATGTTAAAGTAGAAACTATTATACTCCATCACAGAACTTATGTTTCTGGAGAAATTTTTAAAGTAAAATATAGAGTTATTGGAACTAAGTGCCGTAATAATTGTTGTATGAAATATCGTTTAATCTTAGTTCTATATAAATAAGTGTGTTTATCTGTTTTGTAATTAAGGCGAGTTAAAAATAGTAATAATATTATATTATTTTGAAAATCTTTAAAGTTTTCATAAAACCCATATACGTATAATTATTTCAAAGCCCATATTTTCGTTTGCCAAAAAAGCTAATGTAGTTAGCAATCGGCGTTAGGAAAACCGGTTTTAGGCACCTGAAACAACATATAATAGGAGGTCTTAGGTACCAATGGAATCTGATAGAGATGAACTAAATAATAATAATAATATTAATTTACAATGTTTAGCACTATGGTTACAAAAGGATGAGTCTATGTATAATCATAGTTTGCATATAGATAAAAAATCTGAAAATGATATTAGTAAAATTAGTACTACTATAAATAGCTTAACTGATATAGTCTTTAGTTGGGTAAAACGAACTGAAAGACGTCAGATAATAAATCAAAACTATGTAGAGAAAAAAATTAGATAGTATTGATTTCAACTTAAACAAAGTTGATAAAAAAATTAGTCAATTCGAATCGGTTTCAAATTTAGATCTAAAAGAGGAGACTAAACAAAAAATTAAAAATCTATTAAACAAAATAGATAATCAAAACCCAAAACAAACTGGTATGAATAACCCAGGGGATAACACAATTTCTAGGTTATATTATGGTTCGGAAGAAATTAAAGCTCTTCAAACAGAAGAATTTAATTACACCGAATATATAAACGTTCGTGAAATATTAGATTATTGGAGACATCTATACAAAGATCAAATATTAACTGTCTCAGAACGAAATAAACTCATTGAACAAATACAAACCACGTATTTGGAAAATGAAAAACTATTACAACATTATCACTATGAATTAAACCTATATTCATCTGATGAAGAAGATTTTCCACCACATGTAGTAAATACAATTGATGGAAAATGGAAGGCTGAAGAACCACTTTAGGAATTCCAAAATTGGGAAGCTTTTGAAGATTATATGCAAACCCCTGCATATAAAAATGAAAAAGAAGATTTTGTTAAAACAAGCAATACTTCTACAGCTTCTACAAGTAACACTAAAAATGAGGACGAACCACATCTTTTTTTCTTAAGAAGAGATAATTTGAACAAACAAAATATATCTCAAAATGGTATTTATCTTGATTTAAGGATGTACCTTTTTATGATCAAGAGCAAACTATTAATGAGTGAGCACAATCCATGTCTATACTCATTACTAACTATAAGATTACATGGTCTAAAGAAATTTTTTTAGACTATCTTGCTGCAACACTTCAAGGTGATGTTTTACAATGGTTGCAACAATGGGAAAGCTCAAACAAAGGAATTCAGCAAAAAACTGAGCTCCTACAAACCTTCAAATCTTTTGATCAAATATTAAAAGGATTTATTGAAATAATTAAAGAAAATATGATTGGATATACTGGAGAACCCAGACTCCAAGAAGATACGTGTTACATATTATCTAAACTGGAATTATGTAACATTTGTCGATTTGAAGAATTTGTTGAAATATATAAAAAGTATTATTTCAAACTAAAACATTCAGAAACTAAACATTGGATGGATCAATTCTTCCACAAAATCCCAAATCCATGGGATGAAATGTCTTTAAAATCTTATCCTGCTTAGTTAAAAACTATCGAGAAGGATGATAATCTTGGTTTTCGCATTAATTGGGTATTAAGAGAAATATCTGAAAAATGTATTCAAATAAAAGCCAAGAAGCAAGTTAAAAATCAAATCACAATTTCTAAAGCTGGATATAAATGTTGTGATAAGATTTTGAAAGAAAATTGGAAGATAGGATGTAATCCACCTCCTAGAAATTCCAAATATTCCAAATATTCTCGAAAGAGAAAATTTAAATGGAAAACTTGGAAAAAGAAAACATCTTTTCCAAAGAATAAAAAATATATTAGGAAAAAGAAACCTTCTAAAAAACCACCTCTAAAAAAGAAGTGTCGTTGTTACATTTGTAACGAAGAAGGTCACTATGCACCTGATTGTCCTAAAAAGGGAAAAAGTGCATATAAAATGATAAAATTTCTTGAAGAACAAGAATTAGAAATATTTTATGGAGATGATTTATCTGATTCTGATATTTCTAATAATTCTAATGAAATTTTATATGAACTCGAATCTGATTCGAAAACCTCCGATGAAGAACTCGCCTTTATGTATAAAACTACAGAAGTACGAGGTAGTAGCGAAGATGAGCTACAAACAATAGCCCTTCGTGAAATAGTTGGAGAAGAAATCACTTTTACCAACGAATAGTTACAAGAAATTGATAATCAAAGACAACTTATAAAAATGGAAGATGTCTATAAATTACCAAAATTCAAATTATTCTAAACAAGAATATTTGAACAATTTAATGGTAATACTACTGCTGGCTCAACAGATGATGAAACAACAGATATTAAACTTTTTGATTTAAAAAAGATCAAGAGATGGAAGAAAAAACACCCAAATATTAAATATATTCATATCGGGTTTATTCAAATATATATTACTGCTCTGTTTAGACAAGGTATGGATACACCCGTAGCTATACTGGTCTTAGACAAAAGATTCAGTAATCCTATGAATGCCATAATTGGAGGAGTCCAATCCAATTTGGTAAATGGAGTTGTTTGGTTTAACATAAAACCAAATTTCTTCATATCATTTGATGATCCAAATATTGAGGAATCCTTCATTATAAAAATCCAAACCAAAGGAATAGGAATGAAAGATACCTCAAGAAATATGTCAATTCATTGGAAAACAATTCATGAACTGACAACTCTACCACATACAAATACACAGAATGTGGATAGAAATATAATAGAAATATTTGAACCTCGACCATTTGATTTGGCAATACAGCCTAGATTAATCAACTGGAGAGATTTGGAAGTACCAAAACAATGGATATTATCCCAAATAACAGAACCACCTCCTGAAAAACAACGAAACAACGTTGAATTACAGGCCTCTGGTAATAATGTTTATTTTAAAAATAAACAATCAGAAAATTGGCAAAAGAATTTTCCGGACAATGATTGGAAAAAATTAAAAGTAAAAAACATTTTAAAAGGCAAGAGTAGTAGTAATAGTAAACCGCCTATTGCTATGAAAAATATACAAGTACCAATATTATCTGGAACAAATTATCTAAAAGAAGATAATATAAAATCCACTCAAATTTATCATTTCCAATTAGGAAAAGAAGAAATAATCTTCTCACCAAGCCATGGAAAGAGAAGATATACTTACCTATTAGGTTACTTTAATTTTGCAGGTTATAAACCATATAGTCTTTGCACCTTAATTGATACAGAAGCAATAATATGTTATTGTAGACATAATGCTTTACCGCCTGAAAAATGGATAAAAATGAAAAATTCTATTGCTGTAACAGGCATCAATGGGACAAAAAATTTCATTGATTTAAAATCCAAAAAAGTGGCTATATGGTTTAATGAAAAGAAATTCATTATTCCAAAAATCCTATCCTTTCCAGAAATGCATGGAGATTTTATATTAGGCAACAATTTTATCTCAGAATATTTGCCTATAAGTATTGATGAGGGAACAATAAATTTAACCCTTAATAAAGATGTAGTAAAAATCCCTTTACTACAACAACATAAATATAAGTGCGAAAGATATTTTCGCCCTACTAAGAAAGGAGATATAACCCCTTTCATTAAAGCCCTTGAAGAAACTCATTGGCTTTATACTATACTAAATGATAATTTTAGTGAAAACCCACTAAAATTATGGAACAAAAGTCCAAGATATTGTAATCTCAAACTAAGAGATCACAATGTCATTATAAGAGTAAAACCAATGATCTATACCAGAAATGATATAGATGAATTTGATAAACAAATCAGAGAATTATTGAAAATAAATCTTATTGAAGAAATAATAAGCCAACACTCTAGCCCCGCCTTCATGGTGAGAAAACACAATGAAGTCACAAGAGGAAAAGCTAAAATGGTTATAAATTATAAAAGATTAAATGAACAATTAGAATTTGATGGTTATTTTATCCCAAGAAAGGATGTATTAATTAACCAAACTAAAGGAAGAAAGTTCTTTAGCAAATTCGATTGTAAATCTAGATTTTGGCAGTTAAAACTAACTGAAGAATCCAAACCATTGACAGCCTTTAGTACCCCTAGAGGACACTATCAATGGAATGTTATGCCTTTTGGACTAAACACAGCTCCTCAGGTATATCAAAGATGGATGGACAAAATCTTTAAAGACCTTAAAGATTTTTGTGTTGTCTAGATGACATCCTTATTTTTTCCAAAACCATAGAAGAACATAGATATCATCTAAAAATCATTTTTGAAAAATTCCAAAAACATGGAATCATTTTATCACCAAAGAAAATTGATGTTGAAAAAACAGAAATTAATTTTCTTGGCATAATCCTAAACTAGGATGGCCTACAATTACAAGATCACATCATCTCTAAAATAAGAGATTTTAATGAGAAAATTTTGGATAAAAAACAATTACAAAGTTTCCTAGGAATCCTTAATTATGGAAGAAATTTCATAAAAGGATTATCTCAAAAAGAATTACCACTTCTTGAAAAACTTAAAAAGAATGAAGTTCTTACATGGAGTGCCAATGATACTCTTGTTGTTAAAACAATTAAACAAGAGATTATTAATAATTGTCCAAAAGTTTATTTTCCTAAAACAGGAGATAAATTAATATTAGAAACTGATGCTTCAGATAATTGCTGGGGATGTGTTCTCAAAGGAATTCCTGTAGAATATTGGAATGAAAACAATCCTTCCAATAATTTCGGTATTCGTGGTAAGAAAATTGCTATACCAAAATCAATTCAAAAACATGAATTGATATGTGGATATAATTTAGGAAAATTTAAACCAAATGAACTGGATTATATTATTTTTGAAAAGGAATTATTAGCAATCAAACTTGCTATTAAAAAATTCCATATTTTCTTAGCACTTGAAGACTTTATTGTCAGAACAAATAATAAAACTGTAAAAGGCTTCCTAATAAATAAAAAAAATATTTTAGAAAGAAGAAGACTTAAATGGTTCAATCAAATTGCTATTTATACTTTTGAAGTTGAACATTTAAATGGTACTGATAATTTTCTTGCAGATTATCTTAGCAGGAACTATGATGAAAAATCTAGTAACCAAGTAGAGTTTTTAGCAGCCCACTAAACAAGTGGAGAGTGTTAAATATTTTAAAATAACACCCACTAAACAAGTGGAATATTTTGAAATATATTTTATCAAAATCACTAAACAGGTGGCTTTTTTCTATTTTTAGGATGGGAGATAAGCATCCAGGTGAAACAAAAGGAGATTGGGTAACTATTGCTAAAAAGGAAAAAACTCAAGCATCATCATCTACACAACCTAAACCAAATCCTGTTTATGTTATGTTCAGTGGAAGAAACCCAGGCTTTTATGATAATTGGAATCAATGTTTATGCAAGTAAAAAAATTTCCTGGTGCATGCCACCAAAAATTTAATACTATGCCAGAAGCCATAACTGCATGGGAAAATTGGATGAAACAATTAGGACCTCCTAATATGATTTACCAGTTCTCCAAACTTCAGACCAAGAAAACCCTCCTTGATACTGAAACCTATGATTTTCACAATCCAGGAATCCCCTGTGAATTTCTATACACCTTTAAATGAAGCATGGAAATCTCATCTCCGAGACAGGAGAAAAGATTTTAGAAAAAATATGATTATCCTTGCTGACAAAATTGCTGAACAAACAGCAACTTTGGATAAATTTAAAAGTCTGAGCCTCAAAATCTTGAAAGGCTTAAATTATGAAAATGAAGATTTTTCTTTAGAAAAAATTGATACTTTTCTGGAATTTTCTGAATTACTGAAAAATGACTTTTCAGACAAAATCTTCAACACTATCAGGAGAATTTGTCTATTTGAAAAAGCAAAGATAATTCTCCCACGTCCTCTCTTTCAAATCGAAATTTTACCAAAAATTGAGGACCCGGAGCAAAAGATAAAAAGTCTTTTACTCCAACATTTTTATCAAAGTTTAAACTACAGTGATGACATGGCAAAACTGCATTTCGTTACTGAAGAGGGATATCCACCTTGGTATATTGAAACAATTGAATGGGGGTTAGTAAACAAACTAATCTTCTCAAGTGTAGCTTATTTCAATCACTTTGAATTTTTACCCATGATGATCAAAACCACGATCTATCATGTTTTGACAAAAAGAAAGTACAAATATACTCGATATTTGTCATTCCATATTAATAGCACAATTGGTTGGCGGTCTCGAGAAATTTTCTATCAATCCTACCAAATCTGGTACCTCAGAGCCACTGAGGATTATGAATGGGACGATATTGAATAGAATTGGAAGATTTCACTTACTACACCGTTAGACCAGTTGGATACAACGAGATATTGGTCACAAAACTTGATCAATATTTCAAATTACGCAGATTACTTTTATCGGGAAACAGCCTTAAAATTCATGGTAACTGATGGACGGAGATTATTTGTTATCGATTTACCGATAAACTACACTACCTCACTTGAACAACGGGCGACAGTTAGGGAGTTTCTAAATAATTTGAAAAACAAAAATAATTTAGATGTTCCCTACGAACAATTAAGCCATGCGGAGGAATATGAACAAGCACAACAACATGGACCTCCAAATCACAGCCCTAACGATAGTATATCATTCGACTCTGTCGCTGAGGCCAATCTTGCAAATGCATTCGATGCTTGACAATTGAACGAGGATAATTAACCCACATGGACGACTGCATATCATCCAGCACACGTAGTGGGGCCCGCAAGTGGACAGTAACCAGCTGATGCATGCAATGGCGTTTGGAGTTTAAAACAAAAATGTCCAAATCACATTACTATGCACTTTTACTGTGCAACTACTATTTACTTTAAAATTACTGTGCATCACTGTGAAACTTTTGAAAAAACGAATACATGCTGTCGGATTGTATACACCTTTTGAAAGATGCTGTCGGATTGAATACAGCACCTTCTTATACAACTTTTGAAAGATGTTGTCGGATTGTATTATTTCTTTTGTTTGTTTCTCTTTTCTTTATTAATTAGAATACATAAGGTATGGAGTCCATAGGCTATAAAAGGAGAGCATCTCCTTCAGTTGTAAATCATCAGTTGTAATATTTCTCTTCCCTGTCTCTTGTAATGATAAGATGATAATGGTATAAGAAGGAAATATTTAATAGGCATACATATAATGAATTGTTTGAGTCAGCGTTTATGGGGGTATGAGACTTTTGACACTCATTAGATCCTTATGACTAACTAGATGAGACAAAAGTGTATCAGGGTGTTCCTTGTTCGGATTACATTTATGAGATGCCCCAATATGAGGTCTAGTTTGGTGAGGAGTTGGAAATAATGGGTGCGGTATAATAAACTTTTATATGATGGGTAATGATGTTATATAATGATTAATTTATTAAACTCGTGAGAAGATAAAGCTGCGAAAGAAATATAGTTAATTCGTGAATTCGATATTAAACGTTAATTTCGATAAGGGAAACTCGGTTGAGTAATTGTCCTAATTATGAGACTTCTGGTTATTTATCTATGTGATATATTGCTAAAGAGACGAATGTGTAATAATACAAGGATAATTTTAAAATAACCTAACGATGTTATATATATATAAAAGTTAATAAGGTTGCCTAAAGGAAATAATGTCTAAAAGTGAATAACATGACAATATAATTTAAACGTACATACTTATGTTAAAGTGGTGAATTGATATCGATGGTAATTCCTAAAAAAATGAAGTCTAAAAGTGAGTGAATAATAATCCTACATAATACATGGTGTTGATGTAAAAAACTAGACTTGATCTAATTAATTAATCACAGATAAATATGAAATAAGAAACAAGACAGAGGATTTTTAAAGTGGTTCAACCTTAGAAAAATGGCCTACGTCCACTGTTTTGTATTGTTGGGTGTTTTGCCTTAATCTTGATGATGATCGTAAATGATCAATTCTCAATCGCCCCGCTATGGAGGGGGTTACAATATATTTATAGCCCTTGGGTTGTTCATATGAATAGACAATACGCCATTATTTAATAGACATATATATCTGTACATAATAAGAATGTTCATTGAGTTCAATGATCATTGAATCTGTAATTGTCGCTTGATCTTCTTGACTAGATGCTCTGTATGTTGAGTAGCTCATCAAGTTGAGTAGCTGGGTACGCTGAGTAAGTCGATACGCTAAGTAGCTCGGTGAATATATATTTTTGCCACATAAGATGACACGTGTCTTCATATCATTGGTCCACATTAACTGACTAATTTTTGTATCAACAGAAGCCCCCAATGTTTCACAATTGAGGTTGAATATGAGAGTGTGGAACATTATGCCCAGAAGTTGCTCGGGCACATTTACCCAGTCTTGTTAGATTACAGATTTCCAACACTTATGACATTTAATGACTTTGAGCGCGAAATGGCAAACTCATTAATATTTTGAATCTTTGACAGATACTTGGGTATTTGCGACTTTTTCATCATTTAGCCTCCGAAAACGTAATCGTCTTTTCTAGTAATCATTTCTTTTCTTGCTTCCCGATGCAGGGCATTTAAAAACGATAGAAACAGATCATCTTCTACTTTTTACTTCTAGATTTCTAAACTCTTTGTCTTCTCACTCTATCCTTGTACTATCATTCTTTCTGTCATCCGCCTTAGCAGATTTCTCTGTTTTTCTGTAAGAATTTCTTCCTTCTTCTTTCTTTGCTTTATCTACCATGGTTTATCTTGTTAAGTCATTGGATAAGTTCTGAGTTAATTTCGTAATTCCCTCTTGGGTTATTCTAGAGGATCCTCCTTACCCTTCTGATTTATTTTCTTTAACTGAGGGACACTGGTTTCCCTCCATTTTTATAGCGGAGTGTGGTTTTTCTTTCCCACCTAATCCCCTGTGTTTGGAGTTTTGCCAATATTTCGATATTTTTCCTGCAAGAGTAGCTCCAAATACAAGAAGGGTAGTTAATGGTGTACAAAGGTTAAACCAAATACATGGAACTCGCTTAGTAATTCCAAAAATTATGTATTGTTATAAATGGGTTACCAGTGACACTACATTTTATTTAAAAACTAGGTTTTCCAATAGAGCTTTAATGGTCAATCTTCTCGATACTAATAGGGACTATTTTGATCATGGGGTTGTGATGAAAAATTGGTAATACCCCCCATTAAAAGGAAATGATGTTTACTAAGGTCCCAAATGTCCATTTTATGGCAATAGGATAGGTTGTTTTTAATTTTTTCAATTTATCTCTGTTTATATTTGATAAAATGCGTCACTGACATGTACGTTTTTATTTTGCAGCTGAAAGCAAAAGGAAACCTCCAAAAGAGAGTGACGTAAATATAAAAAAATTGGCACTTATCTAGGGTGTGCATCAGCCCGTTAATGGAGAGCACGTGAGGTCTGCTTCCTATTTGCTGAGATATAAAATACTAATTCATTTTTTATTGCCCAACCTCTCGTTCCTCCGGTGGTGGTTGATCTTGATCAGGCACCGGATTTTCCAACAATTATAGGAGAATCTTCTTCTGACTTGGGTACCTCTATTGCTGATTTGATGATGAAGAAAAGGAGGGTACCCGAGTTCTTTACCAAGTCCGCTCCTGGTCCTGAAGGAGTGAAGAAAACAAAAGCGACGTTCCAGCTGATGGAACTAAGAAGAAGGATGTTGTTCCTCCTACCAAAAATATCAGCAAAGAGCCCCATGTTGCCCCTAAAGAGGCAGCACCTTTGATTGAAGTTGTTGTCCTAAAAGAGACAGCACCTTTGATTGAAGATGCTCCTTTGAGAAGGTTGAGGAGGGGTCTTGCTGAAAGGCCTGTAGATATTGTTACCCAACCTTCTAGAGTTGGGATTTCTTCTCTAAGGGCTAGTTTTCCAGTTATTCTTACCCCTGACTTGGCCAAGAAATTGATCAAGTCAAGGACGTTGCCCGACTTCCGAGTTGTTGATACTTTAACTCCTCGGGATAAGGTTGTCGATGTGGCAGCCCAACTTCTTGCATCAGTAAGTGGTTATTATACTTATCTTTCTAATTTTTTATTGTTATTTTTATGCTCTGATTTGTGGCTTTATTCTTCTTGCAGTTTTTGGTGTGCTTCGATAATATCGTGGAGAAGGATGAAGCCATCAAAGATTCAACCTCATCCAGTGGTGTTGAGTAAGCCTTTTCTAGGTTATCAAATTCTTTAGGGTAATTCTCGGCAGAAGTATGAAAAGGATAAGGATGCTTGGGAGAAGAAGATTAAATCTGTTGAGTCAGCACTTTAACTAGCTGATACATCTCAAAAGCAGGCTGTGAATGCCTCCAAGGAAGTTAACGCCAAGCTTGAAGAGGCTGAACGGCATAAAAAAGGTCTTGAAGAGAAGGTGATGTCTGCCGAAGAGCTTCTCAAGGAGAGAACTTCATCGAAGAGAGCGAAGAGGAAAGTTATTGTGAAGAAGTCCTTTAGCTTTAGCTGGGATAAGGGATGGAATAAGGCCTTAGTTGCTATCTCTTTCCAGATGGAGTATGCAAGTGTGAAATACTTCAAAGATATATGGGTAGCATCTTTGAATAGGTTTAATGTTGTCGAGGATTCTAAACTGTTTTAGGAGTATACCCATAGCCCTCCTCCTATTGTTAAAGAAGAAGAGGAAGATGAAATTGCCTCTGATGAATCTTCTATGGTAATAGTAGACCAAGCACCTGCTGATACCCTTTCTCAATCCTTCGAGCAAGTTTAACAGGCTACAACTTCTATCAAGCAACTCCAACTGCCCTCCGAGCAACCAACTCCTTTATCCAAACCAGATGAAGATGTTGTAGGAAATAAGGAGAAGGTGTAAAGTCGTTCGGATCTTTTACTATGTTGTTTTTCCCTTTTTTTGTAACCTTGGTTATACTTTCTCATCTAGTGATCAATAAAATGGACTTTATTATTTATTCTGAGTTCTCTCCTTTACTTGCTCGATCCGTATTGTTGTTGATCCATTTTTACTTTTGCTTGCTAGTTTATTACCAGGATGGAACTCTTATCAGCTCATGATACAAAACTGATGAAGAAGTGTAATGTTTACTTTAAAGCTGGTCATGCAGACTTCACCGAAGCACAAATAATTAATATCCTTGGATCTGATGCTTCTGAGAGGGCAAATGATGCCTACCAATATTTAAAGTGTTTGCTTAATCGAGTTGTAGCCAACAATGTGTCTTACTATGAAATGATTGAATATCTTCAAGGAACAATCGAGGAACTTCAACTCCAACACAAGGAAACCACTGCCCTTCTTCTTAAAGGTTATGAGAAGAAGTACCAACAGATGAGTGTTGATCGGGGCTATGACAAGTTTATCTCAGCCCATAAAAAGAGGGAAAGTGTGCTAAAACTTGAGGTTGAGGAGCATAGGAACATTTCCAAGATATTAGAGGAAGAAAACATTACCTTGCGAAAAGAAGTTAAGCAACTCAAATATGTTGCCTCCTCTTCTTTGGAAGCTCTGGTCCTAGTCAATGATGAAGGCTTTTTATTTTTAGAGACTGAAAATGTTGCTTTGAGAGAAGAACTGGAGGCGTTGAAACAAGTCAGAACTACATCCTCCTCGCATGGTAGATCTAGAGCTAGGCAAAGAAATGTTGAAGAGACTAGGACTAAGCAAGCCTTAGCAAATCAGGCTGCTCAGATGAAAGCAAAAAATTAAGCCTTGGATGAAATGTCCCAGAAAATTCAAACTCTTATCGACCAATTCTCCAACCAGATCTTTGCATTGAAAAGTAAAGAAATCTTGGTGAATAAACTTCATGAGCAGCTTGAGAGATTGACTTGATCGAACAATGAAGGATACAAACAGGGATGGTTGAACGCCTTGATTGTAATGAAGCTTGAAGAAGGAAATTCTTTATGGGATTGCTATGATCTTGGAGTACTTGATCTTCCTAATCCTCCCTTTAAAATGATTGTCAGCTAGATTCCAGCCCGTGCCATTCCTAGGTGTTTTATCTCCAGGTATCTTGGTGATTACCAGCTTCACGAAGAGTTTGAGATATCCTGTCCTCAACATCTACTTGATCGATCAAGTTCGAGCGACATCAGAATGCTACGATATCTGAATTTCATCAATTCTCCTTATGCTTTAGATGACCCTCCAGCTGGAGTGGAACCTGTACCAAAATCTGAAGGAAAAAGGCCAATAGAATAGGAAATTTGTATTGAATGAAGAAAAATCATCATTTTGTAATTTGCTTTCCTTGGAAATAATTGTATTGAATGAAGAAAAATTCTTCTTTATGCAATTTTCTTTTCTTGGAAATAATTTATAAGATGTGTGTCCTATTATATTATCTTTTGATGAGTGTGTATAAAGGGACAAATTGTCCTGTTTTGTTTTACTTGCCTAGATAATGGAACTTTGCCCCATTTGTTGCCTAGTTGTAGTGACTTGTCACCCATAAGTGCCTAAGCAATATAATGAGTTTCATCCCATGGTCCTACTTAGTTGTAGCAATCTTATCTAGATTACCTTGGTGCCTAGACAGTGGATGCCCCGTGAGGTCACCCATCTTCTTGCCTAGTTTTGGATGCCCCTTAACCTCACCCATAATCAAACAGGTGTTGCCTTATATGATTGTTATGCCAACATTGTTAGCTAAGTTTATTGATGCCGACCAACTATAATTGGTGGTTGCTAATGTGCCGACCAACCGTAGCTGGTGGTTATTGATATGCCGACCAACCGTAGTTGGCGTAGTATGTAGCACTAGTACTCCAAAAAAATTGAACCAAAAAGAATATAGGGCAAATATCAGTTTTATTCATATTTAAAATACTGTGATACATGTGAATCTTCATTATTGATAACACTTGCGCAGGTGCTCCGCATTCCATGCATTTTTGAATTCTTCTCCCTCTAAGGCCTTTATTCTGTATGTTCAAGGTCGAAGAACTGCAGTGACACAATAAGGTCCATGTCAGTTAGCTTCCAGCTTATTATGCTTCTGAATCACTTTCTTGAGCATAAAGTCTCCCTCCTTAAGATCATATTTCTTGATTCGTTTATTATAGAACAGGGCAGTTCTTTGCTGGTAAGCTGCGTTCCTGATTGCCGCATCTTCTCGCACTTCCTCTAGCATATCCAAATCTAGATGTCTCATCAAATCGCTTACAGGAGAGTTGAAATTAATCACCCTGTGAGTGGGTAGGCCCAGTTCAGCTGGTATGACTACTTCACTTCCAAAGGCTAGTATGTAAGGAGACCCCCCAGTTGTTGTTCGGGGTGTTGTCCGATATGCCCATAACACAGAATGTAGCTCATTAATCCAATTTCCTTTCGCATTATCCAACTGTTTCTTCAACCCCTTAAGCAGTGTCATATTCGTAACTTCAGTTTTCCCATTTCTCTGAGGATGACCTGGTGCAGAATGGATCTTGTGGGTGTTAGACTGGTGACAATATGCAGTAAACTCCTCATTATCAAATTGGGTACCATGGTCAGTGATGAATGCATGCGACAGACCATATCTATAAATAATACTCTTACAAATGAATTGGTAAACCCTTTCATAAGCCATGTCAATGAGAGGTTCAGCTTCCACCCATTTGGTGAAATAATCAACAGCGACCACTAAGTATTTGAATCGTCCTTTGGTAATTGGCAGAGGCCCGACCAAGTCTATTCCCCACATAATTAATGGCCAAGGTGAGGTGATGGGGTTAATAAAGCTTGGGGGCTTCTTCGAATGGTACAAAAATGTTGACACTTATCACATTTCTTGGCATAAGCGGTACAATCAGCTCGCATTATTGGCCAATAGTAACCCTGTGTCGTTATCCTTTACAAAAGAGTTCGTCCTGCCACATGAGCTCCACAAGACCCTTCATGAATTTCTTCTATCAAATCTTTAACTTCTGATGGGTGCACACATCTCTGTAGACCCGCTATTATACCCCTTAGTACAAAACTCCATTATTCAATACATACCGAGTAGCTTTAAACTTCAGCCTCTTGGCTGCAAGTTGGTCGGTTAGTAGAATCCCTTATTCGATATATACACTAATGGGATCCATCCAGGAAGGCCCCATGTCCAAAGTGATGAATCTCACCATTAAATCTTCATCAATGCTCCGTTATACTAATATCTCAATAGGAATCATTTATCGTAACTCAGTGCGAGTAGCTGAGGCTAATCGAGCTAGTGCGTCAGCCCTCGTATTCTCCAATCTTGGTATTCTGATCACTTAGCCCGCTGTAAAACTTGATACAATCTCTATAGCTTTGGCATGATACCTAGATATGAAGTCTCCCTTCGCTGCATACAAGCTAAGCATCTGATTTACAATTAGCTGTGAATCACTAAACACCATAAGTTGCTTCACGTTTAGTGTTTTGGCTAAACTGAGGCCCACAATCATAGCTTCATATTCAGCTTCATTATTGGAAGCTTTGAACTGGAAACGTAGAGCATATTCTATATCCAATCCATCTGAGCTGTTAAGAATTATTCCGGCTTCGCTACCTGTGGCGCACGAGGAGCCATCGACATACAAATTCCATATAGGTACATAATTATCAAACTCTTGATCTGATAAGGTCCTTGGTGGAATATCTCGTACTTCCTTTTATCATCCTCCTTTGTTGGGTTTTTATCGGGGGATTCTTGGTGCCCAGTCACTATCCCCTTCGAAAAATCTACTAGTAGACATTGATCGGGGACAGTCTTTGATGCTCCTCTAATATCCATGAGTTGCTCTTCATTAGACCCCTGTTGGTTGGAGGTATTTGGGTAAGTTAACTCTGCAATGAAATCTGCCACTGCCTGCCCTTTGAACGAAGACCTTGGCTCATAAAGAATAGCATACTCTCCTAGTTCTACCGCCCAATACATCAATTTACCGGATTTATCCAGTTTGTGCAGAGCCTGTCTGAGTGGAATATCAGTGTATACCACTATAGTATGGGCCTGGAAGTACGGTTTCACCCTTTTACTTTCCTCGATCAATGCTAATGCCAGCTTTCCCAACCTTGGATATCTAATCTCTACTCCTCGGAATGCTTTGCTTGTATAATACACCAATTTTTGCACTCCATCCTCTACTCTTATCAATGCTGAAATGATTGCGCTTTCTAAAATAGCCAAGTATAAATATAACTTTTCTCCCATTACTGGCCTAGGCAGTAATGGGGGTGTCCCCAAATATCGCTTTAACTCTTGAAATTCTTTCTCACATTCATAATTCCATTTGAAAGTTTTTTTGAGTGTTTTAAAGAATGGAAGATATCCGTTCGTTGCTCATGAGATAAACCTATTAAGAGATGTAACACGCCCCATGAGGCTTTGCACCTCCTTCTTCGGAGCTGGAGATCATAGTTCTAGTAAAGATTTAATCTTCTCAGGATTTGCCTCAATGCCTCGTTGATTCACAATATACCCGAGGAACATGCCTTCTCGTACGCCAAATACGCACTTAGTCGGGTTCAGCTTCATCTGATATTTCTCCAGCTGATCAAAAGTTTGGCTCAGGTCAGCTATATGGTCCGCAGCTTTCCTGCTCTTCGTTAGCATGTCATCGACATGAACTTCCATGTTGTTGTCGATTTTCTCCGCGAACACCTTATTTATCAATCGCTGGTACATTGCACATGCATTTTTAAGACCACACGACATTACATTGTAGCAGTATGTTCCCCTTGGGGTAATAAAAGAAGTACTCTCCCTGTCTTCTGGTTTCATCTTAATTTGGTTATAGCCGGAATAAGCATCCATGAATCTTAGCAACTCGTAGCATCTACCAGTTGGTTTATTCGAGGCAGAGGGAAATGATCTTTTGGGTAGGTTTTGTTGAGATCTGTGAAATATACGCACATCCTCCATTTATTATTCTTCTTTTTTACCATCACCACATTAGCTAACCAATCAGGATATTTGACATCCTTAATAAAAGAGGCCTTTTGCAGTTTCTCGACTTCCTCCTGAATAGCTTGATTATTCTTTGGGTTGAAGACCCTTCTTCGTTGCTTCACCGGTTTGATCTCCTTATTAACATTGAGCTCGTGGCACAGGAAGGATGGGTCTATCCCCGGCATATCTTCGTGACTCCACGTAAAAGTTTGCTTTCTATGCCTAAAAAATGCCACTACCTCTCGCTTTATTGATGGGTTCAGTGAAGTATTAATTCGAGTTGTTCATTCTGGTTGTTCATTATCCAGAATAACGTTCTCCGTTACTTCCATGACCTGACCCTTCACGAGCTCTGACTCATCTCTAGGGTCCAATGTCTCAATCTCTGTATCTTCAGACTCATCCACTTAGTAGGTGGTGGTCTTCTTCTAGCTTCCTCCACTTCTTCCTGTTTGGCAGATGAATAGTAGCATTCCCAAGCTACTATCTGGTCGTCCTTCACATTTCCAACTCCAAAGTTGGTCAAAAACTTCAAGCATTGATGTACTGTTGATGGCACTGCTTCAAATTTTTTTAGGCCTACCCTTCCTATGATTATGTTGTAGGTTGATTGGATATTTTTGTTCATTATGAAGAATCGTACTTTTTTTATTCTGTAAGCAGGCCAGATACCAATAAGCAAGTCCAACTTGATCGTTTCAAGTGGAAAGACTTTCTCACCGATAAAATCTAGGAGGGGCCTATGATATGGCTCCAACTGGGCTAGTTTCAAGTTTAAACTGTCAAAGCAAGAGTAGAACATGATGTCTGTCGAACTACCATTATCTACATATACTCTTGAGATGATCACATCCTTCATCCTCATCTTGATCACCAAAGGGTCATCGTGAGGATACAAGACTCCTTCCAGATCACCTTTGGAAAAACCAATGACCAGCTTATCCTTGTTAACCTTCCTCGGGCGATCCTCATCCACCAGATTTATTCGATGTATATGGGTGCAAGCTTGGGCCTCATTGAGGTAAGCTTTCCTTTCAGTAGTATGATCCCTACCTCCTGCATCTCCACCTCTAATCACATTACATTCGAATGAGCCAAAATGGATTGAAAATACCTCTCGTTCTGGTTGTCTTAGCTTTTTGGGGAGGTCGAGGTCATCTTCCGGATCATCTTCATGGTCCCTCTTCTTGTCATCTCTTGTTCGGCGAGGAGATTTAGACCTTGGCCTTGCTCTGTCGTTAGTCTTTCCATCATTCTAGTGATCAACAAACCTGCTCAATTTCCCTTGTCGAATGAGTGCCTCAATTTCATTTTGGAGAGCTATACACCGCTTGGTTGTGTGGCCATGGTCTTTGTGGAACTCGTAATACTTGGACTTATCCCTCCTTTCAGGGGCTGTCCTCAACTTCTCCGACCAATTTAGTTCTTCGCTGTTCTTTATCTCCTCTAGAATATGGTTTATATCCACCTTTAAGGGAGTATAATTCCCATAATTCCTCAAGTGCTCTATTGTCTCTTTGCCTTTCGATTGCTTATTGCTCCCATTATGCTTTGATCTTTCTTTTTCGACCTACCCTCAGCTTTAGTCTCTGCTTTTTTCTCACCATTCTTTTTTGCAGCCATAGCCTCTTCGGCATTCATAATTTTGGCTTCCTTAGCCATTAATTCTACCATGGATTTAGGGGAGTCTTTAGCCAAAGTATAATACAACTTGTTTGGTAACAGACCACTCATTAGAGCTGTGATTGTTGTCTTCTCCTCATAGTCAATGACCTCAAGTTTCTCATTTTTAAAACGATTGATGTAATCCCTGGTGCTCTCTCCTTCTTTCTGCCTTACACTCAACAGATGTGCTACCCTCTTAACTGGCTTCATGACAAAACAAAAATTTCCTATAAAAAGCTCTGCCAGTTGATGGAAAGTAGCAATATTCCCTTGAGGAAGATTATTGTACCATATTTGAGCTGACCCAGTGATGGTTCCTGAGAATGCCCTGCATCTCATCTCATCAGGAACTGCATAGATATCGGTAGTAGTTTGGTACTACTCTATGTGGAGGACAGCATCAGTTTTTCGTCATGCGTCGATGTAACTACAGGAGCTTTAAACTTTGATGGTGTGGGAAAATCCATAATTGCTTGTACGAAGTGTGATCCCTTAACAAAAGTTCTTTGGAGAGGGTTCCTGACCTTAGCCATTTCCTCCAACCTATCTTCCAACCTTTGAATGGATCCCTTACAAGCGTCATTTCCAGCCTCTGATCTATTTGCCCGAGCAATAGATCACGCGGAATTCTCCTCTTGGGATCTCTCTGTACGAGTGGCGAAGCGTGATTGGGCAGAACCTTACCTTAGATCATTTGGTCGTTGAGAATTTCTTAACGCAATTTGAGGAGGATTTCTATTCCTTCTGGGTTCCAAATGATTAAAGGGGGAGACTCTACTCAATCTCTCCAGGGGCTTGTTCTTTCCAGAGTTAGAGTGATATTTTCTTGAGAGTCTATGACTCTTATGGGAGATGTCCACCCAAGTTGATAGGACGAGTCACTGTACCTCTCAGTATGACACGACTTAGTATGCCTAGACAGGGACACATGAGGGAACAGCGTATGACTGGATCTCGAAGACGGCAGATGAGTGCTTCTATGAACGCTTGGCTGGCCTGACTGGGCAGGCATTGCATTTTAAACAGTTTGAATGAGTTATCGCATGGTCTCCTGCATAGTTGTTTGTCCTTTGGCTAAGTTAGCCACTATTCCTGTGAGGTCCTGGACAGTTGGAGGAGTGGACGGATTAGGAGGAACTCCGTCATTGTTCCTATTTCTAGATTCTGGGAGCTCAGCCATGTTTGATGAATGGTAAAGAGATCAAGGTGTGTAATCAAACATAAAATTATAATCATCCTTAAACACTTGGCAAGAAACATGAATTATGGGAAGTATTACTCTCACATAAAGTATATATATATATGTAGGCCTCAAAGATGATCAAAAAATAGTTTTATTAACTCGTAAGATTTTAATACACGTATTCCACACATACTAACTCAAAGTTCTTATATAAATGGAAAAGTTTCTAATTAATGATGTATATATATATATATATTTAGGACTCAAAGATGATCAAAAAATAGTTTTATTAACTCATAAGATTTTGATACACATATTCCACACATACTAACTCAAAGTTCTTATATAAATGGAAAAGTTTCTAATTAATGATGTATGTGGTAGAGAAACAGTAATTCATAAGTATTTGGCAAATAGTGCAATTTAAAGTCAGCATAAAGGATTAAAGTGATAAGTGATTATTGTATCATTAGAATCATTAAGATATTGAATGCTCCTATAATGTTGGAAAAGTCGATATAATATGATTAAGTTATACAAATGTTGGCTAGGGCACAAGAATGTGAGTAGCATACGTATAGCTATATTACACTGGATTTTTCGTAGGGAATAGTAATGGAAATGAACAGAATATTATGACGAGACGCTTCATAAAAAGTTTTACTTAATGTATGAGCAAAATTAAATGTAAGATGATACGTTGAAGTTGGCGGCATAGTTATAGAATTTAATAAGTAATTCTTCATTATGAAAAATGATAAGACAATAGTGGTACAAGAAGGAAATATTTAATAGGCATACATATAATGGATTGTTTGAGTCAGTGTTTATGGGGGCATGAGACTTTTGACACTCATTAGATCTTTATGACTAACTAGATGAGACAGAAGTGTATCAGGGTGTTCCTTGTTCGGATTACATTTATGAGATGTCCCAATATGAGGTCTAGTTTGGTGAGGGGTTGGAAATAATGGGTGCGGTATAATAAACTTTTATATGAAGGGTAATGATGTTATATAATGATTAATTTATTAAACTCGTGAGAAGATAAAGTTGGGAAATAAATATAGTCAATTCATGAATTCGATATTAAACGGTAATTTCGATAAGGGAAACTGGGTTGAGTAATTGCCCTAATTATGAGACTTATGGTTATTTATCTATGTGATATATTGCTAAAGAGACGAATGTGTAATAATACAAGGATAATTTTAAAATAACCTAACGATGCTATATATAAACAAAAGTTAATAAGGATGCCTAAAGGAAATAAAGTCTAAAAGTGAATAACATGATAATATAATTTAAACGTACATACTTTTTTTAAAATGGTGAACTCGATACCGATGGTAATTCCTAAACAAATTAAGTCTAAAAGTGAGTGAATAATAATCCTACATAATACATGGTGAGCCAAATAAAAGCACAAAATATACAGTGGGCTAAGTATCACAAAGAGATAATCATGATAAGCATATGTGCTTTGTCCCGAATATTGCATTTAATTACCCTCTATACTTATGCATTTTAGTCCCCCCAGGTATCTTAATTCCTATATTTATGATTGTTAAATAGATAACCTCTATTTTATATGTTTACATATTTTATGAGGTATAATTGAGCTTACGTAGGTATTACGGTGCTTAGTATGAAGTTCAGTAGTGTTCCGTCGATGTTTCATCGATAATTGCACTTGTAGGGGCATTTTAATCATTTCAAAATTTGGGATTTTTTTCCCATTGTCTTCACGAAAATTGAAGCCCGCTAAATTAGCTTCGTATGGCCGTTGACGGTGCGTGATTTCGAGTCATAATGAAGAAGTTATGGGACTTTAAGTGGAAGACGAACTACACATAAACTATAAGACTCAAGAGCTGCTCAAAAAAGGGGCGTGGTCGATCGGCCTTGGGACCTCGTTCAACCGATTAATCAAAATAAGCCTACGCTCTAAGATAGCAACATTTTTCCTTTTTATTTCTTTTTTCCTCTATTTTATTTGCAACTTAATATATAAAATAAACTTTATGTGTTTTGTAAAATATCTTTCATTTTCGTTTAGTTTTTAGGGTTTGCTCTTTGTGAGCTTCTCTTTCTAGGGTTTTAACCCATATTTGTATTGTAAGTTACTATTCATCATCCCTACCATTTAATTTATGCTTTATTTCCTTTATGTCTTATTTTGTTCTTTATTTACTTGCTTTGTAGTTAGTTGTTGTTAGTTTATTTATTATTTATGTTGGTTAATTAGTTTTATTTCTTTCTTTATTTATGTATTGTAGTTAGTTTAAGGGTTGGGTAAAAAAGAAAAAGGTCTCAATCTTTGAAATCTAGGTTTGGGGTCAAAGCGCTTTTCATTAAAACCTCGTGTATTAACGTTATGCATTTAACTTTCTTTGTCATGCAACGTTAGTGTTTAAAGCGATAATCTGATTTTAATCCATGTGTGACCATTTTCGATTAAATGTTTAATATTTCATTGTTGAATTAATTTTCTTCAGATTTGATGTTTATAATTAATTGAATATTCTCGGTTAAATGTTTTCGAATTAAAATTCTTTTTACACATTGCTTTGCCCATGGTGGAGATGTGACCCTAATCCTGTTTTATTGTTCTTGTCTAGTTTAATTTCTTTTTCTCCTTTTTCCTTTTAAACCTCATCACCTTTTACACTATTATTTTAGAAGTAATAAACTGATTAAATTCGATCAAACATTCCCTGTAGATTTTTGATACCCGGGCTGACCGTTATACTCCTGTAAAGAGTGTCGTCATAGTTTAGGTGTTTTGCATTGCGGTCAAAAGCCGATAACAACGATCAGCGTATCTACACGGACGCACGATTTTTGCCTAATCAAAATGGCGCACTTGTCGGGGAGTGTTTGTTATAGATTGTAATTCTTTTATAATTTCATAATATTATTTTTTTTATTAGTTTTATTCATTGTTTTCCCTTTCTTTTTGACTTGTGCAAAATTGTTTCGAGAATCTTGTAAATTGGTGTTTGTCGCGTTTTTGAATTGCCTAATTTGAAATGTGTCGCTATAACTCTTTAGATAACCTTAATTGTTATAAGAATAGTTTTCTAAGTTACACTCCCAAGACTATGCGAGAATGCCTACAAATTCTTGAAAATGAACGACTTGAGCGTGAAATTCAAGAATTTGAAAGTAATCCCTCCTCGCCTTGGGAAGGAACTTAGAAAAGCGGGGAATCTTCTAGTTACGAGCAAATCTTCTAAGAATATATCATGTCTTCTTATTAATTTGATAACGAGTTAGCTTTAAGGGAGTTGAATGACCAATCCGAGAGTTTTAAAGCTTGGTCTTTATAACTAAATGGCCAACTCGATGAGATTATTTCTTCTTCACAAAGCCCAATTGAGGTTAGAACTTGCGTTTCACCCCACCCCTTTTTGAGGAAGAAATAATTGAGAGTGGTCCAAGCACTTTTGAATTTCAACCTCTTATTAATATTTCCAATTCTTTTGAGGTTTTAGGCCCTTCCTTTCCTTTATTCCCTACTATTTTCGAACCATTAAATTTATCACAAGAATCAGTTGAAAGTCTTGAGGACTTTGACCCTATTCTTGAACGAGAATGTTATTTTGAGATGCTTCATCTAATGGGTTATTCATTTGCACTTGCCCCCCACCTCCCCTTCCAGTTGAAAAAACTTGGGGATATGATTTCAATTTTTTCGAGATCAACGTGGTCTTATCACCCTTAGTATCCAATTCCCCCATCACCCGCCTAAATATTTTAATTGGTGACGGTTCATTTCTTACGCCTTACACATGCCTTTCGTTGTTCAAATGGAATTCTTATTTTTCTGGAGGCATGCACTCGGGTGAGGGTACACCATTGATCCCTCAAAATCAAATCTTATTTTGGGTGGCCCCTCAAAAATTTTAACTTCTAGTGTATAGTTAGTTAGAAGTTAAAATAGTTAATTTTTTTTTTCTTTCTTTCTTTTCTCTCTTTTAAATTTTAGTCTAGTGTAATTAGTTAATATTTTTGTTATCCTTTTTATTATGCTTGGTTCTAACATGTCTTGTAGATTCAATGGACTCGTACTTATTGGGAATAGATCCACTTTGGATAATATCTTTCTTTTCCTCTCTTTATGTTGTGTTATTGATTTGCATTTTGGAGAACGCAACATTTAAGTAAGGGGGTGTGGTATATTCTATCCATTCTTGGGTAGTTTCATTGATTTGATCACATGTTATTCACTAAGCATGCTTTGTTGTAAAAAAATAAAAAAATCCAAAAATATTTTCTTTATTTTTCCTCTTTTGTTGGGCTTTCTGCCTTTGTTTTCGATGATAAATTTCAATAAATTCCCGATCCAATAAAAACTCAATGGTGCATGTTATCGATTTTAGAAGTTATTATACTTCAGTCCTCAAATCATTGATATTATATATAACTTTATGAATTAAATTTTAATCATATGAGCACATGTGCTTTTCTTATTTTAATGATTTGGTTTAAGATTTTTATAACTCGGTAAGATTTGTTGCATTGTATATACTTACACCGAGTGTGCTTTGGGATTTTCTTCTTTTGCGAGTGTTATACACTACTCTTTCCTCCTTGAAAACGTTGAATTCATTGGTAATCTCACTATTCTTTCATTTGATCGTTCATTATTTGAGTTCATTTATGAAATGTGTTACTTGAGCATGACTTTCAAAGTTATTTTGACTCGAGAATTCCGTAAACTTTAGGAAATGATCATAGGCCATATTTATTATATCATCCCTATTGACCTTGACCTCACCTTACATAATTCCCTAGTCAACCCCTTTGAGCCTTAATATAGCCTTTTATTTTAAAACCCAAAATCCCATAACCAACTCCAAATTGGAGTTATAAACCATACATGTTACCTCCCATACCTTTGTTTGAAATGATACTTGCGATTGAATAATGTTATTATTTTATAGTTGCAATTAAGCACGAGAGAGTGAGAAAAGTGAAGAAAAGAAAAAAGTTAAAAAGAAAAGAAAAGGTGAAAAAGCAAAAGAAAAAAAAATGAGAAAAAGAAGAAAAGAAAAGAAAGAGAAAGTTTGTACATACATAATGTTCAATAATCCTTGTCACTTTCTAATTTCATATCTAATGCTTGTTATGGAAATCATTTTGAAATTTTGAAATTGCCCATAATTTTCCATTATCCCAAGTTTTTCATCCCCGGACACCTTTGAATCCGTATATATTCCTTTCATTTCATAACCTTAACCCCATACCTACATTACAACCCTATAAAGTCCTATGTGATCCTAAGGTGAATTCAATTCAAAAGTTTAAATAGTTGCGATAATCTGTGAAAATGCATTTTGCCTCCTTTAATGACGGTATCTTTCATTGATATTACATGTTCATATTATATATAGCGTTCTTTATTAGTGACATGTGTGCGGCCTAGTTTTCATTTACATTTACTCTTTAGACCCGCATGTCACGTGTATTACCTTCCATTCATAGTGATTTCATTTATTGAGTGTATACATTGGTGAGGATTGGCATATATGCACGCTTTAATGCTTATCCGGTATATAAAAGTTTTGCCAAATCATACTTTGCATTGCTCTCTTTTCCGCCCACTTTTAAGGTTTTAATTCTACGAACTTCATTCGATAATGTTAATAATACGAACTTTTGTGTGAATTTATTCACTTTGCTAATAAAGTGTTTGAAATCTTTTTTGTTATTATTGGGCTTGGCGCATGTTAGTTGGGCATACGTTTTGAGGAAACTTTGATTCTTGTGGGTTTCATCCCCGAAAATCCTCACGACATAACACTCGTCCACTAGGGTAACTTAGGGATTTAACGGCTTATTGCATATGCTAAATGCAATCGTGTTCCCTACGAAAGTGGCATTTATGTTTTTATTTTTTCTCCTGTCTTGTTGTTTACTTGTAGTTCTTCTTGATTTGTATTTCAATCCTAGGGACTAGCAATGTGTAAGTTAGGGAGTATGATTCGTCTTGAATATTCCATGTAATTACCCTACATACTTATGCATTTTAGTCCCATCAAGTACCTTAATTCCTATATTTATGCTTGTTAACTATACAACCTCCATTTTATATGTTTACATGTTTTATGAGGTATAATTGAGCTTGTGTAGGTATTACGATGCTTAGTGTGAAGTTCGAAAGCATTCCGTGGATGTTTCGATGATAATCGCACTTGCAGGGGCATTTTAGTCATTTTAAATTTTTTTATTTTTTCCCAATGTCTTCATGAAATTTGAATCCCGCTGAATTATCTTTGCGTGGACGTTGACGGTGCGCGATTCCGAGTCATAACGAAGAAGTTACGGGACTTTAAGTGGAAGAGGAACTACACCTAAACCATAAGACTCGGGAGCTGCTCAAAATAGGGGCGCAGTCGATCGATCTTGGGACCCCGTTCGACCGATGAATTAGAATAATCCTACGCTATGAGACAACAACATTTTTCCCCGACCCGCGATCGACTGTCCCCTTGCCCGCAGTCGACCGATCTTTACAGAATTTCGGCACTTGTTCCGTTTTATTTCTTTTTCCTTTATTTTATTTACCACTTAATATATAAACCAAACTTTGTTTGTTTTATAAAATATCTTTCCTTTGAGTTTATTTTTAAGGTTTTTCTCTTTGGGAGCTTCTCTCTCTAGGGTTTCAACCCATTTTTGTATTGTAAGTTACTATTTATCTCCCCTTCCATTTAATTTGGGTAACCTTGAACCCATCCACGAGTTCTGTAAGTACATCCACTCAAAAACAATTAATAATTTAATCCACTAAAATGGTCATAGGCCATATTTGTTATATCATCCCTATTGACCTTGACCTCACCTTACATAATTCCCTAGTCAACCCCTTTGAGCCTTAATATAGCCTTTTATTTTAAAACCCAAAATCCCATAACCAACTCCAAATTGGAGTTATAAACCATACATGTTACCTCCCATACCTTTGTTTGAAATGATACTTGCGATTGAATAATGTTATTATTTTATAGTTGCAATTAAGCACGAGAGAGTGAGAAAAGTGAAGAAAAGAAAAAAGTTAAAAAGAAAAGAAAAGGTGAAAAAGCAAAAGAAAAAAAAATGAGAAAAAGAAGAAAAGAAAAGAAAGAGAAAGTTTGTACATACATAATGTTCAATAATCCTTGTCACTTTCTAATTTCATATCTGTAGAAGGGTGTCTACCTATAAAAAAAAGTAAAAATATTATTTTATTAAAAATACTGAGAAGAAACCCAGGGTCCCGACAGAAACTCATATTGAGCAGGAACCCCCCCGGGGTCCCGGTAGAAACTCATACTGGGCGGGAACCCCCCAGGGTCCCGGCAGAAACTCATATTCATCAGGAACCCCCAGCGCCACTGCAAGTATCAGCGTCGCTGCAAGTATCGGCGCCGCGGCAAGTCTCTACGCCCTTGCAAGGGTCGGCACCGCTTCGAGTGTCAGCGCCGCCGCAAGTGTCGGCGTCGCGACAAGTCTCTACGCCGCTACACGGGTCGGTACCACTTCAGGTGTCTGCGCCGCTTCAAGTGTCGGCGCCGCGGCAAGTCTCTACGCCGCTGCAAGTGTCCGCGCCGCAGCAAGTCTCTACGCCACCGCAAGCGTCAGCGCCACTTCGAGCGTCGGCGCCACAACAAGGGTCGGCGCCGCCTCACATGTCAGCGCCGGTTCAAGCATCAGCGCTACCTCAGGCGTCAACGCCACTTCGAGCGTCGGCGCCACAACAAGGGTCGGCGCCACTTCGAGCGTCGGCGCCGCAACAAGGGTCGGCGCCGCCTCACCTGTCAGCGCGGATTCAAGCCTCAGTGCTACCTCAGGCGTCAATGCCACTTCGAGCGTCGGCACCATTTCGAGCATCGGCGCCGGGATAAGGGTCGGCGCCGCCTCACGCGTCAACGCCACTTCAAGCGTCGGCGCCACTTCGCCACTTCGAGCGTCGGCGTCACCACAAGGGTCGGCGCCACTTCGAGCGTCGGTGCCGCAACAAGGGTCGGCGCCGCCTCACCTGTCAGCGCGGATTCAAGCCTCAGCGCTACCTCAGGCGTCAGCGCCACTTTGAGCGTCGGCGCCACTTCGAGCGTCGGCGCCGCAACAAGGGTCGGCGCCGCCTCACCTGTCAGCGCGGATTCAAGCCTCAGCGCTACCTCAGGCGTCAGCGCCACTTCGAGCGTCGGCACCATTTCGAGCATCGGCGCCGGGATAAGGGTCGGCGCCGCCTCACGCGTCAGCGCCACTTCGAGCGTCGGCGCCACTTCGAGCGTCGGCACCGCAACAAGGGTCGGCGCCACTTCGAGCGTCGGCGCCACAACAAGGGTCGGCGCCGCCTCACCTGTCAGCGCGGATTCAAGCCTCAGCGCTACCTCAAGCGTCAGCGCCACTTCGAGCGTCGGCGCCATTTCGAGCATCGGCGCCGGGACAAGGGTCGGCGCCGCCTCACGCGTCAGCGCCACTTCGAGCGTCAGCGTCACTTCGAGCGTCGGCGCCGGGACAAGGGTCGGCGCCGCCTCACATGTCAGCGTCGATTCAAGCATCAGCGCTACCTCGGACGTCAGCACCACTCCGAGCGTCGGCGCCGCTTCGAGCGTCGGCGCCACAACAAGGGTCGGCGCCACTGCAGGGGTCACTGCAGAAATGTTATTCGAGAAGTGCTGCTACATGAGTTTTCATCATGAAACAGCAGGCTCTAAATGAACAACAGCACTAACACTTTACTTTCTTGCACAGGTTGCCTAGTCGAGCAAGCAGGGCTCGAACAGGCGCGTCGGGACCTCCTGGGAGTTTTGGCTTGGCGGCTGAGGGACAAGGTATGTTGAGCAAGCTCAACCACTTAGCACTATAGGATTGAGAGAATACTAGTAAGAAGACCCAGAAGCCACTCGAGGCTACGCACAAGAAATAAACTCTTTACAAGAAAAATGACTTTTCCAGAAGAGGGGGTCCTCGAGGTCTCTCTCAAGAAAAATAACACTTTTTAGAGGGAGTGAGGCCTTAAGGTCCTCTCTCTCAAAGATTTGCAAATTGCACCACAAGTTACCGTTTCAAAAGATAACTACCAAATCTGCTATTTTGTCTCCATTAGGGGACATATGTGCTTTTTGAGTTTTGGTCGGTGCCAGGTGGCGCCTGCAGAGGGGATAGGCAGGCTGCCTGCAGGTAGGGACAAATGGTACACTTCAGACATTGTTCCCCACCAACTCTCTCAATTTTGGCGCCCAAAATCGCCAGCTCACCCCTTACGCCCATGTATAAATAGACCTCTGGGCAAGGTCAAAAGATAGACAAGAAAAATTACACTGTTACTCTGCTAAAATATCACCAGACCTACCTAGTATTCTCTCCCTGCTCATTCTCTTAGTGTTGAGTGCCTTGTTCCTTCACTCCCCACTGACAGCCATCACTCTCAGGTGTTTCCCTTGAGAAAATTGCTATTTTTTCTGTGAAAGTTCATCTTCTTGCAGGGAGTGAGTTGAAGCTTGAGTTCCATTGTTACCAGAAGGAGAAGTTTTCTTCAGAAGTTGCACCAGGAGACCTTGAAGACTTGCAGACAGTGTCCATTGGAGTGGGTCACGCCTCACCCTTTCCAGTTATTCATAGACCCCAGTCTCACTACCCTCCTACATTTGGCGACTCTGCTGGGGAGGTATCCTCACTTCCATGGGCAAAGAAGGTTTTAATGTTTCTAAGCAGCTAGTGTTTGAAGACATTCCATCTGGAAATGGAGCTCAAAGAGACAAGGCCACTCAGGTGGAGGTGGTGGTGACCGGAGCAAAGGTACCTGCTCCTCCGGGAGGGCCGACCATCTCACCGATAACAGCTCCGGTGGCAGAGGCTTATGAGTATGTTTTTTTTAGACTTGGCAAGTTTGGGTCAAGATTGTGTAACACCAACAGTAACCCCGGTGGAGGGGCGGTCGTTCCGGCGGCGATCCCGGTTGAAGTTGCTCAGCCGCGGAGGACGGCGCTGGAGAAAGTTGTGACAACCGTCAAGTTCACTGACAGGAACCCTAAGTGTTTGGCGAGGAATTCGGTATGGTCGAGGAACTCCTCTCGCTGAATGATAGCGATGAGGAACCCTTAAGAAAATAACCCGTGGCAGCAGCAACATACTCTCCATGACGACAATAATGGGTGAGACACCCTGGGTCATGGAACCCTCGACGCGATAAGAGGTCGAGACCCCCCCACGAGAAATAAATAGCAAATCGCTGATCTCCCCAAATGCAACACGACCAGTCAAAAAAAAAAAAAAAAAAAATTGTCAACATCACAAAGGGTCGAGACAACCTGAATCGAGGAACCCTCGACATGACAAGATGAAGAGAAAACCCCTTGCAGTGATGAGGGACCCGTAGACGCGAGGCCTGGTCGCGAGACCCCCGGCCGCTGATGAAAGGACACCATATTATCATAAGCGAGACCCATGTTCTTGAAAAAAAAAAAAAAATTCAAAGGCATCGAGACACCACTGCCCAAAGCAACTAGGGCTTTCGAAGATCCTCAGACGGAGGGTCACCTCGCAGCAAACCACGGGTCGAGACCCACCCTTCTTCAGTAAAAATCATGGGCATCGAGAGACCCTTATTCAGCAAAAATCATAGGCATCGAGATACTCTTCTTCAGAAAAAAATCATGGGCGTCGAGAGACCCTTCTTCAGTAAAAATCATGGGCGTCGAGAGACCCTTCTTCAGCAAAAATCATGGGTGTCAAGAGACCCTCCTTCAGTAAAAATCATGGGCGTCGAGAGACCCTTCTTCAGTAAAAATCATGGGCGTCGAGAGACCCTTCTTCAGTAAAAATCATGGGCATCGATAGACCCTTCTTCAGTAAAAAATCATGGGCGTCGAGAGACCCTTTCTTCAGCAAAAAATCATGGGCGTTGAGAGACCCTTCTTCAGCAAAAATCATGGGCGTCGAGAGACCCTTATTTAGCAAAAAATCATGGGCGTCTAGAGACCCTTCTTCAGCATAAATCATGGGCGTCGAGAGACCCTCCTTCAGAAAAAAATCATGGGCGTCGAGAGACCCTCCTTCAGCAAATATCATGGGCGTCGAGAGACCCTCCTTCAGAAAAAAATCATGGGCGTCGAGAGACCCTTCTTCAGCAAAAATAAAAAAATCATGGGCGTCGAGACACCCGAGGTCGAGATACCCCCCGTCAATGTCACAAGTTCGCGAAAGGTTGAGGAATCCTATCAGCGCCGAGGTGCGAGGAACCCAACGCACAAAAAAAAAAAATAATAATAATAATAATAATAATAATAATAATACAAATATTAGGGTCGAAACCCCCCCTCCGTAAAAGCTCATTTTCAATAGACAAAGAACTCCCCGCGCCTAGATCAACGCGCGAGGAACCACCGTCGGCGCCAGAAAAATCCGAGATACCCTTATCCAAACCAACTGGATAAACTTCAGAAAAGATCGTGGGCGTCGAGACACCCAAGGTCGAGAGGCCCCCAGACGCCAACGACGGATTGAGCGAGGGACCCTCCGCTACGGGATACAAGGAAGCATTCCCCATATTCGCGCCAGCGTGCGAAGAACCGCTGCCAGCACTATGGCGCGTCAAGACATCTGTAGAGGACACATCATCACGCGGAGAACTTATAAAAAAAAACTTGTCATGGGCGAGAGGCCCTCATACGCAGATATAGGAGGCGAGGAGATCTGAGGCGGTGGCCCTAAACACGCAAGGTCTCGAATGGAGAAAAACGTGTCTCGCCGAAAAATATCAACATCGCGAGGTCTTGAACGGGGCGAGAGACCCTCAGATGGGGGACTTACTGACGAGGAACCCTTGCTGGCGGCCGTCTCAACCAAGAAATTCAAACTCGCACCCAGATCGGGCGAGACACCGTGTTCCTCACGCAGACCGCAAACCGTCGAGATACCCCCGCCGTCAGCAAAGCCTCAGTCGAGACACCGTGTTCCTCGTGCAGACCACGAACAGTCTCCCAACGCAACTGATCTTTTTATAAGAACCCAAGGCGACTGGCGAGAGACCCTCGGACGAGGGGTCCACTCGCTTCGGGCCCTCGACAATAGCCACATCAAGGGGGACGGGCGAGACACCGACCATCTCTAACTGAGTGCCACTGCTTGAGACTCCCATCTCCACACACCCACTGGTCGAGACACCCAAGTTCACAGGGGAATCAGTCGAGACCCCCTCTCTCCAACACATGTTCCGACAGACGAGGAACACTCGACGAAACGAGAAGTCGAGACACCCCTCACCCCTCGATAATAGCAACATGCGTCCGTGGGTCACGATCAACCCTCCAAAGAAAATCTCGACGAGGGACCTGCTGGAAAAAAAAAAACCACGAGCCACAAAAGATTGGGATTGAGTAGCAGCGCAGGCGGAGCCCTCAAGAGGCGAGAGACCCTCGACAATATTTGAGGTCGAGACACCTTCATCCAAAATACCAGCAACTAACAGCGCTTCCGACGAGGGACCCTCGGGTATTGGGACCTCCGACGAGGAACCACTTACATGCTAAAGACTACCACACATTTCCAGCAAAGAATCATCACAGTTACCAACAGCAAGGGTCGAGGAACCCGACAGATATGAACCCAAACCGATATCGGGCGAGAAGACATTAGCAAAATTGGTAGTCTGTGAGGAACCCACGGATAGTGTGTCCACCCGCGATGAAACCTTGGTCAGCAGCACACTCCCCGTAGTGCCAACGATTGGCGAGATACCCTCGGACCCAAGGTCAATACGCGAGGAACCCCTTGATAGCATTGGCAGTCGGCGAGACATTCTCAGATAGGAGGTCGACACGCGAGGAACCTCTACCAACATTGGTAGATGTCGAGACACCCTTAGAGGCGACGTCGACGTGCGAGGTACCCCAGAAGAATTAATCATCGGTGAGGAACCCTCCCTATCACAGTTGATAGTCTTGAGCAAGTGCCAAATATAAATATAAGGTACGACAGTTTAGTACCTAAGGCTCCAAGGGCATAGGAGCGCTCACAGTCTTGAGCAACTGCCAACTATAAGTATAAGGTGCGACAGTTTAGCACCTAAGGCTCCAAGGGCACCGGAGCGCTCACAGTCTTGAGCAAGTGCCAAATATAAATATAAGGTACGACAGTTTAGTACCTAAGGCTCCAAGGGCATAGGAGCGCTCACAGTCTTGAGCAACTGCCAACTATAAGTATAAGGTGCGACAGTTTAGCACCTAAGGCTCCAAGGGCACCGGAGCGCTCACAGTCTTGAGCAAGTGCCAAATATAAATATAAGGTACGACAGTTTAGTACCTAAGGCTCCAAGGGCATAGGAGCGCTCACAGTCTTGAGCAACTGCCAACAATAAGTATAAGGTGCGACAGTTTAGCACCTAAGGCTCCAAGGGCACCGGAGCGCTCACAGTCTTGAGCAAGTGCCAAATATAAATATAAGGTACGACAGTTTAGTACCTAAGGCTCCAAGGGCATAGGAGCGCTCACAGTCTTGAGCAACTGCCAACTATAAGTATAAGGTGCGACAGTTTAGCACCTAAGGCTCCAAGGGCACCGGAGCGCTCACAGTCTTGAGCAAGTGCCAAGTATAAATATAAGGTACGACAGTTTAGTACCTAAGGCTCCAAGGGCATAGGAGCGCTCACAGTCTTGAGCAACTGCCAGCAATAAGTATAAGGTGCGACAGTTTAGCACCTAAGGCTCCAAGGGCACCGGAGCGCTCACAGTCTTGAGCATGTGCCAAATATAAATATAAGGTACGACAGTTTAGTACCTAAGGCTCCAAGGGCATAGGAGGGCTCACAGTCTTGAGCAACTGCCAACTATAAGTATAAGGTGCGACAGTTTAGCACCTAAGGCTCCAAGGGCACCGGAGCGCTCACGGTCTTGAGCAAGTGCCAAATATAAATATAAGGTGTTCCAGATGAGCACCTTAGGCTCTAAGGGCACTGGAGTGCTCACAGTCATGAGCAAGTGCCAAGTATAAATATAAGGTGCGACAGTTTAGCACCTAAGGCTCCAAGGGCACCGGAGCGCTCACAGTCTATGAGTACATGCCAAGTATAAATATAAGGTGCGCCAGTTGAGCACCTAAGGCTCCAAGGGCATCGGAGCGCTCACAGTATTGAGCAAGTGCCAAGTATAAACATAAGGTGCTCCAGATGAGCACCTAAGGCTACAAGGGCATCGGAGCGCTCACAGTATTGAGCAAGTGCCAAGTATAAATGTAAGGTTCTCCAGATAAGCACCTAAGGCTCCTAGGGTACCGGAGCGCTCACAGTTTTGAGCAAGTGCCAAGTATAAACATAAAGTACAACTGTTTAGTACCTAAGGCTCCAAGGGCACCGGAGCGCTCACAGTCTTGAGCAAGTGTCAAGTATAAACGTAAGGTGCTCCAGATGAGCACCTAAGGCTCCAAGAGCATCGGAGTGCTCACAGTCTTGAGCAAATTCCATGCACAAACGTAAGATGCTCCAGATGAGCACCTAAGGCTCCAAGGGCACCGGAGCACTCACAGTCTTGAGCAAGCGTCAAGTATAAATATAAAGTGCGAAAGTTTAGCACCTAAGTCTCCAAGGGCACCGGAGTGCTCATAGTCTTGAGCAACTGCCAAGTATAAATAAAAGGTACGACAGTTTCGTGCACAAGTCCCTCGACATTACAAGACACTTCTGCACGAGGGGGCTAATATTGAGAAGTCCTCAACCAAGTGAACAAATAGTAAAATAGCTTGGAGTGTGGGGATCCACTTATAGTAGCTCCACCTGCCCAAGATTGCAAGTTTGACAGAAAATAGCCTAGGTCGAGGGGATTCACCTTGAGTGCCCTCTCTTCCCAAACTTGATGCTACAGAATAAGACCAGGGGCGAGAGGCTCACCGCGAGTAACCCCTCCGCCCAAGATGAAAGGCCCCAGAAGAAGGCCAAGGGCGAGGGGCTCACTGCGAGTTACCCCTCTGCCCAAGAAAGAAGGCCACAGAATAAGGCCAAGGGCGAGGGGCTCACCGCGAACAACCCCTCCGCCCAAGATGGAAGGCCACAGAAGAAGGCCAGGGGCGAGGGGCTCACTGCGAGAAACCCCTCCTCCCAAGATGGAAGGCCGCAGAAGAAGGCCAAGGGCGAGGGGCACACCGCGAGCAACCCCTCCGCCCAAGATGAAAGGCCCCAGAAGAAGGCCAAGGACGAGGGGCTCACCGCGAGCATACCCTCCGCCCAAGATAGAAGGCCACAGAAAAAGTCCAAGGGCGAGGGGCTCACCGCGAGCAACCCCTCCTCCCAAGATAGAAGGTCACAGAAGAAGGCCAAGGGCGAGGGGCTCACCGCGAGCAACCCTTCCGCCTAAGAGGGAAGGCCGCAGAAGAAGGCCAAGGGCGAGGGGCCCGTCGCGAGCAACCCCTCCGCCCAAGATGAAAGGCCCCAGAAGAAGGCCAAAGGCGAGGGGCTCACCGCGAGTAACCCCTCCGCCCAAGAAGAAGGCCAAGAGCGAGGGGCTCATCGAGAGTAACCCCTCCGCCTCAGATAGAAGGCCACAGAAGAAGGCAAAGGGCGAGGGGCACACCGCGAGTAACCCCTCCGCCCAAGATGAAAGTCCACAGAAGAAGGCCAAGGGTGAGGGCTCACTTCAGTTAACCCCTCCGCCCAAGTTTATACTCCTCCGCCCAAGTTTATACTGAGATAAGGAGGTCCACTATAAGTGTCCTCATTTACAAAACTTGGGATGAAGTGACATAACATTTAATGACCCTAAGGGGAATGATGAAGAAATCCTAGGGTCCCAGAAAATAAATGAATTTATGGCGTACAAAGCCTTTTGGTTTACCCAACACAAAAGACTTTGCACGAGGGGCTAATGTAGAAGGGTGTCTACCTATAAAAAAAAGTAAAAATATTATTTTATTAAAAATACTGAGAAGAAACCCAGGGTCCCGACAGAAACTCATATTGAGCAGGAACCCCCCCCGGGGTCCCGGTAGAAACTCATACTGGGCGGGAACTCCCCAGGGTCCCGGCAGAAACTCATATTCATCAGGAACCCCCAGCGCCACTGCAAGTATCAGCGTCGCTGCAAGTATCGGCGCCGCGGCAAGTCTCTACGCCCTTGCAAGGGTCGGCACCGCTTCGAGTGTCAGCGCCGCCGCAAGTGTCGGCGTCGCGGCAAGTCTCTACGCCGCTACACGGGTCGGTACCACTTCAGGTGTCTGCGCCGCTTCAAGTGTCGGCGCCTCGGCAAGTCTCTACGCCGCTGCAAGTGTCCGCGCCGCAGCAAGTCTCTACGCCACCGCAAGCGTCAGCGCCACTTCGAGCGTCGGCGCCACAACAAGGGTCGGCGCCGCCTCACATGTCAGCGCCGGTTCAAGCATCAGCGCTACCTCAGGCGTCAACGCCACTTCGAGCGTCGGCGCCACAACAAGGGTCGGCGCCACTTCGAGCGTCGGCGCCGCAACAAGGGTCGGCGCCGCCTCACCTGTCAGCGCGGATTCAAGCCTCAGTGCTACCTCAGGCGTCAATGCCACTTCGAGCGTCGGCACCATTTCGAGCATCGGCGCCGGGATAAGGGTCGGCGCCGCCTCACGCGTCAACGCCACTTCAAGCGTCGGCGCCACTTCGCCACTTCGAGCGTCGGCGCCACCACAAGGGTCGGCGCCACTTCGAGCGTCGGTGCCGCAACAAGGGTCGGCGCCGCCTCACCTGTCAGCGCGGATTCAAGCCTCAGCGCTACCTCAGGCGTCAGCGCCACTTTGAGCGTCGGCGCCACTTCGAGCGTCGGCGCCGCAACAAGGGTCGGCGCCGCCTCACCTGTCAGCGCGGATTCAAGCCTCAGCGCTACCTCAGGCGTCAGCGCCACTTCGAGCGTCGGCACCATTTCGAGCATCGGCGCCGGGATAAGGGTCGGCGCCGCCTCACGCGTCAGCGCCACTTCGAGCGTCGGCGCCACTTCGAGCGTCGGCACCGCAACAAGGGTCGGCGCCACTTCGAGCGTCGGCGCCACAACAAGGGTCGGCGCCGCAACAAGGGTCGGCGCCGCCTCACCTGTCAGCGCGGATTCAAGCCTCAGCGCTACCTCAAGCGTCAGCGCCACTTCGAGCGTCGGCGCCATTTCGAGCATCGGCGCCGGGACAAGGGTCGGCGCCGCCTCACGCGTCAGCGCCACTTCGAGCGTCAGCGTCACTTCGAGCGTCGGCGCCGGGACAAGGGTCGGCGCCGCCTCACATGTCAGCGTCGATTCAAGCATCAGCGCTACCTCGGACGTCAGCACCACTCCGAGCGTCGGCGCCGCTTCGAGCGTCGGCGCCACAACAAGGGTCGGCGCCACTGCAGGGGTCACTGCAGAAATGTTATTCGAGAAGTGCTGCTACAGGAGTTTTCATCATGAAACAGCAGGCTCTAAATGAACAACAGCACTAACACTTTACTTTCTTGCACAGGTTGCCTAGTCGAGCAAGCAGGGCTCGAACAGGCGCGTCGGGACCTCCTGGGAGTTTTGGCTTGGCGGCTGAGGGACAAGGTATGTTGAGCAAGCTCAACCACTTAGCACTATAGGATTGAGAGAATACTAGTAGGAAGACCCAGAAGCCACTCGAGGCTACGCACAAGAAATAAACTCTTTACAAGAAAAATGACTTTTCCAGAAGAGGGGGTCCTCGAGGTCTCTCTCAAGAAAAATAACACTTTTTAGAGGGAGTGAGGCCTTAAGGTCCTCTCTCTCAAAGATTTGCAAAATTGCACCACAAGTTACCGTTTCAAAAGATAACTACCAAATCTGCTATTTTGTCTCCATTAGGGGACATATGTGCTTTTTGAGTTTTGGTCGGTGCCAGGTGGCGCCTGCAGAGGGGATAGGCAGGCTGCCTGCAGGTAGGGACAAATGGTACACTTCAGACATTGTTCCCCACCAACTCTCTCAATTTTGGCGCCCAAAATCGCCAGCTCACCCCTTACGCCCATGTATAAATAGACCTCTGGGCAAGGTCAAAAGATAGACAAGAAAAATTACACTGTTACTCTGCTAAAATATCACCAGACCTACCTAGTATTCTCTCCCTGCTCATTCTCTTAGTGTTGAGTGCCTTGTTCCTTCACTCCCCACTGACAGCCATCACTCTCAGGTGTTTCCCTTGAGAAAATTGCTATTTTTTCTGTGAAAGTTCATCTTCTTGCAGGGAGTGAGTTGAAGCTTGAGTTCCATTGTTACCAGAAGGAGAAGTTTTCTTCAGAAGTTGCACCAGGAGACCTTGAAGACTTGCAGACAGTGTCCATTGGAGTGGGTCACGCCTCACCCTTTCCAGTTATTCATAGACCCCAGTCTCACTACCCTCCTACAATATCTAATGCTTGTTATGGAAATCATTTTGAAATTTTGAAATTGCCCATAATTTTCCATTATCCCAAGTTTTTCATCCCCGGACACCTTTGAATCCGTATATATTCCTTTCATTTCATAACCTTAACCCCATACCTACATTACAACCCTATAAAGTCCTATGTGATCCTAGGGTGAATTCAATTCAAAAGTTTAAATAGTTGCGATAATCTGTGAAAATGCATTTTGCCTCCTTTAATGACGGTATCTTTCATTGATATTACATGTTGTTCATATTATATATAGCGTTCTTTATTAGTGACATGTGTGCGGCCTAGTTTTCATTTACATTTACTCTTTAGACCCGCATGTCACGTGTATTACCTTCCATTCATAGTGATTTCATTTATTGAGTGTATACATTGGTGAGGATTGGCATATATGCACGCTTTAATGCTTATCCGGTATATAAAAGTTTTGCCAAATCATACTTTGCATTGCTCTCTTTTCCGCCCACTTTTAAGGTTTTAATTCTACGAACTTCATTCGATAATGTTAATAATACGAACTTTTGTGTGAATTTATTCACTTTGCTAATAAAGTGTTTGAAATCTTTTTTGTTATTATTGGGCTTGGCGCATGTTAGTTGGGCATACGTTTTGAGGAAACTTTGATTCTTGTGGGTTTCATCCCCGAAAATCCTCACGACATAACACTCGTCCACTAGGGTAACTTAGGGATTTAACGGCTTATTGCATATGCTAAATGCAATCGTGTTCCCTACGAAAGTGGCATTTATGTTTTTATTTTTTCTCCTGTCTTGTTGTTTACTTGTAGTTCTTCTTGATTTGTATTTCAATCCTAGGGACTAGCAATGTGTAAGTTAGGGAGTATGATTCGTCTTGAATATTCCATGTAATTACCCTACATACTTATGCATTTTAGTCCCATCAAGTACCTTAATTCCTATATTTATGCTTGTTAACTATACAACCTCCATTTTATATGTTTACATGTTTTATGAGGTATAATTGAGCTTGTGTAGGTATTACGATGCTTAGTGTGAAGTTCGAAAGCATTCCGTGGATGTTTCGATGATAATCGCACTTGCAGGGGCATTTTAGGCATTTTAAATTTTTTTATTTTTTCCCAATGTCTTCATGAAATTTGAATCCCGCTGAATTATCTTTGCGTGGACGTTGACGGTGCGCGATTCCGAGTCATAACGAAGAAGTTACGGGACTTTAAGTGGAAGAGGAACTACACCTAAACCATAAGACTCGGGAGCTGCTCAAAATAGGGGCGCAGTCGATCGATCTTGGGACCCCGTTCGACCGATGAATTAGAATAATCCTACGCTATGAGACAACAACATTTTTCCCCGACCCGCGATCGACTGTCCCCTTGCCCGCAGTCGACCGATCTTTACAGAATTTCGGCACTTGTTCCGTTTTATTTCTTTTTCCTTTATTTTATTTACCACTTAATATATAAACCAAACTTTGTTTGTTTTATAAAATATCTTTCATTTGATTTTATTTTTAAGGTTTTTCTCTTTGGGAGCTTCTCTCTCTAGGGTTTCAACCCATTTTTGTATTGTAAGTTACTATTTATCTCCCCTTCCATTTAATTTGGGTAACCTTGAACCCATCCACGAGTTCTGTAAGTACATCCACTCAAAAACAATTAATAATTTAATCCACTAAAATGGTACATCCACAAAGTTGAGGCTTATAAAGTACATATCCCATTTTAGTTTATTAACTTAATAATGCCTTGAAGTGGATGTACTAATAAAATTTGTGGATGGATCCAAGATCACCCTTTAATTTATGCTTTATTTCCTTTATGTCTTGTTTTGTTCTTGATTTACTTGCTTTGTAGTTAGTTTATTTATTATTTATATCGGTTAATTAGTTTTATTTCTTTCTTTATTTATGTATTGTAGCTAGTTTAAGGGTTGGGGTCATATTTCTGCCATTAATTGGTCTCAAGCTTTGAAATCTAGGTGTTGGGTTGAAACGCGTTGAATTGAAACCTCGTGTATTAAAGTCAAGTTATTATGCGTTTAACTTTTTTTGTCCCACAACTTTAATATTTAAAGCGATAATCTTATTTTAATCCATGAGTGACCATTTTAGATTAAATGTTTAATCTTTCATCGTTGTATTAATTTTCTTCATGTTTGATGTTTATAATTAATTGGATATGCTCGGTTAAATATTTTCGAACCGAAATTCTTTTTACACATTGTTTAGCCCACAATGAGGATGCCACCCTAATCCCGTTTTATTGTTCTTGTCTAGTTTTATTTTTGTTTTCCCTTTTTGTTTAAACCTCATCACCTTTTACACTGTTATTTTAGAAGTAATAAATCGATTAAAGTCTATCAAATATTCCCTGGGGACTTTCGATCCTCGGACTGGCCGCTATACTCCCGTAAAAAGTGTAGTCATAGTTTAGGTTTTTTGCGTTGTGGTCAGAAGCCGATAACAACGATCAACGTTTCTACACAAATGCATGGTTTTCATCTCCTCAAAATGGCACCATTGTGGGGGAGTGTTTGTTATAGATAGTAATTCTTTTATTATTTCGTAATATTCTTTTTTTTATATTTGTATTCTTTGTTTTCCCTTTCTTTTTGACTTGTGCTAAATTGTTTCAAGAATCTTGAAATTTTGGTGCTTGTCGGGTTTTTGAATTGCCTAATTTGAAATATCTCGCTATAACTCTTTAGTTAACCTTAATTGTTATGAAAATAGTTTTCCAAGTTACACTCCTAATACTATGCGGTAATGCCTACAAATTCTTGAAAATGAACGACTTGAGCGTGAAATTCAAGAATTTGTAACTAATCCCTCATCGCCTTGGGAAGGAACTTGGGAAAGTGGGGAATCATCTAGCAACGAGCAAACCTTTGAAGAATATGCCATGTCTTCTTGATGGTTTGATCATGAGTTAGCTTTCAGAATTGAATGATCAATCCGAGAGTTTTAAAGCTTGGTCTTTAGAAATAAATGGTGAACTCGATGAGAATATTTCTTCTTCACAAAGCTCGGCTGAGGTTGAAACTTGCGTTTCACCTCCACCCCTTTTTGAGGAAGAAATAATTGAGAGTGATCCAATCACTTTCGAATTTCAACCTCTTATCAAAATTTCAAATTCTTTTGAGGTTGAAGGTCCTTCCTTTCCTTTATTCCCTACTATTTTTTAACCATGAAATTTATCACAAGAATCACTTGAAAGTCTTGAGGACTTTGACTCGATTCTTAAACGGGAATATTATTTTGAGATGCTTCATCTTATGGGCTATTCACTTGAACTTGCCCCACCTCCCTTTCCAATTGAAAAACCTTGGGGATGTGACTTTAATTTTCTCGAGATCAACGTGGTCTTGTCACCCTTAGTATCCAAATTCCCCATCACCCGCCTAAATTTTTTAATTGGTGATGGTTCATTTCTTACGCCTTACACATGCCTTCTATTGTTCAAATGAAATTCTTATTTTTCTAGAGGCATGCACTCAGGTGAGGGTACACCACTAATCCCTTAAAAACAGACCGTATTTTGGGTGTACCCTTAAAATTTTCAACTTTTAGTGTATAGTTAGTTAAAAGTTAAAATAGTAGGTTGTAAATAGTTAGTTTTTTTTCTTTTCTTTTTTTTCTCTCTTTTTAATTTTAGTCTAGTATAATTAATTAAAGTTTTTGTTATTCTTTTTGTTATGCTTCGTTCTAACATGTTTTGTAGATTCAATGGACTCGTACTTATTGAGAATCGCTCCACTTTGGCTAATATCTTTCTTTTCCTCTCTTTATGTCGTGTTCTTGATTTGCATTGAGGACAATGAAACATTTAAGTTAGGGGTGTGGGATATTCTATCCATTCTTTGGTAGTTTCATTGAGTTGATCACATGTTATTCACTAAGCATGTTTTGTTGTGAAGAATTGAAAATTTTCAAAAATACTTTCTTTCTTTTTTCTCTTTTATTGGGCTTTTTGCCTTTATTTTCGATGATAAAATTCAATAAATGTCGGATCCAATAGACAATACAATGGTGCATGTTCTCGATTTTAGAAGTTACTAAACTTTAGTCCTCAAATCATTGATATTATGAATAACTTCATGAATTAATTTTAATCCCATGAGCACGTGTTTCCTTGTTTTAATAATTTGCTTTAAGATTTTTATAACTTGGTAATCGTTGTTGGATTTTATATACTTACACCAAGTGAGCTTTGGGATTTTCTTAGTTTGCGAGTATTATAGACTACTCTTTCCTCCTTGAAAACATATAATCCGTTGATAATCTCACTATTCTTTTATTTGATTGTTCATTATTTGAGTTCATTTATGAAATGTGTTACTTGAGCATGATTTTCGAAGTTGTTTTGACTCGAGAGTTGCGTAAACTTTAGAAAATGATCATATGACATCTTTTTTATATCAAATATATTGACCTTGACCTCACCTTACATAATTGCGTAGTCAACCCCTTTGAGCCTTAATATAACCTTTCGTTTCAAGACTCAAAATCCTATAACCAACTCCACATTGGAGTTATAAACCATACATATTAACTTCCATACCTTTCTTTGGAATGATACTAGGGATTAAATGATATTATTATTTTGTGGTTGCAATTAAGCAAGCGAGAGTGAGAAAAGTCAAGAAAATAAAGAAAGGAAAAAGTGAAAAAGAAAAAGAAAACAAAAAAAATGAGAAAAATAAGAAAAGAAAAGAAAGATAAAGTTTGTATATGATGTACATAATGTTCAATAACCCTTGTCGCTTTCCAATTTCATATCTAATGGTTATTATGGAAATCATTTTCCAATTTTGAAATTGCCCGCAATTTTCCATTATCCCAAGTTTTTCATCCCTGAACACCTTTGACTCCGTACATATTCCTTTCATTTCATAACCTTAACCCCATAGCTACATTACAACCCTATAAAGTCCTATGTGATCCTAGGGTGAATTCAATTCGAAAGTTTAAATAGTTGCAATAATATGTGAAAATACATTTCGCCTCCTTTAATGACACTATCTTTCATTGAGATTACATGTTGTTCATTTTATATATAGCATTGTTAATTAGTGACATGTGTGCGGCCTAGTTTCCATTTACATTTACTCTTTATGCCCGCATGTCCCATGAATTACCTCCCATTCATTGTGATTTCATTTATTGAGTGTATACATTGGTGAGGATTGACATATATGCACGCTTCAATGCTTGCCCGATTTATAAAAGTTTTGCCAAATAATTCTTTGCACGTGCTCGCTTTTCCTCCCACTTTTAAGGTTTCAATTCTACGAAGTTCATTCTATAATGTTAATAATACGAACTTTTGTGTGAATTCATTCACTTTGCTAGTAACGTGTTTGAAATATTTTCGTTATTGTTGGTATTATCACATGTTGGTTGGGCATACATTTTGAGGAAATTATGATGTTTGTGAGTTTTATCCCTGAAAACCCTCACGAGACAACACCCGTCCACTAGGGTAACCTAGGGGTTTAACAGCTTATTGCATATGCTAAATGCAATAGTGTTCCCTATGAAAATGGCATTTATGTTTTTATTTTTCCTCATTTCTTGTCGTTTACTTGCAGTTCTTCTTGCTTTGTATTCCATTGCTAGGGACTAGCAAGGTGTAAGTTAGGCGGTGTGATTCATCCCAAATATTGCATTTAATTACCCTGTATACTTATGTATTTTAGCCCCCTCGGGTACCTTAATTCCTATATCTATGCTCGTTAACTATATAACATCTATTTTATATGTTTATATATTTTATGAAGTATATATCACGATGCTTAGTGTGAAGTTTAGTAGCGTTTCGTGGATGTTCCGTCTATAATCGCACTTGTAGGGGCATTTTAATCATTTCACAATTTAGAATTTTTGCCCAATGTCTTCACGGAAGTTGAAGTATGCTGAATTAGCTTTGCATGGCCACTGACGGTGTACGATTTCGAGTCATAACGAAGAATTTAATGGACTTTAAGTGGAAGAAGAACTACACCTAAACTATAAGACTCAAGAGTTGCTCAAAACAGGGGCGCGGTGGACCCGCCGGTCGGCCGGTCTCTACAGAATTTCGGCACTTGTTCCTTTTTATTTAATTTTCCATTATTTTATTTCCCACTTAATATATATACCAAACTTTGTTTGTTTTGTAAAATATCTTTCATTTTAGCTTAATTTTTAAGGTTTTCTCTTTGGAAGCTTCTCTCTCTAGGGTTTCAACCTTTTTTTTATTGTAAGTTACTATTCATCTTCCCTTCCATTTAATTATTGTTTAATTTCCTTTATGTCTTGTTTTGTTCTTCATTTACTTAATTTGTAGTTAGTTGTTGTTAGTTTATTTATTATCTATGTTGGTTAATTAGTTTTATTTCTTGTTTTATTTATGTATTGTAGCTAGTTTAAGGGTTGGGGTCATATTTCCGCCATTAATGGGTCTCAATCTTTGAAACCTAGATTTTGGGTCAAAACGCATTTAATTGAAACGTAATGTATTAAAGTCGGGATATTATACTTTTAACTTTCTTTGTCACGCAACGTTAGTGTTTAAAGTGATAATCTAATTTAAATCCATGTGTGACCATTTTCTGTTAAGTGTTTAATTTTTCATTGTTGAATTAATTTTCTTCATGTTTGATGTTTATAATTAATTGAATATGCTCGGTTAAATGTTTTTGAACCGAAATTATTTTTACGCATTGTTTAGCCCAAGGCGGGGATGTGACCCTAATCCCGTTTAATTGTTTTTGTCTAATTTTATTTCTTTTTTTCTTTTTTTCCTTTTAAACCTCATCACCTTCCACACTTTTATTTTAAAAGTAATAAATCGATTAAAGTCTGTCAAACATTTCATGTGGATTTTTTATATCCGGACTGGCCGTTATACTCCCACAAAGAGTGCAGACATAGTTTTGATTTTTTGCATTGCGATCGGAAGTCGATAACAACGATTAGCGTATCTACACGGACGTACGGTTTTCGCCTCGTCATGTAAAATGATATACAAATGCCAAGCGTGTTCCAACAACTAAGTAAAATACAGATGGACAAAAATATGTTCCAAAAAAATCATTAGGTTTGGCATCACTACTCTCTATTAAAAGTCATCACTATAGTCTGAATCCTCCATACGTGTCTTGAGGCATCTTTTCTTACCCTCATGACACGTTTGGTAGGTGATCATTTTACCTGCTTGGGTTTTTTCCTCACTCGATGAAATGTGAATGTCCGTAGCAAGTATTAAACATTGAATGAGTCATCCAAAGTAAATAGAGGGTCAATTACCTCTTCCTTGACTTGTGATGTTCTCAATTATTAACATATACATAACATCGATGAAGACGTCCATAGTATCTCATATCCCAATGGAATATAACAACATACATGTGGAGTGTGTAATGGAATAATGATGTGAGTTATGAGAAATTTTTGTCGAAGATGGGACATGGATGAAATACTAGTAATCACTGAGATACCCCTGAGGTAGTTCAGCTTGGGGTGCCTTAGTGAGTTCTCCGTTGATAAGCTCGATCACAATATCATCCATACTGGGAGTAGATGAAACATTATATGGATAAACTAGGTTGCGTACAATACACAATCCATAGATTTTTTTAGTAAACTGGGAGAGATAATGATAGACTTTTGATGAATGGTGGTGGTAAAGCAACCCATGCTTAATACGACATTGCTGTGAAACTCACTAATAAGTTTTGGAAACACCTGCTCCTTTTCCACTCCTTGGTTACCAATGTTCAACCATCCTATTTCCTCAAAAAGTATAATCCATGTTGCAAGATTATTTCTAAGAAAGTTTCATTCGATTGTACGTTCATAATGCACAGTATGGAAACACATGCTCCTTGTCCACTCCTTGGTTACCAATGTTCAACCTTCCTATTTCCTCAAAAAGTATAATCCATGTTGCAAGATTATTTCTAAGAAAGTTTCATTCGATTGTACGTTCATAATGGACAGTATGGAGACAGAAGCTCTTAAATATGTGAGAAACCGGGTGTGATACTCATTTCAATAGTTGCGCAAATTCCAATCACAAACTTATTTAATTAGAGTCACTTTGTGAATCAAATCAATTTAGCCCTTAAACTCAAATAACTACGTGCGTGTAGTGTCAAACCAACACAAAAAAAGTATGTGACACAATAATTCAGGAAAAATCCCCTCAGGGCAAAACCTTTTTATTTTACTATAATTGTAAATCGCAACTTACATCGGATTACAATGAAATATAGTTTGACACTCGAATACCCACAGGCGATGTCGTCGGCAATAAGTTCACACGCAGCGAACCTACATGAACCGCAGTCCAGTCTTCAACCCAGGAATACCACAACACTCCCTCTTAACACGCAGTCACAAAACTCCGTCGAGACTCACTCCACAATATCACGCAGCCCTCGGTTGTAGAGATCTCCCCACAAAGTATGAACAGTAGCAAACTATGCTTTGGGTTCCACAAAACAATTCACACAAAAGTTATTGGGATTTTGAATTGTAAAACAAAAGTTATGAACCCTAAAATATGGTTGGAGAATAATAGAAAAATGTATTCTGTCAAAACTAGTTTTTCTCCACTCGAAAATCAGTAGCCTGACACCCTTTAAATACTAAAATTCAAGGCGGTGACATGTCAACTAAAAACACATATCGTTCGAACGACATGCGATGTCGTTCGAGCGAACCTCCATCTTGTTCGAACGACATGTGATGTCGTTTGAACGACAATCAATGATCCCCTTAAAAAGACTTTTAAAGTTTTAAATAACTTGGAATCCTCAAATTTTCAAACTGTTCACGGGATCAGGAGATATTTATCCAAAACTTTTATGATAAATTTTTTTTGAAACATAAAAATCATTTATTAAAAATTTCAAAAATCATTTTAACTTTTGTAAAAATATCCCAACACTTTTAATGTGAAATGTAAATGAAACTTAAACACACTTTACCAAATTCATCCTTGTTGGGATTGAATGTTGAAGTCTTCTTGAAATTCGGAATCGTCTCTTGTAGATGTAATCTTCTCAATTCTTCGACGACTTGTAAACAACTTGTAGCGGTATACGACATACTAAATTGTGACGGACAAAGTCCTTACAAATCTCCCCTTATGTCTATGCCGATACAAAATAAAAAATATCCGAATTATGAATATCAAATGACCTATACAAATCTACCCTTCCATAAATTCAAAAGTAGAAAGACAAACTGAAAAGTCTTTAAACTTTTTTTCAACAATCAACTTTTCAAAAACTCTAAGCTTTTCTCATCAGGGTGTGGTGTGCAATCCATACATCTTCAATTGTACCTACACATATGAGACAAAGCAAAAACCTCATGACGTATCGAGTTTGAAATGATATGAACATAAAACATGTAAGCATAATCAACTCTCCCCATACTTAAACTCTCCCATAAAATCATAATTCGTTCTCCCCCTTTTTATTTTTCCAAAACAGACAAGGAAAAGAATAAACCAAATAAATCAAATCGGGGTGTCACGGTAAACAAAGGCAAATAAACTATTTTTTAATTTTTCAAAATTTTCAAACAAAAGATGCAAAAATGATGTTATAAAAATCACACCCCGTGAATTTCTACTAAGATAACCAAATCATGGAAACGGTATGAATGGGTGTGAACAGATTTGATAGGAAAATCAACTCAATCATATCATATGTGCAAGATGCATAAGTATACTCCTAACGAATGAACATCAAAATTAGTCCTTAGGTGTAGAATTTGTTGAATTTAGATGACATCGTCTTAATCATATCAACAAATCAAAGTATAAATGATTTTCATACCAATAACGTGCAAAATTATGTAATGATTTTTCATGACTTTCAAGGACGTTCAAACCGTTGAAAATTCCATCCAAACTCCCTTATTAAAAGATAATGTTTTTTATTTTTCTTATGAGATGATGAAACTAAACAAAAACCTATTAGCCCATATTTGGCATAATTTTCTTTTTATTGCCTTTCAATTTTTTTGGGCCCTTTTAAACCTCATCGGACCCCAGATAATTTTCAATTCCTCACTTTTTTAGGTCCGTTTAAACGATGTCTTAATCGCAAAGGATAAATGAATACCTTTCGTAGCTCTTCCCCATTTTTCAAAATAAAACACATAAATCTCACAAACGGTTTATAATATGCACTACTTTTTGTCAAGATTTATCGCATTTGGTTCGTTGTATAGATAGAATGAACCAATATGTGATAGACAAGCACAAAAGTCAAACAAATCCATGCATGTGTGCAATAAAGTGTAAAAAGAGTCAATCATGTAGCTAGAAATACTATATCATCTCAAAGACTCAAAACTTTGTAAAGCACATGAATGACACAATATATTGTCTCAAAACACTATCAAAGAGTCACATGGATATAGAATGAAATTGTGACTCGGTCATCCTAAGTGTGCATTGACATAAGGTGTAAACCAAATACAAAATTCTTTTTGATTTTTTCAATTTTTTTCTAAAAAATAAAATCTTTTTGTATTTTTCGAACACTATTAAGAAACAACCCAACAGTGCTAAAATTATATCTATATGAACCATAGGACTGCAAATCTAAATTTCCATAAACACCAGCAGGTCGTTCGAACAAGAATTAATGTCGCTCGAACGAAAGTACATGTCGGTAGAACGACAGTTTCGTGCAACATGTGATCTCGCTCGAACCAGAACATAGTAATCCCAGAAAATAAAGCAGTTTTGTCCAGTGGAAAAACTTTTGAGAAAACAATTCCTGGAATGGGCAAACAGATCTAAAACAGGGCTAAAATAGTACCAAAGATAAGAAAATCAAACAAAAATGCTAACCAAGTATTACACAAATGGTACATACTAGCAATAGGTAAAAGTGTCATCATGTAAATCACGCTATGCTAGCAAACATGTATAGACCTCATCCAGTAGGTGCGGTGGAGTTCCCCAAAGACGGTGACATCTTTTGAAATAACTCCATCAAAACATGAGAAGTCTTGACCAAAAACTTTACTTGTCTCGAATATGTACAAACTCTCTATCATTATGTGCAAGAAAAGTATCATGAGTGGGTGCATGTGTGAGAACATGTGTAAAAGTATAGCGTGACACATAACCTAACTTAAAACAAAACTCCCTAAGGTGTCCTCTATTTTTGCAATGGGAGAAAATATAAATTCGCCTAGGTACACCTCTCTCAAAAACTCTAGGACGTGCTCTCCTAACAGGTACGGGACGCCCGTGTGTTGGGTCAAGTCACTAAAGTTGGAATCGGCTTGGGTGCAATAGTAGAAGTGGCTACACCGTCATGACCTTTTCCTAATTTCTCACCACCACCCAAAAAGGAATTAAGAACCATCTTTTCAACTTTCTTATATGCGTTCTCTAAAGGGACTTTGACCTCCCGCACACGTTCAAGATCACTCTCGAGTTGGGATATACGTGTCATCGAACTAGACACTGTGTCAGTCAAGTCACTCTTTTCCCTCCTTAAAACTTCTTTCTCTCTCTCTAAATCTAAAACCCGATGATCGAAATCTCTATTATACTTCTTTAATTTCAAGGTCTCGGTGTACAAATCCCTAAAAGTTTTTTGGAGCTCGCTTTCATCTCCACTCTCAACCTCGCTTTCATTTCGACTATAAACACTTGAGTTATCACCGACACTCTCGTGAACACTATCAACGTGGGACAAAGTGGGTGTTCTCACACCACTCGAAAAAGCTACACACATCCCATGTGCTAAACCTTTACTGGACTCATCGTCCTCATCTTCCTCATCTCCCTCACTATCACTAAGTGTGGCGAGCATGCAAACTTTCTTCCCCTCTCTCCTAAGTCTAGTGGGACACTCAAACGACGTATGCCCTCTCCCCTCACACTCAAAACATTTCAAGTTTTCAAAATTTTCTTCACCCTCTTTCTCTTTCTCACCGCTTTCTTTGGCCTTGTCTTTATTTTTGTTTTCTCTGAAAATCTTTTATTTAAAGAATTTTGTTTCAAAAACTGGAGAAATTTTTTAAAATTCTTTGCAAGCACGGTCATGTCAAAATCAGACTCGTCCTTAAACCCGGATTCACAAAAAATCACTTTCTTTTTCTTAGATTGGGCTTTAAGCGTTATCCCTCTATCCTTAGGTTTGATAGTGTCGGGAAACATGTCAATTTCGTACGTCTGTAGGTCTCCTACCAACTCTTATAATTTAAGATGATTCAAATTTCCTAAGGTATTCAAAACAGTCACTTTCGGGATAAAACGTTTAGGCAGCGATCTTAAAATCTTTTTAACCACTCGTACATCAGGTATAGGCTCACCTAAGTTAAAACTAGTGTTGACAATATCAAACGAACGTGCATAAAAGTCGTCAAAACACTCAGTCTCTAGTATGGTGATGGTTTCAAATTGAGTGGTCAAAATTTGAATTTTAGACTCTTTAACCACGTTAGTGCCCTCGTGGGTGAGTTGCAAAACATCCCATGCTTTCTTAGACGTGGTGCACGTCATAATACGTCAGAACTCTCCAGGGATGACGTGTCCGGAAATTGCACTAAGCCCACGTGAATTATAAGTGCTCCACCTAACTCATCCTCAATCCAGTCTGACACAGGTTTTAAATTTGTGACATTATTTGCGGTGACAGTGGGGGGATTCCAACCTCTTTCACAAATGACTCAAACTCTCTCATCGGTTACTTTTCAATGGGATTTCATACGGTCTTTCCAGTAAGCATAATTAGACCCGTAAAAAATTGGCAACCGACTATATAAGTTTTCGTTTGGAAACATTACGACAAACTTTCAAAAAAAATTCAAAAAAATCAATATCACAAAAATTATTGCGAAAAATAGGAATACGCAATAAATTAGCGTAACCTGCACTAATACCAATTTGATGACGTGAGAAGTCAAATTGTATCAAAAATCAAACCCTTGAAAAATCAGGATCATGCGATAAATTAGCGTAACCCTCTCTGATACCAATTTGAGAAACCTTGTGCGATACTGATTTCAATAGTTGCACAAATTTCAATCACAAACTTATTTAATTAGAGTCACTTTATGAATCAAATCAATTCAGCCCTTAAACTCAAATAACTACGTGCGTGCAGTGTCAAACCAACATAAATAAAGTATGCGACACAATAATTGAGGAAAAATCCCCTTAGGGAAAAACCTTTTTATTTCACTATAATTGTAAATTGCAACTTATATCGGATTACAATGAAACACAATTTGACACTCGAATACCCGCAGGCGTCGGTCGATGTCGTCAGCAATAAGTCCACACGCAATGAACTTATATGAACCGCAGTCCAGTCTTCAACCCAGGAACACCGCAGCACTCCCTCTTGACACGCAGTCACAAAACTCCATCGAGACTCACTCCATAATAGCACGCAACCCTCGATTATAGAGATCTCCCCAAAAAGTATGAACAATATAAAAGTATGATTTGGGTTCCACAAAACAACTCACACAAAAGCTATTGGAATTGTGAATTGTAAAACAAAAGTTATGAACCCTCAAATATGGTTGGAGAATAATAGAAAAATGTATTCTGTCAAAATGAGTCCTATTCACTTGAAAATCAGTAGCCTGACACCCTTTAAATACTAAAATTCAAGGCGGTGACTTGTTAGCTAAAAACACATGTCGTTCGAACGATATGTGACGTCGTTCGGGAGAACCTCCATCTCATTTGAACGAGATGTGACGTCGTTTGAACGGCAGTCACTGATCCCCTTAAAAAAGACTTTTAAAGTTTTAAATAACTTAGAATCCTCAAATCTTAAAACTGTTCACGGAATCAGGAGATATTTATCCAAAAATTTTATGATAAAATGTATTTGAAAAATTAAAATCATTTATTAAAAATTCCAACAATCATTTTAACTTTTGTAAAAATATCCCAACACTTTTAATGTGAAATTTAAATGAAACTTAAACACATTTTACCAAATTCATCCTTATTGGGCTTGAATGTTGAAGTCTTCTTGAAATTCGGATTCGTCTCTTGTAGATGTAATCTTCTCAATTCTTCGATGACTTGTAAACAACTTGTAGCGGTATACGACATACTAAATTGTGACGGACAATGTCCTTATAATATGGCTCGTTCATTTGTGGATTGAAATATGGTGGAGACGGTGGATATGGTTTTCTTTAAACTAAAGAACTTCCATATGTATAAGATATTTTATACATACACAATATCTTAAATGAGAAAAATAAAAGGATCCCAGTAAACCTAAAGGAGAGGAGTAAAAACAATTTTAGTCTATAAAGAAACTAAGAGTATCCTAAACCAAAAGTAAATATACATGCAAATATGAGTTAGATCCATGAATCCAACTTATATATATATATAGTGCCTCTCTTAGAGTCAAATAATTACTCCAATGAGACAAAGGTAAAAAATATTCTTAAACCCATAAAGAATAAGAGAAAAAGTTCAGGAGAAGAAGAATAGAATAATCTTACTAAAACACTCCATACGTGGAATAGTCCACAAAGCTTCGAAAATGTACAAAGATGGAGTAGGGTCTATTTATATTTAGAAGATAGAGAAAGAGATTTTGGGAAAGTGATGAGAAAAAGAATGGTCATTGACTTTAAAACTCGATATATCGCTGTAGCGAGATGTGTCGTAGGTCGTGCACTTTGCTGGAGCGATGGCATGTGTCGTTGCCGCGAGGACCCTTCGTTTGTCACGGGAATGACCATAAAAATCCAACAGACACAAATTGAGTGTTCAACGTAAGAAACAACTCAAAAATAATACCAAGTGATCAGTCTCGCCTAATCCACTTCTAAAATCACTTAGACAAATAAAATTCAACATATTTGCATTATGAATTGTCAAATCAAGGTTTAAAGGGTTATTCCAAGTACTCTATATGAAGAATAAACTAGCTAGTGAAAGGTTCATAGCATGTTTTAAATTTAATCTTAAAGAGCACATAAGATATAACTTGTGTGAGAGAAAGAGTGTACAAATATGAGCATTTGTCCTATGAAATTAAAACAAATATCAAAAGAGAAGTTTTACTTGGTAATTTCAGCTTTAAATGGTTTTTATTGAAAAACTCTCATTTTACTTGAAAAGTAAAATCTTCAACTAACACTTTTCGCTTCCTGATTAAGCGATTCTTGGTTAAAACCTTATTTCACATCCTTGATGATATTCCATTTTTTGGATGGATGTAAATATTTGAAACATCGCTTTTAAAATAAATTTTTTGCATGTGGTAGGTTTCACTCATTAATTACTATGATGGAATACTATTTCTAATTTTTAAAGGTAGTGTTAACCAATCAAAGTTTACCTGACCACATTATCTCTAATAATTTTGAAATATATATTATTCTCAACTCCAACCATGAAGATACAGGTCTCATACATACAAAGGAAAAAATGACACTCTTTATCAATTCACATATATTTTAAAAATTCCATAAAGCACTACTCGAAAGTGTTTTGTTCTTTAGTTCATATGATAATGTTTAAAATATAGTGCGGTGAAGTGAGACAAGTCATGACATTTACTCAACCAAGATACAAACCTCATGTGCAAATAAGTCAAATAGATTCATCTTAGTATTTTATTAAGGTGGCCAATAAGCACCCAATCACAAAAAGTATCTAGAAACAAATTATGCAAATAAAGCATTAAACAAAATAATATGAGCTAAGGAATAATACAACCATTCTATGGTATCCTAAGATCATATTAGAACCTCCTAACAAGTAGGAGTCGAGGGGATCAACAAGTGATCCAGTCTAGTTTCCAAATCTACAAAATTGAAATAATCCTTCCTAATCTATATTCGTTTAGCATGAGGTGGATTGGGAGCAGGTTGGACCTTGGGCATATTTGCAATTATTTTGCACCTTTTCTTATGAACGTGCCTAAGATGTTCATGTTTCTTTCCCAAGGTGTTATTTATAACAAAGCTATAATTCTTCCTAGCGTTACGAAAGTGCAAGGTTGATTTATGCAAATAACAAAATTCTTTCAAATGTCCTTTCTTATTACAATGATCACATTTATAAACCTTAGGATGAGGCACATGTCGAGATGTCATGTGAGTAACCTTATCAAAATGTTGAACCTTTTTTAACATAAAATAAAAATCCCTATGGTGATCATTTATATGAAAATAGGAATAAATAAAGTCCTTTTGGGGTCTCTTATGATTAAGCATGTGATTTTTGTCATTAAACTTGGAGTTTACAAACCTTTCTTCTTTTCAAAATGATTTATAACATTTTTACCTTTACCATGAAATGTTAAGGTTTCCTTTTCAACGTTTGTTGTATCTTTTTGAGAAGAAGCTTTCATAAAGATTTTTTCCTTTTCGAAAGTTAAAATATCACAATTGGGAACCTAACCCTCTTCTTTTCGGGTTGGCATCAAAGTAATATCTCCAAGTTTTTGTGATCTTGCCTATAGATTTACCTTATCATTTTTTTCTGATATCAAATCATTTTGAAGAATTTTAATGTCCCTCTTCAAAGAAACGAACTGTTCACACGAAAGAAGATCCCTTTAAGATTTTTCAAGATAAAATTAAAAAACAATCTCTTATCTTGAATTTTGGCAAAACTTCCATCGCCTTTTTTTGAATTAATACTCTTATCTTTTAATTCATCAGGAAACTCCAAAAGATCTAGAAGAGAGACATCAATAACTTTAAGCTTTTTAAAGAGGATGGGTCCTTAAGCTTCCAAAGAACATAAAAAATCATTTTCATCTTTAAGAAGTGCTAGATCAAGAGAAATATCAGTTTTCTCACTTTTAAGAGCTTTGATATTCCTAATAAATTATCCCTTTCAGTGATCAACCGGGAAGAGGAAATATTTTCATTTTTCTTAGTGACTTTTTCTTCATTAAATATTTTTAGTTTTGAAGATATAATCGCATTTTTTTCAATTATATATTGAATTCTATACAAAGCTCATCGTAAGAAGTTTGGAGATCATCCTCTTCACTATCACTATCACTATCATTACTACTAACATAAACATCTTCATTGTTAGACATAGAATTATCCAAAACATTGGAGGAGATGGCAAGTTAGGCAAAAGCATGGCACTTATGTGCATCAATTAAATCACGAATACTACCGCACATGATAAGATCCATTCTCACACACACTAGATCTACCTCAAGGTGATTAAACCAAATAAAAATGAGGTCTGGCTCTGATACCAGTTGAGAGTGAGTGTGATAGAAAACGAGATGAACAAAAAATACCCAATTAAAATTTCTTGTCATGTTGTGATAAAGTTTTTCTTATAAGTTCAAGTTGGGATATCAAATACAAGCCATAAGTTCTGTGTGACAAATTATTTACCAATTGTATTACACCAAATTTTATCTTCAAGATTCAAATGACTTAATCTAAGTGCGAAAAGATAAACAATATAGCACAACACCAAGATGTACAAGAAAAAATTCGTAACGGGAAAAAATCTCAAGCTGACAGAACAACACATGTACTATGGTAGAGTTTTACAACTAGAAGAAATAGACTTACAACCCTTACGTCACTATAACCGACTAAACACACTTTCCCACGATATACTCATTAAAGAGCGCCAATAACTAGATAACACTACATAACCATGATTGGTTTTGATCCGTAACCATTGTTGTCAAGTCCTGATGCCGAAACAATATTCTTCAAAGTAGAATCCATTTTCTTCATTTTGAGTTTGAAGAGAACTATGTGTTCCAAAGCTTGGAACAAGGTGATAATCCTCCTTGGAGTGTAGTATCACTTTCTAGGTGTGTGATGACCTAAGGTGAAAGTGTTTTCTAAAAATAATGGCTTAACTCACAAAATATATCTTTGAGATGTATGAAATCTAAAAATAACATAAGAACAAATTATAAAGATATTTGTTGAAGGTTTTAAAAAGATTTTAAAGCAAACAAGTTCACTTCAATGTATTTTTAGATTTGATAACTATTTAAACTTAAAATATCTCTAGATTATACAGAAAAGAAAAACAAGACTTAAAACTTCGATGAATACAATATTCAAAGAGAAGTTTTTACCAAAATATTTTTTCTCCTTGAAAGATGATTCTTGTGGCAAGAAATATTAAAAAAAGATTTTGTCCGCAAAGAAATCACGCTTACACTCTTTTACAAAATGAAGTCTAAACTCGAGGAGAATGCCATTGCCAAATATAAGGCATCCTTTGAGTTTATGGTGGAGACTATGTTTTCTTTATTGAAGGGTATGAAGAGCTAGAGAAGAGGGTAATGAAGCATTACCTAGATATTGTTGAGGTCGTCAATGCTTGGGAGGGAGACAAGGAGAAGTCCATAGCCTTAATTAATACTACAGATGTTATGGAGATGGACAAAGTTATTCCAAAAGTCTAGCCTGATGCACAAGATAATTAGGTCATAACAATAGAGCTAACCCTTACCATTACTCTTGAGTTGGTCTACATGCCGATGAGCGATGAAGTTGCTGGCAACCCTACCCAAGATCCTCCAACTGCTTGAGATCTTTCTATTTACAATGATTAGTCTGTAATTTTGTTCATAATTTTTAAATAATCATACTGGTAATCTTTAACTATTAATTTATTATTGGCTTTTATATGAATGGATGTTTATTTTGTTAAATGATCTCCATCCCTTTCTATTTCTTTGTTGCATATGTAATATGTCATCTTGCTTTATGCATGTTAAAATTTTATGTTAAGTTATTTCTCTCAGTCAAGTTATTATCCCCCATATATGACATGAGTTTTTGGTGTATACCTTAGCATGCAATTTTTTACACAAAGTTAATTTTAATAATTGTTTTTGAAAAAATGCTTTAAGTTAAACTAGGCTTGCTAGTATTTGAGTCATATAATCTTGGGGTCGTCTTCAGGTCGACCTGACCTGACTTACTAGATACAAATGAATGAATCTGAGTTATCCTAATAAGATTCTTATAAGTGTTAACTTGAAGTTCCCCTACCAATGTTTATGGATGCAGTCTTTAGCCATGGCCAGTGATGTGCTTTTTTTATGATTTATTTTACCGATTCTTTAGTTAACTTACTAGTCAATTTGGTCTTATTGACCCGACATTATGATAACACCGGTTTCCTATAGGTCGACCAACTTTTCCAAGCATAGTTTGGTCGTAGTTAACTTATTTTATTCAGCTCTAAGATGTCTTCGTCTTGGGATCTTGCACATCTCTTGAATTTATAATCTTTGCAATAAATAATGGAAAATATTGAATAACAACAACATGCAGAGAAGATTGATTTTCATTTGATAATGCAGAAATTGTTTACATAACTTCCTTCATTACATTGATGTTTTTCATAAGTGAACCTGGTTTCCCTAGTGACAATATTTCTTGTTATACCATTAATATGGTATGATTCATAAATAAATTAGTAGTGGGCACCTGGACTCATTATCTACCATAATAAGCTCGGCTTATCTAACAACGAGATCAGCTCAGATACTAGTAGGGTCAGCCCGGGCATTTTGGTTGGTCGTAGTATTCAAGACATCATATTTAACTTCGTTAGTTAAATATTGATATTAGCGTCATCAAATAGCTCCGTCACAGCATGCATGAGTCATGCAATGGGGTGATGTCAATAGTGTACTCATGTGGGGGAAATAGATAAATATTCTCTCCCACCATGTATGTCCATTATAACTATTCCTTCACTATCATGTGAAATGGGTACTTATTTGATCTATAAAGACAAGATCTCTGATACACTCTAGTAGACTAGATGGAATAGCCCAAGAATAAATACACTAATTCCTATATTTAAGGAGGCAAGAGTAAATAAGAAAAGGACAACTAACTGAGATTACACACTCTCACTCTACTAAATTAATACTATCTACACTTTTACCTGTGGACATATGCACCACCTTGGGCCGAACGATGTAAATTTGGATTCACTCTCTTTCTCTCATCTCTCTCTATAGAGAGTAAAAGATAAGTATTCCTTTGATCTACATCTTGTCATCTATTATCATTTACACTTGTATGCCCTTTCTAAGACCAAATCAGTATACCAGTTTTAGAAAATGATAGATTGGCACCGTCTGCAGGAAGGCATCAAGCCATTCGTTTCTTTCTACCATTATTAATTTTTTTAAACGTGAGGATACTCATTTTATAGTTGACCATTGAATTGCATTTCGACTCATCTGGGTTTTGACGAGTTAGTGTTATTTTCAATCAATTATTACTCAATTCTGTTTTAATCCTTAAAATCTCCAATAGACTTACTCTTTCCTGCTTAAAAACATATTTTCCAATAATTTTTGCTATAGAAATTATTATACTCTATATTTGGTGTTACGGTACTCTGTTTTTTAGAGATACTGTGAACATGGTGAAACACTCAGAAAGTCGTCGAGCCACTGAAGGAATTCTTCCCTCAAAGCGTGTGGGTGTAGTCGATCAACATGGAATCTTAATAAGCCAGGATGGAGGTCAGGAGGCTATATAGAAGAGCGTGAAAAACCTGAAACAAAGTTTTCTAAATGGGCAAGACAATCCTCAATTGAACCCAGTTACCTAAACAAGGGGTGAAAACGCTGATAGGAGGCAAGAGATGCAGGTCCCAAACCCATACAAGGATAGAAGTCGGGCTCATTATAACAGAGAAACTGAAAATCATAGGAGATTAGATTTGGACTCACAAGGCGAGGATAGTGGATCCAAGTATTCTGATACAGGCTAGGATGACACATCCTATTGTCCAAGGGAAAATTCCACCAACAGATCAGGGGGTATGATGACAAGAAAACCTATTCCTTAGAAGTCCCAAGTATTATGGGAAGACTAAAAAGGAATTCTACATTTGATCGGTTGGTCCCAAGAGCGACGAGGGCAAATCAATATAGAGAGACTAAAGAATGAATAGAGAGCCTGAGAAAGTCTGAGATTATAAGGGCTTGAGTGCTCAGCCAGGTCAATGCCAAGCGTGCGAGGGTCGTCAAAGGCCGATTAAATTTTCTATGAAGTAATCTCAACTGAAGCTAAGGTCGAGTAGAGAAAGAATACCAACCATGGAAAGGTTATATTCAACGTATAAAAGACCCATTGGGCGAGATCATCAAAATGAAGAACCTTTTGCAAAGGGGATTTATTCAAGGGTCACCTTTCACAACTGCAGTAGTGGGTTATCCAACCCACTCTAGATTTAAGACATCGGTTATCATTCCCAAGTATGATGGGAAATCAAAATAGATATGCATGTGGAGCAATACCGTGCTACTTCAAATATATATTATTACTCGTATGAGATATAATATAGGGCCTTCTCTAGCACTATCACTGGGACATCTCAAGTCTGGTATAACGACTCTCCAAAAGGGAAAATCTCAAAATTTTACTTATTAGCATACCTCTTCGTCGATAATTTTTATTTTCATAGGAAGCCAAGGAAAAGAGTGGATCACCTCTTAAGTATCTGTCAAAAGGCAGATGAAACAACAAGGGAATTCATCATGTGATTCAATACAAAGAAGCACGAGGTAATTGATTATGATGAAAAAATTGCCACTGCCACTATTATGAGCAGTTTATTGCTTGGAAAATTATACCCGACGCTAATTAAGGAGCCCCTGAGAACGATGTCGAGCTATTTGCTGAGGCGGGCAAAATTATAAATGTCGATGAGGCAATGGCAGCAAAGGAATCCAGTCATGCCAGATTTGATGCTAGGAAAAGCCCTAATAAAAAGGAAAAGCCTCAGGAAAATAAAGTTGAGAAGCTGAGGAAATTTGATAAATACACCCCGCTCACCGTAGGCGTGCACCGAGTCCTCAACAAAATTTGAGGAAGTAGTGATCTAAAATGGCCAGGTAAATTGAAGGCCACACCAAATCGGAGAGATAAGGGTAAGTACTGTGAGTTCCACAAAGATCACGATAACAATACCGATAATTTTTTAGCCTTAAAAATGAGATAGAATCCTTGATCAAACGAGGAAAATTGACGAAGTATGTGGACAAAGGTGATCGACCAGACATGATGGACGAGTAAAGGAAAAGATTTAAATCCTCTTGTAAAAAGGAGGAAGAGAAGAAATGTGGTCGAGACGGGATCCAGATGAGGAGCAAGATCTAGGTATGCCTAAAAAGCCCAAGGAGCTAGTAATGATGACATCGTGATTTTTTTCGATTGTCATTATATAGTTGGAGGTGATGCTGGTGGAAGCAATGAAACTTCTAAGAGGAAAGCCTACCTCAATGAGGTAAAGGCTTGTGCTCATATCAGAGAGATAAATTTGGTCGTTGTTCGGGAGACTCATCCCCATAAGGTAAATAAAGATTGTCATATTATTGGGTTTTTGAAAGATGTTTTGTTAGGAGCTCTCTATCCTCGTGACGACCCTCTAGTTTTCTCTATGATAGTGCATGAGAGAAAAATAAAAAGAATTATAGTTGATAGTGACAGCTCTGTAGATGTATTGTTCCATAGTTGTTTCAAGAAGTTAAGGTTGAAAAACCAAACATTAGATGCATATCACAGACCTCTTATCAATTTAAGGGGAGAAGGTATATCCCTTGGGAACGATCAAATAAAGGTTATCATCGGAACATGGCCTACCTTCTGAAAAAAATGATATGTTTCTTTTTCCTTAGTGAGAACGTCCACTCAACCTACAACATCATCTTTGGTAGGGTGGGATTGAAAAAAATTGAGGCCTTACCATTTACTATTCATCAATACCTATAGTTTCTAACAAACTATGGGGTTTGTGTGGTAAAGGGTAACTAAGTGGAAGCTCGTAAATGATATTACACCTCGACCGAATAAGAGGAACATAAAAAACTAACCGGCACTTATCGAATTGAGATGGATCCTTGAGATTAATATAAATTGGTCATAGGTGAAGTCATTGAACAAATTAAACCCGTGATTATATACGACAAACTTCCCGAGAGGACATCAAATATAAAATTGTCACTAGACCCAACCTTTAAGAAAGAGTTGGCAGACTTTTTGAGATATGGAAATAGTGTATTCTCTTGGAGTTATGAGGACATATCGAGTATAGATCCATCATTTCTCTTCCACAAGCTCAGTATCGTAAAAGACACGAAGCCCGTCAGACATAAGCATCGAGTGTTTAGCCCAGAGAAGAATTTGTTAATTCAGGAGGAGTTCAAAGAATTAGTAAATGCAGACTTCATTGATTATGTCAGGTAATCGGAGCAGCTATCGAACGTGGTCATAGTAAAGAAGAAGAATGATAAGTGGCGCATGTGCGTTGACTTTACCAACCTCAACCAGGCTTTCCCCAAGGATAACTATCCTCAACCCATAATTGATTAGTTAATCGATGCCACTATTGGTCATAATCTACTCAACTTCATCAATATTTATTTGCAACATAGTCAGATCAAGATGAAGCCGAAAGACATAGAGAATACATCATTTATCACTATCTGAGTGCATACTGCTATAACATGATGCTCTTAGGGTTGAAAAATACTGGAGCTACTTATCATAGAATGGTGAATAAAGTCTTTGAGGAGAAAATTGGCAAAACTATGGAGGTATACCTAGATGACACGCTAACAAAGAGTAAGAAAGCAGTCGATCACATCAACGACCTCGGTAGGACATTTGAACAATTGGAGAAGTATCAGATGGAGCTTAATCCAACAAAGTGTGTCTTCAGAGTTAAAAAAAAGGAAAGTTCCTTGGCTTTAGAGTCAATCAGAGGATCATAGAGGCCAAACCAGATAAGATTCAAGCGTTGATTAACATGAATCGTAAAAGAGGAATTCAAAGATTGACAGGACGAGTAGCTGCATTGAACCGAATTGTGTCAAGGGGCACTAAAAATGTCTTCATTCTTCATGGTACTTAGAAAAATCTTTGAGTGGACCAAAGAATGTGAAAAGGCTTTTCTTGAATTAAAAAAGTACTTATGGTCAATGCCTCTTCTGTCGAGGCCAGTCCTAAGTGAAAAGCTTTACTTATATTTTGCGCTATCAAAATTTACAGTCAGCTCGACATTAGTTTGACTAGAAGATGGAGTACAAAAGCCCATGTATTATACTAGCAAGGCATACCTTGAAGATGAAATTTGGTACCCTAGACTGGAGAAGTTAGCATTGGATTTTATTGAAGCTTCTCGAATAATGAAACGCTACTTTTAAGCTCATGGAATCGTGGTATATACAGACCTCATCTATGACAAACCATTCACAAACTTGAGAAATATAGCAGAATGATGGCTTGGGTTGTGGAACTAGGAGAGTATAGCATCACGTATGAGCCCAGAACAATAATTAAGGGTCAGACAATACCAGGCTTTATAGAAGAATTTATATAGGAGGAGAAAACAACAGAGCAAACTTTTTCAAAAGATAAATCAGAGGTAAAAACATGTGAGGAGACTTATACGAAGATAGATCAGCGGTAAAAGTAGATGAGCAGACTTCTATAGAAGATAACTCAGTAGTAAAGTCGTATAAGCAAAAGTTTATGACAAAATTAACAGATCAGATCAGAGACAGACTAGAGTAATTTGCTCAACAAGTTATAATTACTCACGAGGCAAGGTAGATGAAAAAGATTTTCAAGAAGAGATGTTTAGTCGAAGGAAATTTTGAAGAAGAGCCTCATGTGTGACAGTTATTTGTATATGGTTCATCATGTGCCAGCGGTAGTGGGGCGGGTTTGATCATCAATATGCCTAACGGTGTAGACATCGACTATCCCATCAAACTCAACTTTTAGGCCTCCAACAACGAGACAAAATATGAAGCACTCATAGTAGGCATGAGATTGGTGTCGTCACTGGGTACCGAGCAGTTATTAGTGCACAATTACTTTCAATCGGTCATAAATCAATTCTTCAGAGTTTACGAGGCCAGAGAACAATCGATGGTGAAATACTTAGAAAAAATAAAAGCATTATTATTTAGGTTCAAGATTATACAAATGATTAGAATACCAAGGGTTAAAAATTCTTGAGTAGATGCTCTTGATCGTCTAGTTTCAACAACGAGAGCCGAACTTAGGAGAATAGGCCTAGCGAAAATCTTGTTGTAATGCGGCTCTGAAGAAGAATGCATCCTTGTTATGGAGTTAAATGTAGGACCATCTTAAATATACCCATCCATGCATACTTGGATACTAATACCATACCACCAGATCTAAAAGAAGTGGGGAGGCTCTATTATAAAGTAATAATGTATGTGCTTAAAGGAGGAACTTTATTCACAAGAGGATTCATTATATCACTACTTAAATGTATTTATCCCACTGAGGTTAATAGTCCAATAAAGAAAGTACATAAGGGATCATGTGAAGCCCATTCAGTAGGCCAATCGTGGGTAAAGTGGGTCGCAACGCAAGGATATTGTATATTGACCCACTATGAAGGAGGATTGTGCTAGTTATGCGAAAAAATTGCGATAAATGCCAATGGTACTCCATAAAAAATTAAAGGCATAGAGATGCATTAACACCTATCACTTCTTCTTGGCCTTTCGTAATGTGGGCAATTGATTTGTTCGGTCTATTAACGAAGACAAAGGGTTAATTTAAATAAATGATTGGTGTAGTCGATTACTTAACCAAATGGGTAAAAGCTGAGCCGCTAGTCAAAATTCCATATGAGAAGATCTTCCACTTCACTTGGAAGAATATCATCTACAGATATAGGATACCCTATACATTCACTGCCAATAATGGCACATAAATCAAAACTAATAAATTTGAAGACTATTGTATTTGCTCGGGGATCAAGAAGTTGCATTTTGCACCAGCTCATCCTTAGTGCAACGGGCAGGCATAGATTATAAACATAACCTGATTAGATGGAATGAAAATAATATTATATGATGACAAATGGAATTGTATAAGAATTACATAACGTACTTTAGGCATACAGAACGACATTAAGAACGACGATGGGTAAAACTCCCTTTATGTTAGCATTTGGTACAGAGGCAGTAGTGCCTACTAAGGTCGGCTTATCCAACCACAGGGTACTAAAATTCAATTCTCCCAAGAGCGACCTAATGAGAAGACTCAATCTGGAATTGGTAGAGGAAGTCAGGGAACACGTAGCACTTTAGTTCGTAACCTATCGATCGAAGACTGCTCAGTTTTATAATAAAAGGATAAAGTCGAGCACTTTAAAAGAAGGAGACTGAGTACTGAAGAAGGTCGTCTAAAAAGGGAATAAGGTGGAACCAAACTGGCATGGACCGTAAATAATATAAGCAGTCGTGCAACCTGGAACTTATAGAATTGAGACCTTAGAAGGCAAATAGTTTAAGACCCTGTGGAATGCAGAACATCTAAGAAAATACTATTAGTAGTGATTACAAGCCCAGAATAGCAGAAAATCAATCATGTATATAGTTATTCATCCATTTTTTGTAATAAATTTTCAATCCCCAATGAGAATTTTGTATTCCTCATAAACATATGATGTTATTTTGTGCTTAGTTAACTGCTCATAACCAAGCTCCTCGGTATAAGAGATATGGAAAAACTTAAGTCGAATATATTTCAAAATCTAACACATTAGAATAACTAATAAAGCAACACTACATGAATGGCCTCATCTTAGATAGGACATGATTAAGAAGCCTAATTAAAAATCTAAAAATCTAGTACAGTCATATAGATGACTAACGTAAGCATAGATCCTACTACATTTAGTTAAAACTGAGAAATCCAGTGCAGTCACATAGATGGCCAATGCAATTATAGATCCTAGTACAATCAGCCGACCTTGGAAACCAATGCTGACACATGGTCTGGACGATAAGATCCATCCATATGATTAATAAGATGGCACATGCAATAGTAGATCCTTAGTCAGAACAACTCGGGTTCTTCCACATGGTAGCCAGTAAGTCAGTTTAGGTCGACAAGATCCAATAAATTATATGACTAAACTATTGGCAGCCCTATTTAAATCATTAACAACTAGTAAGTCGACATGGCGAGTTGACAAGATCCAACCATGAGACCATAAAACTATAACTAACTGGGAGATCCGACCTCAAAATATTATGCTTAAACATTTCATTACAAGTAAGGGCTAATAGCATAGTTAAGTAAAATAAAATATACAACATATGCATGCTGACAAGAAAGTGTTAAAAAATAAAAGAGTCTAACGATCATTACAACTAAGCGTTTAAAAGCAAACAAGTCCGACAATTATTATAATAAGTGTTCAAATTAAACAAAATTGATAAAAAAAATCTACACAGAAAGGAAGATTATGCAACATGAGCATCTTCAACCTCGGGCTGACCTGAGGAATATTAATTGCAGTAACATCAGTCATATTAGTGTCATGAACAACCTCATTAGTTAGACCAGTTTCTTCACCCTCAGTAACGGTTTTGTCCACCTCCATCAGCATTTTAGTGATAATGGTTGTATCGTCCTCGTTGTCGCCCTCCCACTTGCGGACCACCTCCACTATATTGGGATAATTCTTTATGATCCTCTTTTTAATCTTATCATAACCTTCAAAACAGAAGCTCACAGTTTCAAGGTTGTAGTCTATAGAAGATTTGAACCTCTTAACAACATTCTCTTCGGCTTTATCAAGCTCCATTACCTTTGGAAATATCGTTATTGGCGTTTTTTAGAGCCTCGTCAAGACTTTACTGGTTCACAACATTAATGGCAATTTGTTCTTATAGTTGCGTAACCACCTCCTTAGCTAAGCTCAGCGCTTTTATCTTCTCGATGAGATGGTAGTCCCTCTTTTCCATCTCATTACACTTCTTCTTCTGATCACCCAACCCTTCCTGAAGTGCTTCATTGGCATCTCTCTCCTCCTCATAGGCAACATAGTTGGCTATATCATTATCGTGAAGAACGGTGCGAGCTATGGTACTATAAAAAAGGAGATAGTGAGGTTGATAGATAATATAGAAGTATCATAAGGTAAATAAAAATATAAGATACGAAAAACTTACCATATAAGCCCTATGTTAAAGGATCCCCCCATAAGGTCTCAATATCCAACTCGTATGGAATTCAAAGTCTATGTTATGCCCATAATAGCCGAGCACATCCACAACGTTACTCATGTGCTGGAAGATAGAGTCCTTATCTCGTATGATTTGATCGGAAGTTACAGGGTTCTACGAACTAAACTTTTGCTCCTCCACCATGGGGTAACGACTAGAAGTATCCAATATTTTGTAAAGCCTCCGAGAAGGCTACCCCATAATGTCCACACGTTCTACGAGACTTTTAACACCAACTGGAGGATGACCATCCGTGGCAATAATTTTTACCTTACTTTTGGCCTTAGCGGAGCCATTAACTTTCTTTTGAGCATCAATATCAACCCTCTTTTTAGCCTCAACACCAACCATCTTTTTGGTTTTGAGCTCATCTTTAACCTACCTCTTCGCCTCAGCATCGACTTTTCTCTTATCCTCTTCTTTAATCTTTTTCCTTCGAGTATTAACAAGAGAAGCACGATCAACTGGTAATAAGGCCATACCCCAGAAAGGCTCAAGATAGAAGTCTAAATAATTGGAAGTGGAAGCTACAAACATGAATCTCACAGTTGGAAAAATGTTAACAAAGATAAAAAGGAAAGTTCACCAAACATGGAAAACTTTATGTGCCTTTAAGAATCTCATAGTCGATCTCGGCTATCTGCTCAACTGATACTACTTTAACTTCAGACACTCCATCAATAGGGGTATAATAGCCCAGTCTCAATAACTCAATATAGTATAAAACCTTCTCGAAGTCTTGAGGATCATTAGTACAAGTCTACACCAATCTCTTCAATGGTGAAGCTAGTCAAGGTGCTTTCTTATCAGCAAAAATATTATATAAAGTACTAGAGAAATTCATCAAAAAGATACACAAGAACATAAAGAATACTGTAAATAAGTCAAAAGATTTACAAATCTTGTTTGACCTGACCTAATCACGAGGCACGATAATAAATTGATGCTTGTCAGTTAGTCTGAAATCCTAGCACCATACTGGTATACAAATCTTGTCTTCTAAGCATGGTTGCTCTTCTGGACGACCTTCACCAACTTTAAATGGGATTTACCAAGGGCAAAGTAATAATAAATCGGGGCTTTGGCGTTATATTTTATCCCATAAATGGACTTAAAGATCTCCCCAATAATGTTATGGCCGACATGGTTCCTCCAATACACCATAGACCCTAAAAATTTTTGGTGCGCGTTGGGAGGAAGTTGCGTAGGTGCAACCCCATAACCCCTAAGGATGAACCTGATAATAGGGTAAAGAGGAAGACGAACTCCTACTTATAAATCCTAAACGAGAAAACAGATTTCATCGGCATCAGATCGATAATAAGCTATATCATCACAATTAGGCATCCTTATTTTAATGATAATTGGGATGGATTATAGCTTCCTCGGGTCGTCAAGCATATCCAGTGTGATATCGCAACCACGATATTGAGCTTCAGTGTTCGCAGGGTCATACGAGTCACTTGAAGTATTCTATTCAGTGAGGGTCACAAGAATGGGAGATGTAAATGTGTTAGCCTTTCAGCCATCACCTTTTTCGATCGAAGATTCTAAATTTATTATAACTTATGAATTGGTGTTATAACTAGTTTTAAAACACCAAGATGGTGGTATACTTCTCAATAGTTGCTGTTCCCATAAGCTTAGGAGAGTTATATTCTTCATCTAAGGGTTGTGGTGCAGAACGAATAGAAGAAAGAACCCTTCAGGTGTATTTAGGATGACTCGGCTCGTACTTAGGATGAATAACTTAAAATGGGGTCGAACAACTTCTGACGGTGTATACGCCAGGATAAGTTTGGTCTAACTCCCTCAACTCTTCTATCCACCTTTGAACCCCCAAGTCTTGTAACTCATAGAGGGGAAACAACGGGTTTTGAAGGTTAATTCTTAAATGGGTGAAAAAAAATTAGGAGAGAAAGATGAGAAACCCTAAAAAGCCTAAAAGGCCCTAAAATATCAAAACCCTAAACTAACCACCTCAATGGCCACCTAACATGAGTGAATATCCAATCAAACACAACCAAACGTCAAGTCGAAAAACAACAATAAACAAAGCATAAAATCGCAACAGAAATATAAGGAATTTTAGGTGAAAACCCTGGGAAAGCTATAGAAATTTAGGAAGCGTGTCTGGAACCCTAAAACACCAAAGAATAATAGATATTCTCATGTCCCTTGTGCCAAAAAGGAAAGAAATCCACTGAAAAAAGAGCCTATGCAGTGGAAGGTTGTCGAAAATTGTAGAAATAAGATATTTTTTAGTCGAAAAAGATGAACATTGGAGACGGGAATTAAAATTCTCTCTCTAGAAAGCTCTCGTAGATGACAAACATTTGAAAAAAAAGAAAAATGATTTGAAAACCATGCTTTTATACTTTTAGATGGTAATCATTACCCCCATCAAAGATAGATGATGTCATGCCTGGGAAAAAGCAGACATACTGACGCAACGCTGCCCAAAACACACTAGCCATAATTACTCCAAACATGCTCCCCAACGTTTAACGCATGTCAAGTTCAAATCCTAAGGAATATTTTCATAAAGTTAATATTCTCGAAACATGCCGAGAAGATTCGAAGATTTTCACAAAGTCAACGAAGCTAACAATATTCCTTATTTTAACACTCCACTCAGTTAATATGCTCAGCACATACCCAGAAGAAGCAATATTTTAAAGAATCTATTGTAAAACTTAATTATGAGAAGATTCTTGGGGGATTTTGTTATACCATTAATATGGTATGCTTTCTAAACCAATCAGTTGAAGACACATGGACTCATTATCAACCATAATCAGGTCATCTTATATAACAATGAGATCGGCTCAGATACTAATAGGGTCAGCCCAGGCATTCTAGTGGGCCTTAGTATTCAAGATAACATATTTAATGCATGAGTCATGCAGCGGGATGACGTCAACAGCGTACCCAAGCGGGGGAAACAGATAAATATTCCCTTTTACTATGTATGTCCGTAATAAGTTTATAATTATTCCTACACTATTATGTAAAATTAGTACTTATTTGATCTATAAATACAAGACCCCTTTAGTGGACTAGAGGGAATAGTCCATAAATAAATAGACTAACGCCTATATTTAAGGAGGAGGGAGTAAATAGGAAAAGGATAATTAACTAAGATTACACACTCTCATTCTGCTGAATCAATACTATCTACACTTGCATATGTGGATATAGGTACCATCTTGGGACGAACCACATAAATCTGTATTCTTTATCTTTCTCTTATTTCTCCTATAGTTAGTCATAGATAAGTATTCCTTTGATTTCTTTATCTATTATCATTTACACTTGTATGCTCTCCTTAAGACCAAATTAGTATACCCGTTTTATGCAATAACATTTATTTAAAATTCTCTACATTCCATGGGTTCTTGAAAGGTCCCCCCTCCAAAGTCTTAATCCAATAGGTGTCTGGTCAGACTATCGTGCTAACATTATAAGGACCGTTCTAGTTCAGCTAAAGCTTATTCCTGTAATACCCCGTATTTTTATGCTATATTAATTTGGGGATTTATTAAATTTAATGTGAGTTAATTATTTAATAAAAATTTGGAAATTAATTATGTTATAATTATTAAAGTGACGAGAGTGAGTAATTATGGAAAATTTGTTGAATATTACTAATGAGCAAAGTAATATATTATATTGGTTATATTGAATGTCATGAGTGAGTTAAATGACAATTTCGGAAATTTAAGTCGGGACGTGCTCGTGTCGCGTCGGGACTAAATTTTGATAAATAAAAAGTGAATATTTTATAAGTTGCCCGTATGGTCATTTTGAGTGCGCCAACGCGTCCGAAAGGGTCGAGATAGTCTGAAAAGTGTACCCGGGGGGTGTAGTTTGGGTCTCGGGGTGTTTTTAGGCCTAATTAGTAACCCGGGAGGGCAATTTGGTCATTTTACATTTTTGGGTAATTAAAACCACGAAAATTAGAGAGGCTATATCTGATATTGAGGTTGTCACCTAGGGTTAGAATACCCAAAACCTAGAACGGCCATTGGAGAAGAGAGGAGAGAGCTCTCAAGCAATTTCAAGGCCCAAAACTCAACGGTTTGCGCCGCCGCCACCACCAACGCGTAGATCGTGAGACGGGGAACGCAACCACACCAAAATCAGTCGCAATCCAGACTTCTAAAAATCTCAGGCAAGTGTTTATCTTGCTATTTTCGTTGGTGCAATTTCCATATTAGTTTAGGAATGATTAGGGATGAAATATATGGAAGAAAACCCAAATTTTGATAGGAATTTGCATGTAGTAAAGACTTAAACCTTATTCTGGAAGTCTCTTGTGATGTAGAAAGATAACCCACAAAATTTTGTTGTAATTAAGAAATAAATTCTGGGGTAAAACAGATTAGAACCATGATTTAGAGATTTTAGGGTTCTTGAAGTTGTGTATGAATTTTGGGTTGATAATTCATGTTTAAATGATAGAAATACACATGCCTTACGTTAAAAACATCTGGTATATTGTTATAATGTTAGTAGTAGAATTTTTGGGACGTTTGGGTTTGGAAAATATGGATTTGGATGAAGAAAAGTGGTAGAACCCGTAACTGCAATTCTGCAGAAATCGAATACCTGCTTGATCGATCGATCGAGCCTAGAGCTTCGATCGATCGAAGGTTTGATCGATCGAGCACCAGACCTCGATCGATCGAGCCCTCCTGGCAGACTCCTATTTCCCTTTTAAATGAGTTAAATTCAAATTATTGTGAGATAATTCTTGGGTATCCTTAATAAAATGTTTTGGGAGATAGGGAAGACCAGTCGGATATGTGAGTAAATTTTGGGACCCTTAATGTCGGGCAGAGATTGTATTTTAGGATAATTACATAAGGGTCGGTGAATTTATGATTTAAAAAGAGAGACACGTAAGAGGGTTATTTTGGGACAAATGTGTATACCTACTGAATTTTATAATTGGGAGGATGGAATCCATGAGCGTTATGTAGTAAGTGAAAAAGTTCCTCAAATTAAAGTAAGATGTAAATGTTTATACGTGATAACTATATAATGTGAAATAAATGCGAATAACGTAATTATGGGAATTGAGAATTTACCCAGTATTGATAGGGTAATCTTTGTATAGTTATATGATTGTGTATGCATATACTATCTATGTGTAAAAATCATGCCCACGCTACTTGCTATCCCTGAGGTTTCCGCGCTGGGACAGTCTTATCTCGATGGGACCTTTATGGGGGATATTGACTTGTACCCTAGAAGATAGATATCCTTGGTACAGGCTATCGGAATGATAGTTCAGACGGTCCTAAGAGATGCGGGTATGTTCTTTCCTCTTAGAGACTTGGAGTCTATGCTTCGCCTCATTTTGTTTGTGTATAGATATCCTTGGTACAGGCTATCGCAGTGATAGTTCAGATGGTCCTAAGGGACTTGGAATCTATATTTCGCCTCAATATTGGTTGAGTATGTGTTAATACAATTCGAGAGTGATTCCGAATTTGTATTCCCTTAGTATGAGTGATACGGGGATTGGATAGTAGAGTATGCCCGCACCATAGTTTTATTTGGGGTGCTGTTATGGTTTATATATATATTTTACGAGTGGTTAATATATATATGAAATTTTGAAATCTGGAACTGCCTACTGTGATGTGATATGTAGGACGTAATTGATAACTCAAATTATAAATACTTATATTGAGAAAGTATAATATGACACTGGGAAACTTTATTGATTTATAAAGTTAAAATGAGAGCTTTGGTTACTAATTGAAATAGTATCTTCAAACAATTGAATTGTTAAATTTTGAATCTTATGAGTAATAAAAGATAAGTTAAACCATTTGAGAAAGAATAGCGTGTTATATGATGAGATAGACCATTGGGAAGGTTAGTGCGATAGGTGTGCACATTAGAAGAGAGGTGAGAATTTCTCAAGAGAGTGTCGCACTAATATGTTGTTGCATTGGCCTGTATCAATTTAAATACTTGCTAAACGTATTTTAAATCAAACACACTATCGGGCTCTGACCCGTTTCTTTTTCTCTTTCTCTCTCTTGTATATATATGTATGTATTACAGGTGCCCAGCCACAGGGGCGTCTTGCTTAGGATCTCTTGGAAGGAACGCGCTGCAGCTTAAGTGGGAGTTGCAGGTCTCTTTATTAGACGACTTCGTTCATTCAGATCCACTCTTAGTATTTTCATTTAGATGGGCATGTGTAGCCCTTTCCATTATTTCATTGTTATTGGACATTTATATTTCAGTTATTCCAGTACTGTTACTATGGGATTTATTCAGTGGATGTGTTACTTTAGATTTCGTATGTTGACATTCGATTGACGAATGTATTAAATTAATTGGACTATGTTACAGAATTTAAATGTGGTGTGATTCTTACTTATTGAATGTGGTTAAACAAAATAAATAAATAATTTTTCTTTAAATAAAATTTGGAAAGTTATGTATGAAAATGGTTTTGACACTTAGCTTAATTATTTAGGGTGTTAAATTGGAAAATTTATTTTTATCGACAGTGATGCTGAGAATGAACCAACTGTTTACCTTGATTTAATTTAATAAAGGAGTGATCGCCCGGTATTTAATTAGGCGGGGTGTCACAATTCCCTTTCTGGATCACTTTCTTTCGGATTAAGTCAGCCTCTTTCAGTATGCCTGTCTTGATTTTTTATTATTAAACCTCGTTGTTCTCTGCTGATACGCTGCCACTCTGAGGGTTTCTAGCTCTCTGGCCACTTCCACCAAATCGAGACCAATTCGATGAATTAAATCAATCCTCGACGAATTAAAATTCATCACCATATGACTTGGTAAATAAATTTATATAGGTACCATTGCTTTGGTTTTAAATACCAATAAAAAGTGGTTTCTCCTGTGATTATCCTCAGAGTCATCCTGTAACCACAGAGGACACTCTACAATTTATTGATCCAGTTAGGCTTGGCATCATCCAATCTCTTCTTTATCCTATCGAGTAGAGCCTTTTTGTGATCTCAATCTACCTATTGCATTGGGGATGATCGGGTACTGAGTTTAGTTTCTTTATCTTTGATATGATATAGTACTCCTCGGACCATGTGTTGTCTAACTAAGTGTCATGATCCGTGATAAAGGCGAATGGCATTCCATAATGATAAATAATATTCTTCCACACAAAATAGAAAACTTTTGGGTGAGTTATCTCCACCAACGGCTCGACTTCGACCCACTTTGTATAGTAATCTATTGTGAATACTAGATATCTGAACCTTGCCATAGTCTTCAATGGAGGGTCGGCCAGATCTATTTCCCACATGGAAAAAGGCCATAGGGATGTGATGGGCATCAAGACTGTCGAGTGCCTCCGATGGATGATAATATATCTCTGGCACTTATTGCATTTTTTGGCATTGTCTGTTTGTACAGTCTTACTTCATTATCATCGAGTAATAGCCCTATGTAACCACTTTTTTCACTAACGATCTCTTAAATGCGCTCCACGGGATCCTTTATATACCGCTTTGAATATATCTGGGACTTCCTTAGGGTGAACACACAATAATACATGTAAGACAAAGCCTCTTATAAATAGGGCTTCATCTTCCAACACACATCTTGCCACCTTATAATGGAGTTTGCATGCTTCTTTTGGGTATTCCAAAACTACGCCGCTCATTAAGTACGATCTAATGGTATCCATCTAAAATGGGGCCATATAAAACTCCATTACTTTCACATACTTTACCTTAATGATTCGTTGCATTAATGTCTTTACTGACACAGTTCTTTTGAGCTTGGCTCTAGTTGTTGATGAAAAATGAGCCAATGTGTAGACTTGGGAGTTTTCGGTCCTTAGAATTCTCACCACTTGTACAACAAAAAATTTGGGTAATATAATTTTTACCTTTTCTAGATACTTGGACATTACCTCTTCCCTCGCGTCATATATACCCAGTACTTAATTTACGACTAGCTATAATTATTTATGCTCCGAAAACTTCTGAGCCCCCAGTTTTGAGGGAAGCCCAATCCTGCAACAATGCCTCATATTATGCTTCATTATTGGAGGCTTCAAAATTGAATCAAAGGGCATACTCAACGTCATATCCTTCTAGTGTGGTGATAATCCATCTAGCTCCGTTGCCATTCACACACGAGGAGTAACAAACAACTGTCAAACAGGATGCTTCTTCTCAAAACCACCTTGAGTCATAAAACCACTCTTTAATATTTTCTTCATTTACTCTATATCGCGATCCCTTTCTTATTATCTCATATAATATTCTAGTTTGTCACTTATCGAAACTATAATAGATTTGTCTTCGACCTAGTTTTTGCACTGGCTCCTCATCGTACGTGAACTCTGTAACGAAATCCGCAATAACTTGCCCTTTGGTGATTATTCTCGACTTATACATGATGTTTTATTCCCCTAATTCCATGACCCTAGCCATTAACATGCTAGATTTCTCAGTCTTATGAATGGCTTGTCTAAGTGGAAAACTAGTGTACACTACGTTCTTATGATCTTGAAAGTATGGCTTGATTCTTCTGGAAGTCTCAATTAATGTGAGTGGCAATTTTTCCAATCGAGTATATCGGATCTCTAACCCTTGTAGGACTTGCTCATTTAATAGACTAGTTTTTAAACTCCATCTTCTAAACTTACAAGTCTCGAGCTCACAGTAGACTCGGATACAACTAAATACAAATATGACTTCGCTTCTAAGATCGACCTCTATAACAAAGAAGGGGATCCCAAGAACTACTTCAATTCTTAAAATTACTTCTCGCACTCTTCGTGCTGTTAAAAGGTTTTCCTGAGAACCTTCAAAAATCAAAAAATTCGTCGGTGTCCCTCGATACAAATCTGTTGAGTGCAACGACTCGACTAGTCAATCTATGGATTTCTTTTTTGCTTGTTGGAGATTACATATTGATTTGTGCTTTAATGTTGTCGGGGTTAGACTTTATACCCCTTTGGTTGTAAAAAAGTCAAAAAAAATTCCTACTCTTACTCCGAAGACACATTTTGCAGGATTTAATTTCATCTAGTACTTCTCCATCTCGTCGAAAGTCTGGATGAGATTATAAATATGATTGGCTACCTTTTTACTCTTGGTCATCATGTCATCTACATAAACCTCAATATTCTTCCCAATCTGTTCTTTAAAAACCATATTGACTAGTCTTTAGTACGTTGCTCCAGCATTTTTTAGCCCAAATGTCATAACGTTGTAGCAATATATATCTCGTTTGGTGATGAACGAGGTTTTCTACCTATATTTTGGCTTTATCATCTGATTATACCCCCGAGTAAGCGTCCATGAATCTAAGTATATCGTGCTAGACCATGAAGTCGACCAAGTAATCGATTCAGGGTAGTGCGTAGTGATATTTTGAATAAGCCTTATTAAGGTTTATAAAATCAACGCACATCCTCCAGTTATCATTCTTCATTCTGACCATTACGACATTTGATATCCATGTTGGGTACTTTGCATCCTAGATAAACTCAACTTTCTTGAGCTTATCCACCGCTTCTTGAATGGCCATATTCTTCTTTTTTATAAAACTTTTTTCTCCTATTTGATAGGCTTCACGTCTTTCATAATACTGAGCTCATGCAAAGAATATGTGGCTCAATTTCAAGAATTTCCTCATAACTCCATGTGAATACAAAGCTAATTTGTCTCAGGATGTCTTCTAGTTCTTTCTTAAACATCGGGTCAAGATACGAGTCGGTCTTCATTTTTCGTTCTGGACGATCGTCGTATATAATTGCTTGCTTTATTTTCTTAACTGCATCTCTTGTGACAACTTATCTTCATCACAAGGATCTAATGTTTCAATCTAATAAGTTTGTGCCAACTTTTTATGTTTCTATGCTAACGTGTAGTAGCATTCTCGCACTACCAATTGACTTTTTTTTTCCTGGACCACTCCATAGTGTATTAGGATTTTCATGAATAGGTGCACTTTAGGATACTGCTTCAAACTTCTTCAAACCAACCCTATAAAAAATGATGTCGTAGGTCGAGGCCATATTCTTTTTCATGACAAAAAAAATGCATTATTTTTGTTCGATAGGTCGGACATGTCTCGACTGTTTCGTCTAGTTCGATGGTTCACAACAGTTACACCTTTTTTTCCTGAGAATCTAATGAGTGGGTTGTGGTCAGTTTACAGTTTTCTCTCAGACAATCTGAGTCTTGTGAAACAATCATAAAACAGGACATCCGCTGAGCTCTCGTTATATACTAAAATTCCTTGAACGGTCCTTTCATGGACCATCATACTCACAACGAGGGGGGTACAATAATTCACATATATTATATTTAATAAAAATTATAATCAGGCGATCTTTATTGATATTTTGCGAGCGAGTCTCCACTTCTTCCTCCATGTTCACCTTGTTGATGTGTGCTTAATATTTTGCCTCATTTAGATATGATTTCCTTTTAGTGGGTCCATCTCCACCACCAGCGTCTCCTCCTATGATGAAGTGCATGACGAATAAGATCAAGAAAACATTCTCCATCGTTTCATTTGGTTTCTTGGGCAGGTCAGGGTCATTGTCATCATTTTAATAATTTTGGGGGGCTCTCCTTTTATCATCCTCTGGCTTGTAAGGAGACTTTGATCACCTCCTTGGCCCATGATCTCCCCCGGGCTAAACTGCCCAACCCGACTTATCTACATACTTTGCCAGCTTGCCCCTCTTAATCAAGGCTATAATTTCATGAAAGCCAAACACTTATCTCTAGTATGGCCATGGTAATTTTGGAAGTTATAAAACTTACTTTTGTCTCTTTGACTAGTAGGAGTTTTTATATTATCGGGATAACTGAGATTCTCACTTCCTCGGATCCCATCGAGGATGTGGTTCACCCTCACAATGAGGGGTGTGTACTCATAGAATTTCTTCGATTTCGACTTCTTGGACTTCTTGGACTTGTCTTTCCTATCTGATCTTCCTTCAACATCAAATTTACTATGATCAGACTCCTTTGTATCCATTGAATCCTCAACATTCATTATCTTTCATGCCTTAGCTATGAGCTTATCTATCATGTTCGGAGGTTCTTTTGTTAACATCCTGTAAAGATTCCTAGGTAGAAAATGCTCATAATTGTAGCAATTGCTATTTTCTCATCGTAATCTATCACCTGCAACTTCTCAGTGTTGAACCTTGTGATGTACTATTTGTCGTTTCATCTTCTTTCGTCGAATGCTTAGCAAGTGAGTGACCTTTTTTCTAAGTTTTATGTTAAAATAAAAGATGTAAACAAATAGTTCATCTAATTTCTTGAAACTTATTATGTGCCCCATTGGGAGGCCATTATACCACACATGGGTTGATCTAGTGAGGGTACTGGAAAAAGACCTGCATCTCATCTCATTAAGGATTGAATATATATCTGAAGCAGCTTGATATTTCTCCACGTGGTGCATTAGATCTATTTTACCATTGTACCCTGATGTTATCACTAGTGGCTTGAACTTAGCTTGGGTTGGACATCTCATGATAGATGCTGCAAAGGGTGAACCTTGCACATAACCCCTCTGTAAAGGGTTCTTCATCTTGATCCCAACCAATCTTTTAAGTATTGAATGCACCCCTTCCACAATTGGTCTTGCTATATTTTCTTAGCCTTGATGGATTTCTCTGCTCGGCACTGACTTTTGTTCGATCTCTCTTACCTCATAGATGTGTGATCGGACCTAATAGATCCTCTCACATTATGTTTAGACATGGATGAGCATATAATATTCCTAGTTCCAGATCTCTAAGACTCCTCCCTACCCCTAGATTCTCTGCACGGATGTTCTAATGCTGCTTTAGGACCCAATTAGTCTAAGGTAGAGCCTTTGTTAACCTCTCCAAGATGTTGGGTCACTTTATAGAATAAATTTAATCATCATCATCATAACTTGTTGATCACATGGTTGATGTCATTCCTAGTCTATAGGACTGATCATCACTACTTGACTCGGTCCTTCTTATGAACCTACTTTATTCATCATATATACCCAAATCCAGTCACCTAGAGTTCTCCATCTCTCATTCATTGTGCTCTTACCTCTTGTCCCTTCATGGGGCAGAATGTGGCACCTTTATATGCATTTTTTATAACTACAGGGGTAAATGAGTTTAATTCTGGAGGGTTTTATCCAAGCTTGATGTTCTGCATCAACTATTTCATATTCTTCTATATAGCCTCCTAGATTTTAGCCAGGCTTTGTAGGATTCCTTGAAAATCGCCCAAACCAACAGGTGTTGAGGGGGGAAATCCTCTCTAGTCCTACTACTTTCCAAAATTTTAGCTCTTTTCAATAGGATTCAAACAGGAAATAGAGTATTATAACATAAGCATCGATTTACAACAAATGCAAATCTAAAGTAGAAATACAAAGATTTAAACGGAGATTTAAGGGACTACTAAGAACCACGTAAAATTGCTTAAAAAAGACTCAAACCCTTTGAAATGCAAGTGAATACAATTGGGATTTATAGATTCACTAGAATTGGGTATCTTTGAGCCCTAAAAATTGAAAATGGTGGAGAACGACACTGGCCATCCGTTTCTCATAGACGATTCTAATCTGTAATCGCGTACAATTAGTATTTGATTAGCTTAGCAAAAAATATACTAATAACTAGCAAATGACAGATACTGAAATACCACTACTAGGAAAAATAGTAGAGAGATGAGAGAAAGATAATAAGAACCGAATTTATGTGGTTCGAACCAAATTAGTGTCTATGTCCATAGATGCAATGTTGATTGTAATGATTAATCGTCAATAGCCATTGATGAGTATAGAATAAAATCTCACAAGTTCTCTATAGAATTAGGTTGCATAACAAAGGGATAATCTCATATATCTCCATATGTAAGTGGTGTGTGTAATTTATAGGCTGTTAGAGGAGAGAAAAATAAGGACATATGGCTCATCTTTATAGGCTATGTGAGTACGTGCTTTATATACATGATGATGTAATAATCACAAGTTACTTATTGTCATATGAGGAAAATATTTTCATATCTTCTCCATGTGCACGTGCAATGAGGTTGCTGACATCATCCAATCACTAGTATATGCCTATTGTAATAGTGCTAGCTAACAATGTTAACTAATGGGGTTAATTGCCCTTTCAACGATGGCCGAGCCGACCTTTTGGTGAGCCGACTAGCCGGTTTACCTTGGCCGATCATATCGTCTGGTTATGTGTGAGGACATGTGTCTCCTTTTGATTGGCTCGTAGGTCACCTCATTCTTATGTTATAACAGGAATGAAATACAATTAAATCAAACAAATATGTCATATAATATATAACAAGTATCAAATAAAGCTAAAAATTCTAGACATGCTACTAAGCAAGCTATCAATAATGTAAATACCTAATGAATATCTAATATACTCAAATCTAGTCCAATAAATAGGTTCATCTAAGATATCCACTAATTCATGCTTGGTTTAAATATAACTTAATTACACCACCTTGTCTTTAACAAGATATCTAATAAAGTTGTGGTGAATGTCAATGTGTTTTGGTGCAAAAATGTTCGCTGCTATTCTTAGAAATATCTATAGCGATAGTATTATCACAATAGATATACATGTTATCCTAATAATTACTATAGTCCTTTAACATTATATGTGGTAAAAAATCCAACCAAATTGGGGGGGGAGGGCTAAAAAATTATGACAAAAATACAAAAATGAAAAAAATAATGACAAAAATGTACTTGGTTCGATCATTGTTGGCCTACGTCCACATGGCTTCAACAATATTTCATTTTCGGCTCGAGAAAATATACACGAGAGTGCTTTTATAGCCTCTCAGCCCCTCTTTTACAATGGGGGGGGGGGTCCTTTTTATTTAGAGTTAGGAGTTACAATTGGATAAGTCATATTCTTCCAGAATGTGAGTTACAATAAAATAGTGTTTTATGGGGTACTCAATCTTCTACTTTATCATGGACTCTGTCCGTCCTTATCCTTCCAAATCTGGTATGGGACATCATCTTAACCGGACCACTAACCACATGTCACACTATTATTAGTGATATATTTTTTACCCCCACAATACCGAGAGAGAAAGGAAACTTAGCTTTTTATGAGGCTTCATATAAGAGGTGACTCAGTTTGGCCATGTCCGACTTATCCAGTGTTTTCAACCTCTATCCCACATAGAAAATCTTTTCGCTTTTAATATATAGGAAATACTTTTTGTGTCGTTCCCACAGACGACGCCAATTGTGTGGTAAAAAAATCCACCCGGGGGGGGGGGGGGCAACAATTATGATAATAATATAACTATAAATAAGCAAGATACAAATATGTAAGTGGTTCGACAATTATTGGCCTACATCCACGGGGCTTCAATAGTGTTTCATTATTAACTTGAAAGAATTTACACGGGAGTATTTCTTTAGCCTCTGAGCCCCCCCCCCCCCCTTCACAAGGGGGGTGACCCTTCATATAGAGTTAGGGGTTACAACTGCATAAGTCCTACCTTTATAGAGTTCGAGTTATAGTAAAATAGTGCTTCTTGACGTAATCGGTCTTTTACTTTATTAAGAACTTTGGTCATCCTTATCTTTCTAGATCGGGTATGGGGCGTCATCTTGATCAGACCATTTTCCACGTGTCATGCTGTTACTAGTGATATATATTTTACCCCTTGCATTTTATTCATCCAAAGCAATTGAGAGCAATAATTATCCATCGCCATATACTCGTCCTCGGCCATGGATGGAGACACACAATATTACTTCTTAGCATGTCAAGAAACTAAAAAACTTCTTAAGTGGAAGCAACCACTGAAGGTAATCTTCCCACCTTCCAAATCTCTAACCTAATAAGAATAAGAATGAGCCGACAAAGAATTACTGGTACTTCATGGATACTAAATACCAAGTCCCATCATTCTACTAATATACTTAATGATAAGCTTAACGGTTGGACATGATCGGTAGATAGTATAAAACCTTACGTTAAAGGATATATCAAGACAACTAGACGTGAGGTAAAATAATCGACCTATCATTGTACAGTATATAATTTCAGTCACATCCTTTAAATTAACATCATTTCCAAGATTTTTAGACACACTCAAGGGAGTACGGTTATTCTTAGAAGAGTGAGGATAAAACTTTTTAACAAATTCTTTAGCATAAAAATTCAACTATCTATTTGATGCACTTGAAAAATAAGAAACAAATCGAGTTCCCCGACTATGATTGGAGGAAATATGACCAAATCGGTGCCACGTGGCCGAACACATAGCATATCACGTGAGAAACTCATGATGGGTTAATAGGCTAAAAGATATGACGAACCTTAAAGTATAGTATCAAATCTCTAGAATTATATCAAATCGGAAGATCTTAATAAATATGACTCTATAACCCAATTAGGATAAGCACGAAGAGGCCAAAAGCTGTAGGATGCCTAGGTCTATAAATAACGAAGATCAGGCTCGTATGAAAGTAATTGTAACTACACGTAATAGCTTGGACTCTCAGCTAGCATCCCTAGTACTCCAACTGTTACCATCCTTTTGAAAGTCAATAAACCGATATCTCTCTTTTTCCCCTGGTTGTAGGTCGACCTCATGATTGAACTACGTATATCTTGTCCACTTATTTTTTTATAACTACGCTCTAATCTTTTGGGGGCTAATATGCAATTCTAACTTTCATGTGGGTCAAAAACCCCTACAATTTAGCGCCATATTTGGGAAACAAAGTTCTCACCACCGTTAAAGCCAGTAAAGCCCAAAGTTCATAATGAGTTCAGAATAGTCCCACCCTACTCACGCAAGGAGTCGCGTTTTGTCTACAATACGCATCGTAATGAGGGACCACACTCCCATTCAGTTGCCATCTCTCTAGCGACATTTAAGGTCTAGAGGGCGATCTCCTGGGAGATCTAGACCTAGTCAGAATTATCATTCACCTTCGATCAATCGACTAGAGGGAAGAGTTATTTCCCATCTGGATAATATTTATGAAGAAAGGCTGGACGACTGCGATTAGCAGGTCGCCCGATTGAGGAGGCAGTTGAATCAGTAATCAGAGTATTGCAAATCATATTCTCATACTCAGCACTATCGTAGGAGAGGACATTGATCTCCAAGAAATTAACCTCCTTCGACCAGGAAGGGATCTAAGCATGAAGCCTCTAAGAGTCTCCCTAGATCTTAGGTCAGTGAGAACGGTTATAAGTCACTGGAAACAGTCTTCAAGGAGCCCATATACAAGCTCATTCATCACATCAAAGATAAGACCTTCTTCAAGAGGCCTCCCATGATGACCATCGATCCAAAGGACATGGATGCAAATCTCAGGTGAAACTATCACCAGGACCATATATACCTTACATAGAATTGTAAAATGTTCAAAAAACACTTAGAGGAACTCATCCAAGCGGGGCACCTCAAGGAATACATTAGCACAATGAAGCTAAAAGTGATGACAAAGATCAACACATTTTTGAAAGCAAAAGTGGATCTTCCACCAGCAGGATTGGTCACCGCCATCCACGACTATACCAAACCAGTTCAGCATACCAATAAGAAGTTTTGGGAGAATGTGGGAATCGCAATCAGCGTCCAACAAGCGTTCCAGGTAGACTTATCCAAGCGAATCTCAGCCAAGAGAGAATGGAAGGACCTGGATACTGATCGTGCTATTGTATTCACCGATGAAGACCTATTTGGTGTAAATTTGTCTCGTAAGGATGCTTTGGTACTCACCTTACGAGTTGCGAACTTTGACGTAAAAAGAGTGTTGGTAGACCAAGGAAACTCTTCAAAAATTATGTACATGACAGTACCTTATTGAGAACGCAAGGTGTTCTAATAGGCAAGGATGGTTTGAATAAACAAAAAGTCTAGATTTTTCAATTTTAAAGATCAAAACTGTAAACAATTCAAACCCAATAAACTTTTGCAGCAATAAACAAAAAGTTTATCTTGAGGATTGGTTTAATTCATTTTATATGGAGTTACCCCAAATATCGTCTACAAAGGCTTCTTCCACATTCTTAGGTTAAAGTGTACAAGTATTACAAATATTTTTAACTTTATTTTGGAGTCGATAATGTTATCATCCAAAGGGGGCGATTGTGTTTTTCAATGATTAATTAATTGATTTTGATGACAACAATCCAATTATGATACGGGTCCCATATAATAACAGTCTAAGTGTATTTTAGTTTAAAAGATCACAAAGATTTACACATGATAAAAAACTCATGAAATGTACAAACGAGTCAAAGGTTCAAGGGATATTCAAAGACTTAAAGGTGAAACCATTCATGCCAAGCAATGAAAATCAAGAGCCCATTAAATAACATCAAGAATTAACTAACTCTTCACGAAAGTTAGTGGATAAAACTTGTTCAACACAATCAAGGACTTCATGAGAAGACACCAAGAGCTATTGAAAACAAGTCTTCATCAAAGATTAATACAAGATCAAACTATTAAATATTTGAAGATTGAGCGTATAATGACCTTAATGTAAGATCTCTATCTCTTAATACTTGCTTAGAATAGGCTCAAGATATATTAAGATTTCATAAAAGGAGAGATATCGAATTTTTATAAAACCATGTTTCCGAACATAAGAAAATATAAAATCATTTTTGAGAAAATCTAGACGACTATAATAGGCACCTACATTAGGAAATAATGTACATCATGGATTATGAGGAACCTATATGTTGCAACCTCGAATATGCCTAAGCTTGAGATCTAGATACCTAATATCTTTTTCCATATGCTTATATGTATGTAAATTTTGGAAAACTAACCGATACTTTTCCTTTTTAATATACAAACCTAGCTTTCCTCAATATACCATATAAATTATAATTATCATAGGGAGTACATAAACTTGAAATCCATGAATACTTCACTATGAAGACTACTTTGTTATAATAGTCGAGAACCGGTGTGGCTTAAGTGGAAAAAATAGTCCAACAAGGAAATTCAAATTTCTATAGACAAATAGATAATAATAAAGTCAAGAAAAAGGTATCCAATTTAAGTTCGTTAAAAAATAAAAATAAAATATTATATTTAAACTCTAATTGAGATTCTCAAAAATTTAGAACCAACCCTGATTTCGTCCTTCGCTAAACTAGCAACCTAATAAAATCTATGCAAATAATCCATGCCCATGGAGAACTCGATTTGGATACTACAAACGTCCATAAACAATGAATTTTCATTATGTACTACTTTTGTCTATATTAGGTAAGTTGTTAGTAACCTAACCAAATCATCAATGTCAACCTGTTCTGTGACATTGATATGTTATTCAATTTTCTTCCTGATGTTGGGTTGGGTCATCATTTTCTCATTCTCGAAACACCTATTCACTGCTTCATTTTCTTTCGACTTTGATACATGCCTGCAATCTTCCATCCCAATTTTCCCACACTCAATTCCCAAAGATCTTTAATATGATTGGTTTTAAATTTATTGTACTCCCACCAATTGAGAATCCTTTTCGATTACTGTCTTAAATTTGTATAAGTTGACAAATATCATCATCATACTTCTTTATTGACACAACCATTGCTTGAACCTCCCATATTATTTTAAAAATTGATGCAAAGGAGTGTGACTCGGTGCATCTTTGTGCTTGTCGGTCATTTTAAGCTTGTCCATCACTGATGTTATTCCAACTAATGTCGAACGATAGACCGATTTAACCCGTCGCTTCTTGGAAGAATTTGATTTTCCTCCCCTGTTCTAGATTATTGTGCAAATGATTTGTTTATACAAATAAATGATTAAATTTAAACGAATATTATACTCGAAATCACATTATTCAGTATTACGAAATAACGTATTGATAATGTCCATTTATATTGTCAACGACAATGAAAAAAGTTAATTTCTCATTGTCAATTCACAGTCATATTTCGCATTGTGAAACATTTTACTAATAATGTCTGCATACATTTTCCAAGGTTATTTCATAATGTGATTTCACAGTAATGATTAGAATAAGTAATTTCAGATTCTTTTCCAATCATGTGTCACGTCGTTATTTTGCATTGTCAAACATTAACGTTTTGAAATGCTATGTCACAATAACGGTTCAAAATCTTATATAGTATTATGAAATAACATAATATATTTTTTTAATATATTATCTTGTTCCTATAGATAAAGAAGAAACATGTGAAACAACCGAATATTCATATTCATATTGATTAAACCCCGTTAGTGTATAGTTATTTATTTAGTTCCCTTAGTTATCCGGGTTTGGAAGTGTGGTGTGATTCCATTTGCTTTATGGGTAAATCTTTGACTGCGTGTACTTTTTCCACGGACGCGACTACCTCAATCCCACTCTCTATCATTTCTCCTCTCTCCTCATTCCTTGTTTCCCCGTCGATTTTAGTTTTCCGACACAACTCAACTCAACTCCTAGTCAACGTGTTTTTAGATCTGGGTGAATGTTATTTGGTGGGTGTTTTTTTTTTTTTGAAGGTTGATGGTAGTGTACGGACGAATAGTTGATGATGACCGGAACTCATAGCGGGTGGTGCTCGTTTGCTCATTCTTTCACATGGAATGGCAGATCTCCTTAGTCATGACCGTGACATTGAACAAGTACATTCATTTTTTCTTTCCCCACCCTTAATAAATAACTATTGCTTACTTTATTTTATTTGTACAGCATGAGCATCACACTTGGTAACTCATTTCTCACCAGGGGTTTTGAACTATATTAATACTAAGCATGGGGAAAAGGACATAACCTATTCTTGTGAGAATGTATCATAGCTTAAATGATTTTGGTGTAATTTTGTTACGTTGCAGGCATTAATTGCGTTGAAGAAGGGTGCTCAACTACTTAAATATGGTCGTAAGGGAAAGCCTAAGTTTTGTCCATTTAGAATTTCTAGCGTAAGTGGGTGCTCACCTCAATGTCTATTCATAAAACATCTTAATTATGTTTTTTGAGTTCTAGATCCAAAGATACTTCAATTTTTATATATATTTTTGTAAGGGATTTTTACTGATTAGTCCTCAGAAAGGTTCAATGATTAGGCTCCCCGCAAACAAATTTTAAACACTTAAAAGGACAATTTATTTAAATGGACCTAAGTATTTAAAAATTCTTTGCGAGGGACCTAATTGTAAATTGCCATTTTTTTTTGTTGCTCCAATAAATCCTATTTGAGAACATGTAGTGAATATTTACTATATTTGTCAAGCTCACTCTATTTAATTTAATATCATGTAGTGGCGGATTCTTGATATGTAAAATTATATGTTTAAGGGTGTACCATATTCTTTAAGAAAATAAGAATTTTGTTAATATTTTGTGGATAAAGATATTTTTTGGTCATGATTTTCACTGAAAATTACAAGATGCATGTGATTTGCTCAAAATTTAGGGGTCTGTTTTTAATTGATTTGTATTCCAATTTTGGCTCTGTTATAGCGTTTATAGCGTTCTTTTGCATTGCAGTGAGTTATTATGGGAGATAATGCATGTAAATATGGCATAGGAACACATTTGATAGGACGTGAACAATTTAGTGTCAGATACATGATACATAGCATAAGCTCAAGTCGACCTTCTACTCGATGAATATGATCATATTTCATGTGTGAATGGTCAAATTTGTTTCTATTGGAATTTAATTGTTTTCATTAAAAGCTATGTGGGGAACCTTCGAGCCCCTGATAATTACTTTTTTTTTCTTCTGGAAGCATCATGACCAACTTCACAGGAAGGACCCTATTTTGATGACAGGATGTTCTTAGGTTTATGTTATTAAAATTTAAAAACTTTTGTTGTTTTGCAATACACCTGATGTTTAGGATGTTCTTCGGTTTAATAGTGCAGAGCTATGCTTGCTTGAATTCTTCGATGTGGTAGGTAATGATTTTTTACTTTCATATAACAGGATGAATCATCTTTAATCTGGATTTCTAGTAGTGGGGAACGGAATTTGAAGTTGGCTTCAGTTTCAAGAATAATACCTGGACAAAGAACTGTGAGATGTCTATTGCCTTTTTATCTTGTTGTATTCTTTTTGTCTGTTGCTCAAACGTATCTCTAAGCTAATCTCGTTTAACTTTTTTTTCTCTCTTTCTAAATAATCTGCTTTCAGGCTGTATTCCAACGGTACTTGCGTCCTGAAAAGGACTACTTGTCCTTTTCTCTAATATATAACAACGGAAAACGATCGCTTGATTTGGTTGGTGATGAATTTCAAGTTTCTCTCCTAAATAAATGCCTTTTTCCTTCTGGCTTCTTCTTGAGCTAAAACATATGCTGTTTGCTGTTTTCTTTTTTCTCTTTCTTAAGATATGCAAGGAAAAAGTTGAGGCAGAGGTCTGGATTGCCGGACTCAAAGCATTAATATCATCTCGGCAAGGTGGGCGCTCAAAAATTGATGGATGGAGTGATGGGGGCCTCAACCTTGATGTAACTCTACCTACCCTTTTCCTCTTCTTCATATTAGGGTGTCATCTTCTTTTTGTGCTGCCCTATAGACCTTGTAAGCACGATAATACGTACTGTCTTGTCTTGTAACTACTGACAGCCAAGTAAGAAGAGTTGAATTTGCTGACATAGTTATTCATTCTTGTGATATGCATATACTAGAGAATTATCCTTACCGATGATAGTACCCGTGGCTCGAACAAATCATACGCGTCTACGTGACAATACAGAAGCTATTTGGTGTTCATTAGATACAGAAAGAATTTAAGCTTTGATTCTACGTAGCAATGGAATTGAAACAGTAGTTTAAACGAAACAAGTAGCCAGAAACAAGTGCAGGACAAATACTTAATCTGATCGCACGATATTAATGTGAAGTATTGGTATGTGTACATATGCAGGGGTAAGACTATGTACATCCAACCCCCCGAGTACTCTGCAGTGGCGGGAGCCTCGTGCACGGGGTTTGCTCCATTGTGACCTGGAGGTCACAGGTTCGAATCGCGGAAACAGCCTCTCTTCATATGTCGGGATAAGGCTGCGCACATCCAACCCTCCAGTACTCCGCAGTGGCGGGAGTCTTGTGCGCTGGGTGTACCCTTTTTTATTGGTGTGTTTACATATGTAAACCTCGATACTAGTATAACTTGGTAATTATATTATAATTAGGACTAGAATTGGGCAATAAATTCGACTTATGAACTAATCTACTAAACAAATTAAAACTAAGTAAATAAGACTTGAACAATAAAATAGAAACTTGTCCCACAAGAAATTAACTTTGTGCATTATTTGCAGTGTTTTGACCCTTATGGTCTTTTTTTATTTCACAACACGTTCTACATCACTGGGATATTTTGAAAGTTTCCTCCTGTGGAATGTAAGACTCATACAATAAAATAAAAATTATTCTGATAACGAACCGACTTCATGCATTATTTGCATTGTTTTGATTCCCTTTTGGTCTTTTTTTATTTCGCAACACGTTCTTCATCACTGGGATATTTTGAAAGTTGCCACCTGTGGAATATAAGACTCATACAATAAAATAAATATTATCCCGGCAAGGGTCCAACTTCATGTATTATTTGCATTGTTTTGACTCCCTTGGTCTTTTCTCTTTTGCAACATGTTCTACATCACTGCGTCATTACTGAACTCTTCACGTATGGGGAATTATATATGCTTATGGCATTCCCCTTGTCTCGGCAAGTCACTGTACTTAAAACTGTATATGTGGCTATGCAATTGCGCAGCTTTTTGCCTATGGTTAATACCAATACCCATGGCACTACCCAAATTGAAATGTTAATGTTCGACAGACACTATTTGTATAAAGTTAATCTTAGGAAATGATAGGTTAAATTTATTTATCAAAAAACAAAAAATGTTAGGTTAAATTACAGTAAATCCCAGCACTATTTTGAGTTAATGGGTCACCCCCCCGGCACTTTTTTACTTTACAATTCTGTCTAACCGTTTCATTTTTCCCCCGTCCATTAGGGCGTTTAGATTTTGGCAGTATTGAGTCATGTGACATGCACATGAATTTTATTACTTTTCATTATGCCTAAATTACCTTTCTCTTAATTGATTCATAAATAAACATATATTAAACTAATTTTGTGAAATTAAACCAATTTCCACCACAACTGAATCCAACATCAGATCTGTTCCAAAACGCGCGTATTCACACCAACAAATTGAATGAACAGAAACCAAATCCAAATCTGAAAAAATATGTTCAAATTTAGTGAAACCACAACTAAATATATCTAAAAAAATTGAATAAAACAAATCAAGCAAATCCAACAAAATGCCAAACAGAAACCTCAAAAAATTCGAAGAAAACAAAACCACAAAAAGGGGGGGGGGATTTGTTCGCACATCCTAATTTTGTCATATTTAAAGCGATAGGTTGTCAGAAAATAATTAAATCGATAGGTCCTAGATGAACTTATAAAATCACTATTACAGGACAAAAAAATTTAGTAGTACATTTTAGTAGACATATTATATTATCTCTTCAAATAATTGTCGGCCCAAAATAATTATGCAACAAATCAACACCTCTTATTGACTCAGATAAATTTACTTTATATCAAATTCGTTCTTCACACCATTATTAGAGATTAACATTTCTTAAATTTATATGCACATAAAAAACTACGTCATCAACAATTCAAAAAAGATTATTATTATTTAAATTCCAGTAAATATACAGTTCTACTGTAATAAGCAATTTTACTGGAATAAACAGATAATTTTACTATGGCGGTTCCTACTGAAACTAAAATAAAAAGTGCAGGACCTATCGCAAAATATAAAATAAAGCAGGGCCCAATGCAGTGCTCGAGGCTAATTTATGACAAACCCATAATTTTGCCCCCCAAATAGATTCATCAAAATCATTAAAATATGTTCAAACCTTTTTAGGATATGTTGAATGAACAAATATGTTCACAATTGAACATTGAACAGCGCTTCAGGCTCGATTGGAATCTATTAGGGCTAGATTCAGTGTTTGGGGAAATCGAAATAATGATTAGGGCTACCGATTGGGGAGAGAGGGAAAATGAGAGATGAGAGACTAGTATTTCAGTTGACATTGATACTGAGAGAGAGAGAGACCTGAGACCTGAGACCTGTTAACTTGAAGACCTGAATTGTGCAATGAGTATTTTGTAATTTACCCTAAGCAATATTTTACATTTTTTAAGTTTAAAAAGTGATTTAATAGTTCAAAATTGTGTACCAAATCAAATGATCCTTAGCTAGCGTTTTTTTTCCTCTCTCTCTATCACATCAAATGTTATCCTGTCTCTCAACTCTCTTCATTAAATTCTAATTTTTCCTTGTACCCAAAACTCATGATTACTTTATATAAATTATAGCATATGCCTTCATAAGAGAATCTCTTGCTTGTTTTTATCCATAGCATTGATACTTATTTACTAGCCTTGCCATTGCTGAAGAGTATCTGGACCATTTGATGACAAATGTTGGTTTAAAATTGCACCAAAGGTATTTAGGAAGATAAACCAGGATGGACCTGATTGACTGCAGAGATTGTAGTGTAATTCTCCAACTGTTCAACATTATTATTTGGAACTCCTTAGTAAATTGTGTCTTTCTTTCAATATCTACTTGGTTCTTTATCTTATAATCTGAAGTTTTCTCAAGCAGTTCCAAACCATTAATCACTAAATAAATAATCACTTCCTGTTGTAGCTGTACCTATAAAACTTTTTTTGGGTATATTTATTCAATTTATTTGTACAGGTGTATTGTAATCTTTTTTGTACAGGGGCTGCTTTTTTTATATTCTTTTTCCCCCCCTTTCCTGCTATCCTCCTGACTGCTGTGTAGCATATGTCTGATATGTTAGTTAATGTTCAATTGATTTCAGGATAATAGAGAATTGACATCAAATAGACCAAGCGAAAGTTCAGTTAGTGCTTCGCGAGATATTAGCTCGCGGGAGGTTTCTGTGAGTTCTAACACAAGTACTTCTCCCACGAGTTATTGTCCTGAGAATTCTGTCCATTTGGAGAGGTCACATGCAGTTTTGGAACAAACAAATATGCAGGTAAAAGGATCTGGTTCAGATGCTTTTAGAGTTAGTGTTTCTAGTGCCCCTAGTACTTCCAGTCATGGTTCTGGTCCAGATGACTGTGATGCTCTAGGGGATGTGTATATATGGGGTGAAGTAATATGTGATGACGCTGTTAAGGTGGGCCCCGATAGAAATTTTAGTTCTTTGAGCACCAGAACTGATGTTCTTCTTCCCCGCCCATTAGAATCCAATGTAGTTTTGGATGTACATCGTATAGCCTGCGGGGTCAGGCATGCTGCTTTAGTCACTAGGCAAGGTGAAATTTTTACATGGGGTGAAGAATCCGGTGGACGGCTTGGTCATGGGGTTGGGAAAGATGTTACTCAGCCTCGTCTACTTGAATCATTAGCGATTTGCAATGTTGATTTTGTTGCGTGTGGAGAGTTTCACACTTGTGCTATTACTGTTGCGGGTGAACTTTATACATGGGGAGATGGTACACACAATGCTGGGCTTCTTGGTCATGGTACTAATGTCAGTCACTGGATACCCAAGAGAGTTTCAGGTCCTCTTGAGGGACTTCACGTTGCAACGGTGACTTGTGGTCCATGGCATACTGCTTTGATAACATTAACAGGGCAGCTCTTCACTTTTGGAGATGGAACATTTGGTGCTTTGGGTCACGGGGACCAGGAAAATATTTCATATCCAAGAGAAGTGGGGTCTCTCTCGGGGTTGAGGACAATTGCTGTTGCTTGTGGAGTGTGGCACACTGCTGCTATAGTGGAGGTTATTGTAGCACAATCTAGTTCTAGCTTTTCATCTGGAAAATTGTTTACTTGGGGCGATGGAGATAAAAACCGTCTTGGACAGGGAGACAAGGAACCCCGATTTGAACCTACATGCGTGCCAGCACTTATTGATTACAATTTTCACAAAATTGCCTGCGGGCATAGTTTAACTGTTGGCTTGACCACATCCGGTCATGTTTTCACTATGGGAAGCACTGTGTATGGTCAACTTGGCAATCCCCAGTCTGATGGAAAGCTACCTTGCATGGTAGAAGATAAGCTTGGTGGGGAGCCTGTTGAAGAAATTGCATGTGGAGCATATCATGTGACCGTATTAACGTCCGCGAATGAGGTCTATACATGGGGGAAAGGAGCTAACGGGAGGCTGGGCCATGGAGATGCCGAAGATCGAAAAACACCAACTTTAGTCGAATCTTTAAAGGATAGAAATGTCAAATACATCGCTTGTGGTTCAAACTACACAGCAGCTATATGTCTTCACAAATGGGTTTCTGGTGCCGAGCAATCCCAATGCTCAGCTTGTAGACAAGCTTTTGGCTTTACTCGAAAGAGGCACAACTGCTATAACTGTGGACTTGTGCACTGTCACTCATGCAGTTCCAGGAAAGCATTCAGAGCTGCATTGGCTCCTAATCCAGGCAAACCATATCGGGTGTGTGATTCGTGTTTTGCCAAACTGAATAAGATGGCAGAGGCTGGTGTGAATAACAGGAGAAATGTTATACCACGCCTTTCGGGTGAGAACAGGGACAGGTTAGACAAGGCTGAGATACGATTAGCCAAGTCCGGGATGCCATCCAATCTTGATTTAATTAAGCAGTTGGATAACAAAGCAGCCAAGCAGGGAAAGAAATCTGATACGTTCTCTTCAGTTAGAACCTCTCAAGCTCCTTCTATGTTACAGCTAAAAGATGCTGTGTTGTCTCCCTCTGGTGATTTCCATCGAATGGGTCCCACACCAGTGCTAACACCATCTGGTGTTAGTTCAAGGTCTGTGTCACCTTTCTCACGAAGGCCCAGCCCCCCTCGATCTGCGACACCTGTTCCTACAACATCAGGGCTCTCTTTTTCCAAAAGCGTCGCTGATAGTTTGAAGAAAACAAATGATCTGTTGAATCAGGAAGCTGTTAAGTTACGACGACAGGTAGATCCAGAACTCTAGAAAAAGAACAACTTTTTCTGTATGTTTTAAATCATTTTTAAATAAAATTCGAGATTATGATGATAATTCATGGATCTGATTTAGGTCGAAAGTTTGAGACATCAATGTGTTCTTCAAGAGGTAGAGCTTCAGAAATCAACAAAGAGAGCTCAAGAAGCATTGGCACAGGCTGCAGAAGAATCTGCCAAATCTAGAGCTGCAAAAGAAGTGATTAAGTCACTTACATCACAGGTAGTTTCTGGTTAAAATATATGAAGTATCCCTCGTTTGCCTGAAACCTGATTTCCTTCTTGTTCTTGTACCTCTTAATTCTGTTATTCGTGCCTGCTTTTAGAAGTTCTACATTGAGTGCTTGATCATTGTTCAGAATCTGAATTCAGGGAACTGATTTTTGTCTTTCCGGGAACTTCCAGTTTTTATAAGCTGTCCACTCGACAAGTATTTTTTCTCTCTTGTCGGTGATCCCCTTAATTAACAAATGTTAACCATTCTTGTTTTAATGAAATTGAAAATTTATTAGCTGCAGAATATTTTTAGGTGTTTACAGAGAATTTTCTTCTACCATGTTTGGCATCTTATTCATGTTATTAAATCATGAACTTGAAAGAACATTCGCTATCCGGATCTCGGAAAGTACAGAGAAAAATATGATAGAAAGGAAAAGTATGCTACAATATAATTTAGGGTAGAATAGATTGCATCATGTTTTTTCTTGTCCTCTCTACTTGTTGAGATCCAGACTTGTATACAAGTTTGTTAATAATTCACCTTTTTTTCCAAATTATGTTGAATATTTTTATTTATTTATTATTTTTTTTGTGTTTCTTCCAACTAGCTCAACTTTTTTGTGAAGTTCTTGTTTTAGTTGCTCACTGCTGACGTGGATGCTCTATTTATCTTTACTCTTATTCCAGCTCAAAGATATAGCTGAGAGGTTGCCACCTGGAGTTTATGACACCGACAGCTTCAGGTCCCTACAAAGTGGCTTGGAGCGAAATGGCATTCACTACCCTGATTCAAATGGGGAGCGCCATTCGAGATCTGATTCTATCAACGGCTCTTACTTGGCGTCTCTCACAGGAAAGGACCCTGCTTTATTAAATGGAACAAACGGCACTAGTGAATTTCTTAGGGATCCAGCTGTGAGCATTGAAACTAATGGATACAATCAAACTGTAGGCCCCGCGACCTCCAGTGGGAGGATTGATTGCCCAGATGTCCAACTTGCTAATGGTGGTGGAGGGGTTCAAGTGGATGGCAGTAGTATCTTGGAGGCTGTTGATGGCAAAGAATTCGGGCCTTCGCAAGATGGCGGAAATGGCATGAAGACCAATTCAGTAGTGCCTGCAAATGGTGATCAAGTCGAGGCTGAATGGATTGAACAGTACGAGCCCGGTGTGTATATTACGCTTGTAGCCCTCCGTGATGGTACTCGAGATCTCAAACGAGTGCGCTTCAGGTACTTGCCTGAATGTTTTTCTGATTGTCATTTCATTTATGAATGTTGATATTCAATGTGCTCATTTCTGTTATGTAGAGAAATATGGCAGTCTCTTATTAATTGAATAGATATCAATGGCTTAGGTGAAAAATCCATTCCTTTTTTTCTATTCCCGCTGTCCCAAATTAAGAAGTCTTATTTTCCTTTTTGGAGGTCCCAAATTAATAGTCATGCTTCTAAACATTGTACTCCCTCCCTCCAAAATTAAGATTCGTGTTTGATTGTCAAAAAATCATTAAGCACAGCAAATTTGATGTAAGAATTGCATTGTAATTTGCTTGTGCAGCCGGAGAAGGTTTGGAGAGCACCAAGCAGAGACGTGGTGGTCAGAGAACCGTGAAAAGGTTTATGAGAGGTACGATGTTCGTGGTGTTTCGGACAAGTCATCGGTCTCCAGTTATCCTGCCCGCATATCCGGAGTGGCTGTTTCACCGACTAGCCAACATTAGCGACAAAGAACGAAAATTGAGTAGTTTCTCCACTAATACTTTTTTGCACATCTCTATGGTAGGCTTAGGAAAATTGTGAAGGGAAGCAATGGCTCTTTCTCTTTTTGTTTTTCACCCTCCTTTTATAATTTATTTTGGTGTTCAACTTAATTTTTTTGGGTATCTTCCCTTTACATCTATGTTGTATCTTAGTGTATATTCGTCAATTATTATAACACTGACTAGAAAAAAGTTTTTATTTTTGTGGTTCAATTGTTCCTTGTGTTTTCTCGCATTCTTTTTTGGAACAACGCTTCCAGATAGAGTAGCACTAGGGGGACCCAGAAAAAAAGCCCACTTCGTAAACCCAGTGCATAAGACAAAAATGAGTACAAGTTTTTAATGCACATTTTGATGCCCTGGCGGGACCCACAACCATAAGGTATAAGCTTTTAATGCATTGGGTTTACGAAATGGGTTTTTTTCCGGGCTCCCTAGATTTATTCTTCCAGATATAACCCCTTTTGTTTCCGGCAGTTAAGGGTTTGAGTTTTTTTACCTTTTCAAGTCTAATGTGAACCATTCAAACTTAAAAGTATTAACGGTGTGTTTTTAAAAAAAATTGAGAGGTTGACTATTATAATTGACTCTAAATGATTAAGATGTATATCCATTTTCAAACATAAAAACAAGCATATTTTTTAATTCAAATTCAAACATAACAGCCGGATTCAGACTATGGGTGAATTTGATTTCGTAAAATTCCTTTGTAAGTAAAATAACAAGTTTATTTTTAAAGATGCCCAAACCTGAGTCCATAAGTCACAAATCCCATGTCATATATATTTATAAGGTCTTTTACTGTTTGAGGTTGGGGTTCAATGGTTTTTACTATTTAAAGTATGAGTCAATTTGTTTACATTATAATTGGTTGGGGTCCTTAATTGATGAAAACTGTTATTTGATCGATTTGACCGTCAGTTGACATATTTTTTCAATCAAAATGACTCTTTTACCATTAAATACATTATTATATTTGTACACTATATATTTAATTATTTTAATATATAAAAACATTAAAAAATTAAAAAAAAATGTTTTTTTAAGTATTTTTTATTTAAAATATTTTTAGAAAAAACTATATTTTTTAAAAACAGTGATATATATCTAAAAAATATTTTTAACTATAAATTCTTTTTAAAAATGTTAAAACCTTTTTATATATAAATTGTTTTTTAAAAACTTATTTAAAACGCTTTTAAAAAAACTGTTTTTTTTTTAATATATAAAAGTTTTTTTTGACAATAAACTATTTTTAAAAAAAATTACTTTTTAAGATTAATACATAAAAAAATAGTTTATATATAAAAAAGTTTTTCAAAATTGTTTATATTTAAAAAATGATTAATATATAAAAAATAGTTTTTTTAATTTTTTTTTTGGGCGAAATATAAATTTAATTAATATTGAAGGCAAAAGCCTAAACAAAGATTACATCAGATCAGCCCAAAACAAGACAAATCAAGCCTACAACCAAGCCCAACACTAACAAGGCTATAGGCACACAACCTACAACCAACCTACTAACAGGCCGAAATAGTCACTGCGAATTTTTCTTAAAATGTACATTTTTTCTTTTTGTAAAAAATAGTTAAAAAAGTGTGAAGTTAGTTTTATTATTATTATTCATTATTATTATTATTCAAATAGTTATACATATAACTGTATTTAAAAAAACATTTTTAAATATATAAAAATAGTTTTAAATATATATATATATATATATATATATATATATATATATATATATATATATATATATAACATTTTTTTCTAAAGTGTTTTGTATAATAAAATATTTTGAAAAAATGTTTGTTTTAAAGTTTTTATATATAAAAAAACATTTTAAATGTATAGTGTACAAGTATAATAGTATATATTAATGCATGTAGGGATAAAATGGTCTTTTTGGTTGAAAAATGGCTCAACTAACAGTCACCAACTAACGGTTTTCGCCAATTTTGGATTCCGACCAACTATAATTTAAACAATTTTTTAGAAATATTTTTTATAGATAAAGTTTTTAATGTTTTTATAAACAATTTATAGTTAAAAAACATTATATATATATATAACAATAAAAAATATTTTTTATAAAAAAATATATTGGAAAAATCATTTCTTTTAAAGTCTTTTTGAATGCTTTTGTATATAACAAAACATTTTAAATGTATAGTGTACAAGTTTAATAGTGTATATTAATGTAATTAGGGGTAAAATGGTCATTTTGATTGAAAAAGTGGATCAACTGACGGTTAAATCGATCAACTAACAATTTTGGCCAATTTTGAATCCCAATCAAGTATAATATAACAAATGGATCCAAACTCTAAATAGTGAAAACTACTAGATAGCAATTCTTGAACCTAAGATACATGTCACACTTTTTTTTACACCTGAGGTACATTTATTAAAATACCTATATAACAATCCCCACTTAGACCATCTCTTTATGTTTCAATCCCCGCATCTCATCTTTTGTTAAGCACATTTGCCTCTAACGGTCATCATAAGATATGTACATATACATATATATATATTGTAAAATAAAATTGAGAGAGAAAATTTAGCTTTTCATTTAATTGGTGTTGTATGCTTAAAGGGTATCACCCATATTTATTGTATAAATCATGATATCTCAATAGATCATTTAATAATGAGGGATATCAATGGACATACATATAAATTCATATTTTATAACACTCCCCCTTGGATGTACAATATTTCCACCATTCAATGATTGTTGCCTCATTCAAACCTTACTAAAAAAAACTCAGTGGGAAAAAATCAAAGTGAAGGAAAAAGAGTACGACTTTTGTGATCATTGAATCGGTGTTGGGTGCACTTAGTACTGCCTCGTTAAAACATCTAACAGAAAAAACCAATGGAAAAAATCTAGTTAGAGAAAAAAGATTACAGAACGCATATGTTCAAAATATCACGTTCTTTGATTCCCCCCGATAAAATGCTCCTCGTGATTATGACAATTCTCTGATGATTTAGTCGATGTATTTCCATCTCACACATAACCTTCATAAATATTGCTTTAATTTGGTGAATAGATTTGATAGGTTGTTACTTCAATCTCATTTTTCTCCACAAGTTCGATTTGCATAAGACTTTGGTGAAGAGGGATGAACATGTCACTTTGTAGGATCTATTTGACTTCAAAAGGATAGCTCTTCTGGAATTTATGTATTGCATAACTTTTCTTGAGTTTAAGTACATAGAAAAACTGAAATGTGTTCGTTATATCTTCCTTGATGTAACCTCTTTTATTTCAGATATACATGCATCATTGCCTTCATAGGTAGTCGTAGTAACATGTGTTGCTGGAGGTAAATCATAAGCGCTTTAATTCTTCCTTGCGATGATCACATAGATAACTTGCATCTATATAACTAACTGAACACATGTGGTCAAATATCAAATATCGCATAATATGATTGATATTAGTCTTATGCTTTGCAAGTCAATAATACTTGTTTCTTACAAAGAGATTGACTATAATTATTATATCTGGTATTGCGTGATGTATAACAATATACTAATAACATAAAAATAATGTAATAACAACATACTAATAACTTCTAGACCTAATATTCATTTATCATCCCATTTAGGATGATATGGATATTATAATATCCAAAGATTGGAGACCATGGGTATAAAAAATGGTATGCTTAATATATGTCAAAGCATAACAAAACTTTCAATCCGTATAAAATGAGTGTTTAAACAACATTATTCTCGATCTACAAGTCTAGACAATAACTAATTACCCCAAGGTCATTCATATTTTAATTCCTTATTTGGTTATTTTTCATTTTAATTGAGCTCTTTAGGATCACATCCTTTTGAGGATAATTTTATAATTGCATATTGGCGTATATAATTGTTTTCATACCTTTCCTTAGAAAGATATTTACTAGACGGTTGTACCTATATCCTTTTAGATTACTTTAAGATGTATAGTGAACGTCTTATTCGAATTGAGTAAGTACCCCTTGATTTTTCTTTAGGCAAAGAAAATCTTTCTAGAATTTTTATATGTATTCTTTGTCTAAGTTCTATATAAATAAGCAATTATAATATTTATGAGTCTCATATAATATATTTCATATCTGCTAAGCTAATTAGAGATCTGAAAAAATATTTACGATCGTAATGGGACGGTATATTCACAATCAATTTCGATTTCTTCAGGAAACATTACGCCACAAGTTGTATATTTTTAGCGAGTTTCTTACTCCACTTTCTTATAAACACCCACTCGTTACCTTCAGTGTTAACGTCTCATGGGGTTTGCACTGTAGGTCTAAATAAACGACGTTTATTTAGAGACTCGAATTATGCCATCATGGCATTTTTTCATTTGAGATAATATATTCTTTGTCGACATTCAATTATAGAAATTGGATTTGATTTATGATCGCCCTCTGATTTGTGTTGCTACAACATATATAATTATGTCATCGATGATCATCTTTGGCGATCACATTATTCTGTTGCATATGTATAAAACATAAAAATATCATTAATATTAGGTACCTTTACCTACTTCAGGGGCTTTATAGTCATTTTAGGGACTTGTGGCTTTTCATAGACAATAACCTCTTCAGGGGTTCTTTGAGAAAGTGGACTTTTTGTTCATAACCTCTTCTTAAGCGTTATGTATAACTTTTTCTGGAGCGTCATTTGGGATTAATTTTATCTGATCTCCACTACAAGGGAGTCGAGTAGTTAGAATCTATAGGTTTATCATGCTTTTGACGTGCAATAAATGTATTTATTGACGAATTTATTTTATCCTAGTGGGATAATGATTTTGGCAAGCACATTTTCAACAAGTCCATGTTACTACATGTAATACCCCATATTTTTATGGCTTTTAAATTTAGAGATTTATAAAATTAAATTGAGATATTAATTTAATATTAATCCAGAAATTTATTTTAAATATTTACTAGCGTGACAAGAGTTAGTAATTATTGAAAATTGGTTGAATTGTTCAATATTGCTTATTGAGTAAAGTAATATGTAGAATTGATTTTATTAAAATTGTCACAAGTGAATAAAATGACAATTATGAAAATTTAAGCCGGGACGCGCCTGTGTCATGTCAGGACTAAATTATTATTCATAAAAGTGAATAAATTATAAGTCGCCCTTATGGTCATTTCGAGTGTGCCAATGTGTCCGGAAGGGTCGAAATAGTCAAAATAATGTACCCGGGGGTTTAGTTTGGGTCTCGGAACGTTTTTAAGCCTAATTGACATCCCGAGAGGGTATTATGGACATTTCGTATTTTTGGGCAATTAAACCCACGAATTTTCCAAGGTTATGTCAGCCTTTAGGAGTTTTTCTCTAGGGTTAACAAGAGAAAAATCAAAGAACGGCCATTAGAGAAGAAGTGGGAAAGCTTCCCAAGCAATTCAAGGCAAAAAACTCAACCGTTTGCACCGCCACCACCATCAAATCGTAGATCGCGCGACGGGGAACACAACCATATCACTTCCTTCCACAAATCAGAAACTCAATTTCCAGGCAAGTATCTATCTTGCTTTATTTTTAGTTGATGTCTCAATCATGTTAGTCTAGAGTTGTTTAGAACTTGCTTCATGAAAGAAAGTATAATTTTGAGACTTAAAATCACATGTTGTAGAAGAAGTAATCATATTCTGGACATATAAATCGCATTTAGAGCATAAACCACGAATTTGTATGGATTTAGAAGTAGGAAATCTGGAAATGAATTGGAAGAATTGAAAGAAAAAGAAAAATAGGATTCTTGAAGTTCAGGTAAATTTTACCCATTAAATTGTTGTAATTGATGAATTGGGACATATTTTACGTAGAAAATTATGTGTTCTTGTATATAGTATTTTAGTAACGTTTGTTTGGAGTTTGGGAATGATATATGGAGATTTGGTTGAGGTTGGAGAGGCAAACCCGTAACTGGGTTGATGCAGTTTTCGTCATAACTCGATCGATCGACCCCATTTTCTCGATCGATCGACCCCTCCTGGAAACCTGCATATTCCCCTTATGTTGGTTCAATCTGATTAAAATGTGTAGTAACCCTCGATTATTATTGTTAGAGCATAATGGGATATAAATAGGATCAGTAGGGTCTAGGTAAACTCCGTTGAGTGAGAATTTAATGTAAGATGAAATTAAGGGTTAACGGGGAGTTATTCACACATATGAAGTCATGCGTACATTTAATAAAAGGTCGAGACTTTTAAGGAAGTTAGACCGGAAGGTAAGTCAGAGTGCCTACTGAAATTATACTTAGGGAGATGGAATACTTCGAGAGACGAGAAGTAGGTATGGAGTAACTTATATATATATGAGAATAAAAGTGACAAATCCGTTATGAGAGATAATCAAGTAAAAATGTGCTAAGAGCGGATAATTATAATTATGGGTCGTGAGCGCACATAATTTAGAAATGTGGATATATATATATATATATATATATATATATATATATATATATATATATATATATATATGACTGTGAGATTGTGCCACTACAAGAATTTTGGTATTAGACAACGTTTTAAAAACGTCGATAAATTAAAAAAAAAGTCCGTAAAATAAATTCCGACGTTTTTAATTAATGTCGGCGTTTCCTCAGTCGGGAATTCACAACATTTTCTATAAACGTGGGAAAAATTTATCCCGGCGTTTTTACCGACGTTTTAAAAACGTCGTCTATCTGTTTAACCGCATCCTAATCTGCCACGTTTAATTAAAAACATCGAAATTTTTGTATTACACACACTCTAAAAAACGCCGGGACTTCTTTACTCTTTACAAAATTTATGCCAACAGAAATAGAAAAACGTCGCCAAATATTATTTGTCAATTCACAAATATTAGTCATGTTATGATGATACCAAATTATCAAAACCGTATAATTTGAACTATTTATATTAACTAATCAGCCTTTATATACCATTATCCAAAAAAAAATCAACATCTATAGCGTCAAAAAAGCTATATCCATAAGTCCAAAACGTACAATATCCATATACTAATATTCTACCCCTAGCCTAATACTAAATGCATATCTAACATTCGTGAAAGCTCCTTATCCATGAATATGATAAAATGCTAGCAAAACCTGCAAAAATGAAGAAAAACAAAGTGTCAAAGATGAATAAATCAAAGTTAAAAAAATATTAGGACTTACATTGCAAATTTATCTTCTAGACTACTTGTGTTTCTTTGCCTTCTTTGATGCCACGCGATCCTGAAATAAGAGAGAAAAAATAAATACTTAATCAATAAATCTATTTTCAATTTTTTATATTATATGGCGACATAGAATTACAATTGAAACTATACACAGAACACATACTAATTGTACATCATGTTAACAGAAATTACATGGACATAGTTTAATTTACATTGACAATATATTGGTCCCGGGATCGCGAGGTCAGTTCCTACTAGTTACATTGATTCCGTGCGAGGTGTTGGTGCCACTATCCGAGCCGTACGGGGGTTGTTTTGGATTTTCACCCTCTAACGTCATGTTTTTAATCCTAAGTCTAGATATTCTCAAATTATCATTGTATTCTCAAACCGGGAGCCCGTGATCGCGCAGTCAGTCCCTACGAGTTACATTGATCCCGTGCGAGGTGTTGGTGCCCCTCACGGGGCCGTACGGGGGCTGGTTCAGGTTTTCACCCTCTAACGCCACACTTTTTAGCCTAAGTCTAGATATTCTCAAATTATCGTCGTATTTTGTGCAAGGGGCTGTAATACAATAGTTTAATAATATTAAATTGTCATGGAAAGAAAGAAATGGTGAGGATGAAAAATGAAAAAGGGACGAAGGAATTTTTGTTTGACGTCCGAATGGAAAACATTAAAGAAAGCGATTTTATATTCATTCTATGTGCCACAACAACAACATTGACTTCATGTTGCTTTACCTTGACAAATGCAAACGGATGTGTCTACATTACAACCCAAAGTAAAAAATGATGGACAAAAAATCGCAAAAGGTCACAAAAAAAGAAGGGACTTTAACTACTATTCCACTTTTATTTTTAATGACAATGTTCCTACTATGACAAAAGAATGAAAAAGTTAAAATGTCAAAAAACGAGATTGGTGCAGTCTTTGAAAATGGATTCAACCATAGCTGAAACTTCAAATTCTCTAACTGGCCTAGGAGCCTTGAGTCTCTTTGGTGTAAAAAGCTCAAGGTTACAAACTTTTCTCACCTTCACATAGTGAGGCCCATAATCAACCCATATCAAATCCTTCCCACCTCTACTGAAATTCGACTCCAAGATGATGTTCAATAAGGATTTTAAAAAAAACTAAAACACGTCACTGTTCACACTATCATTTTCTGGGTAATTAGGAAAAATTTCTAGAAGGCATAATACGTAAAATTGAACATACAAGAGACGCAACGTATATTATTCTGCAAAAAATGACATTGTGCACTTGCGTAATTAAAAAAAATGACATTGATGCTTTGAACTAACTTTTTCAGGTTTGAGTTTTGGAGTGAAAGTACGTGACTTTGATAGAATGAAGTTGTAATATAGGGATCCAGAGTAACCAACTTTTTCAATTATGAAAACTCACTGGGAATTTGACCTTCAAAATTGGTGCTGGACAATTTGAGATAACTCAGTTGAGTGAGTTTTCTAAATCCAGATCGCAACTGAGCCGAGTAGAAGTTGTTGCTATCTAAAGTTAAGGTTTGGAGAAAGTGGAGGTTGAAAAGACTACTGGAATCAGTAATTCCACCACTGATGGATTCACTATTAAGATCAAGGCTTATAATATTACCCACACGGTCACATGTTATGCCACCCCATTGACAACAATCTGTGCTTTTGTTCTAGTTTACTAGCTTGGTAGAAATATAAGGATCAAACTTAAGGGAGTTTTTTAGTTGAAGCAGCAATCTGTGATTTGGGCATTAGGATATTGGCCATCAACTATCCATGGCGAAGGATATGGTGCAAAAGGGTATTAAGAACAGACATTGTAATCGTCCTTCTCTCTTATCACGTTAACGAGGCCTCCAAATATATTTTACACTCATCTGAAATCATATCACAACGTCTGAAAATTATTTTCAAGTGCAATACAATTGAGGGATTTACAAAAGGGAAGAAAAGATATACATTTTTTTCTTCATACATCCCACGCCTAACACTATTCTCACATGAATAGTTTTTCCCCTACCAAACCTACTCTACTAATGCAAACCCAAGACTTAAATATGACAACTTATAAAGGGCATGCAAGCAACATAATTATTTGAAGTCTATGTTTTGGAATCCAAAACATAGAATTCAAATAATTCAAATTTTCATAATAGTTTAAGGTATCATGGTTATCTATATAAATCCAAAATTTGGATTTATATAGCTAACCATGATACCTTAAACTGTTATGAAAATTTTCACGTACAAACAAACATGTAATGATAACAGTAAAAAAATAGTCACAGGGGATAAAAACTTTGAATGCTTGATAAATATGTTCTTGATTAGAGTTAGATTTCACAATCCCCCTACGTCATACAAATTGTCTAAGGCTTATATATATATATATATGTGTGTGTGTGTGTGTGTGTGTGCGTGTGTGTGTGTGTGACCTTATGTGTTTAATTTTAGTATGCACTACTAAGTCCTAATAATTTTACATATTTTAATAAGTATGTTGCATTGTATTTAGTTATTCGTAACTTATATTTGATTAGCATTCCTTTCAAATCCTTGATTTTCCAACTATAGTGAATATGTGACCTACTTTGGATCACTGTGTTAATGTGATCGCTGACAAAATTATGAGACACGAACTAATACGAAACCCACAATTGTTCTCAAGTGCGATAATTAATAGCAAACAGATTTTCCCGAATACGAAAGCTATTTTAAAATTTCTATCAAACGATTTACTACCAAATGAAGTTGATAGAAGATAAAAAATAAAAGAAGGGGTGAAAAGTATGCAACAAAATGTTTTGGTAACCATGTTACTGTATAACATGTCCCCAAAATAGTTTTTTATAAATATCACATGATAATAGAATAGGACATATATTTGCATAGAGTTAAGCAATTGTTAGCCAAATCATACTCATGATACATTTAACTTGATGCGTGAAGAAATCCTCCATACCCCACCCAATCAAACCAAATGAAAACAACCTATAATTGATCATATAAAGCTACAGGTTAACAATGTTTATACTGGATAAGCATGAATGAAATGTCATTACTAATGAGCCATCAGCAAAAAAATGGAGCCTCCACCTACGTTAGTATTTATATGAATGACCGTTGTTGTTAGGGAAAGGGAGTAAATTTTATTTTTTCTTAATGCATTTCCTTTGTTAAAGATTTAGCATAAATCACTGAAGAACAACTTCTACCAAAACTCATCAGTTAATTCTCTTGAAACTGATACTGCATTTGATGTCTAATTTTTTTAATTTTGCGAGGATTAAATTAAAATATGTCATTATCTCACCGATTATTTAAAAAAAGTCCAATAATTAAACATCTCTATCTCTACAACCTAAAGAGAGTTTGTCGGGTATTTTTCTTGGTTTTTAGAATCGATGACTCAATCGTTTGTAAACGGAAGCGGGCTTCCGAGTCGGGCTTTGTTCAATTCGGCTCCTGTTTGGGTTGCTGGAGCTGATAGGCTTTCACTCTCGCAGTGTAAGAGAGCCCGGGAAGGGAAAGTGTTCGGTTTGCAAACTACTGTTTGCATACCCTCTGTTTGAGTTGCTGGAGCTGATAGGCTTTCACTCTCGCAGTGTGAGAGATCCCGGGAAGGGAAAGTGTTCGGTTTGTAAACTATTGTTTGCATACCCTCTACAAATAGGGTTGTGGAATTGGGTTCCACGGATGTTATTTTTCAAAGCTCGGATCTCATGAATAAAGTTCGAGCCTTGTTTAATTTCAACGCTGCGGATATGAGTTTGGTGACCGATAATTGTGAGAATGACCCATCTGCACTATGGCTTACAGACCCCTCACCCTCGGTCGTTAATACTGATGTACCACAACTTTCGAGTGGTCAACTGATTTCAAAGCAGATTCCATTTGAAAACAACCTCAGTTCCATCACTTTGACTGAAAATCCCAGTGCTAGTGCTGCTATTCATGCCCATTCATAATCAAAATCACAGGGGTTTTTGAATTTCTCGAAATTTGGGTATAACGAAGGGAATAGTGTAGGGAACGGAAATTTAAATCCCTACAAGCCTGATCAGGGGAGATATTGAACTTCGGGGAAGCTCCTAATAAGAGGAGCTTGTTTTCCAGCCAATCTCAATTTGGTGTTACAGATAACTCCAAGAATAAAAAGATACCATCCAATTCTAGGTGTAGTAATAACGATGAAGGGATGATTTCGTTTACTTATGATCACTCCGATCTTGAAGCGTCGGTGGTTCGAGGGGCTGATAGTAGTGGAATTGTGGAGACGGAAAAAAGGTCAAGAAAACGAGGACGAAAGCCTGCCAATGGAAGAGAGGAGCCAAACCATACTTTTCTTTCATTCTCTTTCCCTTTGGAGCCATGAATAGCGTTAAACTCTATACGATCATCACTCTTTTTCTCGTTCTTCCTATCACAATACAAGCAGGATGTACCTGCGAATCCAAAGCTAAGGATCGAAACAAAACTGAAGCCCTTAAATATAAACTAATAGCCATAGCTTCAATTCTGGTAGCTGGAGCAATTGGGGTGTGTCTCCCAATTGTGGGCAAGATTGTGCCAGCGTTCCAACCAGAAACGGACATATTCTTCCTTATCAAAGCCGTGTGAGTTAAACTAATATACATACATAATATATTAGAACCCGGGTTCTAATATGCATACATAATACATAATACATACATAACTCACAGGGGTTTTATGTTTTGTAATCATAAAATCGCCTGAACACACACACACACACACACACATTTAAAAATAGATGATTTCGTTGTGAGGAGTGTATTTTGTCATTGTAATAAGAGTTTTTTTCACTTTTAGAGCTTACATTGCAACGTAAGAAGCGAATACCCATAAAATTAAGAGTCCCAAACAGAGGCCACGAAATTTTGAACTCAGCATGATCAGTGAACATTGTGAAAATTTTGGAAGGTTTGAAAACTTTCTCGTTTGGAGTGATGGTGATCCTTTGTAGTGATGGTGAGAACCAAAGGACAGTGAACCGAATGTAATATAGCCAAATGAAAAGATTTAACCGGTAGGAGAACAAAGGCAGCCTCTCCATTGGCTAAAAATCTATCTAATCTAGCCCAGATTCTGGCTTATGTATGGATTGACTATTTTAAGCCCAAATTGGTTATCATTTCCAATCCAGTATATGCTTAATAAAACTCTAACCTGACAATAGTTTTGAAGTTGGGATCGTGATATGATTTGTGGCGGTGTTTTCCTTAGTGGTTGCAATTGTTGTTGCGATTGAACCTCTGACCGAAATTGCATCGACGATTCCAATGATGCTAAAGGATCAAGATTGGCTCCATTAGGAACCTATGGGAATACAAAAAAATGTTAGATGTAATGCATGCAAATTAGCCGATTGTACTTGTATAAATCTATAATTAATAATCGTTGACCTGTTCTGTGCTTGAAGACACATCTCGTGGAGATTGAGTAAAACTACCCTTAGCACTCATATGAGCCTCTAGAGCTTCCATCCGAGATTCCATTGCAGATACTTTTTCTTGCATTTGAGCTTCCATCTGCTCTTTCATTTTGGCTTGATTCCTTTCATAGTTTGCTTCCATCTCACGCCGCACCCGCTCATTTTCAGCCTCCATCTCACGCCTCACCCGCTCATTTTCAGCCTCCATCTCACGTCGCATCCTCTCTAACTCCTGTTGATGTCGCGTATCAATATCCCTCCTCTGAGCCTCGGATATCGTATATGATCGGCCGAATACCATACTCGGCGTGACACCAAGACCAAATGTCCACACACGGCCATGCCTTTTAGGTCCCATAACTCGCCCAAGTATGTCATCTCGTGCAACAACCGTCTCTGTAATCTATGGATGTTGCAATTCTAATTCATCCATCTCTTGCTGTAAAAATCAAATCAAGCTATTATTATGAATATCGTTCCAAATCCATTTTCAAATGAAAAATAATGTTTTCTCAAAAGATAATAGACACGTAAACAAAAATCAAGTTGTTTAAATTGTCATTAAAATTCAAAATATACATACAATTAATCGAGCAGCTTCTTCATTAACTTGCCCCTTATCCTTGGTTATATGAGTCTCCTTGTATACCATCTTACGAGTTGGTTGGTGTCCAATTCTTTTAGCAAAGCACAAGATTTCAAGTGTCAAGATATCATCTATTTTCACTTAATTTGTCCGCAATAAAAAAGAACGTAATAATCATTAAAAGTATCAAACTTTTACCTTGTTTTTAACTTGAGCATGACTAGTCCTACCAGATGTGTGTGGCGTTGCCAAACGTGCACAGATGGCTTTGTTCTTTGCACTTTTTGCCTGATATATGGAAAAGACAATTGATATATATCATGTGATGGTGCCGGTGACACTATGCGACACTCATGCTTAGAGTGATAAAACACCAAATCGAAGATAGAATTATGTTAACTATCTTGATAAAATATATCTCTGCTTCACCCGAGTTCCAATGATAGACGAGCGTTTTCCATTGATCTTCCTCAACCCTTGGGGGACAATGCGCCAAGCGTTCCTCATTAGTCCTATATTTACTATAGCCCTCACTTTTTGCTGTGGCCTTCCACTCCTTCCATTTTTTTCTGACGGACTCCATAAGGAATTCTCTCATCTCATTTGTGGCATTTGTATTGTCCTATATTAAACAACATGTTAGAGAACTAAACCACAAATTCGGAACCAAAATAATCATTCCCTGTTATTTTAGATTGAACAAATGAAAATCAAATGTTTATGCAAATTATGGTTACATTAAAGAATGATCAATTTATGATTGTAGTTTTTATAAAACTACCTCCACAAGTATGTATAAAATTACCCCTATATTTATCTTCATGTTTAGTGATAAGTGAAGGTATTATGAGAAATTGAAAATATGACAACCCACAGCTTTATGTAATAGTATATGATACCGTGATATGAGTCCAAATTCCATTTTTTGCTTCTTTTGAAACATGTCTCCAATCAAGGAATGTCAATGGTGCTAACTCTCCATTGCGTGCTAAAACCCCCAAATTTGAAGCAAGTTTAGATACTGTCTTCTCAATGGGTTGTCCATGCTCATTCACCTCGATGTTTAAAATTCCACCATCTTCACCCCACCCGCTATGCATTAACGTGGGGCCTCGAAATCTTCTTTGCTCCTCCTCTGCCTGATCGGAATTAGGATCTAAGTATCATATAAGCGAAGATAAAAATTAATAATTTTGTTATATATAGACATGTAGATAAAAATTACTGATTTTGTACATTAATTTCAGTAATCTAATTTAGGTACGGGAATTCAGTAAGTCATTTTTTTGTACATCCAACCAAAACCAACCACAAAATCAGTTGTGTAATATTAGTTTGCCTTACTTGCGGCATGATCTTGTTGTTCACTATTTCCTGGCAACAGAGGGCTAAATGGTGTAGTAGCAGCGTTAGTAGGTGGCCAATTCGATGGAGGTTGAGGCATGACAAATGGTCTTTGATCTATGTGCTCTTATAGCTCACTAGGTAATGGCATCGCTCCTCTAACGTGTTGGGTCTGAGATCTACTTGTTGTCATCGTGATGTACAAAACAAAAACAAACATTAATGTTAGTTATACTACGGATGAATATATCTAATAGAGATAAAGTAGCAAAAACAGCGTACTTTCACAAGATATAGATATATTTAACACATTTTTGTATAAAATGCAACAAATGGGAGAGTTTAGATTTAACACATGTTGTCAAAATATATAGCGAGCGCGCACGAGAGAGAGAGAGAGTCAAAATAAACAGTTGTCACAAGTAGGTTCTTATTATTTCAATTGTTGTCCGTTGCGACACATAAGAATACGGACTTAAATACAGAACCCATTATTATTACATTAAAGTAGTCCTCTTATTTTTATCTTAATACAGAACCCAATATTTGCAATTTCACAAAGCCCTATAAATTTAGACGTTGAGAAATATGTGTGGCTAAATTGGACGTGACAAGTGGATATAACTATGTGCTTTGATACCATAGTAATGTTAGAGCTAATTAATAATGAGTGCGGAATCCCTTTTTTTTTATGTAATGAGGTGCAAGACTTAAATTCAAATGCTAAGTTTTAAATTCTCAATATTTTAAAAATCAAGAATGCACAAGTTGGAAGTTGGAACTTCAACTGCACAAGACACCTGGTATTAACTACCAACAGAAAAAAAAAATGCAACCACCCCAATTAGACACTCTGTTATAAACTACACCAACAACTCTCCACACTCAACCACCCCATCTCTCCACTTTGATCTGATCTTTTGATCTTCAAACAAATACTTTATATGTGACATACGACCACCAAATCAATCGCTGCTAAGAAAACATAACAATAACCTCACTTAAGTTCCCATAGTCTAAGAGCATTTCAGGTTAGGTAGTGAAAAATCATTCCATGTAAAACGTTGACAGATTTGTTAAACATGGATGTGTAAAACGTTGACTAAAACTTCGTTTACTTAATGCGACAAGATCTTTCTCATCAACTATATATATACGTGATCAATCCTATGCATTGTACACTAAATAAGAATATATTTCTGCAGTCGCTGCAGCACCTCGCATGGGAGCCTCCTTACTTCGTCTCCATTTCCATGATTGGTTTGTTAATGCAAGTCACTATTTCTGGACAGGTAGTGCAAAACCATTCCACGTAGCTTGTTTGTCATTCCGCATTAGCTTTTCCCCAAAAATAATTCTAGACTCATACTTGTATACGACTCCAAGAAGTGACTTTACTGATGTGAAACAATGCATTTGTTGGAATGTAGGATCTGAGTAGGACTTTTTATCTTTCATTCCACACACCAACCAATGCATTGTTGTCACATTAGCGGAATCAATTACTCTATATGTCAATTATGCAAATGCACAAAATAATCAACCCCAAACGCATTGGCAAATCAAATAGCCGGACTGAAGCTAAAAAAGAATTAGGACAGACTGAAAAAAAAGAAAGAGCAGGACTGAAAAAGAATTAGGAGCAGAATATCAATCGGGATATATATATAAATGTTGTTGATCTATATAGTATTCAAATGATGCTTACTGATATTGTAAGCTAGGATCCTCCTGCCAACCTTTCTCTACTTTTTGTTAAGAACAAGGGCAAGATTGCAAAGCTCCTCAAATAAGTAAAAAAATTCAATAATTAAAAGAGAAAAGTTGAAGTTTTACATCCTGTTGATTCGTCTATTTGATAATAGTCATGTGATATTGAACAAAACTTATTGTAGAGATTAAGCCTCTACTTAGCAAATGTAATTTCACCTAGAACATCCTGACGATTCACCCTACTATATTTAAAGCACTTCCAAATTCATCTCCTGACATTTTAGTGACAGGAGAGATTTGATCACGTGGATGCATAATAAGGGAAATCATGATGGCTATATTGCCTCTAGAAACATTGAGTGCATTGATGAGCTTCTTCATTTTTAATATTTCAATGTTCTTATCGATTTCATGATCAAATGACGCCGTAAGGTAACAAAGAGTGCCGAAACAGTAACGAAATTACCTGCAATCATACCATCATAAAAGCAACCCACACTTCGAATATAAATAGGCATAATATTTGAACAAAATAAGAAATAAAAATAATCCAATGAAGTGGAAGACCCCAATTTTAAAATTGAATGACACCTAGAACAGACTGATAAGCTCGATTCTTCATTAGCAGAAAAAGGAGCACAGCTGAGCTTACTCATTAATGGAACCGACCATTTAAACACTACAAGACATAATATATATGCCAACGTTTTTTTTTTGGGGGGGGGGGGGCATTTTAGTAAAACTTCGGCGTAGTAAAATTACCGACGTTTATTGCAAAAGGTGACTAAAATGCTTCAAATGGAATTATTCCAGTGGCTTATAAAGTGTGAGACTACTTAAATGGAATTATGGGAATCACTCAAGTGCCTTCATCAATTTAGTGGCTACCCACATTATTTTTTTTTTCACTTGCATAATTGGGCACCTTCAAAATCCAAATGCTTCAAATGCACATACATGATTTTCGAGCAAGTAGAGAACATATAACAATAATGACTAGAAATAAAACCACAATAGATTACTAAAATCTAACATTAATAAGAATAATGAGTAAAAGAAATCAACAAAACCAAGACGTCTTTATATGCAACCTATTAAGAAAGTTCAATTAATATGAATGAGTAGAAAAAACAATTCAAAATCAAGTTATCATTACAAGTTCAAATGCCTATCTAACAAAATTATCTAATCATCTTCATCTGTCTCCACTTGCGTTTCCATATCTACTGTTATTCCAGTAACGCCTTGCCTGACCCAACTAACATCGCCATCACGTGTGAATGGTGTGTCATCTAGATGTTGGTCGCTCCATACCTCCGTTTGATCTATCATAGTGCCTTGGGTTGTATATTGCTGTCCAAATACATCGAAAAATTCTCTAGGCTTTGTCTTAATTACAATATTCCAATCTTCCTTCATTGGGTCTTGTACGTAAAATACTTGTTTCGCCTGAGATGCTAGTATGAAAGGCTCATCATTTATTTGGTGCCTTGGATACAAGAACTGCTTGAAATTTACAAGTGTGAATCCAAAATCATCTTGCGCAATGAGACCTCTATTGTTGTCAACCCAGTCACACTTGAACAACACAAACTTATAGTCTTTAGAATAATACAATTCAATGATATCCGTCAAAACTCCATAGAAATTAACATCTCCTGATACGGGATTCCTATCTCTAGCACTTGCATAACTTTCAGCAAGTGCATTTAGCATGACTCCACTATTTTGTGTCGTTCTTTTCCTCAGCCTGATATACCCGTTTATACCCTCAACCTGGACGAGGATTACCTCCAATACGGACGACCCTACGAGGGGACGACCCTTCACCAGCCCCCAGCTGGTCACCACCAGGCCCAAACGACCATACGAGGGGCCGACCCTCCACCAGGCTCCGGACGACCCTACGAGGGGCCGACCCTTCCCCGGGCTCCGGACGACCCTACGAGGGTACGACAGTAAGAGGCCAGAATTAAGCCAGACTCACTACCGGAAGGAACTTTGCCCTCGGCCTCGGCTCATAGGCCGAGGGTGACATCATGACAACGCGTGGCTTGGGACACGCGTGGAACAGTGCGCGTGAGGCTCACATGGCACGTGGCAGACCGTTATAACAAAATCACACCCTCACGTGAGGGAATATTATGTCATCATTTGGCATCTACAGGTGTCAACAGGGGGTTGGCTGGATCGTCATTCACATGCACCATGCATACTTGGGGGGTACACTACACCCCCCAAGACCTATATATACTTGTCACCTACAACCCTACAAGGGGATCAGATTATTGCAACCCTAGCTAGAACTCTGCTTGTATACACAGTAGAGAGAGAGAGGAGTAAGAGCTTATGCGCATTATATCCAAGGCCATTAGTGCCCATACCTAGTGGATCACACACTCACAGTGGATGTAGGCCAAATTGGCTGAACCACTATACATCAGTCTTATTTCCTCTTATACTCATCCCCTTCTACACACTTACACACTTACACACCTATACATCTCTATGGCTGCCATGGCTACTACTGTTTGAGCTCACTATCACTTATCTGGTGGTGCTGAATCTTAGCATCATCAGTTTGGCGCCGTCTGTGGGAAGAGAAGACATCTCTTCCGTAGCATAGCTTGACCTCATTGGGCACTCTGGTGGTGAACCCACGCTCCCCCTGAGAGGAGGTGTTTCACCATTGAAAGAGACCCACTAAGGTTCTCAAGCTTACCGGTCTTTTCTTCAGGCCAGCTTTTCACAGCTCAAACACATGGCACCTGAAATGCCACCACCACCTCTTCCCCCGCCGGATGAGGGGGGAAGACCCAGTTCCAGCCAGCCACCACCTCAGTCTGAGATGGCTGATGTGGCAGCAACCCTAAAGTCTCTGGCAGCCAGCCAGCGGATGATGCAGGAGCAGTTCACAGCTCTAAGTCAGAACATACTGAGACCACCAGGGGTCTCACCTGAGATGATTACTCCGGCAGCAGCTCCAGGACAGCATGAGGCCAGGGGACCACCCCAGGCACCACGTAAAGACCTGCCAACCCCTCAGCAGCGTAGGGATGTTGCTGACCCCCGGCGTTTACGCATGGGGAGGCAAGGAAACCCTTGCCCTGAGGACAGGTATGACGATCTGGAGGGAGAGGAGGCCCCGGTAGAATGCTGGGAACCGTATGAAGTCTCCAACAACACTGTACGACCCCTCCAGGATAGTAGAGGAAAGTGCGTGAGACCAAACCCTGATGACCGCCCGAGAGGCTCTGCTTTTGACCGCCTGAGCAGGGGGTCGGCCTTCGAGAGGCTGGGCCCAGTAAATGACCTGCGGGATAAGCTGTCCAGGTCGAGAAGTGCTGCGAGATCTAGGAGGGAGGCAGCAGAGGGCCGACCCCAAATACGGGATGATGGCCAAAGGGAAGTAAACAGCCGACACAGGCCTGCTGCAGTGGAACCCCCCATCCACCTCCAAGAGGCAGCGGGGGATAACATCGGCCACGCTGACCCTGTGAGGCCCTGGAATGACTCAATCCAGCGGTTAGAGGATAAGATTGGCGACATACTAAAGAACCGAGACCCTCTTCAGAGGGGATACACCATAGGCTCACCATTTGTGGCAAAGATAGTCAACTTCCCCACGCCATCAAAGTTCAAGCCTCCTGTGGTCACCCCAAGATACGATGGGAGCACCAACCCTGTCCACCACGTGGAGATGTATCAATCGGCGGCAGACATATACTCTATCTCAGATGAGATGAGGTGTCGTGCCTTCTCTGGTACCTTGACAGGGGCTGCACATGTCTGGTACACGTCTCTTCCAAAAAATTCCATTGAAAACTTCAAGCAGTTGGCAGACCGGTTCATCCACAACTTTTGCTTCGGGGTGAGACCACAGAAGAAGACCACACACCTGCTCTATGTTAAGCAGGGAAAGAATGAGACTCTGAGAGACTACATAGCCAGATTCAATAAAGAGAAGCTGGAGGTGGAAGACTATGAGGAGAGCATAGCTATGACAACCCTGATTGGAGGGCTCCAAAAGGGGAAGCTATTATGGAAGCTTGCCGAAGACCCTCCGAGGACGATGGCTGAGCTGTTGTCAACAGCAGGGAAGGTGATGAACGCCGAAGAGGCGATGGCCACAAAACATGAAGACGAAAAAGGAGGTGCAAGCGGGGGCAAGTACCCTAAGAAGAACAAAGAGGGGAAGAAGAGGTCCACGGATGATAAGTTCGTTGGTTACACCCCTCTAACGGTCAACTGTGAACAGATCCTCAATGAGATAAAGAGTGACCGGTCCCTGAAGTGGCCTGAGAAGCTGAGGACAGCCCCCGGCAAGAGGAACAGGAACCTGTGGTGTGAATTTCACCAAGACCATGGTCACGTAACAGACAAATGCTTTGCTCTGAAAGATGAGATTGAGAAGATGCTGAAAGAAGGGAAGCTCAGAAAATACGTGGACCGAGAGGCCTTCAAGAGGGGCCGAGGGGACGACCCCAGAAAAAAGCGAGTTGATGCATGCAAAGAAGGTCCTCAAAAAAGAGGGGACGACCCCTATGATGATGAGGACGACCCTGACCTCCCGTCGAGAGACGACCACGGTCCTGTCAAGAGGCTCAATATGATCTCGCTCGGTGTAGGAATGATCTCCGGGGGTTTAGCAGGAGGAGGGTCTGAGGTCGCTGACAGGAAGGCCCATGTTGCTGAGGCTAAGGCAGTGACGAAGGTGGTGCACTCAACCTTCCTAGAGGTCAAGTCAGAAAAAAGGAAGAAGGTTGACATGGACACTTTGATAGTGGGATTTTCAAGGATGGACTTCAAAGGCCTCTTGGCCCCGCATGATGACCCTCTCGTCATCACTACCAGGGTGCACGGGTGCGAAGTGCCGAGGATCCTGGTAGATGGGGGCTCATCCGCAGATGTGATGTTTTGGCCATGCTTCAAGGCCTTGGGCCTCAGTCGTGCCAGACTTGTCCCATACCATCATCCATTGATGGGGTTCAGTGGGGAGAAGGTTCACCCCCTGGGAATATATGAGGCTGATGTCAGGATGGGGGACGAATGGCCGCAATGGCTCACCAAGAGGGTCAGTTTCTTTGTGCTCGATGAGCATGTGTTTTCGGCATACAACATCATACTGGGACGTGTGGACCTCAAGGGGTTTGAAGCTGTGCCGTCCACAGTCCACCAGATGGTTAAGTTCCCTACCCCTTACGGGGTGGGGGAAGTTCAGGGAGACCAGACGACAGCGAGAGAGTGCTACTACAACTCCGCTGAAGAAAGGGAGGCACACAAGAGGGCTACAGCCACTTACAACATTGATACCCTAGACCCCAGGGACGAGACGAAGCTCAAAAAAGGAGAGGCCGCTGAGGAGGTAGAACCCATCATCCTCGATGAGGATGACCCGGGAAAAACCGTCCAAGTTGGCAAGTATCTGAAGCCCAGTATCAAGGAAGACCTCATCAAACTGTTGAGGAGAAGGCGAAGCGTCTTCGCGTGGAGTCATGTAGATATGCCAGGGATCGACCCTGAAATCATGTGCCACAAAATCAATGTGGTAGAGGGAGTGAAGCCGGTAAAGCAGAAGAGGAGGATTTACTCTAGAGAGAAGTATGAGGTCATCATGGATGAGGTTAAAAAGTTACAAGACGCTGAGTTTATCAGGGAGGTCATCTACCCTGAATGGCTGTCCAACGCAGTCATTGTCCCAAAGGCCAACGGGAAGTGGCGGATGTGTGTGGACTTCACAGACCTCAACAAGCACTGCCCCAAAGACAGCTTCCCTCTCCCTCGCATTGACCAGATGGTAGACGCTACCGCAGGCCATGAGCTCATGAGTTTTATGGATGCCTACTCAGGGTATAACCAGATCTTCATGAACCCTGATGACTCGGAGAGGACTGCCTTCATCACTGATAAGGGGACATACTGCTATAGGGTCATGCCCTTTGGTCTAAAAAATACGGGGGCAACATACCAGCGCCTCGTAAGTAAAATGTTCGAAGACCAAATTGGGAAGTCTATGGAGGTCTACGTGGATGACATGCTGACCAAGAGTTTGAAAGCAGAGGATCATGTGGCAGACCTGGAGAGGACCTTTAATACGATGGACAAGTACCAGATGAAGCTTAATCCGGCCAAGTGTGTCTTCGGGGTCGGAGCAGGGAAGTTCTTGGGGTTCATTGTCAATCAAAGAGGCATCGAGGCCAATCCTGAAAAGATAAAGGCCCTTATTGAGATGAAGACCCCCAAGTCCATTAAAGACGTTCAGAGGCTCACAGGGAGAGTGGCTGCCTTGAACAGATTTGTGTCAAGGGCCACAGACAGGTGTCTACCATTCTTCAAGATCCTCAGGAAGGCCTTTGAATGGAGTAAAGAGTGTGATGAGGCTTTCAAGGAGCTAAAATCATACTTAGGGTCTCCCTTGCTGCTGTCACGGCCCGTGAAGGGTGAACGACTTTACGTGTACCTCGCCGTCTCAGAGTCTGCCATCAGCGCAGCCATTGTGAGAGACGAGGACGGAATACAGAAGCCTGTATATTTTAACAGCAAGGCACTCCAGGGGGCAGAGCAAAGATACCCGAGGATGGAAAAGTTGGCCTACGCCTTGATCCATGCCTCAAGGAAGATGAAACCATACTTCCAGTCCCATACTATGGTCATCCTTACTGACTTTCCTCTTAGGCAGGTCCTACACAAGCCTGAAAAATCAGGAAGGCTAATGACCTGGGCTATAGAGCTAGGGGAGTTCGATATTGTGTATCAGCCTAAGACAGCCATTAAGGGGCAAGCGATGGCAGACTTCGTGGCTGAGTTTACTTGGGAGAGCGATGAAGCCGAGGGTGAGACCCCCGGGGAGACAGATATACAACAAAACAGGATCATCGACACGCCTGCAGCCAGGGCTGAGACAAGTACCGCTAAGAGGAAAGCAACCGAAAACGAAGAGGGAAGATACATCTTTAGACAGGGGTCCCTCTCCGAGGGAAGTTTCTCAGAAGAAAAGACCATGTGGAGACTCTTCGTCGACGGGTCCTCTTGCGAAAGCGGGAGCGGAGCTGGACTGATAGTATCAGCACCCGACGGCACAGACATCGAGTACGCCCTGAGGTTCAATTTCAAAGCCTCCAACAATGAGGCTGAGTATGAGGCCTTAATAGCTGGCCTTTCCTTGGCCAAATCTCTTAGTGTCGGCCAAATTTTGGTTCACAGTGATTCGAGGCTGGTGGTGAATCAGATACTAGGAGCCTATGAGGCCAAAGACGAGAGGATGGCGAGGTACCTTGAGAAGGTGAGGTCATTGCTGAAGGACTTTAAAGAAGTGAAATTCAAGAGGATACCTAGGCTCGACAATGGCCGTGCTGATGCCCTTGCAAGGTTGACCTCAGCTACTAGGAAAGACATAAGGAGGACAGTCCCGGTAGAAATCTTGCTTCGACCAACTATTGAAGACGTCGAGGGAACACTTGGCATTTGCATGAATGTTTCTCAAGAACCGTCATGGATGGATCCTCTGATCAGATACATTAAAGGGGGAGAGATGCCAGAAGCAAGCCAAGAAAGGAAGAAGCTGAGATACAGGGCTGCAAAGTTCACTGTCATCGGAGACACGCTGTACAAAAAGGGGTTCCTACTCCCCTTACTTAGGTGTGTGCATCCCTCAGAAGTCCCTTCTATTCTGCAAGATGTGCATGAAGGGTCGTGCTCAAGCCACATTGGGGGTAGATCCTTAGCGAAGAGGGTGGTCACCCAGGGCTACTGGTGGCCGACCTTGGGGAAAGATGCCGCAGCATATGTAAAGAAGTGTGACAAATGCCAGAGATTTGCCACCATCCCTCACCAGCCCCATCAGCCTCTCACCTCCATTACATCCCCATGGCCGTTCGCAGTGTGGGGGATTGATTTGGTAGGACCATTACCGAGAGCAGTCAATAACTATCGGTTCCTCATCGTAGCAATTGACTACTTTTCAAAGTGGGTAGAGGCCGAACCGATGGTCACGATCACGGAGCAGAATACCTTCCAGTTCATCTGGAAGAATGTGATATGCAGATATGGTCTACCCAACACCCTCATCTCGGATAACGGGACCCAGTTCAAGAATGCCTCTTTACAGAAGTACTGTGAGAGGGTAAGTATCAAACAATTTTTCTCCACCCCAGGCCGACCTCAGGCCAATGGGCAAACCGAAGTTACGAATAGGACAATCTTAGATGGGATTAAGAAGAGGCTTGAGGAGGCAAAAGGAAGATGGGTCGAGGAGTTATATGCAGTGTTGTGGGCATACAGGACGACAGTAAGGACCTCTACTGGGGAGACCCCCTTCATGTTAGCTTATGGATCAGAAGCAGTCATCCCCACCGAGGTCGAGTTTCCCACTCATAGGGTCCAAATGTACGACCCCCAGGGAAATACGGAAGAGAGGAGACTTGATCTGGATTTGATTGAGGAAAGAAGGGAGGATGCTGAGATAAGGCAAGCTTCCTACCAGCAGAGGACCGCAAGGTTTTACAACCAGAGGGTGAAACAGAGGCCAATCGCAGTAGGAGACTTGGTTCTCAAAAGGACTTGGCAGAAGCCCAATAAACTCCATCCTAATTGGCACGGCCCCTATAGGGTCACCGATGAAGTTGTCCCTGGGACCTATAGACTAGAAAACCTAGAAGGGGAACCATTTTCCAACTCCTGGAACGCAGATCATTTGAAGAAATACTACCAGTAGTGTTGTAAGGTCTTGATAGACCATAGTTGTAATAGGAGTTGCTCCAGTAGAACACTTTGGAAAAATCAATAAGAAATATCAGTGTTTCCCTCATCTTGTGGTTATCAGTTCTAGCACGCATGGAAACATCTACAAAAATCCATTAATTTGGAAAGTTGATCCCTCGGCTATAATGGGGACCAGTGGAGTGGACGACCCCACCACTGTCCTCAAGAAAGACGAGGGAAGACTTTAAAACCATTAATTTGGTAAGTTGAACCCTAGGCTATAATGGGGACCAGTGGAGGGGACGACCCCACCACTGTCCTCAAAAAAGACGAGGGTAGACTTCATTTAAAAACCATTAATTTGGTTACTTGAACCCTCGGCTATAATGGGGACCAGTGGAGGGGACGACCCCACCACTGTCCTCAAAAAAGACGAGGGTAGACTTAATTTAAAAACCATTAATTTGGTTACTTGAACCCTCGGCTATAATGAGGACCAGTGGAGGGGACGACCCCACCACTGTTCTAAAAAAAGACGAGGGTAGACTTGATTTGAAGCCATTAAGTTGGTAAGTTGAACCCTCGGCTATAATGAGGACCAGTGGAGGGGATGACCCCACCACTGTCCTCAAGAAAGACGAGGGTAGACTTGATTTGAAGCCATTAAGTTGGTAAGTTGAACCCTCGGCTATAATGAGGACCAGTGGAGGGGACGACCCCACCACAGTCCTCAAGAAAGACGAGGGTAGACTTAACTTAAAGCCATTAAGTTGGTAAGTTGAACCCTCGGCTATAATGAGGACCAGTGGAGGGGACGACCCCACCACTGTCCTCAAGAAAGACGAGGGTAGACTTAACTTAAAGCCATTAATTTGGTTACTTGAACCCTCGGCTATATTGACGACCAGTGGAGGGGACGACCCCACCGCTGTTCTAAAAAAAGACGAGGGTAGATTAAATTGGGTAACTTTAACCCTCGGCCATAATGAGGACCAGTGGAGGGGACGACCCCACCACTGTCCTCAAAAGAGACGAGGGTAGACTTCATTTAAAAATCGTTAATTTGGTTACTTGAACCCTCGGCTATAATGAGGCCACATGAGGGGACGACCCCACAGTGGTCCTCAAGAAAGACGAGGGAGGGGTTAGTAGCATCAACAGAGCAAAGCAACAAGGAGCAAACCATAAAAGAATTAAGTATGGAAGACAACAATTATGGAAGAGACTGGTATTAATAAAACATAAGTATCAAGTGTTTTTACAAGGCCTTTGAACAAAAATACAAAAACGAGGGTATGGGCTACAGGCAGCCACCCTATGGGACGACATCAGAGGGCAGGGCCTCAACATCAATGGGAATGGTCTCCTCAGTTACCAGCACCGGATGATCTTCAGATGTACCAACCCCCTCGATCTGGACTTGGGACTCCACCTGGTTGAGGGCCTCGGCAATTAGGGGGTCGTCCAGTTGAACACCCTCCAGTGAAGGGCGAACAGAGGAGACGACATCGCCAAATTTGAGGACGACCCATCGGCAGGCCGTCCTAATCACCCTTTCTAGATATTCAAGGCCGAAGACCTGAAATTCATCTGAGGTCTTGTATGCCTCAACAGAATCAGCCTCGGCTTTCCTGATGGCTGCTTCCAGATCAGTCTTATGCTGGGCCTCCAGATTGATCAGAGCCTCATCCCTATCCTTGATGATCAATTCCTTGGCTTGCAAGTCGGCATCGTGCTGCCTCATCAGCTCATCTAGGACCCTAGCATGCTCGGTCCTGGCACTCTCAAGCTCAGCCCTCACAGTGTCAAGCTCAGTCTTTGCTGTATCTAGCTCTGCCTGCAACTCAGCCTCATGTTGAATGGCCCTCTCAGCTTCGTGAAACTTTTGTTGATTCTCGGCCATCCACTTGGTGGCTGAGGTCAAGGCACAGACAGACTGCAAGAAAAAAATGAAGAAATATCAAGGGGGGCCGAGGGAACAGTTAGTGAAATTAAAGAAGGTCAAGACCAATACCTGAGCAAGGGAGTGCAGACCGTAGTCGTACACTTTGGCTGGTGGCATCTTTGCCAAGAACTCGAAGTCAGAGGCCGACGGTGCAGAGAACATCGAGGCCTTGGCTGCCCTCAGGTTGGCAATAAGAGATGAGGGGTCGGCCCTCAAATGGGACAGATTTTGAGATCAGAAGGCCCCCATGTTGGACGAGGAGGTCGTCCCCTCAAAGGCTTCGACCCTTGCCCTCGTCCTTGGATCAGGCCGATGCTCAACAGGAGCCTCAGGCTCCTTCCTTTTGTGGCTATCGGCTGTCGGCTCAACAACCGTCGGCCCTGAGGCCCTTGTCTTCTTGGGAGCTTGCTGAGGCTCCTTCCCCTTCTTCTTTGACAGACCAGCAAGTAGGCTTGGAGCAGTCATATCCCAGAGGTAATCTGACACACCTGCAGGACGACCTGAAAAGGATACGATGCATCAGAAAAATACAGAGATAAACGGGAAACACTTCAAAAAAGTAAAAAATAGAAAACGTGCTGTATCACTCACATAGTTCCGTCAGAGGGCCGACCCTCAAACCAGCTTCTTTGAGGTACCGGGGGGTCATCAAATCTTCGAACTTTGGGATATCACCCCCTCTCCCTCGTCCCCTCAGATACTCAACAATATCCCTTTCCTCCAAGCTAAGTCCGGGGTCTGACCATGCTTTCATTGAGGGATTAGACCATTTGTTAGGGACCCTCGGACCGTCGGCAGAAGGGGACGCCTCGGCAGAGCTCTCCCATGCCCCAGATATGAAGAAGAACCTCTTTTTCCAATCATGATTGGAAGTTTGAGCCAAGTGGAGCAGCTTCTTCTCAGACCTTCTCGCCCCTAGATGATAGTATCCGGGCTGTTTAGATGAAGAGGTGATATTGTAGCAGGCCAAGAACACGTCGGACGAGGGCTCATCAGTGAAAGAGTTTTTCCACAAAGAGATATACCCCAGAATCGTCCTCCAAGAGTTGGGTGGAAGTTGCGAGGGGGAGACGCCCAAAGCCGACAGAATATCTACAATAGCAGGATGGAAAGGAAGTCTGACACCTACTTTGAACATTTGCTCGTAGACTGCAACCTCTCCCTCTTCACCCTCAAAAACCCTCTCAGCCTCAGAGGGCACCCTCATAGTTACCCCAGAGGGCACTCCGTAAATATGCCTCCATATCAGAAGGTCCCTATCCCTAACAGAGGAGATAAAAGACGAGGCATGGGAGGTATCAACCTCATCATCTGTATCGTCGTCCTCGTCCTCACCCCCTTCCCCCTCATCACCTGCAGGAGGACCCTGAGGAAAAGCCACTTGGAAGGCATTGGGGGAAAGAGTTGTCACAGGGACAGCCTCAGAGGGGATCGTACCCTCGGCCTCTCGGGGAGGGCTAAGATCAGACGTGTCCCTTCTACCAGACGTCCCGGCACCAGTTGGAGAGAAGGCTCTCTCGTCCATTTCGCTTAGTTTGGGAGTGTCGGCCGGACGAGATGACGACCCGCAAGACTCAGAGGGTTCAGATGGTCTGATGGTGGCAAGAGGAATGGGAAAGATGGGTCGTACCCAATTAGGGTCGGCCCCTCGTCTCCTCTCTTCCTCTTCCTCTATTCGTCTGATCTCGGCAAAGAGTTTTTCTCTCAAGGGTGGGAATTCAGACACTAGGTTGTAAAGCCTCCTAAGCATTAAAGGGAAGACTCTACACTTGACTAATTTAGCTACAAACAAGTGGGGAATTGACCAGGTTTGACTTTTGGATTGAACAAAGAACTTAAAGGTTTCGTCAAGAACGATCCAAGAACCAGTTACCGGAGAAGACACCGGAAAAAGCCAAAGGGAACTCGAAGCTGATGTAACCCTATGACCCTAAAAAACAAACAGAAATGAAGACAAAAGAAAGCGCTGGGTGAAAGAGGTTACCTGATGAAGAGAAGGGCAAGAACGCTGCTAGGACCTGAAGGTTTGAAGGCTGAAAATGGTGGAGGAAACTGGTTCTAGAGAGAGAGAAGGCCTGGGCGCAAAGAAGAAGAAGAAGGAGAGAGAGAGTTTGAAAATTCCTTAAATACTTTGGCAATAAGTGGACCCCTTTACCAAGAAAGGTATAATTAGGGCACAAGGCCCCAAGTGCACTGCGCAGCCGCCCTGCCTTGGAAACTGGAACAGCAATGAGTACCTGCCCAGGTGTCACTCACCTAACTGATCATACATGCATCTCATTTAAATCACTATCCCTCAGCCATCTCAGCAGCACCTATGGCTAAGGGCTGGGGGGTGATTGATATACCCATTTATACCCTCAGCCTGGACGAGGATTACCTCCAATACGGACGACCCTACGAGGGGACGACCCTTCACCAGGCCCCAGCTGGTCACCACCAGGCCCAGATGACCATATGAGGGGCCGACCCTCCGTCAGCCTCTAGACGACCCTACGAGGGGCCGACCCTCCACCAGGCTCCGGACGACCCTACGAGGGGCCGACCCTTCCCCGGGCTCCGGACGACCCTACGAGGGTACGACAGTAAGAGGCCAGAATTAAGCCAGACTCACTACCGGAAGGAACTTTGCCCTCGGCCTCGGCTCATAGGCCGAGGGTGACATCATGACAGCGCGTGGCTTGGGACACGCGTGGAACAGTGCGCGTGAGGCTCACATGGCACGTGGCAGACCGTTATAACAAAATCACACCCTCACGTGAGGGAATATTATGTCATCATTTGGCATCTACAGGTGTCAACAGGGGGTTGGATGGATCGTCATTCACATGCACCATGCATACTTGGGGGGTACACTACACCCCCCAAGACCTATATATACTTGTCACCTACAACCCTACAAGGGGATCAGATTATTGCAACCCTAGCTAGAACTCTGCTTGTATACACAGTAGAGAGAGAGAGGAGTAAGAGCTTATGCGCATTGTATCCAAGGCCATTAGTGCCCATACCTAGTGGATCACACACTCACAGTGGATGTAGGCCAAATTGGCTGAACCACTATACATCAGTCTTATTTCCTCTTATACTCATCCCCTTCTACACACTTACACACTTACACACCTATACATCTCTATGGCTGCCATGGCTACTACTGTTTGAGCTCACTATCACTTATCTGGTGGTGCTGAATCTTAGCATCATCACCGAACACCATTGATAATATACCCCGTGAATCTTTTTGATTTTTTTAAGGGGCCCAAAGCTAACATCCGAATTTCTTGTGATAGTTCTATGTTCGTTGTCTCAAGTAACTTTTGCACCTATTTGACATTTACAAAAACTATGTTAAACTGCATGCTTTTGTAATAATATAATTAAAAGTATAATTTAGTTTCAGCATGAATATTACTTACATGATCTTTAAACCACGAATGAAATGTTTCATTATGAATGCGATCCACGCTATGTGGTCTAAGACGAGAATTACTCCTAATTGACGCACGGTGAGTCCTACATTAAAATGAACCATTACACTATTTTTACATGATTAAAAATGGGAGAAATTAATTAATTAGGATACTTACTCTCGAAATGGAGCAATTACATCTGTGTTGACAAGCACATAGCGATGTGCCTGTACATATGTAATGTCATCAAGCACAAATCCCACTGATTTTCCTAACTTACGACCACATTTTTTATCAATAGTATTGCCTTCGTCGTTCCTTATTGGTCGGTTACATTTCGTCTCAGCATCCTGCAAGTACCTTGAACAAAACGTCAAGCATTCTTCTACCCAATATCCTTGTGCAATTGAACCTTCCGGATTACTACGGGTCTTCACATAATTCTTCAATGTGAACAAGTATCTGTCGTGGGGAAATTTTTAATTTTTAGAATGAAATAAAAATGCTTAGAATGAGAAGACAAAAAGAACACAAAAAATCGCAACTAATACCACACCTCTCAATAGGGTACATCGACCGTTATTGTGGTGGTCCTCCGATCTTCGCCTCTTCTGCTAAATGAATAACCAAATGTTCCATGACATCAAAAAATGAAGGCAGAAATATCCTCTCAAGATGACAAAGCGTGAGCTCAATACGAGATTGAGCATGATCTAAATCGGTTACGTTGATTACTTTTGAGTACATACTCCTAAAAATGCTACTCAACCCAATTATTGGCCCAAGCACATTTTTAGGCAAAATATTTCTTAGGGAAATAGGAAGCAGTTCTTGCATTAAGATATGGTTGTCATGACTCTTGAGTCCCGATATAGTACGTTGTTTAAGGTTGACATGACGCGATATGTTCGAAGCATAACCATCTGGAACTTTCACCTCCTTCAATATTTTACAAACTATGTCTTTTCCTTTATTATCCAATGTGAAACACGCTGGTGGCAAATAATATTTGTTGTTTGCCCATTTTTGAGTATGCAGTGGCTTACGAATACCCATTTTTTGTAAATCAAGATGAGAATTTATATTATCCTTTCCCTTTCCATCAACATCTAATAATGTCCCGAGCACATTATCACATACATTCTTCTCAATATGCATTATATCAAGATTGTGGCGTATTAAATTGTCCTTCCAATATTCTAACTCAAAAAATACACTTCGTTTCTTCCAACTATATGTGAGGTTCCCATCTTTATTATCATTCCTTTTCCTCTTAAGTTCCGGCTCTGGATCCTTCCCAAACATATTATTGATGTCCCTTACCTCATCAAACACTTCAGCTCCAGATAATCGAATGGGCTTTGTATCCAACTCAACTTTACCATCAAATGAGAATTTATCTGTTCAAAATTTATGCCCTTCCGGTAACCATCGACGATGGCCCATATAGCATTGTTTATGTCCCTTTTCCAACCAACAGGAGCGAGTATATTTGTGACAACAAGGACATGCCAATTTACCTTTAGTGCTCCATCCTGACAAATTTGCATATGCGGGCAAAATCACTTATTGTCCATAGCAATGATGCACGCATTTTAAACATCTGATTACACGATGCATCATAAGCATCCACCCCAACCCATAATTCTTTCAACTCATCAACTAAAAGGCGCAAATAAACATCAATGTTGTTACCAGACCCGTGAGGACCATCAATTAGTATCGGCAATATCATATATGGTTGCTTCATACACAACCATGGGGGCAAGTTATATATTATCATAATTACGGGCCACGTGTTGTGAACAATATTCAAGCTCCTGAATGGGTTAAATCCATCACTGGATAATCCAAGTCTGATATTTCGTGGGTCCACAGCAAAATTTTGATAAATATCATCGATTCTTTTCCAAGCAAGAGAATCAGCGGGATGTCGTACATTTCCATCATTAATACGTTCCTCGGTATGCCATCTCATTTCTAATGCTGTCTTCGATGACATATATAGCCTCTGGAGTCTTGGTATCAAAGGAAAGTATCTTACCACCTTCGCGGGAAATTTTCGATCTATTGTAAGATCGCCATCTGCCTGAGCCTTTGATTGTTTATATCTTGGGGTGTGGTACTTTCGACATTCAATCTCATGTTCTGTCTCATTCCAATATAACATGCAATCGTTAGGGCATGCATGTATCTTCTTATACTCTATCCCCAAGTTTGCAATCAGCTTGCGAGCTTCATAAAAAGACTTTGGCAATGTTTCACCCTCGGGAAATGCATCTTTTAATAATTCAAGCAACATTGTAAAGGTCTTGTCGCTCCATCCACCAAGGCACTTTATATGCAACAGTCGTACAATGAATGAGAGTGTAGAATACTTCTTAAAATCTGGGTACAACTCCCGCTCAGCTTCTTTTATCAGATTAAAGAATCTCTTAGTTTCTTCATCGGGACCCCCACCCATATATTGACGCTCCTCATCACCATTCATAAAGTTAAGCGGGTTTGAAGGAGGAATTCCAAAGGCATCGTGTATCATCTCTCACATTTCATCACCAACAACTGATTCGGAAGAAGGAACTGAATATGAGGAAGATTCCCCGTGAAAAGTCCAACAAGTATAACTCGCTAGAAAACCATTTAGTAATATATGTTCCACTACCTCATCTTTCTTCACAAATATCATATTGCGGCACTTCTTACATGGACACAATATTCTTTCAGCATTTGGTCTATTATCAGAGGCAAATTTTCCGCTCCTTTCTCATATAAAGGATGGCCCCTATGTTTTATGTTAATCCAACTCTTATCCATCAGTATATTCGACCTAGTGAAAACAAAAACAAAAAAAAGATTTAAAATTATTGTGAGAAATCATTATCGGTAACATAGATCTTACGATTATAGGTAAACAATTATGACTCAAATAAGTATTGAAAAACATATTTACATATTCATCCTTTGAAAATTATACAAAAAGAAACACAAACACAAACACAAACGAAAGGTGGTAGTTCTCCCATGTCAGTTAGCAAGGTATGTGTAAATTCAAAGAGAGAGGGGTAAGAAAACGTAACACCTTCTTATCGAGTCACGGGGTAGGTTGGCTAAGGAAAACGTCTTTAATTTGTGTGGTTCAAATTATCGATCAAAAGACAGACAAATAGGCCAAGTTGACTAGGTATTGCCAGTCTCATTCACCATCCCTCATCACTTGTATCCGCTGCTTAGATATGAGATTTTTTATTAATATTTATGTTTGGTATTTTCTAACGACATAATTCGTTCTAATAAGTTGAATTGCTCAACATTTTTTCTTTGGTCTTCAATAATGACAAATTTTGTCCCATATTTAACTTATGACAGATAAATACAATATGTTAACGATTTATACACACACATCTAAAATGCATCTAATGCTAAAAACATGGTCCAGGCTATGAAATTTTTATTTTAGGTCTTAATATAAGCAACACTGGTTGTGTGTGAAATCAAATATGTTTCATTTGTGAATAATTCCATAGTCTGAACAAAAAACTAATTCAGATTGTAATAAAATATACAAGCGTAAACATACTTGAGAGTAAATTGAAATATCCAATCACGAAACTACAAGGAATGAAACTGTGGATTTGATGAAACTGCAAGATACGAAATTATGCATAAACATTAACAACTGCAAGAACTGTGTAATCTAATTGGGGATTTACAAGAACTGCAAGGCACGAAAGAACGAAACTACCTGTGATAGCAAGAACCGAGCTACAAGATACGAAAGTGTGGATTATGGGACAAATTCTGCTTGGCAATTTTGTCGTAGCAAAATACGACCAGAACGGCGATAGCAAAATACGAGCTGCGATGGATGAAAGGATGAAATACCTGCGATGGATGAAAAAAAATTTGGGGATTTAACCGATTTTGTCGTAGGGCAAAATACCTGCGATGGATGAAAAAAAAATTGGGTTTCGTTTTGGAGGGAAAGTACTTTTTGTGTTGGAGGGAGGATACAAAATGAGAATCCGAAGTTTGTTGGTTGCGTGTTAACACGGGGAACCAATACTCGACGTTTATTTTAAAAAAACGTCGGTAATTTTGTGGCAGTGAGATATAAACGTCGGCAATTTATGGCGTTTTATTATTAAACGTCAATAATTCCTGGCGTTTATACTAAACGCCGGTAATTTTCATCACCTTTTACAATAAATGTCGGTAATTTTACTAGACCGACGTTTTACTAAAACGCCCAAAAAAAAACGTTGGCATATATATTATTTCTTGTAGTGTGCATATATTATATATCTGTGTAAAAATCATACCCGGGCTACTTGCTATCACAGGGGTTTCCGCGTCGGGACGGTCTTATCTCGATTGGACCTTTATGGGGATTTTGACTCGTACCCTAGAAGATAGTATGCTCGATACAGGCTATCCAAAAATGATAGTCAGATGTTCTAAGAGACGTGAGGGTATGTGCTGACCTCTTAGGACCTGGAACTATGCTTCGCCTCCATTTATTTGTGTATTGTGTTAATACAGTTCGAGAGTGATTTCGAACTAGTATTTCCCTTAGTTTGTGTGATACGGGGACTTGATAGCAGAGTATGCCAGCACCATAGAATTTTATGTGGGGTGCCGTTAGTATATATATTATATGTGTGACTAATATATATACATATATCTATATGGAAATTTTTTACTGTGCGTATAAGTAGATAAGAAATGAATAAATGCTTCAATTTTATTATAAGTGTTCGGGAACTTTATAATGGAAATGAGTTGTTCTAAATAACGTAAGAAATCTTGAAGAGAATGATTTCCTAAAGTAAATATTATAACCTCGCTTTTCACCTGATAAAACCTTATGGATAATAAGTTAGAGAAACTTATGAGAATTATTAGTACGGTAGGCGTGCGCACTAGATGAGAGGTGAGAATTCTCAAGAGAGTGTCGCATACTAACATGGTTGTTGCATTAGACGGTAAGCATTTTAAATACTTGCTAAACTATTTTTAAAACTGTTTTACACTCGGGCTCTGACCCGTTTCCTGTCTTTTTCTCTCTCTTTGTATATATATATATATATATTATAGGTGCCTAGCCACATGGGCGTCATACTTAGATTCCTTGGAATGGACGTGCTGCAGCTTATGTGGGAGTTGCAGGCCATTACTTAGACGACCTCGTTGTAGACTCTACTCTTAATTTAGTTCTAATTAGTCAGGGCATGTGTCGCCCGTTTTCCTATTCAGTTGGATTTGTCAGAGATTTATATTCATTTATTTTCGGTATTCGGTACCCTTTGGGATGTAATTCGTGTCAGGATGATTTCATTTGTAGTTTTTAAACTTGGTGTTGGTTTATCTGAATGGTTGAATTCTTGGGCGTTTATTACCATTATTCATATTTGTATGATTCTTAAACTGTTAATTATTAAAAAGGTTTTTATATCCGGATTTAAATAAAATGAAAATAAAGGTTTAAATTGTTTTGACACTTTGTTTAATTATTTAGGGTGTTTAAATTGGAAATTTATTTTGCGACAGTGATGCTAAGAATGAACCAACCGTTCACCTTGATTTTAATTTAATAAAGGACTGATCACCCGGTATTTAATTAGGCGGGGTGTTACACTACATCTAACATTTTAAGTTTTGTAATCATTTGATGTTTAAATATCATTATTTACTTCATTTTCACATTGAGTGATACAGACAATTAAATGAGAGAAAATGCAAGTATTCCACGATAATTATCGCCGTTCTTAATTAATATACTGTTCTTCATAAACAATTTATACTTTGGGTACATTCTTCCCTCCCCCGAACGATAGAAATGATGTTTCATCAATAATTAAAATTCACAAAATATATAATAACCACTACATTTGTCAATGGTTCAATTAAGATTGAATCCAAAATACCATATATATACCCTTGTGAGAACAATAATATATATAAACATCAATTAAATTATAAATATTTTGTAAAAAAAATCACAGGATATCATTGCAATTTTAAAGGCTTATGAAAAAAAATGAGGTGATCAAAATGGTCATTGTATTATATCACTTAATTGAACCATAACTTTAACCTCATGCTAAAGTACAATTCTACGACAATAAATTTTGTATAGTATAACCCCGTGAATAATGAAATTATTGTTTGTTAGTGTAAGCTTTTAGATTCCAAAATTAGAAGTAACGAAAATTTATTTGTTAATATGGTATACATATATTCTTATTCCCATAAAACAAAGTAAATTTCTTTAGGAATTGGTTTCATATAAACCGTCACATATGAATGGACAGGTACCACATAACAAAATTATATAGACTCTTCTAGAGCCTTAGGTTCAACTATGGTTGAAACTTTAATTATATTACATACCAAGTCTGAAAAAACTTCTGATTTTTAATAATAGTGTGAGGTGTTCATTGTCTTCTAGACAAATGTCATTAGATAATGACAGTTCAAAATTGCCAATTACAATATTGAATATAGATTGTGAAGCATGTGTGAGTCCATATATATATATATAAGCACTTGGTGACCAAAATTTTACAAATGGAAGTATTTAAAAAAAAATCGTATCAAATAATTATCATTTACTCTCGTCAGAGTTACTTAACCATTACTTAAGACTTTATTTCAACACATACATACATCATGTTAGAAAGTGTTCATTAACATTGAAAGCCTTATACAACACACATTTGTGTTATTACGGGTTAAAACCCTTCTAGCTAGCTTAATTATCTATTAAGTCACCTTGCTTAACCATTTCACTTTTCTTATCGACATTAGTCATTATTCTCAATTTAGTTATCCACGTTACATTAATCGGAACATTAAGCATTCACGCAAGGTAAGTTATTTCATGTTATAACTCGCTTCTTATCATGTTTTCGATTACATCATTATCTTTGGGATCAAACCAATAACCGCGATCTTCATGGCCTCTCACCACAGGTCTCCGCTGCCATACGCCACTGTAGTTATTTTGGGATCTTTCACCACTATGGACGTCATGCCCTGCTTAATTATTTCTCTGGCATCATCCGAATATTCTATTATATTTTCGACGTGTTCAACATTATTACAATTTTCACATTAATTCACATTTACGGGCTGAATCTAAAAGCCCAGACTTAACCGTCTATTTTTTCATTAACACTGAAAAATTATTACTTTCCCTTTTAAGTCCTTTGCTCACACACCCGTTGATTTTATACCAAAAAATAATTCACGTTTTAGGACTTATTTCATTCTCACCCATACTAGTGTACAAACATTCATCCACATTTTTAATCCATAAAAATGTTCCACTTTAAGTAAATTACCCATTTACCCTTTTATTACCAAACTTGCAATTTAGCCCTTTAACAATTGTCATCTTCTAAAAAGGTAGTTTAAGTTTTCAATTTGATACTTAAACACATTTAACCATTAAAACACTTATTCATTAGCATACTGTACTCAACTTTCATATTTTTATACTTTACACACCTTTAATATATACGTTTATGCATTTTATATATTAAAGCCTCATTTTTCACATATTTGATAAACACACTTTATTCTTGAGTTTTCACATCTTAACACGTAATTTTCTACTATTTACACATTAGAAACCCTTAACTTTTATTTATTGACATTTACCCATAACTTATGGAAAATCCTCACTTTTTGTATATTTACACATTAAACCTATAGTACTTTCTATCATGAGTTCATACACTTTAAAATACCCATTTAAAGTGAAGACATTTCTTTACATGTGAAGTTCTCTATTTATTATAGGAAAATATATATTCATTTTACAAAAATGACATGAATAAGCTTAAAGCATTACTTCTCATAGAAGTCACAATTCCTTCATTAAAATCCACTTTTAATACACTTTATTCCATAAAATGTCCATGAATAGAGTTCATAATTTTTCAACATTTTTAAAACCCATTTAAGTAAAAGTTCATCTTCATCTTCTACTTCATCATTTTTTAATAACAAACCCAACTTTTTTTTTTGTATAAAAATGGCCTACACAAAATTAGTGCATTTTTAAACATGAAGTCACACTATCTACCTTTGAAACATCATTTAAACACATTTTATTTTGTAAAATGTTTAAGATATATATTTTGAATTTTTTCATATTTTCAAGGGCCATTTTAAGTCATTCTTTGAAATTCATTTCCATATAAACTTATGAAAATTAAATTACTTAACCCATGGTTGCCATTTAACATACATCCTATATATATGAAACCAAATATATGTAATTAAACTTGCTGAAAATTCATCAAACTCTAAACCTCTAACGAGGTAAAATTTTTCTACCTCAAATGTCTCCAAAATGGTCGTGGTAGTGGAGAAGATGGGTGACTCCCCTACCTTCAAAGGTGGCCTTAAAGGGAGTCACAAAAGCTCCACCATACTAGTTACAATGGAAGTTCTAAAAATACTCTAAGAATGCTCTATAAAATCAATCTTCTTTCTCCAAGAGCACCCTCTTCAAACCTTCACTCAACTCCAAGAATACCCTATTCTTTAACCCAATAAATATGTCTAGGGTTTTGTTTTGTGATGTAATATAGTTTGAGGCCTACTAATGGTGGTTTCATGGTGGAGATAATGGTGTATATTAGTGGTTTCAACACAAATAATTTTGGAACAAAATACACCTCCATGGAAGCTCAAACTTATAGAAAGAGAGGGAGATTACAAATGAGGAGAGGGTTTTTGAAACCCTAGCACACCCTTATTGCATTTTTATACCACAAATGAACCTGATCCCAAAATTACCTTGGTCCGGACCTTTAAATGGTCGACAACTGTAAAAGATCATGGACCAAAGTTTGACAACACTTAAAGTGATTTTGCTACCTTTTAGACATAAAATTCACCTAAAACGGGTCTAAATAAATTTTTCCGGAGATGTTGAAGAAGGAAAGGTTGACGAGAATTAAATTTTACATCTTTTGGGTGATTTTTAGATTTTTCTGAGTAATTTTATATTATGACGAAAAATAAATATTTTATTTAATTTTTGACTTTTGACCCCATGGTATTCTTATATGTATTTTTTGGACCCTATAAAAGTGGTCATATTATTTTTTTTGACCTCCCAATTGTCTTAAACAATTCGCGCAAAGTTGAATTTTCGCAGTATCGCGTACTGTCAAAAAAGTGCTAGATTAACTTTTATTTTTTGACTTTTTCTCTATATGGTATTATTCCTTCTATTTTTAAAGCTCCAAATATGTAGTCAAACTATTTTTATCCATCTCCAATTGTCCTACAAAAATAGTGCAAGCTTACGTCATGCGCGGCGTGTATTGATAAAAATCGCGTTATATTAACTATGACCATGTCACAATCATTCATTGATATTTTCGCGTCAAACTTAACCAACATACTTACTAGGACAATTAGAACATAAACACGCATCCATGCGAATCATGCAATGTGGGAATTTTTTCTCCTTAATTACTTTTCGTAATGTGTCACTTTTCATGCCATTTGGCGTAATTTTTTTATATATTGATTTCTCAAATTTTCCATTAAATAAAATACTTAGATTATCATTAAATACTTTATTTTTTTTAGGGCCGATGTATTATAGATATCTTACCTAATCAAGCTATGAACATATGGCGACCATCATTACCTAGATTGCACTAAAAAAATGCCCTTACCTACGTAATAGCCCGAGCCATGACATGCTCTAGCACAGGGGAAAACCTAAGAGTTAGTCACTCTTCTCAACTTCAAACAAGAATCACGAGGCGAGTGAGACTAAACCTTAAAAAACGTATAAAGTAATGGAAACCTAAATGAGATGACTCATTCATTGGCCACTATTTTTGAGATAACAAGAGGTCATGAAAGAAAGTTGAGGCCCAAGGAGGTGGTCCCAGGTTTCACGATAAACTCAAAAGAGTTATAGCTCCTAATCTCCAAGGTGGAAAGGGTGCTTTGGTAAAATGAGAGTTTTGACACAAATATAGGTATAATCTAAATTTAGTATTAAAACCCCAGCCTTGATTCAGAATATCAAGAACACAAAGAACTTGCTATGAACTTCAAATAGTCCTAACATTAACCAAAACAAAATTTTATGAAAATATACAAATAATCAACAAAATACGCCTAAACTATCATATGCAACTAAAAGTTCTTGTAAAAAGGCTTAAACCATGAACTTATTATTAGAATAAATTTTATCAATTCATATAGTCTCATTTTTTATAAAGAAACATTGAAAACTTGGGTTTTATGAAATTGAACGAAGCAAAAGAGAATCGCTTATGTATGTGTATTTGTTCGACGATAAATGGATCCACATGTACTAATGAATTATAAATTAATTGGAAATATGTATATTGTTGGGTCACATTAACAGGTAAAATCTTAGACCATAATTGTGCTTCGGTCTCATGCAGTAGGTGTCTACCTTAAGACACGTATCAATAGATTGTTAGTTTTAACAAGAAACTATAATAATTTTTTAATCATCTTATCGCATTCTTTAAGAGAGAAAGTTCGCTTTATTGTCTTTAAAATAATAATTAATACAAAAAATATTTAACGAAAGTCATGTCTACAATACTCTACGTATACCCCAAAAGTTTAGGATTCATCGGGGCTTGTTTCGTATTTTCCTTTCACGCTAGTCAAATTAATAATACATGTGAAATAATAATAATGTTAAAAGATCTTTCCTCATCAACCTCTACTACCTTTCGTTGATACTTGTTATCTCCCTTCTAGTGCAATAACTTCTATCTTAAACTCTCTAATCTCCCTGAGAGAATAAATTGGAACTCCTCAAGTTTTAGTCTTGCTTTATACCGATTGTAACCCGTTAGTCATCTACCTGCTATTAAAAACTTCATTCTCATATTTTTTTCATCTACATATTCATATTGTAGAAATTCAACCTGAATTACCTCCCACAGAAGCCTAATAATGAGAATTCTATCCAACCTGACATCATGTCCCTACTAAATCATATTAGAGCCAAATAAGACAATATGTAAGACAACGTCACCAATTGAGTACTGTGCTAAATCTAGGTTGAATCCCAAGATGATAATGAACCCTATTAAGTTCTTTTATTTAGTTATGTGTCCTAAAAAGCCCATCTTGATCAAATGAGACCTCCAGAATCATATCACATGTGTTTAACTCCATGATCGAGTGGAAAACCGAGCGTCTGTGTAAATACGCTAATCGTTGTTATCGGCTTCTGACCACAATACAAAAAAACCTAAACTTTAACTACATTCTTATGGAGTATAGCGGCGAGTCTGGGTATCGAATCCACACGGAATGTTTGATAGATTTTAATTGATTTATTACTTCAAAAGTAAAGTGTAAAAGATGATGATGGGGTGAGAAAGGAAAAAGGGGAAAAATAAAGAAGTTAACTAAAACTAATTGGAAAATTAAGGTAGGGACACAATCCCCCAACTCCTAGTATGTTGCCCAGTACAAAACTAGTCGTAAATTAATTAATTGATCAAACCCGGTCTTTAGTACTCCCAAGCATTACATATACGAGGGATCGTATCCCGCACCATATATAATTAAAAGATGAGTAAAGCAGTATCGTATTAGCTACATGCACGTTGCATTCTTAAGCATCCCAGTTATCTAGGTCAAACGAGATCAAAAGTCCTACAATGGTTGTGATCACCATACTACACGATCTAATCATTTATTAAATTTAGAGAACTAATTTTATACCCATGCATCCCAACCCTTCGAAATCTAGCATAACATGGTGAAATTAGTGAAAACTACATTATCTATGTTGCATGAACTCACAATTGCATGGAAAGAGAGATTAAACATGAGAAATAACAATAAAGGTACATTAAATAAAGATTACCAAGATTGAAGAACAAGACCATGAAAGAAGAAATCAAAGGTTTAAGAAAAACTTGAAAAGCTCTTGAATTAAAGGTGCAATGTATGTAAATTCTTCTTCTAGATGTTCCTACCTATTATGGAGATTTTACATGAATGAAATCTGAATAAAAAGAGTCCTAATGACTAAATATATAGGCTAGAGGTCGTTTAGAAGAGTCCCCAAAACATAAAACTCTTTTGGCTAAGACTAATTTTGTAACAGTTCTGGAGCGTGGCTAATGACCGAATCGGTCCGTTTTCCATTTAAATCGGAATGGTCCGCTATGCAAATTTAGGCAGAATCTCTGCTGGATTTCTTCTCAGCTTCAAATGAGCATAACTTGTTCACTGTAGCTCGGATTGAGGTGTCATTTTTTCAGTGTTCTTATAATTGAAAGCTCTACAACTTTCGAGTTGGCCCCACCTCCGGACTAAGGTTGTAAAATTACAAAAATGCCCTTGAACTCCCCATTTCTTTCTTTCTTTCACTATTTTGAGTTCTCTTTCACACTTTCTTGCATGAAATACCTGTAAAACACATGAAAATACACAAAACACGAAATACTTGCCAAAAGGGGTTAGTAGCATAAATACGAGACAAATACAAGCTATTTACAATGCACGGGATCATAAAAAGATCGAAATTAAGGGGATAAATATGAAGAATTTATGCCTAATCAAATCCCCCTAACTTAGAACTTTGCGCGTCCCGAGCAATGTAAATGAATGAGAGTATGAGTTAAGGACCCTTCAAAAATTTTATTAGGATAAAATACCTTTTTCGCCGGCAAGCGATTGCATTTAGTATATGCAATAATCCGTTAAACCCCTAGGTTACCCTAGTAGGACGAGTGGTGTCTCGTGAGAGTTTGCAATGAATATATCCACAAAATTCGTTATTGACTCAAAGAAAAATCAAAATTCTTAAAAAGTGTACAATTTAAACTCCCCAAAAATGGTCAGTGCAAATTCATATTCAAGATTCTCAAATCATAGTGCGTGTGTGCGAAGCCAAAAATCGAACTGCTAACTTCCACCGATTGATCACTACGTTACTTTCCGAAAATTTGCTTTGATTTCAAAACCTCATGGGATGCTCTCGCAAACGAATAACTTGGAAATGTTCCTTATTCTCTCGGTATGCGTGATAAAAAGAGTAAATATAATGGACACAAGTTCACGCACACAAGATTGAAAAGGCGAAAATTTATAGTGAAAATATCTCATCATCGGAGTACGGTTATAAGGAAACGAAAACATCACCTCTAATTCACACCATTTAATCTCTTATATTATCTTTTGTGCCTTATCTCTCCACGCGGTTACCAAATTCGCAATTCGGACACGGTTAGGACTTTTTTGGGTTGAAGGTGTATTTGAGTAAAATGGACATGGTGGGGGCTTCGGATTGGAGAATTCATTTATAATGTCCATTTGTGCTTCTTCCGGGATATTGCTCATTTTCTCTTTTTTTTCTTATTTTTCTTTTTATTGCTATTTTGTTGAGCATTCTTCTATTTTTCTTACCCCTTTTTATGCACTTTTCAGACTTTATTTGATGAATATTCGATTTTCACAATTCTGGGCAAATTGGAATTTTTTTCGAGTTATCAAACGAAAAGGAAAAAATTTATTAGGCTCAAATTGAGTTGCAAAAGGGATTATTTTTCGCAAATTTTTATGGCTAATATTTTTGGGTGACAAACGAGGGCCTACTTCATTGTCCGAATTACTAATTACTTTACCATATGCGTCTCGAGGTTAATTTAATTTAGAGATATGTTAGCGCATTTTTCGGGGTAGCATTACACTCATTTTCGTAACCGATGAAACAAAGGCATATAGATCATCAACGACTTATTAAAATGCTTAAAAGAACTTTGAGTTAAAAAAAATCGGATTGATTTTAAAAACTCGCAATAAATGATAGGCTCGAAATCTCACTGGGTTTATTAATCTCCACACTTATTCGTAAAGTCGTCACTTTTTCGCTCAATTTTCATCTTTGGTCAATTTCGGCTTTGTGCATTTTGAATTTTACAATTTGAGACGAAAAAATGTGACATTTTGAAGCTTTTAAATTCCAATTTTTATTTATTTTGAAGAAAAATATTTTTGACTTTTTCAAACTTTTTCAATTTTTTGGGAAAATTTTGAAATTTTCTAAAAAAAAAAACACACTTGGAAAGAACATGTGATCGAATCAGTGAAACAACTAATAAATGGGAAGAATATCCCACACCCCTAACTTAAATGTTGCATTGTCCTCAATGCAAATCAAGAGCACAACATAAAGAGTGGAAAAGAAAGATATTACCCAAATGGAGCGATTCTCGATGAGTACGAGTTCATTGATTCTACAAAATATGTTCGAACAAAGCATAACAAAAAGAATGAAAATAAATTTAACTAATTACTCTAAACTATAAAAAAAAGAAAAGGAAAAAAAAAGCTAATTATGTACAACCTACAATTTGAACTTCTAATAAGTTATACACTAGAAGTCGAAAAATTTGAGGGTCCACCCAAAATACAATTTGATTTTGAGGGGTAATCGGTGTACCTTCACTAGAATGCATGCCTCCCGAAAAATAAGAATTCCGTTTGAACAATGGAAGGCATGTGTGAGATGGAAAAAATGAACCATCACCAATTAAAAATTTTAACCGGATGATGGGGAGTTTGGATGCTAGATGGGACAAGTACAATTGAGATCCAAGAAAATAGAATCACCTCTCAAAGATTTTTCAAGTAGTATGGGAAGAGGGGCACACAAAAATGAAGAGTCAATATTGAAAAAAAATTCAAGTAAAGAGTCCTTGTCGGTAAAAGGTTTAAACGTTTCAAAAGGTTCAACCGACTCATAGGAATCTAGTGGTAATTATGATGGTTCAATAACGGTGAACGAAAATGGTGATGAAATAAATTCAACCTCAAGTGATTCGTCATCATTTGGAGATTGAATTTCAAGGGAGCAAGACTCACTTTCAATGATATGGTCTTCAAAAATTTGAGGTGACACACAAGTATCAACCTCCTCTTTGTTTTCCAAATTAGAACGCATCTCATCGCAAAGTGAGATCATTTTCGTAACAAGACCAATATCCATCGCGCTTTGGGTGGAAAGAAAATCGAGTAATTGTTTGATTAGAAAAATCATTCTTTCCTCCAAATTGGGATTCCTTGGCTCTATAATCTCGAAAGAAAATTCGTCATTGGATTTGAATAATGCATCCAACTCTTGCTCTCCAAAACGATTTTTTTCCGATATTTATTTTCAAGCCTTTCATATTCATGAATTAAAAGACACTCACCCATTTTAATAGGGCGAGGTGGAGATTCTTGAAAATAAAAAGATTGAAAACTATTCCCATATGAACCATTATAATTACCGAACTCACTATAAAAAGACATGATTACCGAATAGTTTGTAAATGGACAATACACGTAAAGAGGTGTGCGATTGAGGATTCAACGTTTCTTGGCGCTCAATTATGCAAGCCTACAAAAAGAAGGTTAAAACAAACAAAAAAAGTACAAAAGAAAGAAATCTTACGAAATAGTATATCAATTATAATCTATAACAAAACACTCCCTGACAACGACGCAATTTTGATCGAGTAGGAAAATCGAGAGTCTGTGTAAATACGCTAATCGTTGTTATCGGCTTCCGACCACAATACAAAAAACCTAAACTTTAACTACACTCTTATGGAGTATAGTGGTGAGTCTGGGTATTGAATCCACAGGGAATGTTTGGTAGATTTTAATTGATTTATTACTTCAAAAATAAAGTGTAAAAGATGATGATGGGGTGAGAAAGGAAAAAGGGGAAAAATAAAAAAGTTAACTAAAACTAATTGGAAAATTAAGGTAGGGACATAATCCCCCAACTCCTAATATGTTGCCCAGTACAAAACTAGTCGTAAATTAATTAATTGATTAAACCCGGTCTTTAGTACTCCCAAGCATTACATATATGAGGGATTGTAGTCTGCATCATATATAATCAAAGGATGAGTAAAGTAGTGTCGTATTAGCTACTAGGGGTGTTCATGGTCCGGTCCGATTCGGTTTTAACGTTTTTTTGGACCGGACCGACTTGATTGGTCCTCTAAAAAAATGGACCAAGATCGGACCGATAATATCGGTTAACCGACCCTAGTCGGTTCAGTTTTTTATAGGATCGGTCCGGTCTAACCCGTCGGTCCTCACATTAATGAATTACATCATTTATAATATACAAATATACCCGAGTCTATTTTTTCCAAACATTAAAAACTAAAAAATATTAAAATTTGTAATTAAAACAAACCTACTATTGGATTAAACTATAATTTAAACTAATCAAATATTAAAGTATATACTTTTATTATTTATTTATCTTACATATTACATATATATATGTAAAAATATATTATTTTATGTTGAGTCGGTCCGGGTCAATCCTAACAGGCTTTTTAAAACTGTAAACCGTGGACCGGACCGACTAGGCCAGTCCTCCAAAAAAATAAACCGATACCGAACCGATTATGAAAAAAGATCGAAAAAATAGGGTCGGTTTGGCTCGATTCGATTCGGTCCATCGGTCCAGTCGGTTTTTTGAACACCCCTATTAGCTACATGCACGTTGCACTCTTAAGCATCCCGATTACCTAGGACAAACGAGATCAAAAGTCCTACAACGGTTGTGATCAACATACTACACGATCTAATCAATTATTAAATTTAGAGAACTAATTTTATAGCCATGCAAACCACATCAGGTTGGGTTCACCAATCCCAACCCTTCGAAATCTAGCCTAACATGGTGAAATTAGTGAAAACTACGTTATCTACGTTGCATGAACTCATAATTGCGGGGGAAGAGAGATTAAACATGAAAAATAACAATAAAGGTACTGGAAATATAGATTACCAAGATTGAATAAAAAGACAATGAAAGAAAAAATGAAAGGTTGAAGAAAAACTTGAAAAGCTCTTGAATTAAAGGTGAAAAATATGTAAATTATTCTCCTAGATGTTCCTACTTATTATGGAGCTTTTACATGAATGAAATATGAATAAAAAGCGTCCTAATAACTAAATATATAGGCTAGAGGTCGTTTAGAAGAGTCTCCAAAACATAAAACTCTTTTGGCTAAAAGATAAGGACAAAATAAAAATCCCGTATCTGCCAATTTTTCACGCTTAGAAAGCATGATTAATTTTGTAACGGTTCTGGAGCGTGGCTAATGACTAGATCGGTCTGTTTTCCATTTAAATCGGATCGGTCCGCTATGCAAATTTAGGTAGAATCTCTACTGAAATTCTTCTCAACTTCAATTGAGCATAACTTATTCATCGTAGCTCGGATTGAGGTGCCGTTTTTTCCAGTGTTCTTGTAATTGAAATCTCTACAATTTCTAGTTGGACCCACCTCCGAACTAAGGTTGTAAAATTAAGAAAATGCCCTTAAAATCCCCATTTCTTGCTTTCTTTCACTGTTTTGAGTTCTTTTTCGCACTTTCTTGCATGAAATACCTGTAAAACACATGAGAAATATACAAAACACGAAAGACTTGCCAAAAGGGGTTAGTAGCATTAGTACAAGACAATTCCAAGATATTTACAATGCACGGGATCATAAAAAGATCGAAATTAAGAGAATAAATATGAAGAATTTATGCCAAATCACCCTACTTTCATAACCATGTCTTATATCGTGCTTACCTAACTATTAGTAATTGTTGTTCAAATACTCACTCAATAGAGTGATTCATGCATGCCCAAGATCAGAGATGAAGAACAACCCAAATAGACAAGATAAACACAATATAAATTCAAAGTAATGAGAAAGTAAAAATAAATCAAATACACCAACAAGCACAATACAAGATGTATGTGGCTCACCAATTTGGATACATCTATGAATGATAATGGCTTCCTTTATTTGATTAAATCAACAAAGCCTCACATTCCTCTTAATATGTAAAAAAAGTGAGAATAATAAATGATGATGAATAGTTGATCTAAGTTAGGATTTAAAGGACCAACAATATTCTATTTATACAATGAAGAACCAATGGGAGAAATTCCCAAAATAACCCACACATAAAACTCATTTTGCACAGTTTTGGCCCCGTTCTCCGAGGCAAGCCCAACCCATTCGCTAGTTGTGATCTTTAAAATAAAATTTCTAAAAAACTCTATTCATGGGCCCACCTTGAGAACCCTTGCCTTTACTTCAATGAATCTAAACCTTAGTTGGTTGCCAATATAGGCAAACCATATGATTGAGATAATACCCAAAAATATCCACCTTGGAGAAAGCATACCGTAACCTCCATTTATCAACTCCATCATCAAGTAAAAATCACCAACGATCACCCCCAAAGGTTCAATAATGTAGAACGTTGATCAAGTTTGAACAATGCTCCAATTTGACCAATGATACCACCTTCGTCAATATGTGGGACAGGTTATCTTTGGTGCCAATTTTCTTCAAAATAATAACACCCCCATCAATACTTGTGGCATTGCGGTCCCCGAGTGATTCCCGTGGGGAGAGAGGGAACTACTTTCTCTTATGTGAGCGAGTTAGTTAGCTCGACGATGGATGCCTGACGTGCTTTTCTCTCGGTCTGCCGCTTCCCCCGGAGGTCAGGTTATCAGTTCGACATGGGTCGAAGGACTTTCCCTTGGAAGATGTTTGACGCCATATCCAGTTTAAGTCACATTCTTAGGCCTAAGATCAAGTGTGTTCTGTGTAAAAAAGTGGTTTGGTCGGTTGTTCAGAGTCACTAGTTTGTTTTATAATAAACAAACAAAAGATTTGGGTTGGCCCTTTCAGGTTCCAAGGTAGGTTAAAATCTGCGATTAGTCCAGAGATTATTATTATTATATCAGTTCATGAACTGGGTTACGAGTTGGGAAGGTATTATGTACCCCACTTGTTCTTTATGATTCCTTAATTTTATTCTTATTATCGCTCTTAGAATCAATTGATTAGATTTTGGTTATTTTTAGAAACTCGTTTGGAGATCTTAGGTTGAGAATCCCTTGAATGTAAATAGGTGCTTAGGTATAGAGATGGTATCAACGAGAGGTGTTGGAATGTCACTTAAATTGATGTTTGTGTATGACTCCGTCTTATATAACAGGTGGTTGTTAGTATGTATGAGAGTGTACGAGAGGGCTTGGCTTTGAGATAAATTAATATCTCTTTCGAGGTTTGAGGAGAGATGGAAAGGTGGTTGTTAGTATGTATGAGAGTGTGCGAGAGGGCTTGGCTTTGAGATAAATTAATATCTCTTTCGAGGTTTGAGGAGAGATGAAAAGGTAATATGAGATATGGAATCTATGTTGTGACAACATATTGGGAGATACATTTTCGAGGCTCGTGATCACAAGAAGGACTCAGTATTGTGCCCACGTACCTAAGAAGACTTAGGATTAAAGACTATGCAATTTGATTTTGTATATGCGTTTGAGCGCTTGTGTAGGTTTGCACGGGAAGCCATGACCTTAGATAGTTTGATATCTCACTTGTTTAGAATAAAGGAGGTGAGGGGTAAGGGCTAAATGGTTTTTCATGTGTTGAAATATGTGCTTGAATTTAGAAAGATTACAATTGTTTCAATGATTACGCTCGTATTAAAGGTAAGTCATAATCATGCAAGGTATGAGCCTTACATAGATAATAGAACGCTTAATAATGAGAGTGTTAACAACTATGAATATACTTCATTTTCTTTTGACATTTCAATGGAGAATACTATTTTCAAGTGGATGGACGAATAATCCATGGATCATGGTTTGTTTGTGTATAATATGTATGCTTTTGGATATTTATATGGGGGTAAACAAGAGATCGTGGTTTTGAGATTACTTGATATCTTGTCTATGGTATGTATGAGAGAGGGTGTAAGAGAGAGAAGGTTGCATCTCTATCGGGACAATATGTCACGAGACATATGGTCGAGGCTCGAGCTCACAAGAAGGACTTGGTATTATGCTTACGTACTGCTGTAGCCATGCAATCAAAGTCTGGTGGTCACGTGTTCAAACGTGATGAGTATATAAGTATATGGCTTGGCTTGGTAGGCGGAGAAACTATCTGTGGGCTAGAGGTTAACTTCAGTGGAGGTTCAAAATGGGAGTCGAACTGAAGTCATTGACAAATACATCCATCACCTATTGGGGGAATAGTTTCTCAAAGGTGTTATTGAACCTTCAACCAAGGATGTCATGTTAGAGATATCCTTGGCTATGGAGGTAAAGATAAAAGTTAGGGGAGTTTGGACTGGGTACGGATGCATCCCTAAGAAATAATACACCAAGAAACATTTATGAGGCTTGGACTTCACGAGTTTAGTTCGATATAATGCTTATGCACCCAAGGAGTCTTGTGATCAAAGCCAACGTAGTTCCAATAATGGGGTCGTATTATATGTATGGGTGTTTTTACTAGAGATTGAGGCATCCCTAAGAAATAATATGCTAAGAGACGTATTATGAGGCTTGGGCTTCACAAGTTTATTTCAGTATATCTCCTACATACCCAAGGAGACCTGAGATAAAAGACTATGCGGTTCCAATAAACGGGGCATATTTATGGGTGTAGGTGATGAGATATCGGGTATATAATATACAACATTATGGTATTTCTGGAGCCTAGTCCTTAATATAGAATTTTCGTTGTGTTGGATTGATATATTTATATGTTAAAAGTATATCTAATCATAGGTCGACGTTTGACAAGTATTTGATATGAAAACACCTATTCAGGGAGCCACTGCGGGATGGTATTTATTCATTAGAGAAGCGACGAGTGTAGTTGGATTATCGACTTTGGCCTATGCAATGTTTCAGACTGACTCGGCTCACGAGAACTTTCTTCAAAAGGATTTGGAAATGTATGTTTTCATATTTTGTGATGGTCATTGTGGAATTTAATTAGCATTATTTTAACATATGAGCATTTCAAATAAATTAATAGAGGTGTTTGGTGAAAAACCAGGCTTTAAAATATAAAAGCTGTAATGTGCATACCTGGGCCCCTAAATGGGGGATAGGCTAAAAGAGATATAAAAATATAGATAGCTTATCACAATATATATGGGTTATCTAACCCGAAATTTGGACAAAGTTTTTTTAACCCCTGTAGTGTGAACTAATTTTTTCCTGGGGGAGTGTCCCCACTTGGGGTGCCCGAGGTGGGCAAAGCTCCATTTAGTCGGGCAAAGATTCGTTTAAAAGTGCCGACGTTCATAGAATGCTTGTAAAATTTTGCCTCTATTTTTCATTCGGAGGCGACTTTTTTTAAGTACGAGCCTTTTTTGTGATTAAAGTGACTTTCTGGAAGTACGAACTTTCCTTGGGGGGGGGGGGGAGCGATTTCTTGAATGTAAGAACTTCTTCGGGACTTTTCTGAATGAGCTCGAGTATCTCAAACACTCGAGGGAGAAGTAAATGAAAAAATTGGATCAAATCGGGTTTTGATGCCCTTTTCAAGATTAGTGGAGACCTCCTTTTATAGGGGTCTGATCAGGTCCTTTGATCGAACAACATAACGTCTAGGTCCATTGATTTTGGATAAGTTGACACGTGGACGACTGGGGGGAGATAAACTATATTTTATAATGATTAGTGGGGAGGGGGATGGACGAATAACGGAAGGTCTCATTTATCGAATGGTAGAAGGACCTTGGGGCCTTTAGCCGATCTGCAGAAGGTCACAGGGAGAGATTTTGGGCCTTTTTGAAATTTGTTGCTTTTGCAAATTGACCCCAGTAGATTTTATTTTGTGGGGGGTTTGGTCTTGTTACTTTCCCTTTGATTAGTTTACCTTCAGGAGTTTGGTAGGGCCGGATTTAGGGTATTTTATCGTGCAGGATAAAATGACCCACACCCTAATTGTAAATCAGGGTGTCCATAGATGCGGTCGATTAAGAGTGTGCGCTGGCAGACACTATTCGTCAAAATTAATGGTCTGATTGATCCTTAATGGTGAAAGGGTTTGGGTTATTCATCCAAGGGGATGAATGTATGATCGAGACTGAAAAGGTCTCTATTGAGGTCACATGGGGACTTATGACAAGAGACAACCTGAAGGTGCTTCATAGGACCGACAATGGGTGCTAGACATTGAGTTAAGGCTCAAAACATTATTTAAGATTACCTCATGACTGACTAACCTTCTTGGTTAGCAGGAACCGAATATCAATTTCTTAAGTGTGAATGTCTGATAATTAGAAAAATGAGAGGGAGAAAAAAGGGTGGGGGGTTAGGATCACGTCATGATTGATTAATCTTCTTGGTTAGTCGGAACTGAAGACAGGTAGATTAAGTGTGAAGATATGATGATTCAAATAATGGGAAAGAGAAAGATTTTTTTTTGGAGGGGGGGATGGTCATCTCATGACTGGTTATCCTTCCTAGTTAGCGAGAAACGAGGGTAAGGAGATTAAGTGTGAACATACGATAACCTAAATTTGTGAGGGAGAAAGCACTGGGGGTTTTGGGTTACCTCATGACTAGTTAACCTTCCTAGTTAGCAAGAACTGAAGATAGGTAGCTTAAATGTGAATACACGATAACTCAAACACTGAGAGGGAAAATGCTCCGGGAGTTAGGTCACGCCATGATTGGTTAACCTTCCTAGTTAGTGGGAATTGAAGACATGTATCTTAATTGTGAATATACAGTAACTCAAACACTAAGAGGGACAAAGCTTCAGGGGTTTTCAGGTCACTTTATGATTGGTTAACCTTCCTGATTAGAGGGAAACAAAGATAGGTAGCTTAAGTGTGAATACATGATAACTCAAACATCGAGAGGGAGAAAGCTTCGAGGGGTTTTTGGCCACCTCATGACTAGTTATCCTTCTTGGTTAGTGGGAACCACGGGTAAGGATATTAAGTGTGAACATACGATAATTCAAAATCCGAGAGGGAGAAATATCTCAGGGGCTTAGGTTATCATGATTTTTGGCTTTGGTCTTAGAAAAGATTCAGAATATTCCATACCTTCCCATTTTAGACTGCTTAGGGGACCAGACGTAGAAACGTGGTGATTTGGCAGCATCTATTAGGGTGAAGGGTATCCTGATTTTCGACTTTGCTCTTAGAAAAGATTCAAAATATTCTAACCCTTAATATTGTAGGTCGCATTAGGGGACAAAATGTATGGAAGTGTGGTTTCAGCGGTGTCTATTAGGGTGTAGGGTATCCTGGTTTTTGACTTTGGTCTCAACAAAGATTTAGAATATTCCACCCCTTCCCATTTTAGGTCTCATTGGGGGACTAGACGTAGAAACGCAGGCATCTATTGGTGTGCAGGGTATCTTGAATTTTATCTTTGGTCTTAGCAAAAATTTAGAATATTCCAACCCTTTCCTATTTTAGGTCGCATTAGGGGACCAATCGTGGAAATGTAGGATTTCGACGGTATCTATTAGGGTGTAGGTATCCTGATTTTCGACTTTGGCCTCAGAAAATATTCAGAATATTCTAACCCCTTCCTATTTTTGGTCTCATTGGGGGGCCATACATAGAAACGCAAGGCTTCCTATTTAAGATCGCGAGGGGGATCGATTTGTTTGAAGTGAAGGGCTTCCTATTTTAGGTCACTTAGGGGACCGAATTATTTTGAAGTTCAGGGATTCCTATTTTAGGGAATGTAGGGGACCAAATTGTTTTGGAGCACAAAAATTCCTATTTAAGGTCACGTACGAAATCAATTTGGTTTAAGTGTGGGGCATCCGATTTAAGGTCGTGTAGGGGACCAATTTGGTTTGAAGTGCCCGCTACCTATTTAAGGTCGGGTAGGGGACAAATGTTTTGGAGCAAAATGCTCCTTATTTTAGGTTGTAAGAGGGAACTTCCCTTTCGGTACTAAGAGGAAGTAGTAATTTCTCTTGTCACATGGGTGTTTGGAGTAAAACTGAGGCATAAGACTTATAGATGTTAATGTGAAAATATGTTTTTACAGGAGTGTTAACCAACAGTTTAATAATGAAAGGAAATATATACTTAGGGGAGGAAATAAATTTTAAAGAACACAATAAATAACATGATTCACCCAACTTAGGCTAGGTTCACAGGAGCTAGAGCTGTATTTCACTTAGAATGATAATCAGTGTCTTACAAGTGCTCAAATCTCAATTATACTCTCAATCTCTCAAGGTGTTTATCGTGTTTAAAACTCTTTTGGAATTTTGTTTCTCTATGTATATTTTCTCTCCTGACTTAAAAATGTTATCCCTCTTTAATATGAAGAAGTAACATATATAGTATGTCTTCCCTTCGTGGGATCTTGTGCCCCTGTTCTCTGTCTTTAGATGCCTCTGTTGGTAACCACAGTTAAGCATGTCATAAAACACTCTCAAAGTATGGGGGGAAGTATTATTATAATAAAGCATGTTGATCACACAGCCCAATATATTATATAAATTCTGCCAATATGGGATCATGTGCATAAAATAAACTTCTTTTATGTCAGATAGTGCTTTCTACGTTAGTGGATTTTTATAGGTCAAGAGCATCATTGATTGTGCAAGCTTGTGGTTAATCAGAGCATGATCCCTGTTGTGAGATTTTTTCATGATGTGCTTGATCATGCAGAGCTCTTTCGGCCTTCATGTTGTCGAGGGTAGTTTCTTCATTGGCCCTAACTCTGAGCGTCTTTGGTTTTGTAAGACTTGACCTTTCGAGTGTTCTGATCAACCTCTTTTATGCAGTATCAAATACAATACTTTTTTTTACCTCTTGAAGTATCTTATTTCTGAGTAAGGAGTTCTACAAATAAACCCTTCCTACATTTTCTCCCTCATAGGGAAAGTTATTGTGTAAGCAAAAAATTTCTCTATGAAGCACCTTCTGTATTGAGTGTTCATAATTTGTAACCTTTTCATATTTGAATCTTAAACTGAGGAACCTTTGTGCCATGAGAATAAAACTGAAGAGCCTCATATCAAAATACCTTAAACCAAATAACCTTTTCTGTACACATGTCCTTCTTTTCTTATTTTTACTTCATCTGTGCAACGTTGACCGTTGGCATATCTTGGAATTGAATGCCAAGATCATTAACTCTGACACTGTCGTTAACCATCATTTTGCACCCAAAATTCAAATGGTCGCCTAATTTTATGACCATCAAAAGACAAATAAAATGGTCTGAGTTTCTTAAACACTATGAAATTTTTTTCTCTCTCTTCTCTTAAAACTCTTATAATTCCTTTAAGCCATTAAAGTTTCGCGAAGCGATTTTTCTACAAGTAAACTTCACTTGTTTATCTTCTCTTTGGGCTATCATAACGTGTTTTGATCTCTTCCTTTAAGTTTTTTCATAACATCTTCCCTACTTATACACTTATTTTTACCATAAATGGATTTATCAAGAAAATTTACAGAAATTTTTGACGACATTTCAGGCATTTCTTCGTCGCATGACAAAGATCAACCTTCAGAATTTTTTGCCTACATTTTATGCCTTCTCTCTCATTTCTTCCTTCCTGGTAGACTTAATAAGCAACCACAAAGGGACTTGATCAATTTTTCAATTAAGTTAGCTCGTGGAGTGAGCATTCCTCTGGATATTATAACGTTGGGCTTATTATACCTAGATGGATATGACCCATTTTGACATAGATCATTCTATTGGAAGGTATGATGTTTCCAATTTTGGCAACACCATTATTCTAATAGGGTTCCATTACAGAACGTTACCCAATATTTCCCTCATGGAACTCCCAATGTATATGCCCCTAATTAGACGACCTAGGTTATTGCATTGGAATCACAAACAAATAAATAAAGGTTTTCTTCCTGTAATAGATGTCTATAGTGTTTTTGTTACCAGACCTTATGCCGAGGAAACTCTTGCCAAGCCATGGTCGTTCTTTAAGGATGAAGCTTACACCGTTCGTTCAATCACTTCTTCAGCATATATAGGCGATGATTCTTTGTTGGCTGTGCTTCTTCTACTTACACCCAATCATCTTCTTTCCTTCACTGAGTGGGAGAGAGAGAGAGAGGGTGAAGCTTACAACTGCCACTATTATGGGAGACAATTTGGTTTTGACTAAGGAATTTCTCTTTCCTTTTACCGAAGTAGCACAGTTGATCGATCCTTTTCCACCTCTTGCCTTGAGTTAACACATCGAAATGTCTTTGCTCTGTGTGCACAGTTTGATGGTAGAATTATTGTTCCTGATAGGCAAAGGAAGGGTGATGTTTATATGAGATGGATTTATCATTTTTAGCCGTTCCGGCTCAAAGTTTTGGGCCTAATGAACTTGGCTTAAAAAATAGCTCAACCGATGCCTTGGAGTTAGAATTGAGTACCACCAATCTCGACCCACCTACAAAGTTTCCTCCTTTGCCCCACAAGTGAGGTTGTTAAAGTGGCAAAGAAGGTAATGAAAGCTCATAAATTAAGTGTTTGTGTAAAAAGAAAAGATCAAAAGGATTAAGGTCCCTCGAAGTCCAAAGCTCCTAAGAAGTCCAAAACCATTCGAGGTTCCTCTATTATGATTGGCTCACCCCCTAGAACCATTGAGCCCCCAAATATAGCTTTTGCTGAGGAGACATGTCAAATGGAATCCTAAGTTCTTTAAAAAATGGATTCAGTTTCTTTTATCTTAGCTGATGTTATAGCTGGTTTAGAAAGATGTCATCCTGATAATGATTTTCCTATTTATCATTTATATTCAAAGCAGGTTGCTCCCGAAGTTCCCACGGAGGAAGGCTCTCTAATTAATGTTACTCCTCAACGAAAGAAGCATTTGAGGAAAGCGTGTACTCAGGCATGAGTAACAGTAACTCCAACTCATTCTCCTTAAGGTTCCTCTGAGCATCCCTTGAATGATAAACAAGATGAAGCTGTGGGAGTTGATTCCTCACGTAGTGTCATTCTTGAGCCCTCTTTGCCAGCCCAAAGAGTAAGTATTCTGAGTGTTGAAATTATTACTTGTTACTTTAAGAATCTTATCTTAATTTATATTCTTAGTTTTTCTTTTAAAGGATGCTCCTTTAATTTCAAGGATCATTGTTGATATTGATGATAACCCACCCCCAAAGCACAATTAAGTCCAGTTATTAGAGATACTTTCTTTGCACCCTCTCTAATGCCTCGTTCTCTAATGACTGGGCTTACATACTCTAGGCGATCTCCATTGGAGCAATCTGTTGTTACTGCTAAAAAAATACTCCTGACCAAAGAGCCAGTGGTGACTTTGAGTACAAATGTTGAGACTTCCATTCCTTCACCCGTGGTGGAGTTTCCTCTGATTGTGATCCCTCTCCCTGATTCAGCTGAGGTAAGTAGGTGAAGGATCTTATTTATTGATGCTAATAGATCATTTAAGTATGTTGTATTTATCAATATTTAGCTCAATGCTTCAATTTTAGGTGAATGTGAAGCTTCCGTTGGATAAGCTTTTTCTTGTCAGTGAAATCATTATTAAGGTAATTGCCTTCTTAGAACAAAATATTTATCCCCTGCTTATTGTTCGTGCAAAGCTTTAATGAGGTCTTTCGATTTGTGATTTTCAGACTGCTAATAATGAAGAGGGTTGTCAGCCAGCTCCTTCAGCTAAGGTTGATCCATCCTCACTTTCCCTGGGTATAGTGGTGGAACCTCAATCTTCTTTAGAGGATATGGTTCTTCCTCTTTCTGTTGATGAGGTAGCTTTTTTATAAACCCTTTTATCACTACAAGAATTTTAGGATTCGATGACATTTAAAAAACGTCGGCAAATCTAATATAAAGACAAAAAAATATATCCCAATATTTTTTTTAAAAGTCGGCGTTGCCGCTGTCGGAAATTCACATTTTTTTAATAAATGTCGGAGTAGATATTGCCGACGTTTGTACCCGGTTACCTGTTTAGCCGTATCCCCACTTACCACGTTTAAATAAAAAACGTCAAAGTTTTCATATTCCACCAGCTTTAAAAAATGTCAAGATTTTTTACTCCTTACCAAACTTATGCCAACAATAATAGAAAAATGCTGCAAAATATTATTTATCTATTCACAAATATTAAGCATGCTATGATGACACCAAATTATCAAAACACCATAATTTGAGGTATTTATATTACCTAGTCACCCTTTATATACCATTGTCCAAAAAAATATCAACGTTTATATGTCTAACATTCGTGAAAATACCTGGTCCATGAGCTAATGAGCATGATAAAATGCTAGCAAAACCTGCAAAAATGAAGAAAAACAAAGTGTAAAGATGTATAAATCCAATTTAAAAAAGTATTAGGACTTATAAATCAAAGTTAAAAAAGTATTAGGACTTAGATTGGAAATTTATCTTCTATACTACTTGTGTTTCTTTGCCTTGTTTGCAGCCATGCAATCCTGAAATAAGAGGGAAAAAAGAAACAATTGATCAATCTATTTTCAATTTTTTAATATTATATGGTGACATAGAATTACAATTGAAAATATACACAAAATACATACTAATTGTACATCATGTTTACAAAAGTTACATGGACACAGTTTAATTTACATTAACATTGCAAGTATAAAAAATAGGGAACAAATAACTAATTAAAATTTAGCTAACAATCTTAGATCGAATTTATATTAAAAATTTAATAAAATAATATGGAACAATAACTATATATATATGGGATAGCGGTAAAACGCGTTATGAACGGGCAAATGTAACGCATCAATAAGTATTTAGTGTATAATTGTGAAAGTATTCTAAATAGTCAAATGTATGTTATGTTAATCATATCCTTATAAATGAAAAGTAATGGTATAACATAACAACATCATAGGAATTGGAAAATTTTGAATTTGTAGGTTGTTAGCCCAAAATATAAATAAATCCATAGAATCCACACTTCTCATCAGGGTCGATCCCAGGATTTGGGGGCTCAAGGCAAACTTGTAAAATATGGCCTTTTATGTAATGATTTTTTTTCGAAAAATATATTATATATTTTTACAAGATAATAATAAGGGTTTATTATATATAGGTCCCATATGAACAAAGTTTCCCTAACTAAGTCCTTTTGACTTTTCAACCATTAAATAAGTCATATTCCTAATTTTTTGGGACCTTTTCCCCCCACAATTATACTCTTTTTAAACAAACCGTTCCTAACTTTCTTGGGGAAGTTACATAAGTGGTTAATTTTTTTTTTTTTAAATTTTCAAATGATCATAACTCTTGATTGACAAATCCGTTTTTTGCAAAATTAAGATTTTTGAAATCTTCTCGCCAATATCTATCAAACAAGATCCATGAAGCTTATAAAATTTCAAAGAAAAAGATTACACAAACAGTAAACTTTACTGTATGCACTAAAAAATGAAATAGTTTTATATTTGTGAAATTTTAAAAAATAGTAACATTTTCTGTGTTAATATTACACAGGCAGTAAAATTTACTATGTTCTCAAGAAAATTTTACCCATATATTTATCAAACAAGATCCACGGAGTACATAATTTTTAATGGAAAAAATTTCACAGACGGTAATATTTACCGCATACACATTTAAAATAGAATTAATCAATGGTTGAATAGTCAATTGGACTTAATTAAAAAAAAATCTCAAAATAAGAATTACGTATAATAATATATATTAATTGGGTCATCACATTTGTTGTTATTATTAAACAATAATACAAACAAATTGGTTAAATAAATGGGTCAAATAATCTATAACCCCCTACACACACACACACACACACACACACATATATATATATATATATATATATATATAGTGAAAAAAAGACACATATTTTTAGTTTGACCCATTTAGTCGCTCAAACACCCGTTTATTCAATATTCTCTTATTTTTAATGGTCCACGTCTATGGCAACCAATGCCACCCCTACTCACCCCAAACTAGAGATCCGGTGGATCCATACCCCATTTATTTTAATATTCTCTTAGTTTTAAAGGTCCGTATTAGCGGCAACCCATGTCAGCGCTACCCACCCCAAATCGAAAACTGAAATACTTTTATATCCGTAACATTTTCACAAACTCTGATGAAAGTGTCACATTTTCTTGTGAACAAAGTAAACTTTATTGTATGTCCCAGAAAATGAAATAGTTTTATATCTGTGACATTTTCATAAACAGTAACATTTACTGTGTTGATATTACACAGACAATAAAATTTATTGTGTTCATAAGAAAATGAAATTTATATATTTATCAAACAAGATCCATTGATTACATAATATTGCAATTAAAAAATTACAAAGAAGTAATATTTACTGTATACATTTTTCAAAATAGAATTAATTAATTATTGAAAAGTCAATAGGACTTAATTAAAAAAAATCTCAAAATAGGAATTACATATAATAATACATGTTAATTGGTTATCATATTTGTTGTTAGTATTAAGCAATAATACGAAAAAATTGGTTAAATAATTTGATCAATTAATGTATTAACATATATATATATATATATATATATATATATATATATATATATATATATATAGTAAAAAAGACACATATTTTTTGTTTAACCCAGTTAGTCCTTCAAACACTCATTTATCCAATATTCTCTTATTTTTGAAACCCCGCGCCAGCGGCACCCCATGCCACCACTACTCACCCCAAACGGGAGCTCCGATGGATCCAAACCATTTTTTCCAATATTCTCTAATTTTTAAAGGTCCGTGCTAGCAGCACCCAATCTCCATCACCACCCACCTCCATTGTCGGAGCTCCAACGACCTTCATTAGCGCTCCAGTTTGGAGTGGGTAGGGGTAGCATGGGTGCTGCTGGCGCGAACATTTAAAAATAAGAAAATATTGGATAAAAGGGGTTTGGATCCACATGAGCTCTAGTGAATGGGGGTGGCATTGGGTGCCGCTGGTGCGGACCTTTAAAAATAGGATAATATTGGATAAATGGGTGTTTGAGCAACTAAATGGGTTAAACTAAAAATATGTGCCTTTTTTTCAATATATATATATATATATATATATATATATATATATATATATATATATATATATATATATATATACGAGTTTATAGATTATTTGACCTATTTATCTAATCAATTTGTTTGTATTATTGTTTAATAACAACAACAAATGTGACAACCTAGTTAATATGTATTATTATATGTCATTCCTATTTTGAGATTTTTTTAGTTAAGACCCGTTGACTATTCAACCATTAATTAATTCTATTTTAAAGGCGTAGACAATAAATATTACTATCTGTGTAACCTTTTTCATTGAAATATTATGTACTTCGTGGATCTTATTTGATAGATATATGGGTAAAAGTTTCTTGAGAACACAGTAAATTTGACCGTCTGTGTAATATTAACACAATAAATGTGACTGTTTGTGAAAATGCCACAAATATAAAACTATTTCATTTTCTGGTGCATACAGTAAACTTTACTGTCTGTGTAATTTTTTTCTTTGAAATTTATAGCTTTCATGGATCTTGTTTGATAGATTTTGAGGAGAAGATTTCAAAAATAGTAATTTTCTGAAAAAAGGATTTGTCAATCAAAAGTTATGATCACTTGAAAATTAAAAATAGAATGAAAAAAAGTTCAACCATTTAAGTAACTTTCCCTTGGAAGTTATAGATGGTTGGTTTTAAAGGGATAAAATTGTGAAAAAAAGTTCCAAAAAATTAGGAATATGACTTATTTAATGGTTGAAAAGTCATTTGGACTTAGTTAGGAAAACTTTGTTCATATAGGACCTATATATAGTGATCCCTACTAAATGTTTTACATGTGTTGATGAATTTGTAACCCCCATTCTTCGCTAAAAAAATACTGAAAAAACACATAAAAAATAACATCATTACCATTAACACCAAAAAAATCAACAACAGATTAATAACAAAAAACAACATGAACAAGAACAACTTAACCAAAAACATAATGAGCATTTTTTATTTTTTTGTTAAAGTATATATTGATAAAAAAGTCTAAGATTCATCCTAAATTAAAAAAATGAATAAAACTAGGGGTGACAATTTTAGACACGTCACGATAGCACGGAACGACACGACACGAAATTGATCCGAAATTAACACGACTTGTCATGTTCGTATTTTTTAACACCCAATTGTATCGTGTCGTATTCGTGTCAAAATTATGAGCCGTGTTAGTCATCTTATCGTGTATTGTCGTGTTAATCGTATTTTTATTCGGGTTATCGTGTTTATTTATGTTTAATTTAGTGTAAATTTAAGAAATCGTATTATTTGTGTCATGTCATGTTGTGTCGTGTTATATTTGGGTCGTGTTCATGTCAAATAAAAAAAATACGAATTCGTGTCGTGTCGTATCGGCCTGAAACACGACCAAAAATACGAATTGCCACCCGTATATAAACCTATTTATTAAAATAATGTTGTTAAAGACTTAAAGTCTAGATTAGTAAAAAAAATTGACAAGTTTACAATACAGAATGCATATGATACGGTTCAAATCTTGATTAACCAAAAAAATAAATACAAACAAACCTATTATTAACGAATCAAATGAAATGGTTGGAAGGAATAAGTGGTTTGTTGGAGATGGAGAATGAATTTGAAAGGTTAAAGCAGCATAACCTTCTTCTTTTTTTTCTCTCGAAAAGTTGTTGTCAGTGGGAGAAAAGTAGGATTTTTTGGGCTGAATACTACTATATATACCTATAAATAATTTTGGGCTTATAAAATTGTATGAGAATTGGGGGTCCAAAGCGGTTGCCTCATTAGCCTATCCCTTGGGTCGACACTGATTCTCATTATAGTCAACTAAAATTTGGAGGATGTTATCTACATTCAACTTTATCTTCTAAGGGAATCTACTACTTTTATTGAAGGAGTCAATCAGGATTTTAGAATCTGATTCTAGCATGATAGTTTGGTGACAAAAATTCAACACAAAGAAGTAATGAAGGAAAACAAACACCAAGATAATAAGAACAACAATAATCATAATCACACAACGAAAGAATATACATGGTTCGGCAAATTGCCTACGTCCATGGAGAGGTCTACTGTTATCTTAAGTAACTCTCGAGAATGTTTTTTATATGCCCCTATGCCCCGGGCCAGGGGTACAATATATACTCAACTAAGAGAGAGAGAGAGATTGTGTTGGTAACCCACACGTTAACCGAGTATCTCTTGAATATCTCATCCGAGTTTTTTGAGGATGGGATTGGTCATATCCTTCTATCCTAACCGTCATTCAAGACACATAAGTTGGGCCGGGTGCCTTTTATCATTCATTTAAGTTTTACCGACTACTTTTATAGTCCTGTTTGACAAAAGGGGTACCCATAATTTCCCTTAAATTTTTTGGGGCCACAAGTTGTGCTCACAAATTTTAAATAACATCTCCGATTTTGCTCTAATGGCACTGTTGTTATTTATGGAATTGATAGGGGAGTGAATCACCATTTTACAGTGAGTTTAGGCGACAGATCTTATTCGATTGTCATGAACTATCATTGAGGGGTTTAAATCGAGGTGCTGGATGATTCACTTCATCACTTCAACTTCTTACTTTCTCTCACTTCCAAACTGTCATTTGCTCTCAAGCTCCCTCTTGCTTTCAAGCTTGTTCTTCGTCATTCAAAAGCAATTTTCTATTTCTCATCCTCATTTACCTATGGTTTCTCATTGTTTCAAGCTTCATTCTTTTCCGTGTAAGTTCCTAGTCCCTTCTTTTTCTGTATTTCCTTTCGTCATTTTTCTTTCTACTATAGCTAGGGTTTGTTTATAAATAGAATAAACAACACATCTATGGTAGAATTTAGGAAATGTTATAATATCCCTGACTGGGTGGATATTGAGTGCTCCCCTCCCTCATAATATCCGCGACATTGAGGATGGCCATTGGATTTACGTTCTTTTGTTATCTCAAGGGGGTTTAACTTTTCCCCCAAATCGCTTGTTCTTACACTTCTTTCAGTACTTTGATATAGCCCTAACCCAGTGTTCTCCAAATGTTTGAAAAATTGTAAATGGCGTCCATAGAACAAACCAACTCTATAACACTAATTTAGGTTTAGTTGAAATCTGCTTTTGTTATACCTTTTCTCGTACTAGCTCTAGTTTTCTCTATTTGAAAGCGAGGAGTTCAGACAGGGTATTGGTAGTGAACCCACCTAATTCCCATAAAGACTACTGGTCTTAGGCATTTATTTCTAGGAATTGGCAATTCCCTCCTCAGGTAGAGGGAACAAGGTACAGAGGACCTCAAATCCCTACGTATGGGGAATAATTCATAGGTTGTTGTCCAATATCACTGATTTTTGATTGTTGATATAATGTGTTCATCCTCTAATATTTTCTTTTCTTTTTCAGCAAAGTCCAAGAATTAAGAGCCTTCTCTCCATGACATCCGTGATGCTGAGTTAATAAAAGCCTGGAAGATAAGGGACTCAATTGTAGAAGGTGAACATCCCAGGTCGGCTGCCTTCTTGTTGGAATACAAGAACACTACCTCCAGCTTCATCGCCTGTCTAGTTGACTCCATCCCTCATCTTGATATCCCAGAGCAAGAAGAAGAGGAAGAAGGTGCTCTCCAACCCATCGAGCTAGATGACGAAGAGGAGAGCAGCTCAGAGTCTGGTGTTGCTGTAGGTGACATAGGTGGTAGTGGTGAGGTAGGATCCAGTGAGGAGGGATCCAACGAAAAAGAGTCTGGGTAGAGAGAGGTCCAGCGAGGAGGGCTCTAGTTTAGGAGGTTACTTGTAGGAGAACTCTAGGGAGGAAGACATGGATCCCCAAAAAGAAAAAACCCTGATCCGTGATGATGATGACGATGATGTCCTGTTATCCAACAGGCTGAAGATTCAGAAGACAAGGACTAGGGACACTGCTAGTGATTCCTAGACAACTGCTCATGAGAAAGAGTGGTAGAGGAAGAGGAAATAAAAGGAGAAGAGAGAGTGGTAGAGAAAGAAAGAGGAAGAGAGAAAGAGAGAAGATGAGAAGAATAAGAAGAGGGAAGATGAGAGGAGGAGAGGAGAAGAAAGGACGAAGAAAGCATAAGCCTCTCTTGTGCCTATGGCTGTCCCAACTGAGGGGGCATCTGTGGTTCTAGCCCCTCAGCTTACTCCCATGATGCTGGAAAGAGCAGTGCTAATGGTAGACCACGAGCGGTCTTCAAAAATAGGAACAGGCCAGTTAGCCCTGAAGGAAGATCATGGGATTGCTTTGGTAAGTCTCTTTCCTCTCTTTCTCTATCTCTTTTAATTTCTTCGTACTCTTTGACTCACATCTATTTCTTCCTTCAATTTTTATCTGACTACATAGTCCTTTGCTTCATTCGAGATGAGCGAGCGAGGAGGAATGCTGAGCTCGATGGGAGCTTGAAGACTGCTCAGTAGGCCCAGAAGTCCTCCGAGAAATCTCTCACAGAAGCTGAGGCTTATTTTGCCAATGAGAGGGCTAGGGCGACCAAGGAGCTGAAGGAACTCCGTGAAGCCTATGAGCTGGTCGTGGTAAGAAAACTAGCCATCACGAAAGAAAATAAATGGATCGTCGAGAAAGTGAAGAGACTGGAGGCAGAGGTAGCCACCATTAGAGAGAGAGAGACTATAATGAAGGCTGTGAGGCAGCCTATAAAGATGCTAAAAAGAAGATTGACTACATCAGTTGGGCAAACTTCAAGAAGGACTAAGATCGAGCCTCAGTTACTACTGGAGTTGCTGCTGATTCTCCTCTGTTCGGAGAGCACAATCCTGGCTCCAAGCCCATTATTGAAGATGATATCCTAGCTGCTCGGACTGGTGAGGACTCTACTGCTGCTGTTCCTGTTACTCTTTATGACCTTACTGCTCCTGCTGGTGACCAGGGGGCACACCTTGCCCAAGTTGAGGGAAGTGTGGTCAGTGATGAGACAAGCGAGGCTGCTGTTGATAAGGGGAAGGAGCCAACCACTTCTGAGCATGTCGATGTCACCAACTAGGCTCTTAGGGATCATTTTGTATTTTTTTCTTTTTTTTTTCGCTCAATATACTTGTATTTGGTCAATGCCGCTCTTATGTTATGTGGTTTGTTGATCTTGATGATTATATCCCTGCTACCTCTCGCTTAGGTTAAATTCTTCGTTCTAACGTGAGTGACCAAGTTCACCGAGCATTTATCAAAATCTATAAATCTTTTAGGGCAAGGAATCAGGACTACAAAGACTTGTCCGAATTGGTTGCCAAGCTTAAGGATCGACTTGTAGAGATGGAAGAGATTGGTGCCTCTGTTCAAGAAGATGTGGATGCTTTGAAGGATAGGCTCTTGGATGCGTCTAAGATTAATCAGGTTGGGGAGGTGCTACAGCAAAAGAATGATTCTTTAAGGAGGGAAGTTGCACTCCTCAGGGAGAACGCGCCGAGCATTGCTCCTGTAGTTATACAAGGTTCGTTGTCATCATCTAAGCGGCGAGCTAGGACTGGCAATGTTGGTTCTCAAAGGGAAATTGTCGAGATGAAAGGAGATGTTCACTGAGCGTATGTGATAGCTGCTGGGCTTCAAAGGGACGTCACCGTACTGAGGCACTTGTTTAAAAAATCCCTCGATAAGTGTGGCAGATGGATACAACCAAGGCTGGATAGATGCTCCCACAAAGCTAAAGGAGGTCGAGGAGCTAGCCTTCATTAGAGGGTGGCTAAGTTCCCTCAGGGAGTTATGGTGCCCAGGAATTTTTCCCTCTGGTACAGGCATGAGATCACTCCCTCGTCCTTAGAACCAAATCCATTTAGAAGGTATGATGGATGGATCCCAATAGATGCTATCCTGAGGCAGCTGCTGGAGCCAAGATCGAAGGAGTATGAGGAGGATTTTTCCCCCATCTTGATAATGGTCAAATAGTGCGAGTAGCGGACTACCTTGCTCAGAGACCTAGACCTCCTTAGGATTTGATTTATTTTATCACTGTTGCACATGTAACTATGTAACCTTTAATAAAATATTTATGTTTTGGGCCAAGGCCGACTTAACATATGTTGTCTAATTTCTTATTTATTAGTAACCTCTAGTTATCTCGGGCATCTCGACCGACTAAATGTGACTTAGAGTTTATTTTCAAATGAGCATTCTCCCAGTCCAGTATACCTTATCCATACCATTCCGCCTTACTTTACCTTTTAGGTTGCATCATCACGCTACCTTAGGCCTAAGTAAGGCGATGGTGAGGATACACCTGATTAATGGGCAATCCGTCCGAGCAAGATTTTAGAGCCAAACTATGTTGGCGACTAACCTAGGTTGGCCGCGCCGCCTAAGGATCCCCTACAGGTCTTTATTTATTACCAGAGCAACCTAGGAGGCCAATTTTGCTATGAACGAAGGCATGGGGAGGGTTATTATATATCAACCCTGCTAACTATTCTTTGGGGAAGTTGATCTAGTATAAACCCAACCACTGTGGTGCAATCACAAGAGGCTAACTTAAGAGATTTTCTAACTAGAGCAAGTTAACCAACTTACTGTAATCCATGATCTTTATCATACATATTATTAAAGTGAAGCCTGTAACTTGGAAAGGGTGCATATAATAAGATATATTTGAGATAACCAATACATATAGAATGCCAAGGCCAATCGACTTTTATTAATCGAAGTCAGGAATAGAGAGCAACATTAATTTATAAATGAAAATTTGCCTAAACTAATGGTGCATAGATAGGGAAATCTAAAATTAGAATTTCTTCAGGTTGGCTGCATTTCAAGCTCTTGGCATCTCTCTGCCCTCCAACATTTCCATGTGATAGGCTCCTTACAGGTCGTCCCTTACCACTTTGAATGGTCCTTCTCAGTTCGGTCCCAACTTGCCATCTGATGGTTTCACAGCACTGCCAAGGACCTTCCTTATGACGTAGTCCCCAACTTAAAATTTCCTTAGGTTAACTTTTTGGTTGTACTGCTTAGCTAGTTGTTGATGGTAGGATACCAGTTTAAATAGAGCCAATTATCGCCATTCATCGGCTAAGTCAAGTTTAGTGAGCAATGATTCATCATTGTGGCCTTGGTTGATCAACGTAGACCTCAAGGTAGGGAAGTGAACTTCTAGTGGAATAACTGCTTCCATTCTATATATGAGTGCAAAGGGTGTTTCCCAGTTGCACGTCTTGGGGTGGTTTGATAGGCCCAGAGGATGTGGGGAAATTCGTTCACCCAAGATCCTTTGGCCCATTCCAGTCATTTTTTTAGTCCATCGATCATTGTCTTATTAGAAGCTTCAGCTTGACCATTGCTCTGGGGATATGCTACAAAGATGAAATAGTGGCTGATTCCATGATTGTTATAAAAGCTTTGAAAGGGGACACTCTCGATCTGGGTCCCGTTATCAGTAATGATCGTTCTTGGTATGCAGAAGTGGGTAATGATGTTTCCCCATATAAACCTCATCATGTCTGCATCCCTAATGTTCGCTAGTGGTTCTTCCTCTATCCACTTAGTGAAGTAGTTAGTGGTGACCAACATATACTTTCGGTTGCCCGCCGCTATAGGTAGAGGAACTACGATTTTCAAACCCCACTGGGTGAAGGGCCATGGGCTGGTTAGTAACTTTAAGTCGTTGGCAGGTTGATGGACCATGGGTGAGTGTTTTTGGCATTTCTTGCACTTTCGAACGTAGACTTTAGTGTCCTTCTGCATGTATGGCTACCAATACCTTTGTTTCATTGCTTTAAAGGTTAGCGACCTCCCTCCTGCGTGACTTCCATAAATTCCCTCATAAAATTCGTGTAGAATTTGCTCGACGTCTTGTGGATGAACGCATTGGAGGTAGGGCCCGATGAAGGATCTCTTATATAACTTCCCCTCAGGAGATAAGTGAAAGCGAGCAACTTTGACTCTTATCTGATGAGCCGACCTCTTATCACTTGGTAGTATATCACTTCGCAAGTAGTCTGCGATGGGGTTCATCCAGCTTAGAGCCTTTTCAATGTGGAGAACCTTCTCGGGATTTAGTCGCTCAGTATTCTGATCAATGATGGACTGCGCGAGGAAATATATTTGGATTGTTCTTCTCAAGTAAGAGTCTATTATTGAGCTTAGAGTTACTAGGGCATCCGCATGGGTGTTGTGTCCTCTGGGGAAACGCTGAACATCCATTTGATCGAAGTTAGCTATTATTCCCTTTACAACGGCGGGATAAGCTGCCATCCTTTCATCATTTTCATTAAAATCACCATTTATCTAGTTGGATACCAGCTGCGAGTTTCTGACGACTTGAAGGTGCCTTGCCCCCAATAATTGTGCTTTATATAGTCTAGCGATCAACGCCTCATATTCTGCTTCGTTATTGGAGGCTTCAAATCCAAGTTTGATTCCCTGCTTGAGCACCATATTTTTGGGAGTCACTAGTATGATACCTACTCCTTCCCCCTTTGAGTTAGAAGATCCATCAATGTATAAGGTCCAAACACTTGGTCCTTATAAGCTTTTCCTTGATCGGCTTGTTTCTGGCTGATCATAGGGATGTTCTCCTATGAACTCAGCGATGAAATCGGCTAGAATTTTCCCCTTGATGGCTGTTCTTGGTTGAAAGTGAATATCAAACCTTCTGAGCTCGACTGACCACTTTGATAGTCAGACAGAGAGATCTGCTTTCCTTAGAACAACCTTGAGGGGGTACGAAGTAACCACGAAGATGGAATGGGCCTCAAAATAATGCTTCAATTTTCTGAAGGCTATCACCAGTGCGTAAGCGAGATTCTCCAATGGTAGATACCATTGCTTGGCTTCCAAAAGGGTCTTTATCGCGTAGTAGACTGGATGCTGGCTCCCTTCTCTCTCACATACTAAGGCAGAGCTCATAACCCGATTTGATACTGCAAGGTAAAGGTATAAATGATCATTCTCTTTGGAAATAACGAGCAAAGGGGACCTACTGAGATAGGCCTTGAGTTCTTCTAAGGCCTTCGAGCAATTCTCGTTCCATTTCATGCCCTTTTTTCTTTTTAATAACTGAAAGAATGGCTGACACCGCTCTGAAGACTTGGAAATGAACTGGTTGAGAGCGAAGAGCATTCCCGTGAGCTTTTGTACATCTCTTACTGTTTGAGGGGGTTGAACTTTTTTAATGGCGTCAATCTGGTTGGGATTTTCCTCTATCCCTCTCCTGCTGACCAAGTATCCAAGGAATTTTCCTGATTGGACATCGAAAGAACACTTACTTTGAGCTTCATTCGGAAGTTCCTGAGGATTTCAAAAGTCCTTGCCAGGTCGAAAAGGTGATCATCCTTGAGCTTGCTCTTTATGAGCATGTCATCGATGTAAACCTCTATAGATTTCTGCATTTGATCTTAAAACATCTTCATAACTAGCCGTTGGTAAGCCGCTCCTGCATTCTTAAGGCCGAAAGGCTTAACTTTATAACAATACAAACCAACAGTGGTTATGAAGGAGGTCTTATCTTGATCTGGCACGTGAAGGGGGATTTATTGGTATCCAGAGTACGCATCTAAAAAGCTCATCCTCTCATGTGCTACTGTGGCATCGAACAATTGATCAATCTTTGGAAGGGGGAAACTGTCTTTGGGACAGAACCTGTTGAGGTCGGTGAAGTCAATACAAAATCTCTACTTTCCGTTGCTTTTTGGAACTACTACTGGGTTGGACAACCATTTAGGGAACTAAACCTCACGTATGGAACCTGCATCCAGTAGCTTCCCGACCTTTTGATTTACTGCTTTAGCTTTCTCTGGGACCGTTCGACGAACCTTCTGTGTGACTAGCTTGAAAGCTGGGTCCACATGCAATTGATGACAAACAATGCTGGGATCACGTAGGGATCCCATGTAAAAACATCCAAGTTGCTCCGGAAAAGGGTGACTAGTTCTTTCTTTTCACGATCGGTCAAGGAGGTACTTATCAAAAACTTCTTTTAGTCGAGCTACTCCTAGCTATGACTTCCTCCAGGTCTTTAACGACCTTCTCAGAGGTAAGGATCCTAGTCTCCTCTACTCCTGGTCGACTGTGCCTTAGCTGCTGTTTCGAGAGCACCAGCCGCTCATGGGCTTCCTCCTTATTTTTTGTTTCTTCCACTTTATTCTCCCATTTGGGGCGTATGGACGGGATAAGCACTTCCTTATCGCAGCCTGGTCCTCATGGATCTCAACCACTCCTTGATCAATTATACACTTTAACTTCTGATGGTAGGTCGATGGAACGACCTTCATTGCATGGAGCCATCCCTAGATGAGGATGGATTGGTACGGTGATTCGATATCAATAATAAGAAACTCAATCATTTTAGAGATGCTTCCTGCCCTGATTGGTAGGACGATATTTCCTAAAGAGATTGTGATCTTTCTCGAAAAGCCGATCAACGAAACTGTGGCCTCCTTGAGGTCGGCTACGCTCAACTTTAGTTTTCTAAAAAATTCTAGGTACATTACTTTGGATGAGCTGCCTTGGTCGACGAGTAACCTGTCGACATCCCAGTTAGCTATCCTGAGTGTAATTATCAGTGCGTCATGATGAGGGGTTCTCACCCCCACTAAATCTTCACCCATGAACATAATATGCTTATTGCAATCAATGTCTTCCGGACGTCGACGAATCCCTACCCGAGTCTTGGCTGGGTCAATCTGAAAGGCCTGCATGACTGCCGTAAGCTTCTTAACTTCCATCCGAGCTACATTTTCTTGAATTTGTTTGAGGTCTGACGCCCTATGTATTACTGCGAATTCGTGGCCGATATCCTCCTCGAGGACATTATTGGGCCTCTGCTCGCCGTTCGTTGCTGCCTTATGTGTCCTCTTCTTCACAAACTCATTAAGGTGCCCGACTTGGGCCAAATCCTCGAGGTGAGACTTGAGGGATTTATAATGCTCCGTCTTGTGACTGCTTTCTTTGTGGAACCCGCACCTTAGTGCGTTATTCCATTTGGGAGGGTTTCCTCCCATCTTCTATGGCCATTTAACAAATGGCTCCTCTCTGATCTTTGCAAGGATCTTGTATATCCTCTCCTTGAAGACTGTGTTTACAGCCTGAAATTTCTTCGAGGCATTATTTTTGTTCCCATTCTTGGAGCCATTTTTGCCCCCATTCTTGTTCCCTTTCCTCCGTGGTTCATTTTTCTCAGCTCCTTTACCAGTCTTCGCGCGACCATTCTCCCCTGCATTAAGATGGGTCACATCCTTGATTTTGGCGTATTTTTTAATACGAGCCATCAAGTCATCGATGGATGTAGCCTTCTTCTTAGTTAAGGATTGGTGCAGGAGGTAGGAGCTCGACAAACCGATTTTAAAGGATGATATAGCGACCTGCTTTGAGCAATCCTCAATTTCATTAAATACTTCCCAATATCTCTTCGCATACTTTCTTAGGTTCTCCTGCGGCTTTTTCTTCATAGTAAGCAGTGCATCCATCCTCTTCGAGTAGGAGCTTCTTGTTATGAAGCGAGTTGTAAACTGCTCAGACAAGGATTTGAAACTTTTGATGGAACTATGAGGTAGCTTTTCAAACCACTTCTGGACCACATCGTGCAATCTTGAAGGGAATATTCGACACATGAGCACATCACTGTGACTCCATAGAGTCATAGCTTTCCGGTATTGCCTGATATGATCAATGGGATCAGTCTTCCCATCATAAATCTTGAACCTAGGAATCACGAACTTCTTCTTCTTCTTCTTCTTCTTCTTCTTTTTCTTCTTCTTCTTCTTCTTCTTCTTCTCTTTTTTCTTGTTCTTTATCTTCTATTTCCTTTGAAAAAAGGGATTTCATATGGGTTTTGAGAGATTGCCTGTCTAGCTCTCTCGTTGTTTGTCACTTTAATGAGCTGGGTGCTGGTACTTCTCCCTTCGGACTAAACTTTGTATGTCATCGTTTTGCCGACCAGGACTCCTCTAATGGAAAGATGGTTACACTCGTTTGGAATGGTCATCGTCTGACCAGTGCCTTTATGTTCTCTCTAACCCACACCTTGGGCTCCTTCCTCAGCTGAAGACTTGATCGCCTGAGGTCTAGTAGTCCGGTTGCGACGTCGCCTCGTGCTTCGATGGAGTTCTCTCTCCATCCTTTCCAGGTGCCTCTTGAGGCGAGCATTTTCATCTTTCTATTGGCGAGTAGCCTCCTCTTATTCATAGAGTCTGTCCTTATAGGCATCTATCAGCCTAGCGATCAGCGTGGACCCGGGTGGCTCCTGGATTTCTTCACAGACCTGCCTCTCCTGGAGAAGTCTTGGGTTTGAATGGAAAATTTTAGAACTTACCCATAGAGGATTTGGCTGCTGCTGAATGTCCCCTGCTTCAGGGACATTACTGCAGTGATAGGACATCGCTAGTTCTTATTAATGAAGGTTTTAGCAGGAAAAATAATCGTTTCCCACAGACGACGCCAATTATGGTGACAAAAATCTCAACATGAATAAGTAATGAAGGAAAACAAACACCAAGATAATAAGAACAATAATAATCACAATCACAATCACACAACGCAAGAATATACAAGGTTCGATAAATTGCCTACGTCCACGGAGAGGTCTACTGTTATATTAAGTAACTCTCGAGAATATTTTTCATATGCTCCTATGCCCCGGGCCAGGGGTAAAATATATACTCAGCTAAGAGAGAGAGAGTGTTGGTAACCAACACATTAACCGAGTATACCTTGAATATCTCATTCGAGATTTTTGAGGATGAACTTGGTCATATCCTTCTATCCTAACCATCATTCAAGACCCATAAGTTGGGCCAGGTGCCTTTTATCATTTATTTGGGCTTGGCCGGCTACTTTTATTGTCCTGTTCGACAAAAGGGTTACCCACAAATAGGTTGATCTTTCAAATACTTAAAGATTTTTAGACCGTCTAAAATAGCCATAGACTCAACTTCCACCTTAGTAGTATCACCATAGAAAGATAAAAAATCTAAATCATCACACCTTTGCGATGTATTAGAACACCATCTCCACCACTGGGACCAGGATTTCCTTTAGAGCTACCGTTTGTATTGAGCTTTAGAACATAGACTGAGGGAAATTTCTAACAAACCAACTAGTACTTTTAATATCTATTCCTTGAGAATACAAGCAAATTATCTATGGATATAAGACCAGATAATTGAGGTCTATTACTCTTGCATGGATAAAATAAATAATACCTTACTAATGGTTGCACTAATAGAATGAGTTGGACTTCAAAATATGCTGTCATTTCTCTGAATACCTAATGACCAACAAATGAAACTAGGAATGATCATCTTGATAGTTCCTTCTATATACTTACTTGAGTTATACCAAAAATTAATAAGTCTGTTTTTAATAGCTATTCTCCTAATCATAACTCCCAATATGTTATTGAAATAATCCCCCACCTTTGTAGTAATGCACTCTTCAGTAAAATATGATATACAAATTCAACATATGGTTTTATAAGCTAGTGACATTTAAAGGGACCTTTCTAACCAATGGCATTAATATTTTCATCCACTAGAAAATAACCTTTAATCATATTTACATAATAACATATATTTCTAAGTCCCGAGACAAGCACTTATATATCTTATACGTGCGCTAGTGGCAGAGGCACTAGGGCTTCTATGCATGGGACTCTCCTACCGACAAGAGTTTTACACGGGTTTTAATTCTCTTTAACACCTATTCCTGGAAAAATTTAAATGGAAAATTTATTTCCTTTCTAGGTTATCATTTAGTATTCAATGGGTGTGAATTGCTAACGTGTCGTACCCGCATTGATTTGTGTTCGAGTTCGATACTAATGAGGTCAGCGAGTCACGCCTGTTGAGTTCCAAATGAAAGTCAGCATAAAATTATTGTAATATTACTAAATGAATCAAGATTATGTTATTTAAGTTTTTAACATGAATTATAACATTTCAATGTGAACTTAGTGATTCATATGATTCTGGGAATCCAAAAAATGAGCACAAAGAGTAGTGCAATCGTCAAACATCACTCTATGACCATTCCACCAACTCAGAGAAACGAGAAATAGAAAGAGAACGATGAATAACTACAAATGGTACAACTGTTGTATTCCAATCTAGGTTCTTAATTGCAAGGAGATTTAAAAGTCCACTACATTGAGGATGTCAATGATGGTTGATAACTGTATCATGTCTATCTTCTATGTGGGTTGGTACAAAGTAGCAGGATCCTCAACTAAATAGAATGAAAAAATCCACACAGATGCACAATTTGTATCACTAGTTGAGCTTAAATCCTCATGAGATTCATCAAGCCCTCCAAATTTTTGGTTCCCTGAGGAAGAGGCTTCCATTAGCAGATATGGATGGAAAGAAAAACCACTAACAGTGTCTAATGTAGTTTGAAATCATGACACCCATTATCCAGTCTGAAGATTGTAAATATGAACCAAACCATCTTGACCACTAGTACTAAGATATCTACCACAGGGTTCGATATCACACCATATCCACTGATTGGTAGTTTCTGATGATCTGTACAACTTGTATACAATGTCAACAATCTTGCAGATATCCCAACATATTATGTAAGGATCCTTTCGTCCCCCGGTATATAAATAGTTGTCATCTTTTCAGAACTGGACATAGGTAACCCCCTTTCTTAGCTATGTAAGACATACAAGAGTTCCATATTATCCTCCTTATATATTGTTATACTTTGTCTATAAGAACCCATTGCAACCATCCCATTATGAGTAGGAGAAAAGGAAATTGCAGATATAATACCTAATTGGCCTTCTTTATTTCCATAAAGTGTTGAATGGTGCTCAAAATCTTTACCAGGGTGATGAATATCAAATATCCTAACAAATTTGTTGTATCCAGCAAATATCTTAGTCCCACTAGGATTAAAACCAATTGAAAAGGCAATAATTATCTCATCCATGGCATTATAAGCCTGATATGCCCAATGCAGCTGAAGCAGACATGTACGGGTACCAGCAATAGTCATATACAGACTCCCCCTCGCTCAATACAAGGCTTGTGGCATATGAATTTGCATCAGTAATTGAAGAACAATAAATTTCATGACCACAACCACTTTGATTATCTGTTAATGCGAAGGAACGAAGTGTATTATCATGAGAGGCCGTAAGGAAGCAAAACTCGTCGGGCGACCATTTGATGGCCTTAAGGAAATTGTTAAGGTTCGAAGAGCGTCTAAACTACTGGGAGAAATGATACGCTCTCTGTAGAGGAACGTCGAACTGAATAGCTGACCAAGAGTAGACCCCCTTCTCCTCCGTTATCTCTCCCACTTATATGTCCGAAGTTAGTTCCTCTTCTCCTATTGCTATTTCAGTTTGTTTTACTAGGGACAATACCCTCTCTTGCCCTCTTCAAACTCATTTATCTTTCTTCCCTCTCTTTCTTAAAATCTAGTTTACTCTCAAGTCCTTTACCTACTCAATTATGTGGTTGGTCTTCCATTTGAAAATTTAATTTTCACTTGATCCCATCACAGAAAACCGAACACATATTACTTCGAGTCTTCACATCATTTACCCACAAGGGAAAATTCAAGTAGGTGGGTTATATTCATTTTTTTGCCACCTATTTACTGTTTTAAGGTTGCTTCAGTCTTAATATAATAGTCAAGTTTTTATTAGAAGAACAAAGAGAATAACCTAAATGATAGAAACGAGAAGCAATAAAAAACATGACTTGAGATGTCGTGGTTGGAATGATTTTCTCTTTGACAAGTTCTCACGTGAAAAAACATTGAAAAACAACACTACTAGTGTATGATTGAATTCTGAGACAAACTACAGAAATTTAATAAACAGTTGCAACATTGTTTTCTATTGACACAATTAGAGTTACGAAATTGTCATTCAAAACTGTATGGCCAAAAAAATTTGTGCTTTCATCGACCTAGAAGTCTAAAATTCAAATTTGTTGATTCTACTTAAAAGAAGGTAACACATCCTCTAATTTGATCGATTAAAGCATGACAACTCATTAAAAAATATAGAGTTGATTCTTGAGTCATTCATGCTTTAAACGATCACATTAAAAGGTCATATTAATTCTCATTTGAATCGGATCAACAAATCAGTACTAAGAAACCAATGCGGGAAATTCACATTAGATTCAAGGGGAACGATTAGCCCATGGACTTCACAAAAACTACAAAAATAAATACATTTTTCTCCTCTCCTCTTATTTTATATAATGTATTATTAGACTTTGCTCCTTCAAAACAAAAACTACAGAAGCTGATTTTAATATATAAAAACAAGGAATCCACAATCATCATGTGTATGAAACCGAGTCAACAAATTTTGCTGAAATATGACCCAGTAAAAATTAGGACACCACCCAATAAAAATAATAAGTGCTTGTCTCAGGATTTCATTATTGTCCACAGTGTCTCAATATGGTATGATATTATTCTTCTGTCACCACATACACACATATTTGTCTTGTGTGTGCGCTAGTGGCAGAGGCACCTGTGTTAATTTATTTTTGTTATTAAAGACATGGATTAATTTTAATCAACCATTGCACTATTGTAATTTATTTTGGGCTGATCTTCTTGGCAATGAAATGGGTGCAAACAGATTGAGTTTTCTATAATTTTAAATGTAGAAAACCAAATAATGGATAGACAGGACAAAAATGAACCATACATCACTAGTACCAGTGGGATAAACATTGATCCATGAGGATAATCTACTAGAAATCAAGGGGTGTTGGAAATGCAGATATTAGAAAATAATTGTCTAATCTATGCAGATCTTATCACCCATATTTGATTGCTATAGTTTATCTTATGGTATTCTTTATCAATATTCCTACCCCAATTTTACATCTTAATCTTATATCCCTCAATCATAAAGATAATAAATTTTGGGTTTATTTTTTCTCATTATATGGTTACTCCTACTGTAATTTCTAAAACTAGCCAAGAGGTTACAATCAGATGCCAACTCAATGCCACAGTTGGTCAAGTCTTCAATTTATGCCAGTACATATATAAAGTTCATAAGACCCCTTTGCAATGACCTCAAGAAACTATATGTCAAGTTTTTCCTATACTCTATTCTAATCATGTATAGTATGTAAGATTATACTAATGTCCTTAAGAGAAATTACAATATTTTCTGACACGATGTGCAAGATTTTACACAGGTATGTATGTACAATTATGGACTTATGCGAGTAGAGTGAAATAGGAATCACATATTAAAAAAGAGAGAAATAAATATCTTCTTAGTAAAATAGTCAAACCTGCCAATAGTTTTGAAGTTGGGATCATGATATGATTTGTGGCGGTGTTTTCCTTAGTGGTTGCAGTTGTCGTTGCGATTGAAACTCTCACCGGAATTGCAACGACGGATGCAATGATGATAAAGGATCAAGATTGGCTCCATTGGGAACCTATAGAGATACAAAAAATGTTAGATGTAATGCATGAAAATTAGCCGATTGTACTTATAGAAATCTATAATTAATAATTGTTGACCTATTCTGTGCTTGAAGACACATCTTTGGAGATTGCGTAAAATTACCCTCAGCACGCTTATGAGCCTCCATAGCTTTTATTCGAGATTCCATAACAGATAATTTTTCTTATATTTGAGCTTCCATCTGCTCTTTCATTTTGGCTTGCTTCCTTTCGTAGTTTGCCTCCATCTCACATCGCAACCGCTCATTTCCAGCCTCCATCTCACACCGCACCTGCTTATTTTCAGCCTCCATCTCACGTCGCATCCTCTCTAACCCTTGTTAATGATGCATCTCAATATCCCTCCTCCGAGCCTCGAACATCCTATATGATCGATCGAATACCATACTCAACGTGACACCAAGCCCAAATGTCCACACATGACCATGCCTTTCAGGTCCCATAATTCGTCCAAATATATCATCTCGTGCAATAACGATCTCCGCAATCTCTAGATGTTGAGATTCTAGTTCATCCATCTCTTCCTGTAATCATAATATATACTATTCCAATAAATATAATTTGATATTTTGCACATTTGTACAAGTATTACAAGGTCACAAACAAATGAAACTCGTATAAGCATGCATTGACTTAATTAGTTTTCTCCTCTTAACCACTGCTTTTTTAAGTTGGTAATTGAGTCAAGTGCATTAACACTTGACTGGCACCCAAATCAATTTTCAAATGAAAAATAACGTTTTCTTAAAAGATAATAGACACGCAAAAAAAAAGTTGTTTAAATTGTCATTAAATTCCAAAATATACATACAATTAATCGAGCCTCTTCTTCATTAACTAGACCCTTATCCTTGGTTATATGTGTCTCCTTGTATACCATCTTATGAGTCGGTTGGTATCCAATTATTTTATCAATATACGAGCATAAGATTTCAAATGTTAAGATATCATCTCTTTTCACTTAATTTGTCCGCAATGAAAAAAGAATGTAGTAATCATTAAAAGTATTAAACTTTCACCTTATTTATAACTTGAGCATGACCAGTCCTACTAGATGTGTGTGGCATTTACAAATGTGAATGGATATCTTTGTTCTTCGAACTTTTTGCCTAATACATGGAAAACACAATTGATATATGTCATGTGACGGTGCCAATGACACTACCATAATTTTTACTCTGTTGTATCCACTTTTATGGCACTACTGAATGTAAACAAGATCAAAATTCCAAGTAGTGTATTAACACATAAATATTGGTTGGCGACTTAGTTTCATCATAAATGTAATTTATTTTAAAAAATTCTACCCGTGCCTTTTTACACGGGCATTTAGTAGTTAATACATATACACGTGTACAATCACAATAGGGCTCTCATGCTCAAAGTGATAAAACAACTAATTGAAGATGTAATCATGTTAAAATTTTTATTGTAGACACCACATTCTAGGACCCCCTAAGTCTCTTCTTAGGTCCCTATCACCTCCCCATTTCACTACAAACACTAGGTCATACTCCGAGTATCGATCTAAAGGCCATCGGGTGCTCCCGAGCTCTGTTTGACTCCAGTCAACTATATCGTCAGAGCAAAAGCTCAATGAATCTTTGAAGGGCTCTAAATATCCTTTCGAACGATTCACCCCGTGCGCTAATCATCCTTATGGTTTGGACGAATGAACCATTTTACTATCGAAAATCGATCTAAAGGCCACCGGAGCTCTCGACCCCCAATTTACCCCAATTAAGATCATTGTTAGAGCAAAATCTCAATGAATCTTTGAAGGGCACTGAACCTCGTTTTTAATGGTCGACCCCATTTATGTAATGGCATAACCATTCAGACAAATGATCTGTTTTCCCCAAAAAATTGATCAGGAGGCGATCGGGCGCTCCTGAACTCCGTTTGACTAAGGTCAACTCTTTAGATCGAACAAGATTTAATGAATCTTCAAAGGGCACTGAAAACACTTTCCAACGGTCTGCCCCATGCCCAAATCAATGGTACGGACGAATGACTTGTTTTACTTTGAAAGATCATTGGGCGCTTTCGGGCCCCAGTTGGCCAAAGTTAATTCTCTGAACCGAGCAATGCTTTTTGGAACATTAAAGTAATTTTCATAAACTTTCCAACGATCCACCCTATGCATGATTTTGACTTATGGTTTGGACGAACGATCCATTACCGTTCGATGATCTCCCGTCCAAAGGACCAACGAGCACTTTCGATCCCTGTTTAACCTAAAGTTAACTCTCGGACCCGGGAGTTGGCCCAAGGACTCTTGAAGGTCTCTTGAATTATCTTTATAATGGTATAACCTGTGCACGATTTGGATTTATGGATTGCATTCTATGTCTATTTTTTAGATAAAATCTGCACGAGACTACCGATTGGTAGGTTCATTTCCCTACCAATTGGCAGTGTGTCTAGGGTCACCTACTGGTTGGTTGGTCTAGGAGTATGCCGATAGGCAATCCCCCTACCCTATTAAAGGAGGGAATTATCTCACTTTCAAGATACACCTTAGATCCATCAATATCAGTAATCTCAGCAATATTCTCTTGTAATCAATGAAGTTTCCTTGTGTATAATTCCTTTCCATATTTCATTCCCATCATTTTCATAGCCAATTTAGCAAATTCTCCTTCTCTGTCGTCCAACATTCATCCCAACATTCAAGGTAGCTCATCAAGGATCAAGATCAAGCCTCAATTCTCCAAAGAAGTTCCAAAAATCCTTCTCTCTTTAAATTCTTTATTTTCGCATTAGTTACATAAATTCTTAATCTAGCTTTTACTTTAGTTCGTACACACTAACATCTCATCCTTTATTAGTTATATTTCACAAACTTTTTTTTTTTTTTATAAAAAGCTCAAAACAAAGAAAAATAGGGTTACACCTATAAATTCCAATCACAATTTCTCAAAACTAAAAGTATATTTTCTATACACACACACACACATATAAAATCCTGTTTGGATCTATGGGATAAACCCCACCCTCGTGCCACATGCTAACTACGCGAACTTTGATGCCTTTATAGTCTAAGTAGGCGTTTCGGGTTAAAACCCCAGACTCGAGTCCAATTTTCCCATTTTCTTATTTTCATCCTTTTTATCTATACATTACTCATATATATCATACTTGTGAGTCATATTGGTGCTTTATTTAACAAATATTATCGTTTCATTAGAACAATCAATATCTCGATAAGCGTACACATCATATTTTCTAATTATTATCTTGGGAACATTCCTTTGGATGATATCACTCTCTCTTTTCCATGATATGGGTCGAGTAATTATGATCTCCATTTATACGCACACACACACTTCATGGAGAAATTTGCTCTCACCTTTCATTGACCAAGTACCTTCGACGTATATCGAACGATTCCCCCTACATCGTACCGCTTAACCGAAATCATGACGGGAAGTATATAGCAGGGAACTCATTCACGTATGTCGAGTATATAGAATTCGCTCTCACACGTACTATCCCCATGAGGTATATTGTGAGGTAATTCACATACACTCAGGTATATCAAATGGCTTGTCCCCACGTACATATTGCCCTCAAAAGTTAGACGTAAATCGTGGAAGTCATGCCAAAGGGGGGAAACTTTCCACTAACCCAACAAATGCATACCCTCATATAGGAGTCATACTTAGGGAACTCATATTTAGTTTTCCAATTACTACCCGAAACTCTGCCTAAATGCTGGGTCGGCATGCCGCCCAAATTTTTTGCACGATTTCGTCTTTTTCAAAACGAGACCTTGTCCACGAGCCTGGCAACAAGTCCAACCGTATTTTACATATTTTTGAAATCGATTTTTTCTTAGGCTTAGGTCCCGCTTAGCATTTCTTTTGTATTTAGGCAAATCTGATACAAGTGAAAACATAATAATAATAATAATAATAATAATAATAATAATAATAATAATAATAATAATAATAATAATAATAATAATAATAATAATCATGCTGAGACCCTTCTCTAGTTTTTCCTCCTTCCTAACCAAAAGTGTCAAAAATATTTGTTCTCACTCTCTTATCAAAATACCAATAACATTCTACTTCCTTTTATCATAAATGTCAAAAACTTTTTTCCTCTTTTTATCAAATTACCCCAAAACATTTTGTCCTCCTTTTTCCAAAAATGTCAAAAATATTTTCCTCCCATGATAAAATCTTTTTCCCTCTTCTCTTTCAAAAATAAATTCGAATTATTTTTATTCTCAGGTTGATCGAATACTCGACCTTTGGCCTGGCTCCCTATTGGCTTCGATCTTCCGTCAAACCACCTCAAGGCTCCGTTAATTCTCTCGCTACCTACTTCGAGTTCGGAATTCACCTTCACCCGCTCTCGATGGAAAATGTAGACCTAGTATCGAATTTGCAGCATGATTTGATGATGATTCTAGTCCAACTTACTTCCAAGATTGATAACCTTCAAATTGAGGTTCATGAGATACAGCAAAACTAGGTCCCTATTCTCGAAGTGCCCTGAGGTCCTCTTCCCTCGTGCTAAGGGTCCACTCGCGCATGAGGTTCTCTTTCGTCGTGCTATGGGTCCTGAAAGAGTATCAGCATGCTCCACGTGCCTCTCCCATGATGGTCCACTATCAGCTCAGCTCCCTATGCTGAATCTTGCCCAGCTAGGGGCTAACCTGCCCGTGATCATTGATCCAAAAGAAGATGAGTTGAACAAGGTCAAGGAGGACCTTAAGCCATTGACAAAGAAGTTTGACCAAGTCTGAATCTTTGGGAATTATATATATTACACCCATATGTCTCCCTACCTTAAAGCAAGGCTGCCAAAAAAGTTTGAGATGCCCAACATTAAGAAGTTCGGGGGTAGCGGCCCCTCAATTATTCATCTCCAAAGTTACCACCGAGCCATGACTCTCCTAGGTGACTCCGAGGAAATAATGGCCCAAATGTTCCAATAGACTTTGAAGGACAATGCTCTTCACTGGTTTCTATCTCTCGAGGAATCCAGAATTCACAGTTGGGAGAATGTTGCCCGTGAATTCATGTCACAGTTCAAGTACAATGAGGAGTTGGAGGTTACCTGCTGTGATTTAGAACTTCTCAAGATGAACCTCGAGGAACTTATCAATAACTTCATAGAAAAGGGGAGGGAAAAAGTGGCCACCATGACCAACCAGCCTTTTGAAGAGGAACAAGTCAGTATTGTGAAGAAGAACTTCTTACCCCATGTTCGAGTGATGATGAGAGAGGACAATACTACCCCTATTTTTGAGCCCTTCGACAAATAGGAGTGGATATCGAAGAAAGTATTGCTAAGACAGAAGCTGAGACAAAGAAAATATACAGATAGTTCACTCCCAAAAAGTATGATAAACCTGCCAATACCATAGTTTCAACCATCAATAACATCTCTCAGCCTACCACTTCATGGACACCGAAAAACTGCCCTAACCCAGTCAGTAAAGAACATACCGAGCTTCACGCTCCCCTCTCTGAACTCTACCAAGCCCTTTTGAGCCAAAATATTATCAAGCCATTGAACACTCGTCCATTACCAAACCCACTTACCAAAAATTTCAAACCCGATGCCCATTGTGATTTCCATTGAAATTCGAGCCATACCACCGATCAGTGTTTCCATCTCCAAAATGTAATCCAAGGTCTGATTGACCGGGGTATCATCTCCCCACCAGCTAATCCTAAACCAAAAACTACCCACAATCCACTTCTAAATCATGCAAATGCTATCTTAATAGAAGAAGACCCATAATTTGACCCATTTACCCAAATTGTACCTAGTAAATCCCCCATCATACCCGTATATTCACCTAAACCCCTCAAAGTTTGCTCGTACTTTCTCCTACATCCTACCTGTTTTGCTAATCAGGACCTATCACTTCCTACAAGAGCATGTATTGCCATTTGTACTCGTTTCGGGGGAAAAGATATGAAATTGCCAGTGGTATTAGACCGACTCCTAAAGTTTGGGCTGAAATCGCCCTCAGAGATGACCATTGACCGTCATAAGTTCAGGATACCATTCATGAAAGCTCGAAATTGGGCTAGAGAGTACGATAGTTGGGTGGTACCCACGGACGAAGACAACTTAGATTATGTCGTCCAGATCATGATAGACTTATTCTGATAGAGCAGTAAAATTTGTAGTGTATCCGAGCTACTTGATGCTTTGAAACTACAAGGTTGCTTAGTCCATTCGCTTCTATATCTCCCCGTTGAGTGGGAGGATATATACAAAGAGGCTATTGATTTATAGAATGCATTGACTTCTCATGGAAATATGACATTATTGCCATCGGATGGTGGGACGGATTCGATAGTCCAGATGAAGAGAAAAGCCCAGAAAATATTAGCCCAGTAGTCAATATATGTGGAATGCTACCGTTTGAAGATCTACTGGGGGAGATTAACAAAGTGGCCGAACACCCAAGATAAATGAAGAAACTTGGTCTTTATTTTTCCCCTTTTCAGTGAACCATATGACTAGATCTGAAAGGCACAACCAGGTTCTGAACCCTCAATCAACAACAACTGATAAGGAAAAAGGTGTTGAGAAACTCCCTATGTAAAAAATGACCCTCGAGGAGATCAAGATTCTCGATCAGTTGAAGAAAACTCAGGCTAACATAATTTTGTGGGGACCCTTTATGTCTTCCCAACTTCACCGAAATGCCTTGATTAAACTACTTATTGGGACCACACTCCCTTATTCTACCACGCCAGAAGAAGAAGTCAATCTGGTCGGATCTCTAACCTCTACTAGAATGCTCTCCTTCTCCGAAGAATAAATTCCTAAGTTTGATCCAAATCATAACTATGATCTCAATATCTCTATCGAGTTCATGGGAAAGACTGTCCCTCTTTCACTTGTTGACAATGGATCAACACTTAATGTTTGCTCGTTAAGAACCCTCAACTTATTGGCATTGAAAGTAAGTGATATTGCTCCAACTTTCGACGCGGTGCATGCTTATGGCAATACTCATCAGGAGGTAATGGGATCCATAAAGCTTATAATAGGGGCCAGACCTATAAATCCTGTAGTTAAATTCTAAGTCATCGACATACCGTCTTATTTCAAACTGTTGTTTCGATAACCATAGCTCCATAGTATCGAGGGGGTGTCTTCCTCTCTCCATCAGAAACTCAAGTTCTTCGCCAATGGGCAGGTCATCAACATCTTAGGCAACGATGATAACACTGAGAATGCAAGCACCAATAATTCAGTACTAGGGATACAACATGGGCTAAATGAAGTTCTTCTATTTGGCTTCCTAGTCAAACAACTTCCACTCTCAGCATGGTGTGATTTCAAAGACCGAGTCTGTCCAGATCACAACCCTCACGATAATGTCAATATGATACAGATGTTCAAGAATATGCACTTTTTGACTAGACTGGGGCTGGGAGGACAACAATAGGGAATACTAGAAACCATAGTCTTAAAAAATTCCTTTCTTTCAATGTGGCCTGTGTTATCAACCATCATAAGAGGAACTCAAAATGCTCTGCCAACCTCAATTGAAGAGAAGGCTATAAAGTACCAAGACTGCCTCAAGGGATGCTTTGAACGAAAGATTTGTCAAAGAGGGTAAAGATTTTCCCTTTTATGGATTTCCCAAACCGTGGTATGATCATATGGACAAGAAGATGAAACCAAGAATGGGGATCTTCTTCCATGAAAACTACTTATGGACCGAAAGTTCCCAGCATCATGTGCAACCACTCATTGAGAAAACTATAGCTGCTACCGGATATTTTGAAGGAAGTGATGACTCAGAGGATTCTTTTAACTTATAAACACTGGGGTTGACACTCTGGATGATTCACTCAAGCACTACATCACCAGATCCATCCCTCTTGATAAAATCTACTTATGAACCCCTTCTCAACTAGAATGTTATGCCAGTTCCACCTATTAAAATATAACCCAACTTAGATGTTTATCCCATTTTTGCTTCTTTTGTCATTCCTTCCTGTTCTGATCATAATGTAATCGAGACCTCCCTTAATGAGGTTCTCAACATTATATCTCCCGAGAATGAAATAAATAAGGATTTTGAGTATCTTACTCTGCCTTATATTAGTTGTTATGATTCTAATCAAACTCTTGATGATGGCAATTTTGCAAATGAATAATTATTAATTGATCTAAATAAGGTTGATAATAAATAACATAATCGTGTTCAAATTAATGCAGATGAAACTGTTGTTATTAATCTCGGTTCTAGTATCCAACTGTGCGAGATTAGGATAGGGGCAACCTTTGATGAGCAAGAGCGCGCGCAACTTGAAGAACTACTGAAGGAATTTATGGACGTCTTCGTATGGTCCTATAATGACAAAACCCAACACTGATGCCGAGATATCTCAACATGAGATTCCAACTCTCCCAAAATGCAAACCGATCAAACAGAATCTGCGAAAGCTTCGCACTGAATGATCACTCAAGTTAAGGAAGGCGCGGTCAAACAATTGAACGTAGGCTTCATTCGGGCGATTGAATATCCCTCATGGCTAGCCAACATAGTTCTCGTGTCAAAATTAGGAGGAAAGGTTCGCTTGTGCATTGATTACCGAGATTTAAAAAAGGCCTCTCCAAAGGATGATTACCCACTACTTAATATCGACATGATTGTGGACAATATAATCAGTCACACTCTCAAGTCATTTATTGATGGGTTTGTCAGGTACAATCAAATCAAGATGCACCCTGATCATAAAAAAAATCACATTCATCACCCCTTGGGGAACTTTCTGTTACACCGTTATATCGTTTAGTCTAAAAAATTCAAGGGATACCTACCAAAGGGCTTTCATAACCATCTTGCATGATCTGATACACAAAGAAGTTGAGGTTTACGTAGATGATATGATTATCAAGTCTAAGACTCAGTAAGGTCATGTTCACGCTCTTCGAAAGTTTTTCGAATGACTGCGGCGATACTAGATATGACAACCCATAAAAATATATCTTTGGCGTTACCAAAGGAAAGTTTTTAGGATTCATGGTTTTTGCGAGAAGGGGATTAAAGAAGATCTTGCCAAACTGAAAGCTATAATCAAAATGCCACCACCCCAAATGGAGATGGAATTCCGGGGATTCTTGGGAAAATTACAGTATATCAGCCGGTTCGTCAGCCTGTTGACTTCCACTTGTGAACCCATCTTTAAAATCTTCTAAAAGGATTCAACCAAAGTTTGTAATAAAGCTTGTCAGGAAGCATTCGACCTAATCAAGAAATATCTAACCCGACCTTCGATATTAGTGCCACCACAGCTTGGTCTCCCTCTACTCCTATACTTGACTGTAATAACAATTGTAGGTGGGGCTCTACTAGCCCAATACATTGAAGAATCCCACAAAGAGAGGGTCATCTACTACACCATTTACAAATTGGATAGGTATGAAGTCAACTACACTGCCTTGGAGAATGCATGTGTCGCCCTTGTCTGGGTTACCTAAAAGTTATGGCACTATATTCTCACTTTGACCATTAGATTTGAATCCCAAATGGATCCTATCAAATACATGCTCGAAAAACCTGCCCTATCTAACGAAATGGATCGATGGTTAATACTGCTAGCCGAGTTCGATATTGTGTACATCACACAAAAATCTATGAAAGGAAGATCCATCTCTGACTACCTTGCTGACTACCCTATGGAAGAAGCCGATGTTTGGATTTTTGAGTTCTCGAATGAAGATATCCTTTGTACCTCCCAAGAAAACCTCCAATGGAAAATGTTCTCTGACGGCGCTGCAAATAAAAAAAGATATGGCATTAGGATACTCCTAATCACCCCTAATGACTCTGACACTCCCATTTCCATCAAGCTAGATTTTCCCTACACCAACAACAAGACCTAATACGAGGCATGAACGGTATGCCTCCAGGTCATTCTCAGGAAAGGAATTCGATTCCTAGATGTCTACAAGGATTTAACCCTCATCATCAGTCAGGTCCTCAGAAGATAAAAAGTTAAGGACGATAAACTCTTACCCTTCCACACCCACCTGGAAGAGATGGCCTCCTAATTTTAACATATCACCTTCCACTACTTTCTCCTAATAAGGAACAACTTAGCTAATGACCTTGCTACCTTGGCTTCCGTGGTCGACATGACCAAAGGAATAACGATGATCCCTTTCCTAGTCCAAAAATAAGCTAAACTGACCCACTTCTACCACATTGAACTCATCGCAGAAGAAGATCCCTATATGGCTGAATGTTGGTACTATGATATATGGTGCCTCCTCAAGCATGGTAGGTATCCTCAAGATTCTTACAAGAAAGACTGATCAACCCTTCATAAACTTGCTGATCAGTACATTATCTGCGATAAATCATTATTCAAGATAAAATTTGATGCATACATTGCATTGTAGGGGCTGACATTGAAGAGATGATTGATAATACACAAATATTGCGTATTTCATCCTCCGAACCTACGCATTTTAGCCCCCTCGAGTATGTTATTCCCTATATTTATGCTCGTTAACCAGACAACCTCGAATTTCTAAGTTAACATGTTTTGCAGGGGTTAATTGAGCTTTTATAGGTAATTGGATGCTAACTGTGAAGTTCGGACGCATTCCGCTCGATTTTCGTACGCGATCGTACGATCTAGGGCATTTTAGTCTTTTCCTAGATTATTCACCTGGCCCAATGTCTAGACGGAAGTTGTAGCCCTCCTCGCTAGCTTTGTGTGGCCGTGAACGGTGCGCGATTCCGATTCATAACGAAGAAGTTACGGCGATTTTAGTGGATGGGAAAGGAAAACAATCAAACTAGTAATGCAATGTGCTGTTACCTGCTTGATCGATCAATCGACCAAAGGGGTAGATCAATCGATCCTTCTCAACAGTGGTATATTTTTTTCTTGATCGATCGATCCCCTATTTTCAGGAGATATTTTGCTTTTTATTTTCTTTTTCCTTTTCTTTTCTTTACTTATTCTAACTTAGTATAAATACCAAATTTCGTGTAAATAACAAATATGAACAATTTTAGATAGTTTTAAAAAGATAGTTTAGCTTAGGGTTTGGGTCTTTGGTTAGATCTTCTTCATTTCTCTTTGGATTGACACCCTTTTTGGTATGTAAGTTGACTATTCATTACCCTCTCCATTAATTTAACTTGTATTTCATTCTTTCTTTCTTTGATAATTAGGTTTACAAGCTTTCATAATTAGTTTACATGCTTTTTTTAATCTCTGTCTAGTGTAGATTTATCGTGTTTATTTACCGCATTTTTAATATGCATTCTAGCTAATTTAAATTAGGTTGTGTTTGAATGGAACTCACTCGGGTTAACGCGTTGCTTGGCTTTGATGATAGTGTTTACTGGTTTATTTTGGGTGTTGTCCTAGTTATTACGCCTAAGATATTTGACGGGGCATATCATGTATGTCCCGTGCTTACGACATTTCGAACGTAATTTCTGGGATATTTATTAACGCCAAAATCTTATTAGGCTTTTATGCAGATTTAAGGGCGTGACAACCCTTGATTTAATTAACTGTCGAAATGAGACGCACGCTTTGTTAGTCTAGTTTCAATACACTTGCCTAGATTAACATTTCCCTTTTATGTATCTTTTCCTTTTTAGTTTGTAATTCACTCTTTTACACTTTTATTTTGGAATATTGAATCTTATAAATTCTAGCAACTCGTCCCAGTGGATATTTTCGATACCCGACTTACTGCTAGACTTGCCCCGCAAGTGTAGTCGTAATTTAGGTTTTTGCATTACCGCGGTGAAATGAAAACAATGACCATGCCCTTACACGAGCACGCATTTCACGCACGTAGTCAAAATGGCGCCATTGCCGGGGATGAGTTTGTTTTAGACTTTATTTGATTTAGTATTTCGTAGTATTTTCTTTCTATTTGTATTATTTGCTAATATTTTGCAGGACTTCCACATTTGAGCACTTAGAAACGCTTGAATTTCTCGCGCTCGCCTACTTTGTGGAATTCGCCATTTCGAGCCATTTTTCGGGTAAATTCATTCGGTAATCATTGTTATAATTCTCAAAATTATCGTAAACCTATGACTTTCGGTGAATTCTTAGAATTCCAAAGTATAACAAATTCAAATATGACTTTGGGCGAGTATAACGAAAGTCAAAATTTGGGTTATTGGAATTTTGATGATGATGACAATGATTTTGGGCGTTTACCTCCTTATAATAGGAATTTTGAAACGAATTTCAATAGTTTTCAAAATTCCTATAGTAATGAGTTTTCATTTAAGTCCGATGGTAATTTTCAAATTTCCCATTTTCATGGATCCGCACCTCGACCTATGACATTCGGTGAGGGTTTGCGTATGTATGAGAATGAGAAAATTGAAAATCGTTATCGGGAAGAAAATTGTTGTTGGGAACATGAGTTGGATTTATTATTTGAGTCCGACGACGATTTTGGTTTCGAGACTTTTGAAGTCGAAGAATGTTTTGAACCAAATGAGGTAATTTTACCTACTTTGGAACACACCATTCTTGACTTTACCCATTGCATAATAGATATTCAAAGTGAGGATGAAAATGACGTAATATCCATTTGCAATGAAATGATTTCTTCTTTGGCCTCCAAAGAAGAAGATTTCATTGAAAATAATATTATTTCATTCGAAACTCAATCTTCATGCGATCATGATTCATCTCATGAGATTGAATTTCTTTCATCCCCATTTTCATTCTCTATTATCACACCGTCACAAGTACCCGATGATTTGGTTTCAAACTTTAATGTTTTAAACCTTTTCGCCGATGAGGAGTACTTTCTCGAGTCCCCTTCCATGATCGCATTCGTGCCTTCGTGTGCGCCACCTCCCATTCCAATTTCAAAATCATTGGGAGGATATTCGGCTTTTCTCGGTCCACACATGTTTTGTCACCCGTTCAATCCAAATCCCCCATCGTCCCTCCAAAATTTTTAATTGGCGATGGTTCATTTCTTACACCTGACACATGCCTTCTGTTGTTAAAACGGAATTCATATTTTTTGAAAGGCATGCTTGTATGTGAGGGTACACCGGTTATCCTCCAAAGTCAAATCATTTTTACGGTGGACCCTCAGCTATTTAGACTTCTAGTGTATAGTTAGTGTGATGCCTAAATAGTAGGTTGTATATAGTTAGATTTTTATTCTTTCTTTTTTATTTTTATTTTTTTTCTTTCCTTTTTAATTTAGTCTAGTGTAATTAGTTAACTTTTTGTTATTTGTTTTTGCTATGCTCGGTACTAACTTTTTTTGTTGATTCTTTGGACTTGTTCTTATGGGGATCGCTCCAATTTTGGGTAATATCGCTCTTTTCCTCTCTTTAACTTGGTTCTTAATTCACATTGAAGCAATGTCAAGTTTTAAATTAGGAGGTGTGGGATATTCTATTCATTTCTTTATTTAGTCCATGTTTTTGCTCACATGTTAGTTACTTAGTATGCTTTTCTTTGAAAAATTGAAAATTTCAAAAAGATTTTCTTTCTTTTTTCTCCTTTTTTGGGCATTTTGCTTTTGCTTCCGATGATAAATTTCAATAATTGCCCAATCCAATAGACAACCCAATGATGCATGTTCTCATTTTTAGAAGTTATTAGACTTTAGTCTCCATTATTGATATTGTGAATAACTTCATGAATTAAAATTTAATCCCATGAGCACATGCGCTTTCCTTGTTATATTGATTTGGTTTAAGATTTTTATAACTCGATAATCTTTTGTTGCATTGTATATACTTACACCGAGTAAGCTTTGTGCCTTTCGTTGTTTGTGAGTGTACACACTATTCTTTTCTCATTGAAAACGTTGAATTCGTCGGTAATCTCACTATTCTTTCATTTGATCAATGTGTTACTTGAGCATGATTTTCATATATTGTTTTGATTCGAGAATTGTGTAAAATTTTGGAAATGATCATAGGCCCTCTTTGTTATATCACCCGTATTAGCCTTGACTTTACCCTTATATGTTTACCCTCGTTAACCCCTTTGAGCCTAAATATAGCCTTTCATTTCATAACCTAATTCCCATAATCAACTCTACATTGGAGTTTTAGCCCATACATACACTTTCCATACCTTTGCTTGGAATGTACTTGGGATTGAATTCGGTTGCAATTTAGTCATATGAGAGTTTGAAAAGTAAAAAAAGAGAGATGTGAAAAAAGTGATGAAAAAGAGAAAGCAAAAAGCAAAAGAAAACAAAAGAAACATGAGAAAAAGAAGAAAAGAAAAGAAAGAGAAAGTTGTATATGTTGTATAAAGTTCAATAAGCTTTGATTACTCTCTCCGATGATATATCGAATGTCATTTTGGAACTTGTTTTCCAATTTTGATATTGCCCGCATTTTCCCATTATCCCGAGTTTTCATCTCGAACACTTTGAATCCGTACATACATTCATTCGTTTCATACCCTAGCCTAACCTACATTACAACCATATTAAAGTCCTATATGATCTTAGGTTGATGTAATTTAAAAGTCATAATAGTTCTGATAATCTGTGAAAATGCATTTCGCCTCTTTTAATGTGCGGTATCCTTTCATTGAGATTATAGTTTTTTAATTTATAAATAGCGTTCTTCATTTGTGACATGTGTGTGACCTAGTTTCCATTTACAATTACTCTTTATGCCCGCATGTTCCATGTGTTACCTCCCTGTTTCGATTGAATTCGCTTGATGAGTGTAATGCCCATGAGGATTGAATATATGCTTGATTTAATGTTTATCCGATTTATATAAGTTTTTTGCCAAATCACACTTTGCATGTGCTCGCTCCCCCTCCCACATTTTAATGTTTCAATTCTATGAGGTTGCATTCTATAATGTTAATGATTTGGACTTTTGTTTGAATTCATTCAATGTGCTAATAATGCGTATGAAATCCTTTTCGTTGTTGTTAGGCTTGTCGCATATTGGTTTGGGCATATTTTGAGGAAGCCATGTGATGTTTGTGGATACCATACCTAAAAACCCTCACGAGACGACACTCATCCACTAGGGTGACCTAGGGGTTTAATGGCTTATTGCATATGCTAAATTCAATCGAATCACCCGTGAAAGTGGCCTTTTGCTTTTATACCATACTTTTGTACTATCTCATGTTTTGGTTTTCTTGTAGTTCTTGTTGCATCCTATTTCATTGTTAGGTACTAACAATGTGTAAGTTAGGGGGAGTGATAATACCCAAATATTGCGTATTTCATCCTTCGAACCTACGCATTTTAGCCCCCTCGGGTATCTTATTGCCTATACTTATGATCGTTAACCAGACAACCTCGGATTTCTACGTTAACATATTTTGCAGGGGTTAATTGAGCTTTTATAGATAATTGGATGCTAAGTGTGAAGTTCGGACGCATTCCGCTCAATTTTCGTATGCGATCGCACGTTCTAGGGCATTTTAATCTTTTCACAAATTGGGCACCGGGCCCAACATCTGCACTGAAGTTGTAGCCCTCCTTGCTAGCTTCGCGTAGTCGCGAATGGTGCGCGATTCCGATTCATAACGAAGAAGTTACGACGATTTCAATGGACAGGAAAGGCAAACAACCAAAATAGCAATGCAGTGTGCTGTTACCTGCTTGATCGATCGATCGACCAAAGGGGTATATCGATCGATCCTTCTCGACAGTGGGATATTTTGTTCTTGATCGATCGATCGACGATTTTGGTCGGTCGATCGGTTCCCTATTTTCAGGAGATATTTTGCCTTTTATTTTCTTTTTCCTTTTCTTTTCTTTACTTATTCTAACTTAGTATAAATACCAATTTTTGTGTAAATAACAGATATGAAAGATTTTAGATAGTTTAGCTTAGGGTTTGGGTCTTTGGTTAGTTCCTCTTCATTTATCTTTGGATTGACACCCTTTTTGGTAAGTAAGTTGACTATTCATTACCCTCTCCATTAATTTAACTTATATTTCATTCTTTCTTGCTTTGATAATTAGGTTTACAAGCTTTCATAATTAGTTTACATGCTTTCTTTAATCTCTTTATAGTGTAGATTTATCGCGTTTATTTACCGCTTTCCATTTACCGCGTTTTTAATACGCTTTCTAGCTAATTTAAACTAGGTTGTGTTTGAATGGAACTCACTCGGGTTAACGCATTGCTTGACTTTGGTGATAGTGTTTATGGGTTTATTTCAGGTGCGTTGTCCTAGTTATTACGCCTAGGAGATTTGACGGTGCATATCATGTATGTCCCGTGTTTACGACCTTTCACGCGTAATTTTCGGGATATTTGTTGACGACAAATTCTTATTAGGCTTTTAGGCAGATTTAGGGGCTTGACAACCCTTGATTTAATTAACTGTCGAAATGAGACGCATTTGTAATAACTCATCGACCCGTGTAACCATTTTATACAAATTAACCCGGGTGAGGGATATTCGACGCAACCTATAGTTTTACTTTCTTTGTTAGTCTGGTTTCAATACACTTGCCTAGATTACCATTTCCCTTTTAGGCATCTTTTCCTTTTTAGTTTGTAATTCACCTTTTACACTTATATTTCGGAATATTAAATCTTATAAATTCTAGCAACTCGTCCCAGTGGATATTTTCGATACCCGATTTACCGCTAAACTTGCCCCACAAGTGTAGTCGTAATTTAGGTTTTTGCATTACCGCGGTGAAACGAAAATAACGACCGTGCCCTTACACGAGCACGCATTTCACGCACGTAGTCAATGATGCAAAAATTCCACAGTGAGGAGTGTGGACCCCACATGAATGGCCATATGCTTGCCAAGAATATCATCTGACAAGGTTATTATTGGACTACCATGGTTCAATATTGCACCGCCTATGTTCGGAGATGTCTTAAATGTCAATAGTTTTTCAATATCTAGCACTTGCCTCCATAATAATTGTACAACATGACCTCTCCCTGGCCGTTTTCCACATGGGGCATCGATATCATAGGAAAAGTTGCACCCAAAGCTTCCAATGGGCATGAATTCATTTTGGTTGCCATTGATTACTTCACCAAATGGGTCGAAGTTGAGTCATAAACAATTCTAAATGCCAAAAAGGTAGCCAACTTCATCCCAAAAAACATCATCTGTCGATACGGGGTCCCGCATGAGCTAGTGTCAGATAATAGGTTACATTTCGAGGTAGAAGTCACAAAATTGGTCGACGAGTATGGGATCCAGAGGCACAAATCTTCTCCATACTGACCTCAAACCAACGGCATAATCGAAGCCACTAATAAGAACCTTAAAGCAATTATCAGGAAGATGATAGAGATTTGTTAAGATTGGGCCGATCGGATCCCTTACTCTCTTTGGAGCTATCACACTTTAGTTCGATCCTCTACTGGGGCTACCCCTTACTATCTGGTATATGGCATGGAAGCAGTCCTACCCATTGAATTAGAATTACCTTCGCTACATCAGTCAATGAAGAAGACTGGCATCAGAGCCGTCTTGATGAGTTGTCACTCTTGGACGAAAGGAGGCTAAAGGATCTATATCATATACAAGGGTACCATCGTCGGATAACACAGTTATTCAACAGCAGAGTCAAGGACCATGGTGTCTGAGAAAGAGATTTACCCCTTAAAGAAATCGTAGAAACCGTTTGGGACCCCAGAGGGAAATTCAATCCAAATTAGAGTGGCCCCTACATTGTGAAGAAGATTTTATATGGTGGCACCGCTATGCTCACCAACCTAGACGGAGAAGAGATAACACATCTAGTCAACCTGGATCATCTCAAGAAATTCTATTCCAGTCAGAAATCTTGGGGCGCTAAGATTGCCCTCATCCCCCTTCTATTCTAAATAAAATCTTCATTTTTCTCTACTCAAAACTACATGGGGCCTGGTCCTCTAAAACCTTTTTAATTAACTCAGAAAATTTTCAAAACTCCTAAAGGTGCGTAGGCAGCTCATACGCTTCGTACGACCATGGTCCCCTTCTTTTTCACAAAATATTGTTATTTTCTTATCCCCAAGAACGACAGTTTATTTTATCATTTACATCAACATAAGGATTATGTATGCCTTAGTGATTGATATAGATAATTCAATTGCAAAACTCATCAAGAGGCACAACAATATAATTAAATTCCTTTTTATTCCATTTTGGGAAATTTTGGCACGATTACATGAAATATCAACGTAGGGAGTCAAATAACTACCCCCACTAACCTTATTGACCTAAAAGAAAAACAAGACAAACTACTCCTAAAAAACCTTCCCAAAATCTATTCCCAACAAACCTAAATTGACCAAATACATAATCGAATCACAAAAAAGTTTAAAAAATGACACCAGCTTCACAAAAGGCCCTACCCACAGGAGCCAAAAGATCCATCCCCATCATCATCTACAAATTAAGGCCCCCAAACTTCTCTTGCCAGAATATAATGCCGAATGTGCTCCATGGAACGGTAAGCCCGGACATGCCTCGGGAAAACCACTACACCTCCCTCCATGGTGTCAAACATGTATAGCCATCTCTTCCCAGTATCCCTGCCCAACATCTTAGCTATTATACTCCTCCATAACTATTTCATATAGTCCCCAAAAATGTGCTAAGCCCTGCCAACAGATTAGGAAAGACGGGTCGACGATCGACGATTCTCTCACAAAGAGCCCAACTGCATGCGCATACCCTCCGTCAAATCCTCCATAGGGAAAAAGTCTAGAATAGGAGAAGGCACGATTCGTTCGCATCCAACTTGATGCAGGAGATGCCAAGGAAAGTAAAAAGAGGTCTTCCATAGGCTAACCAACCAAATATACTGGTATTCCCCCGAGTTCTAGAATGAGCTGCAACTCCCCCCGCCAGGGTACTGACCAGCACAAACATCGAGTCCCGTGATCCACAAACCAATTTTTCTAATTCTCAACTGTCAGGACAAAGCTGATGAAATAGCGAGTGAAGAAATTTATCACAGCTGTTAAGGGATATTCAGGGGCACCGCCAAGCAAAATCTCTTAGATAACCATATGAACATCATAATCGGGCTACTTATTAGAAAATTAAAATGGCCTTCCTGCCAAACATCTAGACTGTTCAGGGTCTTTGCCAGTATCACCACCACAAGATTGAGATGATATAACATCAACGCCATGATAGAAGTAAGTTGAAGGTCCACCAGCAGGTCCCTATTCACCAACAATAACTTTGAAGTTAATCCAAGGGTGACGGCCTCGATGTAGCCCACATCATTGACATCCCGCCGATGCACAGAATATAACACAACCGGGAGGGAAATCATTCCTCTAGTAACCAATGACCAAGCCGCTGAGGGTGAGATATGGAGAAATTCCGCTAACAGTGCCCAAGGAGACCGAGAGAATTCAGGCATGGCCTCCACCACACTAGGAATCACCTCCAGCATACTGAAAAACTCCTCATAACACTACACCAAATCTGTCGGATTATCACGGTCATTGAGCTTGACAAGTTGGACTTGTCAAGGTCAATGATCGTGACAAGTCCAGGGGTGACAACTTTGGTTATCACGGACTTATCAGGGTCAATGATCGTGACAAGTTAATTAGACTTATCATGGTCATATCATGGTCTTTGACCTTGAAAAGTTTTGTCACGGTCATAAACCGTGATAAATCCATGGCAATCTTTAAAAAGTTATCACGATCAATGACCGTGACTATTCTGGGCAGAATTAAAAAAAAATCTGCTGGGTAGTATGGCCACTACCACTGCCCAACAGTATATTTGTACCTGTTATAGCAACGTTGTACCTGTTCAAACATCATATATCCAAATAAAATAGAGATAATGCAAATATACATTCAAAACAATATGCATCACGATATAATCTAAATATAATTCAAATGTAACAACTTAAAATAATTCAATTCAAATAATGTCACTACATGTCCGAGGTAGGTCTGAGGAGGTGGATAGGCCACACGATATACAAATTGATACACCCTTGAATATGCATCATTCCATATTATTCGTGCAACCACAATGGGGAGTTATCCTTCCCGGGTATCGCATGCGTGACGAGCACCCTAGACTCGATGTTTTGAAGCACATGTCCATGAACTGTCATACCCTGGATGGTATTCGGGTCCCTCAACCCCTGCCCTATCCGCTGGCCATCAAATATGTCATGTATAACCATGCTCGGCTAACCAAGTGTCGTCATCGGTCGGTTGAAGGGAGCTAAATAGGGGACTGGATCATCAGAGTTAGCACGTGTTGGCGATGAAGCAACAAGGTCCACATCCTCATCCTCCTCCACCACCTTCTCCTTCCCTTTCCCCTTATGGTTTCTGCCGAATGAACGCTTCATGAATGAGAACATACCTTGGACCGTTGCCTCCAAACGGGACAGCTTCGCGTCATGCAAGTCCACCATTCGATCCAACTCGGTATTGCTCGTCTCCAATCTAATGATCCTAGATTTGGCCACTCGCGATCTCACCCCCTTGTCCTCCCCTTGCGATCAGCGCCAAGCACTTGGCTAAGTGCGTCCGTGGACAAAGATGCCTTATCGGCATCAGACTGTGACTTAGGCACTTCTTTAAGCTTTGCCTGAAACGAAAAAAGCACATGATTAGTTAAATAAGTAAATAAAAAAATTGTAACGTAATTAAAAAAAAGTAAATTATCGAATTACTTACAATCGTGGACGCAACAATCGGGGACACCTCCTTATACTTACCCTTCTTCCTCCAAATAACCACATAAGCATCGATCCTATGTGGCCTACCCCCAGGGCCACCCCCCGTCCCTCGAAATAAAATAATGCAAAATTAGTATCGGCCCTACAAAGTAAAATAATGCAAAATAGCATATTTCTATAATTATAGAAAAATAAAATCTTACCATCATCCAATGCTCTACCTCGGTGTAAGACGTCCTACCGGAGTAGTGCATGTCCGTCTTATTCGCCCGATTTTCCCTCCCCGATTGGCGAGATGCCAATTGTCACTCCTCGATCTCATTGTCAATGAAATTTTGCCATTGTGCCAATGAGATCAGCTCCTTCGTCGGGACAGAGTCACCCATTCTGATAATGGAGTCTCGGGTCTTCCCAAAGTACTAGGTCCGCATATTTTTCTTCCACGTCTTGTGTTGATCCCTCAACTGCACCAAGACAGAATCGCGTAGTTCTGGGGCCAGGCTGAATTGTTCCTGTCCAACAAATACAATGTTAGTTGCGAATAAATATAAATTGAAATTGAAATTGAAATTAAAATTGAAATATTCATATAAATATAAATATAAATACATTACGTGTAGTGCCGCCCAAATAGCTAACTTAAGCTCATTTGGCACCTCCCTCCAACTATTGTACCTCGGGGCGATGATCGTCTTTACCAGCTCGAGGGATCTCGCTAATATCCCCGTCTTGTTCTCGATGGCCATTCCCAATTTTCCATATTTGGGGAGCCTAGGGGCCGAGAAGCTCTCCTCGCCTCCGCTACCACCGAGCCCAGATGACATCATCATAATCAACATCATCATCCTCACCTTAATACCTGAAGGAGACATTTTCTGTAAAAAAATGTTGTTATTAGTACAAATCTAAATGAATTAGAAGAAGACGTGCAAATATGTACAATTACTACAAATCCAAATGAATTATTACTGTTTAACACCTTAATTCTGAATTCCAAAATAACAACATCTAACTCATAATATGTACAATTGCTAAAAATTCGAAACATCCCCACCCCCACCCCTACTTCCCCCACACACGCACACTACACAAAAGTGAAAATGATAAAGTGAAAATCAATTAAAAGCATTAAAAATGGATCGATATAGTACAAATTGGAATATTTATTACAAATTGAAAAATTATTTCAAATTTCGGTTATCATAAAAAATGGATTGATATTTGTAGGAGTAGCCAAGTCATCCACACTACTATTTAGATGCTTTGGCGCATGTAGGATAATTGACCACGGCTCTTTGTTGATATATTCCAAGTAAAACACTTGGTTGACCTTTTGAAATGCACAAACAAACGGCTCATCTCTCACGTGTTCGTTGCTCTTCAACTTGGACAAGTCAACCATGATCAAATTGGTGCCAGGATTAACTTTACAAGCATTTTTATCGTCAACTCTTACCCAGTCACAGTAAAATACAACCTCTTTGAAGCTTATATAATCCAATTCAAATATATTTCGAATTACACCATTGTAGGTCATTTCAGCTTCAACAAGGTTTTTATCTTTTGCGCTCGCTCGAAAGAAAGTAAGAGCCTTGTATGAAATGGCCAAGTTCTATACATTTGTACTTTCCTCGTACACCCTTGCGCCGAATACGTAACCGTTGAATCGATACTTTTTGTACTCTTGTGCCATGAACAAGGGTCCAGTGGCTAGATGAGCAAGCCTTGATGTCGCATCACCCGTCATTAAGAGCTGATAATATAGATAAATTAATTAGGATAGTTGTAAAGTTTGAGTGTAATGTAACATTATATAACGACCATTTTCATTATAATTACCTCTGGTAACAACCACAGCCTAAATTCGCTGTCTGATTCTACCATTGTTTTTCGTCTTTTATTGTTCTCACATGCTTCATATTATCTGCATATTACAAAATTAATCATGTATAAAATAATCTAAAATATTCTAAAATAATGTAAAACTTAAAATAATTTAAACTTACTTTTTCCATTCTTCTAAATCTTCATGTGTGTCAAATAGATAACGAGCTACTTGTTCATGTTGCAAACTCGTTAGTTTCACTCGTTTTCCCATCACATGACCACCATCATCGATGAACTCATCAGTGTCATCAACGCTGGTCGAGTCTAGCATATGTACCCGAGTATAGATTGATGACTTCACGGTGATGTATTCCTCTGCAATTGATCCTACAATGTATCCCGTATTCTTGACGTAATCTTTAAAAACTTTCATCAATCTTTCAAACGAATACATCCACCAATATCTAACTGGACCGCAAAGAAGTGCCTCGTCGCATAGGTGTACCAATAAGTGAACACTTATGTCAAAAATTGCTGAGGGAAAGTACTTATCTAACACACAAATCACTTCGATCACCGCTAATTTTGTGGCCACTATGTGTTCTCGATTGACTACCTTCTCACACAAAAGTGAGAAGGTAATACTAATTTGCATAATACCCCTCCGCAAATTCTTGTGCTTGGAGAAATATTGCTTATACAATAAAGGAACCAATTGCATGATCACATGACAATCATGGGACTTACATTTATGTAAATCATGAGTAGCATAATTCACAACCCGTTGCAAGTTAGACGAAAAGTTAGATGGACCCTTCAAATTATATATTATGTCTAAAAGAACCTTCCTTTCCCCATTCGTCAAAGTAAATGCACTAGGGGGAATTATTGTCCTTCCCCTATTATCTTCTTTCAACCATAGTTATGGCTTAAGTTTTAATGATTTAAGGTCTTTCGTGAATTTTCTCCATCCTTCGAATGACTCCCCCCAAGGAAAGTGCCCACAATATGCTCATCTAGGTTCTTCTCTGCATGCATCACATCCAATACATGGCCCACTGGGTTATTCTTCCAATAAGGCAAGTCAAATAAAATTGACCTCCTAGACCATGCCTTTTTTGTCTCAGTTTCATTCCCCGTTGGGGTCTTCTTATGATTGACATTCCTAAATTTGGGATTCTTACCTGGTATATTAGGGCCATAATTAGAAGATTTACTTTCAATTTCTGAATTTGAAAGTTGTCTCGACGGTAGCCTATGTTCAACCCCATCCGATAAAAAATTGGAACCATTCTCAAATATGAAACTATGAGCCGAGGGTAAAAACCTCCTATGGCAATGGTATAAATTTTTTGAGCTAGCGGATAGACGAAGAGATTCAATCTCCTCTCCACAAATAGGACACCCCAAATAACTATGTATTACACAACCGGATAATGTCCTATAAGCTGGAAAATCATGAATTGCCCACATCAATATAGCTTTCAGCGTAAACTCTTCTTTGATAAAAGAGTCAAATGCTTGCACACCCTCTTTCCACAACTCATTTAATTCTTCTACCAAAGGATCCAAGTAGACGTCGATGTCATCACTTGGTGCCTTTGTCCCAGATGTCAACAAAGACATCATAAAAAATCTAAGTCTCATACACTATGAAGGAGGGAGGTTGAGTGGGGGTAGGATCACTGGCCATACACTTTGATTGTTTCTTAGATTTTCAAATGGATTGAAACCATCTGTTGATATAGCCAAACAAATGTTGCTCTATTCTCGAAAAAAATAGGATACTCATAATTCATCCTCCTCCATGCTGTAGAATCAATAGGATGACGCATGAGATTACCCCCTACTTCTGCCCTAGCATGCCAAGTCATTGCCTCCACTATCCATGGTACTGTAAAAAATTCCTTTAATCTAAGGCCCAACGGGAAAATATTTCAACACTTTTTGAGGCACTTTTGAGCTTGTGCCTTCCTTGCCAGTAGATTGGACATATCTAGGTTCATCGTATACCAGACAATGATAGAGATTTTCATACTCCTTTCGGTAGAGTATGCAGTCATACACACAAGCATGAATCGATTTATACTTCATTACCAAACCTTTCAAACTATTCTTCATAACAAGATAGATATTTGGAAGCGTATTCTCCTTGGGTAGTAAGCCTTTCACCCAATTCAAAATTCCTTTCACGCTATTGCCAGACAAACCGTACTGCGTCTTCAAACTGTGCAAACCAACCATGGCATGTAAAGTATTGTTTGATCTTTCTCACAACCAGAGTACAACGGTTGGGTTGCCTTAAATTTTAACCTTTGGTAGTCATCGTCAAGGTTTATCATGATATCTTTACGAGCACCTAACCTTGTACATCATCAGTAACCTCATTCTCCCCCTCTTCCTAAAATACGTACGCATCATCAACTAAATCCTCTAACATATTATGATATGTGTCGTCCCCTTCTACATCTATCCTACTTGTTGAAGGTTGTTGTGAAGGTTGTTATAGAACAAAAGGAACTTTCAATTCACCGTGAAAACTCTAAAATTGATAAATATCTTGCATACCCCATCTTAACAAATGTAGTTCAACTGTTTTCCACTCAAACACCTTACCATTCTTACACCTAGCACACAGACACGAAAACTCTTCATCATTATGAAATCTCTTTACATATTTCACAAATTCATTAGCAACTCTGCGAAAGACATCCCCCATTCTATTTGTCTCACCCATCCACTCTTTGTATTTAGGATATCCCATCACAGTTACCACAACTAATCCTGGATTAGTATAAACAAAACTTAGATTTATAGTATGTTTCATTTAATTATGAATTATTTATATTCGATTTTTAAATTTCAAATTCAAATTCAATTTATAATAGAAATTCCTATTTCCTCCATCTCCTCTAAAAGGTGAGTGGTCCTATCCCATTCAAGACTGCATATTTCTGTAATATAATTAACAGCTCATGCACATTGTTACGATCTGAGAAAAATTCGGCAGCATAGCCACATAGTTCTCCAAGTATACGACATAGATTGGCAAGTGTGAGTGTTATTTCAATTGATCAATTGAAATAACAGTCATACTTGTCAATCTAGTATGTATCCAGAGAGCATTAGGATACGACTGCAGAACTTCCTCCAAAAGTAACAACTTTAAGCCACTAAGAATATTATTATACATAAGTTATGCAGTCCCAAACTGTCCAAACGGGACAATTTGAGAGATCTCATTATAGGGGTAATGACTCTCGAACGGGTCTAAGGGCTATTGAATGCATACACATAAGAACTAAAAGGCTAGTATATATGCCCATTATATGTAATTTCAAGTACATTTCATTTAATTATCATACTATATATATATTGTTCGTGATACAAAGTAATTTTAAAAAAAAGTTGAAAAATCCCACCCCCATATGGACAATAATCCAGTGGTCATGCCACTTCTAAAGTTAACCAACCGAACATCGATCCACTATAATCCAACCGCAATAGCAACAACAAATGTGTATCCCGTACTCCTTCTAATTCATCTACTCAATTAATTCTTTTCATCAATTAAACCAACAATTAAAGTATATAGTTATTAGTTTACTAATTTACAATGAGGGGCCATCCTACTTGCATATGAAAGGGGCACTAATTATTAATTTACTAAAAAAATTAATAACCAATCAATATTTAATCAATCAATTCTTTTACAGGGGGAACTACTTGCATATGAGGGGCAATATCTAATAAACCAATAAAAATTTAATTAAAAAAAATTAACAAGCCCCACCCCCGCTCCATTTCCCCCTGCCCCACCCCCTTCCCCCACCACACACACAAGCACACGCACACACATATACACACACACGCACATACACACACACACAACCCCACCCTCCCTGCCTCCCTAACACCCCCCACCCCTGCCCCCTCTTCCCACTACCACTACCCACCACACACATGCACACACACACACATATACACACACATATACACACACACACATGCATATATATACAAACACACACACTCACACACACATGCACATATACACCCCCACCCCATCCCCCAGCCCTGCCCTCTCCCCCCACCATACACACACACATATGTATATTTACACACATATATATACACATACGAACATATACACACACATATATACAAATGGAAGAGAAATAGAGAGAGAAAACGTACCAAAATCGTAGAGAGAGAGAGAGTGTGTGCAGTCGCTTAGAGGGAGAGAAATATAGGGAATAGAAAACGGTGGGAAAAAAGAAGAGGGAGGTTTCTTTTACTGGGAAAGTTGTCATGGACATGTCACGATCCTTGACCGTGACGAGTTTATAAGGTTTGTCACGGTCATTGACCGTGACAAATATTTGTCACGGACACCGTGATAAAAAATACATATTTTTTGTCACGGTCATTGACCGTGACAAGGCTAGCTTGGGTAGACTTTGTCTAGGACAAAATAAAAAACATGATCCTCGGGGTAACATAATTGTACTTCCACCATCACCTTGTTACAGTTAACTAACAAGTTGCGCCATAAGGAAACTCGACGCAGGTTGAAGGCATCATAGTCTTCATTGTACGAGCACATGACCTCTAAATTCTTGAGCTAAGAGCCAAATTCGTCACTTATGGGAAGATCCATTTTGGAAGAAACAAAATAAAAGGAAAAAATAAATGAGAGAAGGAAAAATGTGGTAGGGTGAAGAAAAACCCTCCATCTTACCCCCTTTTATACTTGGAAAACTTGGCTAAAGACAAAGGTGATGAAAATCCGGATGAAATTCTACTCCATCAAGGACAAAGTAGTTGAAAAAAGTGCAATCAAGCCCTGTGGTGATTGGACTGGACTGATTTGCCAATATCGATAGGTAGGACAAGGGGTATGCCGATCGACATTCCACTCTTTTTAGAAAATTACCCTTTTCCTTCTTTGTCAAAATCAAAACATTCAATTTTTATCCCAAAAAAGAATTCAGAATTCTACTCTCCTCATTTTTTTAAACGTATCATATCTTAATAGGATTCTCTTTTAAATTTTAATCCTTTTTACGGACTTAGGAAACACAGTAAAAAGTGTGTGTAAATTTAGTCATTTGAAGCAAGATAAATAAATAAAACCCCATTTATTTCACACATATATGTGTTTCCATCATTACATTTCTTCATAGGAAAACAAGGAACAAAGAAAAATAATGGGACTTAGCCCGAACCACCAAAAAACTCTCTCACACTTTTTCTTTTTCTTTCTCTTTGTTTCCCTCTACCTTTCTCTATGATCCCCCGTCCGCTTCCCCCGATGATGTGCTGAAGAGCCTCCATTACCCGGTCTAGACCCCTCATCAGATGAAGAAAATGGCACAAAATAGGAAGGAACTAGGATCGACTCATGAATATGAGTGGTCCCAAAAGCCACCCAATCCCGGGTGTCCCTTAGCGAGATAGTCGACACGTGGATGTGCTGCAAGAAAAACAAGAAAATACCAAATCAGTTAGTCTAAAGCAAACATGTCAAAAAGTGAAAAGATAAAGAACAAGGATATACCTCTGGCTGAAGGAAGTCCTCTGTCAGCCCCAGCGCGTCCGGGTCCATTTCATTTGGGTGATGTAACATACGCATCGATCCTCCCCCAGGCAGTTTGATGTTGTAGGAGGGATGAGCAAGATGGATAAACGGATCCTCTGACGTCGTCTCCGCTACTGACATCAATGCACCACTTGCACTATAGGCAGACCCCACTGGCCGACTATAACCATACCTGAAGTCATAGAAAGAGGAGGCATATTCAACACATCATAGATGAACCACGACATTAGCCACCTCATCATGAAAATGAGATAGTCACACGTCACCACCGTGTCCGTGTACAAAGAATAGGGCTCATCGATCATCATCATAACCCGAGCATCCTCTGATATCTCCCGCACCTGCCTTATATATCTCGGGGGCATCATTGGCGGGACCTTCACCTAGTCCTCCACAATATTTCGGACAACTCTCTCCCTCAGATACCAGGAGTAGCCAAACTCATGCGCCAGCAGCTGACACGTCTGCGCATTCCCTTTGGTCACCCCCGTATGCTGAATGGCCGTCCCCCATGGATAGAAGGTCACCTATATTTTACTAAGATGAAGTCAATACTTTCACAAATACAAAGTAAATGCAAAAAAGAAAAACTTAAAAGGTAAAAGGAAGAGATAACCCGATCACTTGTCAGGTCATTCAAGACCTGATGCACCGCCGCCAAAAAAAGAGACCAACTCGACTACCGGTTGAACTTTCGCCACCTGTACATCTAGTAGAAGTCCCCCACCGAATCATACTTCAAACCAACCAAACGGGCATTGATCCTTATCACCTCATAAGACCACGTCTGCAAAAGGACAAGGGTCAACAATAAGAAGAAATCAAAAAGGAAATAAAGGAAAATGCATAAAGGAAAAAACCTCCAAAAAATACATGGTGCCAGTAAAAGTTTATCGGCAACACCGACTGAAAGCATCAAAAGATGAATAAAGGGTTTCCAAAGTTAGGTTCCCCCAGTCAAGGTGAGGGATATCCGAAAATACCCTCAAATATGGTAAAAACCACAAATGGACGATGTTGCCGCTTGACGCCACAGATTTCTTCCCAACAACAAAAGAATGAATAAATGGGCCATCTGCCATACCTGAAGCCCATCTGTTTCGTCGATCCTCCACCTCAAAAGCGTATCCTGCAAAGTAAAAATGCGGATCGAATCACCAGAGACTATCCGTTCCATATCACCTAGTGTCGCCTCCACCGCCATCGGTGTCACCCTCAGGGATCAGTCCACCTTTATCCCGGTCCCCTAATAGTCTATACCCAGCAGCTACTGTACATCAATGGGAGTCACTGCCATCTCCCCAAAACCAAAATTTATGGTGTGGGTGGTATCCCACCACCTCTCTCCTAGAGCACAGAGATCGACTGTCGAGCGGGGTGTCTCATCTAGTGTATATGCTAGATGACCAAAACCAGCTGAAGAAACATCCCAACGCACCACCGGAGGAAGGTGACCCCACACGTCTCTAAACCCCATTGTCCCTCGAGAGCGAAGACTCATCGCAATAATGTCAGCCTGTCAAAAAATAAACCATTGGTCAAAATTAAAAAAATAAGAAAATGTGAAAAAATCCGAAAAAGAATACCAAGAGTCATGCGGTACTTACATAACCATCATGATTATTCACTCTGGATGATCGATGGTGAGCAGGATTGTGCAAAAGAGTCTGCTCATTTGCGACAGACTCAAACATATCAAAGGCATTCTCATTACCCAACACTAAAGGCACCTTGGGCCACCACTCCAAGATCACCCAATACTCCACACCTAGCCATGCCATGTGTACCTCACTGCTTGATAAACCCGTCATTTTAAAAAATCAAAAGAGTAATGGATGCAGGAATGAATTTCAAAAGAGATAAGAAGAAAAGGAGAAAGATAGAAGTTGTGAAAAATGAGAAGAACTCGCCCCTTTCTATAGGAGGGTAAGGGGTATGCCGATCGGCAGTCCCTGACACAAGCCAATTGACACTATCCCTTCCCCTTCCGTAGGTAGTCCAAAAGACCATGCCACTACCATTTGGAAGCTTCCACAACATACCGATCGGTACCCCCTGAAATTTTTTACAAAAATCTCAAAAAATGCCAGAAAATTAAAAAAATTGCCCTAAAAATTCCTAAAAAAATATTAGAACATTTTTTCATCAAGAAAATAATTCTTCAAGCCCCAATCCCCATTCGGATTGAAGCTAAATTTTAAAACCCTAAAAAAGGGTGTGACCATAACCATTCCCTAGAAAAAACCTAAACACTTCATCTTCAGCACAAAATCAAGTGCCAAGAAATTTCCAAAGTCCTCTAACCAGACATCTCTCTCTAGTAGAGTCTCCAAGAAACACATTCCCCAGTGGAATCCTAAAATAAAAAAAAAATCAAGCTGCTTCCATAGGAGGACTAAGTAAACTTCTTCCCATTCTATCCACATAATCCTTAGACGAATATCTTCTTCCCACTAGAGTCCAAAAAACAAACAGAAAAATTCCCAGGAGAGCTATTCCCTGCGCTCCACTTAAGGTCCTCAGAACTGACCTCGACTCTAAGAATTGGTCACTTTTAACTTAAGGTCCTCAGAATTGACCTCGACCCTTAAAATTGGCCACTTCCACTTAATGTCCTCAAAATTGACCTCGACCCTCAGAATTGGTCGCTCCAACTTAAGGTCCTCAGAATTAACCTTAGCCCTCAGAATTGGTCGCTCCCACTTAAGGTCCTCGAATTGACCTCAACCCTCAAAATTGTTCGCTCCAACTTAAGGTCCTCAGAATTAGCCTCAATTCACCCTCATAATTGGTCGCTCTCCACTTAAGGTCCTCAGAATTTACCTCGACCCTCGAAATTGGTTGCTCTCCATTTAAGGTCCTGAGAATTGACCTCGGCCCTTAGAATTGGTCGCTCCCACTTAAGGTCCTGAGAATTGACCTCGGCCCTTAGAATTGGTCGCTCCCACTTAAGGTCCACATAATTGACCTCGACCCTCAGATTTTTTAGGTCCTTATAATTGATCTCAACCCTCAGAATTAGTCGCTCGTACTTAAGGTCCTCATAATTGACCTTGTGAACGAGGTAAACATGAGCTAAAGATCTGATACCAATTTGTAGGTGCGTGATATCGATTACTTTTGGGATTCGTAAATTTCTAATTAAAACTTATTTAATTAGAGTAAGCCTTAGATAAAAATTAAATCCAATTTATTTAAACCCTAATCATGCCTCTATGTGAATGATTATGCCATCACAAATTGCTGGAAAAACAAATTTCAGGAAAAATCTCCTCAAGGGGCAAAACCTTTTATTTCAATAAATATTTGCAAATTGCAACTTACAACACACTTACAGAAATATGTAATGAATCTTTCATAGAAAACTCACATAGGCTGCAACCTAGATCCACAATGGACTCCCGTAAGAACCCATAAGAATCACAGATCTCCTCAGCGAGGAACACCCTCGAGTCTCCCCAAGTGATAGCAGTCGTCAGCAAGTAACTCCCTCAAGAGCTACCAACCTAGCTGTAGAGATGGCACTCCACAAGAACAAACTTCAATAGAAGTGATTTGGGTTCCACAAATGATTAAAAAAATAATTGGGATGTTTTGCTGTGAATCAAACACATGAAAAGCCCTAAAAGTGAAGACTAAAAGTTTTGCAGAATTGCTGTTTTCGTGCATCAAAAGTCTAAATGAAATAGGTATCCATAAATGGTATTTATAGTTGAACAAAAATTTTAGGCCGCGCAGGTCGTTCGAACGACATCTTCATGTCGTTTGAATGATATCTCATGTCATTACTAACGACCATACAAAAAGCAGTTAAATACATAAAATAGTATGGCTTCGTTTGAAGCAGTAAAGAAACGATCCTTTGAACGACCCTTCAAACGACACTGCCTATTGTTAGAAGAAGTCATTTGAATGACATGTCAATGTCGTTTGAACGACACAGCCTTATCGTTTGAATGATAGAAGGGAGGAAATTTTATTTTAAAGCTCGCCGACAGGTTTTGAAAAAATATTTTGACTTCTGAAAAAATGTCTCATTTTATTAGAAAATAGTTTCGAAAAATATCCCAATATAAATGTAAACTATTTATGAAACTTAAACACATTTTATATGAAATTGTAACTCATGTCGCGCTTATGTTGAAGATGCTTGAAATTTGGATCCATTGTCTTGAACAATTGATCGTGGACTTCACTCGACGGTTGTAGCGGTATACGACATATTCTATGTAAATTACGAATAGTGGAATTTATGTCCTTACAAATCTCTCCCTATGCCTATTCCACTACAAAATAAAAATATTCGAATTATCAAAACAAAAAAAATCCTATAGAGATCTAATACCCTCCCATGCAACCCCACAGTCGAAAAGATACTAAAAATGCAAGTCTTCAAATTCTTCAAAAATTTTCAACTTTGAAATCTTCAAATCTCTTTTCTTTCCTTGTGCTTCTTTTTGTGTGCTTTTTCAAATGATTATCAAAGTCTCGCACACAATAAACAAAACAAATACCTTTGTGAAATATCGAGTTTGACTTGAGATAAACATAAATAAAATCTCCACTATAATTCAAACTCCGGCATAATTCATAATTTGTTCTCCCCCTTTTTATTTCTCCGAATTAGACAAGGAAAAGAATAAACAAAAATAAGCACAGAGTGTCATGACAAGCATAGTAAAATAAGCACGAATAAATCAATTGCGCTCATGCAAGGATAAACTTGAAAGCTTGCACAATCTCTTTTTTGATTTTTCGAAATTTCAAGAAAAAATAATTTACAAAAAACATCACACACCATGAATTTACACTACGATAACCAAATCGTGGATACGGAATGAATGTATGTGAACTAATTCGCTCAAAAAATCAATGCAATCAAACATAATATATGTGCACGATGAATATGGATACTCTTAATGAATGAACTCAAAATCGTCCTTAGGTGTTGAAGTTAAATGACATCGACTTAAGCTAATCGACACATAAAAGTTAGGAATAATTTCCACACTAATAACATCTAAAACTATGTAATGTTTTTTCAAGACTTTGTCGCGACGTGCAAACCCATTGAATTATTTTCAACCAAACACCCTCATAAATAATAAATCTTTTGGATTTCTATTGAGGTGATCAAAATCCTAATGCCCCCTTTTTTGGCATATTTATCTTTTTATTTCCTTAATTTTTTCTTGGGCTCTTTTTAAATGGTGGCTTTCATGATGTGATTATTATTCACTCGCAACCCTTTCTAGTATTCACTCATCTTTTTTTTTAAAATTTTAAACAAATCCTCACGGGCAACTGTTCTTACATTCACTACTTTTATTGCTAAGTTTTATTGCATATGGTTCGTTTTAAAGACAAGATTGAGAGGGAAATATTTTGACCAATATTTGATAGACAAGCACAGTAATCAAATAAATACGTGCAAGTGTGTACTAAAGAAAATTATGAGTCAAACATGTAGGAAGTAACATCTAATAACATCTCAATGACTCCAAACATTGTACAACACAAAATGAAATGTTGATGCGTCTCAAAGCACTATCAAATAGTCACATGGATATGAAATGATGTTGTGACTTGATCATCCTAAATGTCCATTCATAAACGATGTAAAATTAAATACAAAAGTCTCTGTCTTTTTTCAAAAAATTTATCAAAATAAAATCTTTTTGGCCTTTTCAATTTTCGTCAAAAAGTAGATTTTTTTTTGTATTTTTCCAAATTTTTTTAAAAACTAAAATCTTTTTATTTTTTCAAAAAATATATCAAAAATGGAAAAGATAAATACAAAAGTGGTACACACTAGAAATTGGCATAAAATATCATCATGAAAATCATCCTATGCTAGTAAACAAGTCTAAACCTCTACCACTAGGTGCAGAGGAGTTTTCCAAAGGCGGTGACATCCTATGAAAAACATCCATCAAGTCATGTGAAGTTTTGACTAAAAACTTAACTTGCTCTCGAATATGTGCAAACTCTGTCATGTAGTCTGTCGGAGAAGGCAAAGTATCATGTGTGGGAACACATGGAAAAACTCTATGTGACCCACTACCCAACTTAAAATAGAATTCCCTAAGATGTCCTCTCTTCTTAAAATTGGTGCAAACATACATGGGCCTAGTAATAACTCTCGTAAAATGTCTAGGATGCACTCTCTTATTTGGAACCGAACGCTTAGGTGGGTTAGGTTGAGAGCTATATGGATCTATCACAAACTCAAGAACTGACTCGGGTGCAACATGGGAAGTAGATGCACCATCCTAAATTCTCGACATTACCCAAAGCGGGACCGAGGAGCATCTTACCAACCTTCTTAGATGTGTCCTTTATAGTGACCTTGACCTCGAGAGCACGTTCGTGATCTCACTCGAGTTGGGACACATGGGCTTTAAGTTCACTCTTTTCTCGACCTACGACGATCAATTGCTCACTCAAAGAAACTTTCACCTTCTCGAGTTGACTCGCCGACACCTTAAGCTCCCTTAAAAGTCCTATCTCCCTATCCAACTCTAACACCTTAATACCTAAGTCCCTATTGAACTTCTTTGTCTTTAAGGTCGCAGCATATAAATCTCTAAACTATTTTTGGAGTTCACTTTCACCATCACTTTCAATATCATTCTCACACTCACTCAAAACACTCAAATGATCATCAAGTCTCTCACCTACACAAGTATCCTCATTGTCATGGGACAAACTAGGTGTTCTCACATGACTTGCCATAAAGGAGAGACACATAACATGTGCTGACTCATCCCCTGAATCATTCACTTCTTTGTCACTATCACTAAGAGTGGCTGACATAGAAACTTTCTTGCCCTTTCTCTTTAGCATAATTGGACACTCAAACGCCTTGTGCCCTTTGCCCTTGCACTCAAAACATCTACCATCTTCCTCTTTCTCATCGTTCTCTTTGGCCTCTTCTTTCTTTTTATTTTTCTAAAAAAAAATTTTCTTGGAAGATTTTTCTTTTGAAAATTTGAGAAACTTTTTAAATTTTTTTGCAAACAAATCCATATCATCAAAATCAAACTTGCCCTCAGACTCGAACTCACAAAATCTTTCTTTCTTTATTTTTCTTTTCTCTCTTCTTAGGCACTTCCTCACCCTTCCTAGATTGGCCCTAGGTTCAATCCCTCTATCCTTAGGTTTGACAATGTTAGGGAACATGTCGACCTTATAAGTTTGAAGATCTCCTACAAGTTCTTCTAACCTAAGTGTATATAATATCCCTAATGAGTTCAAAACAATTACCTTGGGAATAAAATATATTGGGAGTGACCTCAAAATCTTTTAAACAACTCTCGTCAATTTTCTCAACCAAATTAAAGCTTTTGTTGACTATGTTCGATAACTTAGCATAAAACTTGTCAAAACACTCGGACTGTGACATCGTGATTTTCTCAAATTGGGTAGTCAAATTTTGTAACTTAGACGCCTGAATCGCTTTGGTACCCTCATGTGCCAATTTTAGGATATCCCACGCCTCTTTAGACTTGGTTCACATCATAATACGATGAAACTCGTCATGGGTGATGGCTCCAGAAATAGAACTAAGGCCACGGGAGTTGCAGGTACTCCAATTATAGTCATCCTCAGTCCAGTCAGGCACGAGTTTGGGATTGGTGACATTATTTGCGGTTATAGTGTAAGGACTCCACCCTCTTTCACATACTAACCAGACACGCTCATCAATAGCCTTTAAACAAGATGTTATGCGGGATTTCCAATAGGTATAATTTGTGCCATCAAAGATGGGCATGCGATTATATAAGTTCTCCATCGAAAAATTGCGATTTTTCAAAATATGTTTTTAGAAAAAAAATCGATGTCACAAAAACTTTGCGTTAAAAAGAATCTCACGATATTTTGGTGAAACTTGCTCTGATATGAATCTGTAAATGGGGTAAACATGAGCTAAAGCTCTGATACCAATTTGTAGATGCGTGATATCAATTACTTTTGGGATTCACAAATTTTCAATTAAAACTTATTTAATTAGAGTCAGTCTTAGATCCAAATTAGATCCAATTTTATTATAATCCTAATCATGCATCTATGTGAATAGTTATGCCATCATAAATTTCTGGACAAATAATTTTCAGGAAAAATCTCCCGAAAGAGCAAAACCTTTTAGTTCAATAAATCTTTGTAAATCGCAACTTACAACACACTTATAGAAATCTCCAATGAACCTTCCGTAGAAAACTCACATAGACTGCAACCTAGATAAAAAATGGCCTCCCACAAGAAACCATAAGAACTGCAGATCTCCTCAATAAGGAATACCCTCGAGTCTCCTTAAGTGATATCAATCGTCAGCAAGCAACTCCCTCAAGAGCTACCAATAGAGATAACACTCAACAAGAACAAACTTCAATATAAGTGATTGGGGTTCCACAAACAATTCAGAAAAGAATTGGGATGTTTTGATGCGAATCAAACACATAAAAAGCCCTAAAAGTGAATATTAAAAGTTTTGCAAAATTGCAGTTTCGTGTATCAAAAGTCTTAATTAAATAGGTCTCCAGAACAGGTATTTATAGTTGAACAAAAATTTTGAGGCGGCGCAGGTCGTTTGAACGATATCTCATGTCATTGATAACGGCAGTTAAAAATAAAAAATAGTAAATTTTATTTTAAAAGCTCGCCTACAGGTCTTGAAAAAATATTTTGACTTTAGAAAAATGCATCATTTTGTTAGAAAATAGTTTCAAAAAATATCCCAATATAAATGTAATCCATTTACGATACTTAAACACATTCTATATGAAATTGTACCTCATGTCGCGCATATGTTGAAAATGCTTAAAATTTGGATTCGTCGTCTTGAACAATATATCGCGGGCTTCATTCGACGGTTGTAGCGGTACACAACATATTCTACGTAATCTACGGATAATGAAATTTATGTCCTTACAAACCTCGACCCTCACAATTGGTTTCTCTCCATTTAAGGTCCTTATAATAGACCTCGATCCTCAAAATTGATCGTTCCCATCTTTAGGTCCTCATAATTGACATCGGCCTGCATAATCGGCCATCCCCAGCATTACCTTAGGTCCTCAGAAATAGCCTCGACCCTCTGAATCGATCATCCTTATCCTTTTAGGTCTGTAGAATCAACCTCTTTCCGAAAACATCATGTGGTGTCTATTCGACAGCACTCACTTGTTCCAAGCTAACCTGTCGAGGGGATCTGTAGACACCACATTCTAGAACCGCCTTAAGTCTCTCATTAGGTTCCTAGGACCTCCTCATTTCACTACCAATCCTTAGTCATACTTTGAGTATCGATCTAGAGGCCATCGGGCGTACCTAGGCCTCATTTGACTCCGATCAACTTTATCGTTAGAGAAAAAGCTTAATGAATCTTCAAAGGGCTTTAAATCCCCTTTCCAACGGCCTACCTCGTGCAGGAATCAGTCTTATGGTTCAGACGAACGGATCATTTTACTACAAAAAATCGATTTGGAGGCCATCGGGTGCTCATGGGGCCAATTTACCCCCAATTAACTTTATCGTCAAAGAGAAATCTCAAATGAATCTTCGAAGGTCACAGAAATAATGGTCCACTCTGTGCATGAAAGGACATAATCGATCGGACGAACGATTCATTTTCCCACAAAAATTAATCCAGAGGGCACCAGGCGCTCCTGGGCTCCATTTGACCAAGGTCAACTCTTTAGCTCGTACAAGATTGAATGAATATTAAAATGGAACTGAATACCCTTTACAATGGTCCACCACGTGTGCGAATCAACCTTATGGTACAGACGAACAATCCGTTTTACTTCGAAAGGTCACCAGATGCTTTTGGGCCCCGGTTGACCAAAGTCAACTCTTCGAACTGAGTGAAGCACTTTGTAACATAGAAGTTATTATCATAAAATTTCAAATGATCCACCTCGTGCATGATTCTGACTTACGGTTTTGACGAACGATCCGTTACCGTCCGATAATCTCTTGTCCAAAGGACCAATGGGTGCTTTCGATCCCTATTTGACCCAAAGTCAACTCTTAGACCCAGGAGAGGACCAAAATACTATTTAAGGTATTTTAATTACCTTTATAACGATATTACCCATGCGCTATTTGGATTTACGAATTGTGTTCTATGACCATTTTTCCTAAAAAATCTGCACGAGACTACTGATTAGCATGTTCATTTCCCTACCAATTGGCAATGTGTCTAGGGTCACCTACTGGTTGGCTGGTCTTGGAGTATGATGATCGGCAATCCCCCTACCCTATTAAAGGAGGGAATGATCTCACTCTCAAGACACACCTCAGATCCATTAATATCAGTAATCTCAACAACATTCTCTTGCAATCGACGGAATTTCCTTGTGTGAAATTCCTTTCCATATTGCATTCCCATCATTTCCATACCCAATTTAGAAAAATCTCCTTCTCTCTCATCCAACATTTGTGCCAACATTCTCAAGGATCAAGATCAAGCCTCAATTTTCCAAATAAGGGCCAAAAATCCTTCTCTCTCTTAATTTTTTTTTATTTTCGCATTAGTTACATAAATTCCGAATCTAGCTTTTACTTTAGTTCATGCACACTAACCTCCCATATTTATTAGTTATATTTCACATACTTTATTTTCTATAAAAAATCCAAAAGAACCAAAAATAGGGTTACACCTATAAATTCCAATGGGATTATTCACCACAATTTCTCAAAACTAAAAGTACCTTTTCTATACACACAAATATAAACTCCCATTTAGATATATGGGATAAACCCCACCGTCATGCCGCACACAAACTATGCAGACTTTGATGCCTTTATAGGCTACGTAGGCGTTTCGAGTTAAAATTCGAGACTCCAGTCTAATTTTCCCATTTTCTCATTTTCATCCTTTTTATCTATACATTACTCATATATATCATACATGTGAGTCACATTGGAGCTTTATCTAACAAATATTATCATTTCATTATAACGATCAATATCTCGATAAGTGCACACATAATATTTTCTAATTATTATCTTGGGAACATTCTTTTGGATGACCTCCCTCTATCTTTACCATGATATGGGTTGAGTGATTTCAATCTCCATTTAGATATACACACACACACTTCATGGAGAAACTGAGAAAAATAGTAACATAAGCCCATGAGAGATCGAAAGGGCAAAATGGGTGCTTAACACCTTCCCATTATGTAACTTAGTCCCCGAACCTCTGAATTATTTATTTCATAAGCATCAGTTTGTCTTTGATGCTTCTCTCTTGAGGCGACGACATGTTGTTTTGTCTGTTTTGTGCAAAATAGGATGGTGACTCCATCTCTTTACATCACCCCACATCGATGATGACTGAAGATCTACTAGGAAGAGGGCGCGATGTGGGGTGATGTAAAGAGATGGAGTCACCATCCTATTTTGCACAAAACAGACAAAACAAGATGTCGTCGCCTCAAGAGAGAAGCATCAAAGACAAACTGATGCTTATGAAATAAATAATTCAGAGGTTCGGGGACTAAGTTACATAATGGGAAGGTGTTAAGCACCCATTCTTCCCTTTCGATCTCTCATGGGCTTATGTTACTATTTTTCTCAGTTTCTCCATGAAGTGTGTGTGTGTATATATAAATGGAGATTGAAATCACTCAACCCATATCATGGTAAAGATAGATTGAGGTCATCCAAAAGAATGTTCCCAAGATAATAATTAGAAAATATTATGTGTGCGCTTATCGAGATATTGATCGTTATAATGAAATGATAATATTTGTTAGATAAAGCTGCAATGTGACTGACATGTATGATATATATGAGTAATGTAGCATGTCCGAGTGCTGAGAAACCCCTGAGATGGGAGAAGATAGCCCCGAAGGGAAGGGATGGCCACACTTGATAAAATATACCTCTACCTTAATTTAGTTTCAATGATAGACGAGAGTTTTCCATTGACCTTACTCGACCCTTGGGGGATAATGCGCTAAACGTTACTCATTAATCCTATATGTACTATAACCCTCACTCTTTTCTATGGCCTTCCACTCCTTCAACTCACTTCTTAATCAAACCCAGGCATATCAGTGTATTTCCACGTGAAAACATCTTTAAATTCCTGAATATGCTTGATAAAATCTGGATTCTTCACATCTTTTAGGTCTTTTGAAATGAAGATGGGCCTTAGTTCATCCTCATTTTTGACTAAATACACCTTCACCATCTCTTGAACTTGTGGTTTTAAATGATCCTGCATGCATTTAGGCTCATCTTTAACCTCTTCCACATATTGTTGAATATTTGAGTTATCAATGACATACATTATCCTCGATTATCAATCAGAGAAAGCTCATACTTTGGCTCAGCTTCATCAGTGTCTTTAGCTGCCCGATCACACCTTTAAAGGGTATATACCACCTTCCATCATTGAGTACCACCTTATTTCATTGTCTTAAAGTAGCTGATGGTGCCTTTCTGTTCCTATAGTTTTTCATCTGCTCCATTGCTAGTTTATTATCTCTTTTCAGCTTTCGTTTCACCTCCTGCACCATTGAATCTATGCTTGGATTCATTTTATCTCTAAGTTATTGAGTTATAGAATGAGGTTTAGTATTTACCTTCCCTTCCACTCTAACTTTCATAGTTTCTTCGAATTCTTCCTCTTGATCACTCAGAGGTCCTAATCTGTCTTTGATAGAGGGCACCCGCATCCCTTCGATATGCTTTATGAGGACCCATGCTTCCTCATTTAACTCAGCATAAAAGTCAACATCCAGTAAATGTGCCCTCATTTACAGAAGGCTTTTTGGTAGCTCGTATCACAATCTCCATTCCCTTGACATTGGCTTTTGCACATTGATGGCATGTTGAAGGAGTCAAACAACAGTTGTGCATCCAAACTCTCAAAATCAACATATGGTAGGAGATTTCTAATTCTAAACGTGGAATTTAATGTGTTATGGGAGATTTCCCATTGTTATTCCAACATTTATATAGCGAATGGACTTAGAAGTTTGGTTGTCTTAACCTGAGATTGACTGTGGTATTGCAACCAACCTTGCCTCTGAGATATTAGATGCAAAAAATTGAGCTAATAAATATAATGTTTACTAAAGCAACTCCATCCATAAAATTTCCAGAGAAGATTATTCAATTAATGCTTGTTATTTTTTACAAAGGTCTATTATGAGAGAACCATATTGATCTATCAGCATGTGAGAAAGTGATCTTCGACATAATTTTTCTAATAAACCTCGCCATAGGTGCCTTCCACCTGACCAACGGAACAAAATTCTTCTTTGTGATGTCTAAAATAGGTTGATTTATTTCCAACCTGCTTTCTGGAGGCATCTCAACCTGACTGAAGAACCACAAAATTTTAGTGATTTTAATATAACTTGATACTCCAAACTTAGATCCACCTCATGTTTTCTACCTCGCAAGATTGCTCGTTATCTTTACCACTTGGTTTATCGTACGCAAGAACCACTTTAGCCATTCTGTGAAAATAACTATCATAAATATCTTGGAAATTTTTGCCTCCTCTCGTTATACCTTCTGCCTCCTCGTTAAATGCCACCACTATGTGTACCTCATTAGTTGGAAACGGGGTATTGTAAACATTGCACTAAGGGATCTATAGAGTCCCTGCCAGTAAGTGTTTATTAATGATCTTCCTTAAACTAAATCATGAAGTCGTGGAATGACTAATGTGCCAATTGATCTAGCTATAGTTTGGATCAACTTAAATATCTGCCGCTGGAGCAAAAGGCGGAGCATTTTTGGGTGGGAAAACTACACCATCACTATCACGACCGTAATTCTATGCTTGATCGTAACCGATGATCAATGGTAATTATAATAAATAATTTTAACGGAAAAAATGTTGAAATTTTATCATAGGGGATGCGTAGCATCTTATTTGATAAACGAATTTCTTAAAATAGAATTACAAATATACGAACAAGATGCTTATAACATAGAACTGCAGGGGAAATTAAGTGATCACATGAGCTGGTAAGTTGTAGTATAAATGTTCCAGTGGGTACTACCATCCTTTCCTGCTACCGCCCACATGTATGTCACTGAAATTAATTTTTGGGGTAAAACTGAATAAAAACACATAGGTCAGAGGGTGGTATTTTTCCTTCTTCTAGCTCGCTGTCCATCTGGAAGGAAGACAACTACGCAAAAATGTCAAGTAGATAATTTTATTTCTATATCAAGGTATAATTAGGAATTTGTTATCAGAGTCTAACTGGGATTAATAATGCAGATGATTTATTACAGTTTATAATTATTTAAAGCTAAATGAATTATCATAGTACTAATAGGGGTATACTGGAGTCTAATGATATTTAAAAGAATAATATGGTGATTCCTAAGTGGATATATTTTTTATCGAGTAGAAAGATAAGGAATCAAACTATAACAAGATAACCCATAAATTGTCGACTATAGGGGCTTCAAGTGTGTAGTAATACCATTAAAATATCACCCAAAACATTTGGACCCTTAACACAAAATATTTGGGGAAGATAAAATGGCTAGGCACACTAACTAAAGTGTCACTCGTACGTATGTAGCAAATAAAAAACTAGGCACTCAATATCTGAGTTCTCCAAGACAATTAGAACTTCTGTGGTGTACAGGAGTATAACCCCTAAATCGTAAGGTATTCTACGTAGGGTTTAACTAATAAGGGTTATAGGTTGTAGGGTTTACTGCAATCAAAGTTAAATAGGATGCACAGCTGTACCACATTTAAGGGTTATTTGAATTCAGTGGTTCTACTGAACTCATAGGTTGTAGAGGTTTATCGGGTTTATGGAATAACTTGGATAAAGAAGGATCAATATTCACGGTAAATATGAAGTACACAAAAGAGTTTGTAGATAAGAACATGAGTTCAAGGGCTATCATATAGTGATATAAACAATACCGCAATTTCAAAGACATAAGCTCAAGTGTAATAATAAAATAGAAACACCTACTTTTTAAGTACAGGTTCAAGTTTGCGCATCTAATTCACGGGAGTGGGATGGATATTCTGAAACCAGGGAGAACGTAAGTATATATTATAGGTTTAAAAGTAAAGTTATAGTATGAAGTTGAGTGGAATTTAATGAATTTTTCAGAGTAAAAATAACCGTTACGGTCAAATGTATATTTTCAAGAGTGAGAATATATAGATGGTAATGTGAAAATATGTTTTTTCAAGAGTGATGATAAATAAGGTCAATCATGAAAGAAAAAAATATACTTAGGGGAGGAAATTAATTGCAAATAACATAATAAATAACATGGTTCACACATATTGGGCTATGTCCACAGGAGCTAGATTTACATTTCACTTAGATTTATAAAATGCTCAGAAGTGTTTAAGTCTTTAATGAGTTTTCTCGGGTGAATTTCAAGGATTTTCAGGGGTTTTCTCAGGCGGTGTTTTTGGCTTAAATAAGGCACTCAGGGTAGTTCGAGGCTTTGTAATAGTTTTATCAGACGATATCTGAGGCTTCAGTTAGGTGCTTAGGGGTGAGACTTTTATTTTCTCGAATTGAGTTCGAGGCCTTAGGGAGGTTTGGTCAGAGGACTCCGAGGCTTTATAGGTCTTTTCTCATGTAGTGTCTACAACTTAAATGAGGTGCTCAGGGTAGTGAGGCTTTTGGCTAGTTGGATCAGAGGGGGTTGATGCTTTTGATTAGGGGTTTGACTATATAGAGTCTGAGGCTATGTAGTGGTTGGGTCCACTAGTGTATGGGGATTAAGTTAGGTGTTGAGGAATGAGTGAGGCTTTTCAGGGGTTTGATGTTTGAGGCTTTGCAATGGATGTCTCAGGGTAATGAGGCTTTTGTTTACACGGGTGGAGCCTGAGGATTTATAGAGGTATACTTAGAGGAGACTGAGTCATTGAAATGGTTTTCTTAGTCGATGTCTAAAGCTTAAGTGGGGTTCTCATGGTAGTGAGGCTTTTATTTACTAGGGTGGACTCTGAGGCTTTTGAAGAGGCATGCTTAGAGGAGTCTGAGGATTTGCAGTGGTTTGATCAGGTGGTGTCTGAGAATTAAGTAAGGTTCTCAAGGATATATGAGGATTTTTAAGGGTTTGCTGAGGTGGTGTTTAAGGATTTGTTTAGGAGTTTTCCTTGGTGTGGTATGAGACTTTATATTGGTTTGGTGAGAGGAGTCTGAGGCTTCTGATTTGCTTGGTCGGAGTCCGAGGCTTTGGAGAGATTGTCTCAGAGGAGTCTGAGGCTTCGGTTAGAGGTTTTCTCGGGTGGAGTTCGAGGTTTTGGATAGGTTTTCTATGAGGATTATGAGTCTTTTGATTTTCTCGGGTGGAGTCCGAGGATTCGGATACATTGGCTCAGAGTTGTCTAAGGCACTGGTTAGGAGTTTTCTGGGGTGGAGTCTGAGGCTTTGGGGAGGTGCTCAATGTGAGCATTCGTTTTGGTTAGAGGCAATGGACATAAGTTTTAGAGATGTAGGTAATCAATGATTTATGCCTATATATATATATATATATATATATATATATATATATATATATATATAGGGGGGAGGCGGTGTATTTTGTACAAAGGGAATGTAAAAGGTGGTTGCCCCTTTTAGGAGGCAAATTGATTTCTAAGGTAAATGAAACTTTTGGGCGGACCATGAGATGGTTGCTCTTTGAGAGTTTTTTGTTTCATTTTTTCATTGGGAGTCATTGATCACTTTTTTTATAACAAAAATAGAGTATTTGTGTGATGTTGAGTTGACACAGAGTTTTAATTTTTTGTTTGAAAATATGGGGGGAGAGGATGAGTGGTTACTTAAAAATGGAAGGTAACTTGGAAGAACTTTCTACACTTTTGCATTAATGTTGTATTTTGAAAGAATTTCATTAAGCTTGTTCTCTTACATGCAATTACTACCTAAGATTTTTAGATTTCGAGGATGGTGAATTTGATCATAGGGATTTGGAGAAATGGGGGATATATTTTATGATGTGATTGAATCTCGGAGTAGACTGCTTATCTATCCCTTAAGGGGAATCAAATCAAATGTAGTTCTAAGAGTGTGGTGGTTTGTATTGAACCTTTACTAAATGTTGGTAGTGTATGTTGTTTTTAGGGCTTGTCTTGAGGATAAGGATTTTTACAGTTAAAAATTAAGGGGAGGAACACGTTCTTTATTGTAAGGCCTAGTTAGTTGCAGTCCAAGTGTACCGGCTTTTCTATCATGTTTTAAATAATGTGAACCATGCGGAGTTCTAGAACTTTAAAGTGCCTTTTATTACTTTTCATCATTCATTAGAAAATGTAAAGTCTTTCTCAATGAAGACATAATGGCTATGTTTCTTGGGAAATTGAGTTGGGGTTTGTGTTTAGTTTTTGACCGGTATCCAAGTGACATCTCGGGTTACTTACATATCTTCGATTAAAAGACAATGATGTGTTTGTATATGAATGTCTTCGATAATAATATATCAGAGAATTAGGTCTACATAGATTGAAAAGTTATGGGATCAAAATGTTTTAGCTTACCTCAAGCGAAAGGTTGGCTGCTCAAGTAGTCCTTTTCATGTAGGGCTAGGAATGCATCGGGTTACAACATTTATCTTCCAATATTGTTCATGTTTCATTATTTTATCATAGCTAGTGGTCTTTATCTTTGTTCTTTTGGCTCATTTTACTATTGTGTTGGACTTTAGGAATTTACTACTTTTTTTCTTCTTTTTTTTAACTCCAAATTATACTATTCTTTAGGACATAGTTATGAACAATGATTTTTTTTTAAATTGGGGGAACCGTCATTAGTAAGGGGAGCTGGTGCAGGTGGATCACGGGGATTAATCGGTACAATCTCGACAGTCATCGAAAGTGGTGTACTAGTGCAGGGGATAGGGGGAATGAGAATGTTCTATCTTATCCTGTTTGTAGTATTGGACTCTTATAGGCGTACTTGAGCTCAACTCAGTGCCCTAATTTATGACTGCATGGTATTTTAAGAGGCAGCTATGTTTTTAAGCTGTTCTAAAGCCTACTCCATTACAGTTGGAGTCTGATCTTCTTTGGTATACATGGAGCGTACTCCAGATAAAACTTAACAATGTGGGTGGGGAACTTGCTTATAAAAACTAATCAGTCACACAAAGTGCGAAATCAGAGTTTTAGGGTAACAACTTAGTGTGATCTCTCTGTTGATGATAGCAACTGCAAAAATGTTTCGCTCAATTTCATTCAGATTTTTAAGAATAAAAGCACTGATAGAAGGATAATAAATAGGGAGAGAAGGACTCACACATGAATGGTTTTTTTATGCAACTCTTTTATCTACAGTTAATCGTATGTCAACGGTATTTTATTTTTTATAATTTTTGTTCGGTAGTATATTCTGAGGGGAAGAAATGTACAAAGTCCTATTGGATTCGGGTATATAGGGGTGAGCTATCATTTTTTGTGTGAGGATTGAGGATATAATAGACTATGGTATATTATTTTCTCAAAATAAAAAGTGGGTAGGGAATCCAATGTAGGGAAAATACGTCTTGGCAATAACTTACAGATTCATACTATTTATCTTCCACCTAAAAATGGGAAGACATTTAGATCGAAATCTGTGGGGGTTTTAGACATAACTCCGTCCGCCTGATATTTTTTTTTTAAAATTTTAGTCAAAGCAAAAGACTCGTAAGTATCTTTTCTTTTTATGCAATAGGGTGTGTTCCGAGAGATTTTCTCTATATGAAAAGGGGAGATGGGAGTCAGTGATTGGTGTGTCACTTTTTATTGCCATGGATCACGATATACCAAGATACTTCGATTGAAAAACCTTTGAGATACGTGTAAAATAACTTTACCCTAGTACTTAATAGATGAAAAATCTTATTCGATATACCCTACTACTAAAAAACCTTAAAAGGTTCCCTATCACTGAGACTTTGAGATCAGGAGATAAGTTGCTCGATATACCAGACGAGTGGGTGAAAAGAGTGAGAGTTCATTGGTGATTAGCCTTTTGGGGAAGAGACTTTTCAAAATTAGGAGCTTAACTTGAGGAAGCAATTTCTTGAAAATACAAACTTCTCTTAGGGAGTAGTGACTTTTCTAAAATACAAAAATCTTTTCGGGTGAGGCAACTTTTCTAAAGTACGACCTTCCTTTTGATTAATCAAATTTACTCTCTAAGGTATATAGTTTAAACAATATGAAAATCAAGACTATGCAGTGCGTGATGAAAAATAATTAATCTTTGCTTTTTTATACACTTTGATGTTTATTTTATCACGAGGTCCTTTAGGCATACCTATATATTTGGGAAAATGTACAATGTTGTACATGGGGACCTAAGCACACTTCTACGTTGTTAGGTACCCTAAAACATGGGCTCCGAATAGTTGTAAACATTACATCTCGTAGTCATAAAGGAGAGTGATATTAAGCATATTATGAAAGAGGTAGAAAGATAGTTTGATTCTGCTGATTTATCTCAACCAAAGTCACAATTGTGGCATTGCGGGACTGAGAGATGCCCGGGGGAGAGAGGGAACTTCTTTTTCTTGTGTGAGAGAGTTCGTTAGCACAACATTGGATTCCCAAAGTGATTGTCTCTCGGTCCTCCAATTCCCCTCTGAGGTCGGGTTATTAGTTCGAGATGGGTCGTAGGACTTTACCCAAGAAAATGTTTGAATCCATGTTCATTTTGAGTCGTACACCCCCGGTTCTTAGGCCTAAGCCCAAGTGTGTTCCATGCGAAAAGGGGTTTGGTTGGTTGTTCAGAGTCGGGAGTATGTTTTAGACAAAAATAGATAAAAAATTTGAGTTAACTCTTTTGAATTAATCCTAAGGATGGCTAAAGTTTGCGATTGGTCCATAGATTTATGCTATGTGGGTTTAACAACCAGGTTACGAGTGGGGAAGGTATCAGTCACCCAACTTGTTCTTTATTCTTCCTAAATTATATACTTATTATCATTCTTAACATTAATTGATTACTTTTTAGTATTTTTAGAACTGGTTTATTGGCCTTAGGTTGAGAATACCTTAAATGTAGATAGGTGCTTAGGTATGACGATAATATCAACAAGAGGTGTATGAATGTCACTTCAATCGATTCAAGTCTATAAGGGTGCTTTTATATGACTCTGTTCTTGTGTAATGGGTGACCGTTAGTAAGTGTGTGAGTGTGCGAGAGATCTCAACTTTCAGATAATTTGATATCTCTTCCGAGGACCGTGGAGAGATAGAAAGGCAATATGAGATATGGGTTCATCTTTGCTGTGACAACATATAGGGAGATACATTGTTGAGGCTCATGCTTATAAGAAGGACCTAGTATTGCTCCTACGTACCCAAGAAGAATTGAATCAAAGCCTATATACTTCAGTTTTATATAAGAGTTTAAGCGTTTGTGTAGGTTTGATTGACAAGCCGCGGCTTGATATAATTTGATATCTCATTTGTTTTGAATGAAGGACATGAGGGATGAGGATTAAATGGATTTCTGTTCTTTTAAATATGTATGCTTTTGTTTATGAAGATCGCAGTTCTTTCAAAGGTTACACTCTCACTTCAGGTAAGTAATAATCATACAAGGTATGAGCCTTCAATAAATAATGGACTGCTTAATAATGAGAGGGTTAATAGCTATGAATTGATGATACGAGAAATTGAACTTACATCATTCTCAACATAATGTCAAATATAAAATACAAGTAAAGCCAGAAATAAGGAAAAGAACACAAAATATAGAGTGGTTCGACTATAAAAATGAGCCTACATCCACTTTTGTACCCTAATCTCATTATATGTATTATATGATAAAAAACAAATTTAAGGTTCCATTAGAGGTATATAAAGTAAAGAGGGGAAGAGAATACATGAGATTAGCTAAGAAAGCAACTTATGACGTGGACACAAAGGTAACGGTAAGTGAGCTACAGCAGGAAGGCCCCCAAGGGGGTGTAGCTTATAGAGAGAGGTAGTGTGGATATTTTGGTAATAAGGTGAGAACTTATATTTATAGAAGTCCTAAAGGTGGTGTCACGTGCTCAGAACACGTGACATGTGGATAAGCTATGCGAATACAAAATCCTTATAGAAGTTGGTCAGTTGTCACGTCTGGTATGAGAGTAGGGTACGCCACTTGTTTGAACCCAGGCAACGACCAGTCTTTGGAGTGATGTCGTGGCCTGTTTGAACCCAAGAAGTGTCTAGAGCTGACAATGACCTAATGTATATGGTCGTGGCCTGCTTGAGCCCAGACAACGTCCAGAGCTGGCAATGGCCTATTTAGTGCAAGGCCAGATAAATATATATGGACGTGGCTTGTTTGAGACCAGGCAGTGGCCTATTATTGATAGTCCACGACCATATTAACTATAATGAGCATATCAATAAGCTCGCAAGCCGTAGTGATAAGAGTTGGCGAGTTGGGGCTGTAGCTGTATTCTAAGACATTGCCACAGTGTTATTGTTCGTTGTCTTTGAGATATGGACACGGACGATGCAAAACGATGCTTCACCTTCTAACATCCTGTTATTTAAATGGAATTTAGCCGTAGACTTTGATAAGCACCCACAAGTGTCTATTTTATGCCCCGAATAGATGCATTTTAGTCACTCGTTTTTAATAAAATTGGCCTTATGTTTGAATTTTATCATTTCGCAGGTCGGTATGCAGTCGCAACATCAAATAGTGTTAAATCCAGTCAAATGCGACAAAGTAGCGGTCAAAAGCGTGCATCGAAGAAATCAAAGCGATCGTGAATGATGAAGTCTCGTTGAGCTTGCTGAGATCATTTTCGATGCCTCGAACCTAGCCCGGACTAAACATAAGCCTACACCGAGCCCAAACAATTTTTCGAGCCCTGTGTGTGTTGAGTTTGTACTTTTATTAATTTTTATATTTTTATTTTGAATCGTTTCTAATTTTAGGATTTATTTAGGATTTATTTTCTATTTTTGTATTACTTTTTATTTTGTGTTTTTTTATTTTTATTTTTAATTTTTATCTTATTTTATTTTATTTTTATTAGGATTTGTTTTTTTTATGAATTTATTTTTAGTTTTATTAGAGTTTACATTTTTTTAGTACTTTAATTTTTATTTCAATGATTTTTAATTTTAATTTTTATTGGTTTATTTTAAGATTTTATTTTAGATTAGAATTTAATTTGATTCCATTTTATTTATTCTATTATATAGGATTTTAGTTAATTATTTTTCATTTTCTTTAATGTGTACAAACACACACACCACACTCTCCCTCACCCTCACCTTACAACCATACACTCATACACACCCAATAACTACCCACTTCATCTTCAACCCCCCCACATCTTCTCTCTCACCTCCATAACCCAAAACCTCCATTAACAAACACCACCATCTCTATATACCCATTTAAACCCCAAATCCCACCCCCATACCCGGATACCTACCTGTTCAAAAAACCCAAAATCGTACCTCCTGCCTTGAACCGCTACTCCAGTACCTTCCGGTGACCTGCTGCCATAGCAGGCTAGCTTCTTCCCTGATCCGGTGAGCTCAAACCGAGAGCTGCCGGAACCCACTTCGACCCATATACCCATCACCATCCGCCTCACTCCTTTAACCCGTAACAAACCCGGAGCCCCTTTCCCAACTCAAAACCTTGGCAGACCTGAAACCATCAACAACCAAATTCCTACCCATACCAAAATTAGAAACCCAAATCAGGTTAACCCAAAATCCATACCCTATCATCTCCTGATATATAGGAACTCCCATATCCTCTTGAAAAAAAACCCACGTGAGATTCCATTTTACCTTTGACTTGGCCAACATCCAAAATCCCAAAGATATCTCCATAGTAATCAAGTTCGTAGGTTATATTATAGAAAAAGCAGTTCATTTAGAAGGGGGACTCTCATATCAGACGTAGAGGACACTGCAACGAGAGAGAAGAGAGAAGTTATGTGTATATTTTGTACAGTTTTAGGAAAATAAAAAAATTTAGAAAAATGAAAAAAAAAATAGTTTAGCCTTCAAATTTTGAGAGAGAATCAAGGGAAGAACTTTGTTATTTTAATCTTTGAGTTTTTCGGCGAGTTTCCTATGGTGGTTTGTGGAAGTTTGAGGCAGAGCTGAAGTGGTTCAAGGCAGAGCGACCATCGTCCCTCCATTGTTTTCATCTTTTTTCCAGGTAACCTTCTTCTTTGACCTTTCGTTTCCAAAAAAAATTGAATCCATACAAATGAGCCTCTATTGTTTAAATTTATGCTCTGTAACCCATTTTGCTTGATTTTGATTCTCACTTGATTTCAGAAATTAGGGTTATTGTTTGTTGGATAATTGGGTTATTGGGTTGATTGATTGGACTATAGATTTATAGGTTTGGTTTCTTAGGTAATACGTTGTCTGAATTTGGGGCTTTCTTGAATTTTTGGCACTTAGCTACAAATTAGGACTAGTATTGGAAATTGATCTAGGTTAGTGTTGTAATTTCATTTTTTCCTAGGTTAAATTACTCCCTGTCCCCATTTCAGATTTTTATTTTGGATAAGAATACCAAGAACATGTTCCTGGTGTTCTTGGCCAAAACCTTAGGGTTCTAGGGTTTCAATCTTTGATAATTAACAATCCAAACGTTTAACTGTTTGTGCCTTTGGCCGCGACTGGTAGTGTAACTTATAAATTTTGTCTACAGTCTTTAGTTTTTTGACTTCCTTGACTGCGACCTCACAATTATTTGATGTTGCAGCCGGTCTCTTTTAATGGTTGTAGCCTACATATTGTTGCGTTCATTAATCTGAAGTTAGGAAATGGACTGTTGCCTTTGACTCCAAATTTATCTTTAATTTTATTGATTGTATCTTTCGCGACCTCTAAGAGGTTTCTCTAATCATAGTGGCCGCAACACCTCACTTTGGAGCCTTTTTTCTTTTCATTTATTGTCACAGATCTATCAGTTAGGATCCTTCAGAGTTCCTTGACAACTTTTGAAGAAAGCACTTCGATATTCCCTTGATAAAGCATTTGGAGGCAATCGGGCCTTTTCTACTCAAGGACTGCCCCAACTGCATCATAATTGATTATGATTCTATAAACTCCTCTAATTATAGGGACACTAGGGAGGCTGCAGATATCATGGGGGAGGATACAAACTCCAACAACAATCCCCATACTGAAGTGATGGCTACAACGGCTTCTTGGAATTCGACTGTCCCAACTGAGTCTAGAAATATTCCAAGTGGAACCTCAAACAGAACTGAGAAGTCTCCCATGACATTAAACATCCGTTGCATCGTGGATGAAGAGTGGATCAATGATGTTGTTAAGGAATTTGAATTTCCACAAGGAGTCATTTGTACACCTCCCACTGAGAAACAAAGGCCATGTTTTGCAGTCCCTAATAAGGGGATTTATTTTCCTTTGAACGCATTTCTCTTGGGGCTACGGATTCCAATTCCTATCCCAGTTAAGAAAATTTTCAGTGCTATGAATTTTCCCCCAACTTAACTAGCTTCAAATGGGTGGAGGGCCATTCTTGCCGCTTTAGTGCTTTGGCAAAAGAAATTTGATAAGGATATTACTCCACCGGAGTTCTTCCACTTCTATAGGCCAAAAGAGAACTTCGTGGACTTTCCATGGTGTTATTACTTCACTCTGTGACATGGAGGTGGATATCTTTATACTGAGAGGCCTACCAGTGTTAAAAATTGTAAAGGCAATTTTTTTATGTTTTTGGGGAGAATTGGGAGATCCATCTTGAAGAATTTGAGAGAGAGAAAACTTATAGGATGTCGTGGACTTGGGGGCGTCCCTCCAAAGTAGGTGATCACTTGCTGCAGCCTTTATGCTTACTAATAAATTTATTTTTACTTTTTGCGATCTATTTTATCACTAGTGTATAGCTCTTGATAACCTTAATCTCGGTAAACACCGAAAAAAAAGAGTTTCGAATGCTACATGCTGTAGTGATACTGAGAAATACAAACCCATAAATCAAAAGTCTAATCAATCAACCCAATAATCCAGTTATCCAACAAACAACAACCCTAATTTTTGAAATTAGGTGAGAATCAAAAGCAAGCAACATGGGTTTATAGGGCATAAATTTACAGAATAGAGGCTATTTCGTATGGATTCAAATTTTTCTATATTTCTAGGGAGATTTGGGAAATCCATCCTGAAGAATATGAGGGAGAGAAAACTTATAGGATGCTGTGAACATAGGGGTGTACCTCTAAATAAGGTGATCACTTGGTGTAGACACCACATTCTAGGACCCCCTAAGTCTCTCCTTCGATCCCTAGCACGCCCCCTTTCTTCCGCAAACCTAGGTCGCACTCCGAATACCAATCTAGAGGCCATCGAGCACCCCTGGGCCCTATTTGAATCCGATCAACTATACAGTCAGAGAAAAAGCCCTTTTAACCTTTAAAGGGCTCCGAATACCCTTTCTAACGGTCCACCCCGTGCACAAATCGGTTTAACGGTTCAGACGAATGGACTATTTCACTACCAAAAATTAATTCAGAGGCCATCGGGCGCTCTTGGGCCCTGAGTTGCCCCCAATCAACTTCACCATTAGGGAAAACGATCTTTGAATCTTATACAGGAATTAAACCCCCTTTCCAATGGTCTGCCTTGTGCATGAAATAACAAAACCGTTTGGACGAACGATCAGTTTTCCCCCGAAAATCAATCTAGAGGCCACCGGGCGCTCCCGGACTCCGTTTAACCAAAGTCAATTCTTTAGATCGAACAAGACTGAATGAATCTCTCAAGATCACTGAATACCCTTTCTAACTATCTGCCCTATGTGCGATTCTGACCTATGGTACGGACGACCGATTTGTTTTACTCCGAGAGGTCACCGGATGCTTTTAGGCCCCGGTTGACCAAGGTCAACTTTCTGAACCAATAAAAACTCTTTGTAATGTCTAAGTACGTCTCCTAACCTTTCCAACGGTCCAACCCGTGCGCGATTCTGACTTACCATACGAATGAACGATCCATTTTCGTCCGACGATCTCCCATCCAAAAGATAGACGTGCGCTTCTGAGCCATATTTGACTTAAAGTCAACTCTCGTACCTGAGAGCGATCCAAAGGAGTCTCGAAACTATCTAAAGTGCCTTTCTAACAGTATGCCTCGTGGATGATTCAGATCAACAGTTTGTGCACTACGGTCATTTTTCCGAAAAGTCCGCATGAGACTGCCAATTGGTAGGTCCTGAAGCCTACCTATCGGCATAGTGTCAAGGGTTACCTACTAATAGACACACCCTAGGGTAGGAAGATCGGCACCCATTGGCCTTATAAATTGAGGCTATGACCTCATTCCCAAGGCAGAGAGATGAGGAATCCATCAGCATCAGTGATCTCAGTAACATTCTCTCGAAATCAGCGAAGTTCCATATGAGAAGTTCCATTCAAGACTAAATACCATTCCTTATCACACCCAATTTGTAAAATATCCTTCTCTCTTATCAACATTCATCCACATTCAAAGGAGTTCATCCAAGATCCAAGCTCAAGCTCCAAGGATGGTCCAATTCCTTCTCCTTCTCTTGCAAATCTCTTATTTTTGCATAAGTTACATTAGATTCATAATCTAGTTTCACTTTAGTTCATACATATAAAAATCTACGCTTTTATTAGTATATTTCACATATTTTATTTTCCATAAAAAACCCCCCAAAAAATAAAAGTGGGTTATACTTGTAAATTTCGAATGGAATTACCCACCACACTTTTTCCAAAATCAAAAACACATTTTTTACACGTACACACATAATAAAATTCCGTTAGAATCTATGAGATAAACCCCACCCATATTCTACATTCAAACTACATGGACTTTAATGCCTTTATAGGCTACGTTGGCGTCTTGGATTAAAATCCAAGATTCGAGTCCAATTTTCTAATTTCTCTTATTTTCCAAATTTCTCAAAATTCCTCATTTTTTTAATTATCATACATATACATATAATATGCTTGTTCGTGTTTCATTCCACACATATTATCGTTTCCCAATAACGATCAATATCACGATGAACGCTCATATTGTATCTTCTACATTTATTATTATTTTGGGAACATTCATGTGGATGATCTCACTCTATCTTTTCCATGGTATGGGTCGAACGATTGCAATCTCCATTATATAAACACATACACACATTTCACGGGGATAAACGAAAATATTAACATTTTTCCATGAGAGACCGAAAAGGCGGGATGGATGCCTAACACCTTACCATTTTGTAACTTAGTCCCTGA